>CM072998.1:281376891-282687725 GCA_037038555.1 Rhynchonycteris naso
TTGAAACTCTTTTAAAAAGGGGGAAAAGACTGTTAAGAGGAGGCTGTTTGATGACAGAACACTTGAATATTTTATGCCTCATTCTGTGTATCAGTTCTGGCAATCTGTAAATGCATCTAAGAACTGATAGACAGTGAACTTGAATTTATCTTTGATAAGAATTCATGCCACTGTACATTCAGATATTATTTAAATTTGCAAACACACTGTTCTATATGTAAGGTACTGTATGGAAAACTCTTTATTAAAACTATTCGACATATCCTAACACTTCAGCTTGCCTTTTTGCGGCCGTGTATTTTGATGTAAAGGTGATCAAAAGAATGTGCAGAACAGTCATTGGAACTTTCTCTTGCCTTTTGAGATTCTCCAGTTTGACAGAAGTGCCAAAGATCAGCAGTCCTGTATATGCACTTGTGATACGTTGACTTCGTCAGAGATCTTACTGGGAAATTAAAAGCTTTAGCAGAGGTGATACTTTGGGGGGGTGGCTTAAATTTGCATATTAAAGAAGAAAAAAGAGTGCCTATGTTCCGTGTGTGGAGTAAATTCGCTAATGTCTGTATTTCAAGATTGATACGGTTATCTTTGTGTTTAAAAATAATAGCTCTTTTTCCCTATTGTGGTTCAATGCTAGACATTGACTTTATATCTTCTTTTTTTCAGAAATGGAGCCAATAACCTCCTTAACCTATGAGTAGTGGTGTTGCCTAGATTCTTGTCACATGCAGGGAGTCCCCTCTGTACCTAGTGACACTCATCTTCTGTGTCCCGTGACCACAGGTCACCTAATACACATTCATTCTTGTGGCTTCTTAAAGCAGAACCCCTTACCTGTCAGTCGGCAAATGAAGTTCCATGGAGAATTAGATTGCTAAAGTTTTTGCTCTGCTCTGTATATGAATTGGAAGTCTGAATTTTTAAATTTAGATTTTTAAAGTAAACCGAGGTTGGATTATTTGTATGTGAGACCCCTTTAAAACAGTGTATCAGCAGTTCATGGAAGCCTTTTAGCAGGTGGTGGCCTGAGCGTTCTTTATCCAAGAGCATGTAAGTCCATTTGGGGAGGTTTCAGATGAGTTGGTGTTCTTTCCACTTAGTCTGACATTAAAAAACCGCAAGTGTGTATACATTTAATTATAAACAGTAAACTAGAAGAGGGTGTTTCTTGACAGGAGTATCGGTGGGGAGGGTCATTCTTAGTGTGTCACTGATAAATAGAATTTCTACTTCCTCCTACTGTGTGTGTGCTGCTGCTGAATTATTATTTTCACACGTAAGAGTAATGTCCTCTTTTAGGGAATGTGGTTATTCTCAGCATTTCAGGTCAAGCCCCTTTGCTGATACTCATTTCCACCGACTCGCTTGCTCTCAGATGTTCACCTCCCACGTGTTCAACACGGGGCTCCCATTTTCCCTCCCGTCACCTGGCTCTCCTGCCGACCTCACCCTCTGTGCTGAGCATCCCCCTGAGAGCTGGGCTTGTCTTCCCCGGCTCCGTTTCCTCCCTACATGGGCCGTGTCTCCTTCTTCCTCCTCAGCCCCGCTGCTTGTCCACTGTTTTGGACAAAAATCAGGCCATGCAGGTATTACTAGGCCATGCAGGTATTACTACCTGAATTTTAACTTTGCACTCATTCCACGTCATCAAAGTGGTCGCTTCAGGCTAAGGCCTGGCCAAGCGCCCGCCCCGGGCCAGGTGTTAGGCATGTTGCCCGCACTAATTTAGTTGATACTCCAAGTTGATGTTTTCCTGGTTCTGGGCATGATGACTGGTTTTTTGGTCAAAACCTGGACAGTTGGGTGTTAAGAAATTCTAGATCTCATTTAAACCTGGAATTTTAGTAGAACTCTTCTGACATAACTGGTGGGGGAGGGGGGACACCACCTCACCTCATTGCTGCCGGGGGGGACAGAGTCCAGGCTCCCCACTAGCCCTGTGCTGGCTGGGAGGAGTGAAGTGGCTCATCACCGCTCTCCATGTCATGGGCCTGGAAGTCGCCTTCAGTGACTCACTGAGAAATGGCCTTGCTGCTGCTGGGCAGTGGTGACAGTCCTGCCCCTCCACCAGGCCCTGTCTGACACCACCCTGCTGGAAGGGGAGAGCACCCCCTTATCACCGCGGGGTAGGGGTGGAAGTTCAGGCTCCCCTTGTGGTCTGCATGGACCCTGCAGGGAGAGGGGCTCGTTACTGCGTGGCCAGTGTGAACGTCCAGCTCCTCACGTGACCCCTGCCCCCCCCCCCGTGCGGGGCTCTGGGGAGCCCCCTGGTCGCTTGCCGACGGTGGACTCAGGTTGTCCCCAGTGGCCTGTGTGAGCAAGGCAGAGAGTGGAGTCACCGTTCTCTGCAGTGCGTGCTGCCTATTTCCTGGACCTTGGGCTCCAGAGGCTTTTAGGGAGTCTGGGATTTGGGGGTATTTTCTAGGTGGCTGCTTCTGCAACACCTAGTCTGAGGTACACGAGGCCAAGTCCAGTCCAGGGGGCTCACCGCCGCATGGTCTCTGGCCCCGAGCTTGCGAGCTGGCTGCCCTGCTCCGTCTACCTTTCAGTGCCTCCTGCTTGTTTATCTGGGACATCCAGGGGATTTAGCTGCGCTCAGCAGGAGGGACAGGGGAAGTATGTCGATTCCACCTTCCTGGAAGCATAAGTTGTGTACCAGGAATTTCAGTTATTACCCTGGCGACCCAGGAGAAGAAGGGCTGTGGTTCTGAGCTCCTGGGTGTGGGAGATGGGGACAGGAGAGTCATCTAGCAGCAGTGCGGCTGGGTTAGGGGACAGGTGGCTTGGATGAGAGAGATTCTGTGCTGGGTGACAGCTGACACGTATCAGGGGACATCTGGTATTTTGAAGCCATCTCCCTTAAATTCCATTTTCTCTCCATTTCCTCCAAGTCTTCAGAAAGTGCTAATTACACATAGCACAGGAGTCGTAGAGAAGGCCAGGGATGGCAGAGAGGTTCTGTGATTGTATTTGGGGACAGGGAGAGTGGGAAGGTGGCTGTCCCGCTGCTGAGCCTGCCAGGGGGATGGAGGCCTGGGCCTGCAGCAGGGGTGAAGGCCAGACCAGGGCATTGCCACCTGGAGTTAGCACGGAAGCTGGCGTGTCCCCGCCAGCTCGGTGAGTGCAGAGACCAGGAGCTGAGTCACGATGAGAACGTGGATCCGTGGTGGGAGGGCGGTGCCCCGGCAGGTTGTCTCTGAGCTCACCGCTCTGTTGCTGGGGTGGAAAGAAGCACCTCTCCTGGGCGGTTCCGGCCCAGCGGGCACTCCCCTCCACAGCCGGCGGAGCAGCACCCTCCACCCGGTGACTTCTCAAGTGGAGTCTGCTCACTGTCCGCAGTTCCTTGACCTCACAGCGATCCTCATCCCTGGTATATGAATTCCAGTGTCCCCAAGGCACCAACCCCAGTGGAGCGGAGAGCCTGTCATGGGCAGGAGGTGCTGACACCACTCTTGCTCCCCAGGGCCCAGGCCAGCGTGGATGACTCAGCACAGGCTGAGGCACGGAGCCCTGTGCCTGCACTTGGGGTGGGCTGGCTACAGTAGGCTGTGATTGTTCCGCTATGGTGTTGAGGAGAGACGGCGGGCCCTCCATAGCACGGGGTGGGCCTTGGTTCCTGTAGTTGGAGCAGCAACAGGGCCGCGTGGAGGGAGTTCTTCCTTTTGGGTCTTTACCAGCAATTGCCAACACACCTTCTCAAATCATCTAAATGTCTCCTTAGTTATGCCTACTCCCTACGGCTAAGTGGTCCTGAACACCCAAGGAGCGTGTCTCCATCCTCCGCCCCTACAGCTGGAGAAACAGCCTGGCAGGGCCAGGGTGGCAGGCAGGGAGGCCAGGTAGGAAGCTGCGCTTGTCAGCTCCACCTCCCAACCTGTCCTCCTGTTCCCCCTGTCCCTTGAACGATGTCCCTCCAGAGTCCCATTTGCTCTTTGTCTCCACTCCAGTGCTGCATTCTCAGCGAGGTCCTCTTTGCTCCCTCCCCAGCCCCCGCCTGTCCTGACCTGTCACTCGCCTCTCACCCTGCTGGGTTCTGTGTACCTGTCCTGGCCCGGCACAATGTCATTTGCCAACAGGAAAATCAATAGTAATAACTAGCATGTCGTAGGCACGTACTCGTCAATGTCCCATTTATTCCCTTCCGGCCTTCCTGGCAAGTAGGTCCTCATCACTGTTCTCCTTGTATTTGTTTTCTCGAGAAGGAGGCTGGGGCTTGGGGGGCGGGCGGGCCGAGGTCCTCTTGCCATGTCACACAGAGGGACAGGAGCGAAGGAAGGGAGCTGGCTTTGCTCAGAGAAAACACGCTGGCGTACGGTGTGCGGAAGACATGGTTCCTGCCCCCTGCAGATTGGGGACACCAGCAGCCCCAGAGAGCTGGGAGAGGAGGACAAATATAAGCTCGAATGTGTCTCTGGCTCCCCTCGCAGTCTGCAGTCCTGATTCTGCCTGTTCTGTTCTCTGCTGTGCCATTGCCTAGCATGGCGTCTGCTTACCGCTGGGCTCTAAAAATCTAGTGGTAGAAGGGAAGAGGAAAGGCGGAGGGAGGAGGAAAGGAAGGAAGGGATGGAGGGATGGAAGGAAGGAGGGAGGGAGAGGAGCTGCTTTTCTCCCAGGGGGGCTGTGCCTGTTGCCCACAGAGCTTTGGCTCCCCTGCGTTGAAGAGTTTGGAAGCCACCCACCCCAATTCTGCTCCCCCACGTCCTCAGCAAGGGTTTCACCCCCCACCGGCCACACAAGTGTCCTCAGGGAGCCACAGAGAACACAGGGCGGGGTTGCTTTCCTGAGTGCCCAATGGGGGGGGGGTCTGCAGCTCCATAAAGGCCCCCTGGCCAGAGCCGTGGCACAGGAGCGCTTCTAGCCCTTCTCCCCCAGGAGGGCTCAAGAGAATGGCGCTGGCCCTGTGGCTCTTCAGCCTGCTGGGCTCAGCCTGCTTGGTGTCGGCCAACATTTTCGGTGAGTTCCCAGCCTGAGGTCCTGGAGCGGAAGGAGGAGGGAGGCCTAATCCCTCCCATGTCCCTACATTGGTTATTTGCTCTTTCCTTTACAGATGAAGAGACAGAGGTTCTGAGAGGTGCACTCAGTTGTCTGAGGTCACAGAGCTAGTGAATACTGAGCAGGAAATGGGGAACTAATTTAATTCTAACGCCCTGCACCCCACACTGTTAGCGAACTGACAGTTTATTTTTCAGTTTCCTTAGCTATCCCAAGGCCTAGGCCATCCATGAGAGGTAGCTGAGTAGTCAGCAGGTGGCACCCCCCCCCCCACACACACACACAAATTTACCTGCGGAGTGAAATAAACCCATGCTTTGGCTGCCATGGCTCAGACGCTCACTGTGTGACTTTGGAAAAGTCTAAGCTTCCGTTTCCTCTGCGGAAAAGGAAGCAAAGAGCACTGACCTTCTGTGCGACTGTAGCTTCCATGGTCTATGTCATGCGTTCTCAGTGAAAATAAGACGCGTGAGACTCATTAATGACTTTGTATTTCTGCTCCGTGCCGGAAGACGGTGCTCTCTCTCTGCAGGGAGAGCTTGATAAACTCGAGAACACCCCGTTTATGGTGTTCCGACCTAACCCAACCGTGGCTTGGGGGGAACATGCAGGCCAAGTGTTTGTTCTGAACCCTTCTCCTGCCTGCTGTGTTGACCCTGAGTGGGTTACCTTCCCTGGCCCTGTCTCAGTGTCACACAGATAAAATGGAGATACCGCCCCCCTCCGTCCCCACCAGAAAGTGTTGAGAATTAGATGAGTTAATGTCACACTTGGAAAAGTGTGAATAGTTGCAGAATTACAAGTTGGAACCGAATGCCTCGTGATGATGTTGGAAATAGGATGCAGAAGAGCGTCTGTGCTTAGGGGACCCCACTCTGTTCCCGGAGCCCGGGCCACACTGCGCTCTGACACGTCGCTTCCCTCTGTGTAGAATACCAGGTGGACGCCCAGCCTCTCCGTCCCTGCGAGCTGCAGAGGGAAAGGGCCTTCCGGGAGCAAGCAGACTACATCCCCCAGTGCGCCGAAGATGGCAGCTTCCAGTAAGGGTTACCTCAGCCACGTGGGCTCTCGGCTCCTCAGAAGCCTTTCAAAAACATCTTTTTCCCCAGCCTGGTGCTATGACCTTCACTCTCCTCTAGGGGCGGAGATGTGGCCACTGTCATTAGGAGGGTGCTCGCCCCTCTGGGTTCCCCAGGCTGATCAACACTGGACAGTCTGACCCCGAGTGCCCACCCATGCTTCCTCCCAGCCAGGACCAAGGATATCCCTTCCTTTTCTGACAAAACACTTACCGTAATTCCGTTAGTAGAAGGTGTGCAGGATGGAATGATTGACACTCGGTGCCTCCCCTCCTGTTCTGCTCTCGAGAAGTCAGAGGTGGAGGGGGTGGAAGCAAGCTGGACTTCAGGTCCATGGCTGCTGGGTCCGACTCTGGGCTTCATGCTGCGGTCTCTCCAGGGAGCCCCCCTCTGAGAGGGCTTCTCTGCTGTCTGATTGTGAACTTGGGACCCTGACTCTCTCCCCATGGAATGCAGTGACAACCTCCCCACCTTGCTGCACCGCGCACACAGGAATTCTTTGCCTGTGATACAATTTAACTTGCCAGGCTCTTCCCATCACCTTGAAGTTGGGGGACTCCCTCTACAGGACTGACCGGGAAGCAGTGTGAAACAGTGAACCAGCCCTCCCGGCGGCCTTCATTTCCCCTGTGCCCCGGCGTGCCTGACTGTGCTTGTTCTTACCGGCTCCCCAGAGTACAAGTCGGGTCCCTGGACTCCTGGGGCCTCAGAGAAGTCAGGACAGCTGGCTGCCTTCAATGGCCTAATTTATGTGGTGGCTTTCCCTCGTTCCAGCCGTATGGTTTCAAGCCCACCCTCTTCCCTAGACCTGCAACGCCTTTCATAACGCCGGGGCCTCCTCCGGCCTCAGTGCAGCCACCACTGCCCCCCCCGGGTACCCCCACGTCTATGCTTCCCTGTGTTCCCCAGAATAGAGGGCCTGCTCGCTGAGTCCCCGTTATGTGTCCTTGCCCCTGGCCCACGTAAGGAGGACCCTCCTTTAGCCGGCGCGGCCTCCGTGGGGCTGAAGCGTCATGCCGTGTGACGGCCACTTGCTGCAGAGGTAGCGATGGGGCCACGGGGGCAATGGCCGAGGCTGCCGGGTTAGCGGAACGGGAAAGAAAGGCTTTTCCTTTCCGAGTCACTGCCCCCTCCACTCCGATCCCTCCCTAATGTACACAAATTAAAACTTGGAGGATTGGGAGGGCAGAGGAGCCGTAACCTGTCCATGTGCTGTGTCTCCCGCCCTCAGACCCGTCCAGTGCCAGAACGACGGCCGTTCCTGCTGGTGCGCAGGCGCCGACGGCAGCGAAGTGCCCGGCAGCAGGCGGCCCGGGCGGCCCCCGGCGTGTAAGTGTGAAAGGGGGTGACAGGGCTGTCCCCTGGGAAAGGGGGACCTTGCTGGGGCCACGCAGGTGTGGGAAAGAGTGCTGGGCTTGGCCTGTGACCAGGCAAGGGTCCCTCTGGGCTGCTGGTTCTTCCTCTTTGAGTTAGGCGGACAGTCCTGCATGAGAGGCCCGTGTCTGGCAGAGCTCCTGTGAAAGTCAAATGGGGCCACCAAGTCATTTGTTCGGCAAATGGCAACGGAGTTCCCTCACATGCTGGTGTACTGAGCCCGGTGCCGGGGACACCGTGGTGACCAGATGTGAAAGGCCTCCGAGCCAGAGAGCAGCTATGGACCCAGAGACTTAGGTGAAAATGTTCCTGTTAACATAATGATTAGGATGAGTAGTTAAAGAAGCACAGTCCCCATTTACAGCATGTCACAGTTAAGCCTAAAGCAAAGGTCACCGTAAGCTGGTCACCTTTAAACGGTGAACTGGAGCCTAGAACCAAGCTGTCCTTTAATGGAGAAAAGTTCTGTTTCCGGCACTGGTGTTGCCCAGCCCGCATAGCTGGGGCTGGCTCCCAGCCCGCCAGCTGAATGACCCTGGGCAGGTCTCATGCCCTCGCTGAGCTGTGGCTCCTCTGTAAGGAACATAAGTTCGGCCTCATGGGGTGTGCAAGGGCTTAACACACATATAAGCCACCTGGCACAAACTAGATGCTTAGTCGGGGCAGTCAGCGCTCACGTCACAGATCCTCACGCAGCTGTAGGAGAGCGGTTGTATTTTCAAGTCTACAGATGAGGCGAGTGAGGCACAGAGAGGTGAAGCAACTTCTCCAAGGTTGCACAGCAAGCCCACAGGGGGAATTCAGACTCAGGCAAGCTCTTTTAACAGCCAGGCCTGTGCTCCATTCACACCCACCTCTGCAGCACCAGCGCAGTGAGGTGTCCGGGAGATGGGGCAGGGTGAGAGCTGCCCTCTCCGGACACAGTCTGCAGGATGCCGGAAGGAATCGTGGGACAGGGGTGGACAGTCGTCGGAACACTGGTCCGGGGCCAACCCCAGCTCACCGGGCATCCATGGCCTGGTGGGTGGGAACTTCTCAGCTGTGGGAAGGACCACCCGCCCCACTTAGGGGAGGGAACAGGAGTAATCCTGGGCTGAGACCTGATGCTGCCCCTCCTGCCCACAGGTCTGTCCTTCTGCCAGCTGCAGAAGCAGCAAATCCTGCTGAGCGGCTACCTCAACAGCACGGCCACCCCCTACCTGCCCCAGTGCCAGGCTTCGGGGGCGTACGTGCCCGTTCAGTGTGACGTGCGGCGGGAGCAGTGCTGGTGCGTGGACACGGACGGGATGGAGGTGTACGGGACCCGCCAGCTGGGGAGGCCCGTGAGATGTGAGTGTCCCTGAGCACGTGGCTTTCCCTACCATAACCAAAACCAGTGCAGAGAACCTGGCCTAGGGCAGGACGGAAGCCTCTGAGGAAGAGCCTCTCACGTCTGATATTTCCATACGGTGGAGGATCTATATGCGCTGGCTGATTCTTAGAAGCCTAAGCAGGGTTGTGATGACCGTAGTCCCGGTTTGGGTCTCTGGCCGTCATGGGAATGTAGCGTGAATATAAGCCTGTAGGCTGTAGAAACCCCTGCACCTATTCTTTATTATTATTATTATTACTTTTATTATTAAGTGAGAAGCGGGGAGGCAGAGAGACAGATTCCCTCATATGCCCCAACCAGGGTCTACCTGGCAAACCCCCTACTGGGCGAAGCTCTGCCCATCTGCAGCATTGCTCCGTTACTTGGCAACCAAGCTATTTTAATGCCTGAGATGAGGCCATGGAGCCATTCTCAAGGCCTGGGGCCAATACACTCAAACCAATGGAGACTTGGTTGTGGGAGGGGAACAGAGGGGGAGAGAAGGAGAGGGAGAGGGGTGGAGAAGCAGATGGGTGTTTCTCCTGTGTGCCCTGACCAGGAGTTGAACCCAGGACTTCCATATACCAGGTGGATTCTCTACCACTGAGCCAACTGGCCAGGGTCCTATTCTTACATAAGTGAACATATTTCCTTGGAAATGATCAGGTCCAAGGAGCTGCGAGATAAGAAACCGCCGCCTTCTCCACGGGGTCGGGGACAAGTCGCCACCCCAGTGTTCTCCCGATGGAGGGTTCCTGCCTGTCCAGTGCAAGTTTGTGAATACCACAGACATGATGGTTTTCGACCTCGTCCACAGCTACAACAGGTAAGGGGAGCCAGCCTCTGGCCGTGCCCGTTGCTGGGCCGTCCCTTCCTATCTCCTGTCAAAGCTTGAGCCCACCTTGGGGCTGGGCGCTGCGATGCCTTGAGAAAGTCCCGACTTTCATAAGCTGCTGGAGGACTTCTGAAGGTTGACGGCATTTTTAACAGAGCAAGCTGGCAACAGCTATGTGAATTAAAAATACATGAACCCTCAGGCCCAGCCAGCCCACTGAAACAGAAACACCAGAATGTGAGGACATAGGTACTGTGCTGTCTGCTGCATTGGTTTTCATTGGAGCAGAAAACTGGGAACAGAGTGACTGAGCAGCCTGAGGTGTCCGCCATAAATATTTATGCAGCGTGAAAGGGCATGTATTACAATGCAGCCAGGGACTGGGGGAGGCTTCGGCAGCATAGTATGATAATACGATAGAAGATACAAAGTACATATAACAGGACGTGATTTAACTTCTCGAAAACAAACAAGCAAACGGGGCCTTTGATGTGCATAGCCGAGGGTGTGATTGTGTGCTTGTGCTTGTGTGTGTGTGCAGAGTGCTGGGTGAGCACGGAGGAGGATGTGGATTAGCACACGCCCGGTGGCAGTCACGGAACTCCGAAGGTCAGGGCTGCTGCTGGAGGTGGGTGGGAATCCGCAGAAAAGGAAAACAAGACCACACTAGAAAAAGTGTGGATATGACCGCATTTGTGCGTTATCTTGGAAATTGCGTGCATGCGTGCACTTAGAAGTACTGTAAATTTAAAGATGTAAATAGCAAATATCAAAAGGGAGATGCGTTATGGATCTCGGGGTTCGTAATCAGGTAACCTGGTTATTTGGGGTGGCTGCCTTCTTCTCGGACAGGGTCCGCCCGGGCGGCAGGGACAATGGAAATGCCCGGAGCTCAGGCGTCCCTCCTTAGCCACGGTTTTGCGTTCCACGGTTCTCGTTACCTGAGATCCACCACAGTCCAAAAATATTAAATGCAAAATTCCAGAAAAAAACAATTCGTTAAGTTTTAAAAAGCGAGATGTTCCGAGTCACGTGATGAAATCTCGCGAGCCCCCCTCTCTGGACGTGGACGTGACTCGGTCCCCTTGTCCAGCATCTCCATGCTGTGGACACTCCTCTTGGTCGTCACTTAGGAGCCATCTTGGTTACCAGGTCGGTCCCGTCTCGTGGTGTCCTTGTGCTTGTGTTCAAGTCCTCCTGATTTTATTTAATAGCGGTCCTGAAATGCAGGAGTAGTGGTGATGCTGGCAATTCAGACGCGCCCCAGAGAGGCCATAAAGGGCTTGGTTTAAGTGAGAAGGTGAGGACAGTACCGTCAGATATTGAGAGAGAGACCGCATTCACGTACGTTTATTTGCAGTATGTCGCTGTAATTGTTCTAGTTTAGTATTAGCTGTTGTTGTTAACGTCTTACTGTGCTTAACTTTGTAAATTAAGCTTTATCATAAGCATGAATGTGTGGAGAACCCAATTCTTTATGTGGCCAGCTTCCAAACAACCTGTTTATATTTCTTTCTTTTTTTTTTAAGTGAGAGGAAGGGAGATAGTGAGGCAGACTCCTGCATGTGCCCCAACTGGGATCCACCCTGGCACCCTGTCTATGACTGATGCTCGAGTATTGAGCTATTTTTAGTGCCTGAGATCAATGTGCTGGGACTAACTGAGCCATCCTCAGTGCCCAGGGCCATGCTTGAATCTATCGAGCCACTGGCTATGGGAAAGGAAGAGGGAGAAAAAGTGGAGAGGAAGGGGGAATAGGGAGGGAAGAGAAGTAGATAGTCACTTTTGCTCTCTGCTCTGATCAAGAATTGAACCTGAGATGTCCATGCGCCAAGTCAATGCTCTATCTACTGAGACATCAGCCAGGGCCACAACCAGTTTCTTTACCTGCATGAGAGAGGAGCTCTCAGGGCTGTGCCAGCCAGGTCACAGACTGGCAGCTGTGAATAGAAACTGTCCTGTAGACCGGGCTTGTTTGAGCTTCACAGTACTTTAAAAACTAGGGAATTTAAAGTTGAACTCTAAAATTTCTATTGATGTAGATAAAAAATAGTTGAATATCAGCAGTTTCATCTTTTCAGCATAACAGGCAAAACCCCTGATTCTGCAGGACAAGATGTGGTGTGCGGGGCCTATTTACGTCCTTCCACAGCACCGAGAAACTGGCCTTGACCTGTTCCTTTTGGACAGCGTGCACACCGTCCAGTGCTCCGGGTCCCTCCACATTCTGTTACTCTATCAGCCCTGCCCGCCCAACCCATCTGTATTAGCTGCCTGGTCCCATTAGCCTTTGCCACTGTGACTCTTATTTGGACCCTGACACTGGTTGGCAGGGTGGCCTGGTTGGTCACTGACCTTCTCTGGGCCTCAGTCTCCCCTTCTGTAAAATGGAGACCACACCCTGCTTCTTAGGGTATGGTGAAGAGCTGAAACCACTGTGAGAATTGTACATTATTGTGCTTCTGTAGGGAATTTTTAGACATAATCCAGTGTCATAAAATTATGAGATCTTCCATCCCCACTCCCTCCCAGGCCCAGAGTGCCTGCCCGTGAGCACATGAACATCTCCCTATAGTCTGATTGACTAACGCTCACTGATGCAAGCCAGTGCATGCTCCGTTTAAGCAGAAGCCAGCGCTTGCTACCTGTAGAGGATTTGACATCCTTTTAGCCCACCTTAATACTTACAAAAATAATCAGATGGCTAAGTATGGCCTTTAGCAAATAAACGAGGAGTTGGAAACACCAGAGATTGTGGAACTCACCCTAAGAAGCACATCGGTGGGTGCTAGAACTGGCTGGCTCCTTTTACTATCTCACACAACCTTGACTCCTCTGTTTCCCTTACAGTGCATAGCACAGAGCCTTGCACACAGTAGGCCTACAATTAATGCTTACAATCCGTTCATCAGAGAACCTGGCAGGTGCCAGTTTGAGGCACAATTCACAGCTCCTTCCACAAGAGGGCAGTCGAGTTAAATGCAAAAGTTCAGGACTAAGCATCCATTGTGTAAGACAAACAAAAAATACTTTACTCCTGAAATAGGATCCTTTCTTTCTCTCTCTCTCTCTCTCTCTCTCTCTTTCTTTCTTCATTTTTTGTTTGTCGGCAAGCATGTCTCTGAGCGAGTTTTGATTCAGGAAGGTCATGAGAAGGGTCAGGTAGTTGGTTACTGGAAGCCCAGCCATATTCAGGAATTTTCTGATAAGCAGACCCAGGCAGTGCCAGGCCCAGCGACTCTACTGGGCACAGGGGCAGGAGCCATGGAGGTCACGTGGAAAATCTAGACCTAGCACCTAGGGTTGCCAGGTAAAAAAATACAGGATGGCCAATTATATTTGGATTCAGATAAGCAAGGAGTAATTTCTTTAGTGTAAGTATTAGATATCCGTCCCCAATATTGCACCAGAAATGCTGAGCTTGGGGTGGGGGTTGGGAATATCTTAATAACCATGGTGCTTAGATTTAGAAAGGAATGCCCTGGGATTGGAGAAACGCAGAGTGGGAGCTAGGAGGTGACTCACTTTGGAGGCTCCTGGTAAGAGGTAATAGCTTAGATGAGAGTAGGTGACGGGAAAGAGGGTGGAGAGGTCGGGTGAGTCTGGAGGAATATTTAGTAGGTGAAATCCATGGAACTTGGCAAAGGAATAAAGAGAGAGAGGGGGAGAGTTAAGAGTCTAGGGAGACTCTGAGGTCTTGTTCCCAGACAGAGGGAAGAGAATGAGTTTGGAAAGGAAAAGTCACACATTTGATTTTGGAATGTTGAGTCTGTGGGAATTTTTGGAGGAAATTCAAATGGAGACGTGGTGTCAGGCGGGGGGCTGACTTCCATGGGCTACAGGGAAGATGGGTGCCTATGGGGCAGCTCACCTGCCAAACAGCTGTGGGCAATGATTTGCACTTGAACTGGGCCATAGTGCTTGCCTACTTTGACGCAGGTGCTTTTGTCACCGGAATAGGGCCGCTGCTAACTCTACCTAGCAGTGGGTTGGTGGCGCATAAGAAACCATGTTGCGATGGGGAGTGAGCTTTGACTAGGTCTTCTGACTCTTCCCCCTTCTTTCGTAGGCCCTTGCCCAAGCACCAACTAGAGAGCTGTGTTCTGGCTCAGCAGATTCTAGATCCTGGTGTTAAGAACTGGTGTCATTACCAAGGTTTAAGTGATCTGAATTTGAATTCAATTTGTTTATCTATTTTTTATTTTATTTTATTTTATTTAGTGAGGGGGAGGCAGAGATAGACTCCCGCATATGCCCTGACCAGGATCCACCCTGCGAGCCCACTAGGGACGATGCTCTGCCCATCTGGGGCCATTATTTCATTGTAATCAAAGCCATTTTTTTGCGCCTGAAGCAGAGGCCATGGAGCCATCCTTAGCACCCGGGGCCAACGTGCTTCAATCCAGCCATGGTTGTGGGAAGGGAAGAGAAGAGAGGGAGAAAGAAGAGAGGGAGAAAGAAACAGATGGGTGCTTCTCCTGTGTGCCCTGATTGAATCAAACCCAGACATCCACATGCTGGGTTGATGCTCTACTACTGAGCCAACCAGCCAGGGCCTATTTATCTATTTTTATCAGCCCTTGCCCTTAGTGACTATGCTCACTTAGGCTTCCTTAGCAATCAGTCTCACCTCCAATGCCCTGGCAACCCATGCTATCTAGATGACTCAGTGAGAAGGGTGTGGTACATCTAACAGGCAGGCAAAGGGGCATCATACCTGACTGGGTGAGTGGCCAAGAGGAGCAAATCCTCCTAGACCAATAATCTGATGCTCCCCGCCCCCGAGACTCGTGAGTTGGGCTGCTGTGCAGCAGGCACTGGGCTAGGTCGGGTATACAAGGGAAGAGTGTCAGAACAGGACAGAGTCACCTACCTGCCTATCAGGACATGGGGCAGGAACCAGGTATGGCCCAACCCACGTTGAGTAACCACCACTGACAGAGGCAGGTACCGCGTGGAGCCCAAGACCAGGATTTGAACCCTAGCCCCCGCCACTCGTGTGTGATGGTGGCCAACACACCTTACCTTTTAACCTCTGAAATGGGGATGAGAAAATACCGCCTGCCTTGTAGGAGTGTTGAGTGAATTAAACCAATCAGTGCATGTTAAACATTGTGCAGATTGTCTTTTACAAAGAGGAGGCTGAACCCATGGGAGTAATTCTTAAGCTATTAAAAGCACTTTTAGAATTGAATTATCCCAGGTTCCAACTAATGAACTTCTATTATATACCTCCAGTCTGTGGAAACTGGGCAAAGTGCGTTTTTAGTTTCTGTTAAACATCACTCACTTATGGTTAAGTTTCTGTATTTAAGTCACGTACCCAGTATCCACTATAAGAGACCAACAGTGTGGTAAAAATCCGTAACTCTGTAGCGCTTTCTTAGGCATTAGTTTATTTTATGCTATTTGTTTTATTTCATTTTGCATATTCATTTTCATTCAAATGAACGAATACTTATTGCACCTTGCGTTCCGTTCAGGCTCTGAGCAGTTTCTGTACAGCATCCAGCCGCCTGCACCAGTTCATTTACATAGTAAGTGCAGTGTGTATACAGGCCATTTTGCATTCTACCCTTTTTACATAATGTTATGAACATGGCCATTTAGGGGATTTACTATGATTTACGTCTTGATGTTCCAATCATTGGACACAAGTGTTGTTTTTCTGTCGTCTGCTAGGCCAGACTCCGCCACAGCAGACCACTTTATGTCGAGAGAGCGGCCGCCTCTGCTCACTTATTCTTTGAGGGACCTATTTCCGGACCCGGGTCTGGAATAGAAACACCTTAGGCTTTGGGTCTCAGGAACTAGCTTTATAGGACATAGAAACAAACCTCTCAAGGGTGTGTGGGGCTGAAAACCTCTCCTCTGGAGCGTCCATTGCACAGGGGAAGAACTCCTTCATCTGACTGAACATCGCACCTTAGGGTCACGTTACTTCCCGGATGGGGACCGCGGCCAACTGGCTCCTGATAGTAATCGCGGGGTCAGACGCTTCTGGGAAGGGTTCTGTTGCCCTCGCCAGTGATGTCCTATGGGTTTTGTGTGTGTGTGTTTCAAACTGTGGAACTGGGAAATGTCCTTCTCATTCCTGTGGGGGATCTGGCTCCTCTTCCAGCTCTTAAAAACGTGCGAAGGGCTCTAAAGTTGTCTGATCTCTCGAGTGAGGCCATCTGCACTCCACTGTGTCTGTGAAGCAAACGTGGCCTCTGGCCTCTAGAAGCTGTGTCCTAGTAGAGGAACGTCCACCACCGGGTGTCCATTACCCGGTTTCCGCCCGGTCCTCTGAGACACACGCTTAGGTGTAAATCGGTCAAATGCCGCGAGTGAGGAAAACGGCTAATTAGCAGAGGATGGCAAAGCACAGCATTATTTGAACGGGTCCAGCCTCGCACTGGCCAGGTAACACCAATTTCGGAAAAAAACGCATATACTGCAGGAAGCCTGGAGCAATTAGCATGAGACTTAAAAAAAAACAATCAGACATTCGTTTTTCCCAGATGGGATGAGGCCACATCTGCTTATTTCTATAGGGAGAGGTCGTGAGTTATTTTTACAAGAAGGGCTGCCTTTAATGAAACGGTGGCCATAAATCTCCTCTGTTAGGTTTCCAGATGCTTTCGTGACGTTCAGCGCCTTCCGGAGGAGGTTCCCCGAGGTGTCCGGGTATTGTCACTGTGCGGACAGTCAAGGGCGGGAACTGGCGGAGACAGGTGAGCACGCTTGAGGTGGGCCTGAGAAACACCCTCATTACCTGCAGAGCGGGAGTCGCAGGGCCGGTCTGCCCCCCAGCCAGGCGGCCGTGGGTGTCCGAGGGCCTGGCTAGAAGCTCTCCTCTGTGGTGCTTTGAGCATCATGGCTGCTGACCCACATGGCCCGTTGTGCCCACGGGAAGGAGACCCCCTGCCCCTCTGGCCGTGCCGCTGTGAGGTTGGCAGGTGGAAGACAGGATGGATTTGGTCTCCTCCCCCTCGTCAGTGCTGCTTGTGCTGTGAACCACCTGCACAGCCCTGCCTGGCAGTCCTGACTTTGGCAACCATTAATACTCGTTCAGACCCGATGCCTAACGGTGAAGGCTCTGGCCCTCTTCTTAGTATCTGTTGAAGTGGCAAGATCGGGACTTCCATGTGGAACGTAGCCTCACCTGCGGATGCTGGCTGTCTTTGCTCAGGTTTGGAGCTGCTCCTCGATGAGATTTACGACACCATTTTCGCTGGCCTGGGCCTTGCTTCCACCTTCGCCGAAACCACCCTGTACCGGATATTGCAGAGACGGTTCTTAGCAATCCAGATGGTCCTTTCCGGCAGGTTCCGATGTGAGTAACCAGCCTTCGGCAGACGTGCATGCTTCTGCCAGGAGGTGGGCACGCGGGTTGTAAAGCCGCGCTGCCCGGGTCCCTGCAGCGTTCCAGCCACGTGGGCGTGGGGAGGAGAATGACCGAGCTGGGAGCCACGCGCCGCGCCCTCCGCACGGGCTGTACGCACGCCCACGGTCGTTCACGGCCCTCTCTACTGCATGCGTTTCTCCCAGGCCCCACAAAATGCGAAGTGGAGCGGTTTGCAGCGACCACCTTCGGTCACCCCTACATTCCGAGCTGCCGCCGAAACGGGGACTACCAGGCCGTGCAGTGCCAGAGGGAAGGGCCTTGCTGGTGTGTGGATGCCCAGGGACAGGAGGTCCATGGAAGTCGGCGGCGGGAGGCGTCCCCGGCTTGCGGTGGGTTTACCTCCTCATTTTGGTCTTGTCAGGCGCACTGATGCTAATACCACACGGGCCTCTCAGGCTCAACATGACGGGAAGCCCGCTCACCTTCATTAACCTCTAACGTGCTTCTGGTCCAGGGTCAGACTTGGGTTCTTCCTCAGACGTAGGCAGGGCCTCACCCATAGAGAAAAAGAAAGGAGAATTAAGTTTAGACGTGCCATGAACAAGTGGAACACAAAGCAAGGTGGGACCAAGAGTATATGAGAAGAGTATATGAGAAGGAGATATTCAGAGAGTATATGAGAAAGAGTATTCCCAGAGTATATGAGAAGGAGATATTCAGAGAGTATATGAGAAGAAGTATTCCCAGAGTATATGAGAAGGAGATATTCAGAGAGTATATGAGAAGAAGTATTCCCAGAGTATATGAGAAGGAGATATTCAGAGAGTATATGAGAAGGAGTATTCCCAGAGTATATGAGAAGGAGATATTCAGAGAGTATATGAGAAGAAGTATTCCCAGAGTATATGAGAAGGAGATATTCAGAGAGTATATGAGAAGGAGTATTCCCAGAGTATATGAGAAGGAGATATTCAGAGAGTATATGAGAAGGAGTATTCCCAGAGTATATGAGAAGGAGATATTCAGAGAGTATATGAGAAGGAGTATTCCCAGAGTATATGAGAAGGAGATATTCAGAGAGTATATGAGAAGAAGTATTCCCAGAGTATATGAGAAGGAGATATTCAGAGAGTATATGAGAAGGAGATATTCCCAGAGTATATGAGAAGGAGATATTCAGAGAGTATATGAGAAGGAGTATTCCCAGAGTATATGAGAAGGAGATATTCAGAGAGTATATGAGAAGGAGTATTCCCAGAGTATATGAGAAGGAGATATTCAGAGAGTATATGAGAAGAAGTATTCCCAGAGTATATGAGAAGGAGATATTCAGAGAGTATATGAGGAGTATTCCCAGAGTATATGAGAAGGAGATATTCAGAGAGGCTTCCTGGAAGAGGTGACACCTGAACAGGGTTTTAAAATACAGATGTTTCCAGAAGGAGGAAAATATGGACAGGTGAGCTCTATCTAGAGAGCAGGAGAAGCAAAATGAGAAGGACATTAATAATAGGCATTCATCTGCTACTGGTCACAGACTCTGCGAGAAGAATAGAGAAAACAAATTGTTGGAGCACGATCAAGGCGGGGTTCTGAACTTTGAGAGTGGGGGCAAAGGAAGGGTATCGGGGTATCACATGGAGCTTTTCCATGTTAAAGCAAAGGCTTAGGGGCTTCATCCTGGAGGTCAGGTGGAGAGGTTGAGGGGATTTAAGCAGGCGAGTACCATGATGGGTTCTGTGTGTAAGGAAGATCACCCGGGGATTTTGGAGGAAAGATAGAAAGGAATCTTAAAGGTCATGGCAATGTCCTGAAGAGAGCTCAGGGGACTAGATAACTTTCCAGATGTTGCTTTAGCAAATTACTACAAAGAGCATGACTTAGGACAGCAGAACCATATTCTCTCACAATTCTGGGGCCGAGAAGTCCAAAATCAAGGTGTCAGCGGGACCAGGCTTCCGCCAAAGCCTCCATGGGGGGTTCCTTCCTTGCCTCTTCCTAGCTGATGGTGGTTGCCGCCAACCTCCGACATTCCTCGGCTTGTGGCAGCCTCACTGCAAACTCTGCCTCTGTCATCCCAGGTCTTCCCTCTGGTTCTGCCTCTGTGTCTCTTCTCCTCTTCCTACAGTGATTCCAATAATATAGGATTAGGAGCTCACGCTAGTCTGAGTTCGTCTTAACTCATTGCATCTACAGTGGCCCTCTTTCCAAATAAGGTCACATTCTGAGGTTCCAGGAAGGGCATGGATTTTGGGGAGACCCTATTCAACCCAGGACAGGGACCAATACTAAAGTAGAAGCAGTGCACCGGGAGAAGGGTGTGGACTTAACAAACGTCTCTAGGTGTTCGGTGAGACTTAGTTCCGTCATACCTATGAGATTCTGGAGGATGGGATCCAGGAGCGTGTGCAGGCTTGCTACTTGGGCAACTGGGTGGATTCAGCAAGATTTGAAATTGTTAAGGAGTATAGGTCTTTTTGTAGCCTCCTAATAGGTGTTGATGTTCATTCACCAAATCCTGTTAAATCATTTGATCTCACCAACTTAATGTGTTGAGTCTTCTACACGTGTTTGGTTGTATGCTTGCTGCTAAGTGCGAGGCTGGAGAAAAAGAACAACGTGAAGTTCTGCCTTGATGGTATTCACAATTACCTTTTAATTTCATCAAAACAGAATATCGTACCCTCTGCTTTTCTGGTAGAAATGAAAAGCCACACTTTTCCAAATTAGAACCAAGAGTGCTACCCACATGCATGAATCACACATTTTCACTTTTTCTTTCTGAGTTGATCAATCCTATTTCTGTGGAAACCAAATGGCACATGAAACCAATATCTGAATTTTATTTTATTTTATTTTGCCTTGAGTAACACTACCTACGAATGGAAGAGATGTGCTCTTAATTTGGAAGGCAGTGAACTTTATTCCTTCCACACCTTCCTGTAATATCCATTAAAGGAAGCCATGGCCTCCCTGAAGGATGCTATGTGTTCTGAGGTTGCCATTTCTCCCTCTCTCTCTCCCTGACCACATGTTCCATTCTTCCTCTGTTGGCTGGTTACAGGGAAAAAATGGCTGACTTCCTTTTTGGCATCCAAGTGAATGGAGGGGAAAGAATTATTCTAAGAAGTTGGGATGGTGGGTGGTTGAAAACCTCTACTAGTTATGGTTCTGTGGAGAAAAATAGAACTTACTTAACTCTTCACTGATGTACCTGAGACACTGGAACTTGAATTTAAAATTGCCTTTTCTTGGTGTGATTATGGGTCAGCCTAGGCTCTTCGGGTAAAGTGGTCTGACCATGCTGGAGGTGACTGAGCCGGTCACTATATCATTAGTGATTTCCAGGCGAGGTCAAGGAGCCGAGGAGAATGTGCTGAGTGTGTTTGCCAGGTGGCCATCGTTAGACTCTGTCAGAGGAAATACCGTATTTCCTGGATATATAAGAATGTTATAGATTACAGCACAGAAAAAACACTTACTATGGGAAATACTAAGAGCGTTTAAAGCAGTGGTTCTTAACCTTTTTTGAGGTACCGAACCCACCAGTTTCATATGCACATTCAGTGAACCCTTCTTTAGTGATAAATAAAATACGATTTTTTTCCAAATTCAAGACATAGGTATATGTTTTTTTACTGGTGCACAAAATGAGCCGTGCATGAACATCACCTTGCTCAAAGAACAAAACCAACAAAGTGCATGAACTCACAACAAATTACGGTATTACTTTATTCTGGCCTCCGCGGCAGAGGCTTCTCCGAACCCCTGAGACCGACTCATCGAACCCCTAGGGTTCAATAGAACCCAGGTTAAGAACCATTGGTTTAAAGCATGATTTATCCTCAGACACTACAAACTACCTAGCCGAGACAAGGCTGCCCACAAGGAAGAAGGGGACGGCCACAGGAAGAGCGTATAATGAAGCAATAAAGTCCACTAAGAATTCCAGCTAGAATAACCATGCTGATTTAACAAAATAGGAATTTGTTGATATACCAGTTGCCTGGGACTGCGGTAACAACTGACCACAGACTGGGTGGCTTCACACAGCAGAAATGTATTCTCTCCTAGGTCTGAGGCCAGGAGTCTGGAGTTAAGGTGTGGGCAGGGCTGAGCTCTCTCTAAAGGCTCCAAGGAAGAACCTTTCCTGTTTGTCCCATCCCAGCTCCCAGCTTCTGGCTGGCTGCATCCCTCCCGTCTCTGCCTCTGCCCTCCCGTGGCCTCTTCCCTGTGTGTCTCTCAGGTCTAGCACATGGCCTTCTAATCGGGACACCAGCCCTTGCAATTAGGGCCCCCTCGAACCCACTGTGACCTCCTCTTGACTCATGATATCAGCAAAGACCCCCTTTCCAAATAAGATGATGATCTGAGGTTCCAGGTGGACGTGAATAATGGGTGAGGGGGCGGGAGGGAGACATCATTCCACACAGTTGAGTCCGTTGGTGCATGTGTGTGGTCAGGTTTTGAGAAAGTGGGCCAAAGTCCATGAGCCTTGCCTCAGAAGGGGGCCACCCATGAGTGAGGGCCGGGGGAAGAAGTCATATCCACTGGAACACCCATTCCCCAGCATGGCCCCAATGGATACCGCTCAGCGTGAAAGCTAAAAATAAAAAGATACAGAGAAAAGAGAGGCACAGAATGTAGGTTTCCTGGGTTGGGGGTTTTGACATCTCCTTACCAGAGAGATCCAAGGGCTGTCCCAGGATGGCTTGTGATGCTAAAACCATTTATCCTGTTTGCTCTGTGTGGCACAGCTGGGGACCAGTCCTGTCCCTCGGAACGGCGGCGGGCCCTGTCCAGACTCCACTTTGGGCCCCTGGGCTACTTCAGCCAGCACAGCTTGTTCTTGGCTTCAGAGGAAAGACAGGTCTCCCGGAAAGTCGCTAGCTTGGCCACCTCCTGCCCACCCGCGATCAAGGAGCTCTTTGTGGACTCTGGGATTCTCCACCCCATGGTCGAAGGGAAGGATCAACAGTTTCCCGCCTCGGCAAGTCTCCTCAAAGAAGCCGTCCGGGTGATTTTTCCCTCCCGAGACCTGGCCCGTCTTGCTCTTCAGTTCACCACCAACCCCACACGGCTCCAGCAAAACCTCTTTGGAGGGAATTTTTTGGTGAATGTCGGCCAGTTTAACTTGTCTGGAGCCCTTGGCACAAGAGGTACCTTTAACTTCAGCCGGTTTTTCCAGCAACTTGGTCTCCCCGGTTTCCAGAATGGAGGAGGACTTGTCGACCTAGCCAAGCCCCTCTCTGCAGGGTTGGGTTCGAATCCTGCCCTGGAAACACTTGAAGGCGCTAAGGCGGGAAGTGCTATGAATAGACCAGGTGTGGGCAGCTTTGGCTTTGAAGTCAACTTGCAAGAGAACCAAAATGCCCTGAAATCCCTTGCTTCCCTCCTGGACCTTCCAGAATTCCTTCTGTTCCTGCAACATGCAATCTCCGTGCCCGAAGACATAGCCGGGGATTTAGGCGATGTGATAGAAATGCTGCTCAGCTCCCAGGGTTGTGAGAAGACACCTGACAGCCTTTTTGTCCCATCGTGCACGGCGGAAGGAAGCTACGAGGATGTCCAGTGCTTTGCTGGGGAGTGCTGGTGTGTGGATTCCCAAGGCAAAGAGCTGCCTGGCTCGAGGGTTAGAGGTGGACGGCCAAGGTGCCCCACGGAGTGTGAAAAGCAGAGGGCTCAGATGCAAAGCCTCTTGGGCAGCCAGCCCGTGGGGTCCAGCCTGTTTGTGCCTTCTTGTACCAGCCAGGGCCACTTCCTACCTGTCCAGTGCTTCAACTCCGAGTGCTACTGTGTTGACGCGGAGGGCCAGGCCATTCCTGGAACCCAAAGTGCACCTGGACAACCCAAGCAATGTAAGTCTGTTGGGTATTCAACCTCCAAACTCTTGATTCTCTTTTGGGGCCTGGACACAATGCATTACAGCAGATAAAGCATCCAGTCTTTGCGAAATCTCAAGCTTAATGTTGTTTTAATGGCAACATTTTCTGGTTAATTTAAAACATTATCCAGAAAAGTCTTGATAGCGTTAACCATTTTAATGAGTGACTAGGGAAATTTCTTTGGCTTTAAGGGATCACCCTGTACATGACATGGTCTCAGCAGTGCCCATTGAATGACAGGGATGCTCTCTGTCCAGATGTGATGGGATCTACAGCTATTTAAGGCTCTAGATGGAGTTTGGAAAACTAAGAACTTTCATCTTGTCTTCTGTGCTTACTAAACTCTTTAACCCAACGCACCTCTTCATCGTTCCTCTCCAGGCCCCACCCCCTGTCAGTCACAGGCGGAGCAAGCCTTCCTCCAGGTGGTGCGGACCCTGGTCTCTAATTCCAGCATGCTGCCCACCCTCTCCGGCGTCTACATCCCACAGTGCAGCACCAATGGGCAGTGGAGTCACGTGCAATGCGACGGGCCCCCCGAGCAGGCCTTCGAGTGGTACGAGCGATGGAAGGCTCAGAACAACGGTGGCCGGGACCTGACCATTACCGAACTGCTAATGAAGATCATGAGCTACAGAGAGGCAGCTTCCAGAAGCTTCCGTCTCTTTATTCAAAGCCTATATGAGGCTGGCCAGCAGGACATCTTCCCACAGTTGGCCAGATACTCTTCTCTCCAGGATGTCCCTCTGGCAGAGTTGGAAGGGAGCCGGACCCAGCCCGGAGACAATGTCCTCCTCGAGCCCTACCTCTTTTGGCAGATCCTAAACGGCCAGCTCCACCAATACCCAGGGCCCTACTCAGACTTTAGCACCCCTTTGGCGCACTTCGACCTTCGGACCTGCTGGTGTGTGGATGAAGCTGGTCAGGAAGTGGAAGGAACCCGGGCTGAGCCAGGCAAGGTCCCGGCATGTGAGTTAAACTGTGTAAAGAATTGGATTGGTGCTTTTGCAACAAGGGTGTCTGGTGGGAGGGTATTGAGTGTCCAAGATGGACTTGAGCTTGAATGTGACCAGGGTGTGGGTGAGGCAACCAAATGCATGTCAGCTTGGGCTGCTTTAACGGAACACCACAGACTGGGTGGCTGAACCCACAGACGTTTATTCCTCACAATTCGGGAGGGTGGACGTCCGAGGTCAAGGTGCCGGCAGAGTTGTCTCCTGGTGGAAGCGCACTTCCTGGCTTGCAGATAGCCACCTCCCCGCTGTGTAGTCACATGGCAGAGGGAGGAAGAGCTCTAGTTTGTTCATCTTTTCATGAAGGCGCTAACCCCATCATGAGGACCCCACCCATCTAAACCTAGTCACCCCCCAAAGGTCCCACCTCTCAACACCATCACACTGGGCGGTGGGGCTTCAATACATCCATTTTAGAAGGACACAGACATTCAGACCAGAACCCTGAGGCTCATAGAAGGGCAGTAACTTCCCTATGTCTACGTCCTCAGGGGTTGGGGACATTAATGCAGCTCGTTTTAAAATTTTCATATAATTATTTACATCAGTGCCTCATACTTTAACTGGACATCTTCGGTTTACAAAGCATCATCTTAGGCCAGATGGTGGCTATCCAGTGAATATGACCTAGCTCTTACCCGCTATGGCTAATGCTTTGCTAACCTCTCTTAGGCCATACACTGTTTAATAAACCCACGCCACACCTGTCACGTTGGTCTTGTTACTGACAAGGCCACTGCTAAGTGCTTGGGACCTCAGGAAATGCCTCTGCCTTCCAATTGCCTTGCATTGGCTCGAGAGAATTTAATTACAGGACTGACAGGAGACCCTCTGAACGAGGTCTGTGAGGCCAGGATGGTGACAAGTGGGACTTAGTAAGAAAGCCGTGGTGAACGAGGCCGACCCGCGTCCAAGTAAAATGCCTTGTTACCACCTTGACAGAAGAGCAGCAGTTTGAAACAACACCCAGAGAGATCCGACACTCTGATTTCCAAACCACAGTCTCTCTAGCCAGCATTGTTAAAGTTCGGGGTCACACCGTAGCTGTTCAAGTCCACTGAAATCTCTGCACTCACTCTCGGCAGTGCTAGGCATTGCCCAGACCTTTCTGGATCGAGTTAAAATCAATTGGCTATTTCAATGTTAGCCAAAGTTTAGGCTTTCACACCTGGTGGGTGTGTTAAATGTGCGATGACAGCTGACATACCCTGGGCATTTTGAATGGCCTCCAGACCCCATTTGTACGACTCCCCGTCGAAAGGTCACGTTCTAGAAATAGGCTAACCCTCCAAGTCAACACACAAATGTCGGCCGTGGCATGGATTAAATTAGACTGTCTGAGTAAACATGCTTGGTGCAGTGCCTGGTGTGGAACAGACACGAGCTCTTACTAATCTTACCTAGTTGGTCCTCCCTAAATGAAATCGTGGAGACAGAACAGAAAGAACATTCCAGGTCTTGGTGAGAGCTGGTGAGCAGGAGTCAGCTGTGGTGTGAATGTGTGTGCGTGCACGTGTATGTGTGTGCCCTCTTCCCAGGGGTCAGGGGAGCTGTGGTGGTGAGCCCACCTGCCGTGTGTGTACCCCCCCCCCCAGGTCCTGGCTCTTGCGAGGGAGTGAAGCGTCGCATCCTGCAATTCATGAAGGAAGCAGAAGAGATTGTCTTGGCATCCAACAATTCTTGGTTCCCCCTGGGAGAGAGTTTCCTAGCAGCCAAGGGCATCCGGCTGACCAACGAGGAGCTCGCCCTTCCTCCCCGGTCCCCATCCCGGGAGACGTTCGCCGAGACATTTCTGCACGGGGGTGACTATGCGATCCGCTTGGCCGCTCAGTCCAGTGAGTGCCGTGGTTTCTGGGGTCTTGTTCCCTCTCGGGAGGGGGGGGGGAGAGCTGGAACACGTGCTCTTCAGTCACATCAGGGCTTTGCTGCTTGTGCTTGGTGGCCCCAGGCCGCTGGGTCCCTGGGAGGGAAAGGCAGTGGTTTGGAGCACCATCCGAGCGGGGTGTTTGTAGCTCTCCGGGGTGTTCCCAAACCGTCCAGCAGAGCCTCTGGCGGCAGGTCTTCATATTTTGCCACCCCTTGAACCCCCAATGCTCATACTCTCCTCTTAGCCAGTTCCAAAGCTTGACTCCATTTCTCAGAGCTTACGGACACCCCCAAGGAGAGAGGAGAAGGACCCTCATTACTGAGACATTACTGGTTTGGGGCTCCTTTCATATGTGAACTCATCTAATCCTGACAGTGACTCTAAAAACAAGCCTATCGCCTGCACACGGCCCAGGAAGACGCTCAGAGAGCCCACGGTGCTCTAGCCTATAACGGCAGCTCCGGGCTGCTGGGCACTTCCCCCTGGCCAGGCACCTACAGTGCTGTGTGGTCACTGCCTCCTCGCATTTGACCCTCCAACACTTCCATGAGTGGATGCCATAATGACCGCCTGTGATTCTTTCCAAATGTGGAAGCTGAGGTTAAGTCACGGGCCCAGGTTCACCCAGTAATACGTAGCAGAGCCTGTGGTCTGGCCCCTGAGCCTTGTGCCTTGCCCAGCCGACCCCCAGCCTAGACCTGTCTCGTCCCACAGCCCCCGCCCTTCCTCCATGGCTGCAGCCGGCTCTCCCCATCCTCTCACCCACACCAGGCCAATTTGAGAGTGATGGAAGATTCCTGTCTCCAAGCCTACCCTTTCCTTGTCAAGTGATCTCAGCTGACTCCTATCCGGAGTTTCCGGGTATTGGGTCACAACTGGCAAAGCAGTCACCCCGACACCATCAGAGCTCAGACAGAGAGTGCCCACTCCCATGGGCCAGAGCTCCCTGCTTCCCTATTCCTGGGACGCCTGCTGCCACCTTGGGTGGGTCAGCTGCCTTTGTTGTCATACCCCACATGAGGCGAGAACCTCCCATGTGCCAGCTCTGGTCTTGCACCCTCCTGCACCTGCCTTCTCTTTCAGGGCATTACGTCCTGTCTTACTCCTCCGTACATCCCGGGCCTGGCAGGTCGTGGGAGCCCCGTACGTGTTGGTTAACCATCCTTCCTGATTCTGCCCTCCCTCTTTCTTTCTCTTCTGTCCCCTCCCTGCCCCCGACGCCCAGGTGACTTCCTCTCTCTGTTCCTCTGAGGCCCGAGGACTTCTGCTTTGGGCGAGATGCCAGTTCTCTTGCTTTTTGTGCGTGGACGGGCTTGGACACAATTAAAGAGTGCAGGAGTGGGATTTGGCCCGGGGAGCTGTGCCCACTTTGGTTAGGGAGGGAAGTTCACGTTAGGGAACGGGAAGTGGCTGGTGCCACAGAGATTTATTCGCTGAAAGGCAATGATGGCATTTTCTTCCGAAGTCGTGCTAAGGAAGGCCCCTCCTTAGCCGCGCACTCTGAATTGTCACGTCCCGTGCGGCAGACAGCGGGGACGTGTCTGCGGAAAAGGAGCGGGGTGGCTCATTTCCCCCAGAATCCCTCAAGATGAGGAGTGATGTCTCATCTGTTGCAGGGGAGAGGGATCTATTGTGTGTAGACCGCCAGGTCTTGCAGAGTCTGAGGACTGGAGGCCCAGGATGAGAAGGGTTTGGAGGCCACAAAGTGTCTTTGGACAACAGCACATGGTAGCAGTGTCCTCGGGTGAGGGGGACATGGGAGGAAAGGTCCATAGCTGCGTCTGGCATGGGCTTGGTGCTTAAGCTCTTTTGATATAAATATTACTCTTACCCTGTTAAGGACGAGACCCATTTCACAGATGGGGAAACAGGCTCAGAGAGAGAGGTTGGCGAGTTGCTCATGATCACAGAGCCAAGAGATGTCGTGCCAGGCACCAGGCAGAAGCTTCTACGAGTCCTGAGTGCTGTCCACTGCACCATAGGGGGTCTCCCCTCCCTCCCCCCTTCCCTCCTCAGTCCCTGACCCTTCTCATGCGTGCATTTCTTTTGTTTCGCCACCCATCAAATATCTCCTGAGTGCCTACTATGAGGCAGGCATTGTTCCACACGCAAAGTAAACTTGAACCCGTGCACCAAAGGCTTGGCTGCTGCCACGGAAGACACAAAACCGAATGAGATAAGTGACACAGTGTCTAGCAAGTTGCTGGGGGAGGGTGCCATGGAGGAAGCCAGAGGGGCAGGGGACACCACAGAGAGCCGAGGACAGGCTGTGGCCCCGTTAGCAGGGCGACTCTGCAAGTCACGGAGCCCTCCTCACTGAGCCCGCTGCCCCTCCTCCGGGCACGAGGCCTGACTTCATGGAGATGTGGCGAGGATAAGAGAGCTCCCAGGGAACAAAGCTTCCGAGGGGCTAAAGAACCACACAGTAGGAGTCTGGCAGGAAGGCAGGGGGGCAGTGTGCACGGACCCACTTCTGCGGTCCAGCTGCGCCCCCTCCTCTGCTGAGCGGTGAGAGCTCGGGGTGAGCCGCGCAGTCCAGCCGCGCCTCAGCTTTCTCGCCCACTGAATGGGACAATAGCCGCTCTCTGCGAGGAGGGTGGTTGTGAGGCTTCAGTGAATGAAAGCAGGTACATCGATGGTGCCTGGCCCATGGTCCATGGGAGGTAAATGTACCTGTAAGTCCCGTTATCTCCTGGGCTGAAGACACTCCATTGACCTAACTGACTTCCTATGAGAGTTATCATGAGGGCACTGTAAGGACCCCTTCGACCGTCAGCCTACATGTTTCTTGTTAACGGACAATCTGGTGAGTGCCTACCCACCGTTTGAGGAGCCTCTGCCTCCTTTGGGGTGGAAATGTTTGTCACGTAGACTGGAAGGCGTCCTCGTGCTGGAACAGGGACGTGCTTGGCTCTTCTCAGTGACAGAGCTCGCACTGCTGGGCGTCCGCAGGTCCGGGGCTCACATCTCCTCCCCCCTCTCTCCGGTCTGCAGCCCTGGACTTCTATCAGAGTCGCCGCTCCCCGCTGGGGGACTCCTCCCGAGCACCCCTGCCGCGGCCCGCCCCCTACGTGCCCCAGTGCGATGAGTTTGGAAGCTGGGAGCCCGTGCAGTGCCACTCCGGGACCGGTGAGGGGGATGGGTGCCCGGGGGAGGCCGGGGGACCTCCTTTGTAGTGATGGGGAAGAGCCCCACACTGGGGGCCGGTGAGCGGGGTTCTACGGCCCTCTTTGGTAGCGGGCGGGCGGCACATCGCTCAGCTCCTCTGGCCACTGCTTGACTCCTCTGTACTGTGGGGGCAGGGATATTCTACCAGCCAGGCAGTCAAGTGGGTGGTTGCTGGGGGGATTGGGGTGTTAAGGCCCGTGATTGTGAACAGTGTCGGGCAGGGGGACTGATGGGGGACCTTGCTGGCACTGTTAACAATGTAAAGGTGCATAGCGGTTTGTGAGATACCAGGGACAAGTCCCCATGTGCTTCCTGAACTCCGGCCCGTGGCTCTTTTCCAGGGTACTGCTGGTGTGTGGATGGGACGGGGGAGTACGTCCCTGCCTCGCTGACTGCCCGTGCCTCCCAGGCCCCCCAGTGTGAGTGAAACCCGGTGATCTCCCCCACCCCCACCCCCGCTGACCCTGGAGTGGGCACTCAGGGCTGGTGGTGCCCGTGGTTGTTCCACAACGGGGGGAGGAGGCCCCGTGGGCCGGCCCGAGTGCAGCCAGACCACGTTCTCCTAAGTCCCCGGGTCTGGGGGACCCTACTAGAGCTTTGCCTGTCCTCGTCTCCCAGGTGGAGGGAGGCAGCTGAGAGGTGACGGGTCTGGCCCACGCCCACCTCCCTGGGCAGTTTCATCCCCATTCTATGGTTTCAACAACTGCCTCACATTTGCCTTGCTGCCCAGCCTCTCTCCCGGGTCAGACCCATAGAATCCACTGCCCCTGTCCATCTCCCAGGGGTCATGCATCCCGCATGGCTCTTTGTCCCTGCACCACAGTCTGCTTCTCCTCTGAGCTTCCAGCCATCCATGCAGGAGACCTTCATCCACCGAGCGCCTGGCCCTGACCTGTGGGCCAGCCTGGGCTCCCCGTGCCCTCGGGACCCACGCCCGTCTGTTCAGAGCTTTCCTCTCTCCCCCACAGGCCCCACCGCCTGTGAAAGATCTCGAGCCAGTGGGCTGCTGTCCAGCTGGAAACGGGCTGGGTCCCAAGGACGCCCTTCTGCAACAGACCTGTCCATCCCCACATGCCTACAGGTGAGGCTTTGAACCCCAGAAAGTGTGACAGTGCCAGGACTTTCTCCCACGGGCCAGGGATGGGTTTTCTAGTTTTCAATAAATTTGTTTTTGTTAAAAACTCACTGGGAGGTGTAGGTCTGGATTTTTGTCTCAGTCCTGGCAGGGTCAGGCTGGATGACCCTGGGCAATGTATGTAGCTTCTCTGTGCTTTAGTCTTTTTTGTTGTTGTTTCTATTTGTTTTGTTTTTATCATAAGATAGGACCAAATTTTTATCCTACCTAGTGCTAGGTTGTTTTGAGGATTGTTTTGAGGGCCCAAGAAAATACCGCTCATGAAAACTCTTTGGAAAATCACTTACACATATACACGCTTTTCCTAAGCCATCTTGGCAAAGTCGTTGTGCACATTATAGCTCAGTTTCTCTACATGGATGGGAGACGTCATAATATTGCCCCCCCCCGCCCCCACCCCAGCTCCCTGGTGATTGCAGTAACTCAGTGCTATAGCTGATGTTAGAAATACAAGCTCCTAGGGAAAGGATTCCTGCCAGGAGCTTAACCACTGACGTGCCCAGTGACAACGTCCCCTGTGCCTCGGGTTTGTGTCCCTGAAATGAGCCTGATGGGAACACCACCGCCTGTCTGTTCAGCTCCCAGGGCCTTTATGACAGTCCGATGAATCCCAAGACTGGGACAACTGTGGCCCTTGCCTCCTGGGTTGTTTCAACCATCAGGCTCAGGTCATGGAAGGAGAGGGTCTGGATCGGGCTAGCACCACCCCCACGCCACCTCCCTCCACGTGGAGAAGCCATCACGAGTCGTTTTGTAAGCAACACTCTTGACATCTGCTCACTGACCTGTGTGCTGCAGAAGCATCTTCCCTGGGGTGACCTAACCTGGGCTTTGTCTCAGACAGGAGAGTTTGCCAGGCTGCAGGCGTCGGAGCCTGGCATTCGGTGTGCGGACCGGGCCTCTGGAGAGGTCACCCCGCCCGGCACAAACAGCAGTGCCCAGTGTGAGTAGTTGCCCCGCCCCCTTCACTCCCAACTCCACTCCGTGCATCCGGGGGGTGGGGTCCTGAGAGCTGGCTTCATGTCCCAGCTCTGCCGCCCCCACAGCCGTGGAAGCCTCCAACCTCACTCTGCCTCAGTCTTCTCCTCTGTAAAATAGGAGCAATATTCCCCAATGTTAGGGGCTCTTGGGAGAAACACGTGCGGCAGGAAGCAGAACTGTGCTTTGTCACTGAGGAGCGCAAGCTGGTTCCTCGGCTCCGACCTGAAGACCATCCGCATAACCAGTGGTCCTGAGGGCCAGGGACAAGCTCCTCCTCGCAGCTAGGGGCCCCTCCTGTGGGTGTGGCTCTTGTGTCTTCTGTTTCTCGGCCTCTCACAATTCAGGACCCAGGTGTCGAAAACTAGAGTCAGACCCAAAGGCGACACTCTGGTTCCCCTGGGCCTTCATGTGTTGTGGTTCTGCTGCTCGCAGTACTCTGCTCCCCCCACCCTGCCCCAGCAAACCCTCCCTCAGTTCCTGCGGGCCTCTCCCACCGCTGAGTCCTTCCTCTTGGCTCCTAAGCTGCCCTGTGCATGTCCTGTTGTCCCTCTTGTCACTCGGAGCTATAGTTGCTCGCTTACTTTGAAAACAAGAGTTTATTTGAGCCGAACTGGAGATGTCCTCTGGACAGCGAGCTCTCAAACGCTTCCAACGGCTCTCTTGTCAAATCTGCTTTAAGACTGTAAACTCCTCGAGGGCATGCAGCGTGTGTGTGTGTGTGTGTGTGTGTGTGTGTGTGTGTGTGTGGTTCAGAGCTGCCAGCAGGGCCCTAATTCAACACCCAGTGGGAGGCAGCCCAGACCCTGGCAGACCCTCCAAACTGGTGGGTCCTCCCACCTGAAATCAAGGGGCGCCTGTGTGGGCACCTCCAGAGCTAGTGCCCAGAAAGCTCGGGCAGGCCTGCTGAGGGTGCAGGGCGGGTCTCCCCTCTGTGACGGGGTCCAAGGGGTCCGAGAGCAGCTCCTCAGTGAGCAGGAGCCCATCCCTGCGGGAGCCGAGGGAATTTGTGGAGGTCTTAATGTATTTGTTTTTATTTCTGGTTTAAAACATTGTTTGGATATCAAATATTGACATATATATAATATAATATATATATATTATATTATATATTATACGAACATATATTCCCATAGTGAAATAGATGAATAGGCATTCAAAGCTATCAGTCTTAAATTATCAGTCACTTACCTTTTATTTTTCCTGTCGACTCAAGTCCCAGGGCGCTATAATAATTGTAAAATCTGCAGGAGCAGGTAGGTTGGACTCTCTGAGTTGTGTCTCAGGACAGTAAATGAAGACGTTGCACAATTCACGGCTCACAAAAGCGCGGGGTCTTTTTGTCGCTTCCTTATCCCCTCATTTAGTGTATTTCTCACGGCTTGGGGGGTTGGGTGCGGTGCGGCTGGGGGACACGGCACTTGGGGACTCGGTTTCATCGCAAGTACCTTTCCTTTGCTGCTTTTCTTTTCCTTCTTTGCTTTATTTCTCAGTTTTGAAGCTTCACCTCTAAGCAATGTTTTGGGGCATCAGAGACATTTAAGTAAGTCTGGGGATTTATATTTGTGTAATAGAGAACCTTCTCTACTTGTGAATGTATATTTATGTTTGTAAAGAGACAGTGGGCGTCTTCGAAGGCAGGGCGGAGGAAGACTTGCCGGCTCTCTTTGGGGGGCTGGGGTCCCTGCCCCTTGACTCTACTCCCAGACCTGCACCCGAGCTGGGATGCCCACACTCCTACTGTACACCTTTTCTCCCACGCCCTGCTTCGCCCCCTTCCGCAAGGGGCCTTTGTCAAGGCAGGACCCTGTCACGCTCATCTCTGTGGCCCTCAACAGCTGCCACCACGCAGGGGACACAGATGGCACTCAGTGGGTATTTATGGGTGGAATTCTCGGCATGTGCTGCCCAGAGAAGAGGTGCCAGCCTGAGGGTTGGAAGCAATCAGTGTTCATTGTCTGGGGCATCTAAGAGGGCTCTGCCCATCAGAGACCCTGAAACTGGACTGACGTGTCTCCTCCAGGGGCAGGTCGGGGGGCACAGCTCTCTTAGGGTTTGGGGTGGTTCTGCAAGGCTGCCGAGATAGTAGCTCAGGTTCCCAGAGACTGACACATTAAAAGGTGCTTTCACAGCTCTTATCCCATGAGGATACATAGGTACAACTGTCTAACAGTTCTACAGCTGGCAAAGCTGGGGCTCCGGGGTTCATTCCCATGTCCTAAGCCACGCACGCGGCTAGCCGGTGCAGCGGCCAGCATTAACGTGAGCCCCCAAAGACTCTTCCTCCTGACCCACTGCAGAGTGTGGTAGGGAGAGCTCAGATATGGGAGCCCGCCAGACAGATTTGACTGTCAGCTCTTCACGTCCTTGCTGGGTGACCTCGGCCCAGTCCCTTAACGTCTCTAGATCTCAGCTTCCCAATCTGTGAAACAGGCATGCAGAATCATAGCTATTTTTTTGAGTCATTGTTAGGGTTAATTCAAATAGTCTCTGGGAACTACTTAGCCTGGTGGCAACGAACGCAGCCTCGGGGGCCACACTGAGCTCTCCACCTGCTGCTGTAGGCTCTAGGGCAGAAGAGTTAGTCTCGCTCTGCTTCACTGTCCTCCTCTGCAGGATGAAGGGTCTCACCCAATGACGATGACATCGACACCCACATCTTAAGATTTCCAAAGCAGGCAATCACGTGTACTCTTTTTGTTGCTCATAATAACAATAACTGATGTTTATTGAGCATTTATTATGCTCTAGGAACTCTTCTGAGCTTTTCACGGGCCTTAATTTATTTTGATTCACACCATACGTAGGAGGTAGGCCTTCTTGCTATCCTCACAATGTGATGGGTGAGGAGAGTGAGTCTCAGAGAACTAAATTAGCTTGCTCTAGGGCTCTCCACTGCTAAGTGATTGAACCAGGAGTCAAAGCCTGGCCAGAGCCCACAGCCTCTCTGCAGTCTTTCTCCACATTCATGCGAGGCTTGGTCAGAGCCAACTGGGTCAGCCCACTGCAAGTCCCAGTGCGAAGTTTCAGCCAGAGGCTATCATTCTTGTTAGAAAGATGTCGAGGCTGCAGGCTGGAGATCAAAGGGAGTCACTCCCCATGTCTGAGGCCCTCCAACTGTCCTTGGATCACATACGGATTGCCAGTCATAGAGCCAAACATGCATAGGCAGGAAGGCTGTGCCCCAGAGTCAGATAATTAATGAAATCTCTAGTCAGGTGTGAAACTGTCCCATTGAGCATGTCTAGTCTTTGATTTACTCATTCACGCACCTGTTTCACCCCTGCTCGTGGAGCTCGTGGTCTGGGCGAGCAGACGACAGGCCCCGCTTTCCTCCCGTGGCTCAGTCCAGCGGGGAGACCAGTCTGTAGGCTCTCAGACTCTGGACGAACTGATACTGTGCAAGGCTACACTAGTTGGCCGGGGAGCTTGGAGAAGGGAGACTGAGGAGGCTTGGGAGACACAGGGAAGGTGTTGGAAAGCTAGAGGCGTTGAGCTGATAATTGAGGGTTAGAAAGGAACATTCTAGGCAGATGAGCAGGCAGAGGGAAGGGCATGAGGTGTGCGACCGAGGTCTGTTCAGGGAATGGCAGCCGCGCCTGGAGGCCTGGGGGGCCGGAGGGCACAGAAGCAGAGGGAGAAGGCCGGGCCAGCAGGCTCTCAGGGGACCTGGGACTTGATGCCCGCTTTGTTCTGACTCCTTTGCGGGTGGTGGGGACTGGACTGGACGTGTGGGACAGAGAGGTAGGGGCTGGGGCCCGAGCGCAGGGAACCTGGGGAGGACGTTTCTGTCGCAGTACAAGAAAGGACGAAGGGAGAGCAGTGGAACCACAGAGGAGTTGAGGAGGGGTGAGCCACCGCCTTTGACGACGCTGGGGCAGGGAGACAGGCTGTGCAGGATGGCCGCCATGTTTCTGACGGCCGGGTGGCAGGAGGTACCATGCGTTGAGATCCACGTACTGAAGCGAGACTAGCCATGGGGGAAGGAGCACTGAATGGTGACATGGTGGCTTTGAGGTGGAGAGGACCAGTTGGTAGTTGGATTTGGAGATGGGAAGAGGCTCTGGAGAGTATGAGCTGCAGATGAAGATACAAGAGTCATCCATGCTCAAGGGCCTGTTAAAACTGAGAGAGGACGAGTTCATCCAGGAAGAGGGCGGAGAGGGAGGGGCAAGCCCAGGCCAGGGTCCGAGGAGCCCCTGCCTGTCAGTGGGGCAGGACGAGGAGGAGAGAGGCAGGAGTACCCAGCCCACGGGTGCCGGGCAGATGCCACAGCCGGCCCTCTTTCCTTCTCCCAGGCCCTCAGTGCCCGCTGCCCTTCAATGTGTCTGATGTGGCCAGCGGAATGATCCAGTGTGAGCGAGCTTCGGGCCTGGGGGAAGCCGCCGTCCAGCTGTGCCAGCTGCAGTGCCGCCCAGGCTACCGGAGCGCCTTCCCGCCGCGGCCGCTGGTGTGCAGCCTGGAGACCAGACGCTGGCTGTCACAGCCACCTCAGCCCCGCGCCTGCCAGCGTGAGTGGCCACCGCAGGGTCTGCTCTGCACCCAGCTCCCTTGCGCATCTCACACCTGGGGAGCCTTTGCCTGGGAGCCGGGCAGCAGCCAGCGCAGGAGGGAGGGCCTGCCGGGGCATTTCTGGAAGGGGCAGATGGGTTTCACAGCCCCCTCTGTGGCTTCTCTGCTCCTTGGAGGACTCCTGTCCTTTCAGGCTCTGCTGGGTGTCTCAGGGATAGGACGGTGTTCAGCAGGTGGGTGCTCCAAGGGCCACATGGGTCACTCTGTTTTGACAAGCTCAGAGCTGCTTGTCCAGCCTCTGAGTGTGACTCTGCCTCACCAGCCTCTCCCCCGGATCCGTCTGGAGCATCGGCTAATGCCCAGCAGAGCCGTGGGCCTGTGCCCTGTTTGAGTATTGGCAGAACTCCTGTCCTGCCCGCCCACCGAGCCCACTTTCGCGTGCATCTGTCTGGCTGTGAGGTGACACGGGCTCTGACTGCATCTGTTTGGCAAAGGCATGGTGACTCAGCCAGGCAGGCCAGGGGCGGATGCTGGGACCTGTCACAAGGCTCTGGGTGGCTGACAGAGTGTCAAAGGGCAGTATTTGTGACAGAACATTCTGGGATAGAGGATGCTATCCAGAAAAAGTTTAAAACATGATGTGGACAGATAGGTGGATTGTCACCCTGACTATGCCACAGTGGTCTAGGCTGAAATCAAGACCAGGCCGGTCACAGTTGGATCTAGAGCAAGGGACTTGAGAGAAGTGGGTTGTGGGTCTAGAACTCCAGAAGTTGGACTCAGGGCTATGGTGTCTGCTCTTCACTGGCAAAACCACATGCAGTTGCCCTGTTTGGATGCAAGGTGGTACGGAAGCTTTTCCGAGAAGAATGTGTAAAGCAGCCTGGGGTAGAGGCTGAGGCATGACTGAGCTGGCTGGGGGTGCTAGGTAATGTGGGCGACAAGCTCTCATGCTGAGGAATGTTTAGACTACAGGAATGACAAAGCAAGATGCTTGCGTGTTCCTAACTAAAGGGAGGAAAGCTATTTTTGCAGAGAAAAGAAAAGAAAAGAGAAAAGGATCCCACCGTCTGTCACCGCATCTGCTGACCTCTGACCCATCCCTGCAGGGCTCCAGCTATGGCAGACCCTCCAGACCCAAGCGCAGTTCGAGCTCCGGCTCCCGCCTGGCAAGATGTGCAGTGCCCACTACGCGGGCTTGCTGCGGGCCTTCCAGGTCTTCATCCTCAGCGAGCTCTCAGCCCGCGGCTTCTGCCAGATCTGGGTACGTGCCTGACCTTCCCCATAGCGGGGGCTGGGACTGAGCTCAGCATCCCCGAGTCAGAGAGCCTCGGGACCCAAACGAACCTACCGTCCAACCATCGCTCATTTGACCTGTGGGCACCCTGGGGCCCGGAACGAGAAAGAAACTCGGTATTTATATATCGGTGAGGCGGAACCCAAACCCATCTCATCGCTGCCCATTCCTGCTGCAGAGAGATGTCACACCCAACATGTGCGGAGCACTGGCCAGCTGCCAGGCACTGTGCATCCCTTGGCATGGATTAGCTCATGCAGTTTTCACCGGGAGCCTATTCTTGTTGTTGTTGTTTTGGGAGGGGTAAAGATGAGAGGGTTCAGTGACTTCCCAGAGTCACACAGCTGGGAAATGGCAGAGTCAGGCTGACTGCAGGGGGGGAGAGGGGGGATGCCACCGCCCCTGGAGAAAGGATCTGGAAACATGGGTCAGGAAGGCTGAGATGCCATGGCCCACTCCCTGAGCCTCTGTCACGGGCGCATTTCTCAACAGACGCGCAAGAAGGCATTAGGGGCCCTCCCTGGGAGGAGAGTGCTGCGTGCTGATTGGAGAAACACAGAGCCAGAAATAATACATATCAGAGGTTTGAGCTGTATAACAGGCAAGGGTGATTTGAAGCCATGAGGATTCACAGAGGGGGTCTTTGAAAGTCACTCAATTCTTAAATCCTTGTTCAGCTCAACATTTGCCGACTCAAGGCAACTAATTTTTAATACCTGATGCTAGGAATTTTGCAGACCACACGTTTTCAAAAAACCAAACACATAGAGTATCTATGCTAAAACAAACAGAAACACCTTCTGTCCCCTTCGCTCCAAAGCCATGCACCCGACAGCAGCCTCAGCAATACCTCTTGAGTACTGGGCGCCAGCCGCGTTGCTGGCGCCAGGTGGGAAGTCGTGTGGTCCTCAGCTCTAGTGGTTTCGGCGCCCTGATCAGCGGGTATCATCACCCTCAGTTCTTACCAGGATTCATAAAAGCCCGTAGAGAGTAAGTCACCCAAGGGTTCACATTGCTCAGTAAACTGGGTCCGTCTAGACTCGTTACACCAGATCTGAAGCAGAAGAACTTGGGACACGCTGGGAGACAGAGCCCACAGGACAGGGTAGTAGATAATGCACCATGAGGAAAGGCAACTTCAGGAAGAAGAAAGGTTTTGGCTCGAGGGCTGGCGGCTGAAGGCCAGGGCCAAGGTGATTCTGGACTGTGGGTTGGGTGCCAGATGCCTTCTCTTGCCTTCTCAGAACTGTCCCCCAGGCACCCAGAGCTCTCTGTCACCTGTAGACACCCAAGCCTTTAATAAACTGACATCTGGGTCAGATAGAGCAGCTCTAAGGCTAGTGCCCTTCGGAAGAGTGTGACGTGAGGAGGGCAGGGCGACCTGGTACTGAACCCCAGAGCTGTGCCCAGCACTGTCCTCGGGCCAGCCAGGCCCCATCAGCGTCTACCCGCACACCCTGCCCCGAAGCAGCCTTGGGTCGCAGGCATTCAGTGGGCACTGGCTCTTTACACGCTTGGACCCTGGAGAAGAAGCTGGGCTGTGTAGCCAACATGGAGGAGCCTGGGGGTGCTGCAGCTTCCCAGGAAGAAGGCTGGTGTCCTTCCTGCTGGGTGGACACATCGTGGGCATGTTGGCAGAGTCGGATGAAGTTGTTCCAATGGCGAAACACGGCACCACGAATTAGGAGCATGTGGGCTTTGGATGTGCAGGGCAGTGGGTTCTGTACGCTGGGTGACCACCAGGTTATTCAGCTTCCCTGAGCCCCGTTTTTCTCAGGTGGGGGGAGGGGGATGAAAAACGCTCTACCCTTGAAGGAGGTCACAGGGAAAATTAAAGGCAGTAACTGTTGGTTCTGGAACTGGCCCTCGTGGGGAAAACAAGGAGACAGAAGAAAGGAGTCAGACCACTCCAGATGGGTAGGCAGCAGGTTTAACAAGTGGGGGCGGGGGACTCTCACTCCAGGGCTGTCTTGAATGGTGGCAAGATGGGTAGATCTCTGTACCGAACCTTCAGAGTTTATACAGAGACCTTCATGGGGTTCAGCCATGTACGTCTCAAGGCTGTGTCCTCGAAACGGCTCCTAGCATGGAAACTGTGGGTAGAGCGTATTTTCCAGGGATGGGAGTGGGGCAGAGGGACCTCTGATTGCGTGGGTCTGGCTTGCGGGGTCAGCCTGCTGTCACGCCCTCTCACTGACCTCCTTCAACAGCAACATAAACCAGTTTGGGGGCCTGCTGTGGGCTCAGCAAACCTGGCCCCTGCTCTGCGTTCTTGAACTGAAGGCATCTACCTCTGCAGGTGAAGACTTTCGGGACCCTCGTTTCCATTCCTGTCTGTGATGACTCCGCGGTGCAGGTGGGGTGTCTGACCGGGGAGCGTTTAGAAGTGAATGTCACGTGGAAAGTGCGGCTTGAGGATGTCCCAGCAGCCTCTCTCCCTGATTTGCATGATGTTGGTATGTCTTCCTCCATTGCTGCCTTAAAGAAGCTGTGCAGGGTCTCCGCGTCTCGGTTTCCTTACCTGTTACATTACAGTGAAGCCAGATTGCCTCCCTGTGAGCTGTGAGAATTATCCATCCACCTGGGAGGAGCTAGGTATTAAACAGTATGTAAAAATTGATAGATTTCTGATCAATAGCTTACTAGAGTTAAATAGTGTCATCTGATTGTGTTTCTGTGAACATTTTCTAATTATTCTATTGATCTTCTGGGCACAGAGAGGGAGCATAGGTGTGAAAAAAGGGTGAGAGGGATGAGTGAGGGAGTCTCTATTGCCCGTTTCAAATTGTAAAACTTAAGCTCCGCCCACTCACACTATTAAACCCATTACTACACTATCTGCAATCTCAGACAGGCTTCATAATCCTTACCAACGGCCGGACAGGCACTTCCATTTTGCAAACAGAGAAACTGAGGCTCAGAGACCATGGCTTGGCCAAGGTTGTTTATCCAGGTTAGTGCGCCTTAGACCAGTGACTGAAGTCATGACATCTGAAACCAACGGGGGCCACGTGGAAGCCACAGAACAGGCAGGAGCCACAGACCTGGGTTGGAGGGCTGGCTGTACTCTTGTGTGACGTTGGGCCAGCCCATCCTCCTCTCCGAGCCTCAGTTTTTCCTTCTTTACAATGAAACACTGGATGATGCCTATGTCTCCTATCGGCATGGATGACCTAAGTGGCTCTGTCCCTGGGTCCTCGCTGGCCCCTGTGGAGTGCAGTGAGGTGACACTCCTGCCCCCTCTGGTGTCTTACAGAGGAAGCCTTGGTGGGCCCGGATCTCGCTGGGCGCTTCGCAGATCTGATCCAAAGTGGAGTGTTCCAGCTTCATCTGGATTCCAAGACGTTCCCGGCGGATACCTCCATCCGCTTCCCCCAAGGGGACAGCTTTGGCTCCTCCCCTGCGACACGATATGGGTGCTTGGAAGGATTCTACCGAGTCTCGGCCACCAGCAACGCCAGTCGGGACCCACCGGGGTGCGGTAGGTCCACCCCCCTCCCTGGGCTGCTGTTACTGAGCCGTGTGAGGCTGTGGGGAAGGCCACCAGAGCTCCGAGAGAGAGTGGACGTACAGAGTGGAGGACCGTTCACCATGCGTGGGCAGGTGGTCGGCACCCATTAGGTAGCAACGGAAGCTAGAGGCACAGATGACAGGATGGGAGGAAGAACCCCCGATGACTGGAGTTATCCCTTCCTCCTGGCTCTTTACACGCTTGGACCCTGGAGTCTGGGCTGCACTGTGTTTGTGGCAAAGGCCTGTGCCTACCCTGTGCGCTCCGTGACAGTTCTTAGTCTGTTTGCTCACCACCATCCCCCACTGGCCATCGATCGGCCCAGGATGTGACCACTCAGGGAAGTGACTGTGGTGGAGGCTGACGGAGGCTGCTTTGGGCTTGCACACAAATAGCCTTGGCGGCCGTTTTCGCTAGAATGCAGCTGCAGATTCCTCAGAGGGAAGGAGAGCGACTTTCCCGTTGCTGTTGCCCAGATCACCACCAGCTCGGTGGCTAAAAACAACGCACATTTGGTGTCGTGCAGCTCTCTGTAGGCTGGAATGCTGACACGGGTCTCACTGGGCTAATGTCAAGGTAGCAGCTGGGCCGCCTTCCAGCAGGAGGCCCTCGGCCTTCCTTGACGTTTTCAGCTTTGAGATGTGGCCCACACTTCTTGGCTCATGGCTTCCTTTCTTGGTCTTCAAAGCCAGCAGTGTCCTAGTTCTCTGACCATTCTGCTGCAGCCGCAGCTCCCCGGGGCTCTTGTCTTTCATCTCTAAGGGCTCTTATGACTAAATACAGCTGGATGAGCCAGGACGCTCTCCCTATTTGGAGGTCAGCTGATTAGTGACCTCAGTTTCATCTGCAGCCTTAGTTTCCCTTTGCCGTGCAATCTAACATGCTCACAGGCCCCCGGGGACGAGGACATGGCCGTCTTTGGGAGCCACTGTTCTGTCTACTGCTGAACCTTCCATGGTCTCAGGGTGCAAAGCCTCCCTCCCACGTGGCATGAGACACAGCGATGTCTTTGTGTAGCTGAAGAGGGAGCTGTTTCTTGGTTATTTTGTTTATATTGGTTGCAACACAAAAGCTGCACAATCTTTCCTTTCATGAGATTCAGGCTAAGTTCTTAACTCCACGGTGAAGTTGAGATGCAGTTAGACCTCAACGCAGCAACTGCAAATGCAACCACTTCACATCGACATTTATAGACGATTTTGCCAATTAAATACACCCTCACAAATATTTAATTCTCACGACAGCCCCCCCATGGTGGGCCACTTCCCCATTTGACAGATAAAGAGGTTGAGGCTCACACAAAATGAGATCGTGCATCTTTAGGGCCCAGAAACAGGGCTGACACAAAGGAAGGATGCAGGTTCTTGAAACCAGTGATCTGTGGGTGAGTCACCTTGGGTCCTCTGGGACCAGAGCTCATGATATTTCCACCTCAGCAGAGCAGCCCAGACCCAGAGGATGAGAAATGGCAGCGCTACCTGCCCGGGTGGGTGAGACAGGGTCACAGCATCAAGGTGGTTCAGAGCACCTTGCTGCTGCGTTCTCAGACTTGTCATGAAGAGGCCTGACCCTGAATTTGGAAGGGGGGGTGTATGTTGGGGGTGCGGGGGCACTGGAGTCTGCTTCAGAGTCCCTCCAGGTAGTGCTGGAAAGGAAGTCTGGGAGCCCCACTCTGAGGCCCACTGACTCAGATGCGCCCTCTAAAGGGCAGAGCAACAGGAGGAGGTGGGCACTGATTACCTAAGGGCCAGGTCAGAGCACCTGCTTTGCGTCTGTGCCTTCAAGCAAGTACCATTCCATGGGGGCTGCCGGGGATGGGGGGAGGGTAGAGGGCTCGAAGGAAGGGGCGCATTTCTTATAAAATAAAGGGGCTGGACTGGAGAGCTGATCCTAAACTTCCGTCTAAGGAACTGGATTTATTCACTGGGGAACAATTTTTTTTAAATTTTCCGTTGGATGAGGTTTTAGAACATTTTCTATATATCTCCGCATCGCTGATTCCAAATCTAAAATCCGTGTTTGGGTGCATGCCCTAGTTTTTACGCAATTTTAATTTCTTTTTGTTACAGTTAATGGCATGCATTGGTTTTTAAATTGAAGTTAAAGGGCAACGACTCTTGGATTGAACATAACCACAAGGCAATTAATGTTTTACAAACATCACTTTTCCATAATTGTAGTTGTTTTTAAATGTAAAATATTATTATTTGATAAAAAATACCCTCTTATTTTGTTTTAAGATTGAATCATGGCTTCTTTGAGTAGGTGTAAATGTAAGAATAGTCCTGACACCTTCTGTTATATATGTGGCTGTTACACACTTCAACGTCAAAGGTGCAATATTTCATCATTTGTGACACGTGCATATATTGCCTATTTTCAAGTTCCCCTTGGCGATCAATACAAGAATTGGGCTCCTCATATTGTGTGTCATAATTGTGAGGAAATGCTTCGTGACTGGACAAAAGGAAAACACAAAGGAATGCCTTTTGGTATTCCCATGGTTTGGTGTGAACCTAAGGACCACAGCAGTGACTGTTATTTCTGTCTGATCCATACAAAGGGCATTGGCAAGAAAAAACGGCGTATGATCGCATATCCTAATATTCCTTCAGCAATACGACCTATCCCACACTCTGAGACACTCCCAGTTCCAGTTTTCAATGGTTTTATTTCTTCTAAGGACGAAGAAAGTGAACATGGTGATCAAGTGTATTTTGATAAGATGCATGAGGAAATGGTTGTAGAATCTGAAGGGTCTTCTTCTGATGCCAAGCAGTCATTAACCCCTCAGCAATTTAGCCAACCCAAATTGAATGACTTAGTAAGAGATTTGGACCTATCAAAGAAAGCAACTGACTTATTAGCCTCCAGACTTCAAGAAAAGAATGTACTTCACTGGTCAGCTAATGTATCCCATTTCAGGAAGTGTGAACAAATTTTTGTGGATTTTTATTCCGAAGAGAAACACTTTGTTTACTGTCATGGTATCAGTAGTCTTCTCAGCCAGCTAGGTGTTACCACTTACAGTCCAACAGAATGGCAGCTATTTCTTGACAGCTCTAAATGGAGTCTGAAATGTGTTCTCCTACACAATGGTAATGTTTATGCAGCGGTTCCAATTGGTTATTCAACTCATCTATGAGAAGATTATAATGACATAAAAATTGTCCTCGACTTTCTGAAGTATGAGGAGCATAACTGGATCATTTGTGTGGATCTTAAAATGGTAAATTTCCTGCTAGGACAACAGAGAGGCTTCACGAAGTATCCTTGCTTTCTGTGTTTGTGGAACAGCCGAGCTCAGGAGAAACACTGGACACAGAAAGAGTGGCCGAAACATAAAGCTCTGGAAGTAGGGATGCAAAATATTGTGAATGAACCTGTAGTTAATCGAGACAGAATAATTTTTCCCCCACTTCAAATCAGACTTGACTTAATGAAGCAGTTTGTTCAGGTTTTGAATAGGGAAAGTGAATGCTTTCAATAGATTATTTCTGCTTTTCCTGCCTTGTCTTTCAAGAAGATAAAATCAGGTGTATTCAATGGACCTCAAATTCTAACCCTCATACGTGACGAAGAATTTGCCAGGAAGATGAGTAAGGAGGAGAAAGCAGCATGGCAGTCTTTTGTAGCAGTTACAAAGAACTTCCTTGGCAACAAAAAAGCAGAAAACTATGAACTTCTAGTTCAAAGGATGCTGTTGACTTTCCTAGACATTGGATGTAACATGAGCATTAAGATTCACTTCCTGAACAGTCACCTTGATAAGTTTCCCGAAAATCTTGGAGCTGTTAGTGATGAGCAGACTATTGCTAGAGCATCAAACGAGATTGTTCTCAACAAATACACAAATGTGAGAGCTACAAACACAAATTTTTGCCTGAATAGAATTTAAATAAGTTTTGTGCAAATTTTATGATTGAAATAAGTGTTTTAATATGTTCTATTTTAAAATTGTAGACAAATTCTGATGCAATCATATTTTTCAGTGTATTAGTATATTTACTGCATTATATAAATTATTGTATTTTCACAAAGATGATGCCCAAGAAGATATTCTACTTCATTATATTAAACTAAATGTTGAAAATTTTACAATAAGATGAAAACCTAAAATCTTGAATTGCAAAAAAAACTGTAGCTCACAGAGAAAAACTAATGTCAGATTTGAGATCAGCACACTCGAGTTAGGTAAGAACAAGTGTTTTTGTGGATGCAACGAAAGTTGTGTTCCCCAGTGATTAGTTCCTGTCTACTGGGATGGGTAACCCAGCTCAACTGGGAGGTGACAGGGGAAAGCAGAGACTGTCTTTCCTGAAGGGGGAGACTTGCCTGTCCCAACGGGTCAGAAGCTGGCCCCAGGGTGAAAGACTGGGAGCCGTGGTGGTGGTGGTGAGCCTGGGAAAGGGGCTGAATGCAATGCCTTGTCTGGCCTACACGGGCGGGCTCTAGGGCAGGACTTGGCCATCTTTTTCTGTAAAGGACCAGGCAGCAAATATGTTAGGTTGTGTAGATTGTGTTTGGTTTTTGCCTCAATGATTCAACTCATCCATTGCAGGGAGGAAAACATGGCTGAGTTTCCATCAAACTTTATTTGCCAAACAGAAGGTGAACCGAGTTTGGCCCAGGGGCTGAGGCTATGATGTGTGCACGGGTCCCAGCTCTATGTAAACCTACATTCTGTCTTGCAACTGCTGCTGGGTTTCACTGACTCACAAAGAATTGTCGTTTGCAGTATTCAGCCACACCCCCTTACTCCAGATGGTTAGAAAGACCGAGAGAATAGAATTTACAAAAGCAGCACGGGAAGCCCTGGGTTTTCTCCAATATCAATAATAACTATTTGTTGTTGAGTTTCTGATCTGTGCTGAGCCCTCCTGTGTGTCGCTCTGGATCAGAGAATCGGGAACTGTTAATCCCAGCCTATGGGTGAAATAGCTAGGGGCATGGAAAGTGAAAAGTCCTAGGCAACGACTCTTTGAAATCAGGAGACCTGTGTTCAAGTTCTGACTCAGACACCTTCTAAACTTGGGATCTTGAGACATTGCTTCTCCGTACCAGGCATGCTCTGAAAAACAGGGATAACAATATCAATTTCATAGGGGTTGTGGTTTGGATAGCTTAAAGTAATCAAGGCAGATCACATCTCTACACACACAGGGGAGTCTCAGCAGATGGCTGTGTTGTTAACACGCTGTGCTGAGATGGAAATGCAGCTCTGTCGGGTTCCAAGCTCTCTGTTCTGTCCTCTGCATCACATGCCTCCCCTCTCAGCCAGCGAGTTCTTAGTGAAATCACACTCATGGTTCTTGTCTCTGTCTCTCATAGGCTCTCTTCCCTTCTGAAGCACATCTGGAACACAGATGTGAGCGACAAGCAGAACATTGTTTTGTGGAGATGAGCAGGGTTTCCTGACTCTCTCAGGGGGCTAATCTGGATGATCCCCTTGGAGGGCGGTGGGAATATCCACCCCCGTGACTCCCATAGGCACGGCAGCCTTTATCCCGGGGCTGGACCTGCGGGGCCTTGAACTTTGTGTGTGTGGCTTCAGTGGGGTCAGGTATGGTCTCCCTCTTGCCTGAAGTTCAGCCATGTGGTTATTTCCTGGAATTACCTGTTGGCAGCTTTCATACCAGGTTGGTTCATTAAGGAGAATCCCAGAGAAATTGTCTGAATCTTCCATTTTCCATTCTGGACGGCACTAAATTTTATTCATTCACTATGGGTCCTTATAATAGATCTAGTTCTCCATGGAATCTTTCTGGAGTAACAAGTCTTCTTTCCTCCCTTTTTCCTTTCCCCTTCCTTCCTTCCTTCCTTCCTTCCTTCCTCCCTCCCTCCCTCCCTCCCTCCCTCCCTCTCTCCCTCCCTCCGTCTCTCCCTCCTTCCTCCCCTCCTCCCCTCTTCCCCGCCTCCTTTCCTCTCTTCCTCCCTTCTTTCTTTCCTTTCTTCCTTGTATGTGTACCTTTTTAAACCTTTCCGTTCATCCATCCGTCCAAGCTTTCAAATTCAATTATGTGTCAAACATCATGTTATATACTCAGGGAAACAGCAGTCATGGCTCTGCTTTCAAGGAACTGGCAGTCCAGTTGGGGAGAGCTAAGTGAAGAGACAGCTAAACTGTCATGTGAAAAAGCTTTCTGTCCCCAGGCAGGGCCACCAGGGAAGGCTTGCTGGGGTGGGGGGGCACAGGCTGGCTTGTGCCTTGAAGGCGAGTTATCATTGCTGCTCGACAGGAATAGCTGAGAAAGGATGTGTGTGTGTGTGTGCACGCGTGTGCGTGCGTGCGTGCATGCGTGTGTGCGTGCTCATGCGCCCGTGCTGAAGGTGCTAGAGACATTCCAGAAATGGAGATTAGTGCCAAAGCAAGGGGTCCTGAAGTGGAGTGGCTTTATGGGGACAGTGCCCATCACAACTCACGTGGCCGGAGAAGGAGGCGTGCGGGGATGTGGCAGAGCATGAAGCCAGAGAGACAGGCAGGGTCCAGAGTGGGAGAGGCCGTGGCCTGCGCTCCAAGCATGCGGCTTAGACTAAGGGGGATCGGGGACACCCTGAAAGAATTCTAAGCTGGAAAGTGACTGGTCCAGACATGGCGAGTCAGCTACCCTAAGGCAGAGGTCCCCAAACTACGGCCCGGGGCCAAATTGCAGCCCCCTGAGGCCATTTATCTGGCCCCCGCCGCACTTCCAGAAGGGGCACCTCTTTCATCGGTGGTCAGTGTATGGAGTACTGTATGTGGCGGCCCTCCAACGGTCTGAGGGACAGTGAACTGGCCCCCTGTCTAAAAAGTTTGGGGACCCCTGTCCTAAGGCATGAAGAACCATTAAGCTTCCTCACGAATTGTTTTCTTCAGCAGATGCATGGCTGTCATTTGTTGGGGGACCATGGGGTGGGGTGGGCTTGGCATGACCGAAAGCTTTGTGAAACTCACAGCCTCAAAATAGGGCCTCAGACGGGTTTTCCAATGACCTTCATGGAGGGCTCACTGAAGGCTAAGTGCCCCCTTGTTGGCGTGGACTCAGGGTCAGTGAGAGGACCCACCTGCCGAGGGAATGATGACAGCAGCCCCACCACCGTCTCACTGTGACCTACGCAAGGATTCTTCTGGGTGGAGGAGGCTGTCGATGTCAGCGAGGAAGGAGAACAGCATGCAAGGTCCCTGAGCACAGTCCGGAGGCCTGCAGCTTACTGAGCTCCCGGCCCCTAACCCGCACCTCGGCTTAGGGGGCAGGCCAGCGCAGGCTGGCTGCAAAGGTTATGTTTTCTTTTAGCCATGAACTTGGAGATCACTTAAAAGAGAACAAAAAACAAAAACAAAAAAAACCAGTCACAGCACTGGGGTTAAAGTACTAGAGGTGATCAACAGCCTGACTCATAGAAGTACTGAAACCCCACTCTCTGAGGGAGGCTAGCCATGGCTCGGGGCAGGCCAGAAAACACAGCGCTCGGTTTCCAGGATGTGTCTCGGGTTTCTGGTTGACTCAGAGATGCCGGGTGCCAGTGCCGACTAGAGAGAGGGGCTGTGAAGTCACCACTGGCTTCCTTCTTGCTTGTCCCACATGTCCGTGCTTCCTTACTACTTGGTCAAAGGAAGTTGTTTGAACTGGTGGATGGAGGAGAGGCTGTGGTTTGGAGAGAATGGGACTCAAGCCCAAAGTCATGTAGGTAGAGCGGGGAGAGGAATTGACCCAATCTGCCCACCCCCCACGTTCATACCCCCATACCTTGCTCCGTCATATCCTTAACTTTGGGAAATGTTTTCATGGTGACTTATGGTTGGACTTCATCTTTCAAGTTGTTCTCCAACGTCACCTCTTCCCCTTGTCTACTAAGTTTTATCTCCGTAGCTGGCCTTGTTTGACGCTTTCCTTTCCGTTCTTTGAATAACCCAAACTCATCCCTACCGCAGGGTTTTTGCACTTGCCTAGAATTCTCTTCTGCTAGGGCTTTGCCTGGGGTACTGCTCATTGTTCAAGTCTTATGCGTCACCTCTCAGGGGGTCTTGCTCACTAGCAGACCCTCCCCCTGCCACGTCATGTTACCCATCGCTGAAATTCTCAATTGACACCCTCTCCACCCCACGAGCGTCTGTCACTTCCTGGAGAGCAGGGACCTGTCTGCCTTCTTCACAACTTGTCCTCAGCTCTCAGAGCCTGACACACCCCAGGCCCTCCATGCAAGTTTGTTAAATGACTGAGGTCTTGTACTGACAGTGGGAGTCCAAATACTACATGCCCTGCGTGTTGTGAGGTTGCAACTCTAACGCAAGCCTCTTCTCTTCAACACCATTTCCCTGTTTCTCTTTCCCAGTGAAATGTCCTGCAGGAAGCTATTTTCAGGAGGAGCGATGTCTTCCCTGTCCTGTTGGATTCTACCAAGAACGGGCAGCGAGTTTGACCTGTGTCTCGTGTCCCATGGGCAGGACGACCATTTCTATGGGAGCCTTCAGTCAGACTCACTGTAAGTCCTGCAGGGTCCTGCTTTGAAACAGAAAGCTGCAATGCAGTGGGGGACACTGCAGGGTGTCTCGCCCTTGGCACTGCTGAAATTCTCTATTCGGGGGGCTGTCCCATGCGTACAGGATGTTGATTTAGTGACATCGTTGCCTCTTACCTGTTAGATGACAGTGGTGCCCCCTCAACCCCACCACGCTGTGACAACCAAACACATCTCCAGACATTGCCAAGAATGTCTCGAATGGGAAAAAAACTGCCTGCCATTGAAAAGCAGTGGGTTCAAAGCATAGTGGTCAAAGGAGCCACCATCTTTGCATGCCTGTGCCCTCCCGGACCAAGGCCAGGCATTTTACTGGTGCGGTCTCATTTAACCCTCACAATTCCCCTTCTAGAGAAATACGATATGCCGGACTTTTACAGGTAACAAAAAGGTTGACTCTGAAAAGTAACTGAGCCAAAGTTACTCCGTGAGTGAGTGACATGGCTGGCCTTTGATCTTGGTATTGTCTGATTCCGAAACTTGTGATTTTTTTTTTTTTTTTTTTGGCGTCGACCTTATCAGACGGAGAGGTGGAAGATATTTTCCACCCACAGGCACGGCCGCGGTGTCGTTCGTGAGTTCTTTGCCCCGTACGTTCATCAGGATGCTGTGTACGTGTGGCCTTCCCAGATGTCACGTGGTTTCACTTGCCTACTTCCTTAGCAGTCACCTGGGTATTGCTGGGGTTTTTCCTGGCCGGGACTCATGACTTGCCTTCTTGAGCATCGTTTTTTGTTTTTTTTTTAAATTTTCATGTGAGCCTGAAATTGTGTCAACTGGAGGCAAACTGTTACTGCTTAGCATCTGAACAGCGCCTAGCATTTGAGAAGCAGCCAAAGACAGCTGGCCCCCTTCTCTGAGGAAGGCGGCTCCCTGGGGCCCCAGAGACGTGGGAAAGGGGCGGGGCTCCGTCTGCCAGGCCTCGGCATCCCTCCCGGCGCAGGCGCAGAGCCTCCTCCCCGGCACGCGGTGCCCTTGACCTCGGGGGTCACCCTCCGTGTTCCTATGTTGCATGCAGACACTGGTTAGGGGGCTGTGAAGTGCTGTCCCAAGGCCAGAGGGGTGTCCCTGAGCGGGGGGCCAGTGATATGTCCTGACCCTTGTTAATGGAGGGGTGCTCCCAGAATGATGGGGGACGGAGTAAGAGGCTGTGGCCAGGCTCCCACCAGACCTACTTCGGTCCCAGCTCTTCCTCCTCCTGCTGTTATCACGCAGGTCGGGTCACCCCGCTTCTCTGACGGTCAAGTTCCTCATCTGTCAGCTCGCAGGGTGGTGATAAGGCACAGTGGAGTCAGTCCCGACTGCTGGGTACAGATCCCCCCCAGACTGAGGGCTGCTGGACCACGTGCTTCTTGCTTGTGGTTTTGGAGGCTGGGTGTCCCAGAGCAGAGTGTCAGTGGGGCCAGGTTCTCGGTGTGGCCCCCACCCCCGCTCTGTCCTCACATGGCCCTCCCTTGGGGTGTACACCCAGAGTGACAAATCTCTTGGGTCTTCCCCTTTCCATGCTAATCCTATCACGGGGATTCCCCCTCTATGACCTCCCTTACACCTGATTACCTCCCGATGGCCTTATCCCCAGTCACCACTGCGTGGGGGTTAGCAGCTTCAACATCTGAACCTGGGGAGCAGTAAACATTCAGTCCATAGCAAAGTGTGATCTGTTAAAATGTTCAAGACGAGTAAGAAGCGTCCACTCCCACCCCACTTTGGGGACGATCTTTGGTAGAATTTCCATGCAGCAGGGGAGGGCTGGCACATTATTATACTCTCCCCGACATCCAGAGTCATGGAACAGACCTCAGTGATGGGTCCCCAGGGCCCAGGCTGGAGTCTGTGCTGAGGGTCTGTTTCCATTAAAGAACTTCTCCGGGACTCATTACCTCAGCCATTCTTCCTGTTGGGTTACCTGGTCTGTGTCCTCAGATGGAATCATAATAACGAGAAGCACAGGGCAGGAGAGTCCTCCAAGTTTTGAAAGATGCCAGGAGATTGCATTTCCTTGGTCTCCTTCTGGGTTGAGGTGGCTTTTAAATCTCCAGTTTCTCTACATAGTTAAGGTCTGTATCAGAGTCCCCACTCACAGACACTTTCCTCCTCTCTTTCCTGAGCGTGCAGGTCCATGGGATGATTTCTGAGGTTCTATTAATAACCGAGTAGGTACTGATTGATTGATTGACTGATTGGTATATGAATTCATATGTAGCATGGATGGCATATAAAACATGTTACTTAAAAAGTAGCCTTCGCCTGTCTTTATAAACTAAGTTGTTATTAATCAGTGGTTAGTTGTATAATTCATAGTCTTAAGATACAGAGAATTGGATGTTGTCAAGTTTCTGGGCCTCATAACAGAGTATCCTCACCTACCTCCCAGCCCTGGAGGACCGTCAAGTTCTTCTCTTTCGAACGTTCAGACACTTTCTTTGTGCCAAGTATATAGTGGAAAATCAGATCAAGTTAAGAGAAATTCCCTGTCCTCAAGACATTTAGAGTCCAATAGGAAAAGAACACATTGACGTATTTAAATATGATGTAGTGTAATAAATCATATACATTAAAAGCACGGGGTCTGGATGGATGCATAGGGATTTGTCAGGGAGCCAGGTGGAGAAGGGACTCCCGGCAGAGGAAGTAGCTTGAGGACAAGAATAACGGTACTCATCTGTGAATTCAACCGTTATTTATTGATTGGTGGTCTGTTTTTTGGGTCCTTGGACCCAATTCTAACGTGTGTATTAGAGGGGGTTTCCCAACACGAGCAACGAACAATTCTCAAGTCCCAGCAGAGTGTCTGAGGCATCTCTTCACTTCTGACTCTCTGGGGCCTGGACATAGCGCCACGTTCCACAGGGTGAGGACTCAGTCCTCCAGGACTGCCCTCCGCCCCTTTAGAGGCCAGTCGCAGGCCAAGGCCGGTATCCATGCATCTGCCCAACTGGCTAGAAATCAGAGGTTCCCACGCCCCCTCCCTGGGTTGGATTAATTCACGAGAGCGGCTCGCAGAATGCAGAGGAACGTTTGCTCACAGGAAGAGTACCAGTAGATTATAAAAGGATATAACTCAGGAGCAGACAAGGAGGACAGATGCCCAGAGCAAGGTGGAGGGAAGGACGTAGGGCTCCCAGGCCCTCTCCAGGGACGCCACTCCCCACATCTCCACGTGCTCAGCAACTCGGGGACTCTCTGAACCCTGTTCTATTGGGTTTTTATGGAACCTTCATTACATAGGTATGGCTGACTGAGTCATTGGCAATGGCCCATTGACTCAACCTCTAGCCTCTTTGCCCTCCCAGGGGCAGGGGGTGGCCCTGAAAGTCCCAACCTTCTACTCACCTGGTTGGTTTCACGGGCTTCTAGCTCTCTTTCATAAATATCACCCAAAAGCCACCTCATGAACATAATAAAAGGTGCCATTATGGTTTCCATCACATAGGACATTCCACAAGTTTTAGGAGTTCTATACCAGGAACGGGGACAAAGACGGCTTCTTTATTTTTTATGATAAATCACAGTATCCCAGCGGAGGAGCCTGTGCTCTGTGTCTGACCCAGGGACACAGCAGGGAGCAAAACCAGGTCGGTCCCTGCCCTCTTGGGGCTCCTGTTGATTGGGGGCCGACAGTGGCCTGCCATGCACTCGCAGGGACAATGAGAGTAATAACAAGGTTGCATGCTATGCAGAGAGGGGCTGGTAGGAGAGTATGCACCACCAGTGGGAAGTCGGGGTGGGGGCCTTCCCCTGGGGTGGGGACCTTCCCCTGGGGTGGGGACCTTCCCCTGGGGTGGGGTCTTCCCCTGGAGTGGGGTCATCCCCTGGGGTGTGGGGGGGTGAGGGTTGAATTGAAGGTTGATGAGCTGGGAGGAGTTAAGTACATTGCGGAGAACTGTACACCAGAAGCAGAATCAGCAGAGCCAAGCCTATGTTTGGGCAAACGTATCACAGAAGGTGGGAGTGTCCTCCCCACAATGAATGCAGTAGATTATGGGAACTCAGGGCTCGTGTGCAGAATTGGGTGGGGGGCAGGTCACAGGGTTCTCAGTGGCCCAGCAGGGACTTGGACATCCTACTTTAGTCAGGGTGGAGTCATTAATGAACTCTAAGGTAGAGGGTGTCTGGTTCAGACATGTGACTTGGGGGTCTGACCAATGACCAGGAGCCTGGGAGTCCAGAGGGGAGGGGATCCCGCAAGCACATCATTGATTGTTGATTGTTGGGTCCATCTCTTGGTTCCAGGTGTCACCTACTGCCAGAGGAATGAGATGGGCCTGCAGTGTGACCAGGATGGCCAGTACCGAGCCAGCCAGAGGGACGGGGCCAGTGGGAAGGCCTTCTGTGTGGATGACCAGGGGCGGAGGCTGCCGTGGTCGGAGACGGACGCCCCCCTCACGGACTCTCAGTGCCTGAGTATGTGCGAGCCCCTGACCCCGCCGTCTTCCTGGGGAGAGGGTGGGCGCTCTGGAGAACTTTCCAGAAGGGGAGAGACATTCGAGATGGATGGTCTCTAACTATTTTGAGATTTTAAAAAAAATCTATGTAGAAATTGAAAGAATAGTAGGAGGAACAAATACCCATCACCTCCAACAATTGTTAGTATTTGCTCCTTTGTTCTTTGTTTCTCTTTTACTTTTAATCATTGGAAAGTAAGTGTTAGACATCATGAAACCTCACCTCTAAATACCTGTGAATGCACGAGAAATGAATTTTAAGAATTGATCTCCTGAGACTTTGTGTGTGTGTGTGTGTGTGTGTGGGCAGCTTGCCTCCAAAGGGCTGCTCAGCATTTCTTTCTCGCTAGAATGTTAGAAGACTTGCCGGCCAGGCCTGGTTCTGTAATTTACTTGCTGGGCAACCCAGAGCAAGTTGCTCACCTTCTCTGGTCCTCAGGCCTCACAGTGGCCTCCTGCTTGCCTCCTGAGACACTGTGGAGGTCAACCCATCCTATGGCGCTGACGAGCGTTCCCTGAGCAGTGCCCTGCACCAGGCACAAGTCTTTAGCGAGACAACGGGCGGGAAGGTCCTGGTGAACTCATGAATGTCTTGTAGTCCGCAGTGTGACGGCAGTGCAGTCAGAACCAGCTCAATCCCAGTGATGCCCTTTGCTGGCTGTGTGATCTTGGGCAAGACCCCTGACATCTTCAGTTTGCTCACCTGTGAAATGGGGGTAGTAAGGCTGCGTTGTGGGGGAGCGGAGTGCGTTGGCAGCACCGTGCCTCCCAGAGATACCTCGTGTCTCAGACTGATTAGTTGCCTTGGGACTAGTTGCGCTGCTTCCTCACCTGTTTAACAGGGGGCCGGCCCAGACAGTCTGCAAGGTTCTTTAACTCCGCCCTTCCCGGTCTTCAAAACCCTGCTCCACCTTGCCGGAGAGGCTCCTTCTGCCGCCTGAGAGCGAGCCCTGGCTGCCAGGGGCACGCAGAACTCCGAGTAAGGAGAGCGAGACATACACGGGCTCACTGGGTCCCAGGCCCTGCCCAGGCATTTCATCTAGACTGTGACCCGTGAGCCTCACGGGGTGTGTGTGTGTGTGGGGGGGCAGGTATTGTCCCCCGTCTCTCAGTTGAGGAAAGTGAGGCAGAGGGTGTTTCAGTGACTTACCCTCAGCACGTGGAACTGGTGTGTCTCTGACTCTCCAACCCATTCTTTCCATTACACAACCCGCTCCTACCTGGATTCGTCTGCTTCCCTACTGTGCACACACACATGTGCACACGCACGTGCCCACAGAGCCAGCCTGCCCTCCAGGGGAGGTGGAGCGCCTGATACCGTAACACACCTGGGGACACGCATGTGGGAACATTTCATCTTCTCATGCTCGGCACAGTCCCTTCCCCTCTCTAGCAAAGCACCCCTGGACCCCGAGGACCTGAGTGTCTGTGTCCCCGCGGATCAGTGGCTAAGCCAGCCAAAGTCATTATTGTTTCCATTATCCCTCCTCCTGGACAGGGACAGCACCCAGGGGCGCCAGAGCCACGGGCTTTCAGAGGCCAGGTAGGCGGGTCTTCGCTGTCCTTCACATCCCAGGGACCGGGTGTCTGCAGAGGGGACGCCACTTGACGGAGGGCCCTGGTGCTTCCTCTCTGCTCTGGGATTGTCGCCCACGTGGCTGCACCTGAACTCCGGCCCTCAGTGCGTTTCTGTCAGTGGGTTGCTGAGTGCACTCTGTGTAGCGTCTCTCGTTCTGTCCTGTGTTCTTCTGGGGCAGAAGGGACAGCTTCCTGGGTGGTATCAGCAGCACTTACGAGACACCGCTCAACTTTGCCAACCTGCATGTCACCTCCCTGAGGTCTGGCTTCCAATGAGCCTCCAGACAGACCCTCTGCATCTGTGCTTTAGTATGCCACACTCCGAGCTTCCGTCTCCCTCTCCTGCTCTGCAGTGGGGGTGGGGTGGGGGGACTTCTACGTTATGTTAAGAAGCTGGGGCCCTCCTGGGGTGTCAGCTTGCTTTTTCTTGGAATTCTCTTCACTCGCTCTTGAGAGGAACTTTGTCTTTGGAAGTAAAATTGCAGTTTCCTGTTTGAGGCTCTTGAAGAAGCAAAAGGCATAAGTTTAGTTATATAACTTCCCAAACAGGCATCTACCTGAGAGGGAAAAGCCCCCCTGCACCCCAGCCCCACAGCTACCCCCATGTTCATTCCTGGGTCATCCCACACAGGGTTTGCTGCTGTAGCACCCTCACACCTTCCGGAGCACCGTCTTGCCCCCCTGCAATGCTTTTTCTACGATGCTTCCAGCACAATTATTCTAAAAGACAATTCTGTGTGTGCATTGCCACTAAAAACTCTTCCGTGGTCCTGCGTTGCTACCAGAATATAACAAAGCTACATGCCTCAGTCTCTGCTCTGGCCTCTGGCCTCACGAGACAGTACCCTCCTTGGGGACTAGACCTGCTGGTTACTATTCGTTCTGTTCCAGAGCAGCTGGTGCTTCTTGTCAGACAAATGAATTGCTTCGGTTATCTGGGCTTTGTCAAAACTTTCCTAAAGGTCACCAGGGAAGGAGATGCCCCTGTCACTTGAATTCCTGCAGCAAAGTTTTATAAGCCCTGGCACTTAGGCAGGCTGCCCTTGCTGGGGGCAGAGAGACCTGGCACTTACTGAGGTGTTACTGTGTATTAGGTATTCCATGCTCTGCTGTTTAACCCTTACAGCCAGGACACTGAGACTCTCAGAGAAGATGTATCAATCTTTATAATGTCCTCTGCAGGTTGTTGTAATGATCTTAGCAGTTATCCATCCATCCATTCATCTACCTGCCCATCCATCTGCCCGCCCATCCATCCACCCACCCACCCACCCACCCATGCATGCATGCATGCATGCATCCATCCATCCATCCATCCATCCACCCACCCACCCACCCACCCTCTCATCCATCCATCCATCCATCCATCCACCCACCTACTCATCCATCCATCCATCCATCTATCCATCTACCCACCCACTCACCCATCCATCCATCCATCCATCCACCCACCTACTCATCCATCCATCCATCCATCTATCCACCCACCCACCCACTCATCCATCCATCCATCCATCCATCCACCCACGTACCCATCCATCCATCCACCCAATGAACAGGAAACTAGTATCTGTCACTGTCCTAGCTTGTGGAGGTTTAAGTACTCTTGGAACATTTTTCTTGTCTTGGGAAGAAACAGGCACATAAGTGTTGAGACTTGTGATCACGTGTGCTCTGATGTTGACCCTCTGCATTCCCGAAGATTTATGTACCCACTAACTAGAAGTGGGGTGTGTGGGACATGATGCCAACAGCATGTATAAATCTGTAAGCTCACTCAAGATCCCACGGAACCACTGGCCACTCGGTTCCAGGGTCGTTTCTGTTCTGTTCGTGCCTGAGATTGTTCATAGAAGATCTGTATTGCCCAGGTGTCTTTTTCTCCCTAAAACCAGCAGATTCTCTAATTCAAGTACTAAATTCACCACATTTTCGATTACTGGGAAGACTTTAACTGGAAACTGAAAGACCTCTCAAGTCTTATTTAGCTTTCTAGAATGGTGCATACGAACTTGGAAACTTCAGTGACCAGTGGGAGAGAGCCCATTTGTAAAATTAGAATTCTTCTTTATATCAAAAATTTTAAAGGCTTAAATAAAGCATGTCATTTCTGTTATATTGACACTCCCCTCTCCCAACCCGGTTCCAAAAGGAATAAACTATTTATTTTTCTGCACTTACTGCAAAAGTCAGGACAAGATTACTTTGCATGGCCTTGAGTTTATTGACATAGTGAAAACCAGCCTGGACACAAGTCTGTTGTGTAAAGCAGTAGTTATGTGTGGGGATGAGGACCCACGTACACACTCCTAATTATACCTGCAACACACTCGTGCTCGTGTGCTTTGGGGCCCGTGTTTTTGGCAAAATACTGACACCCTCGGACCTTTGGGCTCATAAACTGAGGTTCGTTCATTCCTGGAGAGTTACCGCAATGACTGCTTGCTTGGTGAAGAGTGAGTGTCAAGTCTCGTCGTCTTTGAGAAATTGTATTTCTTTTTCCTTCCTCGTCTGGCTCCCAGCGCATGTGACTGTGTTAGTCCCACCGGATCGGAGCTCAGGTGTGTTGACGGTAGCTAGGAAAGCATATGTTCATGTATCACATAAACAGGTACTGTCACAGAAGTGCCCGAGCCACTGGCCACCCTCTCATATTTGTATGAGCCCATGTGCACGTGTTCTCACCTGTCCTTTTAAAAACAGCTTACCTCTTTCCAGAAAGAAGTCACCTTGGTTTATGGAAAGAAAATTTTCCATAGCAGAATTTTTAAGATGTAATTAGCCCTCAAAGAGAAGGGCAGGGAAAGATCGATTTAGATAGAAAATCGACGTCAACGAGAAAAAAAAAAAGTAAGGGCTAACGTAATCCTCAGTGGTCTCCTTGCTTCCCGACAAGGAGGCAGGAAAAAAACGCAGACTTAAGTTATAAGTCTCTTCGCGCTACATCGGAGGCGGCATGTTGGCACTTGCTTAAAAGGAATCTTCTCCTTGAGACGTTCGTGTAACCACGGGCAGTGAAAGGAAGGTGACTTCTTGCCCTAGTGTTCTTCCTGGCTTCCACCCTTCAGAGTCGGATTTTATAAATTTCAATTTGTCTTCCAGCGATGCAGAAATTTGAGAAGGCCCCCGAATCGAAGGTGATCTTGGACGGCGACGTGGCTGGGGGAGTCCGGTCCAGAGCTCCTGGTTCCGAATCCCCACTGCTGCAGTGCTTGGCAGGTAGGGCAGTGGGCGACGCCCCGGGGGCAGGGAGCACTGTGCGCTGCTGCTCTGGCGAGGCCGCTGAAACTATAATGAAAAAGACACACAACACTTTATCAAAACACTTGGCAGGCCGTCGATTCCCCCGTAGGCATATTTAACTCGTAATTTCCCTTCAGAGTTATAGGGCATCTGCTATGTGCCAAGAACTATGCTGCAGGAAGGGGTAGGGAGGAATGAAGGACCCTCGTTCCTCATAGAGCTGCTCGCCCAGGTTGGGTGATAACATCTGTCTATTTCAATGGTGAGGCCAGAGAGGGCTGCTGACAGCTACCATTTATTTATTGAGCATGTATCTGTGGAAGGGTTATTTTGTAATCCTACAATTATCTATGAGTGTATGAGTGGCCATTGTTGTGCCATGTTGCAGGTGTGTGTGTGTGTGTGTGTGTGTGTGTGTGTGTGTGTGTGTGTGTATGTGTGTGTGTTTGGGGCAAGGTGCAGGGCTATGTCCCTGTCTGTCCTCAGCGTCACCTGGGAGGGACAGGTGGGTGACTGTCCCTTGGTGTTTGCAGACTGTACCTTGGATGAGACCTGCAGCTTCCTCACAGTCTCCACAGTGGGGTCAGAAGTCTCCTGTGACTTCTATGCTTGGACAAGTGACAACATCGCCTGCACAGCTTCTGGTCAGGTGAGTCATGGCCGCTTTATGACACGGTTGCCCCTCGCCTGTCCATCAGACACACTCTGGCTGAATCCACACCAGCCTGAGCAGGTGATGGAACGAGGCTGCACACGGCTGGCCCCATGTTGCTTCCGTTTCTGCAAAGCGACGAGCTTTGGAGGATGGAAACAGCAGCAGACCTGCGATGGCGCCTCATGAAACTGACATGAGCGGCCATCCAAGCACTGTCGTTTCCTGGCACAGGAGCCAGAAGAGAAGTTCGATGCTGAGCACCCCTTCTGTTCCTCTCCAGCTTCCTCATAGGGCACGCTGGGCCATGGATGCCACTGGCCATTGTCCAGAGCCCTAAATCCCTTCTGTGCCTCTGAGTCCTGGACCCCGGCATTCTGTTCCATTGTAGAAGTAAAGTATGGCTATGGCTTAAAAAGAGAGAAGTCAGATGTTAGTTAGAACCCTGGGAAACTGCTGCTTCTGTAAGTCAGAGCTGTAGGACATGACAATTCCATTGCTACCGTGAACCAGGGCAGGAGCGGATGCCCTGAACGCTGTTCTCCTATCTCCTCACTTTCTAACTCTTACACACGCAAAGCTCCACCCTCCAGTCCCTTAAATCTGGAACATTCCCATGTGCTTTTATAAGCATCTTTTTGTTTGTTTGTTTACATGCTAATATTTTATAATACGTATTTCTCATCCCTCGTATTTTAATAATTAACCTTATTCTTTTAAATGGCGTACGTCAGTCCATTCTGCAGAGGCACATGATTTATCTTATAGTGCTAAGGACACCGGTTAGCAGTTTTGCAACATCACCAACAGTAGGACATGGCATGCCCTTTGTCCACATACCTCTGCTTATGTGTGAGTGTGTATGTGTAAGCAACATCCTGGAGGCCTGCGGAGGGCGCACCCCTGAGTTTTAGCCTGTCCTAGCTCCCCTAGGTATCAATAGGGTTAATCTCTCCTTCCTCTGTGAGTACCCTCTTGAATTATATGTGTCTTTGCAGCTTACACTCGGGCCTAGAATCCCCTGCTGACGTGCCTGTGCACCCGTGGGCTAGGAGAAAATAATGAGTGCGATATGTAACCAGTGCCTGCCCACAGGGAGGGATTGATCAGTGTTTGTCAAACTGGCTGGCAAGGGTGATAACGCAGCCTCTCCTCTCCAGGACCCAGACACACTGGGGAACTCAGAGGGCACCGGCTTCGGAAGTCTCAGGTGCCAGGTGAAAGTGAGGAGCAGGGGTCCGGACCCTCCGGCTGTATATTTGAAAAAGGGTAAGTGGGTCCAGACAGAGGACTCGGCGGAGCTTATTGGCCAAGCATGGCCGATGTGTGTGGCGCTTTCCAGGCGGGCGCCTTCAGGGAGGGGCCAGCCTGCGCCCACACTCCTGCGTGCCCTGAGCCCGGCTCCCTCCCCTTGGCAGGCTCATCCCAGCTGTCCTCCTCAGACAGACACCTGTATCCTCATGTTTGGTCCTTCCCCTGGGCCAGCAGGGATTGGGAAGGCCACTCTGCAGGTGACACAGTAAAGTGCAGAGCAGACTCAAAGGCTGTAGACAGAAAACCCAGGGCAGCCCAGACCGCGCACCCTGTACCCAACACCGCCAGACGGCCTGCCCCTGCGGTGTGGGAGCACGCGGGCTTGGGGGTCCTGCAGCTGCGCCCCCTGGGTCGTCCCACCTCGGAGCGGAGCGTCACTCTCCAGCCCCTCCATATCCTGTCCCTCCGTCTCCGCCCTCCTGGGAGCGGGCAGGGCTCCTCACAGCCAGCCCACACCTCTGTGCGCAGGACCTGCTGCAGCTGCGATGTGCATGCGTGCGCATGCGCTCCCAGGGGGCTCATAAACTGCGGATTCTGGGTCAGTCAATCAGGGCAGGCGAGGCTGAGCCCGTCCGGTAGCCTGGTAGCCTCGCGGGCACGCCAAAGTGGCCGGGGCCTGGACCCCGCCCTCGGGAGCCAGGCCTGTCGTATTTCATAGTTCACAGCTCACTCTCACATCCCACCCTGACAGAGATTTCTGGAGGAAGTCAGAAAGGGGATCCGAGTCCTCACGTTGCAGGTGGGGAAACGGAGGCTTAGAGAGACTGTCGGAGGTCAGGCCGCCTAGTAAATTGGGGGCCGAACTTACGTGTGTCTGAAACCCCCTACACAGCTCCCGGGGGTGGCCAGGGGCCTGCTTCTCCGTCTCTGAAGGGCGTGTGGGGGACGCAGCGGGGCTCTCCTGGGGGGATCCTGCGGCCCGTGCCCTGTCCTGCTTGCCTCCTGCCTCCTCTCCGTCAGGGCCGGGCCGGGAACATGCCAGCAATGTGGGGTCCGGGTCGTGAGCCAGACTCTGCCCCGGGACTGCGCTGCTTCCGCCCGTCGCTGCTCCCAGGGCCGCCCCTCACGCCGGTCAGGGAGGGTGAGGGTACTGGAGTGGCCCTGGCACTGCCACATGCCAGCTGTGTCACATGTGATCCAAGGCCACGCTCCCTGACATCCGTGGCTTTCGTGTTTCCTCACCAGTGGAGCAGGAGGCACAAGTAATGAGGTGACACGTGGGAGGCTTTTAGGACGGTGTACGTGGCGTGTGAAAATGGCAAGTGCAGGCGATTCCTAAAACTCTCATTCCCGCTAACAAGTTCCCTGGTGATGGGGACGAAGGCTGGGGGCCGGGAGGCAGCCCGGAGGGCTGGGACAGGGGCCTGGGGCTTGGGATGGAGGGTAGCGTGTTATTCTCAAGTAGGTCCGTGACTCAGGGCAGGTGGCCTGGCTCCCTGCAGCCTCAGCCTTGTGCAGCAGGTGGGGACAGGGCCACGGTCCAGGCCCAGAGCCTTGTCTGACCCCGCTCGTCAGCAGGGACAGGCGGGTGTGTTTCTTGTCTCTCATCATCCTTCTGCCACCAACCGCCTCCGTCCTGTTAGATGAGGTTCTGCGGGGGAGGGGAGTCCGGCAGAGCTCGGACTTGTCTGATCTACAGCCAGGGCTGCTGGAACTTTTGCCCACAGCGTGTCCCAGTTATAGTGGCTTTCTGTCCTAAAAACAGCAAAGCGTGGGGCTGGTTTTCTGAACAGGAAAACAAATACAGTAAGCAGCCCCTCCCAAAATGTTTTTTGTTTTTTTGAAAATACTATATACCTGGGCCTGTTATCACACTGGGAAAAAGAACTGCAATTGTGTTTGTTTTTCAGTGTTTGCTGTTATTTTTTTCCCTCCTCATCTCCTGAAAGTTGATACGTTAGGGGAAATTGCAAGGGAAATTGCAAAGTTTCTTTGCTGCCAAACTAGTCAAGGGCAGAACTGTTTTTTTGTTTCTTTTTTTGTCTTGTTTGCTTTATAAAAAAAAAAAAAAGATTTAGATTTTTAAGCAGAAAAATGCAGAGACCCAGCTGCCCTGGATCCTGGTGTAGCAGGAAGAGAAGGGAGGTCAGAGTAAACTGGCGGGGCTTCAGACTCCCGCTCTGATCAGGATGATTTTATATTTTTACTTTCTGTAAAACGGGAATAAAAATGCCTCAGCGTGGGGAGGGGGCGCAGAAGGACACATTTCCTGACTGTCTTCAGCACAGTCCGAGGCACCTAGTAGGTAGACAGGCACACCCATTCCCGTGCCCGAGCTTATGTGACCTAGAAGACAAGACGCTGGGTTTGTGGCTGGGAACCGTTCTCTGTCTATGTCCTATGAACGTGAAGGCGCGGCCATGTGATGTTCTTCAGCATGAGAAGAAGGCAGTGCCCGAAGGCCCCTTGGAGACTGTGTAGCCCGGTCCCCTCACTCACACGTGTACAGACAGGTCAGCCGAGAAGCCTCTTGGGAATTAGGAAGTCGCTGGCCAGGGGTACTCTCGGGCTTTGCACTCAGGTTAATGGGGTTCTGAAGCTCGTGCTCTTGAGCCCCCACTACCTTCAGAGCATGAGTCAGTGAGACCCAGCCAACTGCTGAGCCGGTAGGAGGTCGGGGTGGGGACGAGCACAGGCTCTGGCGTTCTTCTCGCCACCCTCCAGCTGAGATGACCAGAGTAAGACCGTTACCTGGGTAAGACACTCTTTCCTAGCAGGTAAAGAGGACATAATCGTAGGACAGGCATTTTGGCTCCAGGCAGTATATAATCCCATGTTTGCACAACGACGCTCTAGAAACAGCAGGGCTTGTTGGGAAACTAGAGCGGGGACAAGGACAGGCGGAACCTAAGCCCTGACGTCTCTAACCAGACGTTAGACCAAAAACAGTAACAGTCCCACTGAACATTAGAAGCCCACAGTTTAAAGAACGATGCACTGAACCCATCACAGGGACGTGCTACAGGGACGGTGAAGGCAGGTAGCTTGGGTGGGGCAAGTGCGGGAAGGGCTGGGATGGCGGAGTTATGGAGACGAGGGCTGGATGCACAGAGAGAAGGACAGAGCCAGCGGCCAGGCAGAGGCGAGAGGAAGAACACAGACCAATGGGCATGCGTCCAGGCCCCGTTCTCTGCTTTCGTCTGCTCTGCGTTCACCTGTCGGTTGACAGCACAAGGCAGTGACATGTTGGGGAAAACTGTAGATTAACCACCATGACGTCAGCATGACTGGGGCCCAGGTTCTTGCCCCACGCGTGTTTGGAACACTGCGTTACTGAACACACGTGATAGCAGGGCAGGGTGGACGTACCTCTTAGGGCAGGGGCCATGCAGGCAAAGCACATGGGCACAGTGTCTGTGCATGTAGTTGGAGCACAATATTAGCTGGCGATCAAAATAATAATCCCAAATGCCAGCTCTCCGCACATCGTTGTTTGACCCTCTGGGGTGTCCCGGGCATTTTTCTGGGTCTGCCGGCTCCATGCTCCACCTGCACAGGTACATCCCAAGGTCTCAAAGCACAGACAGGGTCTCATCTTGGACCATACACTGCCCTGGCACAGAGGGTCCACTGTCCTATGGCCAGTAGATTCTGGCCAACTCCTCTACATTGTTTTGAGATCTTTTAAAAACTTTTTTTTTTCCTGCCTTTTTCCCAGGCCAAGAATTCACCACCAGAAGTCAGAAAAGCTTCGAACCAACTGGTTTCCAAAACACGCTCTCTGGCATGTACAGCCCTTCTGTGTTCTCAGCTTCGGGAACCAGTCTGACGGAAGTTCATCTCTTCTGTCTTCTTGCATGTGACCGCGACATGTGCTGTGATGGCTTCGTCCTCACCCAAGTCCAAGGAGGTAAACAAGATTACAACCTGTGGACAGGGGCACATGTGAGGTCACAGAAGCCAGGATGTACAGCATGGAGACTTTGTGGGAAGTTGTGGGCACCAACGAGGTGGCCACATTCACGTAGAAGGTGACATGCACATACACAAAGTCAGGGACAAACCGTGCCCCTTTCAACACAGCACATGATGTGTTGTAATACCGTTTTTTCCTTACTGCCGTCTTCAGAGAGGGTATGACGAGCTCCATCTTACAAACTGAGAAACTGAGGCTCGAAGAACTCAAGCCATCTGCTCATAGACCCCTAGCTTGCCAAACGACAGAGCTGAGATTTGGGCCCAAGTGTATCTTCAACAACCTCTCACTGGTCACACTGGTCAAAAAATGTTAGTTTATTCCTAACATCCATGGTCATTCATTCAATGATTATTTGGTGAGTGCCTACTGTATGTCAGCTTCTGTGATCAATAGGACTGAGATTTTCTGCTGTGTTTCCACAGTGGGGATGGACTTCTGTTTATAAGAATAAATCCATAAAGTTGGTGACGTGGACTAGTGGCTGAGAAGGGACTTTGGGGCCAGACAGACCTGGGTTCTGGTCAGCGCTCTGTCACCTTCCGGCTGTGCACTACTGGACAAGTGGCTTAAACTATCTACATTGTAGTTTCCTGGGTCATGAAATACAGATAATGATCATTCCTGTTGGACTATTAGTTATAAAAACAATGGGCACAAAGTAGGTTTGGCCTCTGGTATGCTATGAATTCAGTAACAGAGAGATGTAACTACCACCAGCTATGGGGACAGGTGGCTTTCAGCGTATGGAGAGTTAGTTCTGCAGACTAAAAACATTTTTGAAGTGTGTGTGTGTGTGTATATATATATATATATTTAGTGACCTCCCTTTCAATCAGTAATACACTTTAGATGACCACCATATATGTGCAGTCCAATGTGCCAGGTGTTGGGAATAGATACAAGGAGCTTAGAGTCAGGTTGTGGAGGCAGGGCATCATGAAAGGACCATGGGTGACCTTCACTTATTCATTTGTGCTGCCACCCAGCAAACATGTACTGAGCACCGCTGAACACCAGGCTCGATAAATATGGCAGCACGGAACCTTGGAGTGCATGGGAGGGAGATACGGAGCGGCCTTGGTAGTCAGGGAAGGCTTCCTGGAAGAGAAGACACACGGACGGGCTAGCTTTTGTGGGATGTGTAATGCTTAGATGATGAGAGAAGAGAGAGAGTCTGGCCCAAGATGGGCCTCGTGTGAGCTGAGCTACATACAGGCAGGGACATGATGTTGGGCTTCTCAGAAGCAGACATTTTGAAAGCACCTACCTTCTATAGCAGCTGTGATGACCTCCAGCACCTGCATATCATTCCTCCTGAGAAAGCGAGCCCTTGCTTCGTGGGCTCCCAGAGCCCGTGGTCTCCACGTCTCAGGGGCCTGACTCTGTCAGTCCTGTTCTCTGGCCCGTCTGTTCCCATTCTGCGTGTCCAAAGGTCTTAGGCTCTCACCCTCCTTAAAAGCCAAGACGAGCATAACACCACTGAGCCCTTTACCTCAGGTCTCCCTGCAGCTCCGGTTCTGTTTCTCTCCTTTTCTCCCTCAGCCACACCCTGCAATCTGAAATGCCACGGCTCCCCCAAACTGCTTCTACCCGGTCACCAGTCACAGGGGCGCCTGGTTGTCTGTAGATATGGACGCTACTGACCTCTCCCCAGCTCTGCCAGCGCGCCTCTCCCGCATTCTTGACGCCCTTGTCTTCCCCAGGCCACTCCCCGCGCCGCTTCCCGAACAGCCTCCTTTGAGCTTCACCACCAGCAGGTTCTGCCCTCACCCGCATGGCTCTCTGCAGAGACCTGGGTCCCACGCCCACCTGCTGTCTGGATAGATCCCTTGCCTGTCCTGCAGGCGTCTCAAAGTCAACATGTCTCTACAGGAACGGACAGTATTTACCCTAAACCGAGCTGCTTCTGTTCCAAATCCCATCTTTGGGATGAACAGTCAAGCCAAGAACCCGGGAATCGTGCTGAAGTCCTTGTCAACCTTCCGTCCCCTTCGCTAATCTCTCACTCTCCTTTCTTGTTGCTTCTTTCTTATTCTACCTGGCATGGACATTGACTTCATACCCACCTCTGCTGTCTGTAATCCCGACTGTATTATTATTAGTTATTATTATTATTTGCCAATTGTGTCAATCTCTCAATTGCTCTCTCACTCCGATCCCCCAGTGCCAGGACCCCCCCTCCCCACCTTGAAATCAGTCTGTACTCACGCGTTCTCCTCCTGAAATCTTATTTTGTCTCTTCTCTTTGTATTCAAGCCCACGTGTCCATTTTCCTGGTGGATTAAAACTTCCCGTGTGATGAAATAGCTGTTTATCCCAGGCCCCTAGGCAGTGACTGAAAAGTGTTGAGTTTAGCTTCCAGTTATCAGGAGTGGCTCAAATTTTGTCTGAGTGTCAGGGCAGAAATCTGGATTGGAGTAAATGAAACCCTAAAATTCCTTGCAGGTTTAATGCTCTGTTGACTATATGATGTGCCTTCGTGTTAGTATTTAGATAAGCAAAAGAGAGATAAACAGATAATACACACACACACGTGCACATGAAGACACACACGTGCATGTAGCGTGTATTTCTTTATGTACACCTATATTTAGAGATGCTGCAATTCAAATCCAGGCAGAAGCCTTCTTTGAGCTAAATGTCTTTTCTGAGGACACCAGTTTCCCCAGAAGCTGGATTACTCGCCAGACCATATGATTTTTCGCGTTGGAAAGGTTGACTTCATTTTCCTGAGGCTCACATATGGAAGAATTGTTTTGCTCTGTGGAGCAGGAAGCCCACAAAACCCTTTTTCCATGCCGTGTCTGGCCGGCGGCCGGCATGCTTTCCCCTGCCACGTCACCTGTGATCTGTGAAGTCTGGTGCGTTGAACAGCCACCTCGCTGTGCTGCAAGTTAAGCTCCCTCCGAGACAGACATAAAACATCGGGCGGATGTCTTTTCCAGTCTTGCCCAATGGGCAGATTTGGAGGTTTAACGATAGAGCTTTGGCTGGGTCTGTGGATGATCACAAACACAATTCTGCTCCATCCTTTTTCCGCCGTCTGCAAAGTCATTTAACTTTCGGACTCCTCCCCTGTCCCCTCCACTCCCTCCAAACCAGCGACACTCCAGCCTCCTCCAACCTCCAACCCCTACATGGCTCATTCTCCACTGATAGTTATTCATGAAAACTCATGATGCTTGCAGACCTACGTTTCAGTGAAGGCTACTTGGCAGTGGGGCTCACGGGAGTGTCACGGAAGCCGGCAGTGTGACCAGCAGAGTGGCTTTGGATCCCCGGCCAGCCCCGCCTCTCAAACACACGAATATCTTGCTGATACTTTAGCTCCTAGAGGAGAAGGCTGCCTGGGTTTCTCTTCCAAGGCCTGAGAGTGGAAGGAAAAATACACCCAGCTGTTGTCTGGGTCCACGAGTCTGTTCCCTGGCCGGCGAGAGGGCCAGCCGCGGCACCCAGATGTCCCCTGAGCTCTCAACCTTCTCTTCCTGTGCCCCTGCCTGGGCCTGGCGGTGGCACCCTCGGCCCAAGGGCCACCCTCTTTCTCGTCAACTAGCAAAACCACCCGCCCGGTCCGTGCCTCTGTTTCCTCATCGGTGACGGGGCCCCACAAGGTCAGGGGGTCAGGAATCTGTCTGTGTGCTAGAGTCATCGGTGGCGCTATTTACAAATACTAATTCCCAAGTCCCCCTCCAGTCTATCGAGTCAGGAACTCTGCAGTTGGTGCCGAGGAACAAGCATGTCCAAAGCTCTCCCTGTAATTTCACATGTCAGTTGAAGCACCCTGGTGTGAGATCTGCCCCACTAGAGGAGCTCTAAGGGAGACTGCTTTTCTGCACCGAGACAGGGCTGCTTCTGCTGAGTGTTAGAAGCCTGCCGGTTAACCGTGGAAGGCAGGCAGGCAAATGCCAGCTCACCAGCCACATGTGCTCCGATCGTGTACTTTGGGGAGATCTTGGTGAGAGACGCGTTTGAGGCCGCATCTGGATTTGGACAAAAGTTAGGAGAGGAAGGGAATAGGACTTGTGGGGTGGTATATTTCCTTCTTTCCTTTTTCTTTTTTTCCTAGCGGAATCTGAACAACTGGACCATCTAACAGGGTTGTTCATCTGAATGATACATAAATTATTTAATTTCTAGGTCTGTGTAAATTCAAGTAGTTAACTTATGTGAGACTCATTCTTTTTTTTCATCAATAAAATGGAAGTAATAATGCCAAGAAGAATTAAGCAGGTGAATGTATTTAAAGCATGTATGTAGTAAGTGGCACACGGTAGATATCCAAAACATCTAAGTTACCTGTACTTGTCTGACTCAAATGAATCACCGTCCAATTTAATCAGATCAGGCAGGGTGGGTCCCCCTGAGACCAAATAAAGTCATCATTTTAGGACAGATTTTTGAAATTCAAAATTAGAAGACATATTCAAGATGAAATAGTCCAGTGCTGCCCTCATTGTAGCTGTGTCTCCGTGTGTCCCAAGCATGTATGTGGGCACAGAGCGTCTGCTTGGGTGCCTGCGGGGACAGGGGCTCCCTTCCTCCCAGGGAAGCTTGTGTTGTGGTACGCAGCTCTTGCTGTGTAATGGTTCCTGACTGTGAAGCTGACTACTCTTTTCTGAGCCCTTCTGGGGTGGATGTCCTCTGTTGGAAATGGGGACAGAAGATCTGACAGGAAGTCCCCCCCCACAGTGGTACAGGAGACATCATCACTGCTGACCCCGGAAGAAGGACTCTAATGAAGGGGAACAGGGTCAGCAGGCATGATGGCAGCCCTTCCCTTGGGAATTCACCAGTAAGACAATGGCACAGCTATCAGGGGAGAAAAATCCAGTGAAAAACCAGGCTCCTGAGCTACAGAGTCCCTCTCTGCTCCTGAGGACTTGTTCCCTGTCCCCATCCCGTCAACCTCTCCTCCCTCTCGTGACCCTGCAGGTCTCATCGTCTGTGGGCTGCTGAGCTCCCCCGATGTCCTGCTTTGCAATGTCAAAGACTGGAGGGAGCCCTCCGAAGCCAAGGCTAACGCTACATGTCCTGGGGTGACGTACGACCAGGAGAGCCGCCAGGTGACATTGCGTCTGGGAGGCCAGGAGTTCAAGAGTAAGTCTCTGCCTTGCACCCATGCTCCTTTGCACCAGGTTTCCTCCCCAGCTACTTCCTGCCTTAGGGGCCCTCTCCCGGCGCCCCCCCCCCCGGAATCTGTACTTCTGCAGAGAAAATACCCCAGAAATGCTGCATAAACACACCCTCAGCACCCAGGCAACACCCACAGGCAGCCTTGGCTTAGCTCTCAAGGCTGCAGGTCGGCTGGAGGGAGACCGGCTGGGCTGGGCGGCTCTGCTGACCTCAGCCAGGCTCACACGTGTTGCCAGGGGTCCACGGCAGCTGGCTGGTCTGGACTTGGACTTGTCTGGGGTGGTCAGGCCCGGCCTCACGGCTCTGTCGTCCTCCTTCTGGTGAACGCATTCCTCGGTAGACGGCAGAAGCAGGAGAGGACCAGGAAAACTAGCTGGGCTTCTGAGGGTTGAGGTTTGGGTCTGCCAGGTGCTGCTCACAGAACTTCAGCCCAGAGCTCTGCGGGAGGTGCTACTGTTAGCACTGTCCCCATTGTACAGCTGAAGAAACTGAGGCACAGACCAGTGCAGTCTCCCTAAGGTCTTAGAGCTTGTCCGTGGGAGTGCTGGGATTGGGGACCAGGGCGATCAGGTTCCAGACTGACGTTCTCAGCCACTTCTCTGCATTGGCACTTGTGTATAACAAACAGGTGACAGGTTTATAGCGCGTCTGACACGCAGTATTAATATCAGGCAATATTTTTACTCTTTCCAAAATCTGTCACCGTTTTTTTTGGAGGTTTTTTTTTTGTTGTTGTTGTTATATTTTAAGAACTGGACTGTGTCTTATTAACTTTTGGATTTCTACAGTTGAGCATAAAGCTCGGTTGGCCTGGGGAATACAGAGTGTCTGTGGGGTACATATCTACCAAAGGCTGGAAAGAAATATGGCAGAGTGGGGTGGAATGTCATGCCGTCTAGTTTCTTCTGGGGTTAAATAAAATCACGCAGCTCATTTCTGCGACGGATCTGAAACAGGTGGGATCGATTACTCTGAGAGGTGGCCCGGAGTGAAAACGCGTGTTTGAAGACGTATGATATATTCGTGGGCCATAAATCCACAGTGGATTGCTTAACGTGGAGCATGTGCTTGGTATGTGCCCAAGAATGGAAGAACGTGTCCTTGTCTGGCCTCCCCGACAAGCAGAGATGACTGGGGGACGTATGAAGTTTCAGGATTCTCATCAGTGTCCTATGTGTGTATTTTGGGGCACAGTCAAAACTTTAAGAAGGGAATTCTTTGATGGGGCGTTCAGGCAGCCTGCGGCGTGTCCTTGATGTTCCAAGTTGAAGGCTGGAGCTAGCAGAATATTCTACTTTAAGATTTTTACAGGGCTGTGGAGAGAGAGGGACACACGGTCCCGGACAGCCAAGGGGTTGGGTGTGAGTTGCAGATTTGAGCTGGGAGGTGTGTGAACAGCCACGAGGAGGGGGGTTGTTGGGCTCACGCATCCACCCATTTCCGGTTAACCTCTGTACCCGGGCTGACCAGCGCCTGCAGAGAGGAATCTGCACAGGGTCCTCATTTCCAGAATTTCCAGGGGCAGTCTCTGGATGTTTTCAACGATTAGGTGTTGGCAGGATTGATCTTGCTGTTTCTAAGGAAAAGGGCTTTAGAAAGTTCCAGGACTGCATCTGTCTCATTTCTGACAATGTCTTGAAGTGTAAATGAATGAAAAATAGGCAGATTAACCGTCCCCTAATACCCCCAGGGACTCATCGTTTGATAGAAAAAACAGGCCTTGACAGAAACAGTCCAGGTTGATTCTGAATTTCAAAGGCATCTTGTGATTGAGCAACAGCGAGGCTCAGCTCAATGGCTGGCCTGCCTGCTGCCTGGCACAGGAGTCTGCTTTGTGTCAGTGGCTCTCATTATCTCAGGGTGCTGGGAGCTCGGGGGAGGCACTTGCAATGAGTCCATGATGTTCCTTGTCCCGGGATGCACCTGGAACAGATGTCTGATAAAATAGCTACAATTAGGATGACCCTATCCATTCTACAGCAGCTGCCCCTGCTTGTGTGTTACCATGCGCTGCGCACCGTGCAGAGATCAAGAGAAGGTTGAAGAAGTACGGTTTGTCTGGGAAAGGCCAGAAGCACCAGTAGAGATACAGGGGAAGTGAGGCAGAGAGGAGGAGACAGCGTCACAAGGGGGACCCTGAGAACCTGGCTAGTCCAGTTTCCTGCCCACTCCCAGATGGGGGGGGGGGTCCAGCTAGCCCCCCTCCCCCAGATGCAGCACGTGACCTCTGAAGAAGTGTTCTGAAGTCCGTTAAGACCACCCGACACCCATGTACCCTCCAGAACCAGGTTTCGTGCGAAGCCCCAAAGCCCTAAACGTGCGTCTGCGCGCCTCGATCACAGAGGAAGGGTGGTGATGAGTCGGCACAGAGGCCCGCTGGCGTAGCGGGGGCGTTCCAACCCAGCTGTCGTGCGAGGATGTGACAGGTGCCTGGACAGTCAAAGCCATCTATCTACCTTAAAATGTTGTTTGCAGGGAAGAGGAGGAATGCTGCTTGCTTGGGCTCTGGGCACCGTCTCACAGCAGTATTGAACCAGGGGAGTTGTGGGCAAGGAGCCGAGGGGTCAGACGTCTGCATTAGGAGAACGGATTTGGTGGCCGGCGGGTGTGCTCGGGCGGGTGAGGCTCTGCGTTCAGCTGGTGGCTCCAAGCATCGTCGACGGCTTTGTTTTCCTCACTCTCTCTTCCTTGCCTTCATCTACGCACTGGACAGTGTTCTGCAGGGACTATGCTAGTTGTGGGTGATATAAAAAGCATGGAGTCCTAGTTTCCAACCTCAGGAAGCTCTAGAACATTCAAGGAGCTGGGCAGCCTCCGTCAATTGTGAGCTTAAAGACAGGTGTTCGGTGAGTGCCGAGTGCATCCAGAGGAGGGGCGTGCAACCCAGCCAGGGAGTTCAAGGAAGGCTTCCAGAAGGAGGTGTTGCAGACTGGGATGCTTCAAGGATGAGCAGAGGGTTTGCCAGGTGAAAGGGCACACGGGTTCCAGGTAGAGAGAAGAAGTACAGGCAAGGGCACAGAAAGCAAGCAGCAGCCCTGTGAAGGGGAGGGTGGGCACCCTGGACACAGAGCCACGCGGACGGTCAGGCGCGTTCTGAGATCCGTGGTCGCTCTCGCGGGATTGGAAGTAGGTGTCCTTCCAGGAAGAATGTTTCCGGGCTGTGTGGCTGTGGGATGGGATGGAGCCAAGGGCTCACTCAGTGAAAGTCTAATGACATTAGAAGAGGTGATGGGGCCTGAGCTAAGCAGAGGGGTTGGGGGGGGGGGTTAGGTTGAAGAGTTCAGGAGACCTATGCAGAGGGAGGAGTCAAGGCTGCCTCTGCCTCTGTGTCTGAGGGTGTGAGCAGGGACAGCGGCACCACCAACCAATGGGAAAGCACAGAAGGGGTGAGCGTGGACGTGGGCATGGGATGGGAGCTGGTCCAGATAAGAAGAAAAAGGACAACATCAGTTCTTTGACCTCGGAGGTCCTTCTGCATCCCCGAGGAGACTTGGCCGCCACTTTAACAATTAGAACCACCGGAGGGGAAGTTTATAACTTCCTTGTGGGGATTTACAAAGATGCTTCTCCAGACACCGTGGTCTCTGTGGATGCTGCTCAGGTGACCTTCTGTCTCTACCAAGGTGCTGGCATTTGTGTGCAGACTCTAACTGCATTCCATTGGGTTGGATTGTGTTGAAATGAGCAAACACCCAGGATGGGGTTAAGACCCACCAGGCTGGAAGAACGCAGGGCTACATCGTCTTGAGGTGGACAAGACGTGGATCCGAAGGGCTGGTTCCTAACGCCGTTCCCTCTGTGCCTCCGTACGGAGCACCTGCTTTGCTCAGGGTGATGGCGGGCACGTGTGGCTTTTCCTCCCGCTCTGTGTAAAGCAGGTCACACATACCACATGAAATCTGGGTGCTCTGGGCAGAGTGCGCAGCTCAGCAACGCGCCCACGTCAGCAACGGGGTGGGCTGGGTGCCGCAGACCCTCCTCTAGCAGTTCCCTGACAGAGCACTGCCTTGGCAAGGGGCAGGGATGGGGATCTGAGCTCATATCTGGGGAAGGCCACGACCAATGCTCGGTGTTAACTCCGAGGCCAACGCTGTCTCGGTGGTTATTGGTTTTGGTCTTAGGTTTGAGGGCAATGAAGCAAGCCAGAGATAAGATATTATTTCTCTCACTTTCACAGGCGCACTAAGAACTGTAATACGTGGCCTAACGTTCTGTTTACTTTACATCTACGTTACCAAAAATATGCGTGTATAATAAAGTGTATCTGCGTCTATAACGCTTTGAAAGAGTCAGCATTCCAAACAGATTGTGGTGTAAAAATATTTATCTTAAAAAACTCTTTACCTTCCCTTATGATAAGGCCCCGTTTCCCCTGCCTTGACCTTCACAATAAGCAAATGTCACCAGAGGATAGTGAAGACAGAGCACAGGCAGTGTTGGCGTCGGAGGGCTGTGTATACGGTGTGGTCTCCTCTGTGGAGCGTAGAGGAAGTCCTCACACACTCTGGAGACCCTGTGTGGGTCTCCCGGGCAGCAGATGTGTTCATGTCCCTGCAGCTTTATTACGGACTCATGTGCGCTGAAGAAGGCCATGAGAGAATCACATGCGGGTCCTTTAAGGAAACGTCTCATCCCAAAGTCAAGTAGCCCGACGAGTTTTAGCATCGTTGTTTATTTCAATTTCAGAAGCAAAACCACCCGGAAGCACAGCTCAGTATTTCTGCCCCCGCCCCTGCCCCCAGTGGCGCAGAGCATGGCCGTCCTCACGGTGGGGACGCGTGACTTCAATAGCTGAGTTTTCCAAACGGTCCAGTGTTTAACTGGACCTCTTTCAACTTCCTTAAACACCTCTCTGAGCACAAGAACCTTTACAAATGCTTGCCATTTGAGATGGATGGGCACGTCCACAATGTATTCTCTTCCCCCGAGTGGGGTTTGAGAGCACGGGATACGGAACTGAGGAGATGGGGTTCTAGCTCTGGCATGTTGAGCCTCACCTGGAAATTCGATGCCGACCTACGAGGTGGAAATCAGATGCTATCTGGAAGGTGCTAATTGTCACGCTGGGTAAATGGCAATGGTCCCTAATAATCATTGGTTATCACAACGCATGACTCTCAATAATTATGAAAGGCAAAGCATGATTTTGATTGTCCCACGATGTGAGACAGCTCTTTCCTATGGAGTGTGGGGTCGTTTGCCTCCAGCGTCTGTGTTTTCTGAGCTCTTCCCTCAGCCTTTAGCATCGTAGAAGGGGTGGGCGGGCCCTGAGGGCTGGACACAGGCAGACAGGCAACCCGGACATCAGGAAACGAGGTGGCAAATCCGGTCCTATCCAGGCTGCTGTCCTGGGGAGCGTGGTTCAGCAGAAAAGGAAATATAATATCACTGATAAATTAAGTAACGCAGCTCCCAGTAATAGGGTGCCTGTCAAATATCTCAGAAGACAGTTTCTGTACACGATCCCTTCCTCACAATGACCGTCTCCACTGGCCAATGGCACAAGAGTGTCAGGGGACTTAAATGACATAGACAATAAAGGCATTTCTCAAGTCTTCGTGAGCTTTGTTCTTTCTTTGCCAATCCCCCAGTTCCTTCAGTGATGCTGTCTGTCCCAGGTTTACAAACTCTCACCTTGACCGTCCCTCTGGTGCCCTGAGCAAGGTACCAGGGGTCTGACCAGCTCTGGTTTTGTGCCAGGGAGCTGGAAGACAGTGCTGAGAGGCCGTTAGGGGGGCCCTTTGTGTGGGAGACAGTTGTCCGGCCCAGGAAAGGCCAGCGTGGGGACAGTGAGGCAATTATGGTCGTGGAGGGTCCCCCGTGAGAGCAAGCCCCCTCCAGCTCATAAGAGTGAACACCTTCCTTTGCAGGTCTGACACCCCCGGAAGGGACTCAGGACACCTTGACGAGTTTCCAGCAGGTTTATCTGTGGAAAGGTAAGTGCTGTGGGGGGTGGGGGGTGAGCAGGAAACTGATTACAGGAAGCTGGCTGTCCCTAATCCTCGTCCACAGAGCACCCTGCCCCAGACAAGCTTTATTCATTTTCTTGACTTCCGACCGATCTGCTTATCACCTGCAGGTCTGGGAGAAGTTATTTGACCTCTCTGAGACTCAGGTTTTTCTTTTTTGTTTTTTAGGAGTAAAGTGGAAATCTTCCTCCTTATCTTCACAGGGTGTTGTAAAGAACACATTTTGTTAACTTTTGAGGGCTTTGCAAATGTTACTAATCTCGATACCAAGGACAATAATAGTTCTGTGGCTGAGACATTGGCTGACATTCCATAAAGGCCTCAGGGCGCAGGCCTGTGTCCTTGGACTCGCTCCTGATCTTGTCCTGGGCTCCTGGGTACAACCCAGGAGGATGTCGCACGTTGCCACAACCATTTGCTGACCTCCTTTTTCCTCCCCAATGTTAGAACAACAGTCCTTTTTCTTCTGCTAGATTCGGACATGGGGACTCGGTCTGAGTCTACAGGATGTAGAAGAGGCGGGGGACCAGGTTCAGCGTCTCCAGCAGAAACAGGTAGCAACCCCAAACCCCGTTGCATACACTTGGGCGTTTGGCTGTGCTGAAGGGCCACCATTCACATCGCTCCGTTCTGCAGCACAGACCCCCCTACGCGTCTAACCCCTTCACCCACTTTGTGAGTGGGGTCAGCTCCTCTGAGGTGCGGTTGGCACAGGAAGTGAGGTGAAACCATTGCAAAGTTACCACTGCTCCTGGGAAACAAAACCAAACCACCATAATAAAAAAAACAAACCCAGCAGCGTTTTATTAAAAGGGCAAGGTTCATCTGACGGTGGCCAGTGGCTTCTCCTATATAAGCCCTGAAGGGCGTAAGCAAATGTACACATTGTGGCTTTGTTAGATAATGAGATGTCCTGGAAAACCTCTTGAGAAAGAGTCGGGGAATGCAGTGAGAGATGTGGACACACACATTTATGGGGCCGGGTGCGTGTGATGTCTGAGACCTCGCTCTCCCCAGGGCTTGCAATTGCTCTTTCTTAGCTAGAGCCTTCCTTGTGCCAGACCTGGTTTGGCCGGGAGAAGGGCGCGCAAACTGGCCGTTACCCAGTAACGGGAGATGCAGGAACTTCCAGGGCTGGGCGGCCCAGAGGGGAGGATGACAGCGTGGGCCCCGGGGCCTGCCAGCCTGCGCTTGTGGCCTCAGCAGACCCCCGTAAGTCTTTTACCTCTCTTTGGGGATTGTCACTGGTAAGGGAGCCCCAAGGCAGAGTGGGTTGCACATGGGATGCAATGCCCCTTCTCCAGAGCCATAAGCTAAGGGGCATTGTGAATGTGCCCCAGCTTGTCTCCATGGCCTGCTTCGTACCCCCAGTGTAAGCCCCTCTGGAAAGTCAGAACCCTCAGGAGGTGCAGAAACCTCCTCCCCCGGGCCCGGGATGTTGGCTTTCTCGGCACTGGAGGGCCCGTTTGTGGAGTCAAAGAACCTCAGAGCAGAGGGGACAGCAGTGGTTCCTGCAGCACAGCAGGGCCCGGCAGGGGAGGAAGGAGGGTGTGCATGCAGGTGGGCTCAGTGGTGGCCCTGGGGCAGCCAGCAGTGTGGGAAAGAGCTGGGTTTACTGGAGTCTGCTTGCTTCTGGAGCGCGAGTTCAGGCACGAGGGGACGGTCCAGTGTGGAGCCTGGATCAAGAAGAAAGCTTGGGCTTCTGTCCTCAGGAATTGCGGTGCCCAAGAGGGGCCTTAGGCCAGGCATCTGTGTGTCTGAAGACACAAAGAAAGACAAGGGTTGGATTAGCTGCAATTTTCAGGTTTGGAGCTGAGCAGAAGTGACTGCTGTCTTAACAGATGAAGGTTTTGGTTTCGGAGGGAGGTGGGGCTTCCATGTGGCTTCAGAAGACAGAAGGAATGTGAATGGTTCAAAGTTACAGGGAGCCCGATTGTACTACACAGCTTCTAGTGATAGGGTGGGCTGCTGTGGTCAGCCCAGACGTGCCACACAGGGCTGCAGGGACAGTGGCCAGAAATAGCAGGGAAAAAGTCCTGCCATGGGTGAAAAGTTGAGCCAGATGGCTCCCAAGGTTTCTCTCAAACCAAGATTCTCAGATTTTTGGAACTACATAATCTTAGGACTTTCTGGGACCTTTGGAATCTTCCTTGCCTGACCAGATGCCCAGCCCTGTTGACTTCAGACCTGCTCTGGCTTCACATACCCTGAAAGTGTGTGTTTGTGTGTGTGTGTGTGAGAGAGAGAGAGAGAGAGAGAAAGTGAGAGAGAGAGAGAGAGAGACAGAGAGACAGAAAGTCAGAGAGACAGAGAGAAATTGATTGATTGATTCTGGAGATGAAGACAAAAAGTCAACTCCTTCCTTCTCCTCCAGATCTGACAACAGAGCTATTCTCCGCTGTGGACCTCAGCCAAGTTGTTGTGAGTGGGAACAGGTCCCTGCCCAGCCAGCAACACTGGCTTTTCAAACACCTGTTTTCACCTCAGCAGGCAAATCTGTGGTGCCTTTCTCGTAAGTATCCTCAGACTTCATTCTTCTTCTTCCTGACCCTGTGGTCAGGCGTCACAGGCCTGGTTTAACAGCTCTTGAGAATAGATGAGCTCGAACCCAATGGCATCACTCCCAGATCACTTCAGTGTTAGTGCCATGGGTGATACGAAAAAAGGATGTAGACCCTATCTTTGAGATACTAATAGAGTAGTTAATTTCTACTCTGCTTCCAGGAACTATCTTCCATCCATCTCATCCATCCATCCATCCATCTCATCCGTCCGTCCATCCATCCATCCATCCATCCATCCATCCATCCATCTCATCCATCCATCCACCCACCCACCCATCCATCCATCCATTCATCCATCCATCCATCCATCTCATCCGTCCATCCATCCGTCCATCCATCCACCCATCCATTCTTTCATCTATCCTTGACCCAACAGACATAACCTATGTTCTAGGCCTTGTGTTTGACCTTGGGGCTGAGGGAAAAACAAATAAACAAAACAAAAACAAAACGACTAGCCCTGTCAGAGAGCTCGCATACACCACTGGCGAGGTCTACCATGAAGGCGGGAACCAAGGGGATCATTCACAAAGACGACAATGTGTTTACAGTGCTGTGGTCCCTGGGCTAAAGATCCCACTGTTTGAGATGGTCCTGGTGAGAGCCAACGGGATCTTACGCTCTCTCCCCTATATCGCTTACCCCCTACCGGGTTAGAGTCTGCCTTGATTCAGACCTAGCACATGGTCCCCCAGTTCTGTGCATGCCACTCTCCCCGCTCTCAGAGCCCCAGTGTTTCCCTTGGCTCTTCCAGACTGGATAGCCTCAACTGTCCTGCCTAGGAAGAGTTCCTGGGAGGCCGTGTCTTCTCAGAAGACCCTGCAGAGGTAGCCGTCCCCTGCAGGCCTCCCAGCACTGAGCCCTGCTGCTCTCTTGCCTGTAGGCTGTGTCCGGGAGCCCTCTTTCTGCCAGCTGGCGGAAGTGAGAGACAGTGCCCCCTTGTACTTCACCTGCACCCTCTACCCAGAGGGCCAGGTGTGTGACGATGTCCTGGAGTCGAGTCCCACGGGCTGCAGACTGATCCTGCCCCACAGCTCAAAGGCCCTGTTCCGGAAGAAAGGTGAGTGCTTGGTGGGATCGCACAGACTGCACGTTTAGTAGGCGGAACCATCCAGATCAACTGCTATTATACAAAATAAACTTGCCCAACCAGGCGGTGGTGCAGTGAATAGAGTGTCGACCTGGGATGCGGAGGTTCCAGGTTCAAAACCCCGAGGTCGCCTGCTTGAGCACAGGCTCACCAGCTTGAGAATGGGGTCACTGGCTTGAGCGTGGGATCATCAACATGATTCCAAGGTCGCTGGCTTGAGCCCAAGGATCACGGGCTTGAGCAAGGGGGTCACTGGCTCTGCTGGAGCCCCCATCCCCGGCCCCATCAAGGCACGTATGAGAAGTAATCGACGAACAACTAAAAGTGACGCAACTGCGAGTCAATGCTTCTCATCTCTCTCCGTTTCTGCCATACTCAAACCTGGGGTTCCAGAAGGAGTATGGAGTTGCTTCTTCTGTGGGGTTCCTCCCACAGAAGAGACCTCCAAGTTTTGGGGCCTATTAACTTAATTTTATGCTCTTCTGTGTGCTTTCTGGCATCCCAAATTGTGTTGCTGTGTCCCCTGTCCAGGTCTCTGGATATTGGTGCGAGCGTGCCTTTGGGTTACTTTAGTGAGGTCGGGGCGGGTGCCTGCCGAGAGCGATCCAGGCGTTTAACTCACCGTCTTTTGCTGGGAGCTCTCTGTCTGGCATGCACACCCCTATCCTCATTTTTTTATGGATGCAATACGTCTCTCCCTGAATAATATCCTTTCTTCCCTCCCTTACGCAGTGGTCCTGAAAGATAAAGTGCAGAACTTCTACACCCGCCTGCCGTTCCAGAAGCTGACAGGGATCGCCATCAGGAACAAAGTGCCCATGTCTGACAGGTCCATTTCCAATGGGTAAGCTCCGGCCATGCCCAGCCCCACCCTGCCCTCGATACTTACTCAGAAGGCCTCTATGTGCACAGAGAAGGTGGCACGCTATTAGTAAAAGTGACACACATAATAAAAACAAAGCACAGGCACCTGATTGGGTCATCCCGACTATAAGCCGGGGAGGCACCCTCCCCAATTCTGGAGATGCCTTCTCTACCATTTTTCCCCATTCCTAGAACCCAAAGCTTGGACTTTCCCCTGGTCTGAAAGGGTTACAGGAGTACATTCAGGATGCTGGCTTAGCTTGGCTCGGAGCCTGGCATGTAAAAGACACAGAATTTATGTTCAACGAATGAACGAGGGAATGAAGGCTGGCAAGACAATGTTCCCAAGAAAAGAGTAGAGTGTTTTCAGAAAGGAGCCCTCAAAGCTAGGCATCCGCCCATGCCTATAGACCAGAGCGCTCCCAATCTAGGTCGTCATAAAGAAAGCAGGCCCCCAGAAGGAAGGCTGATGGCCGTCAGTCAGTACCCCCTCCCCCGGAGGTCCTGGGCCACCAACGAAATCCTTCCGGCCTGCTCTTTCTCTCCCTGCACCAGGTTCTTCAAGTGTGAGCGCCTGTGTGACGCAGACCCGTGCTGCACCGGCTTCGGCTTTCTCAATGTCTCCCAGCTAAGAGGTAGCAGTGATTAACCCCCCCGCCCCCAGCTAAGAGGTAGCAGTGATTAGCACCCCCCAGCTAAGAGGTAGCAGTGATTAACCCCCCCGCCCCCAGCTAAGAGGTAGCAGTGATTAACCCCCCCCGCCCCCAGCTAAGAGGTAGCAGTGATTAGCACCCCCCAGCTAAGAGGTAGCAGTGATTAACCCCCCCGCCCCCAGCTAAGAGGTAGCAGTGATTAGCACCCCCCAGCTAAGAGGTAGCAGTGATTAACCCCCCCCAGCTAAGAGGTAGCAGTGATTAGCACCCTCCAGCTAAGAGGTAGCAGTGATTAGCACCCCCCAGCTAAGAGGTAGCAGTGATTAACCCCCCCGCCCCCAGCTAAGAGGTAGCAGTGATTAGCACCCCCCAGCTAAGAGGTAGCAGTGATTAACCCCCCCCCGCCCCCAGCTAAGAGGTAGCAGTGATTAACCCCCCCGTCCCCAGCTAAGAGGTAGCAGTGATTAGCACCCCCCAGCTAACAGGTAGCAGTGATTAACCCCCCCGCCCCCAGCTAAGAGGTAGCAGTGATTAACCCCCCCGCCCCCAGCTAAGAGGTAGCAGTGATTAGCACCCCCCAGCTAAGAGGTAGCAGTGATTAACCCCCCCACCCTCAGCTAAGAGGTAGCAGTGATTAGCACCCCCCAGCTAAGAGGTAGCAGTGATTAGCAACCCCGCCCCCAGCTAAGAGGTAGCAGTGATTAGCACCCCCCAGCTAAGAGGTAGCAGTGATTAACCCCCCCGCCCCCAGCTAAGAGGTAGCAGTGATTAACCCCCCCGCCCCCAGCTAAGAGGTAGCAGTGATTAGCACACACCCCCCGCCCCCAGCTAAGAGGTAGCAGTGATTAACCCCCCCCGCCCCCAGCTAAGAGGTAGCAGTGATTAACCCCCCCGCCCCCAGCTAAGAGGTAGCAGTGATTAGCACCCCCCAGCTAAGAGGTAGCAGTGATTAGCACCCCCCAGCTAAGAGGTAGCAGTGATTAACCCCCCCGCCCCCAGCTAAGAGGTAGCAGTGATTAACCCCCCCGCCCCCAGCTAAGAGGTAGCAGTGATTAACCCCCCGCCCCCAGCTAAGAGGTAGCAGTGATTAGCACCCCCGCCCCCAGCTAAGAGGTAGCAGTGATTAACCCCCCCCCCCCGCCCCCAGCTAAGAGGTAGCAGTGATTAGCACCCCCCAGCTAACAGGTAGCAGTGATTAGCACCCCCCAGCTAAGAGGTAGCAGTGATTAGCACCCCCGCCCCCAGCTAAGAGGTAGCAGTGATTAGCACCCCCCAGCTAAGAGGTAGCAGTGATTAACACCCCCCCCAGCTAAGAGGTAGCAGTGATTAGCACCCCCCCAGCTAAGAGGTAGCAGTGATTAACCCCCACCCCCAGCTAAGAGGTAGCAGTGATTAGCACCCCCCCAGCTAAGAGGTAGCAGTGATTAGCACCCCCCCAGCTAAGAGGTAGCAGTGATTAGCACCCCCGCCCCCAGCTACTGTGCAGTCTAGAAAACACATTCACATCTATGGTCTCATCTAACCCTTACGGTGGGTGGGAATCAGGGACCCTTATTCAGAGATGGGAGGTTGGGGCTTGGGGGGGCTGGTGTCTCATAAATGCAGGAGCTGGGACGCGGCGCCTGGTCTTGGACCCGGTCCGCTTTCCACAGCACGTCCCCCTGGCCGGAGCAGCCTTCCGTCCACTGTTCACATAGCCGCCTTCTCCTCTTTCGAGACTCGGGTTGGGCAGCTTTGCGGGGTGCACTTGAGATCTGTTCATGTGCTCTGTGATTAAAACTGGGAGCAGCCGCTTGCTGGTGGTACGATCCTGGAGAAGTCACGTTATCTCCGAGCCTCGGTTTCCTCATCCACAAATAGGGATACAGCTGCGACCTCCTCGTAGGGTTGTGAGAGGGCCAGGTGACACGACATGATGCAGACAGCCCTCGCACAGACCCGGGCACATGACGTGTGCTCCGTACATGTTAGCTTTCTGTGCTCTTAGACCGCCAAGGTGCCGGGTTTTCACTGGCCGCTAAAATCATACCCAGAACATAACATAGCTGTGAACCCCAAACAGCTGCTAAAGAATGAGTTGGCAGAATTTCCCTCTTTCGATTTAGAATCTTCTGTCCTGATCACCTTCCTGGTCCTGGCTGGGTTTTTTTTTTGCTCCAGGAGGAGATGTGACATGTCTAATTCTGAACAGTTTGGGACTTCAGACCTGCAGTGAGGAAAGTGGGGCGACCTGGCGCATTTTGGACTGTGGCTCTCCTGACACCGAGGTCCACACCTATCCCTTTGGATGGTACCAGAAGCCCGGTAAGTCACGGGCCCTGAACCCCTAGCTACGAGGGCATCTTGAGTTGTTTGGTTTCCGACCTGATGTTAGGAATAGATGTCCCGGGGCCTGGAAGGAGATTAGTCAGGACTCATTGCGTGAAAACAACAGAAACTGAATCTATTTCACTTAAGCAGGAAAGGAATGTTTTGGTAATCTATTCATAGACGCAGAGGAAAGGTGACCAAGCTAAGTCTCAGCGACGTGGGTGTGTCGAGCAGGAATGAGTGGATCGAGCAGGTGTCCTCAGCAGGATTGAATGGGTTGGATAGCCTCCTTGTGTGTCACTGTCATCATTTATTGTCTTCCGAAGGGTTTTGATGATACAAGCTTTCAATTCAAGGGAGAGAGCTTGGCCAGGCGTGGGCTGTGAGCCCACCCATGGAGGTGGGCAGCTTGAGTGACAGTCCCGTGAGGCGTAGGCACTGGCGAGAAGGAGGTTTCTCGAGTGTCACTAGGGTGCTGTTCCCGGGACGGGGAGGCCAGCAGATGTGCACTCCGCCGGGTAGTGTAACTAACACGCCTCTCCTCCCCATCTCCTTCCATCTCCTCATCCCGCCAAAGGCTGGACAATATCTCTTTCCGTCTTTACATCGCTCAGGGGTGAGTTGGGTAAAAAGACGCTTAAGACATCATTCATTTGTTCAGAAAGATCCTGGGCTGCAGAGAGCTTCCCAGGGGGCAATGGCAACAGCGGCGTGACCTTGGGAGCTGAGCTGTGCTCACAGAACAAAGGTGGAAGGTGGGCCAGGCCGAACCCAGGAGGGGACAGGCACGGACGTGGAGCAGGGCGCACACGCAGAGAGGGGGCCCCCGGAGCCTGCGGGGATGTGCGTTCTGACTCTGCTCTCCGCAGTGAACAGGAAGTGCCACATCTCTTAGCCCAGAGCTGAGGGCCCAGATGAGCAATTGTGCATGCAAATGAGGCTGCCTGCAGCCCCTTCCCGGCAGCGGGACCCAGGGAGGAAGTATTTTTACCATGCCGGGGCGGAGGGCAGGGGGACAAGGGCAGCTGGCCCGGGGACCCAGGTTTCCTAGAAGGGGTGAGGCCCTGTGGCCCGGGTACCCTCCGCTCTTTGGGGCTGCCCGTTCTCTCTGCAGCTGTGTGAGGCCTGCCGGTGGGGCAGGGTTCCTGGTTTGTTTAGAGAGTCAAATGCAGCTTCTGCCAACACCATGGGACCCTCCCGGGTTCTCCCTTCCTCTGCTGTAGCGGTTCTGCATGCAGGACTCCGGCCTGGAAAGGAAGAGACAAGCTGTTCTGAGCAGGTCCGTCTGCGCCCTGCGTGGAGGCTGCCCCGCGTGGCAGACTGTCTTCCCCATCAGTCCCTTCCTAGCAGAGCGTTTACTAAGCTCCAGGCTCTAGGCTAGCATCTTGCAAGAAACATCTCATCTACTTCCCAAAGATCCCCGCGCCGTAGCCTGCTCCCCCTCCTCCCCATTCGGTGCTGCGCTGGCAAATATTTTACAGCCTGTGAAGATGGAGGGAAGGCCTGGTTTCTAGCGGTTACCACCTGCCATGGTGTCAATGCTCCCTGACCCACCATGGCTGGTTGCAAGCGACCCATCTGATGTCCCTGAAAGCAGAGTTGGAAAGGTTAGCCGGTCATTTATTTAACCAATGAGAACTAGCCGAGCGAATGGCTGCAGGTGACGCAGTGAGATGACATGGGGCGGGGTCCCCAGCGCAGTGCGGGTCCTCCCAGGGACGGAGGGTGTTGAAGCTTTCGGTATTGCAGGGGCCCAGGGAAGCTGAGAAGGCTCACGCTCAGCTCTTCCTGTACCGTGAAGTGAAGAAGGCCCTACCCGAGGGCAGGTAGCGAGCGCCCTGTCAGGAAACCCTGACGGTGGGAGAGAGCCAGTCAGCAAACAGCCTCAGCAGGACCAGCCCAGCGGTTCTCGCTGAATGAGCCACGTGGTAGCTCTCAGGACCGTTCTCATGGCGTTAGTTACCTCGTTTGCAACATTTCACCAGTAATACCTAAACATTCCTTTGCAAACAAAGCTTACTTTGAATTGCAAGATAAGTTTTCAAAAAGCCCAGTCACCGAGTCCCAGGCACGGGTATTTTAATGCCCCTGACTGACGGTGGGATTGTTCTCCAAAGCCAGACTGGTGCTCTGCGTCATTGCACCGAGAGCCGCGGTCTTCCAGGAAGGACGGACCTCTAAACAGATGGGCAGGGTGCAGGGGCTGAGCTGCGTGTCGCGGAGCGAGGTGGACGGTTGGTAGGAACTCTGGGTGTTGTCTGGAAGAGCTCACGGAACACTGATAACAGAGCCTTAGCCCCGGGGTCCTCAAAGTGAGCCCCAGGACCGGTGGAGTCCGCAAGGCCCCGGGGCTTGTTAGAAATGCCAAGTATCAGGCCCCACCCTAGGGGACACATGGTGCCCGGGAGTGATGACCCTTTGTGTGTGAAGCCCCTCTGAGATGTTGTGATGGTCACTGAGCCCATCCCGATGGGTCTAGGTGTGGTGCTGGGCATCCCACTTGCTCTCTGCCTCCCCAGCCCAATTCTGCTGTCACCAAACAGTTCCTCGGTTAATATCTTCAGGACTCAGTGACACTGAGGGTGAGGAAGCGCTGACGGGCTGTCTTTTTCTTCTTTGCAGTCACTGAGAATGACGCTCCCAGTTTTTGCCCTTCGGTGATCCTGCCATCCGTCGCTGAGCAAGGTGAGCTTCGTGTCTTGTCGGTGTCTCCAATGACAGCGCCATCTCCTCGTTCTCCTCTCGTTCCTTCCTCTTGTCCTAGGGTTGGTGGCTCCCTGGACCCTCTCACATGCACAGACAGGACAGGGACCAGCTCATTTCACAGATGGGGAAACTGACTTGTGGCAGTTACGTGCCTCGGTCAGACAGCGCAGCTAACTGGACGCAGAGTGGGACTCAGTCCCCGTCCTCCCAACCTCTATCTACTCTAAGGATCGTTTCACCCTTGATGTCAAGGACTGGCCAGACCTGTGCGGTCCTGGGGTGATGTCAACAGCGCTGGTGCTTGTGGCCCCAAAGTGGAAGAGCTCACCTCTTCCCGAGTGCCGAAAGCTCGGGCTCACAGTCGTCATCAGCACCCTGGGTGGCAGAAACATCTAAGGCAGGACACTGACCCCGAGCCTGGGAGCATGGCCCAGACGGAGGCTGTGGTCCCATGAGGTCATTGTGAGGCAGCAGGAAGTGCAGGGCGAATGGGGGGTGGGGAGCTGGGTGGGTCAGCGTGGGAGCCACACGTCCCTTCTCTGCCGTAGTCAGGAAATGAGAGGCTCTGAGAGCCCAAGCGACCGTTAATTCCTGCCCTGTGACATGATGTCTGAGGGGCTCTAGACGTCTGTCATTACCGTCCTGGCTGAAGAGACAGAATATAGCTCCTGTAGGAAGGAAGTCATTTTCAGTCAAGGCTGAGGCTCTAAGTAGAAATGTTCTCCACCCACACTCCTCTCGGTGAAAAGCGCTGACTCTGGAGGTCCCTGCAAGCTCTGCATGGACTGTCTGTGTCTGAGCACCTTATGGCCGGATGCCCACGGCTTTAGGTCGAGCACGCTACCTGTGGGATCGGGTGTTAGGTTCCCAAAACACGGGGAGGTGGGTGTCACCATTGCCATGTCATGGAGGCAGGGGTGGGGCTTACAGAGAGGGGGGGGGGTCCCACTCAAGGCCAAACACATAGTATATGTCCCAGCCAGACTTCAGTCAAAATTGATTTTGAGGTTTATTAGGATAATATACAAACATTGGAAATGATCAGACAGACCTCAAAGGTTCACAATTGATTTTGTCTTTTGTTTTTAATCACCTTGTCCCCTATCTCACTTCTCCCCTGTCATTTGCATATCCGGAGGCCACCACCTTCAACTCTTAGCTATCTTTTCCCATTCTGGCCTCTCTCTGTGTTTCTAGATCATAAACGACTCCTACAGTTCCTTGGGTTTTCAAGTTTGGAAGAACAATGGAATTCCTGCCTTGAGAAATGAGGGCTTAGGGCTCTTTTTTTTTTTTTTTTTTATCACCTTTTTCCTATTTTACTCCTTCAGTTTCAAAACCTGAAAACAAGTGTGTTTAATTGTGATGGCCACAGAGCTGTGGTTCGCTGGGAGACCAAAGGGTACTAGGGGTCTCTTGTCGTTACCAACCACCGTGACTGGGACCGGAGGCCGGAACCCCCCATTTCCAGCCCCGGGTTTCACCCCTACCTTTCGTGGGACCTCCTGCTTCTCGGCCTTCCCAGGGGGTCCATGGAGGAAGCAGGTCATGTCTGTACCCCCTCTGTGGGTGCCCGGAGTATTAGCTACTCAAGCTGCTGTGTCCGTTGGAACACCTTCCTCTTCTTGTCCCTCACCTCAGTGTCGGCCGAAATCCCTTAGCTGCTGTCTGCTACTTTCCATTGTCTTCCTTTGTTACCGTGGTGGGTTTGGACTTCCTATTCACTACTCCATTTTGTAGGGGTTTGTGGAGGGAGGGAAGAGAGATGTGCTGTGCTGAATTAAAAGCAAGAATGTACTCTTTGTTTTTTAAACTTCTCAACTTGGGATGCCAACTTTATGTTGTTCTGGGCACTGTGCTAAAACATTTGCTCCTCACACAACCTCAAGAGACTGTTTCTAATTTAATATTTATAGCTTATAGGAAATTGAAACAATGCAGAAATAGAGAAGGAAACGTCACTGTTAGGGAGTTACTCGGTGTCAGTTGATACATTCATTTGTTTCCAGTCTCCTTAGGCTTTTCATGAGGTCTGCAGGAGTTGTCATGTCTCTACAGTGTTACATTTTTTTACTTGTTTTCACTTAATATTGCATTATGTGTGTATTTTCAAATTGTTATGCAGGGTGGGACAACCATAGGTTTACAGTTGCTCATATGGAAAAGAATATAATAATTAATAAATAATAATACAAGAATAAACTCTTTCATGTACTCATAACTGTAACCCTACGTACTCACAACTGTAACCCTACATTGGCCCCACTGGTATGTTTCCCTAAATCATGCATACTTCCTTCCTTCCTTCCTTCCTTCCTTCCTCCCTCCCTCCCTCCCTCCCTCCCTCTCTTCCCTCCTTCCCTCCTTCCTTCCCTGTCTGTGCTTTGACAATGCTTCCAATCTGGGATGAAGAAACAGGTGGAGCAGCCCAGTGTTATCAGTGAGGGCTGTCATGTTATTCTACCAGGTAGATCCACTGCAATTCACAACTTGTCTATTGCTGGAACATTTGCTTGTCTATGACTCTTGATCAATATGAAAATGCCACAGTGAGCACCTCGGTCCCTGAAGCTTTGCCAATGTCCAGGTTATTTCCTGCAGGCGCGTTCTCCAAAGTGAAATTACTGTGTTTGGTAACTTGGTATTTTAAGAGTTTAGATTTCTATTGCCAAATTAGGCTCAAATAGTTGTTCCTAGTGTTTTTATTTCCACTACATCTTTGCACTACTTAAGTATTATCACTTAAAATATTATTTTTAAAATTATAGGGAAAGAGTGCTTTGATATCTCTGGTTGTGTTGTTCTTTTTTTTTTTCTAAACATTTATATTACTAAGATATTATAAAAAAAAATAATAAGATGGAGTATAGACCATCTCCCTTCACACATACACACACACACACACACACACACACACACAAAAAAAAAAATTTGTGATCTGAGTAAATGTTTCCAAGGCAGACTGAGCGGTCACAGTGTTTTTAAATGCGCCATTGACAAGTGTGATTTGCAAGCAGGAGAGACATCAGAGCTGACATTTCATCTGTGCTTAGACTTCCCAAAGTGGAATTTGGAGTTGGAGCTTGTGCCTTTGATGTGTGTCAGAAGGAGGCGATCATTCTGCCCCAGGATATGGGCATGCAACGTGATTTTGACACAGATTGTGCGTGCATGCTTGCGTGAGTGTACACTATGCATATGTATGACGCTCATCTCTCTGCAGTTTCTATTCAGGGAGAAACGGAAATATTTATTAAATACCAAACATTTCATAAATCATTTAACACTTACCAGGAAGTTTGATGGCAGCAAGATCTATTTTTCTAATTAGGAAATGGAGACTCTGTGAGGTTAAATGACCCAGCTGGGATTTGAACCCACGTGCTCTGGCCCCTTGGAGTTAGATAAGACTATTTGGTTTGAACTTCTGGAAAGGGTGGGAAAGGTGGACATTTGAGTCCTTGCCTTGGCTGGAGAGCTAATCTCTTGGCCTGTGTCTTGGCACATGTACTGCCCCTTTGAAGTCCAGTGTGAAAGGGGAGTCATGGTCTTTGATTGGTCGATGGCGATGGTATGAAGTAGAGGGGACTTCTGACATCTCACAGGCCTGTCCTGCGCACAAACCATAGGCTGGAAACTAACTACTCTAAGTCCTTCATTGATGTTGCTCCAGGGAAGGCTTCTAATGCGATGGCTGATTTGAAGATGGCAGGAGTTTGTCAATAGGGGCGAGTTTCAAAAAGTAATTTAAGAGACAGGGATTTGTCTGTGCAAAGGCCCTGGGGCATAAAATCAGAGATTGGAGAGTTTGATGAGGCAGACACAGGGCTGTCAGTGGGACGAAGCAGGAGGTGAACCATAGAAAAGTCCTATAGCCGAGCGTAAAGCGGGTGTCAGAGCCTTCATCCTGGGTTTGCAAACTTGACCTTGCAAGACTTCTTGAGGTGGGGAAGTGAGAAAGAAAGTGACAGGGAGCTCCGGGGGTGGGTGGCAAGCAGGGAAAAGCGTTAAGGTACTGATCATCTTTCACTTTAGTTGACAATGATTCGGCGAATATATATATATATGCCGGCCACTTTGGGATAATGGCTTCTGAATTTTCCCTTTGCTCTGGAACAGTGCTGAGCCAGGGTTTGGAGGATTTGATTGCAAAGGTGGGAGTTCGTGCTGTGGTCAGGAGGAAGGCACTGGAAGACAGAGTTTAGGGAGAAGGACCACTTACACCACAGCAAACCTGCTTGCAGGCTATAGTGGGAGGGTGGGAGCTAGCTCAGACACGCACAGGTAGAAACCACAGGCCCATCATGGCCAACCTAGAATCGAGGACTAGCATGTATTTGTCAGATGGCCAGAAGTGGGTAGGAGGCTTCCTGGGCAGAGGGCAGTGCATGAACAGCAGCCCAGGGGCATGTGTCAGCATGGCACAGGCAGGGAAATGCAAGCAGTGCAGGACTGCAGGGCAGGAGGCAGGCTGGATAGGGGAGGGGACTGAAGGATAGCATGTGATGGGTACCGTACCTCCTTCTAGAGCAGTGGTTCTTAACCTGGGTTCTATCGAACCCTAGGGGTTCGATGAGTCGGTCTCAGGGATTCGGAGAAGCCTCTGCCGTGGAGGCCAGAATAAAGTAATACCGTAATTTGTTATGAATTCACACACTTTGTTGGTTTTTTTCTTTGAGCAAGGTGATGTTCATGCATGGCTCATTTTGTGCACCAGTATAAAAACATGCCTATGTCTTGAATTTGGAAAAAAAACCCATATTTTATTTATCACTAAAGAAGGGTTCGGTGAATGCGCATATGAAACTGGTGGGTTCAGTACCTCAGTAAAGGTTAAGAACCACTGTTCTAGAGCTTTAAGCAGTTGGACAATGAGCTTTGAAACTATTCGAAAGCTCTTCCTTTGGGCTGTGAAGGGGGTGCGTTGGTGAATGGACAAGCTAGATTTTGAGAAAATGAGGGCAATTGTGTCTTCCGTGTATAGAGCCTCATTTTACTCTTTTCAGGGAAAAATTGTACTTGAGAAAAAAAACCAAACAGGCAAAACCATAAAGTTGTTCTTTCTTCTTAAGGAAAAAATATCCATTGCTGTTTGAAAGACCCGCAGCAACCAACCCAGAGAGGGAGCTCAGGGTTAGCGCACGCTGTCTTCTCAGACACTGGAGGACTGCACTCTCCCCGCTCCCGCGTGCCCGCATGCCCGCATGTCTGATCTCCCAAGGGCTCGTTCATTCCCAGGACGAGTCAGTTTGCTTCTCACGCACAATTTCAGAAGCACGCTGCTCGGAGGAGCCACTGAAGCAAAGTGAGCAGTTGGATTGCGCGCCAGGGGGAAACACAGAATAGGAGTCTTTAGACACGTGTCTGTATTCTAAGCTCGTATGCCCCAGAGGACTTCAAAATGCCCTCCTGGAGGATGCTCTCTAGTCCTTGACCTTGAGTGCCCTTGGAGGAGTGGGCGCAGCGCAGGTCGCTCCCAGCAGTGGGCGCTGTGAGTGAGCGCGGCTGCAGCAGAGAGAGAGAGAGAGAGAGAGAGAGAGAGAGAGAGAGAGAGAGTGTGTGTGTGTGTATGTGCTGGGCCATGCTAAGGAAGATGCCCCGTTCAGATTGGCCTTGTTTAGCTTTTCCAGCACCACTCCCAGCCTCGTCCTGGATCTCAGGGACAGGGACAGTGAGTTCCGGGCGGATGGAAACGGAGGTGACTGCACGAACGGTCTTTTGGGGCCACGACAGCAGCCAGCCCTCCGCATCTGCTCCGCCCGCGTCCTTCGCTCTCGGCTGGGGCTGGGCGATGGAATTCAGTTGGTCCTTCCAGCAGATGTTTTCCATTAAGCCGGAGGCAGAGTCGTGTGATCCTCAAGAATGTTAGCGCTGGCAGGGAGCGTGCACACCACACGGTCTAATTGAGGGAAGCGGGGGCCTGCGGGGGGGCTCCTGGCACTGCCGTGAGCTTTGAAGCCAGTCCGCTCAGCGCCCAGTCCGGTTCTGTCGCTCTGCCAACTGAGGACTCCGGGGCCAGATCCTCAGGCTCTTGCAGCCTCCGTTTGCTTCTGTAACATGAGGCTGATGGTGGAAAATAAGACACGTCAATCCCGTGGGCTTGTGTGGAGGAGTAAATAAACGGTAACGCTCAGCCTGGCACCCGCTCATTAGTGAGTGTTTCAGAAATGTCGGCAGTAGTTCCAAGTCCAAGCCCGTGATTTTCCTAGAGCAAGTGCCTGTCCCAAGCCTCAGCCCGTGGACAGCAGAGCTGTCATGGTACACATCTAAAGAGGTCCTATGTACGGGGGAGCGATGTCGCTCACTGTGCTAAGTGCTTTCCAACTGTGAGGGGCACCTGGAGGGACGTCACGGTATGCATTGCTGGGGTGCTGTGCTCCGGTGGTCTGATCTGGGGCAGCTTGGGGGTGGGGTGGGTTGTATTAGAACTGGACAGACTGTCCTGCTCCAACTCAGGTTCACTGTCACCCCAGAAACACACACACACACATTGTAGCTTCTGGGCTTGTGGTGTGTTAACCCCCCAACAAGCCTAATGCTTAATCCTTTGTCCTCGGCTAAAAGGTGCAAGTAGGTGAGCAGGCACTGACTGCAAAATTGTCTCATGTTTGTATAGAAGTTCAGTCTCCTTTCCACATATGTGTGTAGCTATGTAAACACATACACTCACACACAGTCACACACATGCAACCTCTCGAGGGAGCTCACAGTGGACTCTGTCAGTGTGCACGAGAATTGTTGTCCAGGGAGAGGTTCCATATCCCGGGGGCCAGCGAGGCAAGGCTGGAGGGCACACACTGCTCATCCCTTCTCTCGAGCCCTGAGTGGACTGTCTAGGCGGCAGGTACAGCGTCCAGCGTGCGATCAATTCTGCTCCTAAACCAGCCTGGACGGTGCAGCCTGGATGCGTACCTGCCACACTGTCTGGGCGACTGGAGTTGGCAGGGCCGAATGTGCTCTGGGCACGGCTTCCCTCCCTTGGGGCAGTTGCCCTGGACCTCGTCTCTGCTTCTCGGAGACCCAGGGGCTGGGAAGGACAGAGATGCAGCTGGCAAACTGGGAGCGCGGCCATGGCAGCTCCAGGGAAACAGGAAATGTGAGGGAACCGGCCCCCAGCTTGGAAGGTTTCCCTTTGTCCACGGGGCAGGAGGGAGCCTCCTGTGGAGGCGCTGGCCTTGGGAGACAGTCATGGTTTCTCTGCCTCGGCGGTCATCCGCATTCAGTCAGCAAGTGTGTGGTGAGCCCCTGCCCCGTGCCAGGCACAGGGGCAGTGGCGGTGAACAGAGCTGGCAGAACGCCCAGCCCCAGAGCCTCATCCCGATACATCCCTACCGGGCTTGTTCCTCCTTGCTCTGAGCTAACGTCTCCCCTCCCCAATAGACCCATCCTCCCTATCAAAGGGGCCCCTCCAGCCCTCTCTATTTCTTCACGGGCTTCATTGTCTTCGGACAGCCTGTGGCTATGAAGTATCTCCCTGGATCACTTTTCAGTGTTTGCCCCTGTTCTGGAAGGCCCACTGCGCGGGGCAGGCACTGTGTCAGTCCTGCTCACTGTATCATAGCACCTGGAAGTGTGAGTGGTCCCTAGTCCAGTGATGGGCAATCTTTTGAGCTTGGTGTGTCAAAATTCGCCAAAAAACCGAGCATAACTTGGGTGGTGTGTCACTTCGAGAAAAACGACCTAACCAGAAGTCCCAGAACTAGACGCTCTGTGCCGGAGTTCTGTTGTTTTGGCCTCCAGACCTCCGGCACAGAGTGTCTACACTACAGCAAATATTTTATCCTCGGCTACTGCACCTGGCCATGCAGGAGCCGAGGATGCAACGTCCTTCTCGGCATGCGGCCCCATACTCCTCTGGTATGCGGCTGCGTGTCATCAAAAATGGCTACGCATGTCAGTGCTGACACGCGTGTCATAGGTTCGCCATCATGGCCCTAGTCAGTACTCAGGAAATACTGAATGAATGAATGAATGAATGAGTGAGTGAACTTCTCCTGCTTGCTTGTCTGCTAGACTCAGTGTCCCCAAGGGCAGATGTTTTGTAATTCACAGTTTAATCCTAACACTTAGCAAAGTGTCTGCTATACAGTAGATGCTCAATAGTATATTTATAATTCTTTTTAAAGAGATATATACTTTACTCTAGGTTAGTATTTAAAGCTGATACTGTTTCCATTGATGTTTGTTGAAAGAATGAATCAGTAAAGGAATAGGTTGATGGGGGTTGGGGGTGGGGTTGGAAAAGCCACCTGGGTTCTGGGAGCCCTTCTGCTGCCACTCTTTAGGTGTGTAACCAACCTTGACCAGTTTAAAGGACCTTTCTGAGTCTCAGATGCCTCATCTGTGTCACGGAGATGATGATGTTTATTTTAGAGAGGCTGTTACTAAGCTTGAAAGAGATATTATAGGTAAGAATTGCTGTGCCCAGTACCTGGCGGCGATTGGCAGTGTTGGCATAGCTAGATTAGGTCCAGCCCTGGCCGCTCTGAGGGGTCCCTCTCCCAGGTAGCCTATAGGAATGCTGCCCCTGCCATGGCGCAGTGTACAACCCGGGCAGCTGGACATAGTGTGCCCGGAGGCATTTGACTGATGTCTGCTGAACGGCTGCATCTGAAACCCTTGTTAGATCTTAGGGGTTGGAGAAAACACAGGATTTCCCTCCATAACTTCCTCCCAGACAGCTAGTTTTTGGATCTGGTGCACCAAGGATTTGCTCAATTGAATTTAAAGCAGAGAGATCCAAGAACAAAATATGCCAACGTAGGACCTACATTATTTTTTTTAAAAAGTATGTCATTTTCTCTAGGAGTGTTTACATTTTAATAAGTGGGTAAACCAGGAAGATTCCATGTCCCTTTACGTTTTCTGTTTTTGTAACTCTATTGATTGGTTCAGTTATGCGTAAAGGTGTGGTTTTTGGTTTCCTTCTGTTTTTTGTTTGTTTGTGTGTGTGTGTGTGTGTGTGTGTGTGTGTGTGTGTGTGATAAGTTATGCACAAGCACCATTTGACAAGCATTTGGGGGCATATATTTTAGACAGGATACTCTTCCTAGGGCCTTTCAAACTAGTCTGTGGCACTATGAATTAAACCATCCCTGAATGCAAGCCATCGACAGTGGTAGATTTCCTTCAGTTTTATGGATCCTACTAATTTTAACTGTTGATTAAAAATGGTAAGACTATGTTACAAGTGGTCAACGCTACACAACTTTTTTTTTTTAAATGATCCTTTAATGATCCTTCATTTATCGGTCTCTGCTGAATTCCCTGACCTCCTTTCAGGAAAGAAGTTTGATTTATCAAGGAAGTGAGCCCCTTCTCTCCCCCATGTGCAAAGTCCAGGAGGTAGGATGGCCTGGCTCAGAGGGACCAAGGAAAGGCTTCAGTATGGATGGAACCCATGGCATCATAGGGGGACCAGCGGGAGATGAGGTGATGGGGAAGATCAGGTCAGATGATGGAAGGAGAGGGCTGTTGGTTTTCCTGCCGTGATGGTAACTGAGGTGATGAGCTCCCCGCCACTGGAGGATTCAAGCGTGTTGGGGATCTCTTGCTGTGTGAGGGGGTGTCCGAAGCGGCCTCTAGATGTCCCTTTTTGTTTTCTACATTTGTAACTCTATTGACTGGTTCAGCTATGCTTCGAGGCGTGATTTTGTGTTTCTTCTGTTTTTGTGATAACTTAGGCACAAGCAAGCCAAAGGTCCTTGGCAAATGTTTGTAGCAGGAGAAGCAGTGAGGGAGAGACTTGGGTGCTGGGTGCGTATAGGTTTCAATTCCAGTTCCAGTCCTGCTACAGGTCTAGCCACTGACCCAGTGCAAGTCACTTGGAGCCTGAGTGTCCCTAAGGTGGACTTCAGAGCTGTTAGGCTTGGACAAAGGAGAGCACACAGGCCTGATGAGCGTTACAAGAAGGTTATTTATGCATCTGCGCACGGATGGGCTGGGACCCCAGTGGCATCAGTGGACAGCTACAGGAAAGGGGTGTCTGGTAGAGGCGCGGCTGCAGGTGTCTGCTGCTGTGGGGCTTAGTGCACTTGGACATGCTCAGATCCGCCTATCCCGGTTTGTGGCCTTGGTCACAGGCTGTCTTTCTTTCCCCACCCTCAGACCCCTCCTGAAGGCCTTGCCCCAAGGACACGTCCCAGATTGTCCTGGGCTGGGGGGGGGGGAGTTGCTTAAATGGAGGGGGAGGTTCTGTGAGGGAGATGCTTAATGAGAAAGCTACCCCAGAGGGAGGTTAGGTGAGAGGAGTTTGCGTTGAAAGGGACCTCGAGTTTAAGGGAGCCCTGGACCCAAATCTAACAGTAACATCACCTACACGCACAAGTTGCTGTGAGATTGGATGAAGCCTTGTAAGGAAAGTGGTTAGCATGATCCCTGACACAGCATGTCGCTGACAAGCAGCCGCTCTTGGGACCGCAGTGACAGCAGACGCAGAGGGTAGGTGTGCAGTCCCAGGAGTCTGACCCAGCCGTGTGACTCCGGGCACGTCACCTTCAGCCCAGTGAGAGATCAGAGCCTGTGTCCGGTGCTCTCGTTCAATGCTGTGAGGGCGGGCTCTGGGCACGGTGAGTTCAATGCTGTGAGGGAGGGCTCTGGGCACGGTGAGTTCAATGCTGTGAGGGAGGGCTCTGGGCACGGTGAGTTCAACGCTGTGAGGGAGGGCTCTGGGCACGGTGGGAATTACTTTGCTGAGCACGCTGGTGCTCCGTGTGCCTTTGTGCCTTGGAATTTCCGCAGTTTTACGCAGCTACCCTGGGCCACACAGAACAACGCCAAGAAGTACAGTTCAGGTGTTCTCCCGGGTCACCTCTGGTGTGTGTGTGTGTGTGTGTGTGTGTGTGTGTGTGTGTGTGTGTGTGGTGGGGGAATGGGAGCGGTGTCCATTTCATAGGATCAGATTTCCTAGAGAGAAATCAGTTTCACCTGAGCCTTTGAATTTCCACTAGGAATTTTGCTGGTGGTGAGCCTGGTGATCTGTCATGAGGACATGGAGGGACTGACTGTAGCTCAAAGTCTATTTCCACGAGTGTGGTTTTTGGTAACTTCGACGTTTCTCTAGAAGTGTTTTTGATGTTAGCAGTACAAAGGATGGTTACTCATCAGCCCCCAAGCTCACAATCTCAGCAGAGGCTGGACCGCTTCAGATGTCTTTGGAATCCTCTGCCTACAATGTCCCTGACGTGTCCCTACCATTAAAGGGAAGTGATCTCTGAGTCTGAAGATGAGTCACGAGGAGGAAGAGGCAGCTGTTGTAACCGGGGGGCATTGGGAGGGGCGGTCTGGGTCAAGTTTCTGGTTTGCAAATGAGGAGCTGAGACTTTGGCCAAGTTATTCACCTTCTCTGAACTTCAGTTCAGTCCCTTGCAAAAGCATAATAATAATACAATGAATGTACCCGGTTGATGTAGTTATTAAATGTTGCGGTTTAAATAAGAAGTGTTTCATAAACTGGAATGCGCCACAATTGGCCATTATTGGCTTTCTATGTGCCTCATTGATCCACTAATTGATTTAGTCAGTAATTATTATTGACGTCTTGTGGTGTGTGAATAATTCCAGTGTTGATTTTTATATAATTAAAACGAAGGTTATCCTCTCATTTCTTTTTTATTAATTAAGAAACTTAATTCATTTAATACAGATTTATGGATTGGGCTATTCATGCAAGATAGTAATATTATTATTCCTATTTAGCACATAGAAGCCTTAATAAATGCTAGCTCCAACTGTAATACTACTTTTATTGGTAATAGGTATTTAAATGCTGTTGTGAGAGGTCTTGGAGAATCAGTGGAAACTGAGGCACAGCTTTTGATTTCAAGGAGCTTATAATTCAGCAGGTAAAAAACACAAGTAAGCTGCAATGCAGCCTAGTAGTGGAACAGTAGATACATTTACCCGACACTTTGAGCTGAAGAAAAACTGTTCAGGGAGGCGGAGGAAAGAGTGTTAGGTGGGTTTCAACAGGAAGCGACGTCTGACTTGGGTTTTAAAGAATGTTCAGTTTATATGAATAAACTGACTTCACTTTGTAAGCATATGACAATCAAAGAGAGCAGTTAAGGAAGTCATGCAACACAAGTTTTGCTAGGTCACCAGGTGTGGGTTTGGCGTGGCAGGAAGTAGACTGGTGAACAATGAGGGTGAAGAGACAGGTGAGAGAGGCGGTAGTCAGGTCGTGAGGAACCTTTGAGGCCATGCTCTTTGTTAGGACTTCAGATAGGATGTGTCTGTTCCAGGGAGAATCTTTAATCAAAATGGTAGAATGAGAAATTGAGACTTGAAAATATATTTACCTGACTTTCGTTCGATAATGCCCTTTCTTGATGGACAGTCCACCTACTGGAATGCCAGTCAAGGACAACGTTTAACAGTTCAGGTGGGGCAGTCCCATGGGTGGTGGTTTTCTTGGGCTGATTCCCAAGATAGAGAATGTGAGAAGGGGACCAGATGAAGAGTGTTGGTGAGAAGGGAAGTCAGAGTGAGTGTTCAGCTTTCAAAATCTGCTTAGAAGTGTCTAGTAATCACTGAGAGTCTCAGCATGAAGCTTGGGCAAAAGGTCTGCAGAGATGTGTAATAATTATCAGCATGTCAGTAACATTTGAGGCCTTGGCGATAGTGAGATCCCACATGGAGAATGTGTCAGAAGTAAAGAGTGAAGGTCAGGGACAGACCTCTGGGAAACAGCCATATTTAAGGAAAGAGCAGGAGCCAGAAGAACAGCTAGATAGATAGGCACGCAGTGTCATGGAAACCAGGGCAGGGAGATGTGACCGGTAATGTCAGGGAAGGTTGAGGCTGCACAGACTCGCCGGGTTAGTCATAAAGTCCACTTTGCAACTGTAGCGGAGTGATGAGGGAAGATACGAAACAGGGTATTTGAGACAGTGGAAACTACAGACTTTCCCCAAGAATCTTGGCTGTGAAGGAAGAACATGAATGTGACTGACATTTTTAAAAAAGAATCATGGCATATCAGTTGGTGACCATCCATTTTTACGTCCTGGCCTACTCGTGACAATGTATTGAAAACAGTATGCCCCTCCATACATACAATTTTTTTTCCATATTTTCAGGAAAATAGGCCCCCTGAGACCCAGATCCCAACTAAAAACACAAGAAGTGGATTGGAGTAAGATGCTGTTTTTCTAACGGGCAAATTTGAGCGCATTTTCATGAAGAGGAATGTGTCCGTGTCCCAGGACAGAGTGAAGGAGAGGAGGGTGGGAGTGTGGCTGGATTTGGGGGATACCTGATAGATGGGTGCCCCAGGGCGGTGACAAAACAAACCCTGGAGCACAGGTGGGGGGATTGGCTGCTACCCCCCCCTCGCACCCTTCCTCTGTTCAGGAGAAACAAGGGGGAAAGATGGAGTGGGTGATGGAGTAGGGAAGGGAACAAGGACTGAGGCAAATGTTGACAATGGCCCCTCTCTTCCCTGGGAGGCCAGAGGTCAGGCACGTGCTGAGAGTGCAGGGTTGCAGTGATGTCCGCTTCTGAAGAGAGCGACGAGCACTGGGAGTGGTGGCTGTAGAGTGGAAGAGAGATGACATGCTGTCAGTCTGTGTGGGAGAGTCCAAATTGAGGCTGAAGACCCAAAGTGGCGAAGGCACCAGCCTGTCTGCCTGTGGATAATTCTTCAGCTATGCTCAGCAGCCACGGCAAGCTGCACAGAAAGCAGGTCCCTGGGATTAACCCAACAGGGATGGAACAGAGCTGAGGCATTGATAGGAAAGTCGGGATGATGGATTGGCGGGAGGTCTTGCTTTATGACGTCTGCATTGGTTTATGATATGTCAGTCAAGGTGGATCTCGTGGAGAAGGTGAGAGAGCAGAAATCACGGTGAAATTGAAGAGCTGTTTTCAGTGGGAGAAATGTGTGGAAATGCTCCGGAGAAAAGGGGATCATGAGATGGAACAGCGGCGAAGCTTAGAGAAACTATGATCGGAATAGGGATGTCCAGGCCGTGATGGAGCCTGGGATGAGGTCTTGGAGATCCGTAGCTAGAGCGAGTACAAATAAAGGTCTCAGGGATCCAGAGACCAGAGTATTGAATAAGTCATCCAGCTTCCCCACTAGATAAAAAAGTCACCCAAGAATTTAGTAGAAATGGGGGTGGAGGTGACACTTAGAACTCGCTGGCAGAGAATCTGAAGAAAGCAGGAGAAATGGCTGGGGTCCCCCAGTTTAGAACGATGAGGAGAATGAGCAGGCTCCACAGCCGGACGGTTGTGACCTGCAACGAGGGTGGGGACATTATGGCCGTGGTAAGGACCCTTGTTTCCGGGACTCAGTAGAGGGCAAGGGTGAGACAGGTTCCTAGGTGAGCTGTGACAGTGATGCAATGATTTCCCAGAGCCAGGATCAGCAGCAGGTAGGACCAGAAGTCGCAAAGGCCGTGTGGACGGAGGGAAGCCAGGCTGGGCTCACAGTCCTCTCTTGGATTGGAGGGCAGCTCACAGGCGCCAAGTTTTCATTCCACCAAATAAGACTAATTTTTAAACACAAAGCTAGTCATCGTCAGTTTGCAGAGGGACTTTAACGAGCCAAGTTAGGAAGGACAGCTATCAACACATAAAATTACTATATTTTACCTTCCAGATGGCATCTTTCTAGCTCCTCCTTCTTCCTGGAAAAAGCCCAGAAACTCCCTGTCAGGTTGCCTTTGGATTTCTGGTTCCGCTCCATTGTGGTGCATAGGGACTGACCTTTCTCAGCCTCTGCCCTCTAGACCAGGGCTCCACAAACCGCAGCCTGCAGCCTAGTTTTGACCCATGAGCTGAGAATGGGCCTCAGGCATTTTTAAAGGTTGTAAAAAAAAAAAAAAGAAGAAGAAGTAGACTCATATGTGATGGGGAACAAATGTGGCCAGAGAAGCCTAAAACATTTACTGTCTGCCTTTCAAGTCTCGCTGACTCCTGTGCAGCCTGAACATTTGCTATCTTCTCTGTCCTTCCTCCCAAGTCCCTGAATCTTCGGAGTGGGCCTCTTAGGTCTTCCCGGCCTCATGACCAGAACTATGCTGCACGGTGTGACAAACCTGACCTGCAAGCTGAGGGGGTGGCAACAGTCCGATCAGTACTATTAATGTTCGCGTTTTGATTGAAAATGCCCTGTTTTACAAGGGACAGCATTCGGCAACACAGCACAGAGGTACGCGCTCTGGCTTCGGGAGGCTGACACACAGAGGTCGAATGTTTACAGAGTATTATTGATCACGTCTTACGCCCCGGGCAGGTTGCAGGCACTGTTCTGTTCAGCCCTCGCCCAGTGTCTAGAGCTGCTGGCTTTTCCATGCTGTGACACACACTGGGGGTGACAATGTCTGCATTGGGACAACCAGAGGGGAGGACAAGTCCTGGCTGCTTCCAGTCTCTCCCTCAGGAAAGCTGGGAGAGGCCCCAGCAGATGATACCCTTTAACATACGGGGCGATCTGCTCTGTGACACAGCAGACATGACTATCCCAGTTTATAGATGAAAGTAAAACAGCTGTTGAGACTCAGAATATAATCCAGCCAAAGTCAGAGCTGGCTGTAGGCAGAGCCGCGATTAGACCCCCAGAATGGTCCCTCCTGAAAACGTGCTGTACCACCTCGTCGAGCAGGGTGACCAGAACAGCCAAGAGACATGGCTGTTCGTAGATTAATTAAACAACACATGTAGCCTCGCAATGTGTCTGGAAAATAGGAAGTGCTTGGTAAGTATCGGCTGCTGTAAAGTGTGTTAGCTTCCCCGATAAGAACTATCCCTGGGATTTCCATGCCAGAGCACAACAGTTGGGCACAGGGACTCTGCGCGCCAGGGAATGGGTGAGTGTACTGAGCACTCCCTCACTGAGGGAGTGTCCTGGGGTTGCCATGACGAAACACCATACACAGGGGCCTCCAACAACAGGAATGGATTCTCTCGCAGTTCTGGGGCTGGTGGTGAGGATTGACCGACGTGTCGGCAGGGCTGCTCCACCTTTGGGCTTTGAAGGACGGTCTGTCCCAGAACCCTCTCCACTGCTGGTCGACATCTGTCTCCAAACTGTGTCTCCGCGTCGCCTGTCCTGTGTGCGTGACTCTGTCCTAATTTCTCCTTTATTATAAGGACAACAGTCATTTTGGATTAAGGACCATCTTGATGACTTCTTTTTAAATGAACCACTTCTGTCAAGACCCGGTCTCCAAATAAGACCCCATTCCGGGGCATTGGGGGGGGTTAGGACTTCAAAGTAGGCGCCTTGGGGTGGGGACACAATTCAACGCCCGGTACTCACAGCCATCCCTCCGCTAAGCTCCGTGGATGCAAAGTTAAAGGTGAAAGGGTGCTCACTGGGGGAGCTGAAAGAGTAGGTGTTTGGAGGCTGAGCAGAAGTAAGTTCAGGCCTAGATACTTTTCCAGGTGTTACAAATGTGAAAAAAGGCAGAATAGGGGTGAGGGCCGTCTCCCAGAAGAAATGCTAAATCCACAGGGGGGCCTGGTCCTATATTGTCACCCCCTTTCAACTGATCCCACGATAACGTGTCTTTCTGCTTTTGCGTTCTGTTATCAAAGTAACATCTGGTTTTTATTTGAGTGCGAACAGGGCACACTGAGCCCAGCGTGACGTGGTTCTCACTTGCAAGACCGTGTGTGACGAGAAGTCAGGATGTCTGAGTGTCGGTTCCGCAGGACAAAGGTGGCACGTTGCCGCATTCCCACCGGCGAGTGCCGGTTGTATGGCCTTTCACCCTGAGCGGACCGGTGAGGCTGGCAGACTCTGCTCAGGCAGAGGTCACAGCAGCGTGCTGGTGCCTACAGTGCTTTCCCTGCCTGACCAGCTCCAAGACTTTGCTGTGTCCCTCTAGCCAGCCAGGTGGCCGGGCAGCAGGGCAGGGCAACCGCCTGCAATGTTTCCTCAAGCCTGTTCCACAGTCAGCACCCAACGGACTCTTCCTGGTGTCGGCTGCTAGAACAGTGTTCTTGGGGAAGCCCTACAGCCCACACTTCTTGTCGTCTCTGTTCTTGGCGATCCTTAGGAACACCCTACTTTCATGTCACAGATGGGCCTGGGGTTCTTTGAACGTCAGAAAGAAGGTTGGCATTTGCTATGGGTTTGGCCTTTGTGTGCTTGGGCCCAATTCAGAAACACTGAACTACATTCTCCCTACTTTCCCAGGGAGGAAAACGAGGGTGGGAGGAAGGAGTCCAGTCCCTCTGGTTCCCCAGCCAGCAAGTGACTGACCTGTCTCTGCTGTGTCAACATCGGTCTGCGGGTTTTCTAGTTTTTTATTTTTCAATCTATTTTTACTAGTTGCAATTACCCTAAGTAAGCCTTGAAATCAAAATCAAATGTTTCGCCTTTAACTGATGCCTGGAGAGGAAGGCAGGGAAGCCGACAGCGAGGGAGGGGATGGGAGGAGAAAGGAAATAAACGAAACATGACTTTCTATATACTGGTAGAAATTTTCCAAGTGTAGTCTCATCTAAGTGACTTTTTTTTTTTTTTTTAACTTAGTCTACATGAAAAGGGAGAATTAGAAAGGGAATGCTTTCTGGAAGGGAATAAATGACCTCCCTATCACTCAGAGGCTGCCGCCCACGCTACCCCGGAGTCCTGGAGGAACCCGAGCTGCCCGACCCGGCTGCCTGCTTCTCAGCTAGCCCTCCACCAACCCTGCCCTCCCCTCTTCCCCATCCACCGTCGGCCACTCTGTGGTACCCAGTGGGACGTAATGCTCTGTGGCTGCCCTGGATGCAAATGCTGTGTGACGTCGGGCAAGTCCTGAACCCTATCTGGGCTCTTCTCTGTAAAATAGGGATAAAGTTTAGAGCATTGCACGCAAGACGGATCCAGACACTCTTGAGTTTTTAGCATTTAAGTCCTGCCCGCTAGGTGGTAACACTCTTGCTCGTATGTCCCGTCACAGGGGAAGGGTTGTGTGACACTGTGCAGTCTCTCTTCCCTTCTGACCCACCGTTTCCCCTCTGCTAATAGACCCGCGTGGCCACATGCCTCCCAGGACCTGTTCTCCAAGGGCTCAGGACCTGCTGATGGACTATTTCTTACTTAGGTTGTGACCACCACAATGCGGGAGCTGGGTCAGGGGCTGGGAGGGCATGCCCTGGCGGCTGGGAAGGAGGCCTGACCTTGGCAGTCCTTGCCTCACTGAAGAGGTCCCGGTCTGCCAGAGGACAGAGTGGGATCTGATACCAGCCTCGGCCCTGTGCCCTTGGGGACTGCCCTGTGACCTCTCCTCCCATGGCTCATGCTTCAAGGAGGGTTGATGTGAGCTAACCTATATAACTCAGATTTCTTAGGAAGGTGACAGCACTTTCCCCATCTTCTGATTCCATGACATATATGGGGGGCACCCGGGCCCACCCCGTACACGGGAGAGGTGATGCTGCTGGAATCTCAGGGCACTTGGCCAGTCCCCCTGAGGACACTGAGCTGTGCGATGGGTGTGATGGGATCGGGAGGTGTCCCTGGCTGGAGTGTGACGGTGGCGTGAGAGTGGGCGAACCCAGTGGCATGGAGGCCCGTCTGGGTCTCAGGAACTGGCGTGTCAGGGCTGCAGTGAAACTGAGGAGGCCAGACTCCGGGTGGAGAAGAAAGGACAGCTCCCAAGGGGCTGCGGAGGCAGGGTTACCCCACGAGGAGAGAGGAGGCGATGGGAGCGATAGGGCTTCTGGGCTGGGTAATGGGGTGGGTGTGGAGCCTGCTCTGAGGAGGGAGAACATAGTATGGGGGCGAAGCATGGGATGAGGGGAGGGCGGGGGCGGGTTCATTTTGTGATGTGTGGGCTCGTAACACCTTGAGATGCTGTCTACGGATGTCACTGTTTTCAGCAGCAGGTCTCCCGTGGAAACAAGCACGCACACTGCTCAGTGCCACCATGCTAACAATGACTAGTCTGAGCAGTCACGGGGCCAGAGGGCGGAGGGCAAGATGCTGACAGGTGCCCTGGCACAAGGCTGGGGTGGGGGAGGGGAAGCAGGAATCAGGTGGAAAAGTCAGGAAGACAATTTTGATACCACCACAATGACTTGGGCTCCTGTACCTCTTGGAAAATGCCCCCTTGGGTACAGAAGTCCCAGGCTCAGGCTTCCGTGGTTTTGAAAAGATAGTGACTCAAATGCAGCAAGGACCCAGCAGCTTGGCCTAAAGACCATGCGAGCGGCTGTGTGCACTAAGTCCTCCCACCCCTGTATGGTAGCTCACCTATTCCTGGTTACCAGCCTAGAAGAGAGCATCCTGTAATATCCCCATTTTACAGATGAGGAAGCCGAGGCGCAGAAAGGGAGAGTGTTTTGCTCAAAGTCACAGACCTGTTCAGTGGAGTTGCTGGGACAAGCTCAAGGAACCTGGCTGCTTAACCACTACATCTTATTTATGACATAGCTTCAGACCCAGTCACTAGTCACAGGGGCTGGATGGCATGTCATCGCTCAAGCCGACATCTAAATCGGGCCTGTCTTCCAAGCAGCCACAGAGAGAAGAGCCTGACTCTCAACTATTGTGTCAGTTACACTGAGAGTGAGTTCAGTGTGTGTCCTCTTCGAAAAGAAACACACACCCATGCATAGCTTTCTTTTAGGTCAATAATGACCGCTTAAAAAAATTAACACACACACACACACACACACACACACACACACACACACACACAAGATCCCATTCTATTCTTAGTGACATCAAAATGTAAACATAAAACAATTTAAAATTTTTTTCCTCAAATGAATTTTTCCAATTAATGTCCCAAAAGAGCATTCTTGAAACTTGACAAAATGGGTTTACATATCATCTGATAAATAAATAGTTGGAGAAAAATACCCAAGAAATATTTCTGAAAGAAAAATACTATGGGAAGACTTTTACCATTTAATGATAAACTGTGCTGTAAAGTGACTCTAGCTTAAGCACTGTGTGAGTAGAATCAGAATGAACACAATGAATGAAAAGACAGTAGAAACTCACCAAACACAAGTCATTTACATAGAAGTACTTCATGTACTTCTACAGTGTTTACAATTCAAGAGGAGATTTTTTTTTTTTTTTTTAGTAAGTGGCATTGGCCTTGCAATTTATAAAATGTATTTTAAATAAAAGGAAAAATTAAAGCCAATCAACACAGCACCACAGGGTCTGCATTTCGAGCAGACTCATCCTTTCGGGGAGCTGAAACACGTTACTACCTCCGTCCCTGGAGAGAAGATCTCTCGTGGCAGGACAAACCCTGGTTTCTGAACCTGCAGGAGCCGGGCTCCAGGCCAAGCTCTCCAGGTGTCAGCACAGCCCTTTGAGAGTGTTACTGGATCCGCTCCTTCATCGTTAATGAGATGCGCACAGTAATGAGGCCGCAGCGTGGGTTAGAGTGAATGTTAGATGCAATGGTGTTGCTAGGTTCTTGGCAAATACTGAGCTCATGAAATGCCACCAGGATGCTTTGAGGCTTCACCCTGGTTCCACATTCACAAAGCAATGGTCCTCAGAGTCTCCCTGACGTGCCTGAACCCAGTTGTTGGGTTCTGCACAACAGCAGCCACTCAGTCTAGGGGTTCCTGCTGGTGAGAGGATGGGGACAGGTGGAAGGTGTGGCCGAGACTTGGCTCCAGTCCCTGGGACAGCGACAGCTGAGCTGGCTCTCACTTGGGAGACGAAACTCACCCTCCAATTATAGCGCTTTCCCCCCAGATATCAATCTAAACGTGGAGCGCGGCCAAAGCTTCCATTTAAGACCGTAATTGGCAAGTTTGGTTCCTGAAGCCCCATCCTGACTCTTCCCTGAAATGGCCGCGTACTTGTCATCTAAAAATACGCAGTCCAGTGTAGTCATGTTGCAAAAATTGCCACTTGTACTGCCTGTGAAAATAGCAACGTTGCCAAGAACGCTTGAGAAGATTAAAGCCCAGCGTCGCCAGCAGGGGAACAGGGTCCCAAGTTCAGGAAGACGGGGCTCTTGGTTCTGAAGATGGACCCATGGCTGCAGGACAAGCACAGGGGTCAGCCTACTCCTTGATGAGTCCATGGGGAAGGTGGTGGTATATTTTGGTGACTTCTCTGCATAAACCTTTTCCCTTCTCTTTTTCTGTTTTTATTTTTTTTTAACGATTTTATTTATTGATTTTAGAGAGAGAGAGAAAGAGAGAGAATGGTGGTGGGGAGGAGTGGGAAGCATCATAGTAGTTGATTCTTGTATGTGCCTGGACCAGGCAAGCCTGGGGTTTTGAACCGGCGACCTCAGCCTTCCAGGTTGTTGCTCTATTCACTGCGCCACCACAGGTCAGGCTTTCTGTTTTTATTATTTTAAAAAAAGAATGAATGAAAAAGGATTATGGTGCTAGATTGTTTTGGTACTTTATTATCATTCTAATTTTAGTGACCCCCGCCACCCCCCCCAGTGCTCTGGGTGACAAAGACAGGTTTGATAAAGAAAAACAAATAATCATCAGCTCCCCCACATAACTAAAAGCATAGTGCTGTTAAAAACAATGGCCTTTTTATACCTGGGACAACCTCCTGGAAGGGATGCTCAGCTATCTAGGGAGATCAGAGGGGACAGAAAGAGCCCTGGCGTAGCTCCAGGAGACCTAGTTTATCTCTGCCTTGGTCACCGGCCAGCCAGCTCCTTGTTCTTAGAAAGTCATGTCAGGTCTCTGAGCTTCCGACTCTTCATTGGTGAAGGAGGCATTCGTGTCCCCACTCCGTCCCTCACCTGGGACATTTAGGGGATCAGAAGTGGGGATGTTTTGTAGAGGAGGACCCTGAGGCAATGAGTTAACACCCCAGGGGCTTAGCTGATGAATGACAGCACTTTGGAAACCAGAAAGTATTGAATCTAAGATCACCATTGAGTTTTGCTAGTGCAAGGTACGTGCTCACAAAGATTTCTTATCAAGGCAAACCACTCTGGTCTTCTGGGGAAAAAAGGTCAAAGACAAAAATAAAAATAAATCAATAGAAAGATTTTCACCAGTAACTACCATTCATGCACCCACGAAACGGCTCCCTGGAATGTTCTAGAATCGGCACTCCTGAATGATCATAGGGGCCAGGTTTGGCGGGCTGCATTTGCCCTCTTTAATGCTGTTTATGGACAGAGTAATGTACCCACTGGCCAAGCCCCACAGACCTTCCTCACAGTGGAAGCTTAAGCCCCCTGTTCAGGGTCTGCTCTGTCCCCACAAGGGCACACAGGTGCTCCGGCAGAGCTGTTTGCCAGCCCTCTCTCTGGCAGCTACACCCACATGTCCCGCTCACTTGCTGTGACAGCACATCCTGCAGACAGGATGTGGATGGCAGCCCGGTGAGCAGCCAGAGGACGCACAGACCGAGTTTCAGTCTCAGTCCATCCTTAGGGACAGAGTGCCCTAGGGCAGGCCATGTTAACCACTCTGTGCCCCGCTGTCGTGGTCACTGAAAGAGGCCGTCTCAGCAGGGCTTGTCCAGCAAGGTCTGCACGCAGGGAGCTCAGGGTGCTGTGCTCTGGGGAGCAAGCCCCGTAAGGATGCCAGGGGCAGATCGAGCAGGGGCAGAAGTCGAGCTGAAACAACCTGAGCCATGATCCCTCCGGTGCTTTCGTGAGCTCTGGAGCTGGGCTGGCCTTCAGAGCTGTCCCATGTTGAGGCAAGGGGGTTGGCCACTGTGTCTCCACACGGACCAGTTCTTGGATGCAGCATGGCCCCGGACAGGGAAGAGGCAGCTCACCTAGAACAAAGGCAGTTCCTGGAAAGGGACTCAGCTGGGAGCCCCCAGCCACCAGCTTCCCAGCAGCGGGGTGGGGTGGGGGGAATGAGAGCGTCAGTCCTGAAGGCGGCTTGGTCAGCATCCACCGCAGAGAGCAGTGGTCTCTTCCCTCTGCGGGCTGAGGGAAGGTTAAAGGAGACCCTGTCCGTGAAGACCTAACCGCAGCGCCACATGACAGCACAGATCTGGCTGTTGTCGTCATTGTCACCTAAGGATGCGTTCTTCTGATTATTGCATTAGGACAAGTACGTGACGGCGTCTGTCTTGTCTTCTCTCCCAGTCTCCTGTGACCTGCCTGAAAGAAACAGCCACGCTTCTGTTCGCTTCATGTGTTGCTGCTGCTGTTGTTTTACCTTTGTACCCCTCAGCTTGAGCACAGAACGTGGCCCAGCATACTTTTTAATAAATGGTTGTAGAATGGAGAAGTGGATGAAGGAGTGGACCACACTATAATAATAAAGATCAAGAAGAGGGTGGCCTGGGGCTGCCCACTGGGGACACCAGGTGGCGTGATGTCTTCATGCACCAAGTGAAAACTGTGTGTGACGGGCACCCCCTGCTTTCTCTCTTAGTCCTTCTAGACTCCTGGCAGACCCTGGCCCCATCTTCAGTCATCATTGACCCGTCCATCAGGAACTTTGACGTTGCCCACGTCAGCATGACGGCCCTCAGTGACTTCTCTGCTGCCCGAGACCTCTGTTTGTTGGGTAAGAGGACTTTCCACCCCCACCCCACCCCCCACAATGGAGTTGACTGGTACAGGGTTTCCTACAAGTGCTGCTCAGGATCCTGACCTCAGAAACACACAGGCGACCTGCAGGGGGGACTGACCTGGAGGGGAGACCCTGGTGGGCTGTCCTCCTCCTCCTGCAGGGTTAGCCCGTAGTCAGGGTCTCCACGGCATACGCCGCCCATTGAGCCAGGTTGGAGGAGGATTGGAGGAATGATCTAGTGGGTGGATCTGAGACAGCAGTTCTGAGAGTACAGGTGGCCCCTCTTGGTGGAGAAGAAATACATTGATTCTGGCTGGGGTAAAGCTAAGATTTTTGCTTAAAACTCAAATTTCAAGAGACAGTTTTCAGAGCAATATAAAGAATTTACTAACAGCCAGTGCTGTCCACAGATGTGTACTTCACTTAGAGGTAAAAGCTAGGTGACCACTTGAGGGGAACGGGATTGGGTACCATTCACACTGCTCCGTTTCTGAGATTCCATGAGCCCCCTCCCCCTGCCAGGTTGGAGACCAGTAAGTGTGTGTACCTTACAGACAGGGCTGCTGTGTACAGATGTACAGGTTGTGCCCTGCACAACTCTGGGTGGCGCCAGAGCACAGAGACAGGTGTAAATAAGGCCTCAGGCAGTGCACAGCTTGTTGCCCAAGCAAATGAGGCAGTGCTATTTCCAAAGCCATCCTTAGGACTGAAATGCCATGTGTAATCTAACTTGTCTAGTATAGAAACTGGCTCACGCGGGAAATGGCGTGACCGCCATCGGAACATGGCAGGTATGATGGAGAGGGGGAGAGAGGAGAGGCTGAAGAAGAGGCAAAGGCTAGAAAGAGCCTTATCTGGTCTGACTTAACCCTGAGGCCAGCTTGGAGCCGTGGACACTTAAATAGGTGATTGACCAGAGCACATCTGTGAATAAATAAAGGACCCAAACGCTGGCAGTTGTGAGGAAAATAGATTGATGGGAGTGTTGGGCTCTCCCCACCAGCATTTTATTCCCAGCCCCTGGCGCAGTGCCTGGGATACATAACAGGTGCTCAAATGAATAAGTGAGTGATTGCATGAATGGTGGGTGGATTGGATGCGTGGATGGATGGATGGATGGATGGATGGATAGATGGGATTAATGGGTACATGAATGTGTGGATACACTGATGCATGGATACTTGGATCGATGGAGGGAGGGGTGGATGGGCGGATGCTTGAATGTATGAATGCATAGTTGGATGGACACAGGATGGCAGGAAGCATAGATGAACGGTCGCATGGATGCAGGGGGGATGGATTCAGGGATGGGTGAATGCAGGGATGGATGGATGAAGGGATGGATGGACACATGGATGCAGGGATGGGTGGATGCAGGGACGGATGGATGCAGGGACTGATGGATACAGGTATGCACGGTCAGGTGGCTTCTCTGAGTCTTAAGCTTCACTCTCCTTTCTCTACTCGTCAGAGTGTTCCCGTCACCGAGCCTGCCTGGTCACCACACTGCAGACCCGACCTGGTGCCATCCGGTGTGTGTTCTATGCTGATACCCAGTTCTGCACCCACAGCCTGCAGGCCCAGTACTGCCAACTTCTGCTCCGTGAAGAGGCCACCTACATCTACCGAAAGCTGAGTAAGTCCAGGCCTGTGCCTTTGGGGCCATTCCTGGGAACCTGGGTATGGCCGACAGGGACTCTCTAAGCATGTGGTGACTTGTGGACAGTGGTGACTTTTGAGATTCTTAAGGGAAGGTCATCCAAAGTTGTCCTGGGCTAGGTGGCATTCACCCGGTGCAAACTGAAAGAAGGTGGAAACCCCTTTCTAACATAGATCTCTGTGTCATCTTTGTCCATTTACTCCTTTGAGCCAGAGACGCCATATTGGCCTTTGACTTTCTTAGCAAAATAGTTAGACCACTTTGTTACTCTTTTATAGTTTAGAAAGTTCTCCCACCTGCCTTATCTCACGGGGTCCTCGCAATAATCTTGTGAGGTAGGAAGATAAGGGTTTCACCCCATCTTACTGTTCAGACCCAGAAAAGTTAAGTCGCTCCTCCAATTTCACACAGAGAGTGATGACAGGAGAGGGACGTTGAGCCAGGTCCTCTGTCCTCTCATGCGACCCTCTCCCACAAAACCACATTGCCTAACGCCCACGTCACAGCCACCCTAGGAAGGGCAGCTGCTCTGGCTCAGTATAGTTTAAGAGCAGTCAATAAGGTTAGAGATTGTCAGGTGCTGGGGGTCCGGGGTCAAGCAGAGAACGGGACAGCAACGTAGAAACGACTCCATCACTACGTGATACTGGTAAGATCTGTGTGACAGGACACAGGGGAGCTGGTGGGCGCTGGGGACGCACCTCCTGAATTAGACACGCCTATTGGATGCAACTAACCACTTCTTAGAAATGTTGGCTATGTCTGCCGTCCGACCTTCAAGAGCAGAGGCCAGCACACTTTCTCTGTTAAGGGCCAGATAATAAGTATTGTGGGTGCTACAGTCACAATAGTCATGGTCTCTGTTACAACCACTCCGCTTTGGCACTCACGCGGGGCAGCAAGCACAGACGATACAATCCACAAGTCCGTGGGCATGGCTGTGTGCCAATAAAACTTTATTTATAAAACTAGGTAACAGTCAGATTCGGCCCCACCCCCCTCCTCGGACATGGACGGTCTTGCAGGGTTGTCTTGATTCAGTGCTAATTATCCTCTGCCCCTCCTCCATCTCAGCCTTCAGACCATGAGAGTGCCCCCCCAGACCTGGGAACACTGAGATCTTGGACCCTCAATCTCAAGTCTTGTCTTCTATCTGGACATTCCTATTACTTAGTCAAGTTAGATTTCAATAGTATAGTTCACCCCTACAGTAGCTAGTCTGTGTGGTAGTCCTGCTGGGAAATGCCTTCCCTTTGAGGTTCGAGCTCTGTAAAAGAAATTAGACTCTTCCTCTCCTAATTGCGTGTGACCCGAGCTCCCTGTGAAATGTCCCCTCTGGCGCGAGGGGCCTGCCCACGTGGGTCTGCACGGGCATTGCTAGCTGGCACCTAATACCCCTAGAGAGCTGCAGGCGATTTTCTCCACCTAAGGCGTTAAGAAATAGCAAAATGGCCCAATGATGTGAACGTTTTGGAAAGAAAACACCATTTCCGCAAAAAGAGTTCAGAGGGAGGACTGTACGTCTGACGTTTTCCCCGGGTTGGCTCTCATTCAGTCTGGGAGTCATCGGGCAGCCTGAGAGGGGGGGTTGAATACCGCTGTCCGTGGGAAAGCCAGCTTGCATTCCCTCGAAATTCTTGGCTTTCCTACGTTCTGTCTTTGCAACCCCACCCCCACCCCCAGAGGATGCCACGTTCCTGAACTGTGGCTGCTTCCTGCAGAGCCCAAGGCCCGGCCTCAGCCTCGGAAGGCTCGGCTGCTTGAGCGCCCAGGGTCCCGCAGGCATGCCCGAGACCCTGTGATTTACACTGGATACAGAATGCCTTGTGAGAGGCTCTGTGGGGCTGAGGGCAGGAGGGACTGACTGCTCCTGAGCCCGGATTCAAAGGCAGCGACAGTTTCTTTTCTGTTTTGAGTTCCAATTCACACTCCAGAGTTCCTGCAACAGAGAAGGTTTTGTTCAGTTTCCCTCCTCCCTTCCTTTCTTCCTGCCTTCCCTCTTTTCTTTCTTCCCTCCCTCTTTTCTATTTATTCATCCGCTCAGTCATTTATTCATGTGCTGAGCTGCCGAATGCCAGGCACGGGGCGTTACACACACGGTGGTGCTTATTCCTTACACCCTCGTGTGCGCAGGTGCTGCAGGTGGGAAAGTTTATGACGTTTTCCAGAGGAGCTTGTGCATAACGTAAAACACAGGCCTGCCTGACTCCGCAGACCACCCATTGGTTCCCCCCCACGACACTGACCATCAGTGGCCTGGAAGGCATGAACACACGGCACACCAGGGTTTCTCAACCCCAGGACCATGGGCATCCGGGCCCTGGGTCATTCTGTGCTGTGGGCGGGAGGGGGCGGGGCTAGTCTTACCTGGGGAGGACGATCGGCAGTGTCCCTGGCCTCTCCTATATTAGATGCTGTTAGATGCTGGTGGCCTCTCTCCCTTTATCCTTGTGACGACCGAAAATGTCTCCGGACATTGTCAACTGTCCGCTGGGGGAAAAATCACCTTTGGTGGGACCCCTGTATGATAGCCAGCTTTGGGGGAATGGATAGACTTCTGTCTGTCTGACTGCCTGCCTCCTGTCTCAGGCTCCTGTTAGTTGTCATATATCTAGTACAAATAGAGGGAGCTGCAGAGGGACATTCAAAGCTTTCTCTCTTAATCAGCCAACAGGGAAGTGGAGCAAAGCGAACACACCTGATGGAAATAATAAGAGAACAGGCACATACACGTACACACACACACATACCAGGGTTTGTGTCCTTCGTGCATGGGCCCTAAGCCCCGTGGGAAGTCAGACACAGGCCTGTCTCAAGTCCTTGGAAATGGTACCGGGCAGTTTATTGAATCAATGAGGAAATGGAAGACAAATCAGTAGAGGAGATAAGACAGGGTTTCAAGGAGGCTGACCAGTGTCTGGTGACTCCCATTACAAGGAGGGGGAGGGCTGAGGGCACCTGGAGCACGGAGCTTCTATGGCAGGTGGCACCAGCCTTGACCTGACAAATCCAGGTGGGGTTCAGACAGGAACAGGGAGGGAGGGCACAGCAGCCACGGGCAGAGGCTCAGGGAGGGGCCCTGACCTCGCCTCTGATCCTGTGTGAAAGGGGCGTGGTCAGAGCTGGGGCTCAGAGAGGTGCAGCCTTAAATCCTTCATCAGCTTGAAGGCCTGGCAGCCCCTCACCCCTGGCCTCTACTCCGGTTTCCTCCCCAGCAAAATGCAAATATGGCTCCCACTTCTTTGTAAGTTTGTGGCAACCTCACTGGGTGGCAAAACCTGCCCTGGATGTTGTGACTGAAGAAACTGTATTTTTATTCCTTCCTTGGAGCAGGAACTGTCCACACGTTATCACAGAAATGATTGTACTTGACGGTGGGGTTCTGCTCCAGACCTCCGTGGGAGGACGGCACGTTGCATGTCTGTGTCCTTTCGGCTCTTTAAAACTTCTAGGCAATTCTGAATTGCAGCATGCGCATGGGGCCCAGGGTGCTGAATGAGCGGTTGTCAGCCAGGATTAGCCTCTCGGGAAGCCCCGATGAGGTGACAACCAGGAGAGTAGGGGTTAGAGCTGCTCCCTGACGATTCGGTGTCTGGGAAAGACTGGCTGTCTTTACTCTTATTTCTGTTTTCACATTAAGGACTAACCTTACTAGATGTAAACTATTGGGGTCTGAATGAATTACCAACCTTTTTAACGTGCAAAAAGCAGTGTTTGTTCCCTAAAGCATGTTCAGAATGTTCCTCATGAACAGAGCACCCACTGCTCTCTACCCTCCTCTTCCTCTTCCCCCACTCCCCATTCCAACAGACACCCCTCTGCTCGGCTTTGGGACAGCTGCACCTTCTGTGACCATCGCGCCCCATGGCCAGCTGCTGGGCAGGTCCCAGGCCATCCAGGTGGGCACCTCGTGGAAGCAAGTGGACCAGTTCCTGGGAGTGCCATATGCTGCCCCGCCCATGGCAGAGGGCCGCTTCCGGGCACCAGAGCCCTCGAACTGGACAGGGTCCTGGGCTGCCACCAAGCCACGGTAAGTGTTCAGTGCAATACACGTTGGTGAATTCCTCCGCCATTCTAATCCATCCAAGTCAGATGAGGTGGCAGAGTGGTGCCTTCAGGTTTGAGTGGTGCATGGGGCTGGGGGTGCATAGTTAAGGTGGCATTATATGCTCTAACAGATATCCCCACCCCCTACATATCAGGGACTTAGCATGATCTTGCTGGTGTGCTCTGCTCCATGCAGTGATTCAGGGACCCAGCTGATGGAAGCTCTGCCTTCTTTGGCATGAACCTTCCTTGAGGTTGCATCCAGGAAAGAGAGGCTATGGAAGAGTCTACAGGGGAGGTTTTTATGAGCCACGCCTGCAGGTGGGGTGGTCACCTAACTTACACCTCCTAGCCACCTTCAGTGGTGCTAGGAAATACAGCAGAGGAGGAAATGTATATGAAAAACATATGCAATGGAATAAATTTTAAGAGGACACTTTTCCTCCAATAGGAACAATATTAAAAGAAACTTTCTAAAAAGAAGGAGGAAAAAAGCATTCCTATCCTGTCTTCTTCCTTCCATTTCTCCCATTCCCTGCCCTGCATATACCACGTGAGGAGCTGACATGTCGCACAGACTGTGTGACTTCTCTAATTAAACCATAGGCAGGGTGCTCGTGGAAAGAGCACCCATTCTCCTCTCTGTTCCTCCCCACCTGCCTTTGCCCTTCCGACAGGCATTCCTAGCTATTTTCTGAGGCAGCTGTCCCCTCCCTGTCCCTTGTCTCCCATGGCCGGCTGCTGGGCAGCTCCACAGGCCCAGGCCCGAAAGAGTGATGAGCCAGGAGGCTCTTGAATACTCCGAGCAAGTAGGCTTTCACCGGGGCAGTGGTGGAAAAGTGCAGGGGCAGCACACCATGCAGAGCTCTCCCCCACTGGGACACAAAAGGAGCCAACAGGCACCTGTTCAGGCGCTTTACCATCTTGGGAATCTACCCATTTGACAGATGAGATGGTTGAGTCACATTGGCTTTTGAGTGCAGAGTAATTGGAAAATTGGAAAGCATGGCCCACAAGAGCCCCGTGCTGATGGGTAGAACCGCCTTTTGGGTGGATTCCCATCATGCGGTTATTAGGTGTGCCCCAGACATGTTCTCAGCTCTCAGGCCAGGAGGTGTTCAAACTGGCACACTCGGACTTGCCACTGATGCAGAAAGCAGGTCAGATACCTCATCTGGTGACAGGTCTGCACACGGGGAGCGAAAGAAGGCCAAAGTCCTGGGAGGCATCTACTGTCCCTTCTCTGTCTTAGGTTGGTGTTTTGTCCCTGGGGGATGTTCCTCCACAGACCCATGGCAGGAACAGTAATGACACCCAGCTCTTTCTGTCATTTATTTGCCATATCCATCTCCCTTTTCCTGATGGCAGGATGGTGCATTCTAGTGTGAGCAGTGCACGGGGCAGGGATATATAGTTAAGGTGGCATTATGTGCTTTAACAGATAACCTCCCCCAAATCAGAAACATAACATTACCTTAGCCCTATGAAGTCCATTTGATAATGGAGGGGCTGGTGTGCTCAGCTCCCCGCAGTGATTCAGGGACCTAATTTTTGCCTAATTGTTGCAGGGCTGGTGGGCATTGGGCTTTGGCCACTGGTGTTGGGCTGGAAGGAGACATGGGGATTGTCCCCTAGGTTGTTTCCCCTGGACGTCACACAGTCTGTATCTGCAGGGCCAGCTGCTGGCAGCCAGGAATCAGGACGCCCACATCTTCCGGAGTCAGCGAGGACTGCTTGTATCTCAACGTGTTTGTCCCTCAGAATGTGGTGAGTTCTGAAGCTTTTGCTTTGCTCGCCCTGAAAAATGCCCATTAGCAGCCGCCAGCACCGTTCACTCCTCTCCACTCAGGTTACGATGCCCCAGCGCCACCCTAGCTGGTCCTAAATGGCTGAGGGCACTCAGAGGGTCCTCCTGCTTCCTACATCCTCGTGCTTGTCCACATGGGGACAGCGCACACTTATCCCCATCATTCATATCATTCATAGTGGGCCGGTGACAGGCAGGGACTCTTCTAGGTGGGACACAGCTATGAACAAAACCAAGTCACTGCCCTGGGGAAACTTACACCTTAGGGGGAAGGGACAGATATAAACAAATAAGCAAATAAATATTAAACAACAAGCAAATAAATTTTGAAGAAAAGAACAGCGCTAGAGGAAACAGCAAGTGACAAAATGACAGGAAGTGTGAGGTGGCAGCCAGGTGGCCGCTCCCACAAGGATGTGGAAGAGGAAGGTGGTGCAGGGCCAGCCATGCAGGGTTGAGGGGGCCACAGGCTGGGGAAGGAGAGCCCACATTCAAATTAGTTTGCAAACGAGGAAATGGCCTCTCTCCTTGCGAAGACCCCTGGAGAGACCGTGGGGGCCTCTTTGTAGCATTCTATGCGGACTCTTGTTTGAGGAAGTTCTGGAGGGTGAGATGGGGATTCTGACCCTGACTCTTCTTATGCCCTGTTTTAAAGCCTGTATTTGTCTAAGGAGGGCTATGATCCTGATGGTGTGTGTTTGAGTTTCCGGTTTTGGGGGAAGGGCCAGAGCACACGAGAGAAAAAGGAACTGATGAGCTTTAGGAAACATGAGTGCCTGGTGACACCAACATGGTGTTGACAGACCTCATGGTACATGTGACCATGTTACTGTTTCCTGGTCCCTTAGCCCACTAGCGGTAAGAGTCAACTGTACTTTGGAGATTTGATTGCGGCTAGCTGATCTGAGTGAGCTCTGTAACAAGGCCACCAAAAACATGAAAGTTCTCATGGCTACATTAATAGAAGTATGAAGTCTAGAGCAAGAGAGGTGATAAGAATCCATTCTGCCCAATACTAATCACACCATACTTGATGCTGAATTAAGTTCTGGCTACAAACCAGCCTACCACTTGTTACTACCTCACTGGCCTAGAGAATTCAAATTCAGGGTGCCCTAGTTACCCCATCTGAAAGTGGAGTGAGAAATAGCATCTGCCTCTTAAAGTTCTTGAGAGAATTAAATATAACAACATGTTTATACTAATAATTGATGGATCCCTGACGCATACTTATGACTCAGTGAATGCTATACTCCCTTTTCATCCTCATGTGCTATTCACATTTTTTCAGATGAAAATCCCAGGGCTCAGAGAGGTTAGGTGATTTGCCTTAGGTCACTCAGCTAGTGAGTGATTACTGTAGACTTGGCCACTTGAGTCCTGAAGATCTGTGTCCTAATTTCCTCTGCTGATGAAGACACCAGGCAGATTGGATTAGGGCACAGTAGCTACTTACCTTCTTACAGGACCTATCTCCAAATACAGTCACGATCTGAGGTCTAGAGCAGGGGTCCCCAAACTACAGCCTGCGGGCCGTATGCAGCTCCCTGAGGCCATTTATCCGGCCCCCACCGCACTTCCAGAAGGGGCACCTCTTTCATTGGTGGTCAGTGAGAGGAGCACAGGATGCATCCGCACCCATAGTTCCCATTGAAATACTGGTCAGTTTGTTGATTTAAATTTACTTGTTCTTTATTTTAAATATTATATTTGTTCCTGTTTTATTTTTTTACTTTAAAATAAGATATGTGCAGTGTGCATAGGGATTTGTTGATAGTTTTTCTTATAGTCCGGCCCTCCAACGGTCTGAGGGACAGTGAACTGGCCCCCTGTGTAAAAGGTTTGAGGACCCCTGGTCTAGAGGGTAGGGCTTCCACATGTGAATTTGGGGGCCAAAGCATGGAGCCAGATATGCTTGCAAGGCAGAGTAGATGGGAAGAGTCCTATGCAGGCTCAGAATCTGGCACCTACCTGGGAGAGGAGCCCTCACCAAGCTCCAGTGGGTGGCAGTGGGCCACCGTCCAGCTGCCACATTTCTGCAATCCCCACAGGCCCCCAACGCGTCCGTACTGGTGTTCTTCCATAACACCGTGGAGGGCCAGGACAGAGAAGGCAGCCTGGCCCTGGACGGCTCCTTCCTGGCTGCTATCGGCAACCTCATCGTGGTCACTGCCGGCTACCGGGTGGGCGTCTTTGGCTTCCTGAGCTCTGGTAAGTTGCTGGCGTCGCTGGGCTCCACTGACCCCTGAGCTGAGGCTCGCTTCTCCGTGCGTGCGCAGCCCCGTCTTCTCAAAGCCTCACGCCTGGACCCCTCCGCCTGGCTGCGCGCTCAGGGGTGTCAGCCTGCTCAGGAGCCCCGTCTCCGCCCCACGGCGTCTCAGCCCAGACCTGGAATGTCTCACCTGCTCAGGACGGCTGGGTGGGTGGAGGGTAGCATGACCGGAACGACCGCCTGGACCGGCACGTGGGCAAACAGGGTGGGTGCCCAGCCTGGAACCAGGAGAGCGGGGGAAGGAGGGCTGATGGGCCACCCGGCATGGAGCGTTGATGGCCAGGAAGGGGATTCTGGGCCTGCACAATGCACATGAGACAGGCAACAAGTTGAGAGAGAGGCCACCTGCCGCCACGGTGGGGAATGCAGGGGACGAGCAGGGTCAGCTGCTAGAACGCTAGAAGCGCTTGGCTTGTGTTTCCTTCCCTCTTTCAAATACCCGGCTGACAACGCAAAGTCACCGTCCTCTAAGGAGGCCGGCCACGTGCAGGCCTCACCCTGGTGAACGGGACTCGGGCAGAGCTCTGTGCAGAAAGGGCTGGCTCCTCGGCTCCGAGCGTCTCCGGACAGAGGAGGGCGAGTTTCCATACGCCGTCCGTCCCGGAGTGGGCGGAGGGCTGTAATTTCACAGACTGTAATCTTATGGAGAAGTGTGTTCCTCTGCGAAGGGCAGGCTCACTCCTGCTGCCGTCGGGCACGGGTGGGGGAGGCCACGGAAACTTCCAGAACGCTCAGTAATTCCCATCGTGACTTGCCACACTCCCTGTTCGTTGTGCTTGAATCGGAACTGTGAGCGGAGAGAAGGAAAGTTACCCGTGCTGACAGTTTCACCTGGCTGAGCTTGTCCTGTTCTCGGGCCAGCTCTGCAAGGCCGGCGCCGTGTGCGTGTTTCACGGATGAAACCACGAGGCTCAGAGACATTAAGGAGCTTTATGCCCCACAGTTCGGGATGGCATAGTGGGCAACCAAGCCTGGTGGTCCAACCAGAAGAAGAATATGGTCGCCTGCTCCCCTGGGTGTCTGGAAACACCCTTTGGGTTTACAGAGCAGGGTCCGTCCTTTACATGCATTTCTCCACAGGGCGTTTTCCTTTGCTCTGTGCGCCCGACCTCCCTCTCCCACATCCCCGGGACGTGGCATCTTTTACTTGACGCCTCCCAGCAGCACAGCAAGGATGGGAGAGTGCAGGAGAGAGCTCAGGGAACATCTCAGCCCGATCCCCGAGCTCCTGCGGTGCTCACGTGAGTCATCTCAGGGCATGCACATGCGTGGTGCCAGCCGGTGCGGCCCCGAGCGTAGGCAGTGCCCCGAGAGCTTAGACTCCACGAGCACATTTCAGGAGGGACAGGGGGACAGGTGCGGACGGAAGCTCATGCCAGTCCTGCGGCCCCCTGGGCTGACCCATGTTGTCTGGGAGACCAGGCGGGCCAAGCCCAGCGGGACTGAGATGGAGCCGTGGTTCCTAAGGAACTGAGTGGTCGGAAAGGAAGCAAGGGGCCCGGTGGGGCGCCTGGGGGGCCATTTCCCCAACCTGGCACCTGCAGGCAGGGCAGACCCCAGGGGCCTCGGGCACAGTGAATGCCCTGCCCTCTCTGGCAAAGCAATGCCCCGAGGGGAACCGGGGGCGGCGGTGCGCTGGGTCAGAGGAAGTGTGGGGGAACCACGGCCCGCAGACCCTGCAGGGTGTGGGAGCAGAGGAAGTGAGCTTTGGCCAGGAAGCCAGACAGACAGCCAGGGACAGTCCCATTACCATTACCTCCTCATCCCTGGGGCCCGCAGAGGCCTCCTGAGAGGGGTCTGCCACCCTTTCTAGCCAGAACAACAGGACAGAAGCCTGTCCCGGTGAGTGACACGGAAGACAGGGCTGGCCCTGCAAAGAGCATCTGTGAGATGCTGGGACCTAAACCCATTTTACTTTATTTAAGAGAAAGCAGACAACTTCAGGAGAGCTGTAGGCCAGGCACTGTTCTATTCTGTTTACAATTATTAACTAATTTATTCATCATAACAACCCAGTGAGGTAGGTACTATTGTCATCCCCACTTTACAGATGGGGTCGATCAAGTTCTGTTCATATCTCGTCCAGGGCTCCACTGAGCTACTAGGTGGTGGAGCCGTGGCCCACGCCCGACTCATCCGGCTCCACAACCCATGTCCTAAGCCAGCACACAGAGCTGCCCTTTATTGACGGTCATCAATAGAACTGGGGTCAGAACCCACTGAGAGCTTAGAATTGTGCTGAAGAGCCTTAGACAGGTCATCAAAGAAATCAAATTTGCAAGCAAGAGCCACTAAGACAACGAGGGGTCAGTGGAATGACCACTGGGGTGGTTCTGAGTAGACGAGCGGGAGACTGGAGGTAGAGGGGCAGATCAGGGAGAGCTGAGCAGATGGAGAGAAGTGTGGTCACGTTGTCCAGAGGTCTTCTATTCACACCTGGCTCCCTACTGAGCTGCACACACCCGACGGGGGTGGGGTGGGGGGTGGGGGGGGCGGGTGGGGGGGGCAGCCCGCTCCAGTTCCACGGCCCTGCACAGCTCGGGTCTGTGGCAGGGCCGAACCAGGCAGGACCTGAGTGGGGCCCTGAGGACGGGCAGAGCCAGGGCTCGGCCGCAGACAGACTAAGGGGTTGAAGGTGGACACGGTGAGTGGACAGGACTCGGCCGCAGACAGACTGTAAGGGGATGAGGTGGACACGGTGAGAGGACAGGGCTCGGCCGCAGACAGACTGTAAGGGGATGAAGGTGGACACGGTGAGAGGACAGGGCTCGGCCGCAGACAGACTGTAAGGGGATGAGGTGGACACGGTGAGAGGACAGGGCTCGGCCGCAGACAGACTGTAAGGGGATGAAGGTGGACACGGTGAGTGGACAGGACTCGGCCGCAGACAGACTGTAAGGGGATGAAGGTGGACGTGGTTAGTGGACAGGACTTGGCCGCAGACAGACTGTAAGGGGATGAAGATGGACACGGTGAGAGGACAGGGCTCGGCCGCAGAAAGACTAAGGGGATGAAGGTGGACGTGGTGAGTGGACCGACCGATGCTGGGTGAGGGCAGGTGTTACAACCCAGGGACCCCAGACTGTTCAGATGGGCTGACGTCGACCTTCGAGGGTCCGAGAAGCCAAGAAGAAGTTTGGACTTGCTCCAGTAAAAAGGAGGCTGGGAGCGGAGACAGTTCCATAAATAGAGCGCTTTGATTTCTTTTAGTGAAAATAACAGAGTGCCTTGCATGTGACACCTCTTCCAACAAATGTCTGTTGACTTGCACTGAATGTTAGGCAGAAAAGTTCTGAGTGTACGTTGGGGTTTAAGTCGGAACTGTATCTCGCGTAAACCAACCCCTTCCCTCTCAAGTTTCAGTTCATTTCCGGTGAAGTAAAGCCTTGGACTCGAGTGTCTAGACCAGCTAGTTAGCTGCATCCTACGCCCGACCTTGAGGCAGTGTGCCGAGGGTCAGGATTGTGTTCCCGTCTTGCTCTCTGCAGCATGAAGCACAGTGCCTGGCCTGAGGTCAAGTCCAACCCAGACGTGTCCGATGCGCGGGCTGTTGAACGCCCCCTCTCTTCTGATCTCCTAGGGGTCTGTGGGGGAAGACGGAGAGGGCTCGGGGTGGGGAATATCACGTGTGCCAAGCACGGGCCTGGGAGCGGGTGGTGCTCCTGTGTCTGAGCAATGGATGGGAAGCGTGGGGGGCCGGAGCTGGGAGTCTGACCCGGTCCCATGGGGCTTTGAACACATGGCAGAAACTGAGGCCATGCCCTAAGGGCAATGAGACGGGATAGGAGGTTTTAGGTAGGAGAGGGCAGGGTGTGTGTGTGTGTGTGTGTGCATGCAAAGAAAGAGAGGGAGGATCAGAATTATATGTTAATAAGACCGCTCTGGACACGGCACAGAAAGTTCATCGGAGGGAGGCATGTGCGGAGACAGGGACTGGTGAGAAGCACCGAGAAGAGGGGCAGCAGAGGTCCATGGAGAGAGAGCGGGAGCCCTGGGGAAGGCGTGCAGACACAGTCGATGGAGGCGTCGGAAACCCTCGCAGGTTGTGCGGGAGCTGAGCAGGCTGGGGGGCATTGCACTTGAAGGAGAAGACCAGGCGCTGTGGGCCTGCTGCCCACTGGGGCGCTCGGGACACGCAGAGGCGGTTCTGTGTTGGGCCGCACTGGCAGCGGGTGCCTGCGGGATGCTTCCTGGTCCATTGTGAGAGGCCTGGAGCTGGGAGGTGCTCTGGATGCTGACATGCTCCTGTCAAGAGCATACAGATGGTCACTGAAGGCATGGTGTCTGGAGCCAAGCAGGTGCGAGCCTCAGCTCAAACCCAAGCAGGTCTGGTGTTTGGGGGGAGTTTGTGGCGACGATTGACAAGGAGGAGATTTTGAATTCAGAGAAGGGTCACAGGAACATGGGCATGTAGTGTCCCAAAACACCAAGGACAAGAGGATGGTTTGCTATATGCGTTTTGTGTGTCAGAATCATTCCATTTAAAAAAAATGGTATTGATCTTTCCGTATATATGTACTGAATTCTATGACAAAGAGCAAGAGAGGTCAACTAAATAGCTGACTGCTGCCGAAGGTTCTGGACAACGAGGCCGTGGGAAGGACGGGGCTCCAGAGCCAGCCAGGCACGGCCGTCGCTGGGGGGCGAGGTGTGGAGGGCCACCGGCCCCGGGTGAAAGTGAGGGACTGGAATTTCATCTCTCCGCCATTGTGCCCAGCCAGCGCGTGGCCTGAACGCGAGCTGCCTCCAATCTGAGCAGCTGCCGTAGCAGCCCATGGTCTCTCCCGACTGGCTACACTATGTTTGTAACCACAGTCCTGACCTGCGTGGACAGAAGTCCGGGTCTCTCCGAAGCACCACGTACCTGGCCTCGACAGCACCAGGAGCATTAAATTCCAGTTGCAACGCCACAAAGAGTAAAAGGCTTTCCTCTTTCCAAAGGGTCCGGAGAGGTGAGTGGGAACTGGGGGCTGCTGGACCAGGCGGCGGCTCTGACCTGGGTGCAGACCCACATCGCAGTGTTTGGCGGAGACCCTCGGCGAGTGGCCATGGCAGCCGACCGCAGTGGAGCTGATGTGGCCAGCATCCACCTCCTAACCACCGGGGCTGGTAACTCCAGACTCTTCCGGAGAGCCGTGCTGATGGTGAGTTGCCCATTCTGTCTTCACCTTGCTGCGCGTGCCGGCGGGCGAGGTGGCCCTTTCTTGCCTCATGAGTCCAGTTGGCTTCCATTGCTTGGTTTCCTTTACCCTTTGTTCTGAGTGTGTATCCTGCTCCTGGCCATTTGTCCGTGTTCATGTGGGCCAGGGTGCCAAGGGGCTCCCCTGGTGGCTGTCCACTTATGTCCCAAGCGATAATAATTCCACAGGGGGGAGTGTTCTGTTTCCTGGGGGTGCCTGGCTAGGGTTTAATGGTCTGACCTCCTCTGTCCATAGACAACCACGGGGGAGGGGATGTAGGATGAGAAGCCTTCGGTGGAGGAAGTTAGTGATGATAGTGCAGTTTAGCCAACACTAGGCTGACCACACCTGGCAGTGTTGCCCAAACAAGAGAGAAATTGAAGTGAGACAACGCGCATCTGCTTCCCAATGCAGCCTCCCTGACCCGCTACACGTTTGAACTTCGAGTCTTCCCTTAAGCGGTGTGGTTCCTTCAACAGCCCCAGCTTCACGCCCCCCCCCCGGCCCCCCAGGTTCAGTTCCGGTGGCATCCTACATTGGGACAGTACTGGGAGATTTGTTACTCTCGCTAATCCCTTCCACGTCATTGATGTTCCCTTGCCTGAGGTGTGGGGAGAGGTAGGGGACCCCGGGGCTTGTCCACATGGCTATTCAAGGAGTGGCAGGCGGCCGAGTCAGCAGCCAGCTGGCAGGTGCAGAGCTCCAAAGTCTGACCAGCTGAGTTGCTGACTGTTGAATGAAGGCAAAGAACAGGACTCAACACTCATGATTCTACAGTATGGTCTGAAGCACCTGCTAGGTAATGGTGATGATGATGATGATATTGATGATGATGATGATGATATTGATGGTGATGATGATGATATTGATGGTGATGATGACGATATTGATGACGATGATATTGATGATGACATTGATGATATTGATGATGATGATGATATTGATGGTGATGATGATGATGATATTGATGATAATGATTTTGATGATGATGATGATGATATTGATGATGATAATATAATGATGTTGATGGTGACAATTACTATGATCGGAGAAATAACCTCGTTGACCACAGCCTACACCCTGAACACTGTTCTGTCATTGACTAGCTTCTCGTTTTACCGCGTGTCCAGTTTTTGGCAGGCGCTGTGCTAGGTGTGGGAAGTGCTGTGCTAGGTAATTCATGTCCCGGTTCTCAGGAAGCTTGTCGTTTACTGTGGGGCGAGGGGCAGACACTGAAAGCAGGCATGTAAGAGAGGGTCTCAGGGTGGCTCAGCGAGAAGCCTCCAACCAAGCACAGGGGAAAGGGTTGCTGGGAAATGCTTCTCGGGAGAGGGCATGTCTGAGCATGATGTCGGGACCGTGTGGGACTGTGCCGACAGAGTCCGGGAGCTGAGGGGTCGCTGACGGCACTGAGCACTGCAGACCTTGCAGGAGGACAGCGCATCCTGAGCGGTGGTGTGGGGGTTTGGGGTGCAGAGAGCAGCCGGATTGCACTGAACTCCTTGGGGTTCATGCTGAGCACACGGGAGCCATTGCCATGGAAAGGGTTTGTCTGTTTGCTTGTTTGGTTTGATCACTTCCAAGTGTACAGTTCAGTTACGTTTAAGTACATTTACAAAATTGTACCACTGTCACCATTGTCCATCTCCAGAACGTTTTTTTTTTAAATTTTTATCATCTCAAAGAGAAACTCTGTAGCTATTAGAGAAAGACTCCCCAATCTACCCTCTCCTCTGCCCCTGGTAACCTCTGTCCTACTTACTGCTCAGTGAATTTATCTAGCTAGGTACCTCGTATTAGTGGAATCCTACGGGATTTGTCCTTTGGTGTCTGGCTTATTTCACTTAGCATGTCTTCACAGTTCATCCATGATCCCTGTTGTAGCTTATATCAGAATTTCATGCCTTTTTCAGGCTGAATAATATCCCGTTGTGTGTGTAGACCACATTCTGTTCATCGATTCATCTGTTGACGGACATTGGGGTTGTACCTGGCTTTGGGCTATTGTGACTAGTGCTACCACGAACATGGATGTGCCAACAGAGCACTTTGGGGCAGGCAGGAGACTTGGTTCCCTTTAGGAAGACTTCTCTGAGAGCCGGGTGGAGGGTGAATTCAGAGGGACAGTGCTGGAGACCGAGCAAGCAACAAGGAGACCATGAAGCAACACAAATTAGGGAAAGAAGGAGAACACTGAGACCAATGCCTTGGATTGCCGGCAATTCAAAGGCCAGAGAACCACTCTAGCTCTGTTCCAGCCTTCCTTGGGTCCCAGCCCTTGGTCCTAAGGAGGGTAGTGTTGACGTTGTTTGGGAATAACAGATGTTACATCAGCATCGTCGCCGTCCCTGACAGGAAGCCGTCCCACCTGCCGCTCCGTCTCTCTCCCTCACGGTCCTCGGTCTCTCCTGTCTCATGTGTGAATGCACCCTCCTCTGCAGGAAGCTCTCTTCTCCCATCTTCCTCTTCGCCTGCCCTCTTCGTCCTTCAGGGCATCCTTCCAGACTTCTCAGCTGACAGTCAGACCCCTTCTATACGGGGTGTGCGGCCGGCACTTCTCTGCATGGCCTTCATCATGGTTCCCCACCAAGACATAATTGTCCCTCCTGCCAAGTCCATCTCCCTCCTGAGCCGTAAACTTCAGGAGGACCGGGGCGTGTGTGCCCTGCTCCCCACAGGCCCCAGGCACCCACCGCAAATGTCTTACAACAAACGCATCATGAACACACAGGCAGGGGGTGAGCAGGTGAATGGGGGACCCATAGGCCCATCTCTTCCCCCCTCCCTCCCCTCTCTTGTGTTTTTTCCCTTTATTTTGGGTTTCCTTCACTCTGCCCCTCTGTAGGGGTTTCGTCCTTGTGGTAGGAGTCTGAGCCAGAACATCGCTCAGTTTCTGGAACTGAAAGCAGACCTTCCTGACTTTCAGTGGATCCTGGAGGTATTTCCCCAGCCCCCACCCCACCCCCATCCCCTCTCAGAAACCAGACGATCAGTGGGACCCAGAAGACACCAAAAACACTTTCTGGTAGGCCCAGAAGGCAGAGTTCTCTTTTTTAAAATTCTGGAGAGTTTAGGTGTTTGGGGAATTTCAAAAGCGAAATCTGTTTGAACAAATGGTGGTGTATTTAAAAATAAACTCGCCATCTGTTTTAGTCATTTGGGAACAGGTTTTACAACCGCTCCCAGAAGCCTCCGCGAGGCACGTGAAACTCTTAGGAATCCAGGGAACGAAAATGCTTCACTACACTATTAGTAGTTCTTAAACGTGCTCTGTGTTACCAGCTGAGCTTTGGGGAATGAATGCAAGTTGGTGATATATGGCTGGGGCCAAGGTCGGTTCACAGTTTGTATGGCAAATTATGCCATGATTAATAAATAACAATAACACAAGAATGAACTCCGCTGGCACACACTCACCACCGGGCACCTACTTTTGCTCCAGCCTATATTGTATTATCTCTTGCATTCTTTCCTTCTTAAGCCAAGAATATCTTTACTTTTTATTATTTTTGTCCATTTTATTTCTTTTGTTAAGCTTTTAGACCCGTAGAACTTTTACCCATCCTTTTGCAAATTGATTTCTAATGTTATTGCATTATTTTTAGAGAGGGTGCATTGCAGGATGCTGACTCTTGAATTTCCTGGGACTTATGCTGTGACCCGATGGGCTCTTTATCTGTTGGCAGGAAAGTCAGAGAGTGTTACTGGCACTTGCTCTCTGCTGACCTGTTTACCTTTGCTCGCTTTATCAGTTTCTGAAAGTTGTGTTCAAATAAAGTCACTGGTTCGTCTATCTGTACCCATAATAGTTGCATAATATATTTTGAAATGTACACTAGGTTAACTTCGGTTCCATCCTGTGGCTTCTTCATGTGTTGTCCCCTTTTGCCAACCTCTTTTTGCCCTTTGGGGTGGGGGAATATATATACATTCACCTAGATTTCATTTCGCCTCAACATTCAACAGTTTCTCTTTCGTTCGGTGTTGTACAAAGGCATGTCCACCCCTTTATTTTCAAACACTGCAACCTCTTGTTCTAACCATGTGTCAGGTAGACAATGTCATGTGGGAATTTTGAAAATCCATTTTCGGCACCGCAGCCAGTGTTGTCTTGTGAAACTATACACGAGATGATGTCACTCCCCTACTTAGATCCATGTCATTGTGTCCCAGTTCTCCTAGAATAGACCCTGCACCCCTTCCCGTCCCATCCAGACCCTGCAGGACCTGCCCTGCCTCCCTCCAGACAACCCCCCCCACTCCTCCCTCAGTTCCAGACTCCCTCTCCACCTTCAGCCCCTTCCGCATGCAGCCCTGCTCCAGCCTGCGCCTGCGGGGGTCACCTGCCGCCCTCCCTGCCTCCAGTCTCCCTCCTAGATCTTGACGTGGCTCTTGCTTCTCTTCTTTTAGACCTTAGCTCAGGGTCTCCCTCCCCGGGGCGGCTTTTCCTGAGCATTGGGTGAAACCGCTCTCCTCCTGGTCACTCTCCAGGCCGGCAGCCTGGGCCACTCTCTGCAAGGCATGCACTGTGTTGGGGAAGTTACCCTGTTTCCTTGTGGCAACAAGCTCCTTGACCGCTGAGACCCCGTCTGGTTCTCCCTGCGACAGCCCCAGCACCTAGAGCGGTGTCTGCTCTGTCACGGGTGCCCCAAAATGTTGGCAGAAAGAAATTCTTAGGAGAACAAACCAAGCAGAGGTTCCACAAAGCAATATGGGCAGGTGTCGAGGTGAGGCGGAATTTCTATAACGGTCGCTAAGAAGTTCTTTCTGTCCCCATCCTTCCTGCCGACCTTCCAGTGCGGTCAGACGCTGTCAAAGTCGTCAAATCTGGTCTGCTTAAGGCCGCACTACTAACCTGTGAGGCTTCTGGTTCTGTTTCTTGCTTCTGTCTCTTTTCCAGTTACAAGTTCATTTGAGAATTTGAGACCCACCCGGCGCACCCAGGAAGCTCTCCCTACACGCCAGGGGTTAAATATGTATGAGGTTTATTTTAATCAGGAATAAATACACGATTTAGCAAAATGTAATGCTTTCCCCCACTAAGAAACCCCTCCGAGCCCTCCCCACGCATTCCAAGCTCATGAGTCACAACGGAAAACAACACAGATCAAACACCGGGGGGTGTGCAGGGGTCACCCTGCCCCACGTTGGGCGTCAGCGTCCACGGTGCTACATTCACTTCCCATACGCTGGCCAGTCCCTTTGAAACAGCCCTTTGGGATTGCAGAGGAAACTGCAAACGTCTTCTGTGTAAACACGCTGGAATCCGCTGATACAGAAAACCATGTGCACGCCTATACACATGCAGCCGGCACAGTGATCTCAGACTGACGGAATGTGCGTGGTGGGCAGGCAGACCCCTCAGATCGGGCAGCGCGAGATACCACGTCACACGCACTCGTCCTTCCCTCAGACCCCTTTGCAGCGGGGGATGAGCCATGGGGTTACAGACAGGTCCTTTCCAGCAGGATCGGGGTCCTGGAGAGATGGGCTTCTCCTCCTCTAGGTCTCGACTGCATTCCTCTCTCCTCTCTTAAGATGATGTCAGGCCGGATGCAGCCCGTCCAACCCCCATGCTTCCGGGAGCTCAGCACTTTTACTCAAGTGGAAGCCAGACCCTTCTCAGAATAAAGGACTTAGCAAGTGAATTCGAACCTATCATTTTCCTTTCTTTCTCCCCCACCCCCGGCCCCCAAATCGAAGCGTTCTGCCCTCCTCAGTCCAGCCGAGCCTTCTACTCTCTGAAGGTCCAGCTGAAACCTGAGCTTCTGGGCCACCCCTCCCTGACCCCTGTCCCACCCGAAGCCACAAACCCATCTCTGCTTTAGCACCCCACTTTGAAACTATTTGCTTATATACTTTCCTCCTTGTCCACGGGAAGTTACCTCTGCTGGGGCCCGGGGCTCAGTCACGTTTTTCTCTTGCTTTTTGGTTTTGTTTGTTTGTTTTGTTTTTGACCTGACATCTTACGTAGGACGTAGCACAGTGCCCCTTCAGCCCCTCACGAAGGAATAATCGATGCATGCAGAGAGGCGCAGGTCTCAGCGTGCCCCCGATGGTCTTTCTGAGCGGCAGAGTGTGGCTGGGACGCGGGGGAAGCTTGCGCTGTTCCCGGCCCGCCCCATGCTCTGCTGCCAGCAACGTGCCCCCCCCCCCGCCATTGGCCTTGCCCCCCGCAGAAGTCAGGAGGCCATCTCACTCCTGCTCATGCAGCTTTGGGACCAGGAGGCCACTTAGGAAGGTCAATGCTTAGTGTCACTGAGTTTCCTTGAAGAGAGAGGAGACGCACACCAGAGGTCTCTCTCTCTCTCTCTCTGGACCAGGTGAGGAAGTTCCAGACAGGAGGCCATGTGGCAAACCCAGACATTTGCCCAGGGCACCCCTTTGGGCTCATCTTGTTCTCGGGCGTTTCTTATTCTGAGGTTTCCCCAGCGAGCTCAGAGCGTGACCCCCTGGATGGCGTGTTGGCGAATGGATGGTCCCTGTGCACTTTCCTGGGAGACAGCGTCTGTCTCACCCACAAACACGACTGGCACACACACATTACACACAAGCAGGGCCCCTCTGAGATGTCGCCCGACTGCATTGCATGTCGACGTGTCACGAGGTCCCAGGACTGACCCGACACCATGGGGGTCCCCCCCGTGTCACGGCGTGGAGAGAGAAGATGAGAGTTGAAGATGAGAGTTTAAGAAGCTCATTTCGGGGAAGCTTCTTCTCTTGGCGTCTGGGAGACGTAAGGTTCCCCCGGGGTCCGGGGAGCCACGCCCCTCTTGGGGACCCCAGGCGAGAGTCTGAACCTCTGCTCCTTTTGGGCACACTCCCGGGAGTCTGTTCTCGGGCTAGTCCTCTAAGAACGGGGGGGACGAGAAGAAGGAGCTCTTTCTCTTGTTCGCGCTGTACACCAAGGACATGCTTTTCTTCTTCCGCTCCAAGGGCGCCCTCTCGTCGCTGGTCAGGGACAGGTAGGAGGCGATGCTTTCCCGGAGGCCGTAGCTGAAGAGGGACTGGTCCACGCCGAGAGGGTTCTCTGCTTCCTCGGGGTCCTCCTGCATTCTGTGCGTGGGGGGCCGGGGGTGGGGACAGCGGAGGTGGGGGAAAGAGAGGGACAGAGAGGGACAGAGGACAAGAGAATAAGAAAAGGAAAACAAAATAAAAGCCAGGCCGGAATCCCTTGAACTCATTACTCTAATTCTGCGTCTTCTATCTGCAGCCGTGCGGTCTTACACAAGTCGCCTAACCTCTCAGAACCCTGCACGGCCTTAAATGGCTAAAATGTCTAGCCGCAACCTTTTATGAATAACTTTTTTTTAATGATAGTTACGAAGAAGAGCAAGTCTCGTCCATCTCTCAGGCCATCTGGACCTCTCATTTTCTTTAAATTTGCCAATGGGATGTCTGGATCAATACTTAATTAGTAAGATAACCCACCGAGCCCCGACTGCACAGACCCCTAAAATGCAACCACGGCTGCCCAGGTAAAACCAACCAGTGGAAGATGTCTTTCCCGTATTAGAAAAGCAAACGACACCACCTTAGGATTTTGCTGGCATGGTCAAACTCTCGGGGTGAGTTTAGAACCATATTGAATTTGTACAAGATTTGTTTGTGGGTTACTCACTAAGATCCTAACCCTCAGGACAAGGCAAATGGCATCTCTCAGCTAGAAATTATTCTGCTAGCATTGAACAGACACTCAGGAAGTGTTTGCAGAATTGGGGCGGGGGGCAGGGGCTGGCAGGGTGTTGCTAGGGTCCTGCCCCCTGCTGCCTGAGGCTCAAGGCTGGTCTGCCTCCCAGGGGCAGCGGGCTCCCGTGGGTCTGTGCCCGCTCAGCGTGCCCACCACCAGGTTTCGGCAGGGCCGGCTGTAACTGGCCATGGATTTCAGGCTCACATACTGGTTTGGGGGTCACACGTTCGTGGAGGACACACACACTCACACACACTCATGCTCACACATACCTGGACACCTGCTTCCAGTCCAAGGTCTTCTGGCGCAAGGTGACAGGTGAGTCGGAGGCTCTCACCGCCGGGGCCGCCGTGCTCTGAGTGAGGCAGGGCGTGGTCAGCACGCAGCAGAGGCCGTCTGCCACCTCTGAGGAGGGAAGCAGACAGCCGGTCAGTGACTCTGAGATGCTGCGGCCAGCACGGGGCGTGGGGCATGGGGCTAGGGGGCTGCCCGGTGTAGTTCTGTCCACTCTGGAGAAGCTCATGTGTGCAGGGAGGGCTGCGTACAGCCCCAGCTCCCCCAAAGCGCAGAGAGCAGCATTCACTAGGGTATGGTGTGCTAGGTACGTGTGCGGGAGGGAAGGGAGAGAGAGCAGGGGTGGAGGGAAGGACGGAGGGAGAAAGCAAGGGGGAAGGAGAGAGAGAACGAGAGGCGGAAGTGAAGGCAGATCAAAAAAGAGAGAAAGACACGGAGAAGAAGCAGGAGAAAAGCAAAGGCTCAAGGCAGAAGAGAAAAAGTGGAGAAGCATCTCTTCTTTCCCCTCGGCACGCGTGCACAAAGGGGATGAACACTGACCAAGTCCACGTCTCCCCGCGGCCGGGGAAGGAATATACCCGAGCTCCCGGGCTCCCTGTCTTTCCAGGAGCGTACAGCTATAGCCTCCACTCTTGGCAGCCTTTCCCCTGCCCAGGGCATGCTCAGAAAGACCCATTCTGGCTGTGCTCAGACATTCTGACAGTGTGAGGAAATTCTGAGGGGGCTTCTTCGGGTGGAAGACCCCAGCGCTCTCGTGTCCCAAGGGGCCATGGAGTGGCCCAGGACACCAGCTGTAGCCAGCCTCCAGTAGAGCTGAGCCACCCTGGCTCGAGCGAACCCGTCCCCGGGTTTTAGGGAGCACCCTACACCAGTGGGTGTCTCCGCCTCCCATCTTGTTCATGGAGCAGCTCTGGGACAAGAGGAAAGTGTGGCCGCAGAAGCAACGCCAGGCTCTCAGAGGGTGGCAGTCCGTAATGCCTTGTGTCAGAGTGTCCACCCGGATGGTCTCACGCCGAGAAGTGGGAGATTGGACCCTGAGGTCCGAGGGAGCTTTACTGGATGTGAATCTGAAATAATTACCTGTCACGGGTTGGAAATTAGAAAGGATGTCCCAGGTTAGCAGGTGAGGGGCCAAGTCAGACACAGAGACAAGCAATCAGTGGGCAGTAGACAGCCCCAGCAGGGACTTAGCGACAGTCCTGCCTTAGGAAGGTTGACAATTAGAGTGAACAGGAAAGTTTGGCAAAGAGAAAGGGCATGAACGCCCCGTCAGCACGTGACATGAGCCCGGTGCCGAGCTAGCCTGTCACACACGTCGTCTCAGCGGGGCCCCTGTCATGGAGCAGCCAGGACTCTCATACCCATTTTTGGAATCAGGAGACCTAGGATCCTAAGGTCAAGTCACTTGCTCAACGTCACAGAGATGTGACCCAAACCGGTGTCATGGCCTCAGCGCCAAGTACTGGTTCTAAAAGCAGCTCATTGAACTCTTAGAACAAGAGGCTCAAAAATCTTCTGCAGTGAAGAAGAAAGAAATCCGACACTGCCTCTGGCTCTGGACATACTCGTCTAATTGCCCCCAGTCCGTGGAACTCTCTGGAACACTCATTCCTCTCATAGCTTTCAATGGCAACTCTACCGTCAAGGGTCCCCATGCTTTGTTTTCCTGGCTGCACTTTAGACCTCATTTGTGTCCCAGCCTCTCCGTTCCCTCAACCACCCCATGCATGGAATACTTCCGAGGCCGGACTTTTCCACACATCGTATTTTGGGGGTCCTAACGACCATCCTATCAGAGACATTAAATGTTTTTCTATTTATTTTAGAGAGAGAGAGAGAGAGAGAGAGAGAGAGAGAGGAAGGGGGGGAAAGACAGAGATAGATAGAGAGAGAGAGAGAGGAAGGGGGGGAAGACAGAGATAGATAGATAGAGAGAGAGAGAGAGAGGAAGGGGGGAAGACAGAGATAGAGAGAGAGAGAGAGAGGAAGGGAGGGGGAAGACAGAGAGAGAGAGAGAGAGAGAGGAAGGGGGAAGACAGAGATAGAGGAGAGAGAGAGAGAGGAAGGGGGGGAGACAGAGAGAGAGGAAGGGGGGGGGAAGACAGAGATAGAGAGAGAGAGAGGAAGGGGGGGGAGACAGAGAGAGAGAGAGAGGGAGGAAGGGGGGGAGACAGAGAGAGAGAGAGAGAGAGAGAGGAAGGGGGGAAGACAGAGAGAGAGAGAGAGAGAGGAAGGGGGGGAGACAGAGAGAGAGAAGCATCAGTTCGTTGTATCCCTTAGCTGTCCCATTTAGTCGTGTACCTAATTGATTGCATCTCGTCTGTGCCCAGACTAGGGGTCAAACCCGCGACCTCGGGTGCACTAGGCCTGTGCTTGATCCACTTGGCCAAGGCCCTCTAAGAGGCATTTACTCCCCATTTCATAGACGAAGAAACCGAGGCTTTAAGAGGTTAGGAAATCTGTCCAAGGGCCCTGGAGTAATAAATATAAACAACCTGTAACACAAAGGCATCTGTTCTGACCCCTTTGTGCCCAATTTCTCTGATTCTCTGCCTTGAGGAAGAATCCGACAGGAGATTAAAACTGGCCATGCTGTTTCCACTGTGTGGTCCCGAAGGGCACAGGAAGCATTTCGGGCTTTCTGTCCCTCCTTTCTCAGTTATCTGTAGGGTGCACCGCTGGCCGCCATCCGTCTACTGGTGCCATGTCCAGGTGGCGGTTTTGAAAGCCCCGCTCCTGCCCGGTTGCATCGTCCTTGGGTGATTTTGGCCGGGAAGCTGTGTGAACCGCTGCCCCATCCATGAGGCCACCCTTGCTGGGGTGGCCTCCTTCTCATGTTTGCATTTGTCTATGCAAAACCTATGGTCTGCACACCTCTCCTATGATTGTTATTAAAAGCCAAAATGCTACAAGTCTTGACTCATAATCGGCAGAAGCTGACGGTTTCCAGGACTCCCTTCCCCTTTGATTTTTAGCCAGCCTGCTGGGTTTTCGGGTATCACAGAAATAATGCTTATGATCATTTATGTTGCGCCCGCTGCACGCCAGGCTGCGACGCCCGCATTTCACAAACACTCATGTGGAAGGATCACTACAACGGGGGGCATCTACCTTCTGTGACTGGGGAACTGAGTTTGGGACGGGTGGAGAGTTTGGTGCAAGGTCTCACAGAGCCCACAGCCAAGCGTGGGCCTGTGTCTCCCGTGGGCCACACCTCCATGACCTACGCTTCTTACCAGTGGGGTGTGATAACCCAGGCTCTTGGGCTCCTGCTTGCTCCTGGAAATGTCCTTCCAGACCCTGCACCCTAAAGACCCCCTGGAGAGTGAGGTCAGAGCTTCTAAACCTAGAAGGGGGAAGACGCTGACAAAATGAAAGCACCTTCTCTTCCCCCCCCTCCAGCACTCAGGGGAAGTGGGGGGAGTCAGCTGAGGGACAGTGGGAGCCGCTGTTATGTGATGACCCCCCAGCACCGTGCAGCACTGACTCCCTGAATCTCACAACATCCCCGAGGTGGGGACTGCCTGCGTCCTCCTTACACAGAGAAGAAAAGGAGGCAGAGAACTGAACCAGGAGCCCCACATTGCCCAGGAGGTCTGGGGTATGAATGCAATGGTTCCAGACCCATTTCCAAAGGAAAAAAAAAAAAAAGCCCACTTTCTACTGTTTCTTCCTTTTCCGTAAGGTGAAATCCCACGCCTGCCTTGGCATTCAGCCTTTTCCTCAGATTTCCTCATCTCATCCCACACTATCTCATCCCCTCTATCAAAGCTATGCTTTGTGTCCACCATCTGGGATGATGACCCTGGTCCCGGTCAGCATGGAACATGCCCACCTCTCCCTGGGGTCCAGGAAGGACGTAGGGATGAGTGAAGCACTATCTCCGGTCTCTAAGAGCCCGTTGGGAAGCACAGACAAGAACGCAGTTAGCGAGGCCCCAGGTGGGGCGAGCGGAGTCCCGGGGAAACCAGGAATCTGTGGGAGCAGAGACTCCCAACACGTCCGGGCGGGGGTTCCCACGGGGTTGACGGCAGAGGAGGATTTTGACGTGCAGAAAAGGGAAATGAGTGGCGTCTCAGAACACAGCCCAGAGGCCTGCAAACACATCCCCCCACCCGCGGAGGAAGTAGAGGCTGTCTGTGGTTGTGAGTGCAGGGCCATCCTGGACTACTAGCTCTTTCCTGCACAGGCAGAGCGGGCGACCTTGAGATCAGCAGCGCTTTACTTGCTTACCCTGGCACTGGCAGGTGACCTGGTTTAGCCTGAAATATACAGCCTGAGTGAACGTGAAGAGCCCACGGAGGAGGCGGGCCCGGCTGAGAGCGAAGTAAATCACCTGGCGTGTATTGTGTATTGATGACCCAGGTGCTCGCTAGGCTACACCGCAGGGCGCCACGGGGCGGGGCGATTAGCGAAGGGGGCGGGGCTTCTCCCATTTACCGGAATAGTGATTCACCAGGTCCTCCAGGCACTGGAAGGTGAGCCTCGGCGAGATGTAGTACCAGTTGTTGGGCAGGCGGAAGATCCGGTAATGCTTTACCTGCCGGTGTTTCACCGAGAGAGAGTAGAAACCTGTAGGATGGAGGGGACAAGTCAGTGGCTTCCGTGTGTCCACACCCCGCGGGGGAGGGGGTGGCAACCAGCTAAGGAGCCCACCACCGCGGAGGCGGAGAGATTCTTCCCAGCCTTGTGACACAACCGTGATGCTCAGACATGCACGCTTGTGTTTGGAGCAGCAGCCACGAACACCCCATCTGCGTGGATGCTGCTCACTCGTTGGGGACTGCGGAGCTTGGTGTCTCCTCTATACTTTGTGAAGGTAGCACATGGGGGGCTTCCACAGCCCTTGGTGGGTCCTCGGGCTAAATGAAGCGGTTAGAGCTGGGGTACAGCCACAGCTCAGGATATGAGGTCGTCCTCGGGTTCTCCCGGAATCCACTCTCTTAAGAGGTTTGTGCTGCCGTTTGGTCCCGACCCACCAGCACCACCACAGCTTTGAGAGGGCCCATACTTATGCCCCTGTTTTCTCGTCCTGACTCCCTCAGACTTAGGGTTGGTGTTCTCAGAAATTTGGGAAAAGTGGCAGTTAAGACATTTTTCTGGGTCTCCCCCAAAAACATGTAAAATGTGTTCTTTCTCCTTAGGCAGCACCAGTGATGACCCAACACGGGTTAATTAGAGCAGAACCTTGGGCAGGGAGCACCTGCACCTGTCCCAGCCTTGATCTGCCCACATGGGAAGTTGGAGAATTAGACTCAGGGCATGTCTAAGGGCCCTTCCTGTGCCGTATTCTGGGGGTCCAGGGCTGAACACGGTCACAAGGTGGACGGAGGGGAGGGTGCTAGATTTCACCGAGTCTTTGCTGCTTGTGCGGGGCTGGTCTCAGCAGTCTCCGAGCACCACCTCCATGCATTCTCAGAAAGCCCTGGGGAGCTCCTGTCCCCGGATACTCTGTAGATGGAGAAACTGAGGCTCAGAGCCTCCGAGCAACATGACCAGAGGTACACAGCTTGGAAATGGCAGATGTGGGGTTGAACCCTTGTCCTGAGCACGCCTCTGGACCAGCTTTCTGAGGAACACTGCTGGTTTGGCCCCCAGGCCTGCTCTCAGAGTCGACCCAACATGTGTCTTCTGGTAATGTCAGTGGGACTTGAAGTAGGGAGAGGTCAAGGGTGGCGGGTGGAAACTTATGAGAACTTTGCATACCCAGGGGAGCGGGGTTGCCACTCCAACCGGCCGCAGCCCAGCTGCAGATGTGCCTGAAGACATGTTTATTTTTAGGTCATCTCGGACACCTCGAGCTGGGCTCTCCCAGCCTCGGCCACGCCAGCTGAGAGGCTCTGGGTCTGGGTCCCCTGCCTTGGGGACTCTGGGACATGCTCAGGAAGTTTGCTTTGGCTTTGATCTTGCTTTTCTCCAGCACATTGAGGTCTTTGAGGGGAAAGTTGTTATTGGACTTTTTTTTTTTTAATACCTATATACATGGGCCTGCTTCCCCACGTAAGGCTGCTGCCTATGTTGGTGCAAGGCCCCAGCACTTAGCAACTCTGGCGTTTCAGAGGCGCTTGGGAAATACTCTCCGGTACTGTGTTTTCTCTTCTTTGATTGCGAGCGTGCAAGACGCAGGCCAAGAACTTGCAAAATATCTTCTGTGTTTAAATAGTTGTTATTCTTACATAGGCCGGGGAGGCCCAGGCGATTAAGCGTCTTGCATCCGCTTGTTTAAGTGCAGGTGCTCCCCCCCTCCCCCCGCATGCCCAGCACCGTCCTCTTGTCAATCCCATGTGATCGATAAGGGGACCGGGACTGAGACAGAGGAGGCGACTTCTTACTAATTCATACAGCTGGACCTAGAATGGGGACTCTTGTTCTGAACACAGCAAAGCCCCCCCTGGGGTGGCTTTTACTGAACTGCTCAGTGCGAAAGGACGTCAGGAAATTATAATGATAAGGACCGGAATAAGTACGTAAAGGGCACGTATCTGCTTGTCCTGATTCGCGGAGATAACCTGATTTCAGCATTTCAGTGTTGGGCACAGAGGGAACTAATACTTCTTTATCAGTGTACCGCCTTGTCAGGGAGGGGTTTGCTCCTCACTTCACAGATGAGAAGACTGAGCTCAGAGGTGTAAATGACCCGCCCTCATCTCAGAGCTTGAGAACCCATATGCTCTCTGCCCAGGTGCTGCCTGCATGTGGTGTCTTGCTTTTCTTCTCAACTGATGGGAAATTTTCCGGCAGGAATCGGCAGGGCCCCCCTCCCACCCCCACCTGTGTCTAGTCCCCCCCCCCCAGCTTGGATGCTGGCGTCCCGGGCGGGGCAGTGGTGTGTGGGCCGCCGGGAGCTCACCGCGGTGGGTGGATTGATTTGCGTGCTCCATGGGAGGAGGGCAGGTGAGTCGTGTGCTGAGCAGTCAGCCGAGAGCCACACCTGCTTGTCTGAGCCGCGAGAGGAAAGAGGGTCTGGGGGGGCTGCTCACCTTTCTTTGTCTCGCTCTCCCTGATCATGAAGGAGCCCATCTTTGTGTCGGGCAGCTGCAGCAGCTCCTCGGCCTTGTCTCTGCCCAGCCCTTCAAACAGCCAGCTGTGAAGTAGGAAGACAGCCGTGAGCATGCGTCTGCAGCGCCCTCCCCACAAAAGGCCAACGGGTCCAGGAACTGGGACCGAGGGCCCGTTAACAGAAAACTGCTGCTGTGAGTTAAAGAGATGGGAGCCGACGCCTCTTCTGTCGTTCATTCATCCATGCTTTTAATCTCTCCAATAAAATGCCTTCGTACCTCCCGCGTGCCGGGCATTGCACTGGGTGACGAGGACAATAAGATGTGTGGAGCCCTCTCTTATCCTGTGTCTCAGATGCTGCCTGGACTGTGCCCATTTTGCATTACGTAACATACAGCATTCAAGCACTGGGCGAGGTTCCCGTTTGGTGGTTCCTTTAATGCTGCCTCCCCTATCACCTAATACCCGCCCCTCCCTCATCGCCAGGAGCCCAGGGATCTGCGCTCTGTCTCTTTGCGCTTCATTTTCTGCATCCAGGTTGTTGGGCTTGGTATATATTTGTGACTGAAGGAATGGACACAAGGAAGAGAGAGAGAGAAGGAAGGAAATGGCGTAGCGCCATTGCGCCAACTTAACGGGCACCTCTTGGCATGGGTTCTGTTTCCTCCTTGTCATCTTTTTCAACCTGTTTTACATACAGCTTTTGTGGCACTATGCATTTACACGTGTTTCTTGCTCTTTTTCACTTTAATAATAATAATAATAATAATAAAAGCAGTTGTAACACTGTAACCCAACGTTCCAGTGCACTGTGCACCTTCCGCGGGCGAGCCGGCTTGGAGTTACTTGTCAGAAAGCACTCTGTGTTCCCGGTGCATGGGCCCTTGCTCATTCTGCAGGGCAGGCCCGGCCAGGTGTCAGCTTGGAAGGAAACGCTTTGTTCGCAGTTGGCTGGTGTGTGCTCAGAACCATTTGTACAACCTTTATTATTATTATTATTATTATTATTATTATAACAGCCTCTGTACTTCAGGGAATGGACCCTGGCTTTTAATCCCCAGGTTAGAATCAGTGCACGCTGTGGCGAATAGTAATGCTCCACCGTTTCCCACCCTGTCCACTCCCCACGGCACACCCCAGGTCATCAGAGGGGCTGGTGTAGTGCTCCTGAAGCACTGTATGGGAGAGGACCCCCAGATGTAACATTGGACACCACTTATTTATGCGCTGGGCCCCAAGACTGCTTTGTTGTTAAGATGATCATTATGCCATGGTCAGGCAAGTATTTCAACTAGTCCTTACTTCTGCACGATGCAGGGCATAGTGACTAGTTTAGTTTACATCCTTTCAAGTCCTGACATGAAATTCCATATATATAAATATATGAAATTCCAATAAATATATAAATATAAAATGAAGACAAACAAAAATAGCTATGTATGAATACTAAGTATGGGCCAATTACCACATTAAGCACTTGAAATCTAATCCTTGTATCCGCTCCCGAAGACGAGTGTACAGTATCATCTCTTTCACCGATGAAGATACTGAGGGTCAGAGTGATTAATTTGTCCATGTTACTCCATGTCAGCACTGCCAGAGCTAGAATTGAAGTGTGTTTTCCTGGGACATCCAGTTTATTAACCACTGTACCACACTGCCTCTTCCTATTCAATATTTTAAGGACATCTATTGCATCCACTAGGTTGGAAGCTCCACACGGTTGTGATCACATCTTACTCATCCGGGTTGATCAGCACCCGCAGGTCCTGCCAGCGCTCAGCACCATAGCTTCAACGTGAAGGTGTTGGCGTAGGGTTTGCCAAATGAATGAATGGATAGGTGTCACAGCTGATGTAGGAGAGTCACGTCACTCGCACTGCTTGTAGAACATGACTCTCGCAGCAGCTGCTGCCCCACTTCTGCTCACCTCTGCACCTTAAGCCCAGAAATGTTTTTTGGTATTCACAACCAAAATTGGTATCCTGCAATTAATTGCATCCTTCAAAATATTCAGGTAGTTTTCTGCTGCATCAGGACAGCATGTGGCATGCAAAGTCCTCTAAATGTAGATATTTCCGGGGTCCTTCAAATAAAAATAGTCCTTCCCCTCCCTCCCTCCCTCCCTCCCTTCCTGATATATACTTCTTTGCCAACATCCAGCCTTGGGAGCTTGACAGATGAGGAGACAGTGGCTCCAGAGGTTACATAACCTTTGCAAGGCCCTCCCATGGAAATCAGGGAGCTGAGCCATATTGCAGCCCAGGTGTGTCGCCTGCAAAGCCGCCCTCCCTGCCGCAAGCCCCCCCCCCAGCACAACCAATGGGGCAGAGCTCTGTGCTTGTTTTCTCAACCTCGACGCCTCCTGATTATTATTTTATTAAGTGTCTCCTTTCCTGCTTCATTCTCCGTTTGTCAACTTGGATCCGTAAGTGTTTTTGGTGCTAAGTATTCTCTGCCTGTGACTTATACGGATATAGCTGATAGGTGCAGAGTACTGACTGTAACACCAGGCATTGTTCCGAGAACTATCTATCTGTGAGCCCGTCTCCTTTCCCCAACAACCCTATACTTTGGTCATATTATTGTAGGTCACCATTTCTATAACTGTATCATAATCCCTAGTTAACAGGCGAGGAAAGGAAGTGGGTGCACAACGCTGAGTGGCTTGCCCACTGTCACGTGGGCAGTAGAGTGACAGAGGCAGGATGAGAACCGAGACTGAGTTAGCAGCTGCTCCGCACCCCTGTCTCTCCAGAGTATTTATCGCTATGTGCCGGGAACACCACGGTAGAGCTGCAATGGTCTAAACCCCTTTGTCTTACCGATCAGGGCACCGAGTCTCAGATCGGGGAGGGGCTAGCCCAAGGTGGCACCCTTCCCTATGAACTGAGTTAAGAGTAGATAGAGGTGCACCTTCCTAAACCAATGCCTGTCTTCCTTCCCTCCCGCTGCACCCAGCTGGACTCTCTGGCTGCAGACTTCCGAGTCACTAGCCGTATCGATGTTACCTGAGATAGGTACTCACCCGTGGTAGACTCTGGCCACACATATTCCAGGGATGTAACTCTCTCGGCCAGTGCTCAGGGAAATGGCTTTCCACCAGCCTCCTTCACTGTAAGAGCAAGACCAGGTCAGAAAGGGGGATGGCTCATTGGCAAAATGAAGAGGATGAACGAACAGAGGAATCTGATTTCACCCAGGGCATGTTGGGACATTCTTTTCAAAGATCTGTCATTGGTCCGGTTGACCCAAATTTCTCCATATGAAAATTCAGTGTTTAAGTATATGCCCCCCCCCCCCATTCCAAGCTAATTAGGGACTTCCGACACGCCGGCAGTGACCACCAGTTGCTGGCAGCTCATGCTTCCAGCGGATGCTCTGCACTCGGAGGCTTTTAAAAATAAGCATGTGCTGGACTGATTTATACCCTGTGACAGTGTTTCGACCAGTGGGTGAAAAACGCTGCCCTATGATACAACAAAGACAGTTCTGTACGTCTCTGTCCACGAGGGTTTAAGCAACAGGATAGAGGGCAGTACGATTGGTTTATCAGCAGAAGTTTTTTCAGAGCCCTGAGTCCTCCTTCCTGGGTCTGCACTGGCCTATCACAGCTACACCATGTGTGGTGTGGGAGGTTGGGCTAATATGAGAAGCTGAGTCTGGATCATTAAGGAATTGAAATAATTGTCTAGTGGGCAGTGGGGAGCCACTGAAGGATTCAGAGTGCTGGCAGCGGTCAGGAAGATGACACACTGAGGCCTCTGTTAGACCCGAATTTCTCACTTTACAGTAGGGCCAGGCCCCCTATGGAATGAGACAACTATCACAAAAACCTAATGATCTCCCCCTCCACACACACAGCCCCCCCAAAATCAAGTTCATCCTTTGGGGGAGGGCTATCGTAAAAAGTTTTTGAAAGCTGACTCACTCAGAAATCACACGCAGTTTCTCCCCTCGGCGGAATATTGGAGGGCTGATGTCAGGAGATGGGTAATCGCTCAGCACAGCCAGGAAGTCGCTGTCCAATCCTGGGGAAACAGAGATGAGGGGTGTTCCTCCTTACAAGTTGCTCAAAGGAGGCCGTGGGAGGGGCGGGTGCAGGGAGGAGGCCCTCTTGGGGACTTTTCAGCTAGAGACACATTGCTGATTTTGAAATAGCAATTTATACAGCAGGTCCTCCTCTCCTCAGGGGTGCTTGAAGGAACGCCGAGGGTCAGGCGACCCGTTCCCATTCTCAAGCCCGCCTTGGCCTTGAGGGTCTCCTCTGAGAAGCAGGGGTCCCGAGGTCCTTGAGTTGAAGTCACAAGAGACACCTTCAGAGTCTCCCTGCATGTCTACTGACTTACATGGAATCTTGGGCAAGACCCAGAGCACCTGTTAGACTCAATTTTCCCACTTTTGAAATGGGGCATGGGCCCTGGCCGAGAAGCGCAGTTGGTTAGAGCATCATCCAGATACACCAAGGTTGGGGGTTCAATCCCCAGTCAGGGCACATATAAGAATCAATCAATGAATGCATAAATAAGTTGAACAACAAATTGATGTTTTTCTCTCTCTCTCTCTCTCCTTCCCTTTTTCTCTCTCTCTAAAAAAAATGTATTTTTTTTTTCATTAAAAAAGAAAAGAAAATGGAGCTAATGCTACCTCATCCTAGGGTCCTTATGCGATGAGATGAACTTGAGAACTTATGTGGCAGTGCCCTAAACATGATAATGGGCTCTGAAAACATCCCTTCTTATTGTCATTGCCTCAGTGCCCTCTCTGGGCCTTGATGGTCCCACACTTGCAACACTGTGGGGTGTTGGAGGGTACAGGAGTTCTGAGGGCCCACCAGAACCGGCACACATAACTCTGAGACTCGATAAAGCGCCTCTCCCTTGCAGGACATAAGGCACCATGTTGGAGATCTATTTAATAGGGACTGTGGGGGAGGGGTGAAAGAAAAACAGTACTTTTTGTCGTATGTATACTGAAAGTAATTCTGGTGAAGTTCTGAGAAGGAGAGCATGCTGTCTGGTTCGGAGGAGCACGGCTTACGTGGTAGAAGAAACATAGATAGCAGTGATGAGATGTGGGTTTGTTTTTTATGAGTAAGCACAAGCCATGTTTTGTAGCCTTAGGGATTTGCCTTAATTCGAGTCCATTAGATTCAGGGTAATATCTTATGAATCAGCAAATATAGTAATTGCTGGCTATCACGTTTATCACTCCACCTGCTGGCTGGGCATCAGAGATCAAAACTGGAGGTGACGTATGTATTCGTGTATCAGCATTTATTCCCTGAGCACCTTCCCATGGGCCAAGCATGGTGGACCCAGCAAAACCAGCCTCCCTGCCCTGACGGAGCTCATGTTCTAGAGAACACTCAAATAATCACGGGAGGAGCCATTCCCAGCCCCATTCACCCCAGGAGAATCTGGAGAATCCAGTACTCCTGCATGTCAGGCTGGGTGGCCCAGACATGCCACTCTCTAGGATCCAGACACTTTCATGCTGGGAATACTTAGACTCTGCCTCTGATATTTCATATGCCCTACAGTTCCCAACTCACCGTGTTCCCAGACAGAGCAAGTCCAAATACAGCGTAAGGACTAGACCGTGTAAGGAAGGTGAATGACGGGTGTTTGTTTTTTCTGACACATGATTTGTTTATCAACTGATACATGAGTCAGAAGCCAGTTATCACTAGGAAACAGCTCAGTGAAATGTACCGTCACTTGGGGAAGCTGAGTCGCAGAGAGTAAACCATCTCAGAGATGGAAACCAAAAGTGGTTCACGGTGGCCAGAGTCACCGAAAGGGATCAGGGCTTGTGACAAGGAGCCGTGTCAGCCATGGAAGGGCTGACCCAGTGAGGCCCTTTGGCCTGCCCTGAACCCGAGGGGAGGCCTCCCTCCCTCACATTCTGTCTTGCTGAACTGACTAAAGGGGTTCGGGTTCTTCCCTTGTGTAGCCAGAACCCCGCCCCAATAATCTAAGGCAGCACTTTAAACTGTGTGTTGGGCTTGAAGCCAGAGGTCCCCAGTTCTAAGAAGAGATGGATCTAGATTTTTATGGGGTATGAAGACTATGCAAATTAGGAGGGCCTCTTTAAGAAAAAGAATTCGGAATTGCAGATACAATATGAGGCACAAGCCCTCGCAGTAGCAGGGTAGCAGGGGCCCCGCCAGAGAGGGGCCTGGTGCGCACGCCGGCCTGGTTCTGAGGCTGACTCGTCCAGTCTGAGCTCGGATGCAGCCTTCCCCACTCGGACTTGGGGTACTTTGGGAACCGGGGGCTGGACACTCTGGACACACGGCCCCGCACATGCGCAGACCACTCACTACCGTGGTCCCGCCTGCTTCCGGAGCAGAGTGACAGGCAGTTCTGTTTTCCTCAACGTGCCAGTTTCCACGTCCTCGGCCCGGGGTGGGGTGGGGGGCACACCTCTCTCATCCCTCCCATCTGGATCAATTCAAAAGTCTCCTCCCTGAGGGCAGGTTTCCTGCTTGACCCCCTCTCGCCCCCGCGCTTCCCCTTTGAAGCAGGTGCTCCGGGTTAGGTCGTAGTTTTGAGTTAGTCTGACTATCGGGGGAATCCCTGTCTCCAGCTCCAGGAGCAGCCGTCTTGGGACCCCCAGGCCCGCACCACCGCCAAGCGTGCCCGAGGCAGGTCTATCAGATGAGAATGTGGAGAGGTGCCCGGGCCCCTGGGCTCTGAATGTCCGCTGCTGTTTGTACAGCAGTCAGGAGAAGCAGACCTGACCTGCGGCAGGCAGCGTGGCGCGCGGTCACCATAGACCCCCCCACCCCCGCCCCACCCCGCCCCCGCCCCATGGAAGACAGTGTTGACGTGAGCCACATCAGCAGTCTTATCTGGTACCGCGATAGGACCTTGACGTAGACTAGGGGTGGCAGAGACGTCAAGACTTTGAGCTCCGATTCCAGATTGACTGAGAACCAGAACCTGTTGTTCCTAACATCCGAATCAGAAACCAGTCGAAACAGAAACAAGAGCAAAACTCCACCATGAAAACAATGGTTTCCACGGGGGAAAGGGGGCTCAAGGGGCGGGAGAGTTTCGATGTCGCAGTGCGAAGGTGAGCTTCCTGTGGAATTTCCTGTGATGATGCTGTTTTGTAGCAGCGACGCCTAAATGTGGCTCATAAAGTCTTTCACTGGGGCTTTCTGCCTTCTTCTCCTGGTCTTTTCCTTGCAAGAGATCAGGCCCACCCCCATCACCTTACAACCAGGGTCAGAAAAACAGACGACACACGAGAAGGTAGCGAACTTTGGGTTAGTGGTTCGGATGAACAGCTGGTCATGCTAAATGCAGTCAGGTGGTAGGGTCCCACCTAAGTCATCGCTGAGCTCTGGTCCCTGCAGTAGAATACATGCAACTAGGAAATTTGAATTTGCTCATAAAGTTCAAATGGATTGTCACACACTCCGAGAAACCTCTCCCCCTTCCCCCGGCCCCAGCTTCATGGAGAGCCCAGCATTAGAATGAAATGAATTAAACCCGATCAATGAGCGACCTGGAGAAGGAGAGTGCAGAAGAAGCCAAAGGGATTATTGCAGACAGAAGATAAGAAAATGAATTAAGTGACGGATTACGTGCCAGGCCTGAGAAAAGAGAAATCCAGAGAGAATTTTCCCAAGAGAGAAGGGGCTTTGAAATCAAATCAGACCTGGCTTAAATTCTGCCTCCGCCACTTAATAGCTCTGTGATTTGGAGAGAGGTTTATTTTTAACTAATCTGAGCCTGATCTCTTCATGGATAAAAAAAAATTTTTAAAAAAAGGGAAGTATCGAAACTGCCTAGTAGGACTGGGCCGGGCACACGGGGCAGCTTGTGTGTGGAGCCTGCCCCAGCCAGAGTAGCAGGTACCGTTTTTATACAGTGGGAACGGGTTCTCATCGCATAATCCAGCATAAAATATTCTGTATTTCCGGCAACTGTATCCTAAATTTTCAAAAGCCTCTGGGTCGTGTCGCCTTGGAAATACTCTTTATCTACCAAAAACAAACTTCCATTTGGTGGGAACAGAAGACGAAAGTTGGAAGACCAAATATTTGCTGATATTTTGACTCAAGAATGAGTCAGACTGAAGAAAATGCATAAAAGTGTAAAAATAGGAAATGAATCCTCCCACCCCACCCCCCCGAAAAGGAAGAAACCCCAGGCAGAACTCACTAGGCACCGGCTTCCCTCTCCTTGTTATTATATTATTACTCTTTGGAGTATTGTCACTATTTCTTTTTAAATGCTGGACCCCTTTGAGTAGATCTCATTTATAATCCACCTGCAAAACCAGGCATTCGCTACTTCTCATGCTCCATACTGAACATCTATTCTTATTTACAGGGGAAGAAGCCAAGGCTGGGAGGATTTTAGCGACATGTCGAGCAGAGATTATAAAGATTTCTAAGTTCATGGCTACGTCACAAAGCCGCACAGCTCTCCTTAATTACCAGGTTACCCCAGGTTAACCCGTGATCCTTGATCGGTTGAGACAAAGGCTGACTTCACTGGGGCTTCAGAGTTGGCAGCTCGGTGTAGCCGGTGAGCAAGGAACTAAATGCGGTGATACCAGCTTTTGCTTATGTGCCCTGTGAGTCATGCCCGGGCTCACGGCCTCCGGAGGGGTAACGACAGACCTCACTTTCGTATCTTTACCCAGAAGCACATACACATCCAGCTAACCAATCAGGGTTGGGCAGACTGTCCTGACAACATCAGCCCAGTTCTGTGGATCACCACGGAGCACAGGTTGTACTTGTGGGTCCTGTGGGCTGGGAAGGGAGACACACTGTTCCAGAAAGCTCTCCTCTGTCCCAGGTCTTGTTAGAGGGGCAGATCAGGACTGAGCAGACCCTGAGGCTCTCCGCGAGGTGGAGAGACTTGCCTAAGGTCACAGAACTTATAAGGTGTGTGTGCCTGGTCCCCAAACGAGGTCACCATCAGCAGGGAGTCCAGACTCTGCTCTCCCCCACCAGCTCTTCCTGTCACAGCTGAGGACCACCTGCACAGCCACTTGCTTAGTAATGTTTTCCTTTATGTCAACTCACTTAAAAAAAAATTTGAGTCCCATTCCAACCAGTGTGAAACCATGGGTTTGATTGGGTGCGTTATTTTCCTCTCATATCCGTTCAAAGTACAGCGATCTAAAAGGTGAGTGGCCACATCCCACCTCAGCCCATCTGCTCTACCCGCAGTAGGGTGAGTAAGACCCAGGTGGGCAAGCAGATCTAGTCGATGATCCAATGTACGTCCCTGTCTGTGGTGTCCTTTGCAAGGACACTTGAGGTCTGTGTCATTATATCTGGTGACCATGCCCTTCCCCACTCTAGAGAGCGCCCAGCATGTGAGCTCCTTACAAGTCTGCCCGTGTCCTCTTCTGTAACTTCGGGGTGAAGGGAGGGACTCTCAATGCAGGCCACCTGGCTTCAAGTCCCGGTTGTCCCCTTCTGAGCTGTATGGCCTCAGGCCTGTCATTGAACCTTCTTGTGCCTCAGTTCCCTCCACTGCAGAGTGGAGGTGGTAATGGGGACTGTCTGCCGCAGCCACCGTGAGAAGTAAGACTTGATGTGTGTCTCGTGTCCGGTGCAGTATGAGCACCAGGAACAGAGAACGCTGCAGAGGCAAACTGAGGTTTCTCATCTCTCTTTGGGTGTCTGTGAATGGTCAGGACCAAAAGCTAGGCCTGTGTTCTGCAAGCTTTGGAGGGTCCAAGATGCACCAGGGGGCTTGTTAGCAATGCACTGTGCCGCTCCTGCCCACCGTCACTGATTCTGATAAGCAGGGCTGGGATGGGGCCCAGGGATCTGCATTTGATGACTTCCCAGGGGATCCGCAACCACTCACTGAGATAGATGTGCCAGGTTGCGTCTGTGACTTCCCTGCCCCCTCCTTCCTCCCCAGAGCTGCGCCCACCCCTTTTTTCCACCAGGGCAGCACCCTTGATGCTATGTAAATGCACCGCTTAGCAGTATTTCCATCCTGGCACAGAAAGGGTCTGAGCAGTGTCTGGGTTTGCGTTTCCCACCTCTGTCAGTGAGGTCTCGCTCTAGGTCAGGACAATAAGACGGTGGGAAATGAACAGGGAGGGGGAAGATCACAGCCATGTGACTGACTTCTCTTCCTACGGTGGATTTATGTTTTTTCCCCCGGGACGCAGGCATTCCCTTGGTCTTATTCAGGTCTGTACCCCCCGTGTCTGACACAGAGCAGACATGTAAAGTACGTGTAGAATTGTAGAGAAACATGGCTATTAGAAATGATTTGAAAGCAAGTTATGGACTCCTCAGTTCTACTACTTTAAAAAATTGGGGGTGGAGGGGTGGATGGCCATTTAGACCAGCCTGGTGCCATCAGATAACCCCAAATGCGGTTTGTAAAGCCGTGATTCCATCCGCATTTATCACAGCCATTTTGTGCCGTGCTATGGCCGTGAGGGAGGGATCATTCTGATCTCTGAGAGCTGAGTCCCACCTCATGGGAGGCCGAGGGACTTACCTGAGGTCACACAGCTTCCTGGGGACCACACCAGAACCTCAACAAAGTCATTTGCCTCTGGGACCTGCCCTATTTCCACACATTCTGCTACCTCTGGGACTCTCGTGATATCAGTCTCTGGGAACTAGACTGACTAATCAGGAATGTTCCGGACAGCTTTAGGAGAGAAGAGATGGACAAAGCCACAGTCCTGGTACGAGGGGAAGAGTTAGCTCCTAAAAGCTCAGAAAATGGCTTTGTCTGGAAGCCCACAGGCTGACCTCCTGCTGATCCTTGTGCAGGGGCTGGGCCTTCGGTACTTAACTCCACACCCTTCAGACTAACGTCAAGAAAGCTCCCACTGCATGGGGATGGAAGCAGCCCCCCCCACACACACACCACGTAGCTGAGACTATCAAGAAAGCTCCCACTGCATGGGGATGGAAGCAGCCCCCCCCACACACACACCACGTAGCTGAGACTAACCAGATGAGTGAGCGTGAGCATGAGCTGGCTGGGCACATATTCCATGAAAGCCAGGCCCTTCGCTTCATTTGGATAAAGACTCATGAAAGCAGCATCAACTGTACCACCTCGCCCTCCCTCATCCTTGTAGGTGTCAGAGAAAAGGAGAAATCGAGTTAATACCGATCACAAGGGGGACTTTTCAGGGGTGAGGGATGGAAAGGCCACCGGCGGCCCTTGATGTGGTTGCCTGGGTTACAAATTGGGTACGGCCTGGGGAATTCTCTACCCCGGGGGCGGCGGGGTGGGGAGACCCCTCTACCCACTTTCTTGAAGTGATGCCCCCACCCTCCCAGTGGAAAAAGAGAAACGTACTTCATGACGATTTGCATTTAAAAAATAAAGGCAAATGAGCAAGTCTTCGGAGGCCCTTGTTTTCATGGGGTTTGCTCAAGCATGCGGGCCTCTGCCCAGTGTGAGAAATGACAACACACGACCGATTCGGGGTAGGGGACACCTCCTGAGCTGGCCTGGGCCCTCTACATTGTAGTGTCAGCATCCCAGAAGTGGCCCTGACCTGGGAGGAAGCGCTGCTTTGGAGAAGCCTCCCTCCCAGGGGCAGCAGACATGGTGGCCCTGCAGAGTTCTGCATGGGAGGTGAGGGAGTTCACGCATTCTGCTCCACCTTATCACGTGGCTCCAACTCCTCTGGTCCAGGGGCCATTCTTTATTCCCTCTCAGGTTGTGGGGGAGGGGGACAATTACTGGGCTAGGAAGGAGGGCCCTCTAGTAGTGCCCTGTGTCTGACGTGGGTGGGGAGCAGGGCAGCCCGCCCCTACACGCTTCCCTGGGGACGTCTGAAGGGGACAATGAGACCGTGCAGAAGGCTGCCTCTTTAAGGACCCACAGAAATCGTGGTGTGAGCCGTAGGGAGAGGCAGGGCAGGAACCTGGCTCCATCCACACTCACGCTGAGGTGGGGCTCGGTAGGCATGACAGCAGACATCTGTGCCTGTCAGCTCTGCCCAGGGCCGTGAGGCAGAGGAGCACGGGGAATCAGGCGTGGTTAACCCTGTCAGGAGGGGCAGGCCAGGCCCTGAGTGCCGTGATGTAAAATGGGAGGCGGAAGTGTCCCGAGAGGTCTCCAGTGACTTACCCTGGGGACACTGATGGATCGCCTGGCCTCCTGACCACCCCTCTGCCAACTCCCTAGAGGACCCATACAGTGTGCCCCCACTGATGCCCTGCTTAGAATGTAAACCCAGACTGTTTGGAGGGACTAGCACCAGGAACCCAGAGAGCAGTGGATTTTACTCTCAGCTGTTGCTTTCTGCTCGCTGGTGTCCCCTCCCAGCTGTCTGGTCAGTCCCTGCAGAACTGTGGCTTCGGGAGTCTAGCTCCATCTGACACCTCTGGCGAAAGCTGATCACGGGTCAATCTGTGACCTGTGACACTGTGCCCTCCCTTTAGAATGCCTGACCCTTGTGATGATACCCGTGGGACAGAAAAGCTCCTTTATTTTCGGGAAGATCTGCTAGGGCTAGCATCCAGCATTATAAAGTGACACCCACAAAAGCCCTCGCAGAGCTCTGATAGTACTTATTCTATACCCACGATAATATTACACGCATGAAAGTCATATAGCACGGGCCGGCAGGACATATGGCAAGCAAGAGCCTCGGTTTCAGAATCAGACCAGCCTGAGTTGGACAGCTGAATCAATGGCTTCTATTCCCTTTGTGGGCCTCAGCTTTCTCCGTCAATAAAGTACAGGGATTGAACCAACCCTCCTCGAAGGTTCGTCACAGAAGGTCCCAGCAAATCGGCAGGCTTCCGGGGTGCCACCACCCTATCTTTTTAAACATTCAGTTATGAAAATGTTAACTACAGGCAAAGTGAGGGAGACAAGTATCAGGGAACCCCTGTGGACCCACTGCTATTTCAACAATGCCCAGCATACACACACACACACACACACACACACACACACACACACACACACACACACACACCCAGCAGCCCATCTATGCCCAGGGCTCTCCTGGGATAGAGTCGAGCATTGCACCAAAGAAGCCAAACTTACCATCTGGGCATGGCAGAGGCCTCTCGGGTGGCGCTGGGGTGGACCGTACGCTGTTTCCCATTTCTCCTGCTCCCCGGGCGTTCAACGATGCTCGAAGCCTGCGGCACAGGGGAGGCACAAGGAGAGTCAGCCACGTGCCCAGCCCTCTGCGTGGAGAGTGACCCAGTTTAGAGTACATCGTGCATCATGTTTCAGGCAGCCCGCCTCTGGAAAGGTGGCTGTTTTTATGTGACGACGAGCGTGGTGCACACTGGTTACATTTACGCAGCGCGAGCTCTTTTATCAAGGGAATGATAGAGAAAAAAAAACCACAGAGGGGGAAGTTGCTTGCAAATGCTGTTGGTGGCGAAAGTTTCCATTCGCCTGTGCCCTGGGTGACAGAAAGCCTCCTGCTGTGTTTGTGTTTGTGTGCAAGGCTGCGGATGTCACATGGGCTGCAGGGTCTCTCCGCTCCTGAGCCCTGGCCCCAGGCACCATGTATGGGGGTGGGGGGCGCTCACACATAGCATGGCACTCCGGGGTTGCTGTATAACCCAAACGGGGCGAGAGCAGGGGATTCTTTATTCAACTGGCTGCTGTTTGCCTGTCTCAGCGTGCTCTAACGGACTGGGAAAACTCCATAATGCAACCATGTATCTGCTGCGTCCCTCTTGCTTTTACATCTGCGGGAACTTTTAAAAAAAATTATTTTTCAATAACAGCTGACATGCAATATTCTGTCAGTTTCAGCTGTGCAACATAGTGATCAGACATTCATAAAACTGAAGCGATTGCTCTGGTATGGTAGAGAGTTGTTACAATGTTATTGACCATATTCCCTGTGCTGTACTTTTTACATCCTGGTGGCTATTTTTATAACTGGCCTTTCATACTTCTTATCCCCTTCCCCTTCTTTACCCAGCCCACCAAACGCCCTCCCATCTGGAGACCAGAAGCTTGTTCTCTGGAGCTGTGAGTTTGTTTCTGTTGGTTCGTTTTGTTTTTTAGATTCCACACGCTAGTGAGATCATACGGTGTTCGTCTTTCCCTGTCTGACTCACCTCCCTTCGCATAATACCTTCTGGGTCCATCCACATTGTGGCAAATGGCAGGATTTCTTTTTTTTTTTTATGATCAAGTAATATTCCATTGCATCCTTTTGATTACTGTCAAGTCCCTACACCCTAACCCCATTTTTCAGTGAAGGGAACTGAGTCTCAGAGAGGGTAGGGGGCTTTGTCTAAGGTCACACAGCATGTAACTGGGGGCTGCTGGGATTTGTGTGAACCACAGATGCCAAGTCTCTGGCTTGTCCCACAAACGGTTCCGGTTCTGGCTCGGAACAGACAAGCTAGGTGACCTCGGGCACGTTAATGACCGCTTCCAACCTGCTTTGGGGAATCGTAATAAAATGACATTGGGTTGTGGCTGGGAAACTCACAGTTAAAGCTTGTGAAAGAAACCCGTAAGAACACAGCCCGACCGAAAATGCCCATGTGGATTATTGCAGTTGACAGTCTCTTCTGATTGTTCATAATGATGAGCGTTCACACGGGGGGCTCCCTACAGGTGTTTTAGAAGGGGACTTCGGTGATTACGGCAGAAAGCGGTCCTCCCAGCTGCCTGACGCACATCGGCCACACCTGTGGTGGTGTACCTGTCTCATGGGGACACACAAGAGCATTGATGGGGCAGGTCCCCAGCCGTGTATGCAGCCCAGCGAGAAACTTTCCTGCACCCCGTTCTTTGTCTATAGTTTAGGCGCAAGGCTTTAGGAGCTTGAGAAGGTCAGAAAGTCACCCGGGGCCAACCGCATCGGACCTTAGATCCTTCCTCTGTGCCTTGTGCCTTTGGGTTCTGGGACACGCTGTGCTCTCAGAGCGAGGCCTTGCAAAGGCCAAGGGAGGGCTGCGCCACTTCCTGATTTTGGAGGGGGGAGGGGAGACGTGGGATAAACTTTGTATATTAGGGAACAAGGACAACCAAAACAAGTGCTTTCTGAAAGTGAATACGTTTTAAATATTTACACGAGCAGTTTATCAGTTGTGACTCAAGCTCATGTATGGCAACAGAACAGCGCTGCTCCGAAGGTAACTGCCAGAGTTTGCAGAGGCCGTATAAACTCCTAACGCCCGCAGGTGCGGCGGCTGGAAGGGCCTCGCGGTCAGAGTTAAGAATCTCCTCTTCTGATCACGTCGGCTTTTGTACCCAGAAACGACAGGGCAGCCCCTCCTGATGCAAGGCCTGGGCCCTTCCTTCTCAGTCTTGCATACCTTGCCCCAAACACAGCCAAGAGGACAACCCTGACGGGGCGCTTTCCTGCAGCCTGGCGGGTTTGGACAGCATCAGCCTGGCTCCAGAGGCAGGGGACAAGTTTTCTTTGTTTCCGGCCTCTAGCCTGTTGCATGCAGTCAATTAAAAAAAAAACAAAAAAAACTCCTGCTAAAGATGTGCTTAAGAAACCATGCCTGGCAGAAAGAGCAGCAGCCTCTTGCCAGCAGTTCATCAGACACTCCCCAGGGTCTCCCGTGCTGGGACCCTGAGCCCTCACCTGGAGAAAGGCTGGTGCGAGTGGTCCCACCCACCTGGATCCGTCTGGGGACGGAGCAGGGCCGGCAGCCTCCGAGAACCTGGAGGAGCTGGCGGCCGCATGGTGTGCATAGACGTCCCATTGAGGCCTCCCGCCGCCTCTGTCCTGTGCTCAGTGCCTTCCTGGAACACCCCTGTCACCCAGTCCCTCGGGCCTTCCCATCTGTCATTGCCAAGGCCTTTGGGCTGCTGGAGAAATCCCCTGGGACCGGCTGAGGAGCCGCCCAGATGGGACAGTCTTGCAGAGACAGCCCTGAACCGTGTGCACGGGCCTCCCCTGTTCACTCTCTCTTGTGTCCCCACACTGCCGAGCACTGCTCTGTCACCCACTGTCACGACAACGCCGTTCTGTGTCCCCACACTGCCGAGCACTGCTCTGTCACACACTCTCACGACAACGCCGTTCTGTTTCCTGTAGCCTGACATTTGGTGTTAAGGACATGCTAAGGCCAGAGATGGTGCCTTTAACCTCATACCCAGAATGCCCATGTGGGGTGTCACCCCCTGGGCCCGTCCCTCTGCCTGTCCTCTCCTGCCTCCCAAGTCACTCCGGGCAGTAGGGTCCCTCTCCGTTCCATTTTTTCATCACAGCTCCAGGAAACGCCCTGGGAAAAAGGCTTGCTTCTCTAGGCCAGTGATGCCAGCTTCCTCTCTTCCCAACAGCTTCGTAATTCTCAAATGTCTGTGGGCTATTCGGGGGGGGGGGGGTTATGGAATACAGTACAGGGGGAAGGAAAAAAAAAGACTTGAAACTTGCGTTTTTCAGTTGGGAAAACTGGGACCCCTCCAAGAGGAGAAATGTACCCAGGGTTTCAAGATGAGCAGGGTACAGCAGGTCCTGGGTGTCTGGGTTCTTGTGCTCTGACACATGCCCCCTCCCTGTCTCTGTCCAGAGGGCGGTGCACAGGCCAGGGTTGGTGCCGGCTCCTGAGCCCACCACATCCCACTCTGGGCAGGAAAACCCATCTGGTTCACCAGCCCCTCGGTGGTCTGCTCACCAGCTGCCGCTAGTCTCCAGGAAGGAGTTAACTTATCGGAAAGAGGCTTTTATTGGGGAAGAGTGAGAGGCGCCCCTGGAGGATGAGAGCCGGAGTCTCCCTAATGAAATGGCTGAACAATTTGATTTAATCTGTGACAGTTTTTATGCAGGAGCTGAAGGTGGGAGAGGGTGATGAGACATAATTGCTTCCAGGAACAATAGGGAGAGGGCCAAAGAGAAACGAGTTAATTAACTGGCCCTACAAGAGGGGCGATTTCTCTCTCCCTTCTCTTTGTGCCCGCACAGGATCAGAACTGGCACTCACCTGACATTGGCCCCCCAACCCCAAGTCTTTGGCCCAACGCTGTCTTCTTTGTGTGACCTGGGGCCTCAGTTTACTCTTCTGCGAAATGAGATGAGCGGAACAGACTCTCTCCAAAGAGAGGACCCCTTAATTCATTCTAGGAATTGAGACTCAGTAACTTTTATGAACAGTATTAATAAGAGAAGAGAACCATCATCCCTTCCGTGTGCAGTCCCATTAGACAGAAGTCCTACCTGGTCTTTGTGCTCCTCAGGACCAAGGGAAGGCGGTTGGGGCGGGCAGTTAGCAGCCGCCGTGGCGGTTAACCCCCCAGCCTCCCGTTCCTCTCTCACCTGCTGGGGGCGGAGGTCAGCCAGCTGGCTCGCTAGCCACATAGCCCTGGGATGCAGGGGGCGCACCGACCTCTTCTGACTTCAGGACCTGTGTCTGTTCCCCGGGGCCATGCTGCTATCTCTCCACAGGGATTAAACAACATCACCAAGGCGCTCTGGTCTGTGTAGGGCCAGCCACCCCTGGAGGGGACGCATGGCATGGAGAGGTCACACGCCTGCCTGCGGGGAGTTGCCCGCCAGGAATGTGGGCTGTGCCCACTCCGGCGAGGTTTCTGTTTGACCAGATCAAGGCCCCTTTCATCGTGTGCTCTGTGTTATCTTGTAAACACTGGGGTCAGACTTCTCAGGACCTTCGTTCCCGGGCATCGTCCCAGACAGTCCTGTGCACACTATGCCCTCTGTGTTTTCACAAGCCGGGCCTCGCTGTCGCTGTCAGAGCTGAAGGTCGCCAGAACCCCTTCGCAGTGTGTGAAGAGGGAGGGGGCCGAGAGAGGGCCGTTCTGGTCTCCATAGTGAAGCCGGGAACGGCTGGAAAATCTTGGTGACAGTCGGAGTATGGAAACCTACTTAGGGATCCAATCCTCCCGTCAGCCTTACAATTTCTGCCACCAAAGTGTGACAACTTTAAGCTTGCTCATGTGATCTTCCAATGTTGGCGAATATGAAGCCACGGGAGGGGGCACTCGCCCTTGCCATTCACCGTGTCCAAACCCCAAGAGTCACAGTGACACTAAAAACAAATCACCGCCACCGTCGTGGTGACCAGCTCTTACTCTGTGCCGGGCACTGGGCTGAGCATTTTATAACTGCCACACTCTGGGTTGCTCACAACAACTCAACTCTATAGGTGACATAAATTAAGTGCCATGTCCAAGGTCATAAGGCCAGTAAGGAAGAAGGCTGGGGTTCAAACCGAGTTTGCCTAACCTGTGCTCCCAACCTCCCGGAAACACTGTCTTGCTCCCTTGACCTCTGGGCTAGTCCAAGAAGGCAACAGAAGGGATTATTTAAAACAAAAAAGAAAAAGTCATCAAAGGAAACTTCTGGGTCTATAAACTTTTGAGTGAAACTTTAGAACAAGGGACACAGAGGTCCCAAGGGTTCTCTTGGATGCCAGGTGGCAATGTTTGGAAGCCCGGGCCTGGGGCAGCAGGGACAGGAAGAGAGAGGCCAGGGAAGGCCGACTCAGGTCTCCCTGTCATGGCCATTCCTAGGTGGCCTGGCATGGTAGAGAGGCAGTCAGGAGTGAATCACAGGGAATGTGTCATAGCATTATTTTAAAAACCTGTTCATGCTATGGGGTGGGGGGTGGGGCATACTAGCTGTGTTTATACCATCTTCATTTTATAACACTTCAATGCATATATGAAAAATATATTAAAGAAAGTTATTTCTAAGCTGTCTCTAAGGGCTCTCTGGGCAGTGATCTTACAGGTGAATGTATCGGTTTATTTTTTATACCTTCCATGAAGTCCCCATCCTTTCCTCCCACATGCATGAGTTGCTTTTATAATCATGAGCAGAACTCGGACAGAATAAGGGAGCTTCTGTAAAGCAGGCCTGACTGAGTTCAGATTCCAGCTCCCAACTGTCCCCCCCCCCCCCGGCTGTATATCCTATGGCAAGTTACTGTACTTTTCTGAGCCTCGGTTCCTCAAATCCATAAATTTGAGGTGTAACTACATACCCCGAAGGATTGTTCTGAGGATTAAATTATAGATTATATCCAAAGCGGATATAAATTTGATGACGTAGGATAGCTAAAAATTCCAGGATTCCTCAGGGGGTTGGATGGTCGGCTAACTCTGTGCAAGTTGAGCAAATGCCTCTCCCTGCTTGGGCCTCAGGGTCTTCAGATATGATGGGGAAATGGACTAGACAGTGGCTCATGGCCTCTTGGTCCCGCTGTCCCCGTTCCGTGATGAGCACCTGGTAACCTCCCCGCTGACTTGGGACTTGCCCCGTGCTGCCTGTGGTCTGACAGTCTGCATGAGGGACAGTAAGAGCTGGGACAGGGACCTGACATCCGTTGGTTTCCCTGCCAAGGATCTTGCAGGATTTCCGGGGGCACCCCACCACATCCTGACCCCGCTAGACAGGTGCGCCTGCCCTGTGACCCACATTGTTCCCTGCTCCCCTCTTGGGCAGGTGCAGCCGCAGGCCCGCCGACCAGCCCCGCCTTGTTCTCCTTTTCCCGTATGGGGCGACCGAGGCTGTGGTGTGGCCCTGGTGCGACCCTGGTGGCCGGGGGCACTGAGCAGGGCAGGACCGATGGAGAGCAGGCACGCCGCTCAGAAAGACGCACCAGCCCGCTCCTGCCGGACTCACAGTCGGAGGCCATCACAACCTCACGGAGGAGCCCTTGGCATGTGCTCATCCAGGATGTTTCAAACCTCGTGGTTGGAAACCTGTTTTAAGAAAGCTTCCCCAGAAGCTCCGAACATAAACTAGATAAAAGCAAGCTGCTGGTTAGGGCTGGCAGGTCAGCCCTCTTGCCTCTCTCTGCCCCCTGCTATGACACCCCAATCCTAGGGTATATCATAAAGCACCAATCGAAAAATAGTAATTCAGTTCTCCTTCATATTGTGTGCATGTGTGTGCACGTGTGTGTATGTGTGTGTATGTGTGTGCATGTGTGTGTATGTGTGTGCATGTGTGTGTATGTGTGTGTGCGCGTGTGTGTGTGTGTGTGTGTGTGTGTGTGTGTGTGTTTATAGGCTCATAGAGGGCAAGCAACCTGCTCAAGGGCACGCAGCAAGAAGTCTGGCCAAGTGCTTTGGAGTTTTGCCCAGCACTCTGTCTATCATAGGACAGGTACCGCCCACTGGTCACCTGGGCTGCCAGGTCTGACACATGTCCATGAGCCTGTGGTCTGACCCCTTCTACCCCTGGCTGCCAGAAGGGGATCTCATGGACTTTCAGGCCAACAGGAAGGCTCAGCTATGTCCTAAGACCAGGATGGAAGCATCCTATAAAATATTTTATGGTCATTTTAGGATATCATAGGAAGAAGCCAGCTTTGCGGCCAGTTGGTGCTGGGGAAAATTTCAATTTTACCCCTTATTAGGTCACTAAACATCTTTCCATTGTTTCTTTTTTTAAAAAACGAAAATGGTCATTGCCATATCGGCCTTACTGGGTTTCCCCTTCAGGATCCGCGAGCAGGTGTTACAGGACGCACACGCTCCGGGGAATCTCCGTGGCTTGTCCCCGCGCTGGCAGAGCCTGTGACCAGAGAGGGGACGTGGCTCCCCCCACCTGGCGGGACTCTGTGAAGTGGTGTCTGGCCTTCTATCCCATTGCAATCAAAACAATCCACCCCACCCCCACCTCCAGTTCTTTCTCGTCTAAATCAGCTTTTCATACTCGGCGGTTCCACGCGACGCAGGGCTGGCGGGACACAGTGCCACCTGGGCTGTGACTCTGCTGGACCCCAAACACATTTCCTTCCAGAAACCATCCTGCAAATGGGGCCGGACCCCAGGCCCAGTCCCGGACCCCAGGCCCAGTCCCGGACACCAGGCCCGGTCCCAGACACCAGGCCCAGTCCCGGACACCAGGCCCGGTCCCAGACACCAGCCCCGGTCCCGGACACCAGGCCCGGACCCCAGGCCCGGTCCCGGACACCAGGCCCAGTGCCGGACCCCAGGCCCGGTCCCGGACCCCAGGCCCGGTCCCGGACCCCAGGCCCGGACCCCAGGCCCGGTCCCGGACACCAGCCCCGGTCCGGGACCCCAGGCCCGGACCCCAGGCCCGGTCCCGGACCCCTGGCCCGGACCCCAGGCCCGGTCCCGGACACCAGGCCCGGTCCCGGACACCAGGCCTGGTCCCGGACACCAGGCCCGGTCCCGGACACCTACATCATGTATAATCCAGTGACGTCATGAGCAGTGACAGCGGAAAAGAGACATCAGATGACACTGAACGCAGTTCCATAGCGTGGGGAAACAGTGAATTCAAGAGTAGGATTCTTTTTTTTTTTTTTTTCATTTCCAATGTGGCCCCAAGGAAATGCAGGTGTCCTTAGAAAGGCAGTGGACAGGCACTTGCGTGGAAGCGCTAACTAACGGCCGTCTGGACACCCGGACCCAGGGGGCTATCAAGTTAGCGACTTCTTTATTATTATCACACATCCTAGCAAGACTTACTTTTGCTTTGTATTCACACACGTGACTCACCGACATGGCTCCTGAACTTATCAGGGGAGATTGAAATCTACCTTTTGCCACCTAACAGCCGTTGCTTCCACTGAGCCCCCCGCCCAGGGTCCTTAGCCCCTCACTGTGAGTCACTTGTCAAAGCACGCGGATGCCAGTGGTGCAGACGGCTGGACTGCTCTTTCTCAGCTCACCTCTCCCCGCCTTGCCTCCTCAGACCGCCTGCCCTGCCCTCCGAGTGGACAATCCTTTTCACAGGGGTCTGTGCCGTGGTTCAGAGAGGGACAGAGTGCGGTGAGGACAGAGACCTCAGCTCTGGTTTTATTCCAGGCTGGAACATGAGATGGGTGTGCCTAGAGGAGACCTGTGGCTCTCCTACGCCTTTCGACCAGCAGGGAACGGGGCTCACGCAGCTGGGAAGAGGTGGGAGCAGGGTACGAACCCGGGAGTCTGGCTCTGGAGTCGAGCCAGCTCTTAACCACTCTGCTGTCAGGCCCAAGGATTGGCTGGAGGATCGCGGAGAGCGGGCTCTGTCCTTGATTACGACGACCTCACGCGGCTACTCCTTTGTGTGCGAGAGGGCCATGTGTGTCGCAGTGGGTGGACCCATCGGTGTCTTGATTGAGTAGTGAATCAAGGATTGGGTCCTGACACTTTGGGCATGAGCAATTTGTATTCAGAAGGTGTAAGTTTTAAGCTGATCATCCCTGGGACTTGGAGGAGGCGATGGGGAGGAGAGGGATGGCACATCTGTGAATCGGTAAGGAGCGTGGCTGCCCCACCCCCACCCCCAGGGTTCATGTAAGAGTTAAAATTTAATGGACTCTGTTGACTAAACTGATTCCTCTCTCCTCTCTGTTTTGGGGTCTGTTTGTTCCCTGGAGGGTACACACTTCAATTTGTCATTACATGTTTGTTTCTTTCACTGTGAAAACCCCCAGGCTGTCAACTTCCTGAGAACACAAGTCCATTGCTGTTATATTCCTCAATGAAAAGTCAGGACATAGCAGGTGCCTGGCACATAGCAAGTGCTCACTTATTTGGTTTAGTGGCTGGAGGTACTGTCTACCAGGTGGCTGGCACAGGGCTGTGCTTTCAGGGGCAGCTTGAGCCCGTCAAGGTGATCTTTTTCTCCTAAGGACAAGTGGGAGGACAATCCCCAATTCCTCCTGAAGCTCTCTAAGTCCCCAGCTTCCTCCCTACACATACTCCCAGAGTCCTCCTCTGGCCACGGTCTCAGCTACCTGGAAGGTGCTGGGCCACAGTCTCAGTTACCTGGAAAAGCACTGTGTGGTGTTGCAAAGCTGTTTGGCAGCACAAGGGAGCCACCATTGAGGCTTGGAGGCCCTCCCATTTCTGCCTGCAGCTGAGTTACCATCATGAAACAAGCCCCCTCCCTCCTCTGCTGGTTCTCAGATGGGAGGAAGTGGTTTGGACCCACGGTACTTATTTCCTTTGGAACTCTTGGGGAGGAGAGAGAGGGAGGAAGTCAGTCACATGGTATGGTCTCAATGCATATTTATTAATGGAAGGGAGGGATGGATGGAGGGATGGATGGATGGATGGATAAAAGTGCTAACAGGGCCCTCCAGTTCCTGACAAGAACCACATAGTCTGGCGTGACATGCTGGAAATCCTTAATGAGAATTTTAAGCTCCAGCCTCTCTCAGCGCCGGGGGACATAAATTCCTGCCGAATGTCAAATGAAAAATTAAAACCCAGCAGCATTTAAGAATGCAGGAAGCTGCGGCTTTACCGGAATGAATAATTTTGAAGTCTTTAAGAGGCACACTCCGCCTTGGAAATGTGTTGCTAGCTCTCAAAACTCAGAGAGGGGGATTTTTTTTTTTCTGTATTAGGAAAATTATTTCAGTTTGTCGCAATGCAAACCTCCCCCTGTCTGCCTCATTTGCTCTATCAGATGGAGGAACAAGCAGAAGTTAGCACTCAGAAAAACGAAGTAGTCGTCTACACTCTGCTGGCTATATATATAGTTGGGTCCATAGTCATTAACACAGCCTGTTACCCCGTCTCCTGCCTAGAAGTACCTCAGTCAGTTAATGCACTTACTTCCGTTGTCTGGCTTCAGAATGGTATTAATAGCCACTATTTAGTACTTAGCATCTCCTGCATATTGTAGATAACTTAACCCTGTTACAAACGCATGAGGAGGCTGGTCTTTTTAAGAAAATGAAACTAACACTCAGAGAGGCAGAGTGACTTGCTCAGAGTCACACAGCTAGCTCCCTGGCGGTTGACCCAGAGCGCTGAGTGTGGTGTGGCCGTTCAAGTCAGAGACTTTCCATGAAGCCGTGTTGCTACCCTGGTTCTAGATCTGTTGGAGACACAGGCATCTAAGTAGACTTCAGTCTGTCCGTTTCATGGGTTTTTAATATATAGTATTAGCAGTATACTTCTCTAGCATGCTTCTAACTGGAGAATTTCAACTGCAAAAGACTTTGCCAGACCTTTGATTTGGGCTTCCCTCTCCAATTTTAAAAGGACCACAGCCCAGTGTAGAGGCTTGTGGCTCAGTGTCGCATAGCAAACCACAGAACGACAATTTGCAGAATACGGGGTGTGTTTCTCCTGAAAGGAAGAGCAGTGCTTTAAGTACGCACTTTAGCCCTTCACACACTTGCTCTCCCAGAGGCTCCCCACCCCCACCCACTGACCTCAACCCTTAGAGCCTCTCACTGCTGTGTGACTTGGACAAATCGCCTGACTTCTCTGAGTCTTGGGTTGTATTCTTGGTTTTTGTTTTTTAATTTGTCAAAAGCACAGAACAATAGTAATCTTAAGAGAATTATCCTGAAAACAGCTTTTCATGCGACCCCCTCCCCTGCCCCTCGGCAGGACAGATGCCATCCTTTCCCGTTCCCGGGCATGACCCCAATTCAGGACATTTTGAGCCTAACATTATGATCGTTTTCCTGACACCGGGATTTCTGGACACCTAGGAACCTCAAAGACTGTGGGGTGTGCCACATTCTCTGGAGAATTCTAGTTCTCCAAGTCCTCTTCTAACCCTGCCCCGGGCACATGCCCCCGACTTTGATCTTTATTGCCCGTTATTATCTACCATTGTTGGCATTATTCCGAAGAAGACCCGTGTAAGCCAGACTCCCAGAAGCACCACAGCGACCATGCAGCCTCTCTGGGCTCCAGGCACCTCAGACGTCCTGACTCTTGACTGACAGCATCCGTTGCCCACCTCCTCTGTGTCTGCAATTGACCCGAGCACTGGGCATATGTGAGTGCTTATAGTCTGCCCAACGCCTATGTGAATTGGGCTCATTCATGTCACTTTATGGAGGAGAGAATGCAGGCCCAGAGAGGTTGAAATGACTTGCCCATGGCCACACTGCTCGAAAGGAGGTCTGATCGCAAGCGGCAGCCGCCCTTCAGCAGAACCCTGCTGTGTGCCAGGTGGTTCTGAAGCTGCAGTCCCTACTGGCATGCGTGTGCCCGGCCCAGATGTTCCACCCCTTCTTGTCTGTAATCACACATTAACTATTCAGTGAGCGGCCGTGATGTTCTGGGCGCTGTTAGGGACTGGGTCTCACTTTAGACACTGCTCTGCCCGTTCTCACAGAGAGCTTCTCTGTCTCTAAAAGGTCACCTCCCCCACTGCCCGCTGTGCACTTGAGAGGTCCTGGTTCTCCCCACCCAGCCCCCGCCATGTCCTCCCAGATACCTTCAGAGGCTGGACATGGTCTCCCCTGGGAGTCACAGCTGCGGGGCCGCCGGGATCGCCATCACAGCCGCTCCATCAGCGGCTGCTGCCCCGTCGGAGTGAGCCGGTGGCCGGGCCTCCCACGGCTGTAGACAAGCCCATGCTATCAAGGAGAACAGCAGTTGCTAAACATGCCCCACACTTCCTCTGCAAGAAACGGGGAAGGCACGGGCCTTGCAGAGGGGGCAGGTTCCTGTTTTCCGTTACCACCCCGAGCAGGCTTCTCTCTGTAAGGACAGGGAAGAGGCGTCATTATTCTTTTTTTTTTTTTTTGCAAAGCACTTGGGAATATGGGCTGCTTGATTCTGAATGTCCAGGCTTTCAGAGGCCGGGATATTATTTCTCTAATTAAAAGGCAGAGGAAGCTGAAAGGGACGCGCTCACAGCCCCTGGAGCTCACTGGGTCCAAGGAGCCACAACTTCTCCTTTCATAGTTTCCCAATTATTACTGCCTCCTTAGGTCACTGCCAACTCAAACCCAGAGCAGAGCTTCTGGCCCCTGCTCTGCCAGGGACTGGGTTTTAATTGGCAGAGGCTTAAAATAGAGGCATTGGAGCCCCTCTGCAGAAAGGAGCTGCCCACCAGCCTTCCCGGGCAAGACCTGCCGCCCCTCGGCTGTGCTAGCCTGAGAGGAGCCAGGCAGGCTGTTGAAAACAGGCGGTCGATGCAAGCTGACTAAGAAAACATGGCAACCGAAGGCAGCGTGTGGTGCTTGACTAGGTCCTAGACCAAGGGAAAAGGACTGGGAAGAGTATGATTGTGACGGCGGGGCGGTGAGGTGCAGATACATCAACCGTATTAGAGGGTGCCGTGTCCACGTGCATTTTCTTGGGTATGACAATGACACCGCAGTCATGTGGGAAAGTGTGTCAGGTCTTAGGAGATACGGGCTGATGTATTTGAAGGGTTAGGTGTCAGGGCGTCTCTAACTTTCAATAGTTCCCTGAAAGAAAAAGGAATTGTAAAAACTAAATAAAGAGAAAGAAAATGAGAGAGACAGAAAGCAAAATATTCCTATTGGAGGAATTCAGGCAAAGGGCATTCATACCTTGTGCTATTTCATCTTTTTGATAGGCTTAAATATTTTAAAAAATAATAATGCGTAGCTTCCTATTCATAGCATGCGAGTCACAAGCAGGAAGCTCAGGCACCTGGGGCTGAAGGGGTTGCCAGTAGAATGTGGACTCCAGACAGGACCGCTTGGGAATCGTCGCCCTGAGCTGGGAATGCCAGATGGGGGCCACGCTGGGGCTGCTTCTGAGAGCCCTGGCTGACCCCTCCCCCCACCTCACAGAGGGTCCCGTGACGTGCCCGGAGTTACACAGCTGGCCCTGGAGCAGAGAACCCAGGCCAGTGTCTGTAGCTGGCGAGGCACAGCTCTAACCCAGCAGGACCAACACTGCCATCCGGGGACAGTCATTCAGAAACCTCACTCGGCGTACTTATCGCAGATGAATTGAAAACATCAGGGTTGCTTCTAAATTTAGAAGGAACGCTATACCAGATAGATGCTTCCTTAGACAACGTGTGAAAATACCTGCTGGGCGCAGGGCACCTTGGGAAGGTGCAGAGGGAACGTTGCAAAAGACAGAGTGGGCAATTTGCCTAGGAGGGGAAGGACAGACTGGCAGAACTATCTGTAAGTGGAGGTGTTTTCCTCCCCTAAAATTCACAAGGAGGCACAGAAGGGGTTTGAGCCGAGACTCAGAAGGCATGAGCTCAGTGGCAACTTTTCAAAGATCAACTCTTACTGAGAATCTACAATGAGTTAGTTAGGCTCTGAATTTAGTCAATGGAACTTCACTGGGTCTGTTCCCAGCTCTGGAATCCAGCTGTGCACAGAAAACCAACGACACCCTGACCCGACTGAGCCTGCCTGCTCTCAGGGAACCATGGGAAACAGATAGAAGTGTGGCCGCTATCAGTTATGGTGACAGCTGGAAGGGAATGAGATGGTTAATAGGACAGAGGGGCCCGGGGTGGTTTGGGCGGGGGGAACTGTGGGCCCCAAGAAAGCTCCAAGTCTGATGGCAGAGGTGGGTGGCCACTAGGTAGGGACTGTAGAGGGATGTTCACAAAAAAACACATCTGGTGCAGAAGAAGCAGCTTGGAATGTGGAACCCTCGAGGCGGGGGTTGCAATATCCGCTCTGCTTAGTTTTGTTGGGTAACTGGGTGACCCGGGGTGCTGCTGCTCATGTCCCCTGGCCTGGATGTTTCATCATCTGCCTTTTCAGCTTTGGGATAACTGACAGGAATCAGAGAGAGTTGAGAAAAATGTTCCTAAAACTGCCGTCCATGCTGCTAGGAGGCCTGAGCTGCGGCCTGAGCAGGAGGGGGGTGGGGTGAGGTTGGAGCCCACAATTGGCAAGGGAGGGCCCCACCAAGTCCCTCAAGTAAAAGTATGGGGCCAGCCCTGGCCCAGCGACCTGTCAGGAGGCTACCCTTCAGAGCTCGCAAAGACACGCACGCCTGTCTGTGTTGAAAGCAACTGATTCTGGAGGGCTTTGTCCATTCCTTCGCCATCAGCGCCCAGGCTTACGGCCACAGGGCAGGTTAGCAAGATGCCCCTAAGGGGATTGGAGGTTGGTTAATGAAGTCCGAGGCTGCAGAACTCACTTTACTGAAATGAAATAATCCACTATGCAAACAACCAACTTTGTGCACGTAGGCAGTCGTGAACCATGTTCCGTCCCCCGCTGGGTTTGTGCCCATCTCCTAACTCAGGCAAAGGAAGCCCATTTCTCCAGCTGCTGGATCTCCCGAGGTACAGGTGACTCAGCATCGTGGGGCAGGGATGCAGTGTTTAAGCCCCACACCTTACAGCTCGGTCCGGTATTACCACATTCCCAGTTCTCCTCAAAGCATTTTTCCTTCTTTCTGTTTAAATGTGGGAAACGTTAGAAGAGAAAAGAAACAACCTCAAGAACCAGTGAGCCCTTTCTCCGTGGAGAGAATCGCGCGTGCGTTAACTCACATAAGAAGGAAGTTCAGTGGGCGTGGATCGAATGCGAGGCGCTGTACTCCGTGCCACAAAGCCATCAATGGGATTCTTGCGTCCGCAGAGGGCTGAAACCATAGGACCTTCAGGCCCCATGCAAGCTAAAAGTCCCCTGAGAGCCAAGTTTGTGCCCCTTCTGTGGCTGAATAAGTACTGAGTCATTCATTCAATCGTTTATTCAGCAAGTGTGTGTCGAGCCCCTGCTGTGTGGCGTGCGCGGCTCTGGGTACCGAGGTAGAGAACCCAACAAGTCACCGTGTAGAAGGTGGCCAAGGGAGCAGTAAGGAGAAACCCCACCCGGGAAGACAGTTTTATAATGAGCCCAACATGACACCAATGAGCCAATCAAGAAGAAGGAGGGTCAGGTAAAGCAAATGTCAAGGGCAAAGGTTCAGGGCTGGAAATGTCTGGTGTATTCAGTGGGAAGGAAATAGGGACAGGGAACTCATATTTGAGGAGAAGCCAGGTGAGAGATATGGTGGTTGCTTAGGGTACCAGTTGATCCTCCCTAAGGGCTGCATGTGGCCACACTTCCCCTGAAGGGACTGAGGTCCCTAGGGTTTGACTACCTACCTGCTCTAGGTCACCCAGCTGATGAGTGACTCCAGGTCTAGCTGAGTAGCTTCTGGAGGTGAGCTCACTGTCATTATTGGGCTGGCCTGCTATGGGACCTTCCCACTGCTTTCCTCACAACACTGCGGCCCTGTGTCCCCAAACAAGACATAGGTCCTTGTCACCGTTCTGCTGCAGCACCTACCCTAGACTCCCATTTCCCACTCCACCCCTTTTCCTGGCGTTGATGCTCATCACAGTGTGTCCCCACCTGTGACACCTCCTCCCATGACAGTGTCCCTACTCAGGGCCTCCACGCCCCTCTCTCCACAGGGACTTGTGTCCCTCTGCCCACATGCAATCTCCCACCTGTTCACCATTAACTTGGCCAGTGTCCATCCCTCCCTGTGTGGCATGCCCTCCTTCCTGCAAGTCTTGAGCAAGAGCTTGCTCACCTTGTCCCCCTGTCCTCCCGGCCCTCCCCCAACCCAAGGCGGGCACTGCCTCCTCAGAGTGCCCTTGGAGTTCTGCCTGCCCTGCAGGAACAAGACATGCGATGATCAGAGTCAAAAACGGGGGCAGGGTTAGGGGGCCTGAGATATTTGGGAACTGGGTGGCCTTGCGAAGTTTTCTCCATTTCTGTGGGAGCCTAAGTGGTGTTACTATTCCTGTTTCCTCCCTAGGTCTTCAGGGGCCTTGGGAGAATGCGTGTAGACTAAATAGCACAGTGCTGGGCACAGTGGGGGGGCACTGACCGTGGAGGTCTCCCTTTCCTTTCAAAGTGGAACGTGAGCTTGGAAGGCAGGAACATGCCTGACACAGCACCACTGAGCCTGGCACCGAGCCTGGCTCCCGAAGAGCTGACCATCATTACATCATTCTCCGCCCAGTGAAGGAACAAGGGAACCCGTGCAGGTGCTGGTCTGCCTTCTGAGCGAGAGTGCGGGCTTTGTGACGGCTGACTCGGCCCCCTCTGGGCAAGATGACACGCTCGCCCCAAAAGTCATCTGGAAGAGACAGAGAGTGGACCCTATTGCTGCTTTGGAAGCGGGGTTTCGTGTTTCTGGAACCATCTGCAGAGTTGGATAAGTGGTCCATCTGGCTGAGCTGAAGTCCCCAGCGCGAGAGGGACTTAATTGTTAATGTCATCAGAATGTCCTTGTGTTTCTTTGGGAGGCCTCTCAACTCTGAGTGCTCCCAGGAAAAAGAAACATAGAAGCTTCCTTTCCACCGTCGGTTTCTGCTGGGAGGCGTTGCACAAACACGTTATTCAGTAAAGCCGGTCTTTTCCATCTTGCTCAACCCAGCCCGGCTGCATCCACCCCCGGGGAGGCCACACAGCTTCTCAGTGTCGGGGGGTTAGGTGAAGAGGTCAACAGGCTTCCCAGAGCTCGGGACGGCTCTGAGCGGGACCCACTCCAGCCTTTGCAACTCTGCCACTTTGCTTTTCTTAGTCTCTTTCTCTGGATGCATCACATACAAACTCTCTGATTTGCTATAGCTAACTCAGGCATTCATTTATTTAAGTCAGTATTATATTCAGTGAATGTTAGCCTCAAGCCAGCCAGGAAGCTAAGCTCAGAGAGGACAAGGGTGACTGGTATGTGCCCTGCCAGTCAGGAGCTCAGTGAACAGGGGCCAGGGATAAGCCACAGTGAGAGGGCAGCGCGGTGGACGTTCCAGTGAGGAAGGAAGCCCAAGGACATAGCCCTCGATGTGGCAATGGCCCCAGGGCTTGGTGGAGGGATGGTGTTCAGCTCAGCCTTGAATGTGAGCAGAATCTGCTAAGGTGATGCTAGCCACGATGTTCCATTTGTGCCTTCTCCTTTTCTTTTTTTCGTTTTGGGATGACTTCCCTTGCATCTTGCCTGGAGTTGGAAGTGACTTCAGTATTTATCAATCATCCATCATCCCGCCTCTTGTGATCCCCTTGCCTTTCTCCAGCGCCGCCGGGACGGATTGATGAATCGACCCTCCGCAAATCAGCTCAGTGTCAGTCCCGATGAGCCCCAGCCTCCCATGACCCCCCCCGTCGTCGTCCTTGGCATTTGTGTGGATTCCTCAGAGGGTCCTCGCTGCCCTGACCTGCCTGCCCGATTACCTTCCACTGTCACTGTCCTGACAGGCTCGGCTGGCTTTGTTTCTGCATTCATGTCAACTGGCCCAGTGGCCCGGAATGGCCCTCCCCTTATTTTAAGATCTTCCAGAATCAGGAGTGAGTCTCCTGTCGGGGTGACCCGGGGCTGTGGTTCTTCCATGTCGCAGAGTCAGAGTCCAGTCACAGGGCTCAGGCTCTCCAAACCCCTGCAAAAGTGAGGTCAAGCCATGTCCTCCCTGGTCTTGTATTCTGCCAGAAGGTGAAGTTCTCCAATTGTCCACATGGCTCATGTCCCGAACTGGCTCAGCCCATGTGGCACAAGTGGGGAGGAGGGGGACCCTGTCAGAGGTGGTGCCATCCCCCTGAAGCCAAGCCGAGCCAGAGGGACCTGCCCCCGTCCCAGAGGCACGAAGTTCGCTGGTCACATTGCTTCCCAGCAGAGCAGACACTGGGGATCTGTGCTGACACCCTTGCTCGACCCTCTTTTTTTTTCAGTCCACCAAGAAAAGGACCTATTCCTGTTGTCTCGTGTAATCCCCTCCAAACTCTAGGTCTGTACCCGACAAACAGTTTTGCATATGCACATGGTCGTTAATTATACCCGCAGATTACTCGACTAATATATCCATTATAAATATGATAGACATTTTAAAAGGATAAGACTACTCAACATTTATAAGTAGATATTCTAGCATTTTCTCCCCATGCTCAAGCGTAGCATCACATGCACGCCATGGGGGCGGCCCAGACTTAGAAGCATGGGAGAGGAGACGGGCGTCATTGCTAAACAAGGAGGGATCTTCAGAGGGAGTTTCTGTACATCAGCTGTCATCTCCCCCTGACGCAAATACACAGTCTGTCTTCTGGGAAGGGCGCCGAGATCCTCACAACCTCTGTGTAGGGGTAAAGACAAGAGCCTGTCTTCCCGTGGCAAAGGAGACTAGATGTGTGGCGGCTCCGGGTCGCGTCAGGTCCCGGAAGGGGTCTCATATAGCACCCCTTCCCCATCGCTCTGTTGGTCTGACTTACAAAAGCTGGAAGTCCTGTGAGGACAGGGGCTGCCTATGTCATCAGGGGTGGGCACTTAGCAGCAGCTCCGTCCGTGGCCACAGACGTCAGACAGTCACTAGGACAGTGACAGGCAATCTTTTGAGCTTGGTGTGTCAAAATTCGCCAAAAAAAAAAAAAAAAAAAAAAAAAAAAAAAAAAAAAAAAAAGAGCATAACTTGGGTGGTGTGTCACTTCGAGAAAAAAAACCCATAATTTCATGATATTTGTAGTTTAAATAACAAAAATGTTTTGGCCTACAGACCTCAGGCACAGAGTGTCTACGCTACAGCAAATGTTTTATCCTCGGCTACTGCATCTGGCCGTGCCTGAGCCAAGGATGAAACGTCCTTCTTGGCACGCGGCCCCATACTTCTCTGGTATGCGGCTGCATGCCCCGTGTCGTCGAAAATGGTTACGTGTGTCAGTGCTGACACACATGTCATAGGTTTGCCATCACGGCGCTAGGAAGAAGAGAAGTTGCACGGGAGGGAGAAGGTAGAGGGACTAGGTAAATAAATAAATAAGGAAGAACAGAAACGCCCCTGCCTGTAGATGACAAACTTCCTGACAGCCTTCGCCGCCTCCCGGCTCCGGCAGCATCTGGCCAACAAGAGGAGCCCAGAGATGCAATGGGATTAGTCCCCGATCACAGCCCAGCTCCCAGCAGCACAGGATGTGTCCCAGGGGTGGCAGGACAGCAGGCTGGCGGCGGGAGATAAGGCCGCTGAGATTAGCTTCTCCGTGTGACCTAAGCCGGGCCTCTTAACTGCTCTGCGCTGGTATTTTCATCTCAAAAATATACTGTAAATATATACATAGATAACAATGATAAGACTTGCCCAACCACCCCTGGGTGTACTTGAGCAGCACAGCAGGTGAAAAGATCAGTGACAGAATGAGTGTGGCCCCCGCGAAGCTCCCCTCTGACCCTCATCCTGTGACGCCTTCATATTTCGGGGATATGCTCCTCCTCCCTGCCCCCCACCCCCGCTCCTGACAAGAGTCTGTTGTCATTATCTAAAGAAGACCCAGCTCAAAACTGGCTTTGAAATTTCTGATTGTCGGCCGGAGTTTATTTCTTTACCCAGTGAACCGCAGCTGATTGTACCTAGGAGCAGAACAGCCGTGGAGGGGACAGAAGAGGACACACAAGCTCAGGGGATGACATTCCTGGCCAATACGGAATTCCAACCCCTCAAACTGACCCTTAGCTGGCAGACTGTTTCACTATGTTTTATTTTAGTTTGAGTAGCAATAACATTATAAATAGTAATAACTGATCTCTGTAGAGTGCCTTGCTGGCTCTATTTTTTCAAGTCTATTATTCCATTTAATTTTTGCAAGAACTTTTGTGAAATACTATGATTTGTATGGTCACTGTGGCTTATTGGAAACCTGATGTGTGTAAGCACTATAGACATTATCAATTCATCTCAACAGATGAGTGTGCTTCTTACGCTCATTTCCCACTGAGGAAACTGAGGCACGGAGAACTATAATAGCTTTTCTTCTAAGGACAGGCAGCGGGTAAGAGGGAGTGCTGGACTTGAACCTGGCCAGATGGGCCCCGTGGCCCGTGCTCTTGATGCCACACCTTGAGACAGTATTATATACCCACTTTACAGATGGGGAAACTGAAGCCCCGAGAGTAAAGCCATGTGCCAAGCTGTCAGCACAGGATACACTATGATTTATTTAATCCCGAAGCCCATGCACCATCTACTTTTCTACAACCATAATCATTTCCACTTGTTTCTACCCGGCAAACTCTAAGGGAGGAAGTGTTAGAAATAGTGTGAAGTGGGTTCCAGAAGCGGACCTCCCCCCTGCTGGGGCTGCTAAGAAAGTGGTCACCACAGTGTAAAATGCTGAACCCATCTGAACACACGAGGCCAAGTGTTGGGGGGGTGGGTGAGTGGGAAGCTCTGGCCGGAAGGCACAGACACCAGGACGGGCCAGAGCCAAGGGTTTCAGTGCAGCTGGTCCAGCAGATAGCGTGTCCTCAGGAGCCTGTGGGTCCGTGGCGGCCCCTGCTCCACGGAAAACAGAGCGATCGGAATGAGTGAATAGGAAGAACCATCTAGGCACTTTTACAAGCTGCAACTGTGGAACTGTTTTCAGCGGGCAGCATCTACTCAGTGTGTGTGTGTGTGTGTGTGTGTGTGTGTGTGTGTGTGTGTGTGTGAACTGCTCGCTGAGAACGGCAGGGAACAGCTCAGGAGCCTGTATTTTACGTTCCCTGTGAAACAAGGGGGCTGCCGCCACCTCGCCCATCACTCAGGTGTCACTTCTAAAGGGAGACACCTTCTCCTGCCTGCACAAGCAGTCCTTTCCAAGTGCCAAGGATTTCAATGCATTCTGACAGCCAGAAGGCGACTGAGGCAATTTGATGTAATGTCAGAAAAGGCACTTTGTCAGTTGGCAAGAACCTGGGGGGAGAACAGGAGAAGAGAGCAAGGTGCTTTCTAAGGGGGGGCGGAGCCAAGGTGCTGCTCTGCTCCTTGTCTGTGCCCCGGAGGCACCCCCCCCGGGTGGGGTCCCCACAGCAAGTGCCCACAGCTAAGGGGGACAGTGTGTAACTAAGCCACATGGAGAACCGTGTTTGTCAAAATGTCCGGAGAAGGGATGTCCAGCGCACCGGGTCACCTCCACCCGTGTCCCTCGGCACGCGGAGGCTGGGTTGTGCTGTGACTTCGAGACATACAGCCTGAGCCCCCCTCCCAAGCAGTGAGTGATTGGGGGCAAGTCACTACCCTCTCTGAGACTGTCACTCTTTAACGAGAGCGGCCCAGGCAGTCACGGCTCCGCGGTTCAGAGGCTTCTTGAGCCCAGATTGAGAACAGCGTGTAAAGGGGGTTAGGACACAGCAGACACCTGCTCCCTGCTGGCACCTGCCTTCTTTCTCCTCCAAGTGTAGACGGTTGGTGAAAAAGGTAAGTCTGCAAACAAACAAGAAATACACTAAGGCACAACCTTCCTTCAGGGCACTTTGACAGCACGTGGTTAAAAAAAGGGTGTGTGTGTGTATTAAAATATGTATATTTAGAATGCAAGGTGGGACTCCTGACCCGTGGGCTGAGCAGTGGTTTGGATAGGACTTCAAAAGCGTGCGCGCGCACACACACACACACACACACACACACACACACAAATGGAACCGCATCCACATTTAAAACTCCTGCAATACAAACGAAACCATCAAGGAAGGGAAAAGACAACCGCTGAGTGGGAGCGAATGTTCACAGATTATACGTCCGACTAGGGACTTGTATTCGGGATGTATAAAGAACACCCGCAGCTCAGTAACAAAAAGGAAAGTAACCCAATTTTAAAACGAGCAAAGGGCCGGAATAGACGTTTCTCCGAAGGAGATGTGCAAATGGCCTGTAAGCACGTGAAAAGATGCTCAGCACCATCAGACAGTAAGAGCATGCAGATCAAAATCACGAGGAGATACTGCTTCATACCCACTGGGACTGCTCTAAGAGTGATAAAAAGAAAAGATGACAGTACGTGTGGGTGAGGACGTGGAGAGCTTGGACGTGCCCGCGCTGCTGGTGGGGATGGGGGTATAGAAATGGTGCCGCTGCCTTAGAAAAAATTTCAGCAGCTTCTCAGAAGGTTAAACATAGAGTTACCAGATGACCCAGCAATTCTACTCCTAGGTATACAACCAAGAGAACTGAAACACACACACACGCACATGCACACACGCGCGCACACACGCGCACACACACGCACATGCACACACGCGTGCACGCATACACACACGCACATGCATGCGCACACACGCGTACACACGTGCACGCACACACGCGCACACGCACGCACACGCATGCAGGCACACGCACACATACACACGCGCGCACACGCGCACGCATGCGCGCACACGCGCACACACACGCGCACATGCGCACACACACGTGCACACGTACGCACATGCACGCACGCACACACACGCACACGCACAGTTGAACAGGAATGTTCATCGCAGCATTATTTATAATCACCAAAAAGTGGAAACAACCTCAGTGTCCGTCAGCTAATGAGTAGATATATTGTACGTCCATACGGTGGAATATTATTCAGCAAGAAAAGGTCATGGAGTGCTTACATGTGCTGTAACGTGAATGAGGAGAAAGGAGCCACACACAAAAGGCCACTTATTGTCTGATTCCACTGATATGAAACATTCAGAACAGGTAACTCTATGGAGACAGAAAGTAGATTAGCAGTTGCCCGGGGCTGGGAGTGAGGATAGGGAATAGGGAATGCCTGCTGATGGGTCCTTGGTTTCTTTGTGGATGATGAAAAGGTTCTGAAATTAGATCAGGGTGGTGGTTACTCTGTGCACGTAACTAAAACCACTGACTCGCACGCTTTCAAGGAGTGAACTGCGTGGTGGATAGGTGACTTATGGCTCGATAAAACCATTTCTAAAATGTTAGCTACAGAGGCCAAATATAGCTTAAACTACTACCTTATATAATACAACAATATTTTCCTTTAACAAAGGTCTTCACATGTATATGTTGAATGGAAAACCATTAGCATGTTATTTAAAGAGATCATTCACTACATTTTTATTATCTCTCAGAAAATAAAAGTACACCTTCTGACCCAGTAATTCTGTAGCAAAAGGGAATAATCACGAATATGTGAATAGATTTAGCTATAAAGACGCGCATTGCAGTGTTGTCTAAGACATCACAGAATTTGAAACAATGACTATCACTCATCGAATACTTACTATTTGTAATGCACCTTTGTGCTATATGAAAGTCATCTCATTCCTCCACTCTGACCATCCTGTGGGGAAGCTATTGGTATCATTATACTCCTTTTTAAGGAGGAAGGAAGAGCCCAAATTAAATGGCTACAAATCAGAGCTGGCATTCGTATCCAAGTCTGTCACACTCCGTGACTGGCAGGTGCTCCTTACTGTGTCTCTCTCCCTCACAACCCAAATACCAGATTGCACGCTGGCATTAGAAACAGTCTGGCAAATTAATGGGTGTCAGCCCACAATGCTATTCACCATGGACTGTTAGGTGACAAAGGCAGGTTCAAAACCAATAGGATCTCATTGGTTTTCTGCTATAAATATATAAACACCCCCCCACACACACACACACACACAAGCCAGGGGAGACAGGGGCGTGCGGGCTGACAACAGTCCACACTCATCCTGCTTCATTGGGAGGGTATGTGACATTTTCATTTCCTTAGTTTTGCTCTCCTGCACTTTTTACCTGGGATTTTGATGATGCTCTTTCTGCTTGAAAATTTTGCACATGTTGCTCTGTCTTACCTTTTGATAAACTAGGGTAACACAGATGGATACGAAACAATACCACCAGCCTTTTGCTAAAGTGTGATGAGGATTGTTGTGGGGACCGTTCCTCTCAGCCTCCCTCCCCGTGGAAGGTCTTCCTTCTGTCCCACCTCTGTCTGCCTGCAAAGTGCTCAAACGGTCTTGGCCGTGGCCCTTGTCCTCTGACTGGCTGTCACAATAAGTGAGAATGAGTGCTTTCTTCTTGCCCAGAGCTCTATTTTAGTGTGGAATTGTTCCTTTCAGTGTAATTAAATTCTTGTCTAATTACCGAATTAATGGAAATTCATTGGAGAAAAGTTAGAACATTCTGAAAAGTCTAAAGAGCCAACACAGCGCCCTCATCATCCCCTCCGGTAGAATTGGTAAGGGACTCTGGGCGTTGGTGAACTTGGATGAGCCAAAGAACCCGATGGAATGAAGGGCATCAGGGGAGGTGGCGAGGGGGATGGAATGCTTGGGAATGTCCCACGTGCTCTGCCATCAGTGAGGGCACCATGGCGTCATGGGAGAGCCAGAGCACCTTGGAGTCAGGGAATCTGGGTCCCTCACCTCTTTCCCCAGGTTCTAGCAATCTCTGATACTCTTATCTGCTGAACCCTAAACTTTTCAGAATGAGGTTGGGAATGTGAAAAGAGCGATTACCTAAGTTGTGTAGTTAGTTCCTTTGTAAATAATATCGGTTCTTCCTACTTTATCTTTTCTTTAGTTTCTAGAGTTCTCTCTGAGTCTGGGCTGCTCTGTAAAGTCCCCCAACTCAACTCACCTACCATATTCTGGTGACAATCTGCCAGGTTTGGGCCCGTTCCAGGAGAGGATCCGGTTCAGGGCAGTGGAGGTGACTCTCTGGTTCACGCTTCATCCCTTTGTCTCTTGGCTGGGCTCCCCACTTCAGACACTGCCCCCTCCTGTTCATTCCCACTCAGCCAGTCAATAATCTACCGTCTAGCCAGCTGCCTCAGTCCCATTCTGTTCACCGCCATTGAGGGAAGGCAGACCATGGGGGGGGGGGCAATGAGCTAGACCTGCAGGTGAAGGGAAGACCATCCCAGCCTCAGCCACTGGAAGTCCACCTTCTGGAGGCTTCTGTGCTCAAGCCCATGCTGAGCACCCATGGAGGGTCCTGCGCGATGCAAAGACAAATGACTCAATGACGCTCCATAAAACATACTTTCTGTGACACCCTGTTCAGAAGCCTTTACTGTCTTCTCACGGTCTTTGGGATACATGCTCTGTGTCCTGGGGTTTGCCACTTTCTAAAAAGCATCACTTACTTATACTAGATATAATGCCCTCTTAGCTTCATCCCTTACTTCCCCTCAATGCAAATGCCTCTATTTAGCAGGATTAGTCCGTCCATGCATCCATGATGCCATCCATCCATCCATCCAATGCATCCATCTATCCATCCATCCATGATGCCATCCATCCATGATGCCATCCATCCATCTATCCATCCATCTATCCATCCATCCATGATGCCATCCATCCATCCAGTGCATGCATGCATCCATCCAATGCATGCATGCATGCATGCATGCATCCATCCCTTCATGATGCCATCCATCCATCCATCCAAAGCATCCATCTATCCATCCATCCATGATGCCATCCATCCATCCAGTGCATGCATGCATCCATCCAATGCATGCATGCATGCATCCATTCATCCCTTCATGATGCCATCCATCCATCCATGCATTCAAGCATGCATGCATCCATCCATCCATTTATCCACCCACAATGCCATCCATGATGCCATCCGTCCGTCCGTCCATCCATCCATCCATCTATCCATCCATTCCTTCATGATGCCATCTATCCATCCATCTACCCATCCATGCTCTCACTCACACCATTGGCTCCCTCCAATACATATTTTTTGGGGTTTCAGACCCTGTTCTGGGTGTGCTAGGACACCTGGGACTAGCTCCTAAGGTGTGCAGCTCCTTTGGGTGATCAGGCCCCTGAACCCACCTGCCATCCCTGCCCCAGGAATGGCTGCCCATGCCCTTTCTTTTTCTCTAACCATGTCTTTCCATCACTGTCCACTCAAGTCCCAATTCTGCACAGTTTCTATCGAACCACGCTCACGCTCAGAAACCTCTCCGTCCGCTGCATTCTCCAACCATGAGGATCCTGGCTCTCTGACCCCGGTGATTGAGAGCCTCACCTCAAGTCCTCTAGTATCTATGCCCTGCTGGGTATAGTCTGTATTTAAAAAAAACACACATGAGCATGAGCACGCCTCCTAGGCAGAGATCACGAGGGACTGGGGTGCCCGTCAGCCTGGTTTGTAATGAGGGGTTTAACTGAGTGACATTTTAGGCGATGATGAAAGAATTTACAAAACTATAATTGTTGCATCACTAGTTTGTGTGTACAGGGCACTGTGGCTAGGAATTTGCATGAATTAACTCCTTGATTCCACTGCTACCCATGGGACCCCGAGCTTCCCACACCCCCTCTTTCCCAGTATGTGGGCCTCACTATCCCCCCATCAGCGAGAAGCCATGTGTGAGGGGCACTAGAAAGGCACCTCTGGAGGACACACTTTCCACCCAGAGCCATGTCCTCGGGGCCATGGGGCCCTCCTGGGACAGCCACATTTGTCACAGAGATGATCCCCTTTCGTGCTGTGGTCGGCGAAGGCCCGTAGATGCTTCCTCCTGGGAAACTCTGAGGTGTCCGTCTCAAGAAAGTCCAAGTATGCGTGTATGACTGTGTGTGTTTCTAAGTGTATGTGTGTATGTCTTTCTGCCTGTGACTGTGTGTCTGTATATGTGCTTGGACAGGGCAGGTCCCAGCTCTGAGCTGACTCACCGAAGTCACCCCAGTCAGTGGCCAGCTGAGGTCAAGCACCTTACAGTGTTCAGAGGCCTCAGGGAGAGAGAGCAGTGGTCAGCAGCTGTGGTTTGGCCCTGCACTATTTTTAAATTAGAAAAAAAAAATACAAACAAGCGGAAACTCATTGCCATTTAATAGCTAAGTCAGATTTAGAAAAAGGACAGTTCCTGGGCTGAGGGGCGGCTAGCGTGGACGGGGCAGGCCGAGAGGACCCTGTACTTCCAAACCCTGCAGAGATCCTGTGAGCCTCACGGCACCGACAGATCCTCGGACTACAACCTCCCCCCCCCCCTTGTGGAGGACAGCCACCATCTCCCATGCATCCCCACGATGACTGTGAAGTGTGGTTCATCATTCCTGCTCACAGAGGAGAAAACCGAGGTCCCCAGAGCTCGGTCACATGCCCATGCCCACGGTCACTTCATCAGCAGGTAACAGGGCTGGAGTCTGGACCTGGTCCTTCTTCCCCCAGAACCCCTGCTGTCTGCATGACAGCACTGCTCCCACCCCGGTTCCTTGTCTCCAGCCCGAGGCTTTAAGGGGAGCGCTGAGCCAGCCGCTGGCTCCTCTGACCACTAGTTTTCCGTGAAGAATAAGGGTTCCTTCAGAGAGATCAATGAACGCACTGGGAGAAGAAAGTTCTCTAAGCCGTCCTGCAGTATCAGTCTAACCCACGCCTCTAACCACTTCCTCACCAGGTCAGGAACTCTGGCTTTTTATAGCTGTTGACAGCTTGAAAACACTAGTGGGGTTCATTCCCCAAATCCACGCTTCCCCAGCAGCCCCTCTGTGGGCCAGGCCAGGCTCAGCCACCCACCGTCAGCCAGGTCAGTCCGCAGTTTGGAATGTGTGGGGCTTTGACCTTGAGCACCTTAAGCGTGTGTGTGTGTGTGTGTATGTGTGTGTGTGTGTGTGTGTGTGTGTGTTCTCTCAAGACAAAGCTTATCCAGTGATTCTCAGAAAAGCTGTCCCTAGTCATTGGAAAAACAAACCTGCAGGCACAACACCTTGACCCCGTTTGTTGTCACCGTCACTGAGCACCCGGGCTTGGGGCGGCTGGGCATTTTATTTTCATCGTGCTCACCCTGACCCTGGGACTGTCCCTAGCTCACAGATCCTGAGCTCAGAGTGTGCCCCTGGCGGGGATCGACCACGCAGGCAGCCTGGCACATACCTCACTGGTGAGTGGCAGCAGCCCGGTTTATCCCAGTGGGCTGAGGACAGGAAACCACGTATGTGGCCATCCTGTCTTCAGTCCCTAGACCAGGCTGCCAGCCTTGTTCAGAGCAGCCGGGAGTGCTCAGAAATGGTGTGGCCGTGTCGGAACCCCGCCCCTATGCTTCCATCTCCCTCGGCTTGGCTTCCGACAGTCTGGTCTTGCCTCTGACTCTGGCCGCCAGGTCTCTCCTTGGACCTGACAACGAGGGGACACAGCAGTGATCACAGTGTTGCCACCTCTCATCCAGACCCTGCTAGGTGTATATGAAAGAGTGACTCATGGTTAAAGCCGCCTGTGTGCAGACCCTGCCTCTGCCCTGGGGTCCTGAGCAAGTCCACCTCTCTGTGACTTAACCTCCCTCACCGAAAAAGTGAGATGGTCACACCCCCTTCCCCTTGGGAAGGGGTGAGGGTTCGGTATGTCAATGTCTTTACAGTGCCGAGGACCCAGTGGCACTCCAAGGTTGGCTCTTGTGGCGCTTAGGTATCTCGCCCCAGGGGAGTCACGGGGCGTCACTGTCCCTGTGCCCGTGTGCCCCAGGAGGAAAGATGCTGGGTCACTTGTGAGGTCGTCATGTGAGGTTGGCAGCCAGGTCTGGAGCACAGAGTTTCTACCCTGGGCTGCAGTCAGCTTCTGGGATTTGGAGCCTCAACTCTCCTTTGGACAGGACTGGTCCTGGGTCCTGGGTCCTGGGTCCTGGGTCCTCTCCTGGCCCGTTAGGAATGCGCTTCACCCAGTGCTGCCCTCAGAAAGGCCTGTTCTCATGGCAATGCCCGTGCTTTGCCCATGACCTTCGGTCCTGACTCTGACACACAGAGGCCACTGCCACCTTCCAGGGTCGGTGCTGGAATGCACCACCTTGTGCCAGAAGATATGTCTGGTTGCACACTTAGGAGGATGGGTCTTCTCCCCTCCCCTCTGGGGACGTATCTACTGTCCTTTTTGCATAGTGGTAATAGGAATGACCCACGTGAGCACGGGAACCTCACTTAATCTCCAGAACGCTCTCCTTTGTCTTGATTCAGCCATCCTCTTACCAGCCCCGTGAGAGGCATGCTCTGGTGTACCCATTCCGTACATGAGGAAACTGAGCTCGGTGCTGCTGGTGTGTTGGGGTGTTTTGATATTTGTGGCTCCGGGCAGAGCCTAGAGTAAAAACACACACTGTGGAGCCAGTCAGATCAGTACTCCTTTTACATTGGATTGAGAGGGCACAAGTTCAGCTCAAGGACACACTGCAATGTGAACAGCCACATGGCATTGTGTGGGGGTGAAGCACGTGGCTCAGAGGTGGCTGCCCGGACGGCAGTTCGGGCTCTGCCGCTCGCCAGCTGTGTGCTGTTGGGCAAGATTCTGAACTTCTCTGTGCCTTTATTTCCTCCAGGAACCCGGCTCCTACCACCTGCATTCTTAGAGAGGAAATGCTCCCAGCAACCTAAAATTTTAAAAGAGACTTAATGATATTGTGGGGACAGTTGACTTTCACAGTGACTATGTTTCCATCATCTTCTGGGTGGGCATCTATTTTAATGTCCAAATCTATCTTAACTGAGCCAGGAAAGCTAGTAAAGAAGCCCCCCACCCCCTGCCAGGAGGTGGTAGTAGGATGTGTGGTCACCTTTTTCAGAGTTCTCTTCTCTGTCTGATCACTGTCCCTGCATCCAGTGCCCTCACTTCATGTGGGAGGGAACCAAGAGGGAGGGAGACGTTTGTTCAAGGTCACGCAGCTTATTGCTATGATATTGATCAGTCCAGACCTCTCCCAAATGCCTGGGCATCCCTGGGAAAGATCCCGGGACTCCTAAGTGTAGACGAAGGAATCAGAGCCCTGGTGTGCCTCAAGGTCTCTGGGCTGAGCAGGAGGAAGGACGCGTCACAACCGTCACCCTGGGTCTGCTTCTTGTCCAGGGTGGCTCCGTGCTCTCCCCGGCCGCCGTCATCAGCCAGGGGAGGGCGCAGCAGCAGGCCGCTGCTTTGGCAAAGGAGGTCAGCTGCCCCAGCTCGTCCATCCAAGAAATGGTACCCTGCCTCCGTCAGAAGCCTGCCAACGTCCTCAATGACGCCCAGACCAAGGTGAGCACTGGTGTGTGAGTCGGAAAGGGACATTCTCTGATTTCTTTTATTTTACAAATGGAAAACCAGGCCTAGAAAGGACACATGACTCACCTAAGGCCACACAGGGGGTTGACAACCAGCTGGTGCTAGACCACTCACCCCTAGACCCTGGGTGCTGTGCACAGACCCGTCGTGCAGTGAACAGGCATGGGTCTCGGTAGCCGACAGGGCTCCGTGCACCTGGGATTTTATCTGTGATGTGGGAATAATGATGTGGGCCTTACGGAGTGGGAGGATACAATGAAGTGGCCCGTGTAAAGGGTCTAGACTGTGTGGGGACCGCGGCAGCACTCTGTCAGGTCACAGCCACGTGTACTGAGTGTGGTTATGCTGCAATGGAGCTGCCCGTGCCCCTCGATGGGACGGCTGGTGTTCCCCTTTCCTGCCTGCGAAGGTCCTGCCCACAGTCTCTGGCTGGCCCTGAGATGAGTGGAGGGGACACTAGCAAGGATAATTGTTGTCACTGGAGCTGGTGGCTCGACGCCTTTGGCACTAAGCCTGCACTTACGGACCTGGAGTGGGTCTGAGCCCAACTCCTCACAGTGTGCACTGACTGGAGAGTGGGCAAAGCTGCTGAGTTTCCCTGGTATGTCCCCCCTTTGGCCACCACCCCAACCTCGATCTGTGTCTCCCCTGCCTGCTGTTCTGGTCATTTTACTCTGATTTCCCAGTAAAGCCTCAGACGGACGACCAGCCCTGGTGTCCACTGTTCACTGTGGTTAAGCAAAGCTATGCAACTGATAGTTTGAGTACCATTTCTTTTTAAAAAGAATACAGTGTGTATAAACAATGGCATTGCTTTGCACCCTGTGCAGCTCCTGGCTGTGAGTGGCCCTTTCCACTACTGGGGTCCTGTGGTCGATGGCCGGTACCTCCGAGAGGCTCCGGCCAGAGCACTGCAGAGGGCTCCGCGTGCTGAGGTCGATCTGCTCGTCGGGAGCTCACAGGACGACGGGCTCATCAGCAGAGCGAAGGCCGTGAAGGTAGGCGGGGCGGGGTGCGGTGGGGGAGGTCTCACAGGTCCCCTCAGGGGTGTGGCCCTGGCTCTGGTCCTGCAGGTCCCAGCTTGGTCGGGAGTCACTGACTTCCTTGCTCATGTACAAAGGCATCACTGAGTAACTCCCCGGGCTGAAGTCTCTGGGAGAGTGGGAGGGGTCATGGCTGTGGTTCAGAAAGAAGAAGACACTTGCGGAGCGGTGAGCGGAGCAGGCACATCCACACCCACAGATTGCTTCTGGGAATGAATCACCATGGGAAACAGCGAGCGGAGGCTGACCACGGGGCTCTGTAGCCTCAGGGTTCCAGCCCATTGATGTCCCTGTCGCATGAAGGTCGTGAGTCCCTCTGAGACCGGGAGCAGGAGAGGGAGGTGGATGGAGGGGCGCTGTTCCCCAAACACCAGCCAGTTTTCTCCACCAGGAAAGTGGGAGCTGAGCCCCCAGCAACGCAGCCTTGCGGGGCTTCATGTCAGCACGGCAACGTGGGAGTAAGGCACCATGGGGATAAGAGGTCATTTATCTGCCTGGACACACACTTCCCGCCCTGACTAGACGTCAGCTCCCCTCACTAGGATATAGCTCGCCCACCCAGCCCTCCTTGTCAATCCGCCCTTGACAGGCCCTTTAGGTGGTCAAACCTGGGATAGTGATCCCAGGGCACAAAACACACTGAGGACACACGGCCCGCACACGGGTTCCTGCCTGGCTCTGTCGGATGCAAGGCAGCCTCACTGGAATTAACAACGACAACATAGCCTGACCAGGCGGTGGCGCAGTGGATAGAGCGTCGGGCTGGGATGCGGAAGACCCAGGTTCGAGACCCCAAGGTCGCCAGCTTGAGCGTGGGCCCATCTGGCTTGAGCAAAAGCTTGTCAGCTTGGACCCAAGGTCGCTGGCTCCAGCAAGGGGTTGCTCAGTCTGCTGAAGGCCCGTGGTCAAAGCACATGTGAGAAAGCAATCAATGAACAACTAAGGTGTCGCAACGGCAATGAAAAACTGATGATTGATGCTTCTCACCTCTCTCCATTCCTGTCTGTCTGTCCCTATCTATCCCTCTCTCTGACTCTCTCTCTGTCTCTGTAGAAAAAGCAAAACAAAAAATAAACCCAACATCATCATTATCATCATCATCCATGTACACGCCCCCCCCCCATTCCTGTGAACTGTTCCGTCCCCTTCGCTGCTGTCTCCCTCGGGGAAATCCACCTCACAGCCACAGAAGCACCCCTCAGATGTGGTGTACACACAGGGGCACTCATCACGACGTGAATGCTGGTGGCAAAACATTGGAAGCAACTCAAAGGTCCATTAACAGGGAGCTGGCTGCCTCAGTTGAGATGCATACAGCCCATTAAGTATTAAGCAGATGGGGGAAGGATGGCTGAGCTCCGTCCTGCTGGCTCACGGAACAGAGGGCAAGCACGCAAAGGAATGTGAATTTAAGGTAGCGTTCGCATTTTAGAAAAACAACCGGCCTGTATCCATCTGTAAACGTGTGAGCGTCATTGTCTGTGCGCTACGCAGAAGGACAGCCGGTCTAAAAAAGAGGCCCAGCAAGCAATTAACCCTGGCTCTCTCGGGGGCGTGGCGGTGTGGAAACGAATAGAGTGAGTTTAGCAGTGCTGATAATACTGCATGTACGTAGCTATGTGGTAGATGACATACCTGTCTATGTGTATGTGTATTTGTGTATGAAAAGAGAGCTGTGGAGTAGGAGGGTGTGTGTGTGACCGAGTGTGTGTGGCACCGAGGAGAGCTTAGTCACCATCAGCTTTCGTCTAGTTGACTCACTGCCCAGGAGAAAGGGCTCTCGTCCCAGTCCCGCTCTATGTTGTTCTGCTGAGCACTCGTGTGGAACCATGTATTATTCTGTGACTTGGTTATTGAAACAGATTAGCACTCAGGAAGCACTGACACATGCTGTGCTTCCCCACTAGCCCTGGGCTTTTCTCCTTTAAAATACGGTGTCTTCGAATGCTTTAGGTTGAACCCCGCATCAGTTAAAAAATAGCCTGACCAGTGATGGCTCAGTAAGTAGAGTGTCGACTTGGGATGCTGAGGACCCAGCCCCAAGGTTGCTGACATAAGAATGGGACCATCAACACGATCCCGTGGTCGCTGGCTTGAGCCCGAGATCAATGGCTTGAGCAAGGGGTCACTAGCTCAGCTGGATCCTGCCAGTCAAGGCACATATGAGAAGGCAATGAACAACTTAAGGTGCCCCAACAAAGAATTGATGCTTCTCATCTCTCTCCCTTCCTCTCTCTCTCTCTCTCTCTCTCTCTCTCACACAAAACAAACAAAAAGTCAAGATAGCCATTTAAGTATAAATTATACATCTGTGAACTCCTGCACTAAAATGCTGAATCATTCTAAAACATTCATAAAGACAAAAGAGACAGACTAAAAGCACGAGAAAGAAACAAATGTACGTTAGCTTCAGCCTCTCCAGGGTCTCCTCGGCGCTAATGCGCTGGAGCAGTGGTCCTCACAATGGCCCCCGAGGGCCTCCCTGCCATGCTTCCGACCTTGCCTCCTGCCCCTTGCTCACTGTGCTTCACCCCAACAAGTGCTATGGGTGCTCCTCAACACTGCAGAGAGCACTCCCACCGTGTCTTGGCACGTGCCGTTCCTCTTCTAGAATGTTCTTCTCCAGCTAACTCACTGCCTCATTCCCTTCAGGGTCTGCTTCTTCGCAGTGGTCGACCCTCTGAGGGAAAGGACAGGGTGCCCCGGCACTCTCTACCCTATTCCCTGCGCTGTCCACCCTCAGCACGCAGGCCCCTCCACACAGTACACGCTGAGCTGTCTGCCTGTGGGGTTTCTTCCCCGACTAGAACGGGAGCCCGTGCGCACTGAGGCTTCGCCGAGTTTGCTCCGCACTTCCTCTCTGGTTCCTAGGAGAGCATCTGGCACGCCCTAAGTGCTCAGTGACTCTTTATGGGACAGAAAGAATGAAATTATACAGGATCAACCGCGTGCCAGGATCTAACCTAGGACTCTCCCGTGAAATACTCTAATCCTCCAACAACCTGATGAAACAGGAGTTATCGTCACTGTTTTTCGGGTGGGACACCAGATCAGAGAGAAGGCAGACGTCAGACCCACAGGCCTCTCCAACCGCAGGGGCCTTGTCTTTCTGGGAAGAGTCGGGCCTTCCCGCCAAGAGCTCACCGTTCACCTGTGCGTGTTCTGGGTACTCACGGGGGCGCGTGCGTGCACACACACGTGCACATACATACACACACACGCACAGTTATTAAAGGGCCGCTGTGTGCAGAGGGCTTTGTAGCTCCTCCCACACTCTTCAATAACTCTGTGCAGTAGACACTCATGAAGCCGTACTTAACACCCCTGCACTGAGGAAGAAACAGGCTTCGACAGGGTTACGATTGTCCCGAGGTCATCTCGCCAATCATTTGCAAAGGCAAGTCTCCACTTCAGGCCCCCCGGCTCCAGTCGAGGAGCTTTGCCCATACCCCCAGGTGTGTTTAACTCTAGCGCGGATGGTACAGACACGAGGACCACCTGTGCCCTGCCAGACATGGTTGTAGCCCAGAGGAGCCTCGCCAACCTGCCCAACACAGGACTGCAGCGCAAGGCACTGGTGTGGACACGCCCTGGAGGCGGGGCTACCAGCTGCCCTCTAGACCCCACAATGAAGTTCCTCTCTCATTTCAGAACACCCTGCTCCTGCATGCCCTCCGGTTCCCGCCTCTTCCCTCAGCCTGCTCAGGACCTGGGTTTAGAGTTGGGTCTGTGGGTTCCTCCGTTCCCCCCGCCCCAGCAGGCTCCATACCACCCGGGTCCCCCGCTACCATTAGAGAAGAACCCTCCCCCGCTACCACTAGTTGAGAAGAACCCAGGATGATGCATGCCTGAGGCCTCGGTTCCAGTGATTCCTTCTCCTTCGACCTCAGCCCAGCACCCCTGCCCCATCTCAGTGGAGAAGCAGGACGTTGCAGAAGATCTCCGCAGCCCTTGAGTGGCGTGTCAGGCATGCTCTCTAGCACCCTGGCCTGTTTGTCTAATCATGCCACACTGAACGAGGCCACTTCCTCTGTGCCAGACACCACCCTAAGTGTTTGGGGCATTCGTGCAAATCACAAGACCTCAAGACATTGCCCTCAGGGCGCACACAGTCAGGTAAGGAGAGAGAATGAGCAAGAACACAGCTTGATGCACGGGTCTCTGGAGAGGCGGACCCCCTACGGACCCCCTACTGCAGGACCTCGGGGACAATTGCAAGAGCAGGGTCGCTGGACCCACAGTGGCTCCGCCAGCGTGAGTGACACTCTGATGCAGGAGCTGGCCAGGACCTCACCCCCGGCTGTCTGTCAGCAAAGCAGAGAGACTGTCCTTGGGTTGGAATCAAGAACTGTGAGCCCGAGCCTCAGTTTCCCTATCTGTAAAGTCAGAAGATTATTAGTGACTGTCCTCATGCTGAGAGAATGCAGATACGCACCAGTGACCAGCAGATAGCATGGGCTCAATAAAGATTAGTTTTTCACTTAGTTATTTAACGGTACTATGATGTCCAAAGCTATTGTCCCTGGCCCAGGGAATTCTCCGGAGCAAGCAGGAGTCATACACAGAAGGTACCATCAGAGACGCACCTCCCCTGCCTGACCTCAGAGCGATTCTCCAAACAGTGGCAGATACACACCCATGCTTCCTCCCCACGCCAACCCTGCAGCAATACCGTCGGAGCACACCCCACACACACATGGGCCCAGTGCCGGGGGCCGGGGGGAGTCACAGGAGAGGCAGGAGCCCCCCTGCCCCAAGCGCAGCCCCCCTGGACTCACCTGTCTCCTCAGCAGAGACCCGCCAAATTCCCGAAGACCAGAGAGAGAGAGGCTGGTCAGAGCTTCTGTCCAGTGTGCGCGAAGACCCTCACTCGCCTGCCATCCCACCCAGCTGCGGCCCACCTAACGACACCCACCAAGTTAACGACATACCGGTGGAGCATCGGAGCCTCCTGAGAAGCCCGGGAAAGATTCTGTCCTCAGAAAATGATCTTATTTTCTGAAGTAGCAGCTTCTGTTGAAATTCTTCATCAGTCTCCGTGGCGGGATTTTCTTTTTTTTTTTTCTTTTCTCTCTCTCCCTTCCTAGCTGGTGAAATTGACAGCCTGCCTACATTAACCGGGCACTGATTTGCATGATCAAAAGCCGATTTGTTCGGAGATGCGATGTTCTGCCTGCCCCTCCAAGCACCGGCCTCTTCGGGAAGGCGAGGAGAATCGGGAAGAGCGTGTGGCAGTGTCTGCCTTGCTCCGGAGCATGGCCAGGAGTTGAACTCGTCCAGGAGCAGGTGGAGTGGGGGCTCTGGGGGGCGGGGCACCCGCCGGAGAGTTGGAGAGCGGCACCTGGCAGCTTGAGACGCTGGCACCAGCCCCAGCATGGGAAAATCAAGCCTTCGGTGACAGATGAAAGTGGAGCACCAAGCAGGAGCCCAGGCGAAGACACAGGATTTCCTAAAGACAGGCGCTGCTGTACCGCAGCCCTGTCACTCAGGGGAGTGGGTGTATGGGGGGGCGGGGGAGAGTCTGACCCAGCCCAGGACCTGAGATCAGAAAATGGGTCTCAATTCCTGGCTTCAGCCAAGCGACTTGGGCAAGTCGCTTAACCAGTGAACTGCAGTTTCTCATCCTTCAGATGGGCGCAGACCAGCCCTGCCCATCTCCGGCAGTGTTCTGAGAGGGACTCTCTGCCAAGGACCCTGTGTGGTCCCCTGGTTCTAGGGACCTGCATGGCAGGCCCTCGGAGTTGACCCTGCTACACATCCCCTCATCTACTGAACCTGGCCCTGCCAGGTGGGGTTGTCACCCTCCGTTCAGAGAAAGCTGGGGACCAGTGGCATGGGCTCGTGCCCCACCGGAGGGAACACCGTATTTCCTTTTTACTAAATTGGTAAGGGCAGCAGCTGTATGTACAGCTTCCAGCACTGGCAGAAGACAAATGCTGTACTCTTTACTACACAGACGTTACTTGTTTATTTAGTTCTCATTTTAAAAGAAATGAAAAGGAAATTATTTTCATGGGCCCCTAATAGTAGGGTGGGCCCTGGGCCCAGGGTCTGCTGCGCCTGATGGAGAAGTGGACCCCTCGTCCCGTAGCACCCACAAGAAGGAGTAGGGACAGGAACCGCCCACATATTAGTTCATGTGTGCATCCAGCGTGTATTTATTAAGGGGCTCTCCTCGAGCCTCTGGGGGACAGTTGTCGCCCGACAGAAAATGCTCCCGACTTGTGGAGTTTATGTTCTAGTGAGCACGCGCACACAGTGCTGTGTGTAAGCAAGTAAGTGAAGAATTTTGGGAAAGTGCTCCATAGAAAATGAAACAGTAAGGGGAGAGGAAGTGAGGTGATGAAAGGAAGCCAGGGAGGTGACAGTGCACTGAAACCCAAATGATGAACAGAGAGCAGCTGTGGGGACAGCTCGGTGAAGAGCCAGTGCAAAGGCCCTGGGGCAGGGCTTATCTGGGGGACAGAGAAAGCTAGAGTGTTGGAAACCCAGTGGACAATGGAGGCAGTGCTGGGAAAGGAAGTCAGACACATTGGAGGGATGTGTTAGAAGAGACCTCATCAGCCATCAGAAAAGTGATTTTATTCTACTTGCAGCTGGCAGATAGTGGAGTGTTTTAAGGTAGAAAGTGATTATATTGATTTATCTTTTTATAAAAGAGCGTTCTGCCAGCTCGATGGAACACTGGCTCTGGAGGGGAAAACAAAGGAAGTTGAGGTCAGAGTGCCCTCCGTTGGGAGGTCCAGGGAGCAAGGGAGTAAGTGCAGTGAGGGTTCGAGACGAGACATGGGTGGGAAATCACCAGATGTGGGTCATATCTTGGATTGGTCATTGGACATACAAGTTGGAAGTTCAGGAGAGACATCAGAGCTGTAGACACAGGTTCATCTCAGCGGAGTGAGGAGGAAGGGAGCGGCTGGGGGGGGGGCAGTGGGGTGACGAAGGCATGGGGAAGTGAGTGCTGGCCTCCCCCGGTCTGCTCCTGGCACGTGTCGGTGCTCAACAGAAATTTGTTGAATGCGTAGTGGACTGCAGATAAAGATCCTGGAGCAAAGCCCTTTCACTCAGGGCTTTTGGCTCAAGTTCCCCAATCCAAGTCACAGAGGGGTCAAGGTTAGATGGGTGAGTCCCTACAGAGACAGAGAAGCGAAAGGACACTAGAGACATCTCGTCTTTTCACATGAAAAGAAATCCAGGAAGTTGTTGTGCCATCAAAGCCGAGAAAAGAAAGCTCCCGGAAGGAAGCAGAGGTCAAGTGTCAGTGGTCACTGAGAGCGGTGTGAGACAAGGATGGCGGTCCGGCTGCTGGACCCGAGAGGACGGAGGTCCCGAGTAACCTCGATGGGGTTCATTTCAGCAGAGTGAGGAGGGAGAAAGTGGCTGGGGAGGTCAGCGGGGCAACGAAGGCGTGGGGAAGTAAGTGCTGGCCTCCCCTGGTCACACTCTGTCTTCTCTCTGCACCTGAACCCTCAGCCATTTTCCATGGGGCACTTCGCTCGTGGACAGGTGACCTCTCCGGCTTGACCCTCTCTGTTCCACGGCAAGATCGGTGTCCTGCTCGTTTTAAATACTTCGTTGCTGGCCAACAGTGCGTCTTTTTCATTTATGACCCTTAAATGAACAAATGAGTTTCCACCTGCCCCAGAGATCTACAGAATTCTGGGGACCTTCAGCAAGTCAACGCTCTGTCCACACAGACTCCCAAGAGTCTGGTGAGCTGAGAGAGGCTGCCTGTGTTTCCTTTGGGGCCTCATCTCGGGGTCTCTTCTTCTCAGCCCTGTGATGGGATGACCGTTTCTGCATGACTCAGAGAGTAGCCGTCACACCAAGATTATTTAGGGACCTTCTGCGGACGGACCACTCCTCTCCCACCCCCCCACCTGCCAACACGTCTGCCCCATGCTGGGGAGGAGGCAATGCGGTCGGGAGCCAAGTTAGGGCAAAGCATGGGCTGGAGGGGTGGGCGATTATGTACCCAGGAGGTCAGGCACCAGAACGGGGGTACAAGAGGACGCGGGGAGACAGGTAGTAGCCCGCTGGGAACTCCCAGTGTCGTGTGGAAGAAACCTACTGAAGACACAAACTTACATCAAGAGGGAGAGGGGGAGGCCTGCCAAGGAGGCAAAGAAGACCTGGGTTTCCTTCTCCCTTAGCTTTTATTGATCAGAAGCAGAACAGAGGTAACAGGATTACAAGGGAAGGAGGCCAGGTGATAGGGGAAAGAATGGCTGATGGCCATTTTGCTGACGTGGAGAAAGGGCTAATCTGGGTCAGCACATTCTTTTTCTTTTGCTAATTAACAAGCACAAAGGAAGGGGCAATCTAGAACCTCCAGGCTAATTTTCTAAAGCCCGTTCACATGCATTTCTTTGTGTCTGCACAAAGGTCACTCACTCACTCACACAGCTTCTTGGTGTTTGCCTCCAAGGGACAGTCACTCAGGGCTTTTGGCTCAAGTTCCCCAGCCAAGCCATAGAGGGGTCAAGGTTAGATGGATGAGTCCCTACAGAGACAGAGAAGCAGAAGGACACTAGAGACAGCTCTTCTTTTCACACAGGACTGAGTCCTGGTCTTGTCACTGAAGATAGGAAAATAGGAGAGGAGAAGGTTCTGGAGGTGAGGGTGGCGTTTCACTGTTCCCCACGTCGAGTTTGAGGGACCCGAGAGAGTCCCAGGGGATGAGAGACGTTTGGATCTGCAGGTCCGATGTTCAGGCAGGAGAGAGACTGAGGGATCAGGAGCTCACAGGTTGCTCTCCGGCAAAGGAAGGAAGAGGTACTGCCTCGCGCGCACATGTGGATGGAAGCGGAAAAGAAAGAGACAAGGTAGCAGCTGGAGGCCTCAGCATGTAAAGGAGCTTTAAAAATTAAAAGAGAGCAGAATGGGTGCTTGACATGAGCCTGAGAGGGCAGGGGAGGGGAGGGAGATGGGGAGGGTGCCTGAGGGGAAGGGAAGGACTGCCAGGACCAGCGTGGTGAGCAGCCCAGAGGGTCGGGTGCGTCATTGCGGACATCAGTGGTTTGGAGAGGGCAGCCGGGTGGTGGCGGGGGAGCCACAGGGCTGTTGAGTGAGCGGTAAGTGGACATGCTTACTGAGTAACAGCCCTGGGCGGCGGAGGAGAGGAGGACAGACAGACAGGGACCCTGCTTGTCAGACCTCCCCTTTTCTTGGACCAAAGCAGGGAAGGAGGTTTGTTGGTCCAAGGAGAAGGAAGGGGTTCAAGAAGGACTCTGGATGCAGAGGGCTGTGGAGGTGGCGGGAGAGCTCCGAGGATCACGCTGAAGTCTCAGCAGCACCCTGGCAAGAGAGGGAGCCGGTGAGAGGCAGTGACGGTGGCTTCCCTACCGGGGCCCCACAGAGCTGGGGGCACTGACCCAGGGATGGGTGGACCCCTGTCTCTGGCAGCTGAGAACCGTGATGCTACGCCCTTCTGAGCCTCCCTGCCCACAACCCCAGCTCCCTCCCTGCCCCGCCGGTCCGGTTTGTGCCAGAGGCCTTATCACCACCAAACGTTTGATGCTACAAAGGCTTGTCAGGCGCCATCAGTCCCCTCAGCTCCACTAGCAGCCCCCAACGGGCAGAGAACTTTGCCTGCGTTGTGCCCTGAGGCATCCCAAGTGCCCGTGGTCTGCTCCTGGCATCTGTCGGTACTCAACAGAAATTTGTTGAATGTGTAGTGAATTGGAGATAAAGATCCGGGGCAAACTTATTTTGCTCACAGTCTCTCAAACTGGAGATGACCCTAAGGACGTTGATTTTCAATCATCTAACTAGCCAGAGGTGGGGGTTGGGGGGGGGGGAGAAGTAATACTGACTGTCTCCCTCACGCGGGCCTCTCGCTAGTCACGGATTCATGCGATTCGAACGTCAGCCCCAGGCACAGCCAGGAATGTTCACCGGACAAATATAGTGATGGTCAGTGGATCTTCTGAGGTCACACGCCAGCCACAGCTGGATGTGAACCCGGGCCTCTCAAATGCCACGGTCATGCTCAGCCCGCTAGGCCAGAGGCATTTCGGGCGACAGCAAAGCCCTCCGGAGCCTCTAAATGTTTCCGAGGGACTGTCACTTTTCTGTAAGACATATGAATGGCAAGTCCTTTGAAAACACACATTAGGGACGTGCCAATTCTGGACGACCCATCACGAAGCCCAGCCCGCAGCCAGCCGGCTTCTGAGGAGCTCTTGCCTGTAATTACAGCTGGTGTAAGTCAGCGCCGGCGGTCCGTGGCGCCCACCCCCACCCCCCGCTCCTTCCCGCCGACTCTCTAATTAAACCAGCAATGGCATCTGTGCTCTGTCCTTGCCAAGAATGGAGAGATGTGGGTCTTGCTGAAAGCGGGCCCCCGGGAGCGTGGGTCCACCCTTCAGCCATCTCCGGTGGACAAGGCTGCACGCACCTGAGCTCATCTCAGTGGTTCAGATCTCCTTAACCTGTGAAACTTGTCGCAAGCTCCTGGGAGCATGCACGGGGCCCCTCCCTTCAACCTCCCAGCTGTGAAACTGTCTACATTGGTTTACACTGGAGGGTCTACCAGCAAGGCCCAGGCCTGGTGCCCTGGTGCTCCTAAAAGCCTTATCGTGGAAGAAGTGTCCGCAGAACCCATAAAGGAGGCTCTGTCCACGAGGTGGGGGTTGACCATATGCCAGCAGTGATTCAGAAGAGGGGGTCCAAAAGTTTGTCCTCACAGCCAATGGGACAAGTATCGCTCAGGCCTGTCTCCAAGGTTTGGCTTCTTCAGTCCATCTGAACCCGGCACAAGGTTGAGTCTGGAGATATCTAGCAACAGGCACAACAGGCATCGTGCCAAGTGCTTTGTGGGTATCATCTCATGTAACCTCGTGGCAGTTTTATGAAGAGGGGGTACTGTTATCGTGTCCATTTTGCAGATGAAGAAACAGGCATGGTGTGGTTAAGTCACTTGCCTAAGGTCACACAGCTAATAAGTGGCAGAGCTAATAAGTGTCCAGCTCTGGGGTTTGAACCCAACAGGTTTGACTTTGGACTTCTGCTTGCAGCCTCTCGCCTGTATGACCTCTACAGAGGTCAGCGTCTCCGCCATTCATTTCTCCCGCCCATAGTTACTGAGCGCCTCCTAGGAGCTGGCACCATGCCGAGCACTGAGTGCCCCTCTGCCACATGGCAGTCCTGGAGATAACAGAACAGCATCTTAAGGGCACACAGGAACCCTGTCCCAGCCTGGGGACAGGTTAGTAACAATCCCATCTATTGACCATGTGCCCAGAATGGTGCTAAACCCATTATATGCATGTTTCGTTGGAATGCAGCAGTAATTCTATGCAATGATTTTGCTATTTGAGAGAAGCACGCTTGTTAAATGTTTGGCAATAACTGGAGGCATGAAAATAATTGCTAATATCATTTTTGTTATGAAATATTCCAAAAATCTCAGAAAGAGGACAGAGAAAAATATAACGCAGTTTCCCCTCTAAACTATGAGTACGTTGTAAAGTCAACTTAATAGTTTGCAAGAAAGCATTTTTGATAGACTGGGTTAGGAGAGAATGGAAATGATCAGATGTGTTATCTATGGAAAGAGCCGTGTGTATGGATGTTATCCATGAACAGGTCTGTGGTGTGTGTGTGTGTGTGTGTGTGTGTGTGTTTGTGTATGTGTGTGTATGTGTGTGCTATATATAAAAGACTACTTTCTTACTATAGATCATGGTCAAAATATTTGAGGGTCTCTGATATAATGAATATGTGTATATTCTCTATCCAATTTTAAAATTCTGTTTGCTTCAGATCTATGTCTAAGAAATACACGTTATGGGTAGAATTAAAACGAAGCCCTCTTTGTACACCTCCCTCCTGTTTTCCTTCCCGCATCTCCTCTGAAGCCCGTGGACATACTATACTGTCCATCAGTTATTTCACGCACTGGCCTGGCCTCTTCCTGGTGAGCCCAGCTAAGGAAGCTCAACCCGGGATCTGCTGAAAGAGTCTCTCAGCCAGGACGGATTGCTAACTGATCACATCCACACCCCGAATTCTAATCACAGGGCCTGCCTGCTTGGGAATGTTTAGAGAAACAAGTTAGACATGCCAGCATGTCCTGATAAGCTCATTTTTCTGTTGACATAAAAGCCTAGAAATAAGTAAACACACATCATAGGACCAGACAAGGGCCGAGGGGTCTGACCCTCACACTCAGGAGCCGCATCGCTGACATTCTGCCACCCCTTGTCTTCAGGAGTGAGGAAACTGAGGCCTGGGGGACAGAGAGGGTCCTCCCCAAATTCTCCCAGGGCACACCGGAGGGACACGGGGACAAGGAAGGAAGGCAGGAAGAGAGAGTAGGAACGAAGGGAGAAAGAGAGAGGGGGAGGGAGGGAGAAGAGAAAGAGGTCTTTCTATGTGGACACACATCCCCTGAGGTTGCATGTCTTCCCTGACCATCCTACATAAAATAGCCCTGCCCTGTCCCTGTCACTGCCCTGTTTCTCGTCATAGCACCCGTCCTCTGCTGAGCCGTACAGTCACTTGCTTATTGCCCATCTCCGCCCCCAGACCATGAGACCCCCGAGTGCGGGGAGCTCGGTCAGCACGTTCACGGTGGTTTTCTGAGGCCGGGCCCGCGGCTGGCCCTGGACGGAGCGTGTTCCTCCCTGTAGAAGCGGACAGGAAGCACTCCTGTGTAGAATGTCAGGGTCAGTGCATGACACTGAAGTTAGCTCTCCTAGCAAAACCAGTCCGGGTAAAGTGAGCCAAGGACAGGTGTGTGACCAGCCTGCAGAGAAGACTCACCTTCCCCGGGCACTCACTGAATGCCAGGCACCATCGTGGGTTCTTCAGCTGTGCTGACCCTGTTGGTCCCCCCCCAGCTCTGCACGGAAGGCCCTCCACTGTGTCCACAGCCAGGTGGGGAGGCGAGGGCACACAGGTGTGCAGCCACTTGGTCAAGGTCACACAGCTGGGAATCAAAGCCAAGCCGTGTGACTCCAGCACCGCTGAGCTCGATGCCATGTTCCACTGTTTCCCAGAGAGAAAATTCCAGAGCAAGGGTTTGAGGAAGAGACTGGCTCAAGTCTTTCAGAATCTGACTGCAGAATTTTCATCTCTCTCTCTCTCTCTCCCTCTTTTTAAAGCAATTTGAGGAAAGTCAAGGTCGGACCAGTAGCAAGACAGCCTTTTACCAGGCGCTGCAGAACTCGTTGGGCGGTACAGACGCAGACGCCAGCGTGCTGGCCGCCGCCACGTGGTATTACTCCCTGGAGCACTCTGCGGACGACTATGCCTCCTTCTCCCGGGCCCTGGAGAACGCCACCAGGTGAGAGCACGGGGCGCGGGCCCCTGCGGCTGCGCTGTGAGCCCGCGACGGTGCTCCTGTGAGGAGAGAGGATGCAGGTGTGGGACCTGGCACGAGCTCTGTCCTTTGCATCATCGGATCAGCCCAGGGCCAGGGCTACTGCCCACCACCCGTGGGAGAAAGGAGGGCTGCCCCAGCTCTCGCCTTGGCGGAGCTCACACCTTTGGGGGACATATGTTGGGTCACCCCACCAAGAAGCACCTGCTCAGCAGATGCTGAGGGAGAGCCCGCTGTGCCCAGACCAGCTGACTCAAGTGGTCAGCGTCCGGGTTGCCCATGAGAACCTGTGGGGAGCCTTCCAAGGGGGGCAGGCACACAGCGCCCACCCCCCCACAAGCATCAGTATTTTTCCGAGCTCCCCAGGGGACTTTACTGCGCTGCCAGACTTGACCTTGCCTGTGAGGAATGGAGAGAGGCCTGCCCAGGTGCAAGTGTGTGCCTGGTCTCAGCTCCTGTCCCCTGGGGGCTGTTCCTGTGCTCACTGCTTGTGTGTCGTGCTGGTCAAGGTCCTTGTTCCAAGCTTCCCTGCCTCGGGGAAGTCTTCCCTGACTATCCCACCCCAAGAGCGGTTAACAGGTGCCCCCGCCACCATCCACCATAGATTCTGCTGTCCCCAGAATGTCCCTCTCTCTCAGCACTGTCCCCCCACCCCACTGCACTTGTCAGGGTAGCCTGTCTCCCAGTCCACAGTGGGTGTGGAGCCAGCGCTTGAAAAGTGAGTTCTGAATGGAACCGAGAAATGTCCAGGGTTCTGGTTCTCTGCCTGCAGAGCCCTGTGGGGACAAGACCACAGTGGGGGGCTCCAGCTCTCTGTCACCTTGGAGTCCCTCACAGGCCGCTTGACATGCTGCCCTGTTTCCCTGACAGGACCCCCCTTGAAGGGAAGAGAGTGGTTGGGTGGTTCTGGCATCCTGTAACTCACTTCTTTCCCCTCCTCTGGGAAGCCCCCCATCCTGTAACTCACTTCTTTCCCCTCCTCTGGGAAGCCCTCCATCCTGTAACTCACTTTTTTCCCTTCCTCCGGGAAGCCCTCCATCCTGTAACTCACTTCTTTCCCTTCCTCCGGGAAGCCCTCCATCCTGTAACTCACTTCTTTCCCTTCCTCTGGGAAGCCCTCCATCCTGTAACTCACTTCTTTCACCTCCTCCGGGAGGCCCCCCATCCTGTAACTCACTTCTTTCACCTCCTCCGGGAGGCCCCCCATCCTGTAACTCACTTCTTTCCCTTCCTCCGGGAAGCCCTCCATCCTGTAACTCACTTCTTTCGCTTCCTCCGGGAGGCCCCCCATCCTGTAACTCACAGAGCCAATGCCAAGGCCAGGAGGCCCGGGCTGAACCTGACTCTGCTGGGAAGGGAAGGACTGAAGGGTGTTGGAACCAGCTGCCTGTCGTGGTCTCCCCACCCAAGTCTGTGGCTTTCCAAGTGGAGGGTCGTTTGCTCAGAATAAAACTTTGCCCTGCCCACTGGAATAATGGAGACCAGAAAGGCTTTAATTTTCCCTCGAGCAGAGAGCTAGAGGGAATAAATAACCGCTTTCCCGGAGACCCAGCCAGCCTCAGAGGGACCCTGAGAACTCACAGATGTCCAAGTCCTGGACCCTGAGAGGCTCATGGCCAAGTCAGGACTGGCTTGGGTCTGTGTTACAGACAGAGCTCAGGGCAGGGGTTCAGAGACCTCAGCTCCTGACCCGGGTTTGCCTTTAACCAGATCTGCAGACTCTCTGTGCACAAGGCAAGAGCTGAGATCTGAGGGAGGACAACCAACCAAGGAAGGCTTCACTGTGGAGGCGGGCTCCAGTCTTCCCTTAGCTCAAGACCTCCTCCTCTCCTAGCCAGACTCAGAAGGGCCTCCGTGCGCCTCCCTGCCTCCAGTCTCCTTGGCAGTGCCCCTCCACAGTGCTGCCAGTGTGTGACATTAGTAGGTCTGCCCTCATTCCTGTCCAGCTCATGACTGTTCAGGGGAATCCGGAGATGGAGCCCTTCCAGACCCTGACCACTGACCCCAACCTTCCTTACACTGGTCCTGCCCTACAGGACAGCTAAGGAGGATGTCACCGTTCTCCTTGAGGGGCTTTCGTGGCTGTTACATTACAACATCTCTGCGGGGTGGGGCCCATTCTTTACCTGAGGAGATGGAGAGTCAAGTAGATGCAGGGAGGACTGAGTGGGGTTCACACCCTGACGGGCCCAGGCCGGCTGAGCTGTACCCAATCCTGGACAGGCTCGCCGCCTCTTCAGTACACGGCTGTGCACGGCCCAGGCAGGGCCGCAGCGGTAGGCTGGGCTTCTGGAATTCATCCCCATCACCCCAAAGGGGGAGCAGGTGTGAAACTACTCTATCTCCTCACTGTGGATATTCGGACTGGAAAATTCTTTGCTAGGGAGGGCTGTTCTGTGTCCTGTAGGGTGTTGAGCAGCATCCTGGGCCTCAGCCTCCTATATGCTGATAGAAACCCTTCCACCTCCAGCCCTGACAACCAGAATGCCCCCAAACATTGTCAAATGTCTTCTGGGGGTGGGGGCTTCCTGGCTGAGAGCCACTGGTTTAAGGTATCATATGCATGAAGCATCCTTGAGGTCTCTGTCTTTATTTATTTATTTTATTTTATTTTATTTTTAGGTGAGAGGAGGGGAGATAATGAGGCAGACCCCTGCATGCGCCCCGACCGGAATCCATCCGGCAACCCCATCTGGAGCTAGTGCTCCAGTATCGAGCTATTTTTAGCACCTGAGGCTGTTGCCTTCCATCGGAGCTATCCTCAGTTCCCAGGGCCACACTTGAACCAATAGAGCCACTGGCTACGAGAGGGGAAGGGAGAGAGGAGGGGAAGAGAAAGAGGGGGGAGATGTAGATGGTTGCTTCTCCTGTGTGCCCTGACTGGGGATCGAACCTGGGACATCCTTATGCCGGGTCGATGCTCAATCCACTGATCCACCAGCCACGGCTGAGGTCTCTGTCTTTTAAAGTACATACTTATTTTATGTTCTACTTCATAATATGTTGCATTTATTTTACCATAAAATGAATTTTGCTCCCGAATCTTTGATGTTCTGGGATGATGTTTGTCTCACAAGCCTCTTGATCCTAAGATGTATCACCAGGGACACCAGCGTGTGATCATGGCCGGCCATAAACCAGACTGGCCCACATGCCAGGCCCCTGCCTGTTCCCTCGAGCCAGGGTATGTTGTGTGCTCTCCGCAGGCCCGTGCAGATCAGCTTGGTGACCGAGGGTCCCCCTTCCTGGGACACGCACTTCCCCAGCACAGCTGTCCATTGAGCTGTGCGTCACTAGACCCCTCCTCTGTCTTCCTTTTCCCAGGGACTACTTTATCACCTGCCCCGTGATTGAAATGGCCAGCCACTGGGCCAGGAGGGCCCGAGGAAACGTCTTCATGTACCACGCTCCCGAAAGCCACGGCCACGGCAGGTAAGGTGGCTGTGTGGCCGCACTGGCTGTCGGCACATTGAGGGAGTCTGGCCGGAGGTCCTTGTCACTGCTGCTTCTGTGGTTGACAGGGCAACAGAGAAACGAGGGCAGGACTCAGTGACGCGAGACTCTGTGAGCCTCGGTGTCATCGTCCGAAAACTGGGCACAGGAGTAACAGCCACTTTATTTCACAGATTGTAGGGAGGGAAGGTAAAATAAAGGACATAGAAAATGCCCTCGAACTGCACTATTAGCTCTCTGTGGGGGAACCTGGCTGGGGAGGAGGCTCTATGCGTGTTTATGGCTCTGAACAATGACACCGCCGAGGCGTCAAAGAGGTTTGGGGCAACAGAGGAAATGTTTCGTCTGACACCTACTTCATGTGCCCTTCTTACTTCCAGAGTAGGTAATGTACCTCATAATAAAATTCCAAGTGCAACAAAATCACCAAAATAGAGAAGAAAAACAGGAGGTACAAGGAAAAGACAGCCCACCCATAGGAAGGGTGGGGCCACCAGCGGCCGCGGAATATAGCCCTGCATTCCTCGGAAGCCGAGGAAGAAGAGAACTAAAAGGACGAGAGAATGGAGGTTTGGGTCACAGCTCCATCAGCTAAGTCACACTCAGCCCTCTAGTAAATATCCACAGGGAACACAGTGTCAAAGGTCAGAGTCCAAGAGATGCCAGAATCCGGTGGTTTGATTTTTATCTGAGAGTGGAAGCCAGGATGCCCTGGGGAGCCAGGCCATCAATCACCCACATCTGTGGTCTATGTTCCGGGTGACGGGGTGTAAGAAGGCAGACTTTACAGCTGCAGGTTGGGCCCCACCGCTCACCGGCTGTGCAATCTTGGGCCAGCCCCTGTGCCTGCCTGATGTTCCTTCAGTCTCCTCATCTACAAAATGAAGCTGAAAGTTTCCAAATTATCCAGCTCATAAATGGATTGAACCCGAGTTACCTTGTAACAGTACAAAGTTAACCTACATAATTTCTTATGGTCCCTATAGTAGGCTGAATAATGGCCTTCTAAAGATACCAGGCTCTCACCCATGTGCTACCTTCTGAGGAAAAAGAGGCTTTGCAGATGTGATTAAGTTGAGGCTGGTGAAGTAGGAAAATTCTCCAGGGTTATCCTGGGGTGGGGTGGGGGACCTGACTGCAATCACAAGTGTCTTTCTAAGAGAGAGACAGGGAGAGATTTGCTGCAGGTAGAGGAGGAGGAGGCCATGTGACCACAGAGGCAGGGACTGGAGTGAGGCACCCACAAGCCAAGGAAAGCCAGCCTCCATCCGCCAGCGATAGAATAGCAAGACCTGCCTTCCGCCCTGGAGCCTCCAGCGGGAGCGCAGCCCTGCAGGCTGGCACCTTGATCTGGGCTCAGTGAAGCTGATTTTGGCCTCCTGGCCTCCTTAACTACAAGACAGTGCATTTCTGTTGTTTTAAGCCACCAAGTTGTGGGGGATGGAGTGGGGGGCAATTCAACCCATAGGACCATCTCTCAAATAACAGAGACCTGAGTGGTAAGGGCCCGAAGCAGGCTGGGTTTGGAGTGGTGGTCCTCAGAGAGTCAGTCTGCAAACAAACTTTTATCACATCCTCTGCCTCTCGTGGCCAGTGTGGGTTTCTCTGTTGTGGAATTGGATCGTCCCACCCTTCTGGCGTCTACAGACAGGGCTCCACTGCACTGACCCAGGCAGCCTCCCTGGAAGGAAGCCACACTCATGCATCAGACCCTTACAGAGTGTTTCCTGGGTCTTCCCAGTCACAGCACCACGGGGCCAATGACCTTCTGGCACAGAGAGGGACATAATAATTGTTCAGGACATCGTGCTGAAGGACAGAAGGTGATCCAACCGCCTCATTTGACGGGTGGGGAATGGTCCTTTCCAATCTAGTTTACAGGCTCCTTGGGGCTTGGGTTTGCCATCTGCAGAATGGAGTGGGGGGTGGGAGATTCTTCACCTGGCCTGTGGGGCCCCCGGGGGGAGGCCAGCAGGATGGAGGGCCCGAGCTTCCCAACCCCTTCTCACTGTCTTATAACAGCATCAGGGGAAATTTAAAGGTTATGTACTTTAGGGAGGTATGAAAACTCAGTGGTCTCAGTCACCTGTAAAGTACCTTCTAACTCTCACATCCTGTCACTTTTGGAGGAAAGGGGCATTGAGAGCCCCTGAAACATGGTACAGCCAGAGATGGTGTTACACGGATAAAGGAGAAGTTGCCCTGGTTAGAGCAGGGACTCTGGGCCAAGCACCTTGGTTAGAAACCCGCTCTGACCCTTGTTAGCTCGATGACCTGGGTGTGTCACTAAACCTCCTTGATGACCTGGCTTCTCTATCTGAAAAACTGGGAATAAGAACAGCAGTGCCCACTCTGGAAGGTTACTGTGGTGGGTAACTTGTATAACAGAGGGATCCAGCAAATCATAGGTGCTAAGAGTGTCCTGTTTTTCTCCTTCGTCAGAAAGCATTCCCGGACGCTGTCTGTCTGTCTCCTCTCCCCGCCACACTCGCAGGGTGGTGCCGACTATGTGGTAGATGCTCGAGTCAATGAATGAATCGCAGAAACTCATTTAACTTCTTGGCAAGCTTCTCTTTGCTGCCAGGAACGACATCTTCCTGGCTCTGCCCTGGAGCTGTCACACCTCTCATTTATTTCTGGCTCAAACCTACAGACTGAGAATATAAGTGTGTGCCTTACGTCTCCAGCCATCTGTCTTGTGCCTCCCAGTCTGTGAGCAGATATGAGCTTTCCTGGCATGGCGAGTGAGCAAAACACAAGAAATCACCACGTCTCCACTGACTGTTGTTAATGAAGCACAGAGGAGTTCTGTGACTGCTCCCTGAAACCGAGGGGCAAACTCAGTGAGGACAGACTTATTTTCAGTGGGGGGCAGGGGTGAGGCTCTAGGGATTAATATTCTACCCAGGCGCCCTGTAGGACGATGGACCTCTCTTTAGTTTGGGGGGCAGTGGCTCAGTACAGTGGAAGAACACACTTTTTTGAGGTTAATTCCATCTTTTCCACTTATGGTTTCTCTATGTTTGAGCAGGTTCCTCTACCTCAACTTTCTTACCTATGAAATAGGTATAGTTACACCTGCTTCACAGTGTGAATATTTAAGTCAGTGGACATGAATCCCTTGCATGTTGCGGTTGTCCAGTATTGGTTATTTTTCCTTTAGGAAAAATAAGGTTCTGAGAAGCAAAAAATAATAATAAAGTGACTAAAGAGGTAGCAATGTTCCATTTTTATAAATTTTCCCCACCCTGGAAAACAAAGCCATAAATTCTAGACCGAAGACATTTTGTACACCACTGCATTTGCCTTCTAGACAGCTCCGTGCATTCCAAGGGCTTTTAACATTTCAGATTCAAAATATTATCTTTCTAATTGATGGTCTTGGTGACTTTGTTGGAATTAGCAATCCAAAGAAAATATTAAGTGGCTGGATTCTTGAACTGGGTCCATTGGTCTGGCTACATCCTGAGCAATTAACAAGATTGCTTCCCATTAAAGATGGAAGTAAGTCATTTTCTGAAACTGGCCACCCCAGTCCCATGATAGACAGAAGTTTATGGCATACATCTTCTTCGACAGGGATGCAGCAAAGATTCATCTACTGCCTTCTATGCCCCAGATCCTCTTCCAGGTGCTAGAGATGGAGCAGCCTCTCAGCAGTGCCACTGCAGTCAGAGGGGGCTGATGAGTGTCTACGGGTGGGCTGCAAAGAACAGACAACACACATAGAAACAAGCAGAGTGAATTCCGGTAACTGCCCGAGGAAGGAGAAAGTGGAGAGGCTTGGCATGTCTGAGGATGAAGGAGGAAGCCAGGAGCCGGAGGCTACTGAAGAGAAAGGAAGGGATTGGAGATTCGGGGGGAAAAAAGACAAGGTCTTGTAGTTCACATAGGAGTTTATAAACAATGGCAGGCAAAAAGGTATTATTTTATCTGAGTTTGATGGAAAGGCATTAGAGTTTTTTGAGACGGCATGGTATACAGAAGGTACACCGGTCTTTTCTTTCACATTCAAGGCATGGCTAAAAGCCAAGGGCTTTTTATTTTATTTTATTTTTCTTAATAAAAGGTAGCATAGAAACCCTATTTACCCATGCAATGGTCAGTGAGTTCATCAGAAAATCCCACTGAAATGGGAACTCATGGAAAATGAATAAGATAGGTGTAGACCTCAAACATTTCATTTTAACGCTAAGGCATAGAAGCATGTCCCATTGGCACTGTGTCGGCGCGGGGTCAAAGGCTTGAGCAGGTCAGTGCTGTTTCGAGTGCTCCCTTAGAATTTCTTACAAAGCCGTAAACATAATGCATGGTTCATGACCGCCAGTGTTGCTTTGGGGAAAGTAGGGCATCCACATGATATGTGCTTAAGCTCTGTAATTACAACCACCAACACTGCCGGCATAAACAGCAGGTTAGAGACAAACACAGTTGGCTCTGGGTAAACACTGAACTTCCTGGTGAGAACAGACGCCCTGGGCCAGGAAAGTTCAGCCTTTTCTGGGGGAATGAAAGGTCTAGGTTATTCCAGCAAGCCCGTCGAAAGCTTCGACGGCACTGCCAAACCATAAATCATCCAGCCCTGCTAGGCTTCAGGGGATTACGGAAATATTGCAAGTATTTCACTCTGGGGGGCTGAGGGTGGGATCGTAGTATTTTAACTAAATTAGGGAGCTCCTTTTTTTTTTTTTTAAAGAATTGTGTCATGAATCCTTTCGTAGAATAGAAGCCATTTGTCCGTTGATTCATGGGCAGGATTTGAATTTCTGCATGTTCGCTGTGTCCAAAGAGAAGCGTACTAATAGGTGTGCAAAAGTGAGTTCACAAAGCCTTGACCCTCAAACTAAGAGCCTGGGAAGCAGGAGGGTTTTCATTGCTCCTTGTCCCTCGTTTCCTTGGGAGAAAGTTATCCAGCAGTGCCAGCTAGAGATAAACAAGGGGAGTATATTTTGTGGGGATAAGGTCAACGAACTTCCTTCTACAGATAGAACAGGGAAAGAAGTTTCTAGAACAACAGGCCCCTAAGTCAGTCCAGTCAGTTGAGCTGGAGCAAAGGGTCTTCCCTCAGCATGAGCCTCTTGAACCCATCATCCTTAGAAGAAAGATCCTACCCACTCTCTCTTCTCACCTCAAGGGGAGCCCAGCTCACCCCATATCCGCAGCTCGGGCCATTGTGTCAGCATGGCCAAGGTCAGTGCGTCCCTTTGATGATACCGTCTCAGCCTCCGTGCTCTCTCATCAGCCCCCAGTGTCCGTGACTGAGGGGCCCTCACGCTGGAAGCAGAGCTCACGTCAGGAGCTGGTACAGTGAATGGTCTCTGAGGTGTGGCTTCTGGCCTTTGGCTCACCGGGATGCGGGCAGAGCCCCCTGCATGCCCACACCAGCAGGATTTAAGGCGTGTGGGGTGACTGACACATCAGGTAGGGGACATTATTTAAAAAGAACCAGGCTCCATCTTTCCCAGTGACTGCCGCGACCCTGTGATGTGTCGTGTTCATTCTCCCATCGCCCCAGCAACGGTTCTAAGAGCAAGGCAGCTTGTAAACCGCCTGCCTCAGAAGTGGCCCATGTCCCTCGTCCCCTTTCAGATGTGGCCCTCCATTCCTCTGGCCTCAGTTCTCACACCTTGCATGGAGCCTGAGCCTAAAGGATCTTAACGAGCATGTAATTTCGTGGCTTCCAAAACTTTTGGTCTTCCTGGACCAGGAAAAATCACTTCACTTTACAGAATGGTGGGCTTCTCAGTATGATGCCCGAGGCCCAGAGTGCCGGGGGCCCTGTTACCTGTCATAGCAGCTCTGCATGCGGCCACCCCCCCAGTCACGCCACCTTGTCCCCTTCTCCATACAAAGCATCGAACCCACTCTATACTATCACACGCACTGAGTCTCTGCCCAAAATGTCCCTCCCTCTATTCCCATGGGCTAAACCCCTACTCCTCCTTCAAGGCCTCAGTTGACTGATTCCTCTCTGACATCCCACAAACTCCTCGCCATTTCCTGGCCTGAAACAAATGGTATCACTTTTCTTTCTCCTCTTACGGCACTTTCCAAATATTTTTATCATTTTAAGTCTGTCTGTCTGTCATACAACTCATGCGTTTATTGGCTTCTTTGCATTTCCTGTTAGACTGTGAGCTCCACTCCAGGATGGCTTATTCCTCTTTTGTCCCCCGCACCTGTTCAGAGCACGACCCGCAGTAAGCACTCGGCAAGCGTGGCTTGAGTATGATCTAGTCCCGACATCCCAGGTGTTGCCACCACCCTCCCCGAGCGATATTCACATCCTGAAACTGAACATGCATGGTCATCCTTCAAGCTCTGTGGTTGCTCAGTTCTCCCCATGGCCTGGCTAAATGCCACGTCACCAGCATCAGCAAGGCTTCCTTGGGTGGCCATTTGTATATTTAAAGGGATGTTCCCCTCTCCCCTTCCCTGTGAGCGTCTGATGATACCACACAGGAGGCTGAATAGGGCTGATCAGACCCCTTTTACAAATAGAAAACCCAAGACTCAGCGCGTCAGTGGCGGACGTGGGGTGGGCTGAGCTGACTCAGCTTAGGCGGTGAGCTGCCCTGGGCCCCACGCTCACACCTGACAATGAGAAGATCCAGACCGCGTCTGAGCACAGAGCAAGTAACTATCAGATGTGGGAAAATCTGACTCAAATATTATGACCCAAGACAGCAAATGACAACTAAAAGCTAAGTAAAAGCAGCAGGGCCACACACCGGCAAGACTGCAGTGGGTTTATGTATCTATCTCTCAGCAATCAAACCCGGCACAAAGTAAGGAAGCCAAATCTATACGCATGGGTCATCTGCCCCACCCCCCAGACTTCAAACACCCAGCTGTCGCGTTTCTCCATCTACCTTATCAGGTTCTGGAGTGTTCTTTCGTGTCTCCTTCTGCTGATGCTGCAGCCAGATCCCTTCTTCTTCCTCCAGAGGTTCCTGGGACCCTGAGTCAGGCCCAGGCTCACTGAAGGCTTGGTCCTCTGCTCCCAAATGCCTTCATCCAAGGTTCCCAGTATCTGCCCCTCCTCCAGATGTCTGCCTTAAACTGCTCAAAATAACTCTAGCATTCTGATAAAGATCAGCCCTGCTAAGGAAAAAACAAAACAGAAGTCTTCATATACAACAGCCTTTCAGATTAAACACATCAGATAGGCTGGAATGCCAGACTTTGTCCCCCAAAGCGATACTCTGTATCCTTCTGGGGTCACAGGCAGTGATGGGCTGGCGCCAGCTCGTACCAGTTCATGAGAGCCAATGTGCATGTCTTTTCCCAGCAACATGTTCTATGACAGCACATGGGTAATTTGAAATTGTCTATGGCGGGAGTATTTACACCATAGAAATTGGCAGGTGCTATGAAGGAGGACTTCTCATCACGAGCTGCAAAGCCAGCTGTGAAACATCCACCAGCACACCCCTGGCACAGATCTTATTAAGAATGTGACGAGAGCTGTGACACCTTTCCCAAGAGAGAGAGGGACGTAAGACAGTTTCACATCATTTCCCACGTGTCACAGAACTCATAGTCTTCTGAAACCCTGGAATGGAAACCCCAGGTTAGAGACCCCGTCATTCTTAAACATTCAGGTGTTGATCACAGAGAACGTGGAAAAATAAATGGACATATGAGCCAGAAACCAGGCCGGAGACTTGAAATATTTTATTACAAAACCTCATTTAATGTTTGGAAGCATGATGGTGACACCATTTTTACACATAGGGACACTTTGAGGCCCAGAGAGGTTGTGTGTCTTGTCCAAGATTTCACAGGGACTAAGCGACCAAGCTGGGGTCTGAACAGAGGACTCTTGTCTCAGCTTGTTTGAAAGGCAGCTTTCCTTGGAAGAAACAGTAGATAAGGTCAAATAATGGCCCCTCAAAACACCCATGTTCTAATCCCCCCAACTATGATTGTGTGACCTTATGTGGCAAAGGGACCTGGCAGATGTGATCAAGGTGAAGGGCTTTGAGGTAGGAGATTGTCCAGGATTATCCAAATGGGGCCAATCTAATGACACGGGTCCTCTGAAGCGGAAGAGGGAGGCAGAGGAAAATGTCAGAGAGACGGGCATGCGAAGGACTTGACTCGCTGTTGCTGGCTTTGAGGACAGAGGGAGGGGACGGTGGATGGTGGCTCCCAGGCGCTGAGAATGGCCTCCAGTCTACAGCCAGGGAGAAAACAGGAACCTGGGTCCTCCGTCTCCAAGAACTGAGTGCCGTAACAACCCCCAGTGAGGAGTCCGATCCGTCCCCAGGGCCAGAAGCAATGAAACCTGCGGACACCTTGATTTCGGCCCAGCGGGACCCGTGCCGGACTGTCAAACCCCAGAAGCCGGGCAGTACACGTGTGTGTTATTTGATGCCAGCACCTCTGTGGTGACCTCTTAGGGCAGCAGGAAAGCAAACACAGCACTTTCTCTAGCTGGCCTTTTCCCCTTCCACCCGCTGGTGCAAGAGGAAGGAGCAGGCCCTGCCTGGTGGGGCAGCAGCAGGGGCACCTCCTGTTGCTTCCCTGGGTTCTCTGCAGCCGGACCCCAGGGGACAGCTTGGAGGAGGTGTGGGCGCCAGCCAGACCAAGGGGGACGCTGGTGGGGAAACCAGGCAAGGAGGCTGGGGCAGGGTGTGCGTGTGTGTGTGTGTGTGTGTGTGTGCGTGTGTGTGTGTGCGCGCGCGTGTGTGTGTGTGCGTGTGTGTGTGCATGTGTGTGTGCGCGCGTGTGCGTGCGCGTGTGTGTGCGTGTGCGTGTGTGCGTGCGTGTGTGTGCGTGTGTGTGTGCGTGTGTGCGTGTGCGTGCGTGTGCGTGCGTGTGCGTGTGTGTGCGTGCGTGTGTGTGCGCGCACATGTGTGTGCGTGTGTGTGCGTGCGCGCGCACATGTGTGTGTGCGTGCGCGCACGTGTGTGTGTGTGTGTGTAGGGGGCTTGGCAGAGCAGGCCTTGGAAACAGACAGAGCTCAGCTTCTGCCCTGGCATGCCGCTTAACGATTATGGGGCCCTGGCAAGAAAACAGCCTCTCAGAGCCCACATTGCCTCCAGGGTGAAAACGAAGTTAATTACTCCAATAACGCCTGTTTACAGGGACCTTGCGATGATAGGGGTGACAGTGATTTATAAACTACCCCGTGTGGGTTTCGGTGAGAGAGGGTCTTTACGGCCCCGGTTACAATGTCTGTCTCCCTGGCATTTAGTCCTTTGTGTTCCCTCTCCCTTTACGGGTCTTTAAACACCGCTAAGAACTTGGTGTTTATGAAGCTAAGTTCATAAATACTCTCTAGTGACCCTCAGCCCCTGCCCACAGGTACGCGGAGGACAGCATGTAGGCCTGGGACACTCAGCGTTGGACCCTGGCTCTCCATGCCTCTGGGATGTTGCCTCCCTTTTCGGGGCCTTGCCGGGGTCATCGCCTGGAAAACAAGCGGATGGTGGCACTCACTTCCACGCCGGTCCCCAGTGTTGGTGGCTAGAGGCCTACACGTGCCTGTCCTGTCCCGGTGCTCAGGACACGATGGCTGGTGTCAGGCACTGAGCAGGGCTGGCGGCGAAGCAGGCCGACGTGGCAACCCCCGAATCCGGCTCTTTTCTGAGCCGGACCACGCCACTCTCAGCACTGGGCAGGGGACTTCGCTCTTCAGGCCCCAGGAGCTCACTGGTGATGGCACGGCCGCTTCCTGCTTTCCTCTCTGGCATGAAGGACAGCTTACTGGCTCTCAGGGAGTCGGGGTGCTGGACGATGGCGCCCTCTAACTCTTAGACCCCTCGTCCTGCCCAAACGCTGCTGGGCCTGTAGGTATCACAGGTCTCCTCGCCCTCCCGTGCCTGCCAGCGCCGGGGCTGCACTGTGACACAGTACTAGTGATTACCGTCATAATACGTGGCACTTCTATAAAGAGTGGTTTTAACTAGCTGCCCCGTGCCATGACTAAGTCGGTCTGCTACTTCATGGCCGGGAAACTGAGATATGAAGGAGTCAGATGACTCATCCAGTTACATGGGCAGTCAGTGACTGAGCTGGGTCTCAGCTGAGTGACTCAGTCATGTGTTTCCTTCTATACCTTGCTGTCCGTCACGTGGACATCAGAGGAACTTCAGTTCTTGTGTCCTTCAGGAGTCCCCAGGCTGAGCTGGTACCCGGGCATCGGGCCCCAGCCCTGCTGGTCACTGCCGTTGCTAGCCTTTCCCAGGCAGGGAGGGGGATAACAGCAGTGAGTCTCTGTGAGTCAGAGCCAGGGCCACATGGGCACTCACAAAGCCCCCTCCTTCATGGTCACTTACCCTCCATGCGAACTGCTTTTATCTGGGAACCACTGGGTCTGAGCCTCTTCCCAGGATGGCTCTCCACAGGGTACAGCTGCCCGTCACAGCAGCACGGATGAGACTCGCTGGTGACTAGTGTACCCTGGTCGGAGTTGCCGCTGTCACCCTAAGGACAGTTGGTTGCATCAGGAGGGAAGAAGGGCGGGGCCCTCTGCGTCCACCTTTTATGCACCTGTTCTGTACACTGTCTAGTTCCGATCTTCACAGCAGCCGTGAGGAACAGGTGCTTAACCCCCCACTCCATAGACGGCACGGCAGGGGGTCAGGGAGGTCCAGTGACTTGCCAGAGGTCACCCAGCTGGGAAGTGGAGGGAGGAGCCACGCCTCTGGGCCCTTTTATTAGCATCATGCTTTCTAGCAATGCTCCTGACCTGCCTGTCTTATTCAACTTACTGTGTGTCCCCGGGTAAATTGGGAAACCTCTCTGGACCTTGTTTTCCTCGTCTGAAAAATGAGAGGTTGGCTCTTGACCTAAGTTGGGGTTGACTGCAAAGTCAGAGAACACAGTCTCCACACAAGACGACCTCACTCTGACCCCAAGGGCAAGTTCAGGGGGCTCCCCCCCCCCGCAGCTTGACCATTCGCTAGGAAGACACACAGAGCTCACGGAAAGCTGCTCAGCTCGTGGTGATGGCTATCACAGGGGAGGACACGGACGAAGGGAAGAGCCCAGCCGGGTGAAGAGCAGCAGAGCTCCGAGCCCGGAGGCTCCTGACACGAAGCTCCATCGTCCTCTCCTGTAGAATTAGGAGTGGCTCTCTCGACACTGATGTGTGACAATACACACTGAGTAGTGCCAGCGAGAGACGCACCCAGACTTGGTGTGCAGAGGTTTCACTGGGGCCTCATTACATATGCATGATTGATTGATTCGTTGGTTGGACGGTCCATGTGGTTAATTTCAGTCTCCAAGTTGACTGATACTGTGTGACCCAGATCCTCCATGCTAAGCCCCCCACCCTCTGACACTAGGGTGTGGACACATTTACCAGACGACCCAGTGTGGCTAGCCTTTGCCCTAAACAAAGATAGTCCTATCAGGGATGACAGAGATTGCCTCCCAGACTCTCAAGACAAAGGCCAGACCTCTCTTTGGGAAAAGCCAAATTCTTTAAAAGTCCCCCCCTCCCCCAGCTCCTCCACTGTCACATTCTCCAGGTTCCCTCCCAGGGCTCCAGGCGCCACTGGGCTGGTCTCCCCAGGGCCAGCTCCAGCTCAGTCCATCCAGCCACTTGTCGGCCTCCAGATCCCTATTCTCTCCCACTCGGTCACAGGGTCCAGTTACTGACCCGCAGTTATGGGCCAGGAACTGTGCCAGGGCTGGCTGCGCAGATAAATGGCGACCTTGGGGAGCTGTGAGCATGCAAGCCAGCTATGCGCACGGGCTGGCACAGGGAAGGGGCTAGCAATATAGGCTGTTTTACAAACGGATGTTTAATTGCTACCGTGAGCATCGTGGTTGGAATACGGTCCAAAGAACGTTCTCCTGGGAAATGACTTATAGCCTTGTTTCCAGAGACTTAAGCGCTCAGCGTTTAATAATAGATATGCCACAGATGTGCCCGGGGGCGGGGGCACTGGGAAAAGGGTCCAGCCAACGCTCACCTACACTGAGCACCAGATAGGAAGCCTCGACGTACAGCGATGTCTTCATGGGGGAGGAATGTTAGGTTTTGGCTCCTTTGGTTTTTCCTGTGGTTTATTATTCCTCTGACTTTGCTTCTCCTCCTTCCCCTGTGCTGTCGCAGCCTGGACTTGCTGGCCGACGTTCGGTACGCCTTTGGGCTGCCCTTTCACCCAGCCTACGAGGGTCAGTTCACGTTGGAGGAGAAGAGCGTGTCCCTGAAAATCATGCAGTTTTTTTCCAACTTTGTCCGATCTGGGTAAGTGGGCCCCATGTGCCTGGCGGCTGCCTCTGTGCACCACTGTCCCCACTCCAAACACAAGCCCCCGTGGGCGTGACGGACTCCCCCTTGCTCCCCTAGACTGCGCAGTCACCGGCCCTGGGTCTCCCTGTCTCAGTCTCCCCCTTCCAGCCAGAGCTACCTTACGCAGATTGATCGTGATGAAGCACGGTTTCAATGACACACTCCCTTGTTCAACCACGTTTGACAGCCCTCGATAGGGGTTTCTAGACCTCGGCACAGTTGACGCTGTGATGGGGACTGTCCTGGGCTTCATAGGCTGTTTGGCCACCTCTCTGGCATCCACCTCACCCCTAGCTCAGTTGTGGGAACCGCAAATATCTCGGACATTGTCAGATGTCCCCTGGCAGGCAAAGTCACCTCAAGCTGAGAACTAGTGTTGGATTATCAAATCACGTGTGACTCCTCAAGACTGGTCATTATCTACTGCTGGCCTCCCCCCCCCACGTCTAGTCCAGCCCAGTTAGCATGCCGACAGTTCCCACCTCCCAAATACCCCCCCACCCGCTCCTTCCACCCACAGTCCACCTAACTCCTCTCACCCCTGGCCATGCGAGCATTGGTCACCTAGCACAATACTAGGTCCCCTGGAAAGACAAAAGGTAAAAAAAGTCGTGGTTCAGCTATACGCTACTGACAGTCTGAAACCCACCCATAATTAAAAGCAGGACAAAGCAGAACGTGAGACAGTATTTTGGGGGAGTTAAGTGGGAAGACATTTCTTTTCATTTGGAATTTGAAACTGTCTCGCTAACGAAGCACCATGGAAGCCGGGCCCTGGAGGATGATAGGACGTTCAGGGCGACCACGGACAGGGCACTCGGGAGACGGGCGTGTGAGCGCAAAGGCAGGGAGTGAGGTACACTTCTGGTGTGGGGAAGGTCAGAGGGTCAGGCGCAGCTGGGACATGGCTTGCATGGGCAGGGACATGTTGGGAGAGGGACCCAGACAGCAAGTCTGAGGGGCCTGCGTCTGAGAGGATGTGACATCCCCTTCCCAAAGCAGGCTGACCTGTAGGGGACAGACAAGTTTGCCTGGATCTAGACCTACCCTCCCACCCGGGCCTTGGACCAACAAAGACATCCCAGAGACTGGCGATGGTGTCCAGGCAAAAGGACACCAGGACACAAAGAGGCACGGTGGCCTCCTGAGTGCTCAGAAATCTGGAAGGTCAACGCCAGGTCCCGAGTGATGTTGCTGGGTCAGGAACTCACGTCTTCCCCTTCTAGAAAGGGCCTGAGAGCATCAGTCAGGGGCCCTTACACCGTCAGCCCTTTCGGGACACAGCACACAGCAGTTAAACCCCACTGTGCCCCCTGAAGATGTGCGCCATGCTCCTCAGAGACCACGTGCAACTGGAAGTGCGCCCAAATGATGAAAGGAAGGACCGGGTCCCCTCATGGGGTTTTGTTCTTCTCGTTTTCCCAGAAATCCCAACTACCCTCACGAGTTCTCACGGAAAGTGCCTGAATTTGCAGTCCCCTGGCCTGACTTTGTCCCTGGTGCCCATGGAGAAAACTACAAGGAGTTCAGCACCCAGCTCCCCAATCGACAGGGCCTGAAAAGGGCCGACTGTGCATTCTGGTCCAAGTACATCCGGTCCCTGAAGGCATCTGCAGGTAAGGGAGCCCGGAGCCGCGGGGCCGGGGGGAGGGTGGGCAGCTAACTGGTCCTCCCATTACTGCCCATGCTGTGTGTTTGGCCTTACTGAGCGCACGGGAGCCACTGGGTCACTGGGACGCCATCAGCGCAGTTCTATCCCATGAGGAGCTCGCATCTGGGGGCTCCTCTTTGTCAAGGGCCTGCTGATCTGAGGGGGCAGGAGGGACAGTGAGAGAGAGAGAGAGGACATTGTGAGGGGTGGGGGGCAGGAAGGGCTGTGAGTAGGGGCCTGCCTGCTACGTTGGGGTGAGCAGGGAAGGTAGTACCTTAAGCCTCATCCTTGCTGCCCTTGGAGGGCGGATAAAACATCTTGGGGAGTGAGTTCTAGCCAGGGGAGAAGGGGGCATTCTACTTCTTCCTGTTGAAAAGAACTTCCTGTCAATGACAACTTCCTGTTGAGGAGAACTTCCTGTTGCTGAGAACTTCCTGTTGCAGAGAACTTCCTGTTGAAGAGGTGTTAAGGAGAGAAAAGGAACCATAGTAAGGGCACTAGTAATATGGAGATAAATGCAGTGCCCTTAAAGAAGCTTCCAAGAGTAAGTGAGGAAGTGACATAACCCGGAGAACGTTCTTCAGCTTTCCTGGTGCCATGGTGGACATCTGCTCCAAAGCTGGGGCTGGGCAAGGCCTCCCAGGGAGGTGGGGCTGGGGCTGAGTCTTCTTTTAGAATGACAGGAGTTCTTTATGTGGAGACCAATAGGGAGTGGAGCATTCCACAGGGGAGTGACCTTCTCCAACATGTTTAGACCCTCAACTCTGCTCTTACCTTCTGAGACTAAGAAGCTCTCTGTTGATGAAATCGAGTCCTGTTATATCTTTCACATGTCTCTACTGCCAGGTGACCTGGAAAGACCCCTCTGTAGGACATTAGTAGGGAACGCCTATCAGAGGCTGGGGTTTCTTTGGGTCCAAGACAAAGAGATGAGGGAGGAAAAGTCCAGATCTGGATTGGACCAGCCTTGCCCCTCATGTTTCAGATGAAGCCAAAGACGGGCTGTCAGTGGGCAGTGGAGAGAAGGACCAGCCGGCTGGCTCTGGCCTAAGAGAAGACCTCCCAGATCTCCCGGGTCGTGGCTCTAAGAGCTACAGCAAGTGACCAACCCCTGAGACCTCCACCCACCCTGCCAATCCCACCCCAGGCTGCCACCCTGGGCACCTTGTTCTCTAAAATAGCCACTAGCTTTCAATAAAGTACCCACATGCACTGAAACATTGGTGGCTCTGGTTTATTCATATACAACTATCCTTAGGAGATGCCAAACTAGGCCGTAACAAACTTCTCTTAAGTACCTTCCTGGGCTTTGAATCCCAGGATCCTTCTTTTTTCCCCCAGATATTTATGTAGCATCCTCAGCACACCCAGCTCTGTGCTGGGTGCTGGGTAGCAAGAACCCTGCGCTCTAGGAGGAGAGGTGAGCAGGTGAACAGATGTGACACAGGACATGGGGATACATGCCCCAGAGTCCTACCTACGTGTTAGAAAGGATTGTCTTGTGAAAATTCTAGAAAGGAGGTAAGAGACCAACTAGGCTAGTGCAGTATTCTCAGTGAGAGACAGTGAAGTCTGAATGAAAGCAGAGAGTACAGGAATGGGGGGAAGAACATATCCGAGAACCGTTAAGAAAGTTCCAGATAGGTCTACAGCCATATTGTATGTCCTTCAAAACCTCACGGAAGCCCTAGAAACCTTTGGTGACCTCTAACCTCTGCATGATAGGCTGTATCAGTGAGGGTGGGATCCCAAACGCCCAACTAAAATGCCTTAACTAAAAGATACCCCCAGAGGTGAATGGTCCAAGGATTGAGCAATGACTCAGTTATGTCTTCAAGGGCCTAGGCTCTTCACATCCTTCCTCTTTGCTATCTTCAGTCATGGATGGCATCTCACTTCCCTGATACAACATGGTTGCCACAGCTCCAGACATCACATCCTCTCCTGACAGCATCCAGAAATTACCAATAGAATTCCTTTTACCTCTCATAGACTTTTAAGAAATGGGTTCAACGTGATTTGATGAGACCAGTAGGATTTGATCAGCTAATAAGGAAAGTAGTTGGGGTTACCTTGGTGGGGCCAATGTAATCACGAGGGTCCTTAGAAGTAGGAAAAGGAGAAAAAAGGGAGGACCAGAGTGATTACAGAGGGGAAAGGACTTGGCCTAAAGTTACTGGTTTTGAAGATGGAGGAATGGGTCAAGAGCCCAGAAATATGAGTGGCTTCTAGAAGATGGAAAAGGCAATGAAGTGAATTCTCCCCCAAAACCTATAGACAGGAATACACAGAGCTGACACATTGGTTTTGGCCTCCTGGATTCATGTCATAGTTCTGATCTATAGACCCATAAACTCATGCATCTGTGTTGTGCTAAGCCCATTTACTTGTACTTTGGTACAGAAGACACCAAAAACTCCTGCATCATCATATCTGTTTAGAGGTGTATTTTATCCTGCCTGTGGACCAAACCCCAGACATTGCTCACTATCTTCCTGATTATAAAAAGTCCACTCCAGCCCAATATCAAAATCCCAAATCCACCATCATTAGCCCTGAACAGGTTCTGTTCACGGCTGGGTGGGTGATGGACTGATGCTAGTGGACCCAGTTCGGGCCACCAGCTTTGTGAGCCCTGCATGAACAGTCTGGCACAGGAGGCCTCCTGCTATTTCTCCTCGGCCTTTGAGAAGTGAGACAGAAAGCAACCCACTATAACATCCTGTTGTACTCGGAATGCCTACTTTGCAGATTCACCTGCTGATGCTCATGTACGTGAACAGAGAACGAGGAAGTTTCTGTTATGTAAGGGCTATTCAAAAAGCCTTTATAGTTCATGGGCGACTCGGCACCCAGGGCATGCCAGCCCATAAGAAGATTTGGGGTGGGGGGGAATCGGAGAGCTGTGCGGGCCAGGCTGCCACGGTCTGTGCCCTGGAACAGCTCTGAGAAAAGTGTGGCCAAAGTGGTAACATGAATAGTCAGGATGTTTTAGCTGGAGGACTCCTGGGCCCACATCATGGTGAAGAGGCTGAGGACACAGAGAGAAAGTGTACCCGCCTGGGATGCCCCGGCCAGCACGCCATCAAGGATGCTCTCAGAACACCGGGCCATGTTCCTGCTCTAGTGTCCTTTCTCCTGCGTCGCCAAGGTTCCCTGGGGTCTTTATCTCTTGCCAGCTGGGATGGGCTAACTCGACGTAGGGGTGTGGACAGCCTGGAAGATGTCATAAACCCTTTGCAACGGGCAGGAAGGCCACAGTGCACCCAGCATCAAGGCACAGGTCAGCAAAATGTCAAGAGGTGAACAGGGCAGCCCCTCTATCAGTGTCACGTTCAGGAAGGCGGGAGTCGAGAAACCGAAGTGAAGACATTTGCTCTGAGTACCGTCCTTGTTCTGAGTCAGCTTCCTCCAGAGCAGCTGGGCGGGCGAGTGGGTGGGGAGATGACCAAGTGGCTTTCTCGAAGGGTAGTTGTAACACAAGCCTGCAAGGTACCCCACCTCCCAAACCCTCCAAACAGAGGCAGCATGGCAGGGGTTCAGGTACTCTCCCCTGGAACCGGGGGGGGGGGGGCAAGGACAGTTCCTCCCAGACCACCCAAAGCCATCGAACCGTGGTCCCAAGGCAGGTAGATCTGAATGGATGGAAATCACCTGAGGAGTGTGTGGAAAATGCAGATTTCTGTTCCCCGAAGTTTGAGAACAAAGGGGCCTTAGGTAAGGCTCGTAAATCCAGTTTCAAATGAACAAGACCATCTCCCCTTCCGCAGGGGCCACTCCCCCCAGCAGTTTGCTTCTTAGTCCGGTCACGCCCTTGCCTCCGCATAGTCTGAATATTTTGTCCGAACGTGATTGACAAACTTCGCACCGTTGAGTTCCTGCTAAGCAAAGGGTCCCGGTCACTTAATCCCGCCAGCCTCTCCTCGCATTACCTCCCAAAGCTGGATAATTCTTATCTCTTCCTTTACTTATGATTTCCAGTTTATTCTTATTCCATCCACTTTCTAGGTTGCTACTTATGCATGTGTTTGCAGCTTTATACCACCTCATTTTTCTTTTCCTTTAAGCTGTCCACACTCCTTCCTAGATTTTCCTTGACCTGAACCCTAGGCTGAGCTTCCCGCACTTTGCCCCGGCGGCGCGTAGTTCCGCAGTGGAAACCCGGCTAATTCCATCTGCACAGTAAGACTCACGTATATTGTTCCCAGGCCAAGAAGTGTGCTGGAATTCCACTCCGTAGTCTCCTGCTCCATGATATAACCCTGGGGTCTGAAGAGCAGATAGAATTCTCTTTTATTATTGTTCATCAGTTGCTTAAAATTATGATACGGTTTAGCCAGTGGTAGTCAACCTGGTCCCTACCGCCCACTAGTGGGCGTTCCAGCTTTCATGGTGGGCGTTAGCGGAGCAACCAAATGGCACCGCGATTACATACTAATTGACTAACTGTTGACCAGTCGAGATCAGGACAGCCGTCAGACTCTGTTACAGAGCATTTGTATCGGGACCGCACCCGACCTCTTTCGCAACCACCTGGCCCGCATCTGCAAACGGCCAGGTGCCTGACCCCAGGGTCCATACCTGCCGCCTGATCCGGCGGGCAGTTTACGACCGCTATTGTCGCCCAAAAACTAGCAGTTTGTCGTTTTATTACCCCGTAGACAAAGAACTTCATGGTTCGACACGTCTTTCTATGACAGAAACTGCCAGACAATGGAGACACCAATTAACTCATATTTTTGTCTCGATTCCCAGATTTTAGGGTAATAGGGTGACATTCTAGGAACCCCCCGTTGGACTGCCAAAATTAGCCGATTCTTGCTACTTCACCCCGATCGCAAAGAAGTGATGCCACTGGCCAACACCCACTGCATAAAATTTTATAAAATGCACAACCAGATACTCACTAACTTAGTCTCGTCTCGGCAAACTCTTGCTTAACCACGACACTTGTAACGTCGCGACCACGCAACAGACTTCAAGCGCATAAATTTTGCTCACGTTATGTAAGTGAATCTAAATTGTTATGTAATCGAAACTAAAGTCAGTATGTAGTTAAATTTCTGAGGGCAAGCATGTGCTTACAGCTTCAAACAAAATATTGTGAAATATTGTGAGCCCATGTCTCAAAAAAAAATACGCATGCGGCTATTCGCCAGAGTATCTGAAGATGGGTTTCATAAGATCTGTTGCAAATAAACAACATCCAGTGTGTTTATTGTGTCATAAAACATTATCCAATGAGGCAATGAAGCCAAGTCAATTGTGAGAACATCTTTCTACAAAGCATCCAAATGACAAGGACAAGCCCATTGAATATTTTCAGGAAATATATAAAAAATTTCAAAATCGTTCAACTAGGGACAACAAGATGGCGATGGAGTAGGCGGACGTACCAACTTCCAACTCCTGGAACCAAAGTGGATTATAACTTAATTTTAAAAACCATCATCTGGATAAACAAACTTTGAACTAAACTAAGTGGACTCTTCAACCAGGGAACACTGAAGAAGCCACATTGAGACTGGTAGGAAAAGCAAAAATGCAGAAAGGGCTGCCCAGTTCTCCAGAACAAACGGCATCCCAGAGAGACCCACATGGCGGGAAGAGAGTTTAGCAGAGAGAGAGGGACCTGGGTCCCAGGAACAAAGCCCCAGCCTGTAGCCCCAGAGCCTAGAAGAGTCATATGGACAGTATTTAGCTGTGAAACAAGTTAGGATACTGTATGTGAGAAAGAGACAGTTTTCTCAGACCCAGGATTCTTCTTAAAGGGACGGTGCAGAAAACCTCTCTCACAACCACTCACCCAGGGCTCCGGGGGACGGGAAGAAGAGAGGACCAGAGTAGCAGGAAGAGAGTGTGGTCTGGAAGGCACAGGGAGAAATACTCTGAGGGACAGCCACCCTAAACCCCGGGCTGAGTCACTTCCCAAATCGGAAGCGAATATTTCCCCTGGAACTAGCAATACCAGCAAAGGGAGACAGGACACCAGCCAAACAAGCTCTCCCGCGGCACTTAGAGCACTGACTCTTAGAAGGAGGGAGCTTTCAGGACTACACTACGGAGTGTTAGGGTCTGAGCTGCAGTGCTCAGAGGGGTGGTGACGGCAGGACACGGAAACGCGGTTCTGTCAGTGGGGACAGAGGCCAGACCTGCCAGCATTGAGCCTGGTCTAGCCCATCAGGGGCAGAGGGGACATGTGAAAGCGGTCTGGCATCTTCACCTGCGGGGGGAAAAGCAGGAGCCCGGGAACGGGCGGAGATCTGCTGCTGAGCAGGGGTGTGCAGGCACACAGCAGCACCTGGCCTCCAGGGTTTGCGAACCTGTGTGAGCCGGCCCTGACTGTGGGGCGAAAGCCCGGGACAGGCAGAAGCTCACAGCCCCAGCAGCCCCCGAAGTGAGTGCCAGCATTCCCCAGAGGTTTACAATCCTGCACAAGACGGCCCTGATTGCGGGGGCTGGGCGGAAGCCCGGGAACAGGCGGGGACCACAACTGAGCCAAGGTGCTCACCCCTGCCCTTGGTGCCAAGGCTTGTGGCTCGAGTGTGGTATGCAACCCCTCCTGTGGGGGCAAGGCGAAGGCCCAGACAGGCTGAGGCTTGTAGATCCTGCATGAGAACACAGCCCCTCTAGCAGAGGAGAGGTGAAAACTGCAGCAACAGCCGCAGGGGCCGCGCTGGATAAGTCCATACCCAACCACCCTAGGCAGCGGCAGAAGGGGTGGTGGGCCTGCAGACAGACCACAACTAAGGAACACAGAGGCAACACCCATTGAACTGCAGTGGCCACACCCTTCTTATAAACAAACAAAATGGGCAGGCAGAGAAATGCAACCCAAATGAATCAAGAGAAATCCCCAGAGAAGGACCTGAATGAACCAGATATAACCAAATTACCAAATGCAGAGTTAAAATAATGATAGTTAGGATGTTCAAAGAGCTTAGAGCAACAATGGATAGTCGTTATGAATACCTAAATAAAGAGATAACAAGTATAAAAATGAAATTGAAATAATAAAAAAGAATCAGAAATGACAAATACAATATCAGAATTGAAGAACACAATGGAAGGAATTAAAAGCAGGTTGGATGAAGCTGAGGATGGAATCAGCGAGTTAGAGGACAAAATAAATGAAGGCACAGAAGCAGAGCAGAAAAAAGAAAAGAGACTCAGAAAGACTGAGGAAACTCTAAGAGAGCTCTGTGACAACATGGAGAGAAATAACATCCTCATCAAAGGGGTTCCTGAAGAAGAAGAGAAAGAATAAGGGATAGAAACTTTGTTCAACCAAATCATAGCTAAAAACTTCCCTAAATTAAAGTCTGGAAAATGACTCACATGTTCAAGAAGCACAGAGAACTCCATTAAAGAGAAACCCAAAGAAATCTACATCAAGACACATCATAATTAAAATACCAAAGCTAAGTGATAAAGAGAAAATATTAAAAGCTGCTAGAGAAAAAAAGGCTATCACCTACAAAGGAGCCCCCATAAGGATGACATCTGACTTCTCAACAGAAACACTTGAGCCCAGAAGGGAATGGAAAGAAATATTCAAAAAAATGCAGAACAAGAAGAACCTACAATCAAGACTACTTTATCCAGCAAGGCTAACGTTTAAAATTGAAGGAGAAATAAAAAGCTTCCCAGACAAAAGAAAAACAAAACAAAACAACAACAAAAAAAATAAAACTCAAGGAATTCATTAAAACCAAACCAATTCTGCAAGAGATGTTAAGGAGCCTGTTGTGAACCGATCAAAGGGGGAAAAGAATATAGCAAAAGCAGAATACAGCTTTAAAGAATAAAATGGCAATAAACAACTACATATCAATAATAACCTTAAGTGTAAATGAATTAAATGATCCAATCTAAAGACATAGATTAGCTGCATGGATAAGAAAACAGGACCCATACATGTGCTGTCTACAAGAGACACACCTTAAAACAAAAGATGCACATAGACTGAAGGTAAAAGGATGGAAAAAAATATTTCATGCAAATGGAAATGAAAAAAAAAGCCGGGGTAGCAATACTTATATCTGACAAAATGAACTTTAAAACAAAGGCTGTAGTAAGAGATAAAGAAGGACACTACATAATGATAAAGGGAGCAATTCAACAGAAAGATAAAACCATTATAAATATGCACCAAACATAGGAGCCTAAGCAGACTTTGATGGATATAAAGGGCAAGATCAACAGCAATACTATAATAGTAGGAGATTTCAATACTCCACTAACTTCACTGGATAGATCCTCAAGAAAGAAAATTAACAAAGAAACAGCAGACTTAAAGGATACACTAGATCAGTTCGATTTAATAGATATCTTTAGAACCTTTCAACCTAAAGCAGCAGAATATACATTCTTTTCAAGTGCTCAGGGTACATTCTCTAGGATAGACCACATGTTAGGACACAAAAGTGGTCTCAACAAATTTAAGAAGATTGAAATCATATCAAACATTTTCTCTGATCACAATGCCATGAAACTAGAAATTAACCACAAAAGAAAAACTGAAAAATACTCAAACACTTGGAAACTAAATAGCATGTTATTAAATAACAAATGGATTAACAATGAGATCAAAGAAGAAATAAAAAATGTGTCTAGAAACGAATGATAATGAGCATGCATTCAACTCAAAATTTATGGGACACAGCAAAAGCAGTACTGAGAGGGAAGTTCATTGCACTACAGGCATATCGTAAGAAGCTAGAAAAAGCTCAAAGAAGCAACTTGGCCCTGCATCTAAAAGAATTAGAAAAACAACAGCAAGTAAAGACCAGGGGTTGTAGAAGGAAGAAAATAATAAAGATCAGTGCGGAAATAAATGACATAGAGACTAAAGAAACAATATAGAGGATCAATGAAACCAGGAGCTGGTTCTTTGAACAGGTAAACAAGATTGATGAACCTTTAACTAGACTCACCAAGAAAAAAGAGAGAGGACTCAAATAAATAAAATTAGAAAGGAGAGTGGAGAAATAACAACTGACACAACAGAAAGACAAAATATTGTAAGAAAATACTATGAAGAATTGTATGCCAAAAAACTAGACAACCTATATGAAATGGAAAAATTCCTTGAAACATATAATCTTCCAAAAATCAATCTGGAAGAATCAGAAACCCTAAACAGACCGATTACAACAAATGAGATCACAACAGTTATCAAAAAACTCCCAACAAAGAAAAGTCCTGGGCCTGATGGCTTCACAAGTGAATTCTACCAAAAATTCAAAGAACTAACTCCAATCCTTCTCAAGCTATTTCAAAATATTCAAGAGGAAGGAAGACTTCCTAGCTCCTTTTATGAGGCAAGCATAATTCTGATTCCGAAACCAGGCAAAGACAACACAAAGAAAGAAAATTATAGATCAATATTCCTGATGAATTTAGATTCTAAAATCCTCAACAAAATATTAGCCAACCAGATCCAGCAATATATGAAAAAAATTATACACCATGATCAAGTGGGATTTATTCTGGGGAGGCAAGGCTGGTTCAATATTCGCAAATCAATCAATGTGATTCATCACATAAACAAAAGGAAGGACAAAAATCACATGATAATTTCAATAGATGCAGAAAAAGCATTTGATAAAATCCAGCATCCATTCATGATCAAAACTCTCAGCAAAGTGGGAATACAGGGAACATACCTTAACATGATAAAGGCCATCTATGACAAAGCCACAGCAAACATCATACTAAATGGGCAAAAATTAAAAGCAATCCCCTTAAGATCAGGAACAAGGCAGGGGTGCCCCTTCACCACTCTTATTCAACATAGTTCTGGAAGTCCTAGCTACAGCAATCAGACAAGAAGAAGAAATAAAAGGCATCCAAATTGGAAAAGAAGAAGTAAAACTGTCATTATGTGCAAATGATATGATATTGTATATAGAAAACCCTAAAGTCTCAGTCAAAAAACTACTGAACCTGATAAATGAATTCAGCAAGGTGGTTGGATATAAAATTAATACTCAGAAATCAGAGGCATTTTTATACACCAACAATTAACTATCAGAAAGAGAAATTAAAGAAATAATCCCCTTCACTACTGCAACCAAAAAGATAAAGTACCTAAGAGTAAATTAAACCAAGAAGATTAAAGACTTGTACTCAGAAAATAATAAAAGATTGAAAAATGAAATCAAGTAAGATACAAACAAGTGGAAGCATATACCGTGCTCATGTTTATGAATAAACATCATTAAAATGTCTATGTTACCCAAAGCAATTTATAAATTCAATGCAATACCAATTAAAATACCAATGACATACTTCAAAGATATAGAACACATATTCCAAAAATTAATATGGAACCTAGAAAGAACCCGAATAGCCTCAGCAATCTTAAAAAGAAAAAATAAAGCAGGAGGTATCACTCTTCCAGATATCAAGGTTTACTACAAGGCCATTATACTCAAGACAACCTGCTACTGGCATAAGAACAGGCACATAGATCAATGGAACAGAACAGAGAACCCAGAAATAAACCCAAACCTTTACAGACAACAGATATTTGGGAAAGGAGGAAAGAGCATACAATGGAGTAAAGACAGCCTCTTTAACAAATGGTGTTGGGAAAATTGGACATCTACCTGCAAAAAAATGAGACTAAACCATCAATTTACACCATTCACAAAAGCAAACTCAAAATGGATAAAAGACTTAAATGTAAGCCGTGAAACCATAAGCATCTTAGAAGAAAACATAGGCAGCAAGCTCTCCGACATCTCTCGCAGCAATATATTTGTTGATTTATCTCCACGGGCAAGTGAAATAAAATACAGGATAAACAAATTGGACTATATCAAACTAAAAAGTTTTTGCACAGCTAAAGACAATAGGAACAGAATAAAAAGACAAACCACACAATGGGAGAACATATTCGACAGCACGTCGGATAAGGGGTTAATAACCAAAATTTATAAAGAACTTGTAAATCTCAACACCAGGAAGACAAACAATCCAATCAAAAAATGGGCAAAAGAAATGAATAGACACTTCTCCAAAGAGGACATACAGATGGCCAATAGGCATATGAAAAAATGCTCAACATCACTAATCATTAGAGAAATGAAAATTAAAACCACGATGAGATATCACCTCACACCAGTCAAAGTGGTGCTCATCAGCAAAACAACACAGAATAAGTGCTGACGAGGATGTGGAGAAAAGGGAACCCTTCTGCACTGCTGGTGGGAATGCAGACTGGTGCAGCCACTGTGGAAAACAGTATGGAGATTCCTCAGAAAATTAAAAATCGAACTGCCTTTTGACCCAGCCATCCCACTTTTAGGAATATACCCTAAGAACACCATAGCACAGTTTGAAAAGAAGAAATGCGCCCCCATGTTTGTGGCAGCATTGTTCACAATAGCGAAGATCTGGAAACAGCCCAAGTGTCCGTCAGAGGACGAGTGGATTAAAAAGCTTTGGTACATATCTACTATGGAATACTACTCAGCCATAAGAAATGATGACATCGGAGCATTTACAACATGGATGGGCCTTGATAACATTATACTGAGTGAAAAAAGTAAATCAGAAAACACTAAGAATATATGATTCCATACATGGATGGGACATAAAAATGAGACTCAGAGACATGGACAAGAGTGTGCTGGCTATGGGGGGGGGGGTGGACAGGGGAGGAAAGGGAGGGAGTAGGGGCACAAATAAAACCAAGTAGAAGGTGACGGAAGACAATTTGACTTTGGATGATGGGGATGCATTATAATCAAATATCAAAATATCCTGCAGATGTTTTCTGTGAACATATGTACCCTGATTTATCAATATCACCCCATTAAAATTAAAATTAATAAAAAAATCGTTCAACTATCATTGTATCATTTAAGAAAGAACATACAACTATCAAAGATGGATTAATTGCACTTATTGCATTTCATAAATAATTGCAAAAAGTGGTAAAAACTATAATACTGGATAAACGGTAATAATAACCTGTATAAAAGAATTTATCTGAACAGTAATACATCAGGATATACCTCAAATTTTATAAACGTTGCTCCTAAGTGATAGCACAGTAAAGGGACGAATTGATGAAATGGCAGTTAATGTTGAAAACAAACTTATAACTATTCTCCAAAACTCTTCATTTTCCATGCAATTGGACGAATCTACCATGGCAGATAATGATGCTTTATTGATGGCGTATGTATGCTATTTTGATGAAAACAATATATTACGAGAAGAAATGCTATTCGCAATAAATCTCATCACAGATACAAAAGGATTATCTATATTTAATACTAAGAACATACTTTACAAAAAATAATATTCCTTTGAATAATATTGTTGCGTACGCTACTGATGGAGCACCATCAATGGTAGGTCGCTATTGTGGATTTGTTGCTTATTTGAAGCAGGAAGTGTCAAATGTTTTATGTATTCATTGTGTGGTGCACAGACAACATCTTGTAGGAAAACATCTAAGTACAAGTCACCATTCATCACTAACTATAATAATTCAAGTCATAAACAAGATCAAATCCAATGCAAAGAATGATAGAATGTTTTGATAGCTTTGCCAGGTCAGTAATGAAGATTTTATTAAGTTAATTTTGCACACAGAAGTTCAGTGGCTATCAAAGGGTACATCTTTGGCTAGATCTGTAGCATTATATGATAGTGTCATACAATTTTTTAAAAGTAATAGTGAGACCAATCTGTGTCAACAGTTAAGAACAGTAAAGAATGATGCCTTTTACTTGGCAGATATTTTCAAGGGATTTAACAATGTCAATTTGTAGCTTCAAGGAGCTAATAAAACTCTTATAGGTTGCCAAAATATTGTGCTATTATTTATTGACAAACTTGAACTGCTTCGTCCTAATCTATTGAAGAGAGAATTTCATCAGTTTCCTCAATTATCATCTATAAAAGATGATGTAACTCCAGAGAATATTGACAGATTCAGTAGCCACCTCAATGAACTTAAATTGGACATGAAAAAACAATTTGAAGATATTTTGAAATTGAAGGTATATGACTGGATGAAAAATCCTTTTACCGCAAATATTGAAGAGGCTGATACAACTTGCCAAGAACTATTAGAAATTAGATATGAAGAAAGTAAACCTAAATTCGACAGTGGTGGCTATGAAAACCTATGGCAAAATAAAAAAATGCCGGTCTTATATCCAAATATGTGGAAAATGGTATTCAGTTTATTGATACCTTTCCCTACCTCATATCTGTGGAATCAGGATTTAGTGCTGTTAATCATATTATGACGAAAGAAAGAAACCACCTGAATATTTCTGAAAGGGGAGAACTTCGTTTGTTCCTCACAAAAATTGAACCGGATATTCAATATTTAGTTTCCCAGCATCAGCCTCAGGGATCCCACTAATAATTCAATTAACTAATGTAATTTCTATGTATGCAAAGTATAAATAAAAAGATAGGTTTAACTATAGTAAGTTGTTTTATAAAGATTTATTCTGCCAAACTTAGCGAAAATCCAACATAAAGTACTTGCTAAGTAATTATTATTATATGCTTTAATTTGCTGTAACTCTGCTTTATAAGTTTTATAAAGTAAAGTTACTTCCCTACTTTATAAATCACCATTACTGTGGAACCAGTGGGCGGTTAGAAAATTTTACTGCTAATAGAGATACAAAAGTGGGTGGTAGGTATAAAAAGGTTGACTATCCCTGTAGACTATAGTATTATGGTGGAGCTTCTGGTTTTAGCTAGCATTTATAATTTCTTTCTTCTCCTCCTCGTCCTCCTCTTCTCCCCTTCCTTCTTTCTTTCCTTCCTCCCTCCCTCCCTCCCTCCCTCCCTCCCTTTTCCTCCTTCCTTCCCTCTTTCCTTCCTTGTTTCCTTCTTTTCTTCCTTATTTCCCTCCTTCCTTTTCTTTCCTTTCTTTTTCTTTTTCTCCTTCCTTCTCCTCTTTCCTCTCCCTCTTTCTCCCTTGAACTCTATACCTTTTTTCACATATTCGAGGCATGTGTATATTTCCATATCACCCTTTGTGGGTCACAGCCAGGTTTGGGTATCACTACCTTAAAGGCGGCAAAATATATATCATGTTTTGGGTCAGACAGGAGTTGTAGTTCTGACCCATCAGTTCCCCAACTGAACCCCTCCCCCAATCCAGGCACGAGCTTCAACTGAAAGATGGGGGCAAACACTCACACCCTCTGAGCCCTGAGGGAGGCTCCAATAAGGCAAGAGAACTGGCTGTCCTGCAGAACTAGAAGCTGACGGGCGACAGTAATTTAAAGGGGTTTTCTTTACTGGTACAGATCTATTCCTGTCCAGCTCGTCCCCCACGTTGGCCAGGCCCCCTGCTCGGTGATGAAGGGGCAAAGACAAACAGTGGCGATGCTCGGTGAGCTCCACATCTGGAGGGAACCTCCAACAGGCAAGCAGCGGAATGTCACCAGTCAGCGGAACGAGTGTGACAATGACAGGGACCAAATAGAGTAGAGGTTTCAGGGGCCAGAAGAGGGCACCCAAGTCAGAGCAGAGAATGTGCTCCCCAAAGGTGACTCCAGGCTGAGCACAAAGGCCGATAAGAACAAGCCTAGCACGGGAAGCTTGGGCATGTGGGATGATGTTCTCAGGACCCCGTGTGAGCAAAGACTGCGGGCAGGAGCCTGAGACATGATGACAGAGGGGAGCTTCCCCGTGTCCGGGAGCTGCCTGGCCCCGCCCAGGACGCCCAGGTCCCTTCTGAGGGCCTTGGTCATCAGATCCCGCCCTCCCGGGACTCTTGGGGCCCTGCCCACCCTCCTCTCCTCCGATGGCTCTGCCTCCACCCACCCAGGTACTGAGGTCGCAGCCCCCAGAGCAGGACTGCAGAGTCCAGCACGGTGCCCCCGCAGCCCAGTCCTGCTCAGGCCTATGAGAGTCAAGGTCCTGGGCCTGTCCAAGGTCGGAAAGTGAGTAACAGTCACACGGAAAACAGACACATGAGGGGAGTCGACCAGTGAACAGTGACCAACAGTCACTGCCAAGGTGCTACCAGGCCTGGGGCCTGGTCTGTTGGGAGGGGAAATGGTACCCAGTGTTTGACCGAGGTTTCGCCCGTCCCTCCTAAGATAACCCCGGAGCCTCTCTTCCCTTATATGTCACGTGGAGATCATCATGTCTCCCCTCTCTCCGAAAGGGACTCACCACCTCCCTCTCTTGTCCTCGTCCGGCTGTCCCTAAACGTCCTTGAGTCCAGCTGTGTGCAGGCCGGGTGGGAGTAGGGTGATGAGAAAAGAGGAGGCTCTGACCTCCCCCCCATGAGTAGATACAATCTGTCTGTCTGACTGGTAAGCTGGAGCCAGCCACGGAAGAGCTGGGGGTGGGGGGGTGGGAGGGTGTTCTGGGTGGGAAAAAACCCAGCCTGGCCTGCGGTGGCGCAGTGGATAGAAGAACATCAACAGGGACACTGAGGTCTCCGGTTGGAAACCCTGGGCTTGCCCGCTTAAGGCAGATACAAGAAGCAACTAATACGAGCTGATGCTTCCCGCTCCTCCCTGCCCCTCTTTCTCTCTCTAAAATCAATACATAAAATATTTTAAAAAGAGACAGAGCAGACAAGGACAGAGGTATAAGGAAAGTCACCCCTCCCCCACCCCCACTCCCACAGCCGGAAGAGGACCCAGGATTTGCAGCTCTTTTCCATTAAGTGGAAAGTCAGCGGGACCCCAGACTACAGTCTAGGCGTGTAGGCCAGTGTGACCCCCGCGATGGGCAACGCAGCACGGACACGCCAGAACTTGGCCTCGGGTTCCATCCCTTCCTCCTTCCGAGACCCATCCTGACCGTGGCCTTGGCCTGGAAGCCTGGCTGTTGGAACTGTGGAGCAGGGGAGCAGATAGCCCACTGCGCAGAGCAGTGTGGGAGGGAGTACAGTGGGGTCCGCGCTCCCAGGCCTTGCTGCTCTCCTGTGCCTGGGGGAGGGGCTTGGCTGTGGGTGGGCACCGGCCGCCTGCCTGTGAATCGGACTCTGCACCTTGCCGGCTCACGTGACTCACACTCTCCGAGCTCCTCCCGACTTAGAGCTGAAGTCAGGGGCGTTGCGAGGATTAAATTAACGAACAGGCATGGCCTACACGTGAAGGCATCCCGTATACAACCACCACTGCTGAGGGGGGACTGTCATAATTAAAAACAATATTTGGCCTGACCTGTAGTGGCGCAGTGGATAAAGTGTCGACCTGGGAACACTGAGGTCGCCAGTTCAAAACCCTGCACTGGTCTGGTCAAGGCACATATGGGAGTTGATGCTTCCAGCTCCTCCCCCTTTCTCTCTTTCTCTCTCTCTCTCTCTCTCACTCTGTCTCCTCTCTAAAATGAATAAAATAAAAAATTATTTAAAAAAACATTTGTGAATTGAGGCGCATTTCTCTTAGGATGCGTGCTTTTTTTTTTATTTCGATTTCTCTGCATTTTTGCCACGGCCGTCCTCACTTTGTTCAACAGCATGTATCAAGCGCCTGATGTGTTCCGGGTTCTCTGTGAGACTGTCGTGAGAAGACGGGAGCCCACAGCTCCTGACCCTGTGAAGGGCGGTCTGTAAATGCACTGGGTCATTAAAAAGAGGAAGGAGTGCACCTGGACAACTAAGAACATGTAAATCCGGCTGGAGGAGACTGCAGGGCTAAGCCCAGTCGACACCACAGCCTCCCCCTGGCTTCTGCAGAACTCTGAGCCGCCAGACCAGGGACCACAGCCAGTCAGCTGTCCCCTCCAGCTGCCTCAGAGAACCCCCCTGAGGTCCCTCAGGAAGGCTGCAAACTCAGAGAGCCTCACCTTCTGGGGGAGGAGGGATGTGACCCCTGTTGGGGAGGGTCCAGGGCTTGTCCCAGAAGACAGAGCGTTGCCCTCTGCAGATGGGAGGCGGCCTGAGCGCCTCAAACCCGGTGGGTCAGAAGAGAAAGACGGGTGAATCTTGACTCTGACTGTGCAGTGTTCAAGCTGGGTGACCTTGGGCGAGTGATGGAACCCCAGTTTCCTCATCTGTGTAGTGCGACACCCTTGCACAGTAGAGAAGATGCATGATGTGCACCTGACATGTAGTAGGTTCAACAGTCAGCCGTCTCTTCCTTCTCCTCTTCCCTCTTAGGAATACAAGCATTTCTGCTTTCTGTTCCAAGCCCTTAGTGAGTCCCCAGCACATGGTGAGTGTTCAGTGAGTGCTTTTTGAAAGAAAGAATAGCTCAGGGTCCCTCTGAGATGGAATTGTCCTAGTGGGACAAAACTCACTGTGGAGTGGAGGAGACTGAAGACTGACCCTGCAAAGATGTCTGTGCCCTGATACCTGGGGCCTAAGAATAGATGTTACATGACAAAGGGGACTTTGCCCATGTGATGAAGGTTAGAGGGCTTACTACGGGGAGAGTTCTGGATTATCTGGCTGGAACCCAGTGTAATCACCTGGTCCCTTAAAGCAGAGACCTTTCTTAGGCTGGAGGCAGAAAGAGATGTGGCAGGAGGGAAGGGCATAGAGATTCCAGAGTGGGAAGGACTCAGTGCCCTATTACTACTGCCTCCAGGACATGAAACCTACCCACAAGGACTGCAGAGAGGCCTCTTGGACCTGGGATTGGCCCCCTGCTGGCAGCCAGCAAGTAACGGGAACCTCAGTCCTACAACCACAAGGAACTCGATTCTGCCATCAACCTGAAGGAGCTTGGAAGTGAATTCTTCCTCAGAGACCCAGAAAGGCCTGATATCACCTGGGTCAGACATCTGGTCAACAGAAACTACCGGAGAGTACATTTGCATTCTGGTAATCCACTTTGTTTTGCCAGCAATAGGAAACCAGTTCACAGAACCTCCAGGTTCTGAAGAAGTCAGAACCAGCAAGCTCTTGGCTAAAATACACATCTACCAAGTATATGAGAAGTGTAACCATCACCACCACCATTAGTGGGGGCTCTACTGAAAGTTGGGCACCATGCCAGAGGCTCCCACATACCTCTCTTCCTGGAACTTCCTGCCAGCCTTCAAGATATCCTATTGTGTGGCTATCAAGGCCCACGGCTCATTAGGTCTTGGGCCCCACTGTGCCAGGCAGAGTAAATTGACACCAAGACCTTTAGATTGGAAGACTCTTGGAGGAATTTTACTGGAACTAAATATATTTATTACCATAGGAAGCCAGTAATGTTCCCAACAAAATCAAGCTTTTCCTCCCAAACCCTATAAGCTTCTTGTTGCACTGATGTCCCAAGTTCCTTCCCACCGATGACACCCCCACACCACTGATGGGTTGGGGGTATGGGAGGGTGGGGCTACGGAGCAGGTGCAGAGGACTTCACTGGGGAGAGAGCTTGCTGCTCCTCCCACCTTGGACTTAGACATCTCAAGTAGGTCATGCCCACACACTGGAGGCGACATCTTGAGCTGTGGTTCCATGTGCCATGAAGGGAGAGGCCGCCACTCTCCTCTCTCACCTTGCTCCCTGCTTGCGGGGCCGATACCTGGTCAGAGATCGGGGCACCTGGTGGTTTGGACAGAGACGTGGTAAACTCGAGCAGCTGGGCCAGACCAGCGCAGAGAGGCTGCCTGGTTCTCGGTGCTCTCTGTCCTCTGTAGAGACCCCCAGGGTACCTGGGAGGAGGGAGGCCTGCTGGCTGTGCCTTTCTGAGTTCAGCCCCAGGTTTAAAGTGAGAGAGCTGTCCTGGTGCAGTGATGATCTGAGCCCGCCTTCTACTGATGGGAACGTGGAGCTGGGAGGGTTGACGTGAGCTGCCAGTTTCAGAATGTCCGGAGGAGAAACTGTGGTGAGACATGGAGGCGGGAGGTCTGTTTGTCCTGCAGTGAACGATGTCTCCGACAGCGGCCAGACCAGAACACTCCTCATCTCATCCTCACATGAAGTGAGGGGTGAGAATGTCACTTCTCCAAAATCCTGCCCCAGGCCACACGCTGTGAGAGGGATTTGGACCTAGAACTCTGACACCAGGGTTTGAGCTCCGAGTGTCCGTGCCGGGTCCCTCCGCATAATCCAAGGAGGAGGGGATTTTCGAGCGGGCTCTTTGAAGGATGAGTTGATATTGACCATGCAGGGGTCACAGAGGCTACTGTCATGTGGAGGGCCCATCGAGGTATCGTCAGGGGTCAATGTGCCAGGGCAGGGGGTCGCTGGGGAATATCAGAGCCGATGTTGACAACCAGGAAAGTTCAGCCAACAATTGTGTCACAGGTCCTCTCAGTGTCAGCTGTTGGCAAGTCAGCAGTTGGGGCAGGACTACCGGGCCCGAGCATTCCAGCTCCTGGAGAGCGTAGACCTAAGGCCCACACCGCGTCCCCACACCCCCAAGCCACCAGGTCCCCAGGCCCAGCCAGCTGCTCCTCTGTAGCCCTATCCTGACACATTCCTGTGGACCTAGTCCAGAAAGGCCTCCAGGGACACTCCCTCCCCAGTGACTTCACTGGCCACAGAGCCGCCCAGCCAGACAGAAGTTGACTTCATAACCACAGCCACAGGCTGGCCTGCCAGTGACATCAGTGGCCCCAAATAGCTCCACTGTTCATTAGCAGGGAGAGAACGGGTCACCATGGGCTCCACCACAGCCATGCTCTGGAATCCCCTGGGGGCTCTTCCTTAGCTGTTCCTCAAATCCACTGGTGACTCTCAGCTTTGATCACAGAGGCAGAGAAATCAGGGCTGAAAGCAGACCAGCAAAACGCAGAGAAACGAAATCACCCAAAAACGTAGCACCCAGAATCAAGCACGACATTTCAATCTACCCTTTCCTATGTGTTTAGAAACGTGGTCCGATAGCATATGGTTATTTATGCATTTACACAGAAAAGGACCCTCACACTCCGTGCTATTTTGTAGCCTACCTTTTGAAAAACTTTCTAATCAAGTGTGGACACTTATTGTGTCATTAAACTCTTCTGAGTAATTTTTAGTGCAGTGTATTACATTAGTACAGAACGTAGTACCAGTTCTAACGCTAGCATTATTCCTCTGGCACTGAATCTAGTACAGTACTCTAGCAGTTAATCCAGGCCTGGGATTGTTATTATTGCTCTCGTACTGAATCTAATCCTAGTAATAGTATTATTATTCTAGAACTAGCATCGCCGTTGGCCGGCCTCGTGTTACTCTAGCACTGAACATTGTACTGCTGGAGGGAGGTTACTCTGATATCTTGAGTGAAGATCACACACAGTCCAAATTAAACTTGAAGATCTCCAATGACATCCAACAGTCATGGCATAGTGTGCGCCCTTTCAAATCGGGCAGTTTTGTCTCTGATGTTAGGGCAGACCCATTACTTTGGTTGACCACAGAAAGAGAAGTAGATGGCTTGCATTTATAGGCATTTGATTCAAAAAGTTCTATATTTTCACCCAACCATATTATTATATGTCTAGTGCCTAGCGTTGAATAATCACAAGTTAAACACAAACTGGATGCAACTTCACAATGTCTGCTTTGCTGGACACGCCTCAGCTCCACTGTGACCTCCTCACTGACGACCGAGCAGAATCCCACCACAGAATTGGAATTGCATAAAACCATAGTCCGGTAGGATGTCAGAGTTTGAAGGGACACTTGTGATCACCTTGTCACCCTCTGCCATTTTTTTGGAAGAAAACTGAGGCTTGGCCACCTGCTCTCAGGGTCTCCTGGTGCGGCTGGTGGGGACTATGGGGATGATGTGATGTGGCCCCAGCCAGTGGCCTGACACAGGGTCCATTGGTGGCCAGGGGGAATCAGCACGTTTCCACCTCTGGACTCGTAGATGAACACTGCTGTCTTATGAGTGTCCACAGGGTATGGATGCCGTAACTCATCTGACCTTCTCAACATCCCTGGTGAGTAGGCCAGTGTATGTAACTTGGAGGCTCCCCATGCACACACCTTCCCATGCTCTCTCCCCTCCGGTGTGACCTCTGAATCCGGCCCTCCTCCCTCACCTCGCCCCTGGCCTCGTGTCTTCTTTCTCAGTATCTCGCGGGTAGCTGGCATCCACCTCCGTGTTTCATTTCCCCAATGCGACTACTTGTATGGTTGGCGCGTCCGGAGGGGTGGCTCATAAACACAGCCCCCACAGAAAGCAGGCAACAACTCAATGTCTGACACGAGACCTTGAGATTTCTCGGGCTCCCCACCACTGGGCCATGGCCGTTTTCATGCCCAGCCTCCCACACGCTCTTCCAGCGACAGGTCCTCCTTTGTTCTCCTCTTCTCCCCTTTCCAGACGCTGGCCTCTCCCTCCCCGAGCCGGTCAGGAAGAAGTCTGGTGTTCCTATGTCATTATCGGGTAAGCCCTCCTTCCCTACAGCCAGTCTGGGTCCCTGTCCTGAGTACGGTGGGGGAGGTAGGTGTGCTTTTCTCAACCCAAAGGCTCTCTCTGGCATTGTCCTAAAAACCAAGAGCTGCCCACCCTTTCTGGCTTCACCATCCTGTCCATCTTTCCTCTTATTCGCTTCATCCAGACATTTCAGAGGCTTTGCAGCTGCAGGAGTCCCTTAGCTCGCCCTCAAGCAGGGGCACAGCCCGCCCACAGGAGTCCCTTAGCTCGCCCTCAAGCAGGGGCACAGCCCGCCCACAGGAGTCCCTTAGCTCGCCCTCAAGCAGGGGCACAGCCCGCCCACAGGAGTCCCTTAGCTCGCCCTCAAGCAGGGGCACAGCCCGCCCACAGGAGTCCCTTAGCTCGCCCTCAAGCAGGGGCACAGCCCGCCCACAGGAGTCCCTTAGCTCGCCCTCAAGCAGGGGCACAGCACGCCCCTCCCCACTGTCCTGATCATGCAAGGTGCCGGGTCTGGGGAGCCCCCACTGATCATGCGTGGTGTGACTGCTTCCTTCTACAGAAGCACAGTGTGAACGGGTGAGGGAGGGAGCGAACCCCATTTCTTTATGTGTGTGAGGTGAGGAGTTTATGAAGATGTTGGAATTGGAGGTTGTGTGTGTGGGTGTGTGTATGTGCACACACGTGCGTGCGCACATGTGAACAGTGTGCTGGGTGGGGATGAAGCGGTGTGCCGTGCTAACGTATGCTAGAGGTAGAGTCGGGGTGGGGTGTGGGACAGGGAGAAATATGTATATGATCTGAGATTTCTCAGGCTGCTTTTGGCCAAGCAGTTTCCGCTGCGGCTCAGAATCAGCCCGTATGGTCTGGGGTGGAAAATACCGCTGCCGGCAGCCAGCCCCTGACTCATTCCGAAAGCCTGCGGACCTGCCATGGCCGACCAGCGCCTCACACTGCAGTCAGCTCAGCCCTGCCTGCAGGCCGTGCCTGAGGACCCATGTCCCTTCCTTGCAGCTTAGAGGGGCCATGGAAACCCCTCATCACATTCTTCCTCCCCACGGCCCCTCCTCCTGCTGGTCCTCTCCCCAGAACACAGCTCCCTCTGCCATTTCTGCATGCTGGGTTCAAAGCTCTCCCCAGCTAAAGTCTCCCCTACTCACTACTGGAGGTCCTGGCGTGTCTCCAAAATCCCACAGGTCGTAGTGGCCGTAAGCGCTTGGCCAACTCTTTCTTTGTGCCCTACTAGCTAGCACTCCCTGGGAGAACCTGTCAGCCAGAGCCAAGGCATGGGTGGGGATTGGATGTCTGGGTCATGTTCCCCCAGTCGTCCCCTAATGACAACCATCGGATGTAATATGGTCTTCCAGGTTATGGTCTTTGTGTGTTGGGATCTCAGAGACCCAGCAGCCTTGCTGTGCACACCTGGCCCGGGGTGTGAGAGGCAGGGAGAGCCTACAGTGCAGCTCCCTGGCTATCACCTGCCACTCTCCTGGCTGCGGCCAGGACGGAACTGAGCAGAGACCATTTGGTTTGGGTGCACGCCGCATGTTCTTGTTGGCTGTCCCCGACGGTGTCACAGGCACCTTAAAGGAAGTTGCAGGAGAAGAAAGCGTGACCTCAACGTATAGAGGCTGCTACTTGACATCTGGTAGGAATGTGGGCTCTGGAGGAGGCTGATGTGGGTTTGTATATAAGAGTGTGACCTCCCTGACACACAAGAATGGAAACGTAATCGGAACACTTTCTTGACCGGGATGAGGACTCAGAGCCAGAAAGAATCCACTTCAGCAAAGAGCCACATGTCATCGAAGGGCTCTGGTTTGTTGTTGTTTTTCTTGTACAATGAGCATTGCTTTTTCACTTATAAAAGTCACAGACATTTGTAATGGAAGTTTCTTTCTAAGTGTAAAAATTATATAAATAAAAAATGAAAAGGTGTGCATAATCCTGCCAGAAATAAGTGCTGTAAGGATTTTGACATACTTTCCCCTGGCTTTTTGTCACTATGTGTGGGTGCACATAGATTTACACGGTCTGCCCGTTCTTTACATGGACTTTACATCTCCTTTGTTGTTTCGTTGCTTGTTTCTTTCTCGCACATACTAGGATGCCATGAGCTCTTTGAATTTTCTATAAAATATCAGTGAAGCCACAAAAGAACAGGATGAAAGAGAAACTTTAAAAAGAAAGCCAACATTTTCTTGAGAGCACATTCCATGCCAGGCACCGTCAGCGTGGCTACTACGTCTTAGCTCACCTGCCATCACAACAGCCATGGATGGGAAGGAGGTATTCTTTTTTTTTTTAATTTATTTCTTTTTAAATTTCTTTTTATTTTATTCATTGTAGAGAGGAGACACAGAGTGAGAGAGAGAGAGAGAGAGAAAGAGAGAAAGGGGGGAGGAGCTGAAAGCATCAACTCCCATATGTGCCTTGACCAGACCAGTGCAGGGTTTTGAACTGGCGACCTCAGTGTTCCCAGGTCGACACTTTATCCACTGCGCCACCACAGGTCAGGCCGGAAGGAGGTATTCTTTGTCCCCCATTTTACAGATCAGGAGACTAAGAGTTAGATGGGTAAAGTAAAGCTTCCAAGGGAACAGATAATAAGTTGTGGAAATAAGACTCAGTTGATGTATATGACACCTGCAGCCAGGCTCTTAATCACACCATACCATACCTTCATCCTTTCATTGATTCATCCATTCATGCATTCATCCTACAGATGATGGAACACGTGCTGTCTAGGCATTGCTCTAGAACTCATCAGTGATTAGAACAGGCAAAAAGAAATGACCTTGTGGCGTCGAAAAGGGTTGTGAACAAAGTAAAGGCAATTATTTTGCAGGGAAGTGAATGGTTATGCGTGCCATGAAGAGTAACAAAACGGGGAAGAGGGGAAATAAGATGGGGTAGCCTTGCAGTTTGGAAGGGGGTGCAGAAGGCAGACCTCACTGGGTGGTGATGGTTGAGCACAAAATCTTGAAGGTGGCCGAGGAACGAGCCAACAAGCAGGCGGAGGAATGAGCCAACAAGCAGGCGGAGGAACAAGCCAACAAGCAGAGGTTGAAAGGGGAAGGAGAAAGTCCAGGCGGCAAGGCTGAAAAGGACACTCTCCTGAGAGCCAGCTGAGCAAGCTGTCGAGCCTGACCTGCATCTGTTCCTCGGCAGTTCACCTCCGCTCCAATCCTGTGAGAAAGGCTGTTCTCCCATTTTGCAGATGAGGGAAATTGAGGCTCAGAGAGGACGGAATTACTAAGGTATCAAATAAGGAAATAACAGAAAGGGGATTGAAGCCTTTTGTGGTCGCCATAACGGGCAAGTCCCTTGGCCTGGCCGTCCTACACCTGCCTGTCAGACAAGCTAATGAGAAAGTTTGGGTCTCCCTCCCTGCACGAGTCCTCAGCCACGACAGGAAGGGAGTTGATTGGTACATCCTCCCGCGACCTACCCCCTCGGTGGGATAGCTCTGAGACATGTCCTACTACACGCTCACCCACAGATTTCAGGGGAACGGATCCCATCGCCAGAGGTCACCACTGTGGGTTGATAACGTCCTTGCCTCACATGTCCACGCCCTTAGTGGTGTTTCCGAAGTCACCTCCCCAGTGAATCCCTTGTACTGGAATTCTTAACTCGGGGGCCGCCCCTGGGGGCACCCCACTGTAGGCTCCTCCTACGAAGAACAAAGACAGGGGTCTGGGAATAGATGAGGCATGTTCCAATGGCACCGGATCCGTGGCCTGTGGTGTCTGGGTGGCTCCCCATGCCCTGGGGGCTGCGTGTGTGAGGGGCTCATGGATCTGGGCACACGTTCTTGTGTGCATGTGGGTGGGAGTCCACGTCTGTGTGCAGCTCATAAGCTAAGAACAGGAAAGGAAAATGCAAGAGCATTCTTATGTAAATGTCGGGCCACCAGACTGTTTGCCTTCTGCTTCTAGTCATTCAGAGTTTCTGAAAGGGTGCCGTTCCTCTCCTTGGATGGTGGACGTGGGCGGGGTGGTGGAAGTGGAGGTGGGGGAAAGCAAGTTATTTTTGTCCTGGGGACTTCAGGGTCCCTTGCATTGCACGGCTCCTTTCCCTCCCGCCCGCCTGAGCCCCAGGAGGAAGATACTGGAGGCAGAGCCGTAGCGCCTCTGCCCCTGTGGCTAGCACAGGATTCAGTGAAGGAAGCTAGATCACCGAATAACGCCCCTGCCATCCCACCTAACTCCAGAGAAGAAGGGCGGGTGAACGCCATAGCTGAAACAGTTCTAGACTTGATGGTGGAAACCACAGGCTTCCAGCCTACCTTGTATGGGAAAGCGTCAAGCCGTTCAGCCCCTCTGAGTCTAGGAAAGAGGTGATGGAGCCTGTCCCCCACCCAGCCAGGTGGCTGTGAGCTTCCAGGGACCCAGGAGCCAATGGAGAGAGCATTTGAAAGAATAAGTTTTAGAACCAGATAGACAGAGGTTCAACCTTGACTCTGCCATGTCTATGACTTTGGGGGGTGGGGCGTCATGTCTTTGACACTCTGCTTTCTTATCTGTAAACTGGAGATGAAAAGGAGGGAAAAGGCTTGAAGCACAATGCACTTTTCTTTGGGTAGCAGGTGGAGAGGATGAACACAGATCTCTACCATAAATTCACAAGGAAAATGCAAACCACCTAATAAAAAAAGTGAGTGGGGGGCCAATCCTCACGAACAATAAATATAGTAAAAGATATCTAACTTCACGAGACCTCGGAACAGAAACATGAGTGGGATGATAGCCATCCCTCTGCGTCCACCCGGTTGGAAGATCTGCAGAGATCAGCAACCCCTGTGGCTGAGAGGAGTGCCATAGAAAGCATGCTGGTGCCCCGGCTGGATGGCTCGGTTGGCTAGAGCATCATCCCAAAGCTCAGAGGTTATGAGTTCGATCCCCAGTGAGAGCACATACAGAATAGATATTCCTGTCTCTCTCTCTTTTTCTCTCTTCTTCTCTCGCTAAAATCAATCAATAAAACTTTTTTTAAAAAAGAATGATGGCGTATATCGCTGGCGGAAATGCAAATGTCACAGCAGCTTTGCAAAGAGCAAGGCACTATCTATTAAAAACTCTTAAACATATATTTTTCAATCTGGCAATCCCACTACCTTTGGGACCCAATTCCATAGAAATGAAAGAATCGGCGCATTAGGGGGCGTGCACGCCCCCTCACACATGCTTATTTGAAATGAACAGGCATATAAATCCTGTACGTGCAAGCATATCCGAGGTCAGAATAAACTTCCAAAGAGATTCATATCATTTTATCCCACTTCTCAGCACGTGCTCAAGTGCCAATTCCACTTCACCCCGCTCTCTGATAGATCCCTTAGAAGGCTGCTGCTCTCACCCAGGGAGGCAGCCTGGATCAGAACGTAGCAGCGAGGAAGGATAGGAGTCACTAGATTCAAGATCCAGAGATAAAGTCAAGAGGATGTGTTAAGAGGTTAGACAAAGAGAGGAAGAAACATCCCCATTCTTTCTGGCATTAGCAAATGAGCGGATAGTGATGTCTTTATTAACATGGAAAGCCGGCGGGGGCATGTTGGAGGTCCCACTGAGAGCTCAGTTTCGCATGTTGTCCTTGTGACGATGTCTGTGATGGCTACTGGACGAGGGGGTTCCCAGGAGAATGTGTGCATCTGGGAGTCGTCGGCATCCAGGTGGAGTTTAAAAGCACTGGAACGAATGAGCTCACAGCCGAAGCAAAGAAGAGCCCCTTGGAAAGTTCAAAAACCAACTCAGTTATTTTCAAACAAAATACCCAGATGCTGGAGGGTTTTGTAAATAAAGGGTTTGAAAGGGTTTCCTCCGAGCCGCTTGGTTCCACAGTCATCTTTGGCTGCAGGAGTGATGTTGCTGGCCTCAGTCCTTGTCTGGCCCACGCGGTGCAAAGCCAACTTGGAAATCGTGTCCTGTCCAATGGTTCCCCCTTGCCGAGCCCTGAGACCCCACTTCCTCCCTCTCCACCTCCGTCAGCCCCACCCCTGCTCCCACACAATGGGACTTTGGTCTTAAACTTCTGGAAAGATTCTAAGGATATTTATAGCCGCCTTTCGCCTCCTTTTGCATATGCTGCTGCAGCTTCAGTGTATATGAGTCACAAATGTCTAGAACGGAAATGAGCAAGCGGGTTTGTGGGATTTTATTCTGGGGAAGCCTTGGGACCAGATGCATGGGTGCCCAAAGGGGGACTGGCAGAGGAGACAAAAAGGAGGGGCACCTCTGATGTCAGGCCAGGTGGGGGACCCCGCAGAGGGAGGCAGGCGGGGGCGGAGCCTCTGCCTCAGGTAGAGCATGGCTGCAGAAAACCAGCTCCCTTCCTGCCTCGCCTCCTCACTCAGGTGTGTCCCCAGGACAGACACTCCCCGAGCCTCGCCGACTGCCCACTGGCGATTTCCACACGGGATGTCGCATGAGCTTCTCACGAAATTACATCCGAAACAAAATTCTCAATGCTTTTTCTTCTCTTTGAAGCTGACCCTCACTCAGTCTTGCTAATTTCCGTTCATGAGATCATCATTCATCAAATTGCTTGAACCAGAAGGACAGATGGACCATCAGTGGAGATGCCCCCCTCCCTTCCCCATCTGAATTCTGTGAACCGTGACACCTGGAAGCACTGCCCATGGCAGTCCTCTCCCCTCTACATCCATTGTTGGGCTTCCTGCCTCAATGGCTGCCGGCGTTCGTTCTGTGGCATTCCCACCAGCAACAGGTGTTACGGACCTTTTCAGATCTGCCAATCAGGTGGATGCAGACCGATGGCTCTATTTTGCTTGCTAGTTTATTTTGTTTGTTAGAGTCCACACAAGTGAAATCTTACGGTACCTGTATTTCTCTGACGGACTGATGTCACTTAGCGTCGTGATCTCCAGGTCCAGCCATGCTGTTGCAAAAGGTAAGATTTCCTTCTTTTTTAAGGATGTTATTCCATTGTGTGAGAGAGTACCACGGCTTTTTTAAACCACTAACAAACAAAACAGAATCCGACAGCTGTCAGAGGGGAAGGGGGTTTGGGGGCTGGGTGGAAAAGATAAAGGGATTAAGCCAAAAAGGACAGACACAGACAACAGTGTGGCAGTTGTAGGATGGGAAGGGGGGAGGGGAGGTGGAGGAGGGGAGAGGGGGATAGATGGGGATCCAGGGAGATTTGACTTGGGGTGGTGAACACTCAATGTGATATATAGATGATATATTGTAAAATTGTGCACCTGAAACCTGTATAAGTTTATTAACCAAAAAGAATTATTAACCAATATCACCCCAATAATTCCAATACATAGTCCATTCTCTTATTTAATCTTTCCATCAGATACTCTGAAGTGAGTGCATTTGTTCCACTTCCCAGATGAGAAGACTGAGGCTCAGAGCTGCTCACGGCCCCCTGGAAGTCACAGTAGAAAGTGGCAGAGCGAGGCCTGAGCCTGCACCCGCCTAATGCCAACAGCAGTGCTCAGGTCCCCGCTTCACCCTGTCTCAGGTTCATGTTTGGCCAGTGGGAGTGAGCACCTCAGCCCACTTTCCTGGTTAGCTCGATTCGGGACTCTCCTGACCTCAGTTTTCCTGTTGGTGACATAAATGAATGGTCTGGACCCTGCCCACGGCCTCTCGCCTGCGGTCTGTGCCCACGCTGGGCTGTGAGGACTCCCGGGATCAGGCTGCTTCTCCTTCCATCTCTGGACTGTCTGGTTGTCCTTCAGTGACAGGAATGCAAAGCCAACAACCCCAGTACACGAGGTTTGGGGGGTTTAAGTCCAAGGTGGGCTTGTCTTAGCCAACATTCAGGGCAACCTGAATGGCTGGTGAGTGAACTCCTGGTGGACGAGCCAGGGAGAGACCACAGGATCAGTTGGGCTGGGGTTGCTGCAGCACATTGTCCAGCCACAGGAAAGAATGTCCTTCATCCAGATCCATGGAATGGCCTTTGGTCTTGGGTCTGTCTGTTTTGACGATGCAAAAGACTGGAAAACATTAATTCTGAAGCACTGTCAGCCAAACCTCCGGCCTGGCCATGGTCAGGCCCAGAACAGGGAAGGCAGCAGGAGAGGAGGAACAAGGGCTGTCTCATGGTGCAGGCGGAGCTGTGGTGGGGGAGGGGTGAGTGGGAGGGTACCACTGCGGCCGCCCTGTCCCTCACCTGAGTTCTTATCCCGGCCTGATCTTGTCAATTCTGATTGATTTTTCAGACCCAGTCTGTGGACGCCCGATTTCTAACAATAATTAGGCTCTAGATCATTAATGACGTAGCAGAATAAAAGTTTTGAAAGTACCCACAGTTGGTACTATAATTCCTTCAATTCATTTATGTATTCACACTTGTAAAAAATACCCAGTGAGCCCTTATGCTGTGTCTACAGTCTTCCGGGCTGTTAAAGCCCCTGGACTCCTCAGGTTTACAGTCTGATGGGGAAAGGGCCAATAATAAACACATGAAACGTGTATAGTATTAGGTGGGTTAAATAAAGCCGGGTTAAAGGGGTAGAGAGGAGAGGGTTGGCCTCTTTCAATAGCTTGGTCTGAGAAGTCTCTCTAGGGAGCTGACAGTTCACCACAAATGTTTGTTTGGGAAGTGACTTCGGTCACCAGCTTGGGTTGATATTGGATGCTTGCGGACATAAATGAATAAGAGGCAAGGAATCAAGAAGTGTTAGAAGTAAATATGAATTCGGGGTCAAAGGGAAAGGAGAAAAGAAGAGGGAAGCCAAGTCACGTGGCAGAGAGGAGGGTGACCTGGTTAGATGGGAGAGGGAGACAATTCTATTTCATGTTAAGTTGTTTGTATTACTGAGCCTTGCAAACTCTTCAAGTTTTATTGTGAGTTTTGTGAAATACGCAGGCCGTGGGTGTGTGTGTGTGTGTGAGAGAGAGAGAGAGAGAGACAGACAGAGAGAAGAAAAGGGCTAAGGCCTGAGTTTGAGTCCATCCCAGGACGCTTTGCAGAACAGAGAACAAAAATGCAGAAGAGGCAGAAGAACGTGACACCAGCAGGTGATTATCTATGCTGAGCCAGAAATCTGAGACTTCGAAAATTCAAGTAGCTTCCCAGAGGAGGCATTTCCGCTATCTACTGTTGTATAACAAACTATCCCAAACTCGGTGTCTTAAAAGAACTCTTTTATTTTTTAGCCCTGGCTGGGTAGCTTGGTTGGTTAGAGCATCATCCCGAAGTGCAGAGGTTGCCGGTTCAATCCCTGGTCAGGGCTCATACAAGAAACAGATGTTCCTGTCTCTGTCCTGCTCTCTCCTTTCTTCTCTCTAAAGTCAATAAACTGAATATTTAGAGGAAAGAAAACCTTTTATTTTTCTCACAATTTTATGGATTAAGAACAGGGGAAGAGCTCAGCCAGGCGGTTCATCTCCAACCCACACGGCATCATTTGAGACAGATGGGACCGGAGCACCCACTTCCAAGATGGCTGCTTCGAGGCAGCGCCTTGGCGGGGACTGCTGGAGGCTGGCTCGGGTGGCCACTTCCGCCTCTCCGCATCATCTCGGGGCCTTTCCAGTTACCTACAGGAGACCGAGGAGGAGACCTCTTACCCTTTCAAAGGTAAGAGCCCAGACTGAGTGATTTCTTCTGAGCTCTGTTGGTCAGAATAGTGACGGGCCAGTCCCCGTTCGAGGGGAGTGGAAGTAGACTCTACCTGTTACTAGATTATCAAAGAATTTCCAGCCGCTGGGAATCTTGTGGAAGGAGGTGATGTCCGAGGCTGGGAGCATTCGAACACTTGCTGCACACCAACTAGGTGCCCGGGCACTGTTGTGAACACCTCGTAGGTAACAGCTCTCTGAACCTGCCTTAGAACCTCCTGCCTGAGGAAGGTATAATTATTGGCTCCTTTACTGTAAGAAGCGTGAGGCCCGGAGAGGTTGAGTCATCCCCAAATACCACATAGATAAGAACTGGCAGAACCAGGACTGGAAGCTGGACGGCCTGACTCACAGCCCGCCCTGGTTACTGCGTGGAGGCAGCCAGGTGAAGGGACTCGTGACAGGAGATGGGGTTACGGACAGGTCCTCCAGCCGGGGAAGCAGGGGGAGCAGGGCCTCACTTGGGTGGGCACGCAGTGTGGAGAATTACGTGGCCGGAGGGATCAGGACAGGATGCATCCCTCGGGCCAAAGCTTTAGGAATTTGGTGATGCCTCAGGACTAAAAGGAAACTGTGGATGTGAAGGGAGGGAATGCTGTGGTCTGGTTTCTGGATTAGACCAATGACGGCAGCGAGTGGGGGGCGCTGGAGGAGGGCGTGGAGGGGCCAGGGGAGCTGGCTGCCATGGAGGGTGCAGGTCCTGACCTCTATGAGCCACCTGTATGGGGGACATTCATTTCAGCACAGTCTGCACACAGCAGTGGGAGGGCTTCGCTGGGGGCACAACCTGTCTAGACCCCGAGGCCTTTCCCAGGCCCCCGAAATGTTTTCTGACATGCGGAGTAGGCAGATTCAGAAACCATGACAGTGGTTTCTCCCACTTAGGAAAACAAAACCAGATTTTTGTTAAAAAAAGAAAAAGAAAAATTTCAGAACTCAGTCTTTGAAACTTTGGGCCACGCCCTGAAGGACAAAAGAAAAAACCATTATTCTCAGCAGATACTATTCTTCTTGTTCATTTGGACTTGGCATCTTCCCTCACACCATCCCCCACCCCAAATCTCTCATCCACTGCCCTCGTCCAGGCTGGCCACGTGGGGGAGTAGTAGGCACATGTATAACTCCTCTGGGAGACGTGGGTGGCCACCAAGCCATGGGGTTTCTGGAGAGAGGAGCCATGGGTGTGAGAGGTGGTGTTTGGGAGACTTCAGAGAGATTGACAGGTGTTGAAGCCTCAGCCCCACAGGAGGGCATTGTGGGCAATTCAACTATCCTGGCTTTGGTCTCAGTCAGACCAGGGTTCAAATCCCGAGCCTGTACTTCTCTAGTGGAGAGAGCTGGCAAGGAGCTCAGTACGCAGCAACGACCCTCATGAGCCTCTGTGGGTCCATACAGGGGCGATCAGATGGCCGTTTCCAACCAGGGCCCTCCCCGGCCAGGGAAGGCCCCAAAATGTTTAAAGGATCAAGTAAGGAGTGAATAAGTAAAAGTAGCGTGGCCTCAGTTTCTAAATATGCATATATGTGGATAAAAAATACTGAAAGTCACTCAAAATGGTAATAATAGCTCTTCTCTCTGGGAGTAAATCTTTGTGTGCCTTTCGAATTTCTTCTTTAAAAAGTTCCTTTGATAAGCAAATATTATCTTTAAAGAAATATCAATGATCTATTTCCATACATATACATACACACGCGTGCGCGCACACACGTGCACATACACGCCCAAATTGGTGAGAAAAGTAGCCAGCCATTCTCAAGGTGCCTGACATTTTCCAGACTTCTCCTAAATGTTCTTTCTGTTCTAATTCTCACAAAATCCCTCTCTCAACTATCGTTAGTAATTGTAATTTACAGAGGAAGAAACTCCCCCCTCCCCAGCCTGAGTGCCCAGCACTGAGCCACAGAGCACCCACCGCAAGCTGAGGGTGGGGGGTGGGAAACCTCCCCCAGTCTGGAAACCAGTCTGGGCTGTTTTTTTCCTGTCGAAGATCATACTGAGCTCAATTTGTTGAAAACTACCAGGTTCCCACTGATCCGGCTGTTTTCTCTGAGGCAGAGTTTACTGGAACTTCTAGAAAATAAGGGAAAAGAAAGCAGATGGTTTATCTGACCCAGATCTGGAAGAGAGAAGACAGGCAGCATTGTGCCTGAGGGAGGCATGCTGGCCGGGGACAATGGGGACTAGGCACCCACCTGCCTGGCCGGGCTGCCCACGCAGAGCTCAAGATGCCCCAGGCATCTTCAGGGCAATTGGCTAGGGTGCCCTCCCTGCCAGGCGCTGCTGGTCAGTGGGACCAAGAGGACTGTCCATCATCCCCCTCACCACAAGGAAGGAGCTGAGGTTGGCCAGGCAAGTTAGAGGGACTCAGAGGCGGATTATAGAACAGAAAGCTGAGGCCCAGAGAGGGGACTCGCAGCAAGGTGAGTCCCCCCACATGCCCTTAACCCTAAGGGAAGGCACCCTACCTGTGCACCAGACCCAGGGCAGCAGCGGGCCAAGACCACAAGTTCATTGCTACCTGGATGCCACCACCCACGGGACCGTATCCCGTTTAACAGAAAGGAAAACAGAGCACTGAGCGATTATGCAACTTGCTCCCAGACCAACGAGGTCGGGGAGGTAGGGGTGTTTGAGGCCGTCCCCTACTGTCTGTACTCACACATTCACAAGCGGCCATGCCCTCAATTCAGAGCCGAGAGTCACATCTTCAGGCCCAGTTAGTTCCTCTGACCACCAAGCCTGGCGACTCTCTCATTCTCCGAGACCACCCGACCGCAGACTGTGACCAGTTTTCAATTTGCTGGGTTTTATTGCTCAACAGTATTCAGTGGTGTTCCCGAACCGCGTGGGGGTCTAACGTCCGCCCGGCGGAAGGGTACGCGGACATTTCCAGTACGGGGCTCCTGCAGGGGACGCTGCTGAGCCAGGTCCACGGTGCTTTCTGTGCCAACGTGTCTTTTCCTTCCTTGCCCTCTTCCTCATTCCCTCATTCTCCCTCCCCCCCCCCCCGCTTCTTCTTTTCTCTTCCTTCTCCTCCTCCTTCTTTTTCAATGTCTCTTAAATGTGTGTCGTTGCCGTGGTGTGCGGAGGGGTGAGGTTGGAGGTACTCACCCGTCCTCGGTGCTGTCTCTCTCATTCATGCTTTCAAACTGCCTCCCTTGGCCCGCATGGTTCCCCCTTTCCCGGCCCCACCCCGTTCTCTCCCGCTAGCATGGGAACCTCTCTCGCGTGCATCCTTGAACGTGTAGATAAACTTGTAAATGCGGGAGCACAGCAGTGTGCACCTGAGCCTCGCTCACGCTCACGTGGGCGGTGCTGGCAGGACACCCAGCTCCCGGTCTGTGTCTTGCATTCAGCTCTGGGCTGGAGGCTCTCCTGAGCCCATCTGCAGGTTGTTTCTAGCTGCCACACGGCGCTCCACGGATGCGCCATGCTTCCCCCGTTACCCCAGACTGTCCTCAAACACCAGGCTGTCCTCAGCTCCTCGGCACCCTGAGCAAAGCCCAGGTACCTGTCTCCCCATGTCTCTCTTCATGGCCCTTGGAGGCGTGGGGTTGCTGGGCCACAGGGCGCATGCTGCCTCCAGCTCCGACACTGGGAGGGAGGCGCGGCCACACAGCCCTCATCTGAAGAGCATCATGGCCTAGAAGCAGCGGGAGCAGGTGGGTGGGGCTTTTAGAAGGCAATGACTCCCAGCTGGCAGACAAGACCACCCACGTCAGACACCCACGGCCCCCATCCAGAGCTCGGGAGAGCCGGAAACACAGTGCTACGTCCTGTGTCTGGAATGTTTTTACTACCTAGAACAGGCATTAACCAGTAGTCGCTGTGCGTGTGTGCCTGTGCGTGTGTGCATATGCTCATGCACACGCACTTCTCATGTGGTCTTGAAACAAATCCTCATCTTTTGTGGTCACAGGGTTGAGATTTCTGAAAGCCAAGCCCAACACCAGATCCTGGCAAGGCTGGATTACGATGCTAATTGAATCCACAGCCTTGCAAGGAAGGATAAATTGGAGGTGGGAACAGAAGGGCACATCCCAATGAATCTGAGGACCGCCTTCAACTCCCCAACTCTGTAAGCCTCCGTTTCCCGTCTGAGAGGGGGCTCCTCCCCCCTTGCCTGCGGAACCTATTAAGGAACCTCTGGAGGAAGCCCCTGTAGGGGAGTGCCAACCCTCTCACGGTCCACCTCCACCACTTCTAGCGGCTTAAAGATTTATGGCCAGGTGCAAATTGCAGCAGCAGGAAGGGACATGATCTAGCACCTGCAAAATCCTGCTAGTCTATGCCAACAGGCTCTTGGCTCACATGTATTTAAGTGACTCATAAGGACACATTTGCTTGGTGGATTCACCGAAACACGGACCCCAAGGTGGACGATGTGGACAGAAGTTGAAATGTGGGACTTTCTCGGTGTTGCCCAGTGGCCTGAGGGGGATGGGATTTCTGGAATGGGTTCTTTATACCGTCTCCTCACCCACCCTCATGTTACATTCCCAAGGCGTATCCAGAGGACGCTCCCTCCTCCCAGCAGGCCGCGGGAAGACCTTGTCGAAGGAGCCTGGGCATCGCCGAAGACTCCGGCCTGGTGTGCTCCGCAGGTCAGTGCTGACCATGGGAGGGGCTCCCTGAGTTCAGTGGGGACGATGGAGGCCCGGAGTGGTGACTTCCAGAGACCAGGGGACATGGACACTGTCACAGGCATCAGGGTCAAAATCAGACCCTGGTGCACTCATCAGGGACTGTTCTTGTGCCTCCCACCTCCCTGTACACTCCCTCCTCCCAGATCTTCACGGGCCGGGTCAGCGCTAGTTTGTGGGAGCTCTAATACCGGAAACTCCCACGTGGAGTGAGTTCTATGAATGAACTGCCATTTGCAATGAAGGGAACCCCCATTTCCATAGTACTTATAGCAACTCTCGGTCCACTCACGGCATCTGAGTGCCGCGGACGTCTGCTGGGGGACAGGAACCCTGAGCAGAACACTGAAGGGTGAGGAACCTGCCAAGGGCTATGTGGGAAGAGCTGGGGCTTAGGGTGCGGCCCGGCCCCGTGGGCACGCCAGGTGGCCCAGCCCGGCCTGAGCGGAGAGAAGGGGTAAGCTGTGTGTGTGGCAGGAGATGAGGCTGGGAGGTTGTCAGGGACGGTGTTGGGGACAAGGTTAAGGAAATTAGTCTCTCGTGTCTAGAAAACCCCACTTTCTCCCGGAGCCCCTTCTCCTGAACCAGTGCTATCTGTGTGTAGAGATAAGGCATTTAAATATAGAGCCACATGGCCTCCACGCTGCAGAGCGGAGGCCTCTTCGCTGGATGGGGAGCAGAGGCCCTGAGTGGGATGCTGAGCTGCCCTACACCCTCAGGAAATGTTGGGCAGTGGGCTGGTTCTTAAAGTCCCAGTTCCTGGGGGCCAGCCGGGCGCCATCCCTGTGTCTGGCAAGGCCTCAAGTTCTACCCTGGCCGCTTTGTCCTGAACCTCTGCGTCCACCCTCAGCTGCCAACTCGGCCATTGGAGTAGCCCCGTGGCTCTCCTTGGGAGAGCTGCTCTCCTGGGGCTGGTACTGGCCCTGTGGAGCCCGGCTCAGGGGGCCTGTGGGGGGGGGGCAGTGCAGGTGGGAAGACGTGGTCAGGTTGTATATTTATTCTGAAGGTGGAGATGACAGATTGACTGACAGAGGAGCAAGAAAGAGTGGGTGGGGGGAGATCCACACTTATTCAGCCCCTGTGATGCCCTGGGCATTGTACTCGGACTTTTTAGATGTTATTGTCGTGGGCTGAATGGTGACTGCCAAAATGACATCCTAATCTCCCAAATCTGTGCATGGACCTCTTTAGGGAAAAGGGTCTTTACAGATGTCATTGAGTTGAAGAAGCTTCAGATCATCCTGGATTATTTGGGTGCTCCATAAATTCAGTGTCCTTAGAAGAGACATCGATGACAGACACGTGGAGAGAAGAGAAGGCCACATGTACACAGAAACAGAGTTGGGAGTCATGCAGCCACAAGCCACAGAGTGCCGGGGACCACCTGAGGCTGGAAGAGGTAGGAAGGATTCTCCTGTCTGATCATGGGAGAAAGTCTGATCCAACCCAGACCTTGATTTCTGACTTCTGACCTCCAGAACTGGGAGAGAATAAATTTCAGTGGTTGCCAGTCACCAAGTTGACGGTAATATATTAAGGCAAGGCGAGAAAACGAGCACAACTGCCTCAGGTCAGCCTCACCACCCACTGAGAAGTCAGAGGCTGGGAGCAGGTAAGCAGCAACTCCCAGATGACGAGATGACACCTGGCAGGAGCTGGAGGCCCACTGGGATATTAGCCCCAGGGTTGGTCCCTCTGCCCGGCTGCTCAAAGCCAGCCCGAGGAAGCCTCCCTCAGACTCACCAGGGATGGTTTCTTTTAAGGCAGATCCAGTCTTTCCCAGACGCACTGACTCAGAGCCTCTGAGTCACAGTCCTGGGAATCTGTACATTTCAAAAGCTTCCAGGTGGATCCAGGCACAAGGACTTTTGAGGCTGCCCAGCCAATGCTGGGCTGCGTCTCCGCTGATCAGATGCCCAGGAGGTCAAGGATGAAGTCAGACAGTCCGATCGCTGACCTAACCCAACCCCTGGCTGGCTCCCCCAGCGTGCCTTGCTTGCTGGGGCGTCTCCAGGCAAAGGCTGGCTTTGAACCTGCTTCTCTGACGTGCCTTCCATGCCTGGGTGCTTTGGAAAGCCTCAACGGCGCCAAGGACAAGTGTAACACGATGCCCCCTCCCATGGCAGGGCTGCCCGCCACTTCCCCGCCTGGCATCCACGTCTGTGCTGCCCGCTGCCAACCCAAACCCAGCCCAGCCCAGCTGTCTCCCCGCACCTGTCCGGGACTCCAGACTACAATTCTTCAAATACTCCGAAGGTCTTGACCAGGGAGGGCACCTGCAGTCCGAGGTGCAAACCCCACCTCCGTCCTGCCCGTGACATTGGGTCATGACTTACCTCTATAAACCCACGTTTCTACCTAGGTAATGTGGGGGTCACACCAGCACCTGCCTCATCTGGTGACTCTGACGGAATGAATTAAAACACGGTGAAGAATTAAAATAGCAAAGAGGTACCACCATACACCGATTGGAATGGCAAGAATCCAGAACGCTGCCCACAGCAGAGGCCAGGAGGACATGGAGCCACAGGGACGCTCTCTCACTGCCGGTGGAACGCAAAGTGATGCGGCCACTCTAGGAGACAGCTTGGTGGTCCCTTATAAAACTAGACACACTCATACATGCTCTAGCAATTGTGCCCCTTGGTATTTACCCGAACGTGTTGCAAAGTTAGGTTCACACAGACACTGGCACATGGATGTATACAACAGCTTTATCCATAGCTGCCAGAACTTGGAAGCTGTGATCCATCCGGACAGTAGAATATTATACAGCACTGAAAAGAAACGAGCTCCCACGCCATGGAAAGACGTGGAGAAAGCATGAATACGTACTTCTGAGTGAAAGGGGCTGCATCCTGTGTGATTCCAGCTCTAGGAAATTCTGGGAAAGACAGAACTGCGGTGATGGTAAAGTCATGGCCGGGGTGAGAGGAGGGAGGGATGAACAGGTGGAGCACAGACGGTCCGTGTGATATGGTAATGGTTAGTACATGTCATTGTATGCATGTCAAAACCCACAGACTGGGCCGCACCAGGAGTGAACCTAACTGTGGGCTTTGGGTGGTCATGATGTGTTGATATAGGGTCATAAATATGTATATATATATTTATCTCATTCTGGCAAAAATGTTGATAAAGCGGGAGACTGTATGTGTTGTGCAGGTGTGGGGGGGCATATCAGAAGTCTTTGTACTTTCCTCTCAGTTTTGTTTTAAACCTAAAACTTCTCTAGAAACAAAGTCCTTACAAGGTGTGGAGGGCTCGGGTGAGCAGCCAGCAGCACATGGAAGCAGCCTGGTTACCAACTTGCATTTCCCTATGTATGAGATGTACCCTTCTTCAGAAAATGTGGGGTCTAGAAACTGGGTGCCTCTTATACAGTGGTGGTGGCATTTCCAATCCCATAGATGGAACTGAGGACGAGGCAATGTATGAAGACAGTGATTCATCATCAGACACAGATGAGGACAAGCTCATGGATGGGAGCTTTGACAGTGATGAGGAGTTGTATGAATTTTATAATGAATAAAACTTGAGTTCAATAACTTTATGTCATTTTTTTTTCTAATTTCGGGCCCCCAAATTAAGGTACATCTTATGCATGGGAGCGTCTTATACACAGGGAAATATGGTACTCACGAAAATCCCATGAGTGCTTTACTAAGGAGGCGAGGGAGCTCTTTGTTTATAACTGACTTCTGCTGAGTGACCCTGCATGTAAGGCACAGGCTCAGCTCCCAGGGCCACACAGAGGGAGAACGGTGTGGTGCTGCTGTAGCAGGGTGTCCCTGGTACCACCCACAGTACCCACCTCGCATCCAGCCGGGAATCCTTGTGGCTGGAGCCCAGGTCCGGGTGACAGGTATGAAAGCTAGACACAGAGGGAAGGTCCCAGCTGGGTCCCCCATGGCAGAAAATAGAGCCAGGTTCCCAGGGTGGGGTCTATGACCTCACCACCTACCAACTGGGCAGAAGGAAGGCGGTGGGATCTGCAAACCCAGACACTGTGGCTGCAGTGACCATGAGGCTGAACCTCAGTGACACCATGTTGAGTCAGAGAATCCAGATGCAAAGGAATGTGAACTCTGGCTTCCACTATGTGAGGTGTGGAGGAAGCCAAAGGAATCTATGGGGACAGAAGTCATAACTGCACACAGTGCACTCAAAACTCGTGTGTAAAATTTACCCGTGTACCTAACATGTGTGGGTTTCTCTGACCGTCATACTCACATAGTTCTTAGAGGAGAATGAACATAAATATCTGTCTGTCTCAGGGACTGTCCGCCAGGCAGGCAGAGCTCTGCAGGACCAGTCCCTTGGTTTGGAAACCAATACACCCCAGATTCTGAATCCAGAACCCCAGAGACCCTGCAGGTCCTGGCAGGAAGGGGTCCCTGGGTGGAAGAGTCCAGGACGCCTGGGCATTTGCATTCAAGGGGTCCTAGGTGAGCCGAATGGTCTCCCCTTTGGGAGAGATGCCCCGCCCACCGGCTGCCAGGAACTGAGTCAGGCTAGGGAGGCTTGCGGCCTCTGCCTCAGTGTTTACATTGCTCTTTCCTGGTCTGTGCGCACCCCAGTTGCTTTTATCAGAGAGACCCACAGAAACCCTCGCCCTGAGGACTGGGGGGACTGGAGGAGGCAGGGATGGAGATGGAGGGGAACAGTGTGCCCTAACCCATAGCCTGAGGGAGGAGACTCCGAAAGGAGACAGGAGAAGGGGAGGGGAGGGAAAGGGAAGGCAGGGGAGGGGAGGGGAGGGAAAGGGAAGGCAGGGGAGGGGAGGGGAGGGAAAGGGAAGGCAGGGGAGGGGAGGGGAGGGGAGGGGAGGGGAGGGAAGGGGAAAGCAGGGGAGGGGAGGGGAGGGAAAGGGAAGGCAGGGGAGGGGAGGGGAGGGGAGGGGAGGGGAGGGGAGGGGAGATTTAGAGAGAGGGCAAGTGTTGGGATCAGGGCGACATGTGTAGAAACATAGGCGGAATTTCTGTGATGACGAACTCAGAAGAATATTAACACACTGTTGACTGACAATTTTACGCAGAAGTTACCTCATGTCACTGGCTTTGTCTTTTTTTTTCCGTAATTGAGTATGAAAGTGAAACAACCTAAATAAACTTCAGTATACTTTATTTATACATAATGAATTTAAATAAAACTTTGTACATATCTGTTACATATGATATTTTATACATATTATATATTTTAGTGATTTTTTTTTGGTGTGATATACTATATATACAGCAATCACCTACGTGCAATGGTACGCAACATGATTTGCAAATACATCTGGTTTCACTGCACTTTCCTTTTGAAACACTCTACACGTGCTAGTTGCATTGAACATGACAAAGAAAGATTTTACAATATCCTTGATAGGTATGTTCACACTGCGAGCGGAGAGAAGATAGTCCAAGTGTAGAAGGTTTGACTGTACCTTTGATTTTGCGGTCTCAGGCCTGGAGGGGTGGGAAGAAAAGGAGTCTGCATGAGAATACAGAACCATGTGCTGGTTTTTGAACTTCGACCCTCAGGGCAAAGAGTCCCAAATACAATAATCCTATATTAGCCTGAGTTTCAAAAATTGAAATAGTTCATTCAAATGCAAACAGGAGTTAACTGGTGAGCGGTCAACTAATAACAACCATGTACTCTGCATCTATCATAGTCTCAGCACTAATTAGCCCCCCTTCGGGAGGTAGGGTCTATGACCCAGGAGGGAGATATTACCATCACCCCCGTTTTACAGATAGGAAAACTGAGGCTCAGAGAGGAAAGGAGGCTTGGCTTCCCCACGATCTCCCACCTGGTACATAACAAAGTAAGTTTAATGCAGGCCAGTCTGACTCTAAGGGTCTTGCTTTTCCCTTCCACCTTCCCAAGTGAGAGGTGGAGAGCCCTGGGGACCCCCACCTGTACCCAAGTCTGACGCTAGAGGTGTGCTCCCATCTAAGTCAGCTGTGACTCAAGAACTAGGTAGCAGGCAGCGGAATCCAGCCTCCCAGAGCACACCTAGCTGTCCGGCTGGGACGTGAGGAACATTTATTTACTTTGACCCCCTTCACTGGTTCCTCCCTTCTTACCTGGGCCCCAGGAAGGGAAGCAGAGCCCCACCTGGGCTGCTGAGCCAGCCTGGTAGGAGGTAGCGGACCAGACCAGGCAGACCCCCCACCGCCCACCCTCAGGAGCTGCCAGGGCAGTGCTGCAGGAGCGGTCTCTGTGCCCAGGCATATGTGTCATGAGTGTCCCAGTGGCCCCCGGGTCCGGTAGGTACTGTGCCGTGTGCCCTGCGTGGGCTCCATGTGTCACCGTGAGACAAAGAAATGACAAATAGGCTGTAAGCAGATCTGGATCCTCCAAGTGCCTGGTCCTAAAAGCTTCTGGAATCTTCTGTGTGTCTGGCTCTGGTCAATGGGGGTCTTTCTGTCTGGCGTGGGAATGCTCTTGCCTGGCCTCTCTCTGTTCATGAACCCCCTCCACCAGCTCCTTGGTAGGATTCTTTCACAGCCGCTCTGGGAAGACTGTGGGAGGAAGCATCTGGCAGCTGGCTCAGGCTGAGGGGACATATGGACAGCAGGATCTGCAACCCTGGGCAGTAAGAAGAGAGGCCCCAGCCCAAACACTGCCCCCACTGCGGGATCCCCGTCCTTCCCCACATACGTCATAAGCGCCCACTGTGCATCCGGCCAGGGTCCAGGACATAGAAGTAGCCCAGCCCAGCCCCTGCCCCTGAGGCACTCCCAGCACAGAGGTCAAGTAAGAACATTCATCCTAGTCGAGGTGTTTTCCTGAGCACTTACTACCGCCAAGCTCATCTCATACCTCCCACACAGCACTTCCTCATGCGGGGTGCAGAGTGATCAGTACCCCTCTAATCCCTGTTCTAAAGGAGAGGAAACTGGCGCACAGAGAGTTCACGTGACTTCTCCAAGGTCACACAGCAGGTGAGCGGCCAGAAACAGAAGTCCAGCCCAGACCTGTGCAAGCAGCACCTGCCACGTGGGAATGACATCAGCTCCGGTGACAACTCAGGGTGGGCCTGAATCCCAGAGACCCGCCCCCAATCGGCCTGCAAGGGGCCCTGTCTGCGCCTGCTGCTGGGGGGATGGGGGTGGAGGTAATGTGAGGGCCCCTCACTAGGGGAATGAGGTGATGTCGGACCTGAAGGTCACACATGGAGGCAACAGTCAGAAACGATTCCCTGGAAAGGGGCAGCTGGAGAGACCTGCAAAGCATTGGACTTGGTGGAAACGGCCAACGGAAGGAAGTTGCCCGCCGCCCTTCACCTGCGTGAAAGCCTCGGGCATGCGCAGAGCTCAGGGCCGCGCTGGAGTCTGCCCTCTGCTGCCTGCCGGCTGTGACCGGGGGCAACTTCCTTTAGCTCTCTGGGCCTCGATTTCCCCAAATATAACGAGGGGACGAGACGAGCACCTACGTACACGGTGCTCAGAGCCGTGCTTAGCGCAGAGTGAGCGCTTTACACGTGACCGTTAATCAACAGCCACACTCACACTGCCTGTGTTACAAGGATACGAACATATGAATCGAATCACTCCAGCTCAAGGATGCAGACCCTGTTGTTGGGAGGAGGGGGGAGGAAAGGCGTGGGGCGTAGGGGTAAGTGGGAGCGAGCAGGAAAGTGCTCAGTTCAGGGGGGTCCTGTGGGGCGTGACAGGGGACCATGCACCCTCAGCAGCACAGGCAGAAATCGATGACCAAGAACGATGGAACGAGGAATGCCGTGTGGTGCCCCTGGCCTCACTTCGGGGAAAATGCAGACTGTCACCCCCCGCCCATACGGCACACACCGGCTGTCAGCGGGCCGTGCCCAGCTCCCATCTCTCACTGACACCCCCCCCCCCTCGTGTTTCGGCAAGTGGTTTCTGAAGACACACCACGGGTCACGCGTCCTTCTGGGCACTTGGAGAGCACGGTTGGGCCTGAGAGACACACAGAGGAAAACCACAGGGTGGCGAGCTCCCAGGGAGGCCCAGGGATGGTACCTGCTGGGGGGTGAAGGCACCGCCCGGAGGCCATGGTGGCCGAGAATACGTCATGACAGGGACAGTGGAAGGAGAAATGTCCAGGGAGGCTGCTGGCCTTGGGGCCACGCCAGAACTGGGGACTCCATGCTAAGTCAACGGGCAGGCTGGGGGAGGCTGCATCTAGTAGTGGAGGTCTGTGATGTTCGTGCCACGTCCCAGGGGTCACTGTGGTGGCTCTGAGAAGCAGAGTAGACCAAGGGTGGGGGGGAGGCTGGGGGACCACCCAGGAGGCTGTCCACATGGGGCTGAGGGGGCTGGACGGGGGGGGGGTAGAACAGGACTCATGGGAGACCCCTCCCCTATGTGGCAAATGTCCAGCAGGGGGTGAAGGCCAGACACCCCAAACCCAGCAGGGACAGCATATGCCCAAACATGGGGAGGTGGCGCCAGCCCCAAAGGGCCTGGCTGGGGCTGCAAAGGAGCCACCACGGCTTCAGTGTGTAGTGGCGGGCTTCAGTGTGTAGTGGCGGGCTTCAGTGTGTAGTGGCGGGCTTCAGTGTGTAGTGACGATCGCGATGCGATGGGACCTCCAGCCGGCGCTGAGTTCACCCGTGCACCCCTGCCGTCCCAGCTCGGGCACTGAGCAACTAAATGAGCACCATCCTCCTTCCTGGCAGCCCGTAGCAGAGAGTGGACGGCAGCAAATGAGAACCAGAAGCGGGAGCCGCCTGCAGAGATGAGAGGAGTTCGCTTCCCCGCTGGGAGCGCTTTCAAAGCCCCCCCCCCCACCGCCCACCAGGGTAACTGTATCTCCACCTCCACGGGACACCCTCCCAGGACACTGCCCTCCCCACCCTGGAGAGCCCCCCCCCCCCCGCCATCCCCCGTGACCGGCCACCTCTGTCAGAGTGTGTGGCCCCCGCGCGGTGTGAAATCATAGCTCTGTATCTTTCCCTTTAAGACTGCCGGAGCCGGGAGGCCGGCCAGGCCTGGGCTGGAGGTGGGGACAGAGGGAAGAAAGAAAAAAAAAAAAAAAAGAAAAGGAGGAGAGTGAGAGAGGAGAGGAGAGAGGCAGGAAAAGTTTTTTCAGAGGAAAATGCAGGGTTTGTCCTTACCCCTGACGTCAGATCTTGCTTTAATAAAACCCCCAAGGGCAGCGGGAAGAGCCACAGCTGGGGCTCCTGATGGGCTGGCTGGTCTGGGCCCAGCTCCCCCGAGACGTGCCGGACCTTCTGGGCTGCTCCGTCGATGCCTGTGCCACTGACTTCCAGGCATGAGGTGGTTCCTGCCCTGGACGCTGGCAGCAGTGACCGCAGCAGCTGCGGGCAGCGCCCTGGTCGCGGTGAGTCCTGCCTGGAGGGGCTCGTAGAGGGGACCCAGCAGGAGGAGAGGGCTGGTCGAGGAGGCAGCGAGGTGCCCACTTAGGGGGCAAGGGCCAGGCCCAGGGTGAGGAGGAGGGCTGCAAGGGGCCAGCAGATTCTGGAAGGCGGGGCAGAAGGGGCACACCTGAAGAGGCAAAGCTAACGGGTCCTCGGTGCCTTCTCTCCCACCTGAAACAAAGCTGAGAGGAAGGGGCCCTGGGAGCCGGCAGCCGGGGCTGGCTGTGTGGCCTTGGGCTAGTCCCTCACCCTCTCTGAGCAGCACAAAGTGAGCACGTTGGTAGGAAATTTCTTGAGCTTTTGGGTTTGGGGAAGGAAAACGAGTCTCCAAGGCTTGGACATACTACAGGAAGGGGACATGGGAAAGGCCAGGAAATGTTGCACAGGAAGATGCCAGCTTTCACAGAAGAGCATCCCTTGAGTAAACGGTGCTCAGGGTGGTTTCTGAGCTCAGCTGCCGCCACCTTGGGCTGGCTCGGACCACTACAGTGGAGGAAGCATGCACGTCTGGGTCCTGCGTGCGAAGCCCGTGGTTTCCAGGGAATCTGGGCGGGGGGAGGACTCTCTTTCTCTCACCTCCACCCCGGGCCACACTGAGGGGCAGGGAGAAAGGTCTGCACCTCCAAGAAGCCAGGGGAGCAAGACACGTGGCACACCGAGCCCACCCGTCTACAGGCGCTGGGCGTGGAGGCAGGCATGTGGCGGGGGAGGGGGTGTCAGCCGGGGAGAGCTCCTGCACCCAGGGTCTCTCAGCCCAGCCAGGGCCGATCGGAAAACCAAGAGATGCAGGGAGACGGCAAGAGAGGTTTTCTCCCCCGCTCACACGGACAGCCCCATTCATGGATGAGGAAACTGAGGCTCAGTCAGCAGGAAGCTGGCTCTGATTGAACCGGATCTGAGGCTCAGGGCTGACGGCTGACTGTGGGCCAGCTGCCTCGTAGGAGCTGGGTGATAGGGACTCCCCAAGCGCCGTGGAGTGGACAGTGGGACAGTGAGGGCAGGGAGTGTCTGTCTGATTCTTTGTTAAAGCCTCCATACCTTGCATGGAGCCTACCTGCTCCTCCCGCCCCCCCCCCACAGTGAAAAGACGTTAACTCCATTTTTACAAATGAAAGAAGTGGAGACAGAGCAGGTAAGGGTCTTGCCTGGGGTTCCATAATCGATCAGCAGCCAGGGCTCAAACTTAGAACTTTTCCTGCCAAATCCCGCTCTTTCTTCCAGAGCTTCCCAAGTTTCGGGAAAGGGAACATTTCCTGCCCGCAAGCAAGAGCCAAGCCAGCCATAATTTCAGGGCTTCTGCGGCTGGGAGGACAGGGGGTGGATGGAGAAATGGTGAGAGTTGTTGGGTAGCAAGGTCGGAGTGAGGCAAAGCGGGAAGACAAACCAGCGGACAGGACCCAGGACACTGGGGTCCCAGGTGTCTCTGCAGAGCCACTGATGCTGGGGAAGGGTGGGCACCAAACCACGGGCTCAGCCGAGGGGACAAGATCCAAAAGTCCACATGGTCCAAGACAGCAAGATGGAAGGAAGGCTCCCTGGAGGAGGCAAGGTATCTGTCCTCTGTATAGCCCCCGTCTGGAGATCTTTGGGAACCCGACATGAGCCAGACCCCACATGCTCCCCGATTCTGGGGCTCCCCAGCCCAGCACTGGGACACGTACGGCATCCTCACTGTCCCCACCCCTGAGGGCTGTGGGACACACATGGCAACCAGTGTTCTACCTCGTAGCAGAATCCCAGACACGGCCATCCTCCCGCGCTGACACGTACACGGAATGCAAGTCCACTCAGGGTCCCCGTGGGATTTAATGGAAAATATGACTATAGATGTGTGCCTATGGAAGAAGGAGGCTGTGCGCATTGCCAAGAAAGCTTGGAGGAAGCGAGGCCGTGGAGGGGGAGCTCGCCCTCTCGGAGGGGAAGATGGTTCCTGAAAGTTCCGTAATTGAAGGAGGAAGCGATACATCAAGCAGCAAGACGGGGGTGGCGAGGGCAGAGATGGAGCCAAGTGCCTGGGAATGGTCTGCATGATAAAGGTGTGCTGCAGGAATGCCTTTTTCCTCCCTCTCTGCGTTCTTTTCTTCTTCTGCAAACACTCAGTACTCACCAGGCGCTAAGAGGAAGCACTTAGTGAACCCGCCCGCCCGTCAAGACCTGGGCCAGATGCCCTACGTATATACAATACCTGAGACCTCCCACAGTTTGTCCAAAAGACACAGAGGAAGTGCCTCCTAAAACTCTCCTGGCAACATTATTAAGAAGATAGCATGATCCTCCTTTGGAGATGCTAAACCTAACTAACACTCAGAGAAGTTGAGTAATTTGCCTGAGGTCACACAGCTGATAGCAGAGCCACGCACTTGTGTAAACATGAGAAGCATGTGGCCCCTGACCCTGTAAGAGCTTACAGGCTAGTGAGGCAGGTGACAGACACCCAGCTTCAGCGAGTCCCTTGGCCACTCTGGACCTCACTGTCCTCACTTGGTAATGGCGCCCGGAACTTCAGTTCCCCAGCTCCCTGCTGCTGGGCAGTGAACACAGGACCCCTCGAGGGAGGGTCAGAAGCATTGGGTCTTTGGCTGTCCATATCGCATCTCCCATGTACATGTATGTGGGTGTGCACAGACGTACGCCTGTGCACAGCGTGTGTGTGATCACAGCTTGTGTGAGCACATAAATCCCCAAGGTGTGTGTGAGTCCATCAGGATGGTGTGCTGGGTGTGAAATGCAAACTCGTTCTCCCCTCCCCCCCAGACCCCCCGCAGAAAGGTGTGGACCTGAGTATGTGGCATGGCCTTTAAAAGAAAAAAGTGGGAGCATGAGCCGCGTGCCTTCACTATAGCTCCTTGCCGCAGTTTAGGCCTGAGCAAGCATTCCCGACCCCACCCCCACGAGCTCCCTGCTCAGAGCCTCTCCGGGCCACTCGGACGCTCTGCTCTGAGCTCTGGGCCCCTCTGCCCACTGCTTATTTCGGGTGCAGGTGGGAACTCAGCAGGGATGGGCACACTCTCCCACCTGGCACAGCCCTTGGCAGGCTCGCCCTCTGGAATGCGAACAGAGCTGTGCTCCTTGGGAGACCAGACGCTGACCTCAGGCTGAGCAGTCCCCCTGAGCCCATCAGCAGGATGGAAGAGAAGGACCTCCCCCAGGTTTCAGAAGAGACACCCCCCTCCCCGGCCCCATCTGGCAGGAGGCTGCCTTTAGCTTTGTACAAACAGAAACCCTGGATTGCCTCCCCCATCCCTCTGGCCAGCAGGGAGAGGTTGCACACACACTGTGGGCTCCATATGGCACAGGGTAAAGTCCCAGGAGAGGCCAGGAAGGGGCCAGTTGCAGCCTGGAAAGCAAGGAAAGGTCACCATAGCACCGTGTGATACTCAGATGTCTAGGAGCAGAGTGTGGACACATGGCTCATTCATTCATAACACTACGGCGCACCCTGTGTCCCAGGGACCAAGTGCTCCCTGTGTCTGGCACAGTGTCCTGAGCACTCTGTATGTTTCAGCTCACTAGAAAACTGCACTCCTATGGGGCAGGCAGTACCCTTAGAGTGCAGCCCAGCGGTGCTCAATCAGGACCCTCTCACCACGGGAGGCTACTGAGATAGGACATGGGGCCAGTCCCAAAGGAGCCCTCAGACCCAGTGTGAATATAAGCATGTAAAATTCTCCTGACCATTTTCTCTATTGGCTCCATATTGAGATTATAATATGTTCTCATGTATTGGGTCAAACTAAATCTATTAAAACAAATGTCACCTGTTTCTTATTACTTTTAGGATGGCTACTAGAAAATGTCAAGTCCCAGAGAGGGCTCACGTTGTGTTTCACTAGACAGCGCTGGCCCAGAAAGACACAAGCGTCCACAAAGGAGTTATAGCAGGAGGGGGAGGAAGAATAATGGGGGTGCCTGGCCCGGCCCCTCCACCTGTAAGCCACACACCCCCATACAAGGGACCGGGCCTGTCTGAGCCAGTGTGTGCATCTGTGAGGGCATAATGTTAGCACTTGCTGCTTTGGGCTGTTGGGGGAATTAGAATGAAGTGGAGATAAACTGCCACTACATGAAGCCCCTCACCCCTGAGGGGACATGGAGAAGGGGTCCCGTTGTTGCAATAGCAGGGGCAGGGGGATTTCCAGCTTGAGTGGAAATGCTGACAGCAGACAAGGGCCAGTTCCCAGTAAGCAGAGGTTTCCAAAGCCCCTGGCTCAGTACCAGGGGGGTGGGAAAAGGGGCCAACTAATAGGTAGGCTGGGCTGGGCTCAGGGTGGGGGGAGTCTCCTGAAACTCCAAGGGTTTCACATCCTGGCCAGCTTCCCCACACATTTAAAGAGAGTCAGTGAACACTTTGAATTGTCATGTAGGAGAAAGAAATACCGATGATGCTGATGGCGGTAGTGATGGTGGTGCTGATGGTACTGATGGTGGTGGTGGAACTGATGGTGGTGATGGTGGTGGTGGTGATGGTACTGATGGTGCTGATGGTGCTGATGGTACTGATGGTGCTGATGGTGCTGATGGTGCTGATGGTAGTGGTGGTGGTACTGATGGTGCTGATGGTGGTGGTGGTGGTACTGATGGTGCTGATGGTGGTGGTGGTGATGGTACTGATGGTGCTGATGGTACTGATGGTGCTGATGGTACTAATGGTGCTGATAGTGCTGATGGTGGTGGTGGTGGTGATGGTACTGATGGTGCTGATGGTACTGATGGTGGTGGTGGTGGTGGTGGTACTGATGGTGCTGATGGTGCTGATGGTGCTGCTGCTACCGACGTGGGGTGCTGATGGTACTGATGGTGGTGATGGTGGTGGTGATGGTGGTGATGCTGATGGTACTGATGGTGGTGATGGTGGTGGTGATGGTGGTGATGATGGTGGTGATGGTGGTGATGATGGTATTGATGGTGCTGATGGTGGTAGTGATGGTGGTGATGATGGTACTGGGTGGTGATGGTGATGGTGGTGCTGATGGTACTGATGATGGTGGTGATGGTGATGGTGGTGCTGATGGTGGTGCTAATGATTCTTATAGGTGAGACTTGTTTCTTACAGCCCAGGGCCAGGGTCCCTGCACACTGACTGTAGACTTCATAGCCCACCCATATGCTTTTCCCATGACTGCTAACAGCCTGTTACGTGCCCAGCCCTTCCTGTTTCCGGAGATAAGGTTGGTGATACAGGGTTGGCTCTGTCCCCACTGTGGAGAATGGCTTGCACGTTAGAGATAGAGTTTTGACACTAGCAGAAAGGAGTGTGTTGAGAAATCAGAGGGCTGTAGGGGGGAAATGCCAATTCTAGGGCCCTGAGCCAGAATACCTGGGGACACCCCTAGGCACCTGCATATTAAGGGTGCCTTGAGGATATTTATGCACACTTGGCTTAAAAAGAAATATTGGATTAGATGAACTCTAGTCTCTCCTCCGATCTTGACATTCTGTTAATCTGCACCTCCTCCTTTTCCTCCTCCTATTTTTCTTCCTCTTTTTCTTCTTCTTCCTCCTCCTCCTCCTCTTCCATTTCTTCCATGAGAGGAGGAGGGAGAGGTGGAGGGATATAGAATCAGATGGGTAGAAACTGGGCCTCTCAAACCCTGAATAATGGCCATTCCAGGGGACGTGACGAAATCTGTGCCTGCCCGTCCCCAGGCCCCCAACCTGGAGGTGAGTCTAGGCTTGGGACAACTGTGGGTCTGCTGAGCTGTGGTGTGGGTGTGTGAGTGGGGCGTGGAGCGGAAGCAAGAGAGAATGAGAGCCCAGGCCCAAAGGAGAGCAAGGGAGGGTCCACCCTGTGTCTCTGAGAGCCCTGTGTGGAGTCTAGGAGCAGAGGGAAGGGGCCCCGTGCCATGAGCCGCCCAGGGAAGGATGGCGGAGGAGGAAGGGGTGATCTGAGGGAGCAGGGACTCATGACCCTGCCTTTTGGGCAGAATGGTAGTCTTACCTGTTTGACTAGAAGCCCAGGGAGATAGCTCATTGCTGGACAGCGGAAGGCCAGCCCCACCAGCGACCCAGGGCTTCACTCCTGGGAGGTGCTCAGAAAGGAGGTGCCCATCCTCTCACACTGTGGCTGCCCCCCATCAGTTACATCAGAAACATGAGAACAAAGTGATGAAGAGGGTAGGGAGGGCAGGTGGGTCACGTCCACCACCCTGAGCCCCAGCCTGGGGCCACATCCTTCCACTTGTCCCAGGACCTGGACACAAACGGCTTCCAGACAGGGCAGTCCTTTTCTAAAAGCTCCCAGGCCCAGCTGGGCCGGCTCAGGCCATTTCTGTCTCAACCCTGCCCCCTTGTGGAAAACGTGGGTGCGGCCTCCCCAACCCCAGCAAAGGAAGTTCTGGGCCTTTCCTTCCCTATTGTTCACTGCGTTCTTGCCCAGGGTGTGCCAGGTGCATTGTGTGCCAGGGCACAGAAGAGACCAGAAAGAGCAACTTGTCCCTAAAAAGACCTTCGAGGGGCTCCTGTATCCTTTTCTGGGGGCCCTTGTTAGCTTGGGCTCAATTGCAGGCAACCCTCACTACCCCACATTGTCATATTTTGTGTCTCGATACTGTGACTCCCTTTGGGTAAGGGGCACATCTTCTTCAACTGCACCAGCCGCACGGGGGATGCTTAGTGCAGCTGTGTGATGGGCGGATGGAGGCTGAATGGGCGGATGGGTGACTGTGAATGAATGAGGGAGTAGTGCCGCATGGTGATTACAAATGAGGGCTCTGGAGGGACAGCCGGGTCACGGACCACTTCCCAGCTGCGAGCCCTTGAGGTTTCATAAGCTCCTGAAGCCTCAGTTTTCATACCTGTGAAATGGGGATGGTACCAGTGACTCCTCCTGCAGGCTGCTGGAGGATGCTGTCATCATCACCCTCTCACACAGGAGGATTTAGAAGCTCAGAGTGGGTGAGTGTGGGCGCAGTTCACAGAGCTGGCACTAGCCGGGGACTGGGGAGGTGGGCTCCCCTCACTGTAGAAGTCATGCCCTTGGCTCTGCATCCCAGAGCTCACTGCACCGAGGGCCACACACTCTCAAAAGAGGGAGGGTCTATCTCTCTCATCACTTGGGACATTTCAGGTCCCCGGGGTGGTCTACCCACCACCGCCATGCATTCTGAACCCCCCTGAGAAATCTCAGTGCCAGCCTCCCGCCCAGCCCTTGTAAGTCAGGATGTCTGGGGACGGTGTCAGGGCCTCAGAGGTTCTTAAAGATGCTGGGTACTTTCGACGCACAGCCACATATGGAACCAACAGGAAGGGACTCTGAGCTGGGAGCCGGGTGGAGGTTGCTGTGCTCAGGGCTGAGCAGGCAGAACCCAGCAGGGACAGGCTGTGACTGAGGGAGCGCAGGGTACCCTTCCTGGGGAAGCATCTCGGCGTCACCTCCTTCTTCCTGTCTTCCCTGTGAACACCTTGGCATCTTCAGGAGTCGGTTCCGGGAACATGTCATACGAGGGACTTTTATACGACCGACTGCAGTTTGGACATGCCCAAAGCTGTGCCCCGCTTTCTCTGGCCTTCCTTAGACCATGTTCTTGCTTCATGATTGGTTCCCACCCTTCCACCCCCCACACCACCCCCGTTCACCTTATTTCCCTCTTGACTTCTGCTGTTAGATGAAAACAGGGCAGGCCCTGTAGGGCCGTGAGTTTGCCAAGGTCAGTTTCTCCATCTGTACAATGGGCACAGCCGGCCCAGGTCGGGCAGCGCACCATGGATAAAATGACAACAGTCAGGGCTGTTTAGGGGAGGGTTCAGGATGTGCGGTCTGCCCCTGTCTGTGCTTGGGAAATCAAGGACAGACTCCAATCCCCAGAGAACTCAGGATTCGGGTACAAGCTCAGGGTCCTCAGCCCCAGAAGGAGAGAGTCCCATTTGGGAGATGCTAGAGAGGTCTCTGGCTAGGTGCTCTGGCCGCCTCATCTGTTGCTGCTGGCACTACACAGCACCCTCTAAATCCTCCGATGTCACCACCTACATGTGTGAACCTCTATGATTTATGGGTTTTGCCCAAGTACCTGATTGCTTAAACAAGAACAGATTGACTGCTTAGTGTAGAAACAGAGAATCACAAGAATTATGTTCTCATTGTCCACTGCAGAAAAGGATGAGTCTTTCTGCATGGGCACTGCACGCAGGTTGGGGCACAGACCCTAACGCAGCCCCATCAGGTAGCAGAGGCCAGGGTGACGTTGTTGGGGGTGCCCTACAGAGCCGCACCTCTGCAATGAGGCTCTAGACATCTCCTCAGGCCAAATGTGGGGTGCTAGAGTGACCAGAGACACATGCCCCAAACAGCCCCAGACCACCCATTCAAGGTCAGCACAAGGCCACGCTACCACTGCGCCTCCCACCACCCGCAGTGAGGACGAGCAAGCACTACAGCCGTGCTGATGGCTGGTCTCCAGGTGTGGGAAGGGCGAGCGTGCTGGGACCTTTGGATTCGGTTGAATTCTTTTTCTTTTTTTCAGGGACAGGGAGAGTCAGAGAGGGATAGATAGGGACAGACAGACAGGAACGGAGAGAGATGAGAAGCATCAATCATTAGTTTTTTGTTGCCGTTGCAACACCTTAGTTGTTCATTGATTGCTTTCTCACATGTGCCTTGACCGCGGGCCTTCAGCAGACCGAGCCACCCCTTGCTGGAGCCAGCAACCTTGGGTCCAAGCTGGCGAGCTTTTGCTCAAGCCAGATGGGCCCGCGCTCAAGCTGGCGAGCTCGGGATCTCGAACCTGGGTCTTCCGCATCCCAGTCCGATGCTCTATCCACTGCGCCACCGCCTGGTCAGGCATTCGGTTGAATTCTTAAGGGATTCCATGAACAGAAGGTCCGGGGCCTCTGTTCTTGGGCCGAGAGGTTTCTCCTGTGCCTTTTAGGATGAAAAAGGAGAGTCCATAGTTTTATGACAATGGTCCATGTGCCAAGGCAAAGTGCAGACGGACATGCCCTATCACGCTGGACATTCGAGGAGGTTGATGTCCCTGTGTGTATGCGTGCATGCATGTGTGTGCATGACTGCGTGAGCATGTGAGGTCTGGCTGGTTTTGTACCGCTAGATGGCGCTCACAGCAAGGGCCTAACTCAGAGCGCCCAGAGCCAATCTCTCCCCTGTGCCGGGGACACAAGTCACTTGCCTCTGTCCAGGGTCTGCTCTGCTGCTTCCTTCTGGGGGTCTTTGACTTGGTAGGGAGACAGTAACATGAATGGTGACCATGTGGAGAGAGGCGCCCCCCCCCAGGTAATAGCTCATCCAGCTCAGCTCAGTGTCCAGACCCCCAAGTGCTGGGTGCTATGGCGGCAGGGAGGGGAGTGTCTGCCCTACCCTACGCCAGACCCCGCACTAGTGTGTCCCTCCGCCTCCCAGGGACTCCCGGATGGGGCGTTGTCGTGACCAGGCCACAGAGGGGATGCCGAGGCTCGGAACGTGTCCCAGGCTGCCCGAGCGAGCCACCTCTGTCTCCGGTCTCGTGCTCTCTTCTTGGGTGGGGGCTGCTACACACCCTCTAACGTGGGGGGAGGGCAGCACCCGTACCGCGGGCTGCGCAGGGCACGGAAGCCTTCTCTCCACAGTCAGAAAGGGGTGTGTGTGCGTCTGGTTGCTTTTAAGGATTTGGGGGTTTGAGGTCATGTTGTGTTTCTGAGGAAAAGCAAAGAAGGGCAAGCAAACACCTGCCTCCCAGGTGAGCATCAGATCCAACACTACCAACCCCCAGGGTAGTTCGCTGCCGCCGGCAAACCTGCCTGAAACCCAGCCTGGAGGTGACGAAACCTCAAATCGAGGCTTGCCTTCCTGCCTTTCAAGGGCCCCTTACTTGTTGAGCCAATGTTTACTGCGCTTATGACATGCCGGGCTCAGGACTAGGAGTCCGACACATCAGTTTCTCACCCCGGACCCTCTCCCTCGGCCTCTGGTCCTGGCAGCCAAGCGCACAAGGGTGGGCGTCACTTGCTGCTGCAGGCAGGCCTGCCTGGTGCTCAGAGAGCTCGGGACTCCCCTGGAAGGCCCAGCACTCTGCGTTCAGCCTCACGCTATCCTAAGTAGCCTCTTGTGTCTGTCTTTCCTGTAAGCCATGGGTCCCACATGCACAGGAAGTGTCCACGTTCCTCTTCAAATGCCTCAAACTTCGGGGAGACTTAAGAACTCGCTCTGCCAATGCTTGCTGAGTGACTAAAGGAGCCCAGCGGGGGAACAGGGGGTAGAGATGAGAGTAGAGAGGATCGTTGGTGTGTCTGCCCAGAAGTGGACGGTGTCACCCTGAACATGTCCCTCTGCCTCTTTGATCTCCCTCCTTGGCAAAAGGAGGAAGAATCTGTCTGAACACCTCAGAGTCTGTTGTTCAAAGAATGAAACGCAGGTCTATAAATTCCACAGTGCCGTGTTCCTCTGGTTCGAGATGGCGGGGGCAGCCTGGGACTGCCTCCCCCACACACACACACACACTCACAGAAGTCCTGGGCCACCTCTGCTCACCTCAGAGCTCTGGCGTCATGGATGAGACGTTTGGACAGAGAGCTCCCAGCAGGGACCACACTGGCCCCGGGCGGCTGGCAGCTGGCTGCAGCCCACACTCTGCTCCGGGACAACTCTCTTCCTCCTGAGCTTGGGCTTCCTCCTGGGGAAGGAGTGAGTGGTCTGGACAGTGGTCCAGGGAGGGGCGTGAAGGTGACTGGATCCCCAGACAGCTTGAAGCCCCTGTGCCAGCACTATCCTGGCGCTCAGAGGAAATAACAATAATAAAAGTCAGGTGTTAATCTGAGTCGGGACTCTGTGAGCTCTTAAGGACCCTTTGTGATGATGTAAGGAGCGCAGGTCGTTGGGATGCAGAGAAAAGGACAATGGGCTACAGGTCACTACTCATGGGTGACTTCTTGGAAGGCATTTTCCTGCTCTAAACCTCAGCTCCCCCTCTGTAAAATGAGGCCAACTGGACTCACCGACCTCTGGGGAGAAGGTGGAGGGAGGAGTGAGGAGGGGGAGGGAGGAGGGTGGAGGGAGGAGGGTGGAGGGGAAGAAAGGAGGAGGAGGGGGAGGGAGGAGGGTAGAGGAAGGAGTGAAGAAGGAGGAGGGGGAGGGAAGAGGGGGAGGGAGGAGGGGGAGGGAGGAGTGAGGAGGGGGAGGGAGGAGGGGAGGGAGGAGTGAGGAGGGGGAGGGAAGAGGGGGAGGGAGGAGGGGGAGGGGGAGGGAGGAGGGGGAGGGAGGAGGCAGAGGAGGAGCGAGGAGAGAGGAGGGAGGAGGGGGATGGAGGAGCGAGGAGGAGGAGGGAGGAGGGGGAGGGAGGAGGTGGAGGAGGAGGGAAGAGCGAGGAGGGGGAGGGAGGAGGTGGAGGAGGAGCAAGGAGGGAGGAGGGGAGGGAGCAGCATGTGGGTAAGCATGGTGGGAGCTCTGATGTAGCACCTGGGCCCACCGCCCACCAGCAGGGTGACTCGGGCACTTGTATTCACTTCTCTGAACTGCTGGGTCCTTGGCCCCATTTCTTTCATTGAGAAGCAAGGAGATGTCTGATGTACAAGCCTATGCTGAAAGCACAGACATAATTTTATGTAGCCTTATGGACACCAGGAAGCTGGGAGGGTGACCCCCGCCTGGCGGCCGCCATTCATCTCTGCCATCCCCCCCACAGGCCTTCTCCCCAGCCCCCACGGCCATGGCCTTCACCCCGGAGCCCCTGGAGGACGCGACCTCACGCCCTCAGTTCTGCAAGTGGCCGTGCGAGTGTCCGCCGTCCCCACCTCGCTGCCCGCTGGGGGTGAGCCTCATCACGGACGGCTGTGAGTGCTGCAAGATGTGTGCGCAGCAGCTCGGGGACAACTGCACCGAGGCTGCCGTCTGTGACCCCCACCGGGGCCTCTACTGCGACTACAGTGGGGACCGCCCGAGGTACGCAATAGGAGTGTGTGCACGTAAGTGACACCTTCCCTACCTTCCGGCTATCTCCCAGCATCCCCCGGGAGCCCTCCCCCGGCCGGGCCCCTGTTCTGGAGGAGTACCCCCCGCCCCGCCCCCCCCACACACACACTCCAGGTCATCACGAGAGGCCAGGACCGGGGCCTACCTGCGGAGGGACAGGTGCCTGCATTTCTCTTGTCTCCATAGCCTGGTGTCCTGCTCTCCTCTCAGACTCCAGGGCAAAGGAGCGAGCAGGAGTGACAGCCTGCGTTCATTGTCCTAGTGGCAGCACCCTTGGCTGGATGCCCACTGCCTCCCAGGGGCACTAGGACCCTGCGGAGCTCCCGCTATTTTAGTGATATTGTCAATTAAAATACATACTTTTAAAAGTTCAGTGGTCCTGAAAGAATAAAAGCCAGCAGCCTACAATCATTTTTTCCTCCCTCTTAACCCACATTCTTTCAGTTCCTACAGCCAGCTTTGACTTTTTAGCCCTTCCTTCTGGTAGTGAGGACTACATAATACATACCTATTGTGATATCTTGGTCGGCTTAAAATATCAACTATAGATCATTTATTGATGATCTTATATGGTAGCTGATGACCTAACGAGTTAGCTCCTCAATGATACCTCCCCATCTTCCAATATCGTCATCCTATTTTTTGTTCACTCAGTAATCACAATTTATAACATTATGAGTATGCAAATACGGTTTACTGCAGCATGAGATACTTGTTTGAATTTCCTTTCTTATGAAGGCTTTTAGTTTTTCCTGAAGTTTCTATTTGCCTTTGCTTTTATTTATTTTATTGGTTTTTAACTTTTGGTCTTTATAATATTCTCATGCTGGGGAGGGCCGTGGGGATGCGTTGTCTGTTTCTCTCTTCAAGTAAATGCTACATCATGTCCTTTTGTGTTCCCAGAGGCCTCCTTTCTGGGACTTTCTGATCTCCTGCTTCTCTCTGGACTGGTATTCATTTAGCCTGAATCATCTAAGCGTGTATCCAAGATACACGACCCAGCATGATAAAGAGAGGTAACTAGGCATCATGATGCAGCAGCCTGACCTCTGAAAAGTTCCACAAAGCCTCGTAAGCCCAAGCACCTCTCCCTCCCCACCATGAACTATGGCTCCATAGACACCCTGGTGCATATTTGTACCCGGCGAAGTCTCTCATCCTCAGCTCACTCACTGTGTCTCCCGAGTTGGTTTGTTGATGAATCACGCAGAGATCCCTAACCAGACACTCGTCTCTGAGCCGTGTGGTTCACTTACAAGCATCCGCTGCTCTCCAGTCATTGGCTCATGCTTCCACCTTCATACCGAGTCATCTGTCTCTAGCTTGACCGGCGACATTCCCACCTTTTTCCTTTTTCCTTTTCCCTTTCTCCAGAGAACTAGTCCCAGAGAACAGTGTGTTCAAACAGAACTCACAGCACCACCGGCGCAGAATCACCTGACGTGCTGGGTGAAAGTGTTCTTTTGGGGCCCCACCGCACTTCTGGGAGTGGGGGTGGGATCCACACTCTTCACAGGCTTCCCAGGTGATTCCCGTGCACGCTCAGTGAGATTGACTGCTAATATGCAGTGGTCCCCCCCTAAACCTGCAGGGGATACATTCCGGGACCCCCAGTGGACACCGGGAACCTCGGGTAGTGCTGAACCTTATGTATAGCACGTTCTTCCCTATATCACTTACCTGGGATAAAGCTGAGTTTATAGACACAGTAGGAGATCAACAACAATTATAGCGAATGATAGCATAGAACACTCATAACAATATACTGAATGGAAACAGTATTCAGTGGCCTGACGAGCTTTCACTCATGAAGTAGAAGAAGGGGGACTTGAACACAAGCACTGTGATACCTCGAGAGTCGATCTCATCCCCGAGACGGCTACTCAGTGACCAAGGGATAGGGAGCATCTGCAGCGTGGACGCGCTGGACAAAGGACAACTCACGTCCTGAGTGAGACAGAGCAGGATGGCGTGTGATTTTTTTTTAAAGACTTTTTTTTCTTTTTATTTTATTCATTTTAGAGAGGAGACACAGAGAGAGAGAGAGAGAGAGAGAGAGAGAGAGAGAGAAAGAGAGAAAGGGGGGAGGAGCTGGAAGCATCAACTCCCATATGTGCCTTGACCAGACCAGTGCAGGGTTTTGAACTGGCGACCTCAGTGTTCCCAGGTCAACGCTTCATCCACTGCGCTACCACAGGTCAGGCAAGGATGGCGTGTGATTTTATCACACTATTCAGAACAGCCTGCAACTTAAAATTTGTGAGTTGTTTATTTCTGGAATGGTCCACTGAATATTTTCAGACCGTGGTTGACCATGGGTAACTGAGATCATGGGAAACAAAACCACGAATGAGGCAGGGGTCCTGTATACAGTCAGTCACATGCTCTCCCCCCAAACCCAGGGAAGGAAGCCTGGCTGAGCCTCCCTGCACTAGACTCCCTCCAGGCATAGGAGACTGTCTTGTCATTCCTTCCCCCTTTCCCAGCGGTCCTTCAAGGTCATTGGGAAAGTGATTCAGTTCACCGTCATTGTACTAATCTCCCAAGCTGTGCCGACATCTCACCGTGTGCCAGGTGCCGCGCCCTCATGGGCATTCTCCCATGGATTCAAAGATTGTGGAGGTCCGAAACCACCTCTACTGCCTGCCTCTTCCCACCAGGGGCCTGGACAACTACCTTCCCACCCCCACATCTCATGATAACTCAGGCCCTGCTTCAATCACTCCAGCCTCTTAGCTCCCCCGCCGTGGGCCTCTCTGTGCTTCTTCCTGTTCCTTGTGGCCGGCAGGGGACTGTCACAGGGATACCACTCACCCCATGTTCCCTGGTCAGGGAGGTTTGCAGATATTGGAACAGATAACGTTAAACAGGAGTTACAGAACTTCTCAGAGGTTTAAAAAGTTTATGTGCATTGTCAAGTTTCAAAAGGGGAGCTATCATAAGAAGTCCTTTCTTTTCAAACTTATTTGCACAGTGAACTCTTTTGTCCAGGTAGATGTTTACCCACCCCCAGCCTCCCAATTCCACCCCCTCCACACACACACTCATGCTCACTCACAGATATGCACGTCTTGTGTGGCGTGTACACACAACCACACACACAACTCAATAGTGTGCTACTGCAGTGTTTTTCAACTTGCTGTCTGCAAGAAATTTCATGCGGGTCTGCAAAAGAGTTAACCACCCTGATGTTGTCTGAACGTTCTGAATCCAATGATCTGAATTGAATTCGCTTATCCTCGGGGTGATTTCTGCCTTAGCGGTCCCCAAAACGATTCTGCTATCTTCACCAGTCCCCAAGTGTCAGAAGGTTGGAAAGTACTGCTTTATGGAACATCTTCCCAGAAAGGCTGCCACTGTGTCTGAGTGTGAGACCCTCGTACAGGGAAGAAGAGTGTAGGCTCTGAAAGGGACAGAGAGGAAGGCACCTGGGGACCACAGGAGAAAAAGTAGAGTTTCTCTACATAGAAAAAAATCATCAACTGATCAACTCAACCAGCAGACAGTCCCTGGGCAGGCTGTCTGTCCTTGGAGATGTGCCCATAACTGGGTCAGGACAAGGCATGTAATAAAGATGAGCATCTGCAACATTGGGACATAAACCCAGAGGGAAAATGGTGGGGACTGTGGTCAAAGTGGTGAGCGCAAGCTCCGGCAGTCAGAGGTGGCCAGCTCTGACCACCAGCCGCGGTGGCCAGCCAGAAAGGTGAGCCTGGGCATGGCCACGCTGCTCAGTTTTCAAGAAAACGCAAAAATTCAGATTTGGGTATAATCTGTACATGTTGGCAGCACATTCCAAAGAGCGAGAGCGAGAGAGTTTTTCAATACTCTGTGAGCCAAACTAAATACTTCTGTGGGCAGAGAGCAACCTCTGAATTCCACTCTTTGGCTCACATTTCCGCACACAAACACTACTCTGCCTTTAGCGCAGCTGGTCCGGCGGTGTGTCCTGCTGAAGGGACCATGAAATTTGCAGGCTTGGGTTTTGAATCCTGGCTCCGGCACTTGATGGCTACGTGACCTTAGACACATCCCTTAAGGAGCCTGACCAAACCAACCTCGAGTGGCTGTTTAACATCAACAAGAGAACGCACGAAAGCCTCAGACGTGATCGGCGGCTGTGTTCACTGCTGTGCGGCTTTGTTTCCGCTTTCCCTTGTCGAGATCATCTCAGCCCTGTCCAAGGTCATCCTCAGAGGTGGTGCAAGTCCAGGGCCAGGCTCGGACTCCCAGTGGGAAGAGTGAGGGTGGACAAAACCCACCATGCATGGGCTCTGGAGCTAGACAACTTGAACTGGAATCCCGGCAACATAACTAAGATATGACTTTAGGCTAGCTACTTGACCTTTTAAGTGTCACTTTCCAAGGAAGAAGTGACAGATGGACAATGCCTATCTATTTAGGTGTTTGAGATGTCAAGTACCTGATCCATAACGAGCCGCCCAATGTGAAGATCCTCCCATCCATCCACTGATGCATTCACACAGTGATACAGTGACGGGGTTCCAACAAGGCATGACCCACTGTCCCTGCTCCCATGCAGCTGACAGTCCTGTAGGGCTGTAGGTGACGGCGTGAAGGCCCGATGGCAGAGCAAGGTGACCTGAGTACCTGGAAGTCCTTCAGCAAGAGAGAGCTCGTCAGGCCATGGCCGGACTTGCGAGTCTGAGATTAGATAACGATGGTGGAGGAAACACTCAGCTTCACTGAAGCTGCTCCTCCCACTCATTAGTGGGAAAGTGGAAGAGGAGAGGGCGCTAGAGGCCAGCGCTCGTCCCTCCGCAGCCATCGAACACACCATCCACCCTCCAGCCTGTGGTGGCAGGCGAGTCACAGCAGAGCCACCAGCACCACCACCCCAGATCTCCCAGGAGACTAGGGACAGCTCCTAGAACAGTGGTTCTCAATCTTGGTTGTAAATGAAGTTGCCTGGGAAGCTTTAAAAATTTTTTTCAAGGCTAAAAAGTAAAAACACCGTGTCCCAGGTCCACCCCCATGTTCTGGGGCAGGTGTGGGCATTAGAACTTTAAAAAGTGGTTCTCCATGTGAGAACCACTGAGCCAAGGGCTCCAGGTACCCGGCACTGCCTTCTCCCTCCAATGTGCATGTACACAAGCATGCACACGCATGCACACGCCTTCCGGGAGCGAGAGGGCGCAGTCGGGGTGACTCAACACAGAAATGAGGGATTCGCTCTTGTTCCCTTCTTTACTGTTGTCAGGTGATAAGGTGGCAGTGTTTCCTTACGGGATGAACTCAGCCACGCCAGAAAATGTAGCATAGAGCAGGGCAGGGGTCCAGGAACAGAGCCAGCACTTAGGACCCCTTCTCTCCTGGTTGATACTGCAATTATCATTATTAATACCCACCCTCAGGCACATCCAGGAGATGGTGGAGCTATGGGCAGACTGTGGATTCCAAACTCATTGGTCTCCACGGTGGGGACCCTTGCTGCCCAGGTCTCCTGCCTGCACTTCCTCACACTGTCCTCAAGGCCAGGCACGTCATCGGGGCCACTTGGGTGTCAGCCACGCATCTCATGTCTAATGAAGAACTGAGTCTCACTGCCCCCAAAACCTACTCCTCTAAGGACAAGTCTCTCTCCAGGGATCAGGTCCCATGACTGAGAGTCATTCCTGAGCCCCCTGCTCTCATAGCATCCCATTGGTCAGCTAGTCCAGGCAGGAGCCCTGCTCTCGTCGCTTCCCATTGGTCAGCTAGTCCAGGCAGGAGCCCTGCTCTCATTGCTTCCCATTGGTCAGCTAGTCCCGGTAGGAGCCCTGCTCTCATCACTTCCCATTGGTCAGCTAGTCCCAGTAGGAGCCCCCTGCTCTCATTGCTTCCCATTGGTCAGCTAGTCCCGGCAGGAGCCCTGCTCTCATTGCTTCCCATTGGTCAGCTAGTCCCGGTAGGAGCCCTGCTCTCATTGCTTCCCATTGGTCAGCTAGTCCCGGTAGGAGCCCCCTGCTCTCATCGCTTCCCATTGGTCAGCTAGTCCAGGCAGAAGCCCTGCTCTTGTCGCTTCCCATTGGTCAGCTAGTGCTCTCATTGCTTCCCATTGGTCAGCTAGTCCAGGCAGGAGCCCCCTGCTCTCGTCGCTTCCCATTGGTCAGCTAGTCCAGGCAGGAGCCCTGCTCTCATTGCTTCCCATTGGTCAGCTAGTCCCGGTAGGAGCCCTGCTCTCATCGCTTCCCATTGGTCAGCTAGTCCCAGTAGGAGCCCCCTGCTCTCATTGCTTCCCATTGGTCAGCTAGTCCCCTCAGGAGCCCTGCTCTCATTGCTTCCCATTGGTCAGCTAGTCCCGGTAGGAGCCCTGCTCTCATTGCTTCCCATTGGTCAGCTAGTCCCGGTAGGAGCCCCCTGCTCTCATCGCTTCCCATTGGTCAGCTAGTCCAGGCAGAGGCCCTGCTCTTGTCGCTTCCCATTGGTCAGCTAGTGCTCTCATTGCTTCCCATTGGTCAGCTAGTCCAGGCAGGAGCCCCCTGCTCTCGTCGCTTCCCATTGGTCAGCTAGTCCAGGCAGGAGCCCTGCTTTCATTGCTTCCCACTGGTCAGCTAGTCCCCGCACCTCTTGCTTTCAAATGGACCCAGAATGCTGAGCCCTCTCCTTGCGACTCTCTCTTCATCCCTCCCTGGTTCAGGTGCCACCACCTCTCACCTGGGTTACTTAGGGTGGCCTCCTGACAGTGTGCTAACTACCTTCAGCCCAGTCTCCGCTGGCAGCATCAATGTTCCTGATGAGTACAACTCACATCATTGAGTCAACAGCTTCCTGTGAGCACATACTGTGTGTCAGGCGCCCTCCTAGGTTCTAGGCTCCAACAACTTTGCGCCTTCCTCTGAGCCTACAAGCAAGCCCCCTCTCCCTTCATCTCTGGCCCCACGCATGTCCCAGGCCTGCTCCCCCAGCACCTGCGCAGCTCAGCCCCTGCCCGCCTTCCCCAGTCAGCGAGGCCCTGCCTGTCCACCTTACTTAACTCTACAACTGCCCAGCTCCCAACTCCCCTCTTGCTTCCCTGTTTTCGCACGTGTCCCCATCGACATTCTAGATGATCTGCATGTCGTCCTCTATCACCCCCACTCCAGTGTAAGCTCTGGGAGGGCGTGGCTTTTGTCTGTCTTGCCCATGATTGAATCCTTGGCGCCTAGAATACACCATCAATATGTATGGAATGAATGGAACCTTTGTTTTAAAGTGTTCTGATTGGTTTTCCATGTCTGACCTGCTCAGAACCGTGAACCTAGTGACAGATATTTGTCAGTAGCAGGCTTTGTGCTGGGGACAGGACAGGGAGCCGGCTGCCTGGGTCCCTGGCCAGGAGATGTGGCATCCTCTTACTCCAGCATCCGGTGTTATTATTACTCAATGAGCAGCAGCTGAAGGAACTCCCGCTCTCTGCTCACCTCCCGCCAACTCGCCATGGCTGGCTGGGCCTGCCTTTGCTGCTCCCCCTCCCGGATGGTGGGAGAATCCCAGGTTTGGGCACAGCCCACCACGGAGGCTGCCCCCCGTGGGGGCCCTGGGCCTGACCCTGCACTGCTGTGTTCGCAGAGGTGGTCGGCGTGGGCTGCGTCCTGGATGGGGTGCGCTACAACAACGGCGAGTCCTTCCAGCCCAACTGCAAGTTCAACTGCACGTGCATGGACGGTGCGGTGGGCTGCACGCCGCTGTGCCTCCGCGTGCGCCCCCCGCGCCTCTGGTGCCGCCACCCGCGGAGGGTCAGCTTGCCCGGCCGCTGCTGTGAGCAGTGGGTGTGCGAGGACGAAGCCAGGAGGCTGCGGAAGACAGCGCCACGCCACACGGCAGACCTAGGTGGGTGCTGCGCGTGGCGGCAGAGAGGGCGGGCTGCAGACCCTCCCGGGCTTCCGAACACCGGCATGTGGTTGGCACAAGCCCCAGAGTCCCCTGCCTGTCCTCCTCTCACTAGCTGTGTGACCCTGGAGAAGTCCCATCCCCTCTGGACCCTGTTTCCCCCTGGGCAAAGTGGGAAGGATACCTTCTGTCTGCCTATCCTGTGGGACCCTCTGAGCATAAAATGAGGAAGTGCTTTGTCAAGAACAAAGCCAGGCATGCGTGATTCACTATTATCCTACTTAAGAGAGTAGGTGGGGGGTGCGAGGTGGCGGAGGGCTGGGTCAGTGGGTACCTGGAGAGGAGAGGCAAGCACATCAGGTGCGAGGGCAGGAGAGGGAGGACATGGCTTTCCTTCACTATGGAGGATGGGAACAGGTGAGGCTTCAGCCAGGTATGCCAGATTACAGGGAGCTCTGGAAAGGGAGGGCAGAGACAGGCCTATTTGTTTCACCAGTTTGCTGGTGCCTAGCCAATGTCAGACACTTAGCAGGTACCAATTAATGTTTGTCTTGTAGATGGATGGATGGATGGGTGGATAGGGTATGGATGGATGGGTGGAGGATAGATGGGTGGATGGATGGATGGATGGTGGATGGATGGATGGATGGATAAATGGATTGATGATGGATGGATGGATGGATGGATGGGTGGGCTGGTGGATGGATAGATGGATTGATGATGGATGAATGGATGGATGGATGGATGGGTGGGTGGATGGATAGATGGATGGATGATGGATGGATGGATGAATGGATGGATGGATGATGGATGGATGGATGATAGTTGGATGGATGGATGGATGGATGGATGGATAAATGAATCGATGATGGGTGGGTAGGTGGGTGGGTGGATGGATGGGTGATGGATGGATGGATGATGTAGGGATGATAGTTGGATGGATGGATGAATGATAGTTGGATGGATCGATAGATGGGTGATGGGTGGGTGATGGATGGATGATGGATGGGTGGGTGGATGAGTAGATGGATGAATGGATGGAGCAGCTATTGTAGATCTGAACTTGGGAAGTGGAAGTAGAGGTAACAAAGAAGGGGTGGAAACAGAAAGAGGTTGTGCAGAAACCAAGTGAAGGAAGTGTTTCAGGAAAGAACAAACCAGAAAGCAGGAAAGCAGAGGGTGTAAAGGGACCAACCCTTCAGGGCATGCACCCTGGGTGGGTCTAACTGGACCAGGAAGGAGGGTGGTTTCCCCCTCCCCCTGCCATAGTTCAAGATGGCACAGCCTCTCTGGGTGGGGCTTGGAGTCCCCCACAGGGATGAGCCAGCCCCATGACAAAGCTGTGCCTGCAGATAGAGGAGATGACAGGGAAAGCTCTGTCCCCAGTAAGTCCCCGGCAGCAGTCTCACCGAAACCCACCATAGCAGAGCCACAGGAGGGTCATGGGGTGGGGGAGGCAGCAGCTGTCAGCCCGTTGTGTGTGGCCCAGTGACCCCATTCTGACTGAACACAAACAGACCCTGCCTGCCCAGCAGGTGACCCAGAAACCAAAGCCCTTTTATCCTCCTAGGCAAATCTCTCACCACCGCCACCCTCCTTCTACCCTCCCAGCCCAGCTCACCCGGGCCAGACCGTCCTCTGTCTCCCGAGGCCTCTCCCTTTTTCCTTCTGTCTCCCAGGCCTCCCCTTCTCTCCCATTCCCTTGGTCACCCATCCCTCATTCATTCACCAGTGCTCCCTGCACACCTGTCAGCCTAAAGGGGCGGGTATGGAGAGCTGACCCTTCCGTTTTCTCTCTCTCCTCCTGACCCTACTAGATGTCTTTCCTTTCCTGTTTTATGTCCCTCCACCCTACCCCCCAGTTTTGTCTCCCAGGCCTTTTCTCTCCCTCTCCCTCTCTCTTCCCCTCCCCCACACTCACTCTCCATCTGTCTTCTTACCCACCCCCGCCTGTTTCTTTCTCTCTGGCCTCCTCTTGGGGTCTGTCTGTTGTGTCCCTCAGTCCATGTTCAGTGGGCTGTCTCCTGTCTCTCTGGCTTTCCGCCCACCTCCTCCTCTAGCTCTTGTTTCTCCGAGAGTCCGTGAGCACTCACCGCGTGCTAGACGCCAGGACAGGAACATTAGTAGAGCCAGCTGAGCGCCGATGGTCAGGAAACCACACGCACTCACCTTAATGGAGGGCTTACTAAAGGCCATGGACAGCTTGCGTGCTGCACATGTGTGCACCGATCTTTCTCACGCGCAGCCTTGGGAGGCAGATGCTACCCCCGGCCCCACTTGCAGGTGGGCGTGCTCAGAGTTGAACCCATACGTTTCCAGCTGTGAAGCCTGTGTGTCCCCGTGACCACCATGCCCTCAGCTTCACCCAGATGCAATGCTGGGTGTGGCTGCTCGCCTCTGACCTTCCCCCAAATAAACTTACCCTCCGCAGCGCCAGGAGCAGTGTCTGTCCGTTAACCTGCTGTTCCCAGCACCAAGCAGATGCCTGCTACATACCCCATCAGTATCTAGATTCCTTTTATTGTCTTACCAGCCCCACAGGGCAGATGTTATTCTTCCCACGAGGAGACAGAGGCCAGGCTGGGTTGTCTAGGACCACACAGCTGGTAGGTGGTAGAACAGGAGTTGAACTCCGGTCCACCCATCTCTAAAGATGGTCTCCCCTCCAGAGACGTGTAAGAAGCTCAGAACAAGTCCTTCTCTCCCTGGGGATTCCTGACCAGTTAGAAGCCACCTTGCCACTCCCCTCCTCGCTGAGTGTCAGGGACCCAACCCTTAGTGGTGCTGGGGGAATCAGGAGAGATGGAGGCCGGAGGCTCACGGAGAGTCTGGTTCGCACCCACAGCGGCCACGGGCGAGGTCGAGGCCTGGCACAGGAACTGCATCAGCTACACGAGCCCATGGAGCCCCTGTTCCAGCAGCTGCGGCCTGGGCATCTCCACACGGGTCTCCAACACCAACGCCCGCTGCTGGCCTGAGCAGGAGAGCCGTCTGTGCAACCTGCGGCCCTGTGACGCGGACATCCGTCTGCACATCAAGGTGGGTCCCCTCCCAGGGCTGGGCAGGCGTCTTGGACTTCACAGGAAAGCTTGGCTTTGAGCCTGGCTCCCGGGCTTTCTCGTGAAGCCATTGTAAAATGGGAATAAATAAGCCCACCTCCTAACGGTTATTGGGGTCACGGGTGTCACCGGGTTGGTGTGTTGTGAATGTCACTCAACGGAAGTGGTTGTGGTGACCATTGTATTAGAATCAAGGTCACTCTGGAGAGGACCCAGAGACCCTCACTGACTGCCACTCTGTTCTTCTCCTGGTCAGCTGTCACCGTGTGCACCTCATGACAGCCATGACGGGTGACAGGGAAACACTAAGTTAAATGGGCCTGGGGACAGCTGGGGTCAAATGCCTGTCTGCTGCTGCTTGCACAGGGCTGTGCCAATCTCCTGTCTCTGAGCCCCCGGCCCCACGTCAGTGAAACATTGGAGCTGACCTCAGACCTCCTTCTAGCTTTGAGAGGCTAACGTCATGAAAATAAAGACCACGGATGTAGTGGAAGACACTAGGCTGAGCCCTGGTCCTCAGAGTTAGAAATGGATGCCATGACCGTAGTCAAGGCCTCCGTGCTTAGGCCTTGGGGCTGTGCGTGTTCCTGGTGTCACTTAAAGAAAAAGAAATTCAGTACAAATGGTTTCTTGGGGATGCTGAGGACAGGGTTGCCCAGTAGACCCGACAGCTCAGTTTCCTACGATACCTCCTTACACAACAGATGGACATGGCCCCTTGTCCTCTGTCCTACGCCAGTCATCCCTGTCACTCAGCTCGGTCCTCCACCTCCTCCTTCTCTTTCTTCTCCTCTCCTCTCTGGTCATCTCCCCTGCTCCCAAACCTTTGTGTTCTTGGTGCCCGGTGAACAGGAGGCACCCAGCAGACATCTTGAGACACAAGTGTGAGTGGACACTCATCAGGATAGACAGGAGCAAATGTCCCAAGCTCGGTGACCGCTCAGTGCACTTGAGGTAGAGGGGGCTTTCCCATAAAGCTAATTCAAGTCCCCTCTGTCACCTCCAGCCTCCATCCTCACCACCCAATTCTGTTTCTGTAATTATATGCCTAAGGTGTTTCTTCACATTGTATGAGCCCCGGGCCCCACGTTGCCTGGATCTCCTCCTTCCCGCCGCTTCTGGCACGGGTCTGATCCATGGTAGAACCCCGCCCCAGAACTGTTAGTTCAATGAGCTTACTTAGTGCCTGCTTGGTCCCAGGCGTGGAAGTAGACTACAGCCACCCTGCGAGAGCCCCCCTCTAGAGTGGCTCAGAGCCCCGTGGGAGACAGCTACTTCTAAATAATACCGACCCAGTTGAGTCAGGCGCATGGAACAGGTGTGTGAGGGGCCGTGGGAGGCGGAGGTGGGGAGGTCAGGATGAAGCGTGTCCCCGGCCATGGAGTCCCATGGTGGCTCTGTCACTAACGAGCTGGGGCACTCGCTGACTGAAGCAGCCACACAGGCGTGCGTCCTGTGATGGTGAAACTGTGACCAAGGACTGGGCAGTGGCCGGGCAGACATGGAGGCAGGAAGGGAAACTGCAGACTGAGCTGCGACCTCAGCAGAGCAGCCCCGGCCGTCCGCCCGGCCGTCTGTCTGTCCGTGGTCCCCAGTTACTCCTGTAACACAGCAGGTGTGGCGGTATCTGGGTGGGGCCTTCGACCTGGAGGTGCTGTAGCTCTGAAAGCAAGGCGAGTGCTCCCCCATGGGGAGTGAGGAGGGACAACCGCGGGCGTGGAGGGAAGAGGGCTGGGCGCCCTCTGCGCAGCCCGCCTGAGATCTCATTGCCCGCAGGAGGGGAAGAAGTGCTTGGCTGTGTACCAGCCGGAGGCGCCCGTGAACCTCACCGTCGCCGGCTGTGTCAGCACACGCGTCTACAGGCCCAAGTACTGCGGGGTCTGCACGGACAACAGGTGCTGCATCCCCTACAAGTCCAAGACCATCAATGTCTCCTTCCAGTGTCCCGACGGGCCTGGCTTCTCCCGCCAGGTCCTCTGGATTAACGCTTGCTTCTGCAACCTGACCTGTAGGAACCCCAATGACATCTTCGCTGATTTGCAATCCTACCCTGACTTCTCGGAAATGGCCAATTAGGCAGGCACAAGACACAGGGCTCAACGGCTCAGACCTGGCCCCGTGCTTGCAAAGCAGCCAGCCCTCTGAGGCCCACCACTGAACCTTCTCTAGTCTCGTTCCCATTCATTTCCAATGACCCTGACCCACACCCTAGGTCCCTTCCCTGTCTCCAAACACCCAAATGACCCGCTATGCTGTTGCTGCTCAGGCCCAGGCTATGGGTCCCTTCCTTGGCTGCCTTCTGCATATACTCCAAAGAAAGTGCCTGTCTCCATCCGTCCTGGACAGCCTGAAGCCTGGTCCGGCCTGTGCAAGTCACCGGGAGCCCTCCTGGGGCCCCAGGGACAGAATCAGCTGGACATCCAATATCACTAATTCCCTCTGGAGAAGCCAAACCACAAGACTCTTTGGAACCATTCAAAAGGACATACGGGATTTAGGGTGATGGAATGGCCTATTATTTGGCCCTTGCTCAGTGGCCCTTTAATAGACAGTCCTGACCACAGCACCCCAAAGTGTCTCTGACTCCAAAGATCTGTGTACCCCAAGTGAGGCAAATGGTCATCTGGGTTTGCTTGTTCATAGAAAATTGTATCTATTAATCTGGGTATTGTTGAGGTTTAAGTTTCTCTTCACTCCTCTTTGAAGGGTACACATTGGGCTCATTTCAGTTAGAAATGCATTTTGATAAATCTCATTCTTGTTTGTGGGAAAGTCCCCAGTCAATACTTGAGGGGCAGAGCGAGGTCAGCCAGTTCTCAGAAGGAGCGATGGACTCTAGCATGAATCTGCTGCTGACCACTAGGACATTGGGGGACTGGCCAGACTCTTCCTCAGATGCAGACCCTCGCCCGGCTTGGGGGCTCATGGGAGTTGGTGAAGCCCCTGAGATGGCCTCTAGACCCATGGGAGCGGTGTCCTGGGACATTCCTCTGTCCTTTAGGGGCCTCAGTGCATGACCGTGCCAGACCTCCCTGAAGTGACTAAGAGGTAGGTCCAGGCTGGGTGTGGGGCAGACCAAGAAGTGGGTCTAGTCTGCATCGGCCTGGGTGGCAAGGGTCACTGGGCCCAGGACACAACATCTCTTTCTGCCTCAGTGACCCGTTTCACAGACTTTGGGTCCCCTGACCCAAACCACCCAGTTCGCCTGTGAAGACAGAGGTTTACCAGCTGTTTAGAAACAGAAACCTAGTCAAGCTGGATTAAGAACCACAGGGGTTGAAGCTAACGGGAAGAGAAGGTTGTCACTTGTGGAAATGAGGCTTGTGTTTATTAACTGTTGTAACTCTTGTATTTGGCACCTCCCACGTGCCATGTTCGCAGCACTTTCTCTACCCTAGGCAAGCTTGGGGACTGTGGGGAGAAGTGCCCACTGTTATTTCTGTTCCGACCAATGTGAAATGGGAGCGCTCAGGAAGGTGAGCAAATCTGACCAAAGTCACCCAAGTTGTAAGTGGCGGAGTCGGGATTCCAGTCCAAGCTGGGCTGATGTGATAACCCCAATTGTCCCCCACCCCGCTACTTTTAGAGCATCCGAACGGGAAAACGTGTCAAAATAAGCCACTTCTCACTTTCGTGTTTTTCACTCTGTACTGTCTCTCTGGGTTCTTCCATGAGAGAAGAGAATCTGACATTCAGTTAATTTAAGTGCCCGGGTGGCCAAAAGCACAGAAACCCCCGAGTCCTTTAGAGAGCGTCCCTCCCTTCCAACCAGAAGCCGGGCTCGCCGTGTATTTGAAAGATGGTTTTGTTCACCCAACACTGCCCAGTGTCTGAGGTGCGGATACGGGGATTCCTAAACAGGGAAAGAGGCCCAGGGTGCGTTTTCCACACCGCGACCTCTGAACGCCTAGCCCGGTGTAAGGCATACCGTGATGCTCACTATGGATCTGATGAAGGGAAGACATTGTGTGTGGGTTCCTCCTTTTATCCAGAGGCTCTCCTCTTCCAAAGGTTATGTGACAACTTAATTTTTATCCGCTGAACCTTACTCAGCGCTCATCGGAAAAGAGACGTTGCAGATGTCAAGAAATGCATATTTTATTGGGGGGGGGGAAGACACCAGAACTCTGTGTGAAGAGAATGTACCCCCTGGCTGAGCTCGTGTGTAAGTCTATGTGGACCGTGTTGGGTTTTCTCAGGGTGAGCTCACCTGCCGTCTGCAGATTACCAGGACCAGGTCAGAGCTAACCCCGTGTGACGTTTGGCAGGGACCCGAAGCTAGGTTCTCACTGAACTGGCATCCCGATTCGGGAAGCTAAGCATAGCTTCCAGGTTCATAGGAGACCTGGTTGGAGGACTTGGAGACGCCCCTGGGACTGGGTGGGAAGGGGTGGGGTGGCCAAAATGCCCCCATTAATATTTGTTTTAAGAAACAGGCCTGTCCTATGAAGGACCCAGTTGGACAGTCTCAGATCCACGTCGGGACAGAGGTTTGGGCCCAGTAAGAAGCAGTTGGAATTACCCTGCCTTGGTATGACCAACCTCCATAAAAGTTAAGAATAACAATCATCATAATAAAATGTCCCTTTAGTGAGTGATTACTTGGTTGCCAAGGACTATGCAAAGTTTTCACTATCTTACTAATAATCATCGCAGCAATTTTGAGTAAGCCTGTCTTCCCCATTTGAGAAGTAGAAAATCTGAGACTCAAAGAGGCTGAGAAGTCAGCCCTCCAAAAGCTGACGTCCATATCTCAGCTTGTTCCACACTGCCTCGCTCTCGGGGAAGTCCCCAGGCACCGCACGAAGGACTCCTATGAGGGTGTCCCAGATGAAGGCCGTCAGATAGAGCGCCTCGCCAGTCCCTGTAACTCCATGCTCTCGGACAAGCGACTGAAGCGAGTGCTTGTCACCCGACGATCTGTAAACCAGTCCGCCAGAAATTTCCCGTGGGTCTGCGAAGGACTGAACCACCCTGACGTTGCACGGAAATTATAGACCCAGTGATCTGAGTCCAGTTCGCTTGTGCTCATGGTGATTTGTGCCTTAGTGGTCCCCCCCCCCCGATTTTCGCTGGTCCCCAAGGGTAAAAAGGTTGAAAACCACTGGGTTAGTGAACTGTCGATGAAAAAATTCACGTTCGTGCCTAGCGTGGACTTCTTTCATGTGCTCCTGTGTGGGCGGAGGGAGGGAGAGCGGGAGGGAGGCCGGGATTGGCCGAACCCTCCTTCTTGCCAAGCCCCGTTGTAAGCGTTTGATGAGTGCTAACTGCGAGCCAGGCCTGCGCTAGATGCTTCCCTGCCAGCTCTTACCTAAGACAGGGCATGGCTATCATCTCCCCATTTTAGAGATGGGACAGCTGAGGTTCCCAGAGGCTTGGTCATGTGCTCCATGTCTCACCAGGATTGCCGTCTCTGCTGACACTAAGCCCAGCAAGCCGGCCCCCCTCTACGTGGTAAACATAAGGTACAAGAGACGCTTTGCGGACAACAGCTGCAACTTGAAGTCTGAAAGCATTTCGGGGAGAGCGAGCTAAGGGAGTAGACTGAGATGACACAATTGTCTACAATCCCATTAGCACTGTGCTGTGTCTGCATAGGGATTGTGGGGAAGCAACGTGGGCAGTGACTATTAGACCGAATTAGGTCATTGCTTTGGAAGGACTTATCTTGATCCAAAGTAACTGTGCGCATAACCCCACACAGCTGCGAGTCATGAACACTCAGAATGATCAATTGTGTGTCTCTGCACGTATACAATATGTGTATGTACATATGTATGTATGTATGTAGCTGTTTTCAAACTGTGACTTAATATTTAAGTATTTCTCCGGCCATTTTTGTAAGAGACTAAAAGAAAATACATACAAAGAAAAAATGTCTCGGAATTTCCCCACAGAGGAAAAAGAGCCCCTGGGCTATCTGTCATGTTTTATAGCCTTCCTCATTTTTCTCCTGATTTTTTTTTTGTGTAAACATGTTTGTTCAATGTGAAGGGTATTCATTGCTCAAGTTCCCTGTTTATAGCCTTTATTATTATTATTATTAAGCAATAAATCATCAGCAAAGTGAATTGCTAGATTTGGTAGGTTTTCTTGTATATTCAGTTATTACAAGGCAATGACAAAGCACTGAGACCATTCAATAAAAGTGCAGACGGTGAAGATTAGGTCCCCGCGATTTTATATGTGATCGAAAAAGCTCCGAAGTCTGGAGATGCACTTGGAAGTAGGAATTCTGGCATTCGGAGAGGACCAGCGCTACCCATGTGTCCAGGCGGGCAGACACCTCGCATGTAGAGCAAACGGAAATGTTGGCAAGCATCCACTTAGTCACTGAGTCACTCAGTCATTTATTTGGTGCCTTTCTCTGTCTGCACCCAGACTTGTGTTCTCGAAGGTCGGGGACTATGACGGCCTCCTCTGAGCCGAGCACAGCACCTGGCCCCTGTTGAGAAAGGGCAGGCAGTTGGATGGAGAGGGGACGGGTGGAGTATCTGTTGCCAACCGCCTTAGGAAGCAAGGGGAGGAAGCAGAAGCGTAAGGGAGGCTGTGCGATACAATGAGCCTCGTCCTGACTTCCGGATGTCAGGGCAAGCACACAGGGTGAGCCCCACGTGGAGATGGAAATTTCGCTACCATAAGCCAAGAAACTACCGGAAGTTAAGCAAGAAGCATGCAATAGATCCTTCCCTGGGTCCTTCAGAGGGAAGATGGCCCTGCCAACACCTTGATCTTGGCCTTCTAGCCTCCGAAACTGAGACGATGAACTTCAGTAGTCTTCCAGTGTTTAAGCCAGCCCGCGGTGCTTGACTGTGGCAGTCCCAGAAACTCATTGATAAAACAAGCTGCAGCCCAGAAAGACAGCAAGACCAAACAAGCCATGCGATGGCCCAGCGACGTAAGTCAGGACCAGCTGCAATGACTAGTGACGTGGTGCCGGCCAATCAGTGTAGACCGTGACCCTGAAAGGACACACCTGGAAAGCTAATGAATATTCTACTGAATCCTCCCTTGGGACCTTTCCTTAAAATTCCCACCTTTAAAAGCCCTTAGGAAGGAGGAGCCAAGTGCAGCTTCCTCTAGGGTGCGTAGCCACACCGTGCCCCCACTTAATAAAGCCAATTTGATCTTCAAATTTACTCAGCTGAATTTTGTCCTTGGACAGAATGAAATGACCAGAACATTTTCTTCTGAAGGTAAAAAAAAAAAAAAAAAAAAAAAGCATCTAGCAGAGTTCTCGCTCCCCTCCCCCACTGATAAAAATGCAAAACATCCGGTGTATTCCAGAGGTCCGCATTCTCGCTCAAACTGGCTTCTTTCTAACTGTAGGACTGAGCACAAATGACTTCTAAGGAGATGAGACCGTGGGCACCAAGCCCATGGACAATTTCGTAGTCTGTATTTCGTAAATCCTGTGTCCAGACCTCCGTGCTAAACCTGCCCACTCTTGTCTGTCATAGAGCCTTAACAAAGTGGGTTTTTTAGTTCACCCCATGAGAAGGGAGAGGAAGCTGCTAGACACAGCTTGGCCACAGCCGTGAGACAATGTCAGCTTGCCAGGAGAGGAGAAACAAAAGGATGGAGAGGCAGAAAATATGGTAAAAGCAAGTTACCCTCGTCTGGGTCAGACTATTTAGTGGAAGGAGAAAAGTCCCCTCAGGCAATGAAAGCCTCAAGGGCGTCCACAGGGTCAGTCCCCAGCACTAACTGATGCTTCACAATCCGAAGACATTAAGGGATGCTTGCATCAGCCATGGGCGCAGTGAACTGTTTGTTGCTTGTTTTTGTTTTCATTGATTTTAGAGAGAAGACAAAGAGTGAGAAAGGTGGGGGTGGGGGGGTGGGGAGAAGCATGAAGCATCAGCTCTTAGTTACTTCTTGCACCTGCCGTGACCAGGCAAGCCCAGGGTTTTGAACTGGTGGCCTCAGCATCCCAGGCTGATACTTTATCCACTGTACCACCACAGGTCAGACCTCAGTGAACTGTTTTACAGGCAGGAGGGATGTCCTCTATTTTAGAAATGGCTGGACGTCTGACCTGTGGTGGCGCAGTGGATAAAGCGTCGACCTGGGAACACTGAGGTCGCCAGTTCAAAATCCTGCACTGGTCTGGTCAAGGCACATATGGGAGTTGAGCTTCCAGCTCCTCCCCCCTTTCTCTCTCTCTCTCTCTCTCTCTCTCTCTCTCACTCTGTGTCTCCTCTCTAAAATGAATAAAATAAAAATTTTTTAAAAAATGGCTGGACGAGCCATTTAATCTCTTGAGCTTTACTATGAAGCAAGGATGAAGAGATGAAGAGAAAAAGGAGGAAGAAACTAAAATGTGAGCTAAATATTACTATTATTAGAGGAAGTGTTTATTTATTTGACAACCACCTCTTGGGAAGTCCTGGACCCTTGGGCAGGCCCTGGAGATACAGAAACAAAAACACTAGTGATGGAGAAAAGAAAACGCAGGGTGATGCCCATTGTAAGTGCCACATGTGCTACTGAGGCCATTTTGGCAGGGTGACATTGTCACAGGGTCAGTGGTTCCTGGTGGCGTGGGGAAGACAGGAGAGGGGGTTTCGGGAAGCACTTCTCGGAGGAGGGATGGGCCTGTGCGGCAGCAGTGAGTTTGCTGTCACTGGATTTAATTCTGCGAAGGACGTAGCAACTCACCAGGCGCAACTACATCAATTATTGGGAGCCCCCGTTGCCTGTGAGTGAAGGAGGGGGCGGGAGTAGAGTGGACCCAGTTATAGTTCATTGGGCAGTGAGTGGACATGTGAGTCCAACTGGGCCAATTAGATTCTTCCCTTTGAAGGCACACAAAGACTTGATTGGTTCTGGGTCCAAGGATTGAAAGGTCACTTAGCCCTCAGGTGAGGTTTGCCATTTCGGAGCTTTGGAGATGCAGAGCAGTCTGGTCTTAGAAAGAAAGAGGCTGATCTGCTGAAGAGGACCCTCCGGAATCCCATGGTCTACCCCATCAGGCCAGGCTCCACCTTCCGTCCGTGTGGGACACAGTGGAAGGCCCAGCAAATATGTAACGAGGTGGATTTAGGCTACATCGAGGAACCAGCCGAACTACGTCCTGGGAGGCCGTGCCTGAGAAGGGGCAATGAGGAATGAGGAGGGGCGGGCGGAGACCTCCGCTACACATCCCATCAGTAGTTGATCTCAGCACACACCTGGTCTCCCAGCTGCTGCTCAGACCCACGTGCCAGGGCGTCAAAACAAGAGAGGCAACTAGGAGAACAGAAGTAGATCCCAGCTGGCGAAACAGCCTGCGGGCCTAACGTCTCTAAATAGCACCCAATACATGCAGACCCCTGAAGCAGTCCACTGCCTAGGCGGAAGCCTGAGCTCCCAGGAGCTGATGGTGGCGGTCCAGGGGGTGTCAGTGCCACCCTCCCCCTCCCCAAAGCTGATGTGTGTGCCTGCTGCTTTGCTTTTCCATCCTCCGCCTTTTCCTTTTTGTTTATTTTAGTGAGAGGAGAGGAGGCAGAGAAAAACTCCGGCATGCGGACCTACCAGGATCTACCGGGCAAGCCCACTAGGGGTCGCTGCTCTGTCCATCTGCGGCCCTTGCTCCATTGCAGCTGGAGCTATTGTTTTCACACCTGAGGTGAAGCTATGGAGCCATCCTCAGCACGGGGGTGGGTAGGGGGTCAGCTCATTCCAATTGAGCCATGGCTGCAGGAGGAGAGAGAGAGAGAGAAAAAAAAAGTGAGAGGGGGAGGGATGGAGAAGCAGATGGGCGCTTTTCCTGTGTGACCTGGCCCAGAATCAAACCCAGGACATCCACAGGCTGGGCCAACGCTCTACCACTGGGCCACCCTGCCTTTTCTTCATTCTGACTCCCACTAGGAGCTGACACAGAGAAGGTGCTCACTGTGAATGTTGGATACTTATGGGCCTACATGGTCCTCCTCCTGCCCTGGAGCAGGGCTTATTGACCTGGGGTCCTCAGACCAAGAATCCATGGAGAGAGTGCAGGGGCCGTGTAGTAGCATGGGAGAAAATGCATCTTTGTCTTTACTAACCTCGCATTGCAACTGAGCATTTTTCTCCCTCTAAATGTAGGTACAAACCCTAATATCACCAGTTGAAACCACACCTATTTTTCTTAGCATAGCTGTGGGAGGTAGCCAAGATACTGTGCTCACGGCTGCTTGGAAATCATGGAACGCCTGCCTCCACATTACTAGTTAACATGTTAATAAAGTACATGGTACACCTGACCAGGTGGTGGCGCAGTGGATAGAGGGTCAACCTGGGACGATGAGGACCCAAGTTTGAGACCTTGAGATCACCTGCTTGAGGATGGGATCATAGACATGACCCCAAGGTCGCTGGCTTGAGCAAGGGGTTACTGGCTCAGCTGGAACCCCCACCCCCGTCAAGGGACATATGAGAAAGGAATCAATGAACAACTAAGGTGCCGCAATGAAGAATTGATGCTTCTCATCTCTCTCCTATCTCTCTCTCTCGCTCGCTAAAAAGAATAAAATAAAGTACATGTTACTATGTCACATGATTGCAGCATTTGGACAACTATATTTCACTAGCACTGAAATTAGGTATTTTATTTTATGCATCTAAATCTCTTCCTGCCTTACACAGCCCACATGGGTCACGTACCTGGGACTACACTATAGATCCCCCTGAATGCACAGACCTTCCACCCTCCACGCTGGTGTCCACGCTGGCCCCTCAGCTAGAAATGCTGTCTCACCTCAGGACTGCGTCAACTCCTCCATATTCCACATCTATTTCCTCTTGAACGAGGCAGTGAACTATAGCCCATCCGCTCTACACGATGATGCAGACTTACGGCTAATCACACACTCTAAGGCACCCTCCAAGAAGTGAAGGAAGACCAAGATAGATATCAGCATGGTCGCTGTGTACAAGGTGGGGTGTCTTCTGTGTGGGCTGCACGGAAGTGGTGCCTTGCTTCCAAAGGAGAGTGGAGAAGGTCATAAGCTCAGTGGAGAAACCTGGCGGACACTGCCTGAGCCAGGTGATCAAGGTTAAGAGAGAAACCCTGCTGACTCATCCTGAGACAGGCACTTCCTCTCTGTGGTCTTCATTCCCGACTCAAAACCCTAATTGAACCAGGAGGAGTGTCATACGAACCTCTGCTGGGAGACATGCTACAACACGCCTGACCAGTGCTTCTAGAAACCGTCAAGGTCTTCCAAGACAAGGAAGAGTGTGAGGAACTGTCATGGGCCCGGGGAAGCCGAGGAGACACAATGACTAATTGTGCTGTGGTATCCTGGAGAGGATCTGGGGGAAATACTCATAAGGAATGGAGTTTAGTACATCAACGTTGATTTCTTAGTTGTGACCAACGGACCACAATAACGTAAGCCATTGATAACGATCAGGGAGACTGGGTGTGGGGCATTTGGGAGCTCATTGTACTTATTACCTTTGTAACTGTTTTATTAATTTTAATCTTAAGTTTAAATAAAAATGGGAGGTTATATTAAACCTGTTGAATTTACAGTTTTTCCCCCAATAGAAACAAGCATTATAATCGGATGTTATTGGATGTGAAAAAAAAGGAGTGGTCTTTCTACATACATTTCTGTAATAAAAATCAAACATAAAAAAGATATTTCCCTCTAATCAGATTAAAAAGCTTTATCCATTGTCACTGTGCTGTCCGAGCCATCGAGCACTTGACCTGGGCCTGGTCTGGCTTGAGACGTGCTGTGATGAGAAATACACACTGGTGTTCGTAGGATAAAGAAAAGAATGGTGTCAGGCCTGCGGTGGCGAAGTGGACAGAGTTTCCACCTGGAATGCTGAGGTCACTGTTTCGAAACCCTGGGTTTGCCAGGTCAAGGCATATACGACAAGTAACAAAATCAACAAACAACTAAAGTGAAGCAACTAGGAGTTGACACTGCTCGCTCCCTACCCTCTCTGTAAAATCAATAAAATCTTAAAAAGAAAAAAAGAAGAAGAATGGTAATAATATCTTGGATTAAATAAAATGCATTATTAAAATAAAATTCACCTGTTTCTTTCTAGCTTTCAAAAATGTGGTGACCAGAGATTGTGAAGCTCACATTATATTTTTATTGGACAGCAAGGCTCTAAACCAAAGGTGAGGTGATAGGGCAGGAGGCCCAGGTAAGGAAAGGCCCATCCCTGTACCACAATGCTCCACGCACGCGCTCTCCGGTAGAGGGAAAAGACATAAGCCACTGCAAAGTTACAAATTTATTGGTCTGGAAATAAATACAAATATCTCATTAAGAAACTCCTCTGGAAAGACCTGTACACAACCGCTTTCTGTCTGGATTCAGCCACTCCTGCCATGACACCTGAGCCTTCTGCACAAGGTCCGGGGAAGCCTCTCAGGGGGTCCGTGGCACGTGAACTGCATCATTTATTCCCCTCCCCCTCAAGCTACCTACAAGGTTTGACGACTTCCTTCTACCAACTCTAGGGGTCCTGGAAACCAAGAGATTCCCAGCAGCTAATTCACAATATCCCATGCACGCCAATCAGACTTCCTATAAGACCCACGGTTAGCCAAAAGGAAAATCAAAAGGCAGTAGTAGCACAGGAACGCGGCAGTTAGGCTGTTTCCTAAAAAATGTCAGTGGTGCCGCCCCATTCAGAGAAAGGAGGTTAGGGGGGCAGGGGAGAGCGGAAGGCAGAAGGAAGGAAATCCCGCGGAATATGCATTCCAGAACCCTCACAGCGTCCCAGCCACCACTCCCAACCCTGAATCCCCCCACCCCACCCCACCCCCCACCCACGTACAAAAGCAAATGTCAATCCGAAGACCCAGGTCAGCAACCTTGGGCCGTCAAAGTCAGATTCAAACCCAGCAGTCAAAAGATTTAACTCAAATCACAGAACATTCCCGGAAACCAGGACAGGATCAGTTGAAATCACAACTACACTGGATTCCATCACATCCACAAGGAATCTCTTATTTAGAGCTAGTCCCTGAAGCCACAGCCACCCCAACCCCCTCCCCCCACTGCACAGATTCATGGCAGTGAGGTGCAGCTGTCCGGAATGTCTCCTCCACTTCGAGCAAAGCAACCACATAGTGAAAGGATCTTCCCCATGAGTGAAATAGCCATCCTTTCACATACCTGGGGTGGGAGGCAGGGGCGAGGGGGGGAGGAGGCAGAAAGCAGAGAAAAAGCCTTAAATTCATGATACCACATGTTTGCCAAGAACATTTCTTTTTCTTTCTTTTTTTCCTTTTTCTTTTTTTTTGCAAAGCCAGGAGATTTTGTCGCCCGCTTTCGTGTTCATTTAAAAATGTCAGAAAAGCAGGCTTGTATGCTTTGGCATTAAAATGTGTCTATTTGCACAAACTTAAAAAACTGTGTCAGGTTAACTACGTAGATTTGCTTTTCCAAACTCTTCCAGCCTCCACATAAATTCCGCCTCTTTTTCCTGCTTCCTGTTTTGCCTGAACGAGCGACCCACGGTTCCCGCTCTCCTGCCCGGGAGACCAGAAAAGGGCGCTCTTCTCAGCGGGGTGGGTCTGTCTTAGCTGGACAGGAAGCAGGAAGTGGGTGGGCGGGACTTCCGGCCAAGTGCCCCTTAGAACCAGGGTGCCCAGGGCAGCCTAGGCTTGGATGGATGGCGTGTGTCCCGCCGTGGCTCTTGTTTTTGGCAGTGTGGCACCTCTGAGGGAGGGTAAGATAGTGGCCACCAGGTCACTTGTTAACGAAAGCAGGACACTGAGATGCTTCTTTTCCGTTGGTCCACCCCGCCCGGCCCTCAGAAAGGACGCCCCTGACAAATCCCATCTACCATTGTCATCGCCAGAGCTCACGTTTACAAAATAAGCTTTGGATTAATATTGAGTTATGTGCGGTGGGGCAGGCAGGAGACAGGAAGGAGCTGGAGGAGAGGGCAGTGACGGTGATCCCACAGTCCAGGGGGCGGCTGTCCATGCAGGCTGCCTAGCAGGACACCTCCATGGACGTGGGCCTGGCGTTGTTCCCAGTGGCCCCAGAGTTGGGGGCGATGTCCAGGCGGGAGCCTTCGCTGGTGTGGGAGCGGCTGCGGGTGCCCTCGCTGGTGTGGGAGCGGCTGCGGGTGCCCTCACTGGTGTGGGAGCGGCTGCGGGCACCCTCCAGGGATGTGACACTGGAGCCCGAGGCCGTGCGGGACCGCATCAGGCGGGTCATGGTAGCCGAGGGCACTGGGGAGAGAGGAGAGAACCAGGTAGGGGTATGGAAATGCTAGAGGCAGCCGCACGCCAGCAACGGCACCTTCTCTGTGCCCGAGCTGGCCAAGCGTCTCCGAATTCCATCCATCCCCGCAGTAGTCCAGCCACTAGGCTCCCTGTCGTCCCTATATCAGCCCATGGAGGTGGACAGTGAGGCCAAGGTCGGGTAAGGGCTTGCTGCAGTCACACAGTGGCTTGAACCCAGAGCTGGGTCCGAATCCCAATTCTTCCCTTTCCCTAACAGCTGTGTGATTGGGCGGGTGTCCCTCTCTGAGCCCCCTAGCCCCACCTGTGAGTCAGCACTCAGGTGTATGCCCACCACCCTGTATTGTCACCAAGCACTCAAATGAGGGGGATATTCAAGGTCAGACAGACTAATCCCTGCCAGGCACAGCTGGGAAAACCAAGGCCACACAGCGTGTTTGTGGCAAAGCTGTCCATGTCGTCTCTACCCCAAGAAGCCTCTGAGCTCCCAGGAACTATCAAGGGCGTTATCCATTCTTTGGGGCTTAACACGCCCTTGCACATGGCAAGTGGCTGATAATATGTAATGAAGACAAGACAATTCCCCCCTCCCATCTGTACCGGGTTGAATGGCGTCCCCCCAATCCACGCCTACTGGAATCTCAGAATGTGGCCTTTTCCAGCCTCTAGAACTGCAGAACTACACAAGGGTAAATTTCTGCTGTGTTCAGCCACCCGCTGTGTGGGGCTTTGTCCTGGCAGCCACACCAGCACGTCGGGGGACGTCATTCACTCGATGGGCACCCGCGTTGGCTTTCTGCGGCAGACACCCACACCCAGCATCAATCCCCGCTGTACTGAATTCCCTTCTCGATGGTAGGATGGCATCATGGATGCCGAGAGCTCGTGACGCCTGCGCCACCTTGAACAGGCACTCAACAAACGATCCCTTTCTTTCGCTTTGCTTGATGCCTCTGGGGCTCTTCTTGCTCCTCCCATTGTCCCCTGTGTAACCTGCAGGATGTCCCGGCTGACATCGGGGATAAAGGAGACCTGCCCTTTGCTTCCTTTCTCCCCACAACACACGTTCAAAGCAGAAATCCAGACCCAGGGGAGGCCGGGACAAAGGAGTCGTGATTCACACCCGCATGGTAAACACAGGCTGCCCAGCACTATCTCGCTATGGCTTTAGCCTGCACCCTTTCCCACGGGCAGAGCAGCTGGGAAGGCGGGAGACCCACAGGCAGGTGATGTCTGTTGGAAGAGGGCACCTGGGGCCATGGATCCCACCCAAAGCATATATATCAGGCTCGTCCACTCTCAGCCTCACTAAATATGGCTGAGGCCAAACAGGACTGTGGTCAGACATCCTGCTACTATTTTAAACGAGCAGACAGTTTGAGTCTCAGAGAAAAAAATCACAAGACCTTAGAAGTGCAAAGACTTCCTAGTTAAGATGGGCACATAACTTATAATTCCAAGCAGCAGCCGAGAGAGCCAAAGAAACCACATCAGGGCCAGAGTCATAGCTGACATACTGAGGACCAGCAGTGGCCACCGCCCAGTGGAGCGCGTAACCTCAGCACTGTCTGTCCGGGCCATGGGCCGCGTTCCTGAAAAAGAGCCGTGTGCATCGAAACGAAGGAGCTACAGCCGCAGCACAAGCAGCAGCATGTCCTTGAACTGTGCGGCCACTTATCTGAGGTTTTAGCAAAGATGCTCTCTGTCCTACACAGAAGCAACTTGATCTCCCGCTTACTCTGAGCATGTACCGTGTTCAGAGAACTGTCATGGGTCTCCTACTCTGCTCCTTGCTTAAGTAAGCCTCAGTTTCGTCATTTGTAGAATGGGAATAAGAGTATCTCATAGGATTACTGCAGTGGTTAAGTGAGGAAAAATAACAAGAGTTATTACTACTCTTTCATCATGACCACCACTAAGGGCATAATCATCATCATCACCACCACGATCATTATCACCATCATCACTACAACTGACAGTCTCTTATTAAGGAAGCAAAAATCAAAATTAAAAAGATCTGCACAGTTTCACTGTTTTCTGCCTTCTTGGTGCTTAAAATTATCATATCTGCACCTAAATCTAAAAACATGCCCCAGTGAGAAACAACTTCTGTTCAACAATGGACGGAGAACGAGTCACTATGGTGTCAAGAGGACACTTTGCGCTGCCACCCACCCTCCCTGCACTGAACTAGTTCTTCCCCTGACCTGCCCAGTTTGCAGAAAGCTGCTGCTGGCCAAGATGTTACAGAATTCTCATGCAAACCTGGTGCAGGGCCCCACATTTCTAATCCCCACACCTGCCACCGGCCCCCACCCAGCTGGGAAACGCCATACTTACTGTATCCCATGCCCTGCACGAAATACTTGAAGGCCTCGGCAAGCTTGGCTGGCTGCAAGAGAGAAGAAGGGACAGGGCAGTCAGTCACCGGAGCTCCAGATCATGAACAGCTGTCTGAGCTGTGCCCGTGGTCACCTTCATGAAAGACCTTGACCCAAGAGAGGCCACCATGTGCTGGCAGGACAACACACAAATGTAAAGGGAAGATTGTGGGGTCAAGTATAGGGAGCAAAGTTAGCTTTGGCTAGGGAAAAAAAGTCAAATTTCCTTCCTAGCTGTGGGAGCTTGGTCAAGTTGCACGACCTGCCTGAGCCAGTGTCCCACTGAGGAGGGTGGTCCGCACCTGCTCCTGAGGGTTTCCGTAAAGAAGACTACACAAGATGAAGAGGCGGGTCCTACTCGGCGTCTAGAATGTGAGTGACGCCATCAATGTCACGTGCCACGCGTGACGGTCACGGCCTGGCGGCATGCTCTCATTTTCTCCTGACAACAGCCTATGAGGTGCGCGCCTTCTTCATGTACAGTTCATGACGGCACAGATTTGAAGAGGTACTTAATCCAGCCATGGTCCTACAGTTCATTAGTGGTGGGTTCTGCAGATTAACCCAGGGTTTTCTAAACCCTATGCTCCCAAGGCGGGTCACTCAGCCACCATAGCAGAATGGCTGGCTGGTGGAAGGAAGAAAGAATGAAGGATGGATGGATAGATAATAGATAGATAGATGATAGATGATAGATAGATTTTAAAAATTGAGGAAAGAGAAAAGAAAGGAAAGAAAGGAGGGAGGGAGGGATGGACGGAGGGAGGGAGGGAAGGAAGAAGGGAGGAAGGAAAGGAGGAAGGAAGGAAGGAAGGAAGGAAGGAAGGAAGGAAGGAAGGAAGGAAGGAAGGAAGGAAGGTAGGAAGGAAGGTAGGAAGGAAGGAAGGAAAATGGATAGATGAATGAAAATAAAATAAAATGGAATGGACAGAAAGAAAGAAAAGATGGATGAATGGATAGTTGGACAGACAAACCAGTTAATCAGCTGGGCTACTTTAAGTGAAATGAATTGGGAATACAAAGAAAATACACAGTTCTACCAATTCCTCTCAAAAGTTGAATTTAATTGAAATCAGGAGATGGGTGCACTCTCTCTCTGGGGCACACCCATACCTTTCCCTCCCCCTTCTTCCTCGCACAGGTGCATTACCTTGGCCTTTCTCTCTCCTAAGCTCCCAGGGCCCTGAGCCCACACAGCCCAGCTGGCTCACTGCTTTCTAAATAAACTCAAATTTTGAGGGGAAAAATCTGGGAGGTGAATAAACAAGTAAAGACCACATTTACAGTCTAACTAACCCTGACTCTCCAATGTAACACCCTGGACCTAGTCTGTTCTTACTCTCTCTCCCTGCTCCAGGGAGAATCCATCGGCAGAGGCAGGGTTCCTGCCACCTCCCCCAACTCTTGCTACTAGTCTGTAAAGAGCCAGAGGACGTGTAAAGGAGACTGTGATCACAATGCCCTTTGGGGTTTGTGTGACAGTGGAAAGAAAGTGTCAGGGGTTACAGGTAGGGCTTGCAGAGAGCCAGGGAGGTCTCAACAGGGTGGAAGGAAGCAGGAGTACAGGTCTGGGAACAAGGATGCCTGGGCCCTGACCCGGCACCCCTGGGAGACCATGGGCAATCTCTGCATCTTCTATTCTCACTCTCCTCTTCCGTGAAACAGCAACGAGATGCTTGCTCTCCCCGCCTCTGAGGGCTGTGGCAAGGATCACAGGGGAGGAAGGATGGGAATGCCCTTTGCAAACATGCACCCAAGTTATCAGGGCAAGAGGAACAGCAATGATGTGGTAAAGGGTCCTCACTGGGCTCATCTCCTGAAACCCTGGGCTAGTTCAGCTCTTGCCAGGACTTTTAAACCACGTTTGAATTATGGCCAGGGTTTGGTCTGTTCTCATTTCAAGGAGAGAAGGAAAGGGAGGGAGGGAGAGAAGAGATAGAGAAGGAAACACGGTTCCCCTTCTCCACATTCAACCTCAGGAAGGCCCTGGAGTCAGTCACACTGTCTCAGTGGACGTCTCGGGGTCAGGCTGAAAATGCCCCATCAGGAAGGTGCAGCTATTAGCTCATGGTCCTTTCGGTACCACGTGGAAAACCTGTGGCCTCTGGGGTCAGGCAGACCTGAATTCTCTGGTCCCCGACTGCCATGCTGTGTCCACTGGACGAATCCCTTCACCCCTGGGGACCCCCATGTCATCTACACAGAGCTTTCTGGGGGCTCGAATGAGTGCTCGTGTACAAGCGCCGTTTCTGAACAGTAACGTGTTATCACGGGTCATAGGGAGGTGGGGGACGAGCCGGCAGGGAGGGGAAAGGCAGTTATGAGGTCTGAGAGGCCCATGCTCTCCACCTAGGGAGTGGTGACAGGTGGGACTCACCTGGGAGATCTGTGGGAGACCACCACAATCCGCCATCTGGAAAAGAGGGAAGGTGGTGAGCAGCAAACACCTCAGCGGAGGCAATCCTGGCTCTGTGAGCCAGCTCCTTGTGGGCACCCACCTGCTGCTGCCCTGCCCGCTGCCCCATCCTGCTGATGGGCTGGGCACGTTACAGGTGGAGAAACACCCGGCCCCCTTCTAGCAAGGCTGCTTGTATTCCTCTGCGTCTCGACACTGTACTGTGTCTTCCTGGCCACGATGACTTGTGGCTTCCGATATGCCAGGAACTCTGCTAGACCCTGTCAAAGTTTTACTCTGTTCCCCAAGAACCCTGGAAGATACACTGTCTCACGGAAGAGGCAGAAACCAGGGCAGCAGAGCCTGAGAAACGACACGAGGCCCTGGGCACACATGCCCCAGAAAGAAACTGCTGGACTTGAGACCTCTGGCCTCACAGGGCCCCTGATGGACCACCTTTGGTAAAGGCGCTAACTCCTCAAGTCCCCACTAAGCCACCAAACTAAAGCCATAGGCGCTTATTAAAGCCCCTCCAGGCAGGTGTGAGCATCTACCCAGGAGGGGGGGTGGATGGGGCCCTGGCTTGGGAGCGCTCAGCCACAGGGGGAGAATGCCTTCGGGGGAGATGGACCAGAAGGGGTCAGTGAGAGTGGGTGACGCTGGGCCAGTCGATGTCAGGTGCCAAGGGCGACAGGCTGCAGGCCATAGCCCACAGGGGTCGCACCGAGGGATCCTCTCCTCTTGGCTCTCATCCTACCAGCCAGCCAACCCCACAGATGTTTGTGAAAAGAAACACTAAGTAATGCTTTCTACCCTCTCTCCCCACCCGCTTTGCCTAAAGCAAGCACACCCCAGTGTTTGCAGAGAACTCAGGAGTTTCAAAGAACGAACGCCAACTCTCGTCACTGTCCCTGTACCTTGAGGAAAGTTGTCTTCGTGGGGTCCAGTTTTGAGTTGCACTCCACCTGTACAAGGAAAGGAAGGAGACGTGTGAATTTTCTACCTGGAGCCAAAGTCCTGACCTTTGCCCGCTCCCAGCCACTGCCGTCAGAGGCTCCAGTGTTCCCCCTGGCAGGGCAGAAAGAAGGTGGGGCCTTCGAGACTAAACAGACGGGGCTGTCGGCTGCAGCCCCACCACTGCTAGCGTGTGGCCTCGGACGAGTCGTCTAACTCCTCTGAGCCTTGGCTTCCTCATCAATAAGACAAGGTTAATAGATGTCGGGGGGTTGTCCTGAAGACGACCTAGAGTGTAGAAGGTACTCTAGAAATATTCACTAAATGTGAGTCCATCTATATAGGTTTGACATCCCCAGACCCAACACCTATTTTCATATTTCGCCAGGCTGGTTTCTCTCTTCAATGTCAGTGACGGAAGTACACCCAGAGCTGGGCAGAGCACCTGTCTGGAACCTGTGGTGGTCAAAGTGCCTATGTTAGGGCTATCCCCTCCCTTGACATGACCACTGTATCTCTGTTGGATGCATCCCGTGATTATGTCCAGTGAGTTCGATGACAATATACTCATGATTCATTAAGACACCCAGGTCTTTATGGCAGGAACGTCCGCAGATCCTGCTCTGCAGCCCAGTTCACAGGGCATGTCACCACTGTAGGACTCCGCTTCCTAGCTCTTAGGTCTCCTGTGTCCCCAGCTATGGGCATGTTAAAAAAGTCGAGGCCTTGCTTTGTCTCCACCACATCAGAGGTGGGGATTATGGGGTGAAATGAGCCAGAAAGCCCTTGCTTAAGCCCAGAGCCCTGGGTGCCTCCTGCCTTGCTAGACAATCAGGCACCAACCAGGTCTCCCAAATGGGAGGAAGTCTCTTGGCCAGGAAGCCAAGTGAAAAACACGCTCATAGAAGCAAGCCAATGGGAGGCAGATGGGCAGGTGAGGGGGCCTGGGAGAGGAGACAGAGGGCCCGCGGCCAAGCAAACAGTCACCAGGGAAAATGGCTGGTGGTTAGGCCCTCAGCCCAAAGGCCAGTGTGGCATTAGAAGACGTCACCGGCCCTGGCAAAGGCCGAGAAAAGGAAAGAGGTGGGCAGGGAGGCTTGATACAAAGGCGATCGGATTTGGAGTGCTGAACGGAACACAAATACCAGTGGTCAATTCTACGTACCACAGCATCCACAGCAGGAGAACTGTCCCCAACCACCAGCAAAGCAGGACACCTGGGGGCAGAGTAAAGGGGGAATTAATACACAGTTCAGTTTGAGATTCTCAGACTCCCCAGGATGGCAAAGCTTCTATAAAACTATTTTGGTTTCCCCAGTACCCTTTGCTCATTTTCCTTCCATCCTCTGCTTTGTTTTGAGCATAAAATAGATTGGTAAGTCATTTACACCTTAGTATAAATTTCATCAGAAAATTTCTATACCCGGATGTTTTTATTTTAAACACCCTCTCCTCAAGGAAGAAGGAGTAGGACTTGGTCAGCAGTCGAGGTCAGAGATACCAAAGACATGGCCGACAAAGGAAAAGGCATGTGCCCAGTTCAGGTGTCCCAAGAGATGGTTCACTCAAGGAGCTATGAAACGACACTGTCACTATTGGTGGAACACAGCCGCTTGTTTCCATGGCTTGTCTTTTCCTACTAGTTTAATGGGCACTTGAGGGTGAGTCCTGTGTCTCATCCATGCCCAGGCTCTGTGAGGCAAAGCTAACACAGCATTCAGCATAAAGTAGATGCTTTGTGAGTTCTGTTCTAAGTGTGGTCAGCACTCCTTCTCTGAGACCCAAGGCTCCAGCCCAGGTCTCAGGGCCACCCTAGCAACTGAGCACCTGCCCAGGGAGAAGTGGAGTGAGAATGGGTCGTGCCCAGTCCCTGGGTAGGACACATCCAGTTCTCACTGATTACAATGTCCTCACGCAGGGGTGGCCGTCCCGCCCCAATTGGATAGAAGTCCCTGCCAGAAACTGGGAGCAAGCAAACTGGACAGCAAAGGGGAGAAAAGTGACTCACTGCAGGGTGACTGTGTGCACTCCTGGCATAGGCCTCTCAATCTCCAGGTCCCTCCGGCTACAGAAAACAAGAGTATCATTAATCACATGGGCAGATCGCCCTCTCCCCATGTCCCTCCCCCCAGGAAGCCCCTCCCACTGAGCCACGGCCAAGAGGTCCTGCCATTGGCCATTCTCTGCTGACAAGCCAGCCTATGTCAGCTTGTGCGAGGTCACGTGGCTTTTGGGGACAACACAGCCTCCTGGGGTCCATAAAAGTGATTTCAGGGACGTTTCCCATGGAGCCCACCTCATGGTCCCCAATGTGTTTTGTTTTGTTCGTTTGTTTGTTTAATAGGAGTACAAATCCCGTCCTCCACCACAAGCATCCCTATGTCCCCAGAGCCAGCACCTGACCTATGGCTAGCCCCCCCACATACTCTCTCTGCTTCTGCCCTTAGTCTGAGCCCCACCCTCATGTCCAGCTGCCAGTCCGACGCTCTCCACGGTCCCCTCCATGTGCCCACTGCCCCACCAACAGCCTGACCCCTCCAGTTCTCAGAAAGTGTTTGCCGAATGAATGACACTCGGCCTCCGAGTCGTACACACTGGGGACAGCACCACTCCCTCCCACGCTGAGCGGCTGGGGGACGGTAAGAGGAAACGGGCCCTGGACTTCCTCACAGACACTGATGGGAGCACGGAGAGACAGGGCCCGGGAGCCCATCCCTAACCCCTCCTGCAAGCAGGGCACAGCTGACTTGGCTGGCTGAGTGTGTTTCTGGGAGATTCCCAAGCTGCTGGCTGGCACCAGTGGCCCTGAGCTGTCCCCTCGCCTGACTAAGCTCCAGACAGACACCCTGCTGTGGATAAGAGGGCTGCATCCTTGCCCAAGACTGGGTGCAGGTGTTCTTTATCCTGGGGATGACTCATCCGCCTCCCAGCAGCCTCCCTGGATTCCTCCCACCCCCTAGGGCTTGCTTCTCCCTCTCAGCTCTCTTCACATCACATCTGTCCTTTCCTGTGGTCGCAGGGGCGCATGACCCTTTGAGGGCGTGGATGAGTCCCACACGTGTTTGCATCCCCTGTGGTCTGGAGTGGTAGTTCAGCTCCTTGCAAAGCGCTCCAACTCCAGGCCGCACCCTGTCCTAATAGTTTATTGGCTCAAACTCAGGGTCTGCCTCTTCTACGCACATCCCAACCCCCCTCCACCTCATCTCATGTTGCAGACCCACGAAAGGGGCCCAGTCCAAGCGGCCGTGGCGTGGTTGCCCGGCACCCGTACCTGTTGTAGGCGTTGATGAACAGGTGCAGGTTGCCGGGGTTCATGTCATTCACGATGTGCTGGCGGTAGGTGTGGACCACCTCCACGTTATTCTGCATTTCCTCCTGCATTGAGAGAGGGAGCAAGGTCCTTCTTGGCCACCATGGCCCTGGGCTGGTCACAACGCTCGTCACTCATGAGGTGATTCAGGTGCAAAGTGAAGGTGACAGGTGTCTGAGCCACAAGACTGCTCTGGAGCCTAAGGAAGCATCCGGGAGAGCGGAAGCCACACCCAGACGCCGGCTGATGTCTGAACATCCGCGGGTAGCACATGGGAACACAGAGCTAGGCCTGCACGGAGTGCACCACTGGGCTCAGAACTTAGAGTCTGAATTTGCAGTCTGTCTTCCTGGGTCTGGGGCTTGACTCTGGAGGGGTTCAGAACGAGCCATCCCCAAGATGTGCCTCAGTAAGATACGAGTTACTTTGAGCTAAAGGCAACCGAGACCCTGGGGCCGAGAAAGGACCCCTCCCCCCCTTAACTATTTAGAAGAACTTAAATCAAGAGCCTGGCACGAGATAAGAGTTATCACCAGAAAAGGACTTTTTTACCTATACCTGTATGGCAGGACAAACTACTAACTACTAAATATGTGCTCTCCCGGCAGTGACCCTCTGAAGCCCCAAGTCATGACCTCTTCCTTAGCTCAGAATGTCAAGTACACCTCAATGTCCCTTTCTGTCTGACTCTCTCATGGATGCGGGATTCCCACGCATACGTATGTAGTCAGAGTTGGTCATTTTCTCTTGCTAACGTGTCTCGTGTCTCTTTGATTATTAGATCAGCCAAAAGAATGTTGAGGCTAAAAGAAAGTGTCTTCATCGCAATTCCATCACTGCTCCTTAGCCTCTCTGAGCCTCAAAGCCCGCATATGTGGGGAGGGGAGTTACTATGACTCATTTCCTTAGGTTGCGGGATTTCACAGGAGTGGTGCACTTTGGAAAGCCCTTTGTCAACTGTAACAATCGACACAACTATTAACAATTGTTATTTTCTAATGGGGAGAAGTGACAATTTCAAATGCTTGAAAAAAGAAAACCAGCTCATGCCCGGGAAGTTGCCAGAAGGACACCTGGTTCCCACAGGGGCCAGCAGCCAGAGCCTCACAGAGGCTGGCCTCGGCCCCTCCTCGCCCCAGTTCCTTGCTGGATGTGACTCTGGATGAACCCATTAGGAACTGGCTCTGTTTCTCATTTGTATAATGGCAGATGCAGCAGGTTTTGCAGAATGGTCTGATGCGATCAGAGGCAACCAGAGCCCAAGTGGGAGGAAGCAAGCGGGCCGACGTCAGAACCGAGCTGTCGCCAAAACAGTCTGTGAGCAGTTAAGCAACACCGGGGCCTACTGAGAGGTTGTGCTGGGATATCAGATCAAAACACAACCACGGAAACTTGGGGGCACAAAGAGAACCCACATAATATAGGTACAATCATGCCAGACTCTCTCTCTACACGTGACAGCCCTCCTCCATGGAGATCTGAACACTGGCTCTGATTCTTCCATATTCTTTGTTTTCTTCTTCTTCTTCTTCTTCTTTTCCAAGTATGAGGAGGGGAGATAGAGACACAGACTTCCACATGCACCCTGACTGGGATCCACCGGGCAATCCCCTCTGGGACCGATGCTCTGCCCATCTGGGGCCATGATCACAACCGAGCTATTTTTAGTGCCTAAGGCAGAGGCTCCACAGTAGCCGTCCTCAGCACCTGGGGCCAACGCACTAGAATCAACCAAGCCAGGGCTGAGGGAGGGGAAGAGAGAGGATGAGAGAGAAAGGAAAGGGAGGGGTGGAGAAGCAGATGGTTGCTTCTCCTCTGTGCCCTGACCAGGAATTGAACCTGGGACATCCACATGCTGGGTTGACTCTCCACCACTGAGCCAACCAGCCAGGGTCATTTTCCCCATATTCTTATCAGTTCAGATTAGACAGTCGGGGTGGAAAATACGGATCGCAGGCTATGATATGGAGCCTGAAAGAGGGGTGAGGACTACAGTGGGCTGAATGATGGCCCCCAAGATACATCCACATCACAGCAGATCCCTGGACCCTGTGGATATTAATTCATTTGGAAAAAAAAGGTCTTTGTGGACATAGTTAAGGAGTCTGAGATGGCATCATCCTAGATTATCGCTGGGGGGCTGGGGTCCTAGAGCCGATGCCAGGTGTCCTTAGAGAGAGGCAGAAGGAGATATGGAACAGGCGTAGAGAGGGCCGTACAAAGATGCAGGCAGGGACGGGAGCAGGTGGCCCCGGCCGAGGAACGCCTTAGCAACAGGGTGCTGGGAGGAGCAAGGAGGGGCCTCCCCACACCCTCTGCAGGGTCTACGGCCCAGTCAGCACTCGGCGTCCCGTTCCGGCCTCCGGAACCCTGAGAGGGTCCATGGGTGTTGTTTTCAGTGTGTGGGAGGTTCTATTACGCCAGCTCTAAGCAACTACGCAAAGGCAGACCCACGTCATCAGCCTCCCGGCAGCCCACCCGCTTCCCTGCAAGGCTCTACGGCCACCCCTCACGCGGGCACCCTGCCTAGCTCAGGAGCAGATGGTGGTGAGCGGGCCTCTCACAGGGCATGGGCACGTTGCCTCACGCGGGGCCACCAAGGGAATTACAGACCCAGTGGCGATCTGTCGGACTCTACACTTCCCATGTGCGCCGTTTAGTTGTGCTTTTAGTGAACTTTGTTTAAAAAGACCAATGTTAAAAAAAAGAGAGAGAACAAGCGATTCAGTGAATACGAGTGACATCACATCATTGGGCAGCATCAGCTCTGGTGCCCACTCATTATGTCTCATTCATCTCTGCGCCCCACATGCTGGGCGGCGCACAACCTCTCTGAGCGACCGGCCGCATACCAGGCCACGCGACTCACCTTCCCAAAGAGGTGGGACATCACCATGTCTGGAAGGGCTTGGGTCCACCCGGAGATCTGGGGAGGACAGAAACAGGTGGGATTAGGAAGAGGACCATCACAGTAGCAAGGCAAGGCCACCCAAACCCCATGGCCCTTGGGGTTCCCAGCACCGAGGTCCGAGGATGCCCCATCCCTGAGAACTCGGGTGCCTGTCTCTGAGTACCTGCTGGACCTGCAGCCTCCGGAAGGCAGGGTCCGAGTCTCCGTCCATTGCTTATTCTCAGAGCCCGGGACACAGAAGGTGCACACATCTGTGTCCTGGACAGACCCAACTAACTCCTACCTTCCCCTGCTCCGTCGTGCACCAGGCCGTCAGCAAGGACCCCGTCCATTTCTTCTAAACACACACAGAGCTCCCCGAGTCTACACCTCAGGGTCTGCTTACCTAAAACTATGGTGTCACCCTCGAGATTGTCCAGTCCAGCCACTTTCCTCTCTCTGACTAGACTGAGCTTACTAAAGAAATGAATGACTTCCTTTTTACCTCTGACAACAATGCTGGGCTAGGTATACAGCCAGAGCTTCATAAATGCTAGATACACAGTGGGCGCTCTATAAATGCAACGTATACAGCTGCAGCTCCGTAAATGTGTGCTTGACCCCCTTTCAGCACCAGGCGGGGACTGGTGGGGGTCCCAGTAATGTGGCCCAGGACAGGCTGCAAAGCCTCTGGGCCTCCGACTGCTCATCTCCAGCTCGGGATGTCAGGAACGTCGAAGTCGCAGGTCACGATGAGGAGTACATGAGCAACAACCCATGTCACAGGATCTGAACCCAGTGCCCGACACACAGGAGACCCCTGACGGAGGTCATTTTCCTCCAGGGATGGGATTGGAAAGGAAGGATGTGGTGCCGATATGAAAACCCCGCAGGCATTCCACAGGCTCCACTCCAGCCAATGGTTAATGTCCCCAGCCCTCCACGTCTGGCTCAGAACAGCAACCGAGGAGCCAAACTGGCTGACTGGAATGTCACTTCCTTTGCTGGAAAATGAAATAAAAAAACAAAAACCAGGGAGTGTGTTCCGCTCCTGAATGTCACGCAGGCTGGAGGGAAGGGCTCCTTCGTCTCATGGCAGTGTTCCAGGAGCAAATGCAGTATCAGGCCGGCTGGCCAGGACAGGGGTGGGCAGACGGGGGAGGGCCACGACCCCTTTAATCTGCCTGTCCTCAACTGCCACCCTGAACTTGGCAAAAATACACTTTCGAAATGAGAAGCCAGGTTCACCCCAGCTTGAAAGGCTCTGTCCTGCTTCAACTGGAATGATTTCCCCCTCTCCCTGGCAAATACTGGGGCTTTTATGAAAAAACAAAACAAAACAAAACAAAAGCTAAAAAGAAATAATAATCATTTTTAAATAAACAAGGAACCTCAGGCCACTAGCCAGAGCAGAGCGCCCTGAGACAATGCGGGCCCCCTGTGCTCCGGAAGGGACGTGTCCTGTGCCTCCCATGCCCAGCCCTACATCACTTGGGTCACAGGGGCCTTTGACACCTGTTGCAGGAGAGCCCGTGAGCACAGCACGGAGGGGTGGCCTGAGGACCATGGGTCCAAGGGCTCTGCATGCTGTCCTAATTCTCTTTCTGCCTAGCTCGTGTGACCCTGGACAGCTTCCTTACCACTGAGAGCCTCAGTTTCCCTCCTCTGTAAATGGTACAACAACCCCACCTCCTGGACCCATGAGGGTTAAATAACGTCATGCACACACAGCAACGGAGGGCGCAAATCGCACCTGGTCACCATGCAACAGCGTGAGCTAATTATCAATGTTGCTAAACTAAGTGGCCTAGAGTCAGTACCAAATGTGTACTTCTTTTTCATTAATAATATGGGGGCTCCTGGGATTAGAGGCATTTGTCTTGTTCATCTTTCTCTTCTCAGCATCTGGAGAAAAGCCCAGCAGATGTTAGGTCCCCAGAGAATACTTCTACCCAGGCTACACTTGTCAAAGCTGGCCCGGGGGGGCCTAATAGTGCTGGCTTAGACCACAGATGTCAGATACTGATAGCTGAATGGCAAACCTCGAAGGTTGTGTTTACTATTCTAAGCAAAGCGGAGGAAACCTGCTTGCTCGGCCAGGGGTGGGAAGGAGAGGGTGGCAAAAGGGAGTGACTGGTAGAAGTCTCGGTTCCGCCGCTCCTCCGGGCAGAGGCGAGGGCACCTGCCCCCCACACTTCGGGACCCCAGCGGGCCCACCCTCAGGCTCACCTTGGAGGCGGCCCAGTCCATCCAGCCTTCTGCACAAGGGTTCACGTTGATGAGGACCAGGCCCTCCACCATCTCGGGGTTGTTCAGCTGCAATTCAAGACACGAGGTGAGAGACACAACCCAGCAACCTGAGATACTATGAACCTTAAGAATGAAACCGAAGATGGAGAAAAGGACCAGGGAAGGGCTCGTGGGGGCCTACAGAGCGGGCTGGTGCTCTCAAGCCCTCCCTCACCCCACATAATTTGGGATCGGGTCCCCCGGGGAGTGGAAAGAGGATGCCCAACGAGAAACACACGTGCCTGCTGGGCGGTCTCGGGCAGGTGGCTTCACCTCACTGCCCCTGAGCTGTCCTCGCTGTGCAATGAATGGGTGTATCATACCATCAACCTCACATTCAAACAGGCCCATAAGCGCCCTTCCGTAATCAGTTGGAATTCTAGGACTTCTAGAAGAATATATATATATGTATGTAGATGATACAGTTTAGACTGTATTTTATCTGCTCAGTGCTTAGATAGCCAGACCACTTTGTATTCATGTAGCCTTTCTAACCTTTCGCAAAGTCCAGCCAACAGTAGGGAGCCAGAATATATATGGTTGAATAAAATGAGCATCGCCGCATTTTTTTTTTAATTTTTTCTTTTTTTTAAATTTTATTCATTTTAGAGAGGAGACACAGAGAGAGAGAGAAAGAGAAAGAGAGAAAGGGGGGAGGAGCTGGAAGCATCAACTCCCATATGTGCCTTGACCAGACCAGTGCAGGGTTTTGAACTGGCGACCTCAGTGTTCCCAGGTCAATGCTTTATCCACTGCGCCACCACAGGTTAGGCATGCATCGCTGCATTTTAAAACATGTTTTCGGTAAAGATTTTATTCATTGATTTTGCAGAGAAGGGGGTGGGGAGCAAGAAGTATCACCCCATAGATGCTTCACTTTAGTTGTTCATCAATTGCTTGTCATATGTGCCTTGACCAGGCAAGCCCAGGGTTTCAAACACACGACCTCAGCATTCCAGGTCAATGCTCTAGCCAGTGAGCCACCCCGGGTCAGGCAGCATTGTAGCATTTTTAAACAGTTGTTTGGTAAGGATACAAAGAACCCAGCACCCCTGACTTGGGCCCACAGTAACATATGTGACAACTGTCATGTTAACACAGGCCTCTTCGATTCTAGTTTAAAATTCCTCCGGATCTACAAGTCTCCAGACTACAAAACCTCTCACAAAGAAGGGACATGGTAGCAAACGCAGTGACCTGAGGGCCTGCCCATGGTCGGCCGCTGAGCAGGCCAAGCCGGCGACGAACGGTGCGTCTCTGACGGCCTTGCAGTGAACCAAGGGGAAAAGCTGCCAGTCTGTGAGTGACACACACCACACACACACACACACACACACCACACACACACACACACACACACCACACACACACACACACACACACCACACACACACACACACCACACACACACCACACACACACCACACACACACACACACCACACACACCACACACACCACACACACACACACACACCACACACACCACACACACACACACCACACACACACACACACCACACACACCACACACACACACACACCACACACACACACACACACACCACACACACACACCACACACACACACCACACACACCACACACACACACCACACACACACCACACACACACACCACACACACACACACCACACACACACCACACACACACACACACACCACACACACCACACACACACACCACACACACACACACCACACACACACCACACACACACACACACACACCACACACACACACACCACACACACACACACACACCACACACACACACACACCACACACACACACACACCACACACACACACACACACACCACACACACACACCACACACACACACACACCACACACACACCACACACACACACACACACCACACACACACACACACCACACACACACACACACCACACACACACACCACACACACACACACCACACACACCACACACACACACACACACCACACACACACACACCACACACACACCACACACACACGCACACACACCCCACACACACACACACCACACACACACCACACACACCACACACACACACACCACACACCACACACACACACACACACACCCCACACACACACACACACACACACACTCAGACCACCCGCCACCGTGCGGACTGTGGTTCTCCCTGGGGACATGGAATGATGATGGGTCGTTTCTTCTTTCCTTTTGGGATTTTTGATGCGTTTCCAATTCCCGCCTTCGTCTTACATAAATTTTATTTAAAACGTAATTTTAAAAAGTGCCCGAGAACTCACCGCAAACCGAGTGAGGATATAGGCTCCGGCCCCGGTTCCCATGCCGATGATGCTTTTTAGCCTGAAAGCAGGAATAAAAGCACATGTCGCAGAAGTGGGCACGGGGCAGCCCTGTCCACCCTCACAGCCTCCTTCCGTCCTTGTCCCTAGGCAACATTGTCTCCCCCACTGTCTGTCCGGGTCAGTGTCCCTGAGGATGGCTAGCAGGTGAGACAAGGTGGGGACATGCAGTTGTGCTGTGTCCTTGTGAACCGAAATGCATCATGCTGTATGGATAGGCAGAAGGCCGTGACCTTGGAAGAAACTGTCCCTTCTCCTCACTTCTCTCCTGACTGTAGCCCGGGCGCTCAGGGACAGTCTGACATTTACGGGAAGGCCCATTACTGCTTCTTCCTGCTCAGAAGCTTTATTTTGGATTCTCAAACTTGGCATGAACATCAACCGGGCAAGAAATCCAAGGTATCATCGTCATACAAAAGGCTCAAGGAAGAAAGAACTGAGCATCGGAGAAAGATGAGAGGAGTTCAGGGTTCAGGTAACCCTGTTCCAGAACGTTCCATTGGAAAGAGAAAATAATGAAAGAAGAGAAGACAGGAAAGAATGGGGGGCTGGCTGTCGTCAGGTGATGTCATCACTCAAGGAGATATGACAAAACCCTGAGTACCAGTGAGCCAAGTGAATTTCTTTCCCGTGCTTTAAACTCCAACCTAAACGTCAGTGATTAGGCCAGATCGAAGCCAAAGGAAAGAAAGGCAGAAGAAGCAAGACTTGGCCCCTGGCTGCAGGCTGGTGGAGGAGGGGAGCCCCTCACTCTTACCCAAACTGGTGAAGGACACCGGGCAGCATCTCGGCCAGCTGGTCCATGGACGGGTACATGTACCTTAGGAGAAGCCACACAGAGGAGTTAGCGAGAGCCTGGGCCCCAGTGGGAGAGGGCAGTGAGGACAGGACCAGGCTTGAAGGTGAGGGACCATGCAGCAGCCTGCCCCATGCGCCCGGACTCCCCCATCGTGTGCCCCTTGCACCCCTCAGCATACACAGCTGGCTCTGTTAAGCAAGGGTGTCTCCATCCCCAATCCTCCGCCTTTCTCTTGGTAAAACCACCCTTTACGGATTGCTTCCTGTGTTTCAGGTGCCACCCCAAGCGTTTGATGAGTGTTATAAACTCACTTAATCCCTGCAACAACTAGATGAGGTTGTAATGATCTACCCCCCTCCCCCTGCCCCACATATAAAGATTATAAATATCACTGAGGCTGAGGGGTTATATCAGAGACTTGGCTTCACAGAGATGATTATTTAGTGCAATTAAAAAACAAATTAAAAGCCAGTCTAACGCCTCCCCCACCACCTGTTTCTACCCTGTGAGGCTTTCCTGCCCTGTCCTGGGGCACGAGGCCCCCCCTCCTACCCCATGGGGAAGGACGCTGCACCATCCTGCTGGCCAGGGGCGTCCACGTGGCAGACGGCAAAATGCTGGGTGATCTCCTGCATGTCCTCAGAGTTGAAGAGGGGATTGTAGCATGTTTTGTCTGGAGATGAGGCAGGGGAGAGAGGAGAGGGAGGAGTAAGGACAGAACGAACCAGCTTGCTCCGTGCAAAGTGTACTCACTGGTTCGTTTCATCCTAGTCAGCAGGAGGAAAGAGACTCACATGAAAGAACACCTGTCTTCCATTCCCCTGCCTTGCCTCGCTCTGCTGATAAAAGGCAAGAACAGACCATGGGGAGAGGGAGCGGCTGTGGAGGGGGAGATGGTCCTTAAAGTCTAGCGTACTGGCTGGTGGAAGTTTAAGATCAGAAGGGGCCTCCTGCCTCTTTCCCAGTATTCACGTCCATCACTGTCCCCATACGAGGTGGGTTACTCCACTGATACTCTTTCTCCTTGGGTCTCCTAAACCCTCACATGGGGGGTAGTAGCACAGAATATTTCCAAACCAGGAGGAGCATAGGGGATACAGGATGAACTTCCCACTTCTTATATGGCTGTGAATGAGGCTCCTAATACCTGAGAGCCTGAAGCAAAAGTGGCCAGCTGGTCAACAAATCATTTTTCTTTGTTTCCTGGGCATGCTGCTGTACTACATTTCCCAGCTTCCCTTGTTATTAGAGGCAGTCATGTGATTGGGTTCTGGCCAATAGCATGTGATGCTTGCTACTTCCAGGAACACCTGCTACTCGGTCCTCTAGGTTTCTCTCTCTCTTCTGTCATCTACAGGCCAGATGCAGAGGATCCAGCGGAAGCCTCAGAGGATCCAGCGGAAGCCTCAGAGGCTCCAGTGGATGGTGGAGCCACAGCTGGAAGGAGCCTGGGTCCCTGAGTCACCGCGAGGAAGGTGCCACACAGAATGCCCACTGAGTTGTGAAGTGAGTGAGCAAGAGTGTATATTATGGTAAGCCACAGAGGTGTTGGGTCTTTTGTTACAATAGTTGGCTTACTGTGACTAGCGATGAGCCTCTCTCTCTAAAACGGGGGGCAGGGGGAGCATCACCACCACGTGCAATCTCCTTTCCTCATCAGAGCCCAGTGAGATAAGGTGACCTCTCTCAAAGTACCCAGCACGGGACCTGATACATGACAGATACATGGGGACAGCCAAGGTAGGAAGTGGATGACAGAGACATGAGAGTAGAGGAAAGAGATGGTTGCCAGTGACTGACATCATCTCCAGCCTCTAGACTATTAACAAACTATAGGGGGAAAAGTGTAAACTGGGAAGTCTGTCAATCAAAAATCAAGCAAGCATCAGCTTGCAATGCTTATGTGTACAGAGACGACTGGACCAGCAAGGCCTCTATGTGCCTTCTGAGTCCTCCCAGGAAGAGTGGCTCTTATTCGGCATAATTTTAACACAAAGTAGCTCTTATTCCATTCCTATCTGTGAAAAATGGGGAACCCACATATGGTGACGCTTTCTGGTAATCTCAAGAATTCACCGTGGCGGTATTCAGAAGAGCCAGGAAGTGAAAGCCATCCAGATGTCTATCAACTAACGAATGGGTAAACCAACTGTGGTATATCCACGCAATGGAAGACCGCTTGGCGAAAGAGAATGGACTGACACATGCCACAGTGGGGATAAACCTTGAAAACATCACGAAAGAAGCCAGTCACTAGAGACCACCTGCTGGTGGTCCCATTTCTATGCAATGTCTGGAACAGGCCGCCCTTAGAGACAAAGTAGACGAGTCATTGCCAAGAACTAGGAGGACAGGAAATTGGGGGTGATGGATAAGAAAACAGGATTTTTTTCCAGAGTAATAATGTGCTAAATTTGATTGTGATGATGGTTACATAACTCTGAAAATACTAAAAACCACTGTATCCACTAACTAAAAGAAGTCACTGTCACACAGACAGACGGTGGGGCTCTCCCTGAATCCCCAGCAGCTCCAGGCACACAGACGACTCTGTGTCCCCATGCAGTGCATTCTAGACTCTTTGTGTCTATGGCAAGAGTTCTTCCCAGAACAGCTCCAAGAAGTCCCAGCAATAGAGTGGCAGCTGGCCTCCCCGCCACAGGCCCTTCCTGGCTGTCCTCTTCCTCCACCCTCAGTGGGAACAGGCTCACTAGAAAACCATGGGTCCTTGGAACTTACGGTTCATGCCAATGTCATGGTACGTGAGGATGACAGGCCGGCTTCCCTTGGGGGTCCCGCACAGCGTGACATGAATGGAGCCATGCAAAGTCTCGATGTCCTGCTCCTGAGGAAAGCAAGCAAGCAGAGGGAGCCATCATATGGGACATGCAGCATCGGTGTGGCTTCAATGCTGACTGTGGACGCCCAGGGAGTTTCCAACTGTGCTGAGGAAACTGCAAGTGCCCTCTGCTTTGGTCATGAGAGCGCTGGGCTTGGGGCGGCAAATTCTGCCCAGAGAACCCTGTCCAAGAGCCAGGGAGGGAAGGGGAAGCAGAAGATCCAGAGGAAGAGGGTTTAACCCACTAGGGGGCTGTGGCATCAGGGAAGGGGGGCCAGGTAGGCACCCCATCCTTTGAAATCCATGCTTGTCAATCTGAGAAACATGGCAAAGGAAAGGGAGAGAGGGAGGGAGGGAGTGAGGGAGGGAGGAAGAGAGGGAGAGAGGGAGGGAAGAAGGGAGAAAGGGAGGAAGGAAGGAAGGGAGGGAGGGAGGGAAGAAGGGAGGAAGGGAAGAAGAAAGGAAGGGAGGGAGGGAGGGAGGGAGGGAAGGACTATACAAGCACTGGAAAAATCCAGACCTTGGAGCAATGGCCCACCCCCCAGCGGGGCCACGGATCATCTGTGGGCCCAGCCTGGCCCTGAGGTTGCTGTAGGAACAACAGTCCATTGTAGGGGCCACACTCTCTATTGTCTCCCCAGCTGACCCACATGGCGCCCTCTAAAAATAGGCCAGGCTAGGCAATGTCCCCACCAGCCTGGGACAGCAGGGTTCAAATCCAAGCTCCACCCTTCCCCAGCCCTGCTGAACCCCGGTCTGCAGCTGTAAGACAAGAGTGAGCTGCCCCACCCCCAGGTTCCTGAGCAGGAGAGGTGAGCTTGGGGTCTGGTGGAAAGGGGATTCTCAGTACATGGTGGCCTGGGAACCACCTTTGTGGCAGGTATGGGACACCCAGCCCTGGCTGGCATCAAGGATGTTCCAGGCAGCCGTCCAGGGGTGGGGATGAGTAACAGATGTTGACTCATGACTTTGGAGGCGTTAAAAGCGCACAGCTGTGGAACCGGAACTAAATCTGTTCAAGAAGGCACGGGCTGCCTGTCTGATTGCTGTTATACCCTCAGGCCCTGGCACAGCTGCCTGCTCACAGCAGGTGCTCACGATCTGCTGGGTAATGACTGCCCACAGGAGGCGAGGTCAGGAGAGGATAAGTAACCTCCCCGAGGTCACACAGCTGAAATGTCGCCGCAGGACCTGAACCCGAGACGGTCCAAGTCCAAAGCCTTTGATATCTGCTTCACACTCTGTGCCAGGTGCCAGATGAAGAAGAGAAGACTTTACTATGTGACGTGCGCTGTGACCCTCTAATGAGGAATGCAGTAAGTAAGGCCCCCTGCTGATGTGACTGTAGGTGGTTTTTTACCTCCCAGCATCCCATGCACCAGCAACCCTCGGGGCACGTCCTGAGGTACATTGGCACAGAACAGAGAACCCACGTCTGCTCCTCCCCAAACGTGTATGTGGCCCACACTGCAGAAGTGCGCCATGTGTGTGCCGGACACAGGACACACCATACCCATGGTCTCTGCACTGTAGCATCGTCACCAGAACAATCGTCAGGTTCATAGCTGGCTCTCAACCTGACCACCAGTTCCCAGGGAAAACGAGTGACTCGCTCTGTGGTCATCTGGCTCTGAGGTCATCGGGTTCTGGCCCAGAGGAGGCACCTAGACACCTGCACCATCTACACGGCCCGTAAGCTGGGAAGTGGTAAAATGGCGCCCACCCCTCCTATCTACACTGCAGGCAGCAAACACAGCACCTACCATCTCTTCGGATGCTTTGGCTTGGGGGCTTTATGAACTATGGCAGACCATGAGGGTTGGCTTCCCAAACATATACTGTTTCCTTCTTTATAACAGGATGCCCAGCAATGAGCCTGATAAATTCTCCCCTTCCCCATCTCCCTAGTAGCCAAGGGTGGTCAGAAGATTCATTTCCAATGAGATGTCAGCAAAACTAGCCAGAGCTTTGAAAATAATTTTCTTAAAGGGTCAGACTTGGCCTTTTGATTTTTTTTCTTTCACTCTTCAACCTGCTTACTACCTAGAACATGAATGAGATGTTCGGGGATTCAGCAGCCATCTCATGAGCATCAGGACAAAAACTACAAGCTCAGGATGACAGAGCAGAAAGTAGGTAGGAGTCTGGGACTGGGTGACATTCCTACCTGCTCTACTAGACCTTCTAGCTCAGCAAAAATAGCAAACAGCATGTTAGACACTATTGAGTGACATGAGTCTTAATGATATATCTACCCTGTGCCCTCAGCCAAGTTACCAGACTTTTCTGATAGTTCTTTCCCTCGGCTGTAAAACAAGGTCAACATCAAATCCACCCAGTCCTGGGAATGCTCCCAGGACTAAAACCGTGGTGGAGAGACCCAGAAGTGTTTTGCAAATTGTCGGCTTCCCTCCACGTCCAATGTTAAAGAGGCCTGTCCCAGAGATGATCACTCTGAAGCCATAGGGTCGGCCCCCAGGGTTTAAATCAACAGGTTGAACGATCCAGGGGACCCCTGAGACCGGCTGCTGTGGCCTCTGTCTGTAATCCACCTGCCCAGCAAACTCTCGGGAGGCACTGAGGGCTTTGGGTTCTAAGAGGATGATGAGCCCTAGGTCAGCCGGTGTGCAGGGCTGCCCCGCCCCTCTGTCTAGCAAGCCCTGGGCAAGGCATGGCCCGAGGGCAGAGGGCATCTGACTGAACAAGCCCATGTTGGCTAATCACACACAGCATTGACTAAGACAAGGCTTCTCGAGGCAAGAGAGCCAAATCATGAGAACAGAGGCTCATGGCCACCATAGTTTTTATGAAATGACGTAAACCATCTTCCTGGTTCCTGTCCGGTGCCCACAGTGGGGGAGGGGTAGGCCTGGTTGAGTCACGAATCCTATCCTTCCCAGTGGGTCAGAAGCATGTAAAGAATGACGGGTGGCCAGGAGAGGCACGTGCGTGGTGGAAACACAACAGTATTCGCATGTAAGGATAGCCACCCCCTTACTGAGCAGGTGCTATAAAGCAGGGACAGCCGTGTCACAGAGAAGAAAAGCCCAGTGGCCGAGGGCGCAGGCTTGGACGGTTGAATTACGGTTCCGGACAGGTCCTTGGGCCTCTGAGCTCTGAGCCCCCGGGATAGGGCAAGCTGGACCTGTGGCTACTCCCCCACCCCTCACTCCATTCCTCAGGTTTCCTTACTGTTGTCATCACATCAAGAAAAAGAAAAGAAATGTAGTCGGGAAATGAGCTGCTGCAGGCACCGAGGCGTCAGCCTGGGAATACAGCGTGAAGCCGGACCCACATGGACGACCCGAATTCTCCCGGGAAGAAAGAATTAGAAGCAAAGTCTTCCCGGGCTTTGGGGATAGAAAGGGCGGTGGGAGGGGCGTCCACAGAGCAGGGGGCGGGGCATAAGGGGCGGGGCGTGCCTGCGTGCTGAGTGGAGGCTGTTGATTTCCTGTTCACGCGTGACACCTCGGGGACAGTGATGCTCCCCCAATTTTACAGATTAGAAAACTAAGTCCCTGGGAGCTCAGGCAACTGGCCAGGCCACTGACCAAGGGCACATGGCTGGCAACAGCAGCGCGGATTGGAACCCGTCTGTCCCCTGCACCTGCTCACCAGGAGAGAAACATCTACAGTAGGTCAGCCCGGTGGTCCAGACTGGACCGAGACCGGGATGCTGGGTCAGGGAGATGCTCCTACCCAGCTCCACCTGGAGGGCGCTCCCAGGAAACCCACAAAGGAAGGCAGAAGAGGCAAAGCCTCATGTGGCATTGACCCAGATGAGCGCCACCGCCATCTGTCATGGGGTTTGCTCCTGTGCACGTCCCAGTGACTTCCCTAGGAAGTGGGGGCTGGGGGCTGGGGGCGGGCGGAGATGGGAAAGGGTGGGTTGAGGATTTCCAAGCTTCTGAGTGCTGCCCACCTTCAGTCAGGGGGCAAGAAAACAAGAAGCGACTGTATGAAGAGAAAGGAATTAAGAAAAGGTCACTGTTTTCATCTTCCCTGATTGCCCATCCGCTTCTAAGAGAAGGGAAAGGGATCAGCCCTGTCCCCAGTCACCAACGAGGATAAGACATCCTCCTGGTTCGGCTTGGCCAGACCGGGACCCCCAGAGCTGGAGCCAGGCTTTGGGACACCCTGCCCACCAGCCTCCCACCCCAGCCCCTCCACTCCCTCCCTGCCCCCAACACTCCCCCCCCCCCAACATCCGCTCACTGCCTCTGCCAGCAGGGGCCTGGTGAGCACACAAACACAGATTCCATGGAAACCAAATCAAATCAAACCATCTGAATAACAAAAGATCCAGGTGGAAGGAATTAGAAACAGCAAATCCAACAGGAGAGGCTGTCTGGGGCAACAGAGGACTCAACTCCACGCCCCTCCTCCCCATTAAGGGCATGGACTTCCATCCAGATGCGGAGAAGGAGTCAGATTGCACCCTCTGTCTCCTCACTGAGTGACACTGACTGAGCAAACTCCTGACACCCTCTCTGGGCCCAACAGTAAAACGAAGATGGCAATGATTAAACAAGACGAGGCGGGAAGAGAGGTCAGCCCGGTCTCTGGTGTTGTTAGTGCTCAAGAGACATCGGCTGCCACGCCGCCCATGTTCGTTATATATTTAGGAGTCAGATGGGCCACGAGGGGGGACCATCTCGACAGTCCCCCCTTGGCAAGTTTCTCAGCATCTCCAAACTGGTCTGTCACCTGCCAAGAAGGGTAGCACCTCCCCACCTTGGCAAGGAAGGCCTGAAATAAAGAGTGGCCATGCAAATACTCATTGGTCCCCTCCCCTCCCCTCAGGGGCCTTCAACAAAGCCTCCACTCCTGGAGCGCAGGGGTGGGACAGGGTCATAAAGCACCTGCCAGCCCGGATATTCTTGGATTCTGGAATTCTAGCCAAAGAAAATAAGCCAGGTCCTAAAATACTCCCACCTACTCCACTCATCAATTCTGCAAACACAACTGCCCAGAGCCTGGTGCCAGGCCTTCTCTGCAAAGCCGGAGTACACGGTGTCCCGCCTGTGGCCACAGTGTCTCTGACCAGCAGCCCACCTGTGCCCCCCCCTTTCCCCCGAGGGTTCCAGAACCTTGCCAAGCGGCAAAAGCAGTCCCAGGAGCAGCTGGCAGAAATTCACACGACTGCGCATCAATCGATTTGCCCGAAAACAGGCCAAAACAAACAGCCCACCCTCAGATGATGTCAGCCAGGGAGAGATAAGGCCATGAGGCCATCTGCTCTGCAGCCGCGCTATCTCTTGGGACAGGCCACCCACCCAGCGACTGGGCGGCAGACCCTTCCAGCAGCTCTCACTGTGGCTGAGCCCTAGGCGCTGTTGTGTATTTTGATTCATGAATATATATATATTCCTTGACTACTTTGGGAAAGGAAGAATGAGTCTTCTTGGGTGAGACACAGCACTGGAGCACCACATACTTCCGAAGTGTTTGAAAACACGGGCTGCTTTGGGACACATGCAATGAGGCAGCGCTCAGTCCTCACACTCGGCTCCCAAAGAACGGGCCAGATGGGGCACCCTTTCAATGGGCAGCGAGAAGCAACTAAAAGAATAGGTGAAAACAGGTCCCTATTAAGGCGCGGGGACTCTGTGTCCCACACCAGCTCACTCTCAGTGGGTTAGACATTAGCCCATCAGAGCTTTGTGCAGACTATTCGCCCGCCCGAGCAGATGTTTTTTGACAGGAAGTGCCGAGGGGAGCTGCCACCTCGCCCGCAGGGGCGGGTTAAGCACTGTGGTGACACCTCACGGCTGAGAGAACAGAGCTGGGTCAGACAGAGTGGGGTGCCGTGGGGCCCCTGGACAGCTGCTAGCCATGGGGGAGCCTCAGTTTCCTTATCTGTAAGGTAGGGACGATGGCATAAGTCCCGCAAGACTCAGCAAGAGGGCAGGGGAAAGCCTGGACCTGGTCTGATTCCTCAGAGGACGCCAATGTGCACAGCAGCCAGGAGACTGTCATTTTGTCCCTAGGGCTGGTAGACCTTGGGGCCATCCTTGACCAAGGCTCTGTCATTCTCTGCTGCCAACCCTGCGCGCAGTGACCACTTAGGGGCACAGAGAACACCAGTCATCACGCTGCAGTGCCTCTTCTGAGGGACACCCTCCGGCCATGGTTTTGGAGACTGCTGGAAATCTGGGGAACTTCCATAAATATCGTGAGTCAGCTAGACCGAGGAGCCAAACCCAAAGTCACAACAGTTTTATACGAAGATGTTGGAACCAGCCTCGGCAAAGTGTCATTCAGCAGTCAGACTCAGCTCCAACAGAGTGATTCACTTGGGAAGGCTGCGCGGAGGAATGGCCTGCACAGGAAGAACTCATTTCACCCTTGGCTGGCTCAGAACCCAAGTCAGAGGGGCCTTTGCATGTGCTGTCAATTCTGCATGGACCAGTGGGTGCCTAGTTTTCTCAGGTCCCATGCCTGGCTTCATCTATCATTCAGGTCTCAGTTCAATGGCACCTCCTCCAGAAGCCTTCCCTGACCCCTTACCTAGGCCACGCCCATCACATCAGCCTGCAAGCAGAGCATCTTCCAAGCCCCCAGGGCTGCTGGAATGGCCATGTCTGTTTGATTTTTCACGTTTGTTTGCCTTCCCTCCTAGGGAGTGGGAAGGTGTGGCTCCAATTAAGCACGCTGCTGGGGCTCACACCACGGCCCTGTGACCTCAGGCAAGGCACTGGCTCCTCTGGGCTTCAGACTCTGCATCCGTCACATGGGTACAAGACTTGTTTCCAGCATTAGATGAGCAAAGCGTGTGACACGCTCAGAATGGTGCCTGCGTGTGTGCCGTGCTCACCAACCCCGAGCTCTGTCTAGAATGGAAGGTCCTGACAACAGGGATCACTGCCTCTCTTGCTCACCACTGTGTCCCGAGAACCTCTGACAACCCCTGGCACAAAGCAGACATTTATTAAAGAAACAAAGGCTGCACACCAGCTCTGGGGTTAGCAGAGGGCTCAGCCCAGGCTGGTCCGCGGGGTGGGCAGACCTCATCCCGCCTCTCCCCGCTCCTCTCTGAGGCTCCCCTGTGGTCCTCAGGTCTCCACTTTGCTGAGGTCCTGAGGGTGCAGCATTCTCGCCCACCCCAGCCTGAGCAGCCTTCAAGTCAGCCTGCCTTAGCATTCGGGGCCAGAACTCCTGGTCGCTTCTCTACCAGCTACCGGTGCCCGGGGATGGGAACTCATAAGGGAGCTTTGCGAACTATCAAGAACAATACAAAAGTCAGGAACGATCTTCACAGGGAACAAACTGTGTTCTCTGGTTTCCAAAGCAATAACCAAGATTTAAAAAATCTCCTTGAATCACAGGACCCAACAACAATTCCACCTCTGGGCATATACAAAAGAATGACAGGCAGGGACTCAACTAGATCCTTGTACACCCATTATTCACAAGAGCCAAAATGGTGGAGGCCGTCCACCTGTCCACTGAGAGATGAATGGATAAACTAAGTGTAGTCTCTTTGCATAATATCTTGAAGAACAGGAGATTCTGACCCCATGCTACACTATGGATGAACCCAGAAGACGCTAGATGAAGTAAAATAAGGTAATCGCCCAAAGATATATGTTATATGATCCCACTTACGTGAAACACTTAAAGGAGTTTAACTCAGAGACAGAGAGTAGAAAGGTGGCTCCCAGGGGCTGGAGGGAAAAGACATTGGGACTCAGTGTATAATGGGGACAGCTTCCGTTTCACAAGATGAAAACAGTCCGGAAGACGGATGGTGGAGAAGGTTGCACAATGTGAAAGTGTGTCATGCCACGGAAGGATACACTTAGAAACAGTTCAGAGGGTAAAGTTTATGTTAGGTGTAGTTAACAACATACATATGCCCCCCCAAAAAAACAAACAACAACAAAACGCAAAGAACAAAAACAACTCACAATAAAGTTAGCAGGCAGGGTGAATTATTGACTCAACACTGAAGTGGGAAATATCAATATCAGGGACCCTGTCATTGTCCTCTCTCCACGGCCCCTTACACAAGACCAGAGTGACTCTCCCCCCCTCACAGATGAGGAAACTGAGGCTGAGGGGAAGTGAAGCAGCTTGCTCTGCATACAAGAGCCAAGGAAGGGCAAATGGATACTTGTACACCTATTCATCACATGAGCCAACGTCTCCAACCCTTCTCCTACTCTTTCCCCTTCCTTCCAAGGACAAGGCCAAGATTCCCAGCCTCTGAATATGGGTGGAGGGCCAATCATTATAAAAATGAGGTCCAGGGGGAAAAGTGGAGTTGCTTTGGGGGGGGGTGCAGAACAGATGCCAGAGATGCAGAGCTCAGATGGGCTGGCAGCTGAGTGCTGTGCAGGCAGAGGTTCAGGGGAGCACAGCAGCCTGCACCCACCTGTGTTTGCTCCTCCCCTCTTGTCTGGGAAGCCCACAAGACCCCACCGTGCTAAGGCTTCCTGTACTGCCCCCAGGGCCCAACACAGCCTGGGGTGCATACAGATTTTGGGATAACTACTGAGTCAAAGATTTACCATTCCTGAGATTTTGACCCGCCCCTCAGCCAAGAGAGGCCAGCCTACCCTGTGAAAGTCTGCTCTGGGACAAAGCTCAAAGATGCACCCACCTATCATTACCCCGAGGCCAACCCTGAACAAAGATGGAGCCAGGGAGTCACAGAGAAGACCAGTTTCACTTTCCCAAGCAGAGCCAACAACATCAAACCTTTGCTTCTGTTCTCTCCCACCACAGGGTCCCAAGCCCACCCAATGTCTCTCCATTCTCCCCCCTGTCTCCCTCCTGCTTCCACAGGAAGTGACTGATAGGCTTCCTTGGCCAGAACACCACCAACCAGCTTCTACCCAGGGAGAAGGCGCCAAGTACGGGGACTAGCTTTCTTCTCTCCCCTCACTCCCGATGTCTAAACAGCGGTCTGCTTCAAACCAATGGAAGGAAGAAGGAAAGAGAGAGCACAGAGTAGGAAAGGGGAACGGGGCCCACGTCTTCTACTTGCCTGAACATCAAACTCTTGCAGGAGGCCACTGATGGTCTGTGGAGAGACAAGAGAAGTGGTCAGTTTCATCGAGTTTCCTTGGGCAGAGAAAGAACTCATGTAACACACAGACTTCTCCAAGCCCTGAGTCTGTACCTACCCTCCGTCCTCTGTGAAGCTTCCCTAGTGCCTTAACAACAAGACTCTCTTTTTCATCTCAGAGAACAGTCCAGCACAGAAGTAGTATATTCGTGTATTCCTTTTTTGACTACAGCTTTGGTGAAAGACAATCTGAAGATCTAAGCTGACCACAATTTTACGCGATACCAGACTTCATTGGCCGGTTAACCGGTCCCCCAATCTCTACCCATATGCTACCCTTTTAAATCTCAAGCTTGACCATGTCACTGTCCTTAAATTTCTTCCCTGGCTGCCCAGGATCTGGGATTAAAATTCAGTCTCTCCTGGGTGGGCACGGAGAACAGAGACCTCTAAGAATTCCCTCAACCTTACAACTCGGCGTTTCCAACCCAGACTCCACCTTCTCTAGCGCTAGCTGGACTTGGGGCACGCATAGCCAACAGTATGGGTAGCATACTACGGCCCACCACCTGTTTCTGTAAATAAAGTTTTATTGGAACACAGCAAGCCCATTCACTTCCATATTGTTATGGCTGCTCTCACGCTGTGACTGTGTGTCTGAGCAGTTGCAACAGGCTGTATGGCCCACAAAGCCTAAGATAGTTAGTTCGGCCCTTTACAGAAAACATTTGTGGAGCCCAGATGCAAAATTGTTAACAAGCGGATCTGCAGCTTCCCTGGGCTTCTAAACCTAGCATGCCACCTGTCCAGGCAATTCCCTTCCCATCAGAGGCCAGTTTCTGTATCTGTAAAATACAGAATGGAAAGTCTATGTTATAACGAGCCTGAAACAGAGAATTAACTGAACAGTCAGTCCATCCACCAAGGGCAGCTGGCCTGGCTTTGTCTCTATGCCCCACACATTGTAACTATGTGACAGAGGACAAATTCATCTCCATGAAACTCCACTTCCTCTTCTGCAAAATGGGAACAATCACAGAACCTGGTATCTAACTAACCACAGTCCCATCCTGTCCGTTTGCACGAGAGAATCAGTGAAGTGTGGCTGGACCAGGGACAGGCATGCAGGGCGTGGTTCCTATATACTAATTACCATTACTTTGGAAAGCATTTAGTTGACCTTAGAGTAACTTCACCTTTGAGCCTGAGTATGACATTTTTTAAAAGATGCATCATCATAGGCAGTTCTGTGGCTCCATAAGAATTGGGATGAGAACACAGTTTAAATACACAATGTCACCTTTACAGCAAATGCAAAGGCTTGTGACAGCCACAGTCAGAACAGGGAGTCTAGGATGGCTCCTGCCAGCCCAGGCTGCCTACAAGGGGCAGGGGTGACTGTTTCCAACAGGGAAGCCAGGCTGATACACCAGACAAGGTGACTGTTCCCTGCCAATAACCCAGTCCCATCCTCACTCCGGCCCCTGACAGAAGCCCTCGTGTCACTGTTTTAAAGTTGGGGAACTGGAGCATGGATGGGGTGAATGATTTGCTGCTGGTGGACACAGGGCCGTTGGGAACAGCCAGGATCTGAACACAGGCAGTCTGGTCCCAGTGCAAGGGCATGGCCTTAATTAACCTCTAACCCTGTGATGGTGAACCTAGGACACGCGTGTCAGCACTGACACGCATAGCCATTTTTGATGACACACGGCTGCATACCAGAGAAGTATGGGGCCGCATGCCAAGAAGGACGCTTCATCCTCGGCTCGGGCACGGCCAGGTGCAGTGGCCGAGGATAAAACATTTGCTGTAGAGTAGACACTCTGTGCCGGAGGTCTGGAGGCCAAAACAACAGAACTCCAGCACAGAGCGTCTAGTTCTGGTACTTCCGGTTAGGCCGTTTTTCTCAAAGTGACACACCACCCGAGTTATGCTCGGTATTTTGGTGAATTTTGACACACCAAGCTCAAAAGATTACCCACCACTGCTCTACGCTGTGGGTAGACAGAGCCCATGGGCAGTGAGCTTCCTGCTGCATGTTCTAGAACCACAGGATGCTAGAGGTAGGGGGTGCTCAGGGGAACTTTAGTTCAGTGCCCTTACTTTACAAACAGGATCAGTAAAGTGTGGGCAGGAAAGCCCAGAGAGTGGACAAGCAGCCTGACCACAGTGCCAGGGCATTTAGTGGTCAACCTGGGGCCTGAACAGATACCTCTTGTGGGGATGAGAAAGGAGTAAACATATGTGTGTGTGCATGTACGTGTGTGTTCACACTCTGCAGACACGTATGCTCACTTATGACGGTGCCAGTGATGGGTAGAAACCAGGAGCATCTCCACTTACCTCTACTTTCTCCACCAGAGGCTTCACCTCGGCAAGGTCCACGTCCTGCAGCTCCCGAGACATGTCCCTGTTGTCACTGCCTGTGTGTGAGGGGACAGGGCCAGGAGGTTAGCACTTTCACTGAGAGAGGTTCCCGGAAGGAAACAAGTCCGAGTCTGGAAAACAAGACCTTGCTCTGCCAGTAGCCTCCCCCACCCCCGGCTGCATGTTTAGGTCCCCGCCCGCCCCCCGCCCGTCCCCAGCCCACAGCGCCATCCTGGCCTTGCCCCTGCAACAGGAAACGGAGCCTTCTGGACAGGACTGCCTTTCCTATGGAACAGCCGGACCAGCTCTCAAAGCCAGCTCCCGCATCCCGTCCAGGCCTGCCCGCCACACCCAGGACGTCGCTGGCTGCATGTTAGAAGAACCGCATTGCTGATCCCAAAGTCGGGTAGCCCCAGGTTGACAACCAAAAGGGGACAGAAGGTCACAGAATGCCCACCATGGGCAGGCATGGCACACACTTCTTCCTCTTTCACCCTCACAGTGCCCCAACAGACAGGTGGTCAGAGGGACACTGCGTACCCATCCCTGTGCAGGGCTCCTACTGCATACTTGGGGGAGGAGGGGCAGGCAGGGCAAACTTCAGGCCCAGGACCTGCCACACTGAACGGTCAGTAAGATTTTCAAAGAAAATGAGCAAAAGTGGCTGGGCGGGGCGGGGAGGGGGCCAGAGGAGGTCCTCATTGGCGCTGACACAGGCTGAGCCAGAGGACCGGGAGGTGACAGCCACAGAGCAAGCAGGGGACAGAGATCCAGATGGAGGATGGCTGCCGTGATCCACCCCCCGGGGAGCGTGATCCACCCCCCGGGGAGCGAGGCTTGGGCAGACCGTGTACTGAGCATGCTCCTGGGAGGTTGATCCGGGAGCTGGGGATATAAACATTTCTTCCTGCAGATGGAAAGTCAAGCTAGAGGTGTGAAGTGTGCACCAGCACCGGGCGAGGCACAGAGAACCTAGGCAGAGGGCTAAGGGCCACAGCAGGCAGAGGACAGGGAGAAGGAGTAAGTGACAGGAGTCCAGCCCCCCGCCCCCATCCCCCTGAGTGCTCACAGACCCTGACCTTCGGAATCCTGAATCGGGAAACCTGCCGGAAACCACCTTCACTGAGGTCTTCACGCTAAAACACTCCGGAGTAGAAAGCTAGGCCCCAAGCTACCCAGGGCACCACAGACCCAACGGTCAGAGAGAGTGCAAGCCTCTGAATTCTCAGCCCAGGCTCACTGGTACAAAGAGCCAGCTCCCAGAACCCACAAGGACCCTTTCTGTGAAACACCTGTCAGAGGTCAGTGGGCAACAGAGTCTGCGCCATCTCCCAATCATCCCCAATGCCAACACGTGGCATTGCGGGGGCAGGGCCCCTGAGATGCTCTGGTCCGAGGCCCCAGTGGATAACCAGCCCCACAAGAATGCCTTTTATGCAGCCTTTAGAGACCAAGCTCCAGAACATTCTGAAAACAAAGTCAGTTTTATATTTGTGTGCATTCCTGGGCGGCGGCCAGCTCAGAGTCCAGAGAAGTGCAGAACTGAGGTCAGTCGGCCTTGCTAATTCAGCATGTTCATGGTCCCGAGACCCTGGCCTGAGGGACACCTCGCCTACACAGCCTCGGGAGCCTTCCAGAAGCCCAGCAATGCCACCCCTCCCGCTGAGAGCCAAAAGACTTCACCTTCCAGGACTCGGGGTGAGAGTGGGGTTTGCCACTGTCCCCTGGGTGGGCTCAGACAGACCTTCTTCGGCCCCGTCCGGGGCTCCCAGGACAGGCAGCCTTCCTCGTCTCCCTACCTGCCCCCTCCCCCCCGCCACTCCCAGCATTACACTGGGGTTTGGCAAAGTGGGATCGCAGCTCGCTTGCTGAACAGATGAACAGTTCTGTGTGGCTTAAATAGCAAGGCTTGTGTTTAAACTCACTCTGAAACTATCATAACCCACAAGAAGGAAATACCTTGGAAGCAAGTCTACATCGTAAGGACTCAAGCCCGTGCTGCAGTCCCGCCCAGCGTGGTTAGTTCTCCTTGATTTCCAGACGCTGCGATCACGGTAGACCGTCGATACCCCCCCGGTCCCCCATTGTCCTTCAGAAGAGGAAAGGGCTCGACTCCAGCCGTCATGATTCCCCAGCATGCTCCTGGTGACACCTCTTTACCCCTCACTTCCTCTTCCTTCCTACAGCCCAGCTTCCTGACCACCTGGGGCGGAGGCGAAACATTGGGCAGTCTCCCTTCAATATTTGAGCATCGCTGAATTTGGGAGCTGGAGGGGGCTCGGGGTCATGGGGAAGCTCAGAGGTGAGGCCATTGAGAACTATGACAGTGTTTATGAAAACTAGGGGACATGTGTCACGTCTGAGGCACTTTTGACTGTCACGACTGGGAGATGCTCATGGCGCCGTAGTGGGTGGGTGACCACAGATGGCATGCACAGTGCAGTCCCCAGAGCAGAATTCTCCGGCCCCAGCATCACAGTGCTGAGGGGAGACACCCTGATCTACACCAGGAAGCATCCAGCAAGTGCCCTGGGACCCCAAAGTCTGCAGGGAGACTGCAGGCAGCAGAGGAAGCCTCTTGTCCCTGGGGGTGTGGAGGCTGCAGGCCGGCCGGTCTGCAGTCAGTAAGTGTGAATGCCCCGGTAGGGAGCGTTGGGCGGGATCTCTATCTAGGTCACTGCTCACAGTGACCAAGGATGCCCAGACCGGCTGCAGAGTGAGTGTGCCCTCTGCACCCTGATCACCACCCCCGTGCCCCCCAGCTGCCAGTGCTCACCCTGCAACGGGCAGGGAGACAGCTGGGCTGCCCCATTCTGTCAACCTGGGCCAACTGAGGGCCAACCCTTCCCCTGCCAAGAGTTGTTCCCTTGACCCAACAACTCTACAAACTTTTATTCCCAAAGCCATCTGACTAAAGGAAATCTTAGATGGAAGTTCGATATAGAAAAACACACTTACGGGGGCGGGGGGTGCAGGGGGGAGCTGACATGCTGTGGATAAAGCTGGGGAACAGGGCCTGACACCCTCAGCAGCCCCTGGGGCTCCCCTTCCCTACCATCTTCTTCCTACCCCATGAGGCAAGAACTGTCCCCAAAGACCACCTGGGTTCAGGAAGCTCCATTGGAAACAGTGAGCTTTTCGGGCGGCTTCCTGTACTAGGCTCTCCGGTGCCCAGCACTGAGCGCCCTACCATGTGACAAGTCAGGGACATGGCCGTGAACTTACAGACCCAGTCCTGCTCCTGGAGTCCCCCAGCTCCCGCTCATCAGGCCAGTCACAACTGTCCTGTCCCCCCTCCAGGCTGCGCTGTCCTGGAGGGTGGAGCGGACGTGGCCGGCTGCTGTATCTCTGGGGTACAGGTTCCCTCCTGGAACAGCTCACACTGGGGCAAATCCTTCCTTGTGATGAAGGCTGGCATCACACTGAAGGACGGGCAGGAGTCCCCCGCCTCGACCCACTGGATGCTGACAGCACACACCTACCCTCCCCACACCCGCTAAGAACAAAAACTGACCAGGGACTTTGCCACATGTCCTCTGGGGGCAAAATCGTTGCTGGTTAGGAATCACGAATGTAGGGCAGTTCCTGGTACAAACCCAGAGAATATCTGTTAGATTCGGTTCCTACTTCGTCTAGAGTGCGTGCAAACACACACACACATGCACGCACATGCACACACCCACTACAAGTTCACTGTAAGGCTGAAGTCCCAGGGGTCTGAGTGCCCGTTCAGCAATGGCATAGTCAGCTCAGATATGTGGCCAAGATGGAGAGGTTTCGATGCTCACATGCTTACTCTTGGCCACAATTCTCTATGGGGTTCAAATTCAGAACCCCAAGACCACAAGTCTCATTCAGAGAAGCAGTTCCTGCAGGGCACGCTGCCTTGTGGGCTACATCAATCTCCTTCACCAGGAGGGACAGCTGGGAGGCGGCCTGGTTTGGGGCGCTGTGGCTGCTGTCCCCCGCCTGCCCCAAGCACCACTTAGAGTTTACACCCAGGGGTCACCCCCGCCCCAACCGCCCCGGTGCCACACTTAGCTCAGTAAGTTCTCTCCCTGGGCTTGAGGCCGAGCGCTGGAAACCAGTTCCCACCCGTGTCCCCCACCTCCTGGAAAGTCCCAGAGCAGAATGTGGGACCGAAAAGAGCAACAGCCATTGTTTAGCAAACAGGGAGACAGGGTAAGGCCACCCCGGGCACCATGATGGGAACGCAACGTCAACCCCCAGGCCTCCCACTGCACCGTACAGGCTGGCGGACGGTGAAGTCCCTCTAACCTTGTCCCCAAGCAGCACAGACAGAAGCCCCTTCAGACATGCAGTTAGGTCAGGACAGGGCCCCTTTCACTAAAACCCTACTCAGTACCAAAAACTGGGTTCCAAGTCACCCCACCAGCTGCCAGACTGGTTCCTACCCCCCACTTCCTCTTTTCCCACCTCCCTCCCCAGAAGGAATTCAGAGAAACCCAACATCAGACAGGTGAAAGGAAGGGAGAAGACTTGATAGTCAGACCGGGGTGTCATCACTGATTAGTTCTGTGATCCCTAACAAGGTATATAACTTCTCAGCCTCGGTTTTCTCATCTGTAAAGTGGGCATAATAGTCCTGCTCCCAGCAAGTACCAGTGGGGCTTAGACACTGGCACACAGAATCTGGTAAACAGCTTTCCTGGTTGTCTCAGAGACCCAGGGACATCTGTGAGGAGGACACCACCTTTGTTTTACACAATGTGAGCCTCATAGTGGCGCAGCAAGGAGGGGGACACACAGAAGACGTTCAGCAAATGCCACGAGTCTCCAATAGTCAGACTCAGTGCTCCACTACACGGATCTCCTCTCCTTTATCACTGCTGATCAATGAGTAACGAAGGCCCAAGGGGGCTGGGCAAATACCTTTCCGGTTCAACAGACTCAGGAGACAGTCAGCAATTAGCTGGACCTCCTAGGTTCCAGGAGAAGAGAAGACTGTGACCCCAAGGACCAGAGGGCAGTGGGCAGAGGCATCTCAGCCAATCTGAGGCCACATGAGAATTGTTAGCCAGTCGCCGGGGGGAGGGGTGTGTGTGGGGACACACAGCGCGTGGCTCTCAGAAGTCTTGGTGGAGCAACAGGAACACTGGCTTCAGTCAGGGCGTGGGGACACTCTCCCTCTCGGGGCCTCAGCTTCCACCTGTAAAACATGAAGCCTGTGTCCCGAGCACATCACATGGTCCATGAGAAAATGGGGCAGATGGGAGCCCAGGCAGGAAAGTTCTGCACCAAGACCCTGCCCAGCTCCGCTCTGCCTGGCAGTCAGTCCCTGCTCCGCTCCTGACGGCAGCCCCCTCCCTGTCCATGAGACGGGAGCCTGCCTCCAGCTGGGGCACTTCACCAAGCCACTGAGGGGCACCTGTCCGCCCACGGTCTTCAGCAAGCTCTCCCGGGCCCCTGGAACCTCGTCGGGGAGGGGCAGTGGTGGAGTCCAGCAGAGAAACACCCGGGCATGCACTGGGGTCTCCGGGAGGCAGCCTCCCCAGTGGGACTGGCCACAGGAGGCCGCAGTGAGACCCCACGGACACACCGTGACAAGAACACCAGGAGCCACTTCCATGGGGCTGCCTTTCAGCATGACAGGCACCATCACGCTCACCGTCTCATGGGTCGGGAAACTGAGGCGAAGAGAGGTTAAGAAGTGTGCCCTGAATTGCCAAGCATCAGACTGACACGGGTTAAAACAACACGAGAGGCTTAGCTGACCGCGACATCAGGTTGACCTAAACACATACACCCATAGGTAGGCTGTTCTAAGAAAGGGAGGCTTTTCCTTTGTGTGTCACCCAGGGAGTCACCCGCTTCATCACTGAGCCACCACCAGCAGGCCAGGCTCTGGGCAAAGTCCACATCTCAGAGTGTTCTATTCTCCCAGGAGAACTGCTGTGGGTCTCCCCCAAACGGCCAATACAGTACTTGGAAAGGGTGCTCGCTGTGCTGTCCAGTGTGTTCCTCAGGGAGCCCCTGGGAGGGGTGGGCATCATCACTCCATGGTGGGTGACCCGGAGCTCACAGCAAAGACTCACGTGACTTCCTGAAAGCTTGTCCCCCCCACCACCACCGAGGGAAAGACGATGGAAAACTCCCTCCTTGGATGGGGGTGCAGATGTGGAGGGGAGGGTTGGGCGGACCACAGCCCCCTGGAGTCCCTCCTGAGTACAATAGAGAGGGAGAGGGAGGCTCAGAGAGACTGTTGACAAGTTTGTCTCGATTGCAACTGTCAGCAATTAGCCCAGGCTGTGTCCCCTCTGCCGCATGCCTGGTCAAAAAGCCACAGGGAAGTGGTTTCTCTCCTACACACTGGGTTCTTCTTTATTCCTTTTTGAGAGAGAGGGGAAGGGGGAAGAGAGAGAGAGAGAGAGAGAGAGAGAGAGAGAGAGAGAGGAACATCAAGCTGTTGTTCCACTTAGTTGTGGCAGTGATTGCTTCTCGTATGTGCCCTGACTGGGCCCTAACCAGTGACCTCCGGGTTCAAGCTGGCACCCTTGGGGGTCAAGCCCAACCTGTGACTTCAGGGTCAATCTGGTGACCTCAACATTCCAGCCCAAGCTTCGATCCACTGTGCCTCCGGCCAGGGCCACCCTGCATCAGTGGTTAACTTTCGCAGACCAGCACGAAATTCCTGGTGGACCGGTGGTTGAAAACCACGGATGCAGAGGACAGAACCGAAAAGAGGGGCGGGGTGAGGGACCGATGTGCGCTGCTGGTGTCCGGCTTCACAACTCCTTGGAAGGTTCCAGAGAACAGCCCCATGTCCACGTGAACCTCGAGGAAAGTAGCCTCAGGGGCACGCCCTGGATGTCCCAGCTTTCTGTGGGTCTGTTCTTTGTCCTTTCTGTGCCAAAGAGGTTTTGACATCACGCAACAGGGCAGTTCACGGGTCTTCCTGATGTTTTCTGGACATTCTGAAACTCAAAAGCTCCGGGGAGTGTGCAGAAGTGGGCGGCCTTAACTCTCAGCCTTTTTTCTAATGTAATTGACATAGTCAACAATTCGGACCTAGAAGATTCTCCAGTTTAGGGGAAGGAAGGTCGGGAATAGGGCTTTCAAACTCAACCAAATGGCGCTGGAGAAGACACTGGAGTAGGAACGCCTCGAGGGGCCAGAGCTCTGCTCCCACGGAGCCTGAAACTCGGCAGCATTCAAGAAGGAACTCTCTGATGTCGTAGGAGTGAAAATGGGATCACTGCAGAGCAGGCAAATGCCAACCTCATCCATTCCCGGGGCACAGGCTGGAGACAGAACAGGACTCCTCTGTGTTCCACGGAGCCCGGAACCAGCACGGACACGGCCATAGAGAGAGGGGCTGGGACACAACAGCAAGGAACAGAAGGAGTTGGGGCCCACCACCACCCATGCCCTTCTCAGCAACACCAAGGAAAAACACTGGGAAACTTTCCAGTGGGTTCCCAGGGGAGTTTTGGCAGCTGGACCGGTCTGTTTGGTAGAGAGAAGGCGACAGTCTGAGGGCACACGTGTGCTAACCGGAAGCTCAAAGCACACCAGTCAGGGTACAGGACCTTTCTGTGAATCCACGGGAATAGGACAAGCGGCACTGGGTGGCCCGCGGGATCACGTGGAAAGCACACAGATGGAGCCAGTGCTCGTACAGGAAGTGGAAACAGAGTCTTCCTGCAAAACCCTTCGTCCCTGAGATGGGATGATTGCCACACTGACAGGGCCCTTCCCTGACACGGTCCTTCTACCCTCTGGGTGGCTTTCCAATCCTTCCTACACGAGATGGCCCAAGTCCTTCTCTTCTAGAATGAAGGTTTCCTTTGAGCGACGCTGAGTACCTACCAAGTGCTGGGCCCTCAGGCCTAATGGGAGAAAGGGCGAGTAGAGAAACACAGTCTAGAATGACCCAAGGAGGGTGACGTGAGAACATGAAAGGTGCCCAATCTGCACCCAGAGCAGAACATCAGGGACAGCTTTCGGAAAAAGCAGGCAAGCTGAGAAATTCAAATGGAGAGGGGAGAGGGTGGAGGGTCCCCAGCTGTAGAGTCCTTTGAATACCCTCTTTTTCTTTCTTTCTTTTTTTTTTTTTTTTTTAGTTTTTTAGTGAGAGCAGAGGAAGCAGAGAGACTCCTGCATGAGCCTGACCAGAATCCACCTGGCAAGCCCCCTAGGGGGCGATGGTCTACCCATTTGGGGCCATTGCTCTGTTGCTCAACAACAGAGCTATTTCAGCAACTGAAGCAGGCCATGGAGCCATCCTCAGCACCCAGGGCCAACTCACTTGAACCAATCATCAAGCCATGGCTATGGGAGAGGAAGAGAGAGAGAAAAGGGGAAGGAGAGGGGTGGAGAAGCAGATGGTTGCTTCTCCTGTGTGCCCTGACTGGGAATCGAACCTGAGACATCCACACACTGGGTCAATGCTCTACCACTGAACCAACTGGCCAGGGCCTGAATCCCCTAATTCTTAAGAAAGCCTCTTGCCTGACCAGGCAGTGGTGCAATGGATAGGGTATCAGACTGGGACACGGAGGACCCAGGTTCGAGACCCCAAGGTCTACAGTTTGAGCTTGGGTTCATCTGCTTTGAGTAGGCTCACCAGCTTGAACCCAAGGTTGCTGGCTTGAGCAAGGGGTTACTTGGTCTGCTGTAGCCCCACGGTCAAGGCACATATGAGAAAGCAATCAATGAACAACTAAAGTGCCGCAATGAAAAATTGATGCTTCTCATCCCTCTCCCTTCCTGTTTGTCTGTCCCTATCTATCCCTCTTTCTGACTCTGTCTCTGTCAAAAAAAAAAATTTTTTTTAAAGAAAACCTCTTGTACCCATATTCAGAGAGGACTGCCTAGAACCTTTGCAAAGTCAGTGGGGTAGAGCCAGGGGTCCAATGGGGATGAAACCCGAGTCCCCATCCACCCCTCTAAGCTGAGCCACACCTGGGCATAGAATGTATGCTTGTACAGAGGTTTCTATAGGTGTAAGGAGGGCGGTATAAACTAAAAGATGAACTCAGCACAGGGCATTTCAGAAGGCTAAGGAGCCTTGCTTCCTCCCACCCCACCCCCACCCCCCAGCAGGAAGCACACGCTGCTGGACCTAAAAGCCAACAGGAGGGAGCGGCCAGGGGTGGTAAAGTCAAAGAGTAGACTGAAGACACAGCCTCTTGTGGCCCCGAATGATGTACTCTGTTCAATTCTGTAGAGCCAAATCAGAAGTCCCCCAGAACATCCCCCAAGGGCCCAGGTCTCTCCTCACAGGACACCAGCCGGGGGCACTGGGTTCTGTTGCCACTCTGAATGGCCCACCCCCTCTGCACAGCCTCCAGCAGCAAGCCTGAGCTGACACAGCAAGAGGCAAAGCAAGTGCTCACGGAATTAACCTCGAAGTCTGCCAACAGAGACCGCCACCCAGCCTGTCCCTGTCTTCAAGTGTAAAGAAAAGGGACAGTGAAGAGGGCAGGCCTGTGACCAGGCTGAGACCAGGAGGCAGGAGGGGCGGCTTGAAATGAATGTGGGCAACCAGGTCCATGCTCCAAAGACAGGTCCGGGTCCCTGCCATCCACGGCCAAGCAGAAGCAGACGCCTTGAGAATGTCGTTTGTGAGAATTATTGACAGGCACCTATGTGGTGTTCCTGCAGCCTGGGGGCACTGTTCTCAACTCTTGTACAGGAATGAACTCAATCAATATTATGTGTCCTCATGAGACGGAGGGCGTTATGCTCATTTTATAGGGGAAGAAACTGCAGTGCTGAACCCCTAATTGCCTGTGTACACTTCTCCTTCTAGCAAGTTCTCTAGGCACCCCACCATGTTTCAGGGAAAAGAACAAGATTTTTCAAGGAGGACTCTCCAAGCTCAAAGCCTGGCTCTCCCATGTTGAGCCCTGGGGCTGCAGGCAAGTCCCTTCCATTCCCCGGCCTCAGAGTCCTCATCCATTCCATGGAGCCAGTGCAGCCCAGGCAGAGGGGTTGTGAGGACCGGAGGGGATGAGGGAACTCGGCAGCTGATGTGGGGAGAGAGGTCCTGCCCCATCCCTGTTACAATCCTGGATGCTGAGTCACCACCCCGGCTTCCTGTAGGAGGCACAGGGAGCTTGAGTCACCCCTTGGATGGGATTCCCAAGAGGTGGGTCCCATGGAAGAAGCTTCAGGCCATCAGAAAAACACAATGGGATCTTTCTTCTCCATCCACAGTAAGGCAAGCTCAGGCCTCAAGCCGGGGCCAGGAGGTCAGTGCACCCCAGGGGCCCCCAGCTCTGTTCTGATCCATCCAACCGAAAGGGGGCAGCCTGAGTCCAGCCAGCAATCACTCAGCAGCAGGGCGGTGGCCCTTCTCACTAGACTGATTCTGTTCATCACTCAAGAATACCCGCTTTACATAAAAAATAAGTAAATAAATAATAAACAAAGCATCACAAACATACAGTCTGGAAAGCTTCCTCACTAGACACTTGGGGAAGATCCAGTTGAGTTTTGGATAGTGCCTCTGACCACCTTCAATTCCCACCTGGGGGCCCCAGGAGAGGGGTCCAGAGAGGCGAGTTTTAGTTCTACCTGTGCCTTGGTGAATTGCTCCCTGTCTCTGGATCTCAGTTTCCAACTATAAAGAAGGTGGGCTGGGAGCTTGTGTGAATTTTTAGTCCCATTCCAAATGATGAAACCAACAGTCAGCAATCCTGGACTCGCTGGGTGTGCCAGAAATGCTCTCAGGAGAGGAGACCCCCAACAAATGTTCAAAGAGCTCCCTGGAAAGCCAAACCCAACGCTATCAGCTATCACCGGAGACCACCAGGGGAATCTCTGGGGGAAGAGTCACACAATGCATTCAGTGTATGTATCTGAACTCCTAACCGAGCACCAGCCCCTGGGCCAGGGGCCAGGTGCCAGGGTACTGGGCGAGGCCAGCAAACCCTTCCTCCACACCCTCCGGCAGCTCAACCTTGAGTAGAGGACAAGGTGCCACAAAGCTAAGAAGTCACAGGTTAGGGGACACCCCCAGTTTTGCTCCTTATACCAGAGTACCATCCCTCCAGATGTGTCTCACACTTCTTCACCCCACCCCCACCCCGACACCACCCCACTGCCAACCTGGCACTTGGCACCCAGGACTGTGGTCTGTGCCTCCCCTGCAATTCCACCCTGACTGGCGGGCCCTTTGAGGGCAGGTGCTGGCATTCGCTCTTGCTGTACCGTATGTCAATTCACCTTTGGGAAAATCAGGTAAGCCTCCAAAATTCCTCTACAGGAGGAGGCTGGAAGGTTTGCATTGGAATGTGGTTTTCATAGCAAGAATAAGGTCTGTATTTAGATATTTTGTTCCTTTGAGGTGGCTAAGAAGCTTCAGGGTAGCTGATGGATGGTATGAGGGGACAGAAGCCCTCCTGTGGCCACTGGCTGGGTCCTCTTTAAATCTTCATCTTTCCCAGGAACTTAAAGGGACCAAACAATCTGAAGTGCCCAGGACACCTCTGAAGGAGAGTTGGTCTTGGGCACAAGATAACCGGCTTATCCCCATCAGACACAACTCTCCCCCCCTACACACACACACACACACACACACACACACACACTCACTCACACCGCTGCCAGTCACCTTCCCCTTCCAAGGCAGACTGGCGCTGCCCCTGACCATAGGGGATGATTGACAAGAGGCAAAGGCGACAGACAGGAAAGTGGGGGAGGGGGTAAGGAAACCATCCACTAAAACCTAGCTTAGGTCACTAATTTGACAGCGGCAGTGACAGCGCCTTTCCCCTGACCCCACCACGTTGCACAGGTCCTGCCCAAGGCTGAATCAGAGACCGCTATGGAGGGACCGTCCGAGCAATTCCAGCTGTTCTCTTCCCTGGAGAGCAGGCCAGGCGGGCCAGGCAGCGGGGGCGAAGAGGAAAGCGGGGGAGGGTGGGCGGAGGCGAAAATGACGCCACTCCTAGCTCCAGCTACCGCAGGGCCACCAGAGGCCCGCACAAAACCCCCTACGCCAGGCCATCTCTCCCAGGCCACCACAGCGCCAACCCTGGGCCACCTCTGGGGGCGCACCCTGCCCAGCTGCGGTTGCTCACACACGCTCCCTCCCGCGCGCCTGTCGTAAGCGCTGTGATACACCTCTGATCGTTCCCCAACACACACACACACACACACACACGCACGCACGCACGCACGCACGCACGCACACTGGCTTTGTCAATCAGCCCCTGCCCCTCAGATGCATATTCTTTCTCGCTGGGTTTGGGAACCAGACACACCCACACCCCCTCTCCAGCCTAATCTCCAGCTTCTACCCACCTCCTTTCTGCAAGAGCACGCTCACAATTTCTGCTTCCCCAGACACCCCACTCCAGCGATACAGCCCCTCACACCCACAACCTCCTACACACACACACACACACACACACACACACACACACTCTCCTAGGTCCTCACCCTGCTCCCACTTCCAGCGATCTCCTGGCCCGCACCTCCAGCGGTGACTCGAGAAGGTTGGGAAGCGCAATCCAGATGTTTTTTTCCTGCAGGCTCTCCACAGCCTCCCGGGATTGAGCCCCAGAACCCAGAACCCCACCTCCCTGGATACGGAAAAGAAGAGCGGAGACTCTTCTTTTTTTTCCCCTCTTCCCTAATCGACATCCCCCCACACTCCAGAGCTGACGGTGCCCCAAATTTCCACACGCCCTCACCACGGGGTCACCACGCACTTGCAGCTCCCGGGAGACTACTAAATGTGCGCGGTTCAGGAGTTGCAGCAACACCCAAGAGCGATCGACACCCCCTACCCCCGCCCAGCAAGAAGAGGGCATGTGGCTTACCTAGCGTAGAGGGAGAAAGGCAAAAGGAGCTGAAGCTAGGCTGGCGGTGCCAGGTGTGAATGGAAGAGAGCGGCGTAGATGGGCGTGCGCTCAGTAGACTAAGCCGAGAGCCAGGCGAGGTTTGTTTATGTCCAGGAGGAGGGAGACTTTATAGGCGTGTGGCCCCGCCCCTGCCCCGCCCCTCCTCCAGGGCCCACTAGCTGCGGGGACACACCCCTTGCCCGCGCCCTACTCCCTCGCCCCTCCCGCTCCCGCCTGCCTTCTCGCTCATCTCTGCCGGCGCTCGCCGGCGCCCGCTGGAGCCACCGCCTGTTGCGCAAGCAAGCCATAGTAGGGGCGCAGCGGGGAGGGGCCTCTGGGCTGGGGCTGCTGTTCCGCTCTGGAGTCCCCTCACTGGCCTGAAAGGCCAGGACCTGGACGTGTCCAGTGGGCGTACGTACACGGGGCCTGCAGTTGTGCATTTGTGCGCTTGTGCATGTGCACGCTCATGTATTTGCTTGTGGACTTACTTATGTGTGTCCCTGTGTGACCGAGGGGTTCCCATCTAGGTCTCAGAATTTCTTCTTCCTTGTTTCCTCGCGCCATGCGCTGATATCGACACCCCCACTTCTCCTAGGTCTTAACTCCTAAGGCCCATTTTAGCTGCTTTCCAGCGTGCGAGCTGCCTCCTGGGCTCCTCCGACCAGCCAGCGAGCGCCCTGCAATCCTCGCCCAATTCTTACTCCCTGTTGTGTCAACTGTCTGCAGAAATCCTCAATCCCATTTAATCTCCTCCATCCTGCTCCCCCCCATTCTAATGCCAGGGCAAACCCCTTCCCCTCCACTTCCCTAGTTCTAAACCCACCTGCCCTTTTGTCTTCCCGTGACCTTCTAGTCTCCCCAGGGGCCTGGCTGGGAAGATTCTGACCCCTTCCTCTCCTGGTTCCTGGAACTTACACTGAGCACCCTTTCCACCCTTAGCTCTCCTCTGCTGTCTTGCTGGTAATTACTGCCTTTGTGTTCTCAACCTGCACGACGTATTAGAATCCCCAGTGGAACTTTTTTTAAAAGGTGAGCGCCAGGGCTCCACCCAGGGCCAGTTTAATCAGAACCTCAGGGAGTGCAGACCAGGCACTGGAGGATTTTGAAAGCTCCTCGGGTAATTCTAATGTGCAGCCCTGGTGAGAAACACCACACTAGAGGAACATCATTGCAAACAGGAAAGGAGTGTCACCATCCCAAGCCTGGACATAGTCATTGTCCCCAGACCCCGTGCCCAGCCTTGTATTTGCAGGCTCCCACCCTGCCTCTTCTGGCTGGTTATGGACCTCTTCATGCCATTGATCAAGGCAGGGGACTTGGCTATCCTCTGCGCATCTAATTTACCTCCTTAGGTCCTGACATCTACTTATTCTGTCATTCCACAAATATTTAGTGAGTCGAGTCGCTGCTGAGCCAGGTTCTGTGCTCAGCCACTGGGAAAAGGCTGAAAAAGCAAAATCCTTTCCTCCAGGGGCATACATACCCGAGAGCCCTGCGTCTCAATATGCCCATTCACGCAAGAACGGGAAGCCGAGCTATCTCATTCGGTAATGGGACTGAGCACCTACGATGTCCAGGCACCATGCTAGACATGGGGATGTGGCGATGGCCAAAAGTTGCCTCCTCCACAGGCACCCTATTGTCTGATGACCCTCCCATATCTGGCAATCTGCACAACAGCTCTGTTCCCCGCCCCGCCCCCCCACACATTCATTCCCCTTACCTCAACTGTTTTTGGCTTTCAACAAACATTTGTCCAGCACCGTGGTTTGCTACGTGCCAAAGTACAGGGAGTCGAGTTCACAAGCCTAGAGGAGGCTGCCTATTCCTTCAGTCACAAATGCAAACCCCAGTGTGTGGGCTGGAGAAAGGCACTTTGCCTGGTGAGGTTATTTCCTGCCCCTTTGAGGAAGTCTTTGGGGCAGAACACACAGAGCAACCCAGACCTGAGCCAGAGGGCCCCAACTTGCCTGGTGGGAAGCAGGGCTTGTGCTTAGGAGCCCCACACTTCTGGGTGGCAGTGAGCAGAGAACAAATTAGGAGGGGGAGGGGGAGGGATGATGGTTCCAGGAGCACCTGGAAGAAGAGAGAATTAGAGCAGGGAAGGAGAATTTTCTGAGCGCGGTGGTGTTCTCAAACCAGGGTGAAAGGGGACCCTGGGACCCCACGCTGTGTCGTAAGGGCCAGCCCAGAGTTTTTCCTTCTGTGTTGTATTGGATTGTTGCTTCTCTCCCTGAGCCCTGGATGTAGTGGTTTCTGCGTGCTTAGCTAAGGCGGCCACGCTCTAGGAAAGACTGGCTTTGGTGCGGCCCTGGGTGCCCACACCAATGGAGGGTGCCCACACCACCACATCCCCCAGCCCAGGCCAGCTGAGGCAGCAGAAGCTCTTGGAGCCAAATGCAGCACAGCTGCATTGAGCAGTTTCAATTATTTCTCGTTCTCGCTGGTCAGCGATAGACTTAGATTGCGTGCATGTGTTGCAAATCCATCACAAGGTGAGGCTGGATTTTCTGGACGAACGTCCCCTGGACATTTCTATTTAGCAACACCTTAACTTTTATCCTAGAATGTTTGAACGGAAAGGACCATAGCGATTGGCTAGTTCCACCTTCTTCCTTGGAATAAGTGAGTACTCCGAGCTGAGACACTGGAGAGGCAGCGGGGAATCATGGGAAAGAACACCTGATTTCGGTACTTAGGAGCTGTGTGTCCTTTGGGCGGTTACTATGCCTCTCTGTGGACCCATGTCCTCGACATGCCCAGGGAGGAAATGGGTGAGGGGAGCCATCAGGCATTTCAGCCAGTTTATGAGCCCACCAATGCGGTCCTATATTCTCTCCCCTCCTGCTGAGAAAGTGCTCCTGGGAAACCAGGATCTTCTGACTCCAGTGCTGGGCTCCCTGTGCATCCCCTCCCTCCTCAGGCCCCTATGTCTCCCTCTCTTCTGGATCATTCTAATCAACAAGCTCACCTTTACAGTCAGTGGCCCACTGGACCAACCCTGTCTTGATCCGGAGTCTCCCTCCCGTTCCTGCAGCCCTGGGTTTAATTTATCAAGTTCCCCATGGACCTCGCCAAATACTTCTACACAGCTGGTTAGGGGAAACAACAGCCTTCGCACCATCATCTCCCCCGGCTCCCACCTTTCTCAGGTCCTCTCCCTGTCACCGTCAATCATTATCACTGTCCTTGTCCCCTCCCATCTCCCCTGGCATCCGGCACAGGGGTCGATGCATGCACACGCTGAGTAAATATTGGTTGAACCAGTGGAGCAAATGCGTGTTTTGCTTCGACCTCTCCCCACCTTTCTGCCGCCTTTCTTGGACTCAGTGGGAGGGGAAGGGCTCCTTCTGCCTGCAGGGGCCCAAGGAAAGGACCCCCAACTGTGGGCCTGTATAGATTCTCCCCTTTCTCTCAGGTCATGCCTGACCCGTCATAACCCAGTTGTGAGCGGTGGGGGGAAACCCAGTGCCCTTAGATGCTGGCCTACGTCCAGGCTATGGAAAGAACATCACGAGCATCAATGAAGAGCTCTACAACTTCCGGCCCACAGAAAATCAGCTTCTCTTCGTTCCCGGTGTGTCGTGCTTTATCAGGGCGGCCATAACAAACGCAGGGGCTGAGAACAACAGAAATGTGTGGTCTCACAGCTCTGCAGGCCAGATGTCCGCAATCAGCGTGCGGGCAGGGCCGTGCTCTCTCTGAGGGCTCCGGAAAGAACCTCTACTCGCCTCTCCCAGCTTCTGGAGCTTGAGGGACATCCTTGGCATTCATTCCTTTTGGCTTGTGGCTGTATGCCTCCGGTCTCTGCCTCCGTCGTCACATGGCTTCTGCTTTTGTGTCTCTGTCTCTGTCTCACTGCACCAGTCCTATTGGGTTCCGGTGCCCACCCCAATCCAGTGTGACCTCCTCTTAGCTAATTAATTGCCTCTGCAAAGACCCTATTTCCAAATAGAATCACATTCTGGGGTTCTGGAGTGGAAACGAATTTGGGAAGGACAAGACTCAACCCAGTGTGTGGTTTAACATGCACTTAATATCTGGAGCCTGCAGACCGACCCGCCATCCTGCCCCAGCAGCCACGCTGACACAGCCCTTACTGGCGTCCCAGCAGCCACCCCGTTTTCTGATGTCTGCCCTCTCCAGTCCTCTCCATCCTGTGCTCGGCTGTCATCTTGACCCACCTCCATCACGGGTCCTGCCTAACTAAGCCCACCATTGCTTGGGTCACCTGCCAAGTTCACCACCCCCTCCCGGCATGGCACTGGAAATGACCCTGCGCGTGGTCCCGTGACTCTCTCCTCTGCCTATCCTTGGGGTCACTCACCACCTTCCCTTGAATATTACACCCCTCACACCTTCCCCTTCGAATCTTTGACCAAGCTGGTTCCCCCTTCTAGAAGGTCCCCCTGTATCCCCTTTACCTACGGAGATTCCACTCATAGGTTGAAAGCACTTGTTCACCACCCGTTCCGGCTCCTCCCTTCCCGCCCCTCCTCCCTGAAGTTAGGCATATCCGCTAATGAATGGGAGCAGAAGTGACTTGTCTCACTTCTGGATGGGAACTTCAGTAGTCAGCATGTGATTCACACCCCACTGTCCCTGGTCCTGCCCCCGCCACCAGCAATGCTCCGAGGGTGGGGTGGGGGCTCCGTCCCCTGGGGCCTGGAGGGAGGAAACATGAGCAGAGCCCCCAGCTGACCCCAAGCCGACCTGTGACACAGGGAAGAAATAAACCAAGCCAGCTGCCACTAGGATTCTGAGGGGTTTTGTCACTGCGGCCTGACCCAGCCCATCCTGACTGAGTCACTGTCCTCCAAGGCCATGTCACATGTCAACTCCTCCAGGAAATCAACCCCTGCCCCCCCACCCCTGGTTCTTTCCCAACCAGATTCATTTTGTTTTCAATGCATACTGGCTGAGCATTCACAACCCATCGAGCCCTGGGTGAGACGCTGGGAAAAAACGCTGGCACAGCTACATGACGACAGTTGTTTTTCGTGTTAAGTACGAAGGTCGGGTCTCAGAGGACTCGACCCCAAAGCCTCACCTGTTCCGCAGGGTCAGGGGAAAAGCCTCCTGCAAAAGGGATATTGGAAGCAGGTAGCTCTTAACTTACTCCTGGATGAGCATGACCTTACTGTCTTCCCGTCTCCAGAGCACTTCACGCTTTCCTTGCCTTTCATTAGTTAGAAATCTTTGGAGTGTACGTGGCACACATATCATTTCAAATGGTGTCAGCAATATAAGGCAGGGCATACCTAGAGGTGCATGTAACATTGAAGTACAGAGAAAGACGGCTTCAGGGATGGCTGGATCCAGGGCCTGATGTTACCAAGTCTCTATCTCTCTAGCTCTCAGTATCTCCCAGACCAGTTTTAACTCAAGTTGGCTTTGTTCTCAGGCAGATTCTCTCTAGATTAAACCAGAAGGCTGTCAGGTAATTTTCGGTCAGTTAGTTAGATCCTTTCTCAAAGATCCCTTCTCAGCAGAGTCCTGGGAAAGTTCTTGTTTTCTCTGAGTGGCTGTGGGAGGGCTGAGGAGCCCATACGTATGCTTGACACCCACTCATTGTGACATCACTGGCCCGTCATGGCCCTCCACTAGCACCAGCACCAAGTGCACCTTCCAGCCTAACCTGCCTGCCCGCCCTGCCCAGTCACGCCAGGCACCTTGGCCTCTGTGCCCCTGCAGGGCAGAGCTCCCTGGACACGGGGCCAGCAGCTCCCCTGTTTTAGGAATGCACCGCCTTGCACAAGGCAGGCAAGACATAAGCGATGCTTGCTAATTGAATGGAAGAAAGGACGGAGAAAGGGAAGGAAGCATGAAGATTAGGACTTACGCTTAACCAATCAGCTTAAGACTTCTGCCATTCCTCCAGATGTAGGAGAAAGAATGGTTCTTTGGCATTTCCTAAGGTGTAGCTGCTCTTTTGCCTCTGAGTCTGCATGGCCTCTCTGAGCCAAGGATCGTCTGTGTCGGTAGAGAAACTAGATGTGAGTCTGGTTAGATCCCCCTGCCCTCCCCCCACCCACCAACAACCTCCAGGCTCTTGACAGTTTCTGGTCCACCATCACCTGAGACCTGGCTGAAGAAATGCAAAAGGATTCTGTAGCAACCATGACTTTCACCTCTGTAGCAACCAGATTACAGAAGGGCCATCGTCACCTGACTCTGCATTCCTGGTGTTAAATTAAATCTCAGTCGACCCTCATTTGCTAGACCTGGTGGTGAATTCATCTTGGTTAATAAATTATCCTGCCCAATGATATTACAATCAGGAGGGCAAGGTTACAGTATTCTTATTATTATCATTTTATATTTTTGATGCTTTCAAAAGCTAAACCTCAATGACTCTTAGATTCACCCCTCTCTACCAGCCTCCTAACCCACAGCTCAGCCACAGCACTGATTCAGCAGTGGCCTGTAGCTCTCTCCTTCTGGACAGAGACTGAAATGTTGACCCCTCACGGACGTTCTAGCAATGTGTGCATTTGACCATCACCAGCATCGAATGCAGGAGGAGCGGGCTTTGCAATTGAACCTCCCCGGGGGAAACAGGGCACATGCATTTATCCTCCAAGCTATAAGGAAGCAGACAACTGACATGTATCATTACAAGGGAGGGTGGGCTGGACCAGGCGGAGTTAATGCTATTTGCAAGGTACCAGAAGATCAAGGTATAGCTGGAGGGATGGGAAGAGACGCCAACAAGTCCTGACTTAAAACCCAACCCAGTTCAAAGCGTTCACCTGAGCAGGTAGATAGGTCTGTATGTCATATTCTTTCTTTCTTTCTTCTTCTTTTTTTTTTAATAGGGCAGGGTTTTTTTTCTTTTTATTTATTTATTTATTTATTTTAGAGAGGAGACACGGAGTGAGAGACAGAGAGAGAGAGGGTGAAAGGGGGGAGGAGCTGGAAGCATCAACTCCCATATGTGCCTTGACCAGACCAGTGCAGGGTTTTGAACTGGCGACCTCAGTGTTCCCAGGTCGACACTTTATCCACTGCGCCACCACAGGTCAGGCTGTCATATTCTTTCTTACCAGCACACAGCACAGATACTTTTCAGAGGGAGACCCCACCTGTTCTATGAGCAGTGTGGGTGCTTTAGCCCCATTTCACAGATGAAGAAACTGAGGCGCAGACTTGGCTAATACCACAAAGCAAGCCAACATATGGCCCAGGCCTGGAAGTTGGGCCCAGTGACCTGCAGGCTATGTGGTTGCTGGACAGGACGCTGGTGACATGACAAGTCTATTGGACTTTATAGAAACATCCAGGTAATGGCTGTCCTTGGGGAGGAGGAAGCACCGCCAGGGAGTGTCACAAAAAGAGGGACTATGGCTGCCAAAGTCCCACCAGCCTGCCAGGTGACACGGGACAGAGCTCCCCGAGTCGCATCTGGGGCGAGGTCAGTTCTCAGTGCCCCAGTGGGCCTAAAGCAAACAGGCAAGCCCTGGTTTACAGCAGCTTGACATGTGTATTTGCCCAGGTAAATGGTGACGTTCCCTTCAGTGTCATTCAGTGTTAGTTGGCTCTGGTTTAATCCTGAGCATATTATAAACTAGGAAATGCTGTAGAAATGGTTGTTATTCACCTCATAAAAAAAATAAAAGTGTTTCAGAAGCTCCACATAGAACAACAAGAAAATTCAGTAACATGCCTGACCAGGCGGTGGCGCAGTGGATAGAGCGTTGGACTGGGATGCGGAGACCCAGGTTCGAGACCCCGAGCTCGCCAGCTTGAGCGCGGGCCCATCTGGCTTGAGCAAAAGCTCGCCAGCTTGGACCCAAGGTCACTGGCTCCAGCAAGGGGTGGCTCGGTCTGCTGAGGGCCCCCGGTCAAGGCACATGTGAGAAAGCAATCAATGAACAACTAGGGTGTCACAACAGCAATGAAAAGCTGATGATTGATGCTTCTCACCTCTCTCCGTTCCTGTCTGTCTGTCCCTATCTGTCCCTCTCTCTGACTCTCTCTCTGTCCCTGTAAAAAAAGAAAAAAAAAGAAAAAAGAAAATTCAGAAACGCTCTAAATACGTAGACACACACGTGCATCCAAGAAAATGAATCACAAAAATTAAAATAAAATGAAACCCCCCCCAAGATAATCTCTATTATTATTTCGATACAGTACTTGTTTTTCCTGATGTTTTTATATGGGTATGCATGTATATGCATGTGTGTAAACATATATTAAAAATTTATGATGCATTTAATTTTCAATAGGTGTTTTGATGACAGCATTTAAAAATGCTGTTATGCCAGAATGACTTTTCTATAACCTGCATTTTTTTCACATAACCATACATGAAAAAGATCTTTGCAGTTGAAAAAAATCTGTCATATACGTGTGTGTGTGTGTGTATATATATATATATATATATATATATATATATATATATATATATATATATATATATATATATATATTTTACTTTCCTATTATAAAATACAACATGCACAGAAAATACATCTAATTTAAGTGTCCTGTGTAATGGAATAATTATAAAACGAATACCTAAGAATCCAGGACCAAGCTAGGCAACACAGGGAACATGGCCACCCCTTGAAAGCTCTTCATGCTATTGCCAATACCCAGAGGCTCCGAGAGCATTCCTGACAAGACGTGACAATTATTCTGTGGCACAGATAGACCCCACTTTATTTAACGTATCACAGATGGTTTGGACATTGCAAACGTTCCCAAGTTTTCAGCTGCAGTGAATACCCCTCTGCCCACACACCTTGGTATACTCTTCGAATAACGTGTTGGGTGGAAGCTCAGAGGGGACATCTTTGGGCCGCAAGGTATACATATTTGATAGCTTTCAGCACATGGTCACAAACTGCCTTCCAACAGGCAGGCTGAGCGTGGGGGTCCCACCATCAGCGAGCTCCCCCTTCTGTCCAGGTTTGCCCGGTGTGATGGGAGAAAGCTAGTGTCCCCTGGCCGTCTCAATGCATCTGCTTTGTGTCGGTGTCATTGTTTTCCTGGGGAGGCCGAATGACCCCATTTATTGGTGTATTTACCCTTGGCCTCTGAGGGTTAGAAGCAAGAGGTCCTATTGTTCAAACGCATCATCTCAGGAGCCCGTCCCGTCTCTGTGTTCATCCGTAAGAGATAAAAGAAACTCCCATCTCAGCCCTCCTCTCTCTCCCCTTGTCTGGAGCCATTTTTCGGCTTCCAGACTTGAAGCCAAACTTGTAAAGTTTACTTTCGGCCAAGTCCTTGGTTCCTCTAACAAGGGGCTGTGGGACCCAGGCTGCCACCTCCCTCTCTGAGTCTTAGACTCTTTAGCCGACAGGGGCTTAGAAAATTAAAAAATAATAAAAGTAGAAAAGGATTACAAACTCTATTTTTTAAAAAATGACTATCTATCAAAGACCTATTGTATACCAGGTACTGTACTAGACGCCGTTTGCATTTTATTCTTAGTTTTATCATCCTTGTTTTATCCGTGTGGAAATGAGGCCCAGAGAGGCGAGGTGCCCTGCCCTGGGTCCCACAGCTGGAAGACTGACCCGTGGGGCCGATTCCTAAGAACGTGCTCTCTCTCGGGCTGACCCAGCGCCATCAGCACATTTGTTCGGGCATCTGGAACAACTATCATTATTAAATGGCACCTGAGAACTATACTATTCCACCTTAGTCTGCGAGTCCTTTCAGAGAATCTCATTCTTTCCCCTTGATGGTGTCACTGCAGTTTCACACACACACACACACACACACACACACACACACACACACACACACACACACATATCCAGGACAGAGGAAGGGGGTTGGGGGACCTTCCCCCTGACTTGGGGCTCACCTTAGCCAAGCTCCTCAAGAATGTGACAATGCCCAGCCTTTCCCTGACACCTGTCCTTGTCTCTGCCCTTACCTGGTGCCTCTGTCACCACCTCCTTCATCTCTTCCTCCTGTCTGCGTCCCGCCCGCCCAGGAAGCCATCCCTCATGGAAAGTCAGAATGTCTAACCCGAGGGGTTCTTAGAAGGAGAGAATGAGGGGAGGAGGCTTTCGATAACTATCTATTCTACGACAGGGTCTTTGCATACACCACCTCATGCAATTAGCAGTCCACTTGCAAAGAAGTGACTGTACCTCCATTTTATAGATAGCAAAGCTGAGCCTCAAACAAGTAAAGTCATGGACCAGGAGTTCATGGCTAATAAGAACGGCTAGTACTTACTTAGTACATAGGTACTAGGAATTCTTACAAACCATTTGCCTCTAATAACCGTAACCTTCACCACATCTCCCAGATGTAGGGTACTGTTTTTAGCATCCCTACTTTATAAATGGGAACACCAAGGCAGAAACAAATTAAATAATCTGTACGAAGATGGCCCAACTTGTAAGTGGAGGAGAGAGGATTCAAACCCAGGGAGTCTGGCTTCCAAGTCTGTCCTCAACTACCATGTCTGGATGGCCCCCAAACCCACATTCTTGTCTTCTAAACTGCCACGCACGTAATCTCTAAAGGGAAGGGGCTCTACAAACATTCCTCTATGTCACGCGGGAAGCCGCTGGGAGCCAGCACTTTCTCTCTAACTGGAGGACCTTGACCCCAGGGAGGGAGCACCTGATGCTAGGTCTCAGGTCTCAGGTCTTGTGATTCTGAGTCCAGTCTTCCCACAATCCTCTTCTCCAAGGGAAAAGGGCGTGGCTGGTGATGTCACCTCCTCCTGCCCTGCCTAGGGCAGTGGGGCTGTATTCTCTGAAGGAATGATCCTGCGTTCACTCATTAACTGTGGGAGGCTTCCTGTGGCTGATTATTAAGAGAAGCTGGGGAAGGTGTGTGTGTTCAGGGTCAGGCCAGGGGTTTGGGATGCCTGATTTCTGGAGTCACCTGGATGATTCAGACTCTAAGTCATTTCTCTTGACTCGTGCTTTTGCTGAGGGCTTGGCTTCTCATCTCTGGGACACCCCCATTCCCAAAGCAAAGGGCTGCCTCACCTTTCTCCTCGTTCCTCATCTGTTCCCAGGCTGGCTGCAGAAACTGGAGCTCCTAGTCAGTGAGACCGGCTTCGAATCCCAGGAGACCTTGGCTAGCTGGTCTGGCCTCTGGGAACCTCAGTTTCCTCATCTTTGAATTGGGCTTGATAACATCTAAGTGGGGAGGACTGACATTCACACAACAAACACTCAGTAAGCGATCACCGTTAGCATTAGTTACTCAGAGGCTGCCGCACTGGAATCTGGTGGCCACAGGGTTCCACGGCCTCTGTCCCTTGGCATATGCTGCTGTTCCCTCTGCTGCAAATGTCTTTTCCCTGTGTGGGGCATGGCAGGTCTATGAGAAAGCACAATTCATAACCGTATTAACTAGTGGGGTTGTAAAGCCAGGAGCCGCCATCGTGGTCATTCACATGCAGGTTCCCATCAGATTCGGACAGTCGGTAATGAAACAACGGAGCCAAGAACTGGTGAGCCATCAGCTTTAATTCTAGCTTGCACCGAATGGGCAAGTAAAAACACACACTGGACTCCAAAACACACTCATTCAGTGCTCACAAAGCTACTGACTTATCCAAGTTTCCTAGAATCAAAGGTTTCTAGCTCACCAGACTTATTCACCTCTGTTCCCCATCTCCTTTTCCAGCACAAACTGCACAAACTGCCTTCTCCCTCAGCACTCTGCCATCTTGGCTGCTTCTCCTCTCCTCCACGTGGCCTTTCTCTGCTCTCCTCTCTAATGCTAACCTCAGGAACCGAGAGAGAGCAAGCTCCCTGTCTGCCCCACTTTATAGTGTAGAAATCCAAACCTTTAATCCAATCTACAAACAAGGCAGTCTCTGATACAAAGTCACTTATCTGAGGCATAAATGGGAGGATTCCTCATGAGAGTGCACCACCCCACATCATCCAATCAGTCAAGGGTGTGGGGAAAAGCTCACTCTTAAAACTAAGCCTTAGGCTATAACGACCCGGCCTGCTTATAGCCTGTCCCAGAACACACATTAATATCAACGAACTCCCCCGTGGGCAGCGCCATCTTAAACAAAGTGAGTATAATATATTTCATCTGCCCAACAGGGGTTCTTCTCCTTATTTACTTTTTCTTTTTTTTTTTTTTCCAGCAAGGGCTCTAGAAACAAACCTGGCCATATTGAGCCCTCTGGATCCAGGGGGTTAGGGTTCCTGGGCCCAAAGCAAGACGAATCCCTACCTGGCTTTTGTTTCAGTAAAGCCTGAAGCAAGAGGGATTGTATGCCAAGATTACTTCCTGGCAGGAAGGAGAGAGGCCTGCCGGGGAACAGGGAAGCTCCCTTGGCCGGGCGGGGCAGGGTTAGGGTTCTGTGAGCAGCAGGGACCCTCGACCCTGTGAGTTGAGGAGGTGGAGGGGCTGCCCTAGCTTCAAGCAGCCCTCTCCAGAAGGTTCTGGTGCCCTGGCAGCACACCTTGCGGGGAAGGAAGCTAGTATTGCCCATGCCTGGCTGCTCCTGCTCCACCCCCCAACCCTGGACACTTGAATGGTGCTGGTGTTGTGGAAGGGTAGCCCCACTCATGACTGAGACCGAATTCCCACAGAGCTGGAAATATGGGGGCACTGCTCGTCAGGTTTCAACTGATTTCAAGAATATCAGGAAATGGATATGGCTGGGATCTAGCCACCGCACGGCTGCTCAGCACCCTGTGTGGGGTGGGGTGCCAGCTCTGGAGACAGGGCACCCTGAAGCCCACCCAACGTGCCGGAAAAGAGCGGATGCCGGTCTGATGGGGCAGCTTCCTCAGCGTCTCGGCCTGCGCTGTCTAAATGCAATAGCCAGCAGCCACCAGGGGCTATTTGTAAAATGATCCCAATGAAATGCAATGAAAACTGAGCCACATTTCAGTACTCAACAGCCCCATGTGGCCAGTGACCACTGCAGAAGCAGCACACAGTTCCGGCAACCTGGAAAGTTCTGTCCAGCTACGCTGCCCTCGCGTGGGACAGTTCCCCTGGGAAGAGAGGGAAACCCACGTTCTCCACCCCGCCCAACGGCAGGCGAAGACCAGACCGCCACCGGCTTTCAGGGGCAGCAGGAATTCTCTTCAACAGCCAGCATGAAAAAGCACAGGGGAAATTCAGGGCCGTGCAGAGGAGTGTCCGCACGAACGCTCTCTAGCTGGTCTGCAAGGGACTCTGTGGCCACTTGGAGACACGTCCGTGGGTCCCTCCTTTGGAGGCCTTCCAGGATGTCATCTAGGGCAAAGTGTCTCCGTTGTCCATGTGTCCCCCTGGTGCCCCTGACGAAGGTCTTCCAGGATGTCAGTGCCCCGTGGGAGCTTTACTTCTCGTTCCTAGGGCCGCCCCTTGTCTTTGGGTGTTGGCTCTTTGGCAAAAATCTTCTGGTCACCAATGTGCCCCTGCCACCCAGGCAGAGCCTGGCTGCCACATGATGGAAGACGCTTAATATAAACGCTGACCGGATGGGCGGATACTTGCCAGGTGGCTTTGATCTCCAACAGAAGTGGGTTTAAACCTCGTCATTGCCAGGAACTCGTTGCCCACCACAGTCCCCGACTGTGGGCAGAAACCGTGTGTATTTGAGACCCGAAGGCTTTTCGTGGTGATGCGGGATTTCTCCATTGCTTTCTTAGGTTCACCGACCAGCTTCCGTGTTGCTGGTAGAAAGGCTAACACATCAGGGACTAGAAAATGGAGGGGGAGGGGGCCTTCCAGGAGGAGAGGGTGCCTATTCAATAGACAAAAGAGAAGAAGAAAGACCAGTGTGGGCGGGGCATCTGGGGTGGACGGGCCTGTCTGTCTGCTCAGCCTGTGTGCAGATCACTGTCTGTGGGCGGTCCACCTGGACAGGTGTCTCACCTCTTCCATGACGTCCCCGCCCTGCCCATGCTCATCTGCATGCTCAGTCACGTCCTCCACGTCGCCCGTGTCCTCCACGAACACTGCGTCAGCCTCCCAAAATGCTGGGACCCAGGTGTGTCTGGCAGGGAGCATTACTGCCCTTCCTCCCCTCAGATAAAGAAATCCCATTCTCACACCGGGACACCCACTGTGTCCTGTAGCATTTCTGAATAGATGTTAGAGAGCTGTCAATTGAAAACAATTTTAAGGCATTTTAGTCCTGCCTTCTCCTAAGAAGCATTTGAAATAAGGTTTCTTCCTTCCTTCCTTTCTTCCTTCCTTCCTTCCTTCCTTCCTTCCTTCCTTCCTTCCTCCCTCCCTCCCTCCCTCCCTCCCTCCCTTTCTGCCTTCCTTCCTTTCTTCCTTCCTTCTTTCCTCCCTCCCTCTTTCCCTCCCTCCCTCCCTCCCTCCCTTTCTTCCTTCCTTCTTTCCTCCCTCCCTCCCTCCCTCCCTCCCTCCCTCCCTCCCTCCCTCCCTTTCTTCCTTCCTTCGTTTCTTCCTTCCTTCTTTCTTCCCTCCCTCTTTCCCTCCCTCCCTCCCTCCCTCCCTCCCTCCCTTCCTTCCTTCCTTCCTTCCTTCCTTCCTTCCTTCCTTCCTTCCTTCCTTCCTTCCTTCCTTCCCCCATTTGTCCCACAACATTTCCTACTATGAGCAAAATAGTCTACTCTTGCCCTAAATCTCACGGGTGCAGGAATGGATACAGACCCTTCGCCTGTGAGGTCTGGTGGGGAAGGAAGGTGGGCAGGTCATAACAGTCACAATTACAGCGTACACTTACCGAGTGCTAATTCTGTGTCCGGACCCATTCTAAGCGCTTCGTCTATTTGAAGCGTCAGTACATGTTTATGAGGGAGAGACTATGACAGCCCCGATGGAAATGAAAAAAAACAACAACAAAAGATATGTGAAAAAAGTGTCCCATAGCATGTATTAGTTACAAAGCACCACAGGCTGGGCTGGGAGGCTGAAACAACAGGCATTCATGTTCTCACAGTCTGGAGGCTGGATATCCAGAGAAGGTGTCAGCAGCGTGGGTTTCTCCCAAGACCTCTTTCCTCGGTGTGTAGATGATCCTCTTATTCTCCCTGGGTCTGTGTGGGATCTTCCTTCTGCAGGGTCACGTCTGTGTCCTAATCTCTTCTTACAATGACAACAGGCACATTGAATTAAGACCCACCCTAATGGCCACATTTTAACTTCATTATCTCTTTGAAGTCCCTTGTCTCCAAATACAGTCCCATCTGAGATCCCGGGGGTTAGGACTTCCACGTAGGGATTGTGAGGGACACAAGCGTAGGACTAGGATTGGAACCCAGGCTGGTGACTCCCAAGTCTATGTGCTTGAGCCACATTAACATGAGAATTGTCCTGGTGTCCCCTGTTCCAGGCACCCTCCAACCCTGGGTGAGGGGACCTCTGTAACCCACTGTGACAGTTCTCCTCCAGGCAGAATTGAAAGTGAAAGATAACATTGACACATGGATCCCATCTTAAGTCATCAAGAAGTGAGCACAGAAGACTAAGCCACTTTACACACGTTATTTCTGATCCTTCCAACAATGCTACAAGCCAGGCCTGAGCATGCACCCATTTCACAGATGAGGAAACTGAGTTTCCAAGAGCTTAAATGACTTGCCTGGGAAGTTGACTGAACTCCTGGACTTAGGCGGCCTTCGGGGGCAGAGCAGGAATCTTCACTCAACCACACTGGGTTCCAGTGAGGCGGGGAGCGGGCCATTCGATCAGCGGTTACGGGAGCTTCCCCCGCCCTTTCTGAGTTACCTGAGCACCTCCTCGGTCTCTGTTTGGCTTTGCCTCTGGGGACAAAGCCTTGGTTTCCCCCGCAGATAGTTGGGTGGTTCTCCCAGTGGTTGGGAAATGCCTTTGGGACTGTATTTCCCAGACAGGTCAGCTTAGGCACAGAGCACAGTCTTCACAGACTCATCTTGAGAGAGGCAACTCTCTGCACGCAGAGGCCGGGTCAGATGCTGACTCAGGGCTGCCGCCTGGGTGCTCTGGGGTGCTTATTTTTTAGGACTGGGAGTGTGCATGTCTGTGTTGTCTGCACCAGCGGCTGGCCGGTGGGCCCGGAATCTGAGGGCCGAAGCACGTCCGTCATGGGGGTGCAGTGGCTGTTATGGCCCCGAGCTAACTGGCGGGGTCCCCATAGGTCTGGGGTGAGCATTAGCGGCTTCCGCCCTGGCGTTATCATGAGTGCATGTACATTACAGCGGTGTCATTAACAGCAGTGGAAGGGCATAGGAAATGCTTTCTACTTTGGGGGTGGGGGGGCGGAGAAATAACGAAATTGTTTTAGGAAACACATGTGCTAACTTCCTTCATCCTCACCGCAGCCCTTTACAGCAGATCGGAGTGGGATCCCCACTCACTGCGGAGAGTGCAGGAGGGAGCCAGCGGAAGGCGTTCTCTGTAGATCACATGGCTCACCAGTGGAGGAGCCTGGGTTTGAGCTGGCTGCCAGCTCCCGGAACCCCTTCATCGCACTGCTTCCAGGACCCCGTGATAATGACCTCCTCATTCCACTGCACGCTGGCCTGGCCTGTCGGGAGGGGAGAGAAGAATGTGGGGATAGCCTCTCAGATACAAGTGCCCAGAACTGAGATTCCCTCCCAGGAGTGAACCGCTGATGTTATCACCTTCCCTGTGTGTTTCTGCGGGAGGCAGGGGAGACAGAGAAACCGCCTGTCTGTCAGGAAGTGGAATGATTTAAAGACAGTTGCTTTTTTAGAGAGCACTGAGTATGTGCCAGGCTTTGTACAGACAACCACCCTACGAAGTAGGTTTTGTTCCCCCATTCTGCAGGTGGGGTCTGAGGCTCATGGTGGTGAAGGGGTGCTGGGCCGAGATCACAAAAGCCATCGGGCAGCAGGGTCGGGATGCAGAGTCTCCTGTAGTGAGAACCCAAGCTGTCGGCCACACACCGGCCTTTCCCAAACGCTCTTGGGATATACTTGGAGCAGGAGGGTATCGCCTGGGATTGGAATCAGAAGACCTGGGTTTGAATTCTAGTTCCTGTGTGTCCTGGAGCAAACTCCCCAGACTCTCTGGGCCTCTGTGTGTTTAAGCATGTGCTGGCCGATTGCCTCCACTTTCGGCTGCTGGGGAGGCACAGGAGAAGTACAAAATGCGGAAGCACTGAGCAGACAATCAAGTCTGGGCAGAATGTGTGAGACCCCGCTTCCTCTCCCACCCCCTCTCACTTCCCTGCCTGCTTCTCAGCCCCACAGAGGTCTCCTTGGCTTTGGCGAAGTCCCCTTCACAGGCCCCGGACCAACTGGCTGCCGTCCTAAAAAAAAATAAATAACTAAAAGCGTGCATTTTGGAGTCCAGCGGTGACCTTGGCACACAACAGATGTGCAATGAACGCCCGTCCTCTTCGCCTTGGACCGTCAGCGAGCATCATTACTTTCCACGCTCCGCGTGCCCAGCACACTTTCTGCTTGCAGTAGGAATTCATGCACATTCGTGCACAGAATACCTCTCACTTACATCACCTCAAGGAAGTCTGGCAACCTCTCTGGGCCTCAATGTCCCCATCTGAACAATGGGCATGGTACTAGGACCAGCTTCATTGTGAGGATTTAGTTAGTTAATTTATCAGAAGCATTTAGGAGAGTCTCCAAGTCATAGTAAAAATTATGCAAGTCAGTGAGAAGTGATTATTTTTATCCCCCCCCCCCGCATACACCGTGGTCTGGCTAACAGGGGTTACGTAGACATACCACCTTACTTGGCGTGGTCCGCTTACTTGCTGTGCAACAAAGATTCCCTTCTCCCCTACCCACTTAACCCCCTCACCGCCACCCCCCCACTGGACATCCATGCAAGTAAAACATTTTCCTGGGATGATCTAAGCTCAGAACCTACTTTCAGTTTGCATAGACACTCAAAAGGGTTAATATTGCCTGAATTTCTGGGATGCAAGGGGCATGTAAGTCAAAGGACATGTGCTTTTCTGGCTCTGGGGTGTATTCAAGAGCCATTCATTGTTTTTGGAAAATCACGTCACCCAGAGAAGTGCTTTGAGTCAACAGCAAAAACACACCCACATGAGTCTGTGTTGGTAAAAGCACGTAGGGCGGCTGTATTTATAGGTGTAGGCCATCGACCGCTTCCGTCTGTTTTCCAGGGCAGTCCCGCTCAAGCACTTGCGTATTGAACTAAACACCACTGCGCTACCAGCCATTGTGCTTTCCTTCCTCCTTTGCGTTAAAGTTAAAGCCTTCTATGTATTTTCCTAAAATTATAAGGTCAGACGTACCAACGGATCATACCACCTAGGATTTTCGTTTTGAGAGAGTAACAGGTATTTACGTTTAGAGGGGTGTGGAGCCGTTAGGTTTTTCTAGGGAAGAAGAATGTCAGGAAGAGGAAGTGCCTTGTGGTGGTGGTGGTGTGTGGGGGGGGTGGGGTAGGTCACTGTAGCACTTCAGGCATGTAAACATCACTTAAGGATGTCATTTAATGCACACCCAGTGATTCCATCCCTGCTTCTAACATACAGGCATCATCCCTGCTCCCTTGCCCTCGGGAGCCTCTAGAACAGTGGTTCTTAACCTGGGTTCTATCAAACCCTAGGGGTTTGATGAGTCGGTCTTAGGGGTTCGGAGAAGCCTCTGCCGCGGAGGCCAGAATAAAGTAATACCGTCATTTGTTGTGAGTTCATGCACTTTGTTGGTTTTGTTCTTTGAGCAAGGTGATGTTCATGCATGGCTCATTTTGTGCACCAGTAAAAAAACATATACCTATGTCTTGAATTTGGAAAAAAAAAATCACATTTTATTTATCACTAAAGAAGGGTTCGGAGAATGCGCATATGAAACTGGTGGGTTCGGTACCTCAAAAAAGGTTAAGCACCACTGTTCTAGAATGAGTTTCTCTGCTCTTCAGGGCACAGCCTCTGTGGTCCTACAGGGGGCAGGCCCATCAGGGCTGAGTCTCACAGTGGGATGGGTCTGGGCATGGCCGGGGGTCATTCTCCCTTGTGGGGGCTGCATTCGAGCCCTGTGCATCTCACAGACTCACCCAGGGCAGCCCTCAGATGCAATCTAAGGAACCTGTGTGAGGACCGGACCCAGCAGCAAGCCCACTCCCAGGCTGACCTGAACGGAAGGCTATAGACCTGTGTGATAGTTCTTCACCCTCAGTGGGGGGTGGGGAGAAGGCACTGTGCATGCCGCCTGGCCTGCGTGCCTTCTCTGGCCTCTGGCCTCTGTCCTCTGCCCTGCCAGACGGTCCAGTCCACTGAACACTGTGTCATGCGTTTGAACCTGGAGATCGTTTTCTAGGGCGTGACCTAGAAAGTGGGACACAGATCACTATTGATTGGTGAAGACCTGGAGCCATTCCCCAGAGAGCTGGAAAGGTCATTGGCAGGTCATTTATCCATTCACCCAATTACTCACTCGTTCAAGAAGCTGGCTCTCACCAAGCGCTGATGACCTAGGGTCTAGAAGATTAATGAGAACTGGTCCCCGCCCAGGAGACCCTCAACATCATCCCAAGCAAAAATGATGACAAAGCCCATCGTGGGGTACGCTTTATGGAGGTGAGTATGGCTCAGGGGAGTAATGAGGAGGGTCTTACCCCACTGGAGGAGGAAGGATGGGACAGGGAGGCACTGAGCTGGCAGAGGGGCTCAGGGAGCGTGTCAGCAACAGCGATGCTGAGCTCATGAAGCACGGTTCTTACTCAGACAACACGGCACACGCATCATCTTCTTTAATCCTCCCCAAACCCTGAGAAGAGTACCCCGTCCTCATCCTCGGCGGCAGACCCCAGCACTCTGGCTACAGAGACACGCAGCTCTTTTTTCCCGCAGGGCTGGACAGATAGGCCCTGGTTGACCTTGATCCTAAGGGGAGTATGGGGGCAGGGAGCAAGTATCTATTTGTTCCTTCTTCTAGTTAAAGAAAAACCTGAAGAGCAAAAGTGCTGCCTAAGCTCTAAACTCGCGTGGTCTCAAGGCCACGTCCAGGTGCACTTGCTGGACTGACGGGCTGAGCGTCTGTAACGATAGAGCCGAAGCGGGCGGATGTATAACCGGGGAGGGGACAGGTGTATTTGTGCTCCTGGACCCTGAGCATCTCGGCCCCAGCGCTGACCCCAGGCATTCCTCAAAAGTGCTGTGTGAGGCTCCTGCCCTGGGCTGCCTCCTCCGGCCCCTGCTGTGTTCTGGGGGTGCTTCCAGGGAGGTCCCAGCCGGGAAGGTGCAGGCTCCCACCCTTAGCTGGACCCTCAGCGCCGGTCAGCTTTGGTGCAGACATCTCATTAGCTGTGCGGTTTTATTGTCCCTCTCGTACAGACGGGGCACCTAGCAAAAATAGGAGGCAGAGGCAGTTTCCTGACACCCAGTCATGGGCCTTGTTCTCCCTGCCTTAGCCAGGTCAGGCTGCTATAACCGAAGACCACAGGCTGGGTGGGTTAGCAACAAATGGTCATTTCTCACACTTGTGCACGCTGGGGAGTTCCAGATCAAGGGAGGGTCAGTTCCTGGTCAGTGGTTTCAGTAACCTGTGGTCAGCTCTCATCAGAATACACAGTATTAAATGGAAAACTCCAGAAATAAGCAATTCATACTTTTAAAATTGCTTGCCTTTTTGAATTGCGTGATGAAATCTCCCATCGTCCCACCCCTTCCCGCCCGGGGCCGTGAATTATCCCTCATCCACAGCCTTGTGTGTTATGTCACTGATCTAACTTCAAAGCCAGCAGAGATGCCCCTGCTGTTGGCACATGGGGACTCATAGTGTATACTGAGCATACGGGTTTCTGGAAGAGGTGGGACTTGGGACCGGAGGGCAGGCAGGTGGCCTGGCTTCTCTCCTGAGACATCCTGTCACTGGGGTGTGCAGACCCTGGGCCTCCAGGGAAGGACTGGGACAACAGAGCCCTCCACGTGGACCACACACTAGCTCCCAGTGACCGTGCGCTGGCCACTCACACACCTCCGTTTATTCTGCTGTGAAATGAGGGCAGCCTCAGGAATTGTGAACTCACGGGCTTTATAGGGCCCACAAAGACCTTGTTTATTCCTTCCCTTCTTTGTGATCCACTATTTGAAAAAAAAAAAATCAATATGTTTTAAGTAAAAATCCAGCTCCTCGGGTGTTTATTTAAAAGCAGAGAAACTGGTATTCCTGGGCCCACAGCCCTGCAGGGCACGCATGGGCTGGAGCAGAGTGTTGTGTCCGGGATGCCACTCTCCAGCCCTCCCAACCCACTGCCCTCCATTGTGCCCCTAGGCCGAGTGTCAGCTGCTCTGAGCGACATGCTTGTCCCGGTGGTCTTTACAAGAAAGGAATACTTTTCAATATTTGTGAGAGGGGGAAAAAGCCAGATAGAAGCTTTAGGTCGGAAAGAGAAATGTTTCATTTGTTCTCTGTCTTTCATATTTTAATTTCCATTTCTATTTTGTTTGCACGCATATATACACACACATACGTGCATGCATGCACATGTGGGTGGAAATAAAATTCTTTTTGTTTAATAAGCAGGGTGGGTCCTTCATTTCCGAGGTCTGTGGTCTGTCTGCCCCGGAGGCCCCAGGGACTGTGGCTTGGGACTTGAGGGGCTGGAGGTCCCATCCCCAGGGTACAGCCTGTGCAGCTGCTGGCTGACCACATGGCCGCCCAGAGGGTCAGCCGCCCGGAGGTTGAGTCCAGAATGCACTGTTTTGTTGTGTAATTAATGCACAGTGTTCATTTTTAGGGCCTGACTTGGGAACCAGTGCCAGGAGCATTCCTGAGGGGTCAGAAGGGGAGCGTGTTTACTGCTGGGCTGTAGAAGGAACTTCCTCCTGTAGGTCCTTGGGTCATGCATTCAAGACCTGGTGTTCGGCGTTAGGCAAACCCTCATTAGCCACCTACTGTGTGCCAGGCGCTTAATTGAGCCTGGAGATGCAATCCCGGTCCTTGGAGAGCTCCCAGAGCTTTGGAGGAGGCTGACCGGCAGAGGGACAAGCCCAGAGGTAAGAACAGTGACAGGGAGAAGCACAGGACGCTGAAGGGTGAGGGGACAGGGAGGAACTGCAGCCCGGGGTGGTGAGTCATGCGCCTGAGCCCTGAGTCTATCCCCCTTTATTCCAGGGAGTGTGACGGAATGTGTAGGTGCAACAACACACGCTCTTCACAGACAATCAGCGTCCAGCACTGGCGATATAACATTTTTCTGGCATTTTCTCCCAGGCTGCCACGGCGCTGAGGCTCCTCTTAGGGGTTCCCCGTGCTCCAGGTTGCAAAGAAAGTGTCCCACGGTCTCCCTTATTTAATCCTCACAGCAGCTCCGAGGGGAAGGAACCATCAGCATTGCCCATTTTCTCAACGGGGGAATGGAGGCACCGCACGAGCGAGTCTCAGTCCAGGTCACACAGGAAGGAAGTGGCCGAAGCAGGGCACCTGCCTCCGGGTCTGAGCCCTCAACCTTGAGAGACAGGAGTCAGGTAGCCCGCCCCTCCTGACCCTTGTTCACCTGGTCAATGTGAGGAACCAGGCGTGTACCCAAGCCGTCTCAGTCTGCAACCTCACTCTGCTGCCTTGAACGTCATGATTCAATATAGGCACCCCTGTCAAAACAGTATCCACCCAGATGGTCTTACTACGGTGAGCTCAATATTCTGCACGTCCAGCAAATCCTGTGCTGTTCATTGTTACAAGCCAACCCACCTCCTTCCTGTCAAGCTCTACATGGTGTTCCAAACTGGGACACATCGTAACACATCTGACCCATCTCTTCTTTGTTGTTGCTGTTGTTGTTTTGCGGGGGAGGTCTCCAATTTGCTGCTCTTATAACCAGTGCTTCTACAGAGATCTCAGCACCGGCTGCGGGGCACTTCAGCCAGACCGATTCCTAGGAGAGGGACAGCCGGGGCCAGGGTGCAGACATGCCACCCAGACCGGCCTGCCAAGCCGCCTGCTGGTGAGACCGCCGGGAGCTCCCGTCCGTTGGCCCGAGGAAGAACGTCTGAGCCAGGTCGTGTTAAGATGCTTCTCCTGCTGCGGCTGGTGGCAGGTCTCCACTCCACAGCCTTCATGCACTTGGCACGCTTTTGTTTTTTTTTCTCTTTGATGGCTTTGAGAAGGTCATGATTTAAAAAAAAAAAAAATCAATCATGCAAATAACAAAGGCCGCATTGAGGTCAGCAGCTGTTGTTCCCAGGAGGGCAAGCTTAGTGTGGTGGTCCCTGTGCATTAGTTATACCCAGGTGACCCTTTCTCTGAGCAGCCCACAGGCACCACCCCAGAGAACAGAACTCAACCTGGGGAAAAAACAATTTTTAAAAAAACGACATAAGAAAATTCAAGCTGGATTTTAGCCTCCGCATGTGCAGGGCACAGCCTGACCTACCTCAGTCCATTATCCTTGGACACGCCACTTAAACGCTGTGTGTCAGTTTCCTGGTGTGGAGTAGAGGTTGATTATAGCAACACTGTCTTCTAGGCAGAGCACGGTGAATACCGGTTCCCTCACCAAGTCGGGGGCACCGGGTCTCCGAATAGGGTAGAAGGTGGGGGGTTGGGGACCAAGAGGAAGGAGGGGTGTGTGGAAGAATCCAGAAAAGGGCACATATGTTGGCTCCCAGAGCAGCCTTGCCAAAGCCGTCAATGGTGGCCAGGTCCCCCTTGACAACCTCCGCGAAGCCATCCTCAGAGCCTCACGGATGCCAAGGCACGGCCAGATATCCACACTCCAGGGCCCGGCCACCCCCAAATCCAGTCCGCTCATCCTTCCAGACCCAACCTTGTGCGGCCTCCTCCTGGAAGTGTGGTTCTTTTCTCCCCTGGGATTGTCCCCTCCTGGGATCTCTGTAGTTCTGCCCTTGTGCTTCCTTACAGGTGTTTTAGCCCCCTGTGAGCAGCTTCTGTCCTCCCTGGCAGACTGGGACCTTCTTTTTTTTAAAAGGCCTTCTCTTATTTATTTATTTATTTAATTTTTACAGGAACAGAGGTGGGGGGGATAGATAGGGACAGACAGACAGGAATGGAGAGAGATGAGAAGCATCAATCATTAGTTTTTCGTTGCCTTTGCAACACCTTAGTTGTTCATTGACTGCTTTCTCATATGTGCCTTGACTGCGGGCCTTCAGGAGACCGAGCAACCCCTTGCTGGAGCCAGCAACCTTGGGTCCAAGCTGACGAGCTTTTGCTCAAGCCAGATGGGCCCGCCCTCAAGCTGGCGAGCTCGGGGTCTCGAACCTGGGTCTTCCGCATCCCAGTCCGACGCTCTATCCACTGCGCCACCGCCTGGTCAGGCAGACTGGGACTTTCTTAAGGGCAGAGGTGGGTAGAACGCAGGGCAGGGGTGGAGGTGGGGGCATCGGAGCTCTCAGTTTACCCTCAGGCAGTTCTGGGGTTCAGTTTGCAGCTCTGCCCCTCACTACCCCAGCATCCTTGGGGAGGGCACGGACGCCCCTGCTTTAGCCTGGATGCAGCGGCCACTGGCCGCCGTTTGCAGGCACCTCCTCTACTTGTCTGTACTCAGCAGGCAGCGTGCATTTTTTCAGATCCTTTCAGAGCAGATGGGTTCTTCTCCCTCATATCTTCTTGGAGGGAAGAAAAAACAGTGGAGACTCAGAGATAGCAAGAGATTTACCCAAGGGGCAGAGCTGGAATCTGAACCCAAGTTTGTACTTGCACGCTCTGGCTCTGGCCATCACGGCCATGCCCTGGGTCAACTCCTGCCCAGTCCTGCAGACACACTAGGTGATGGCGGGTGATAGGTAGGGGCTTTGCAACCTATAAAACATGGCACATGAATTTTAGCTAAGGATTCTGACCTCGACGCTGTAGCCTGTGGCTATTTAGTGCCTCAGCTCAGCATGATTGGGCTTCTATGAAGAGAAATATCTGTGACTAGAGCTCAGGTGTTGTGCATTTACACCTTCCTGCTCCAGCCCTGACACTGTTCTCTCTTGAGCTCAGGGAGTCAAATTCTCCCAGTTTGGCTGCAACCATTTGGAAAGCAGCTTGTGTGAAAACCCTGTCCCAGTTCCAATACTGGATAGACAGCAATCATGAAAATCCAAGTTGGCCCCAGGGCAGGCACTGGGCCAGCAGTTAACATTGTGTTCCCAAATCTCCTCAGCCACACAGAGGTAGAGCCCGTTCCTCTCATTGCAGATGAGGAAACGGATATTTAGAGCAATGCAAGAACCCCATTGTGAGTAGGGTCCCTGGATTTCCAACCCAGGTGACATGGAGGGCGTGCTAAACACTACTAGACCTGCCCACTTAGACGCACTGTGAACACACACGCATGGGGTGTGCACACAAGGACCCAGAAACAGGCATCACGCGGGCCCAGGTCCTTTGTCCGCAGCTGCCAGTCCCTGGCTGTTTGCAATGTTGTCGGAGCCCGTTTCTGCCGACACCCTGGCCTCTTCTCCTGTTTAATGACTGCCACTTAGAAACCGAGTTGGAGTCTAACCAGGTCGGGCCTGACCCAGTAAACAGCTTGTGGAATGGAATGAGGAACATTTCTGTGAGGGCCACATGCCACACCTCCCAAAGGCAGAAACTGCCTGCCATGTGGTGTCCCTACCGAAGCGGTGGCCATTTAGGGACAGCACAGAGGAAGGTGAAAGGGTCTGCTCTAGCAGAAAGGGTGCATGCGACCCTCCCCCCCCCCCCGCACCTGGTCCTTTTCCCTGAGCGGACTGGCCTCGTAGAGTGTCCTTTCAGCCACAGGTCCCCGGGCCAATGTCGAGGCACTGGCTCTGTGGCCGAGAGCAGACCACCTGCCATCTCTGAGCATGGCTGTCTTCAACGGGAACAATTCCACCTCTCCACCTGGGCAGCGAGGAGTCCTAAGATAGGGACAGAACACAGTACTGGCAGACGGACGGGCAACGCTCGACTTCTGTTCATTTTCTTTCTCTCTCCCCCCCTCCCTTTTTTTCTTTTCCTCGCAGTTCAGAAGAAATAATTTTATCAGTTCTTTTTTTAGAATGCATTTTGGTCTGGAGAGACATGTGTTTGTAAGATGTCGCTCTACAGAATGTGATAACAAACCCTCGGCCCCCTTGCCTGCTTCCCCAGAAGTGAGCCTGTCACAGGAGATGTCTAGGCTGCTGCCCTATGGCGTTTGTCAAGCCTGAGGCATTTATCCGGCAGTGGGCTCTGAGCCCAGCCCAGAACCAGGGGCTGGAGAGTTGAAGGAAAGCTGGTCCTGTCTGTAGGAGGTCACGTTCTGGGGGTGGGGGGTGGCAGGCAGAACCAGCCAGAATAAACCAGTGGGACAAGCTCCCCCTATCAACATCCCTAGGGAGTTATTGTTTAAGACCGGAGGGTAGGGTGGGGGTGGACAGGGACTGAGGGATGCTTTCTGGAAGAAATGGCATTTTAGCCCTCCTCCCACAGGAGAGCTAAAAAGAGAGGCACCCAGGCACAAACAACAGCGCAGGGATGGCTACAGTGTCAAATCTGTGGAGCCATAGTTGTAACAAAGTTTTCAAATGCTAGTAAGCATCCCGATCACCTGGAGGGCGAGTGAAAGCATAGGTCATGCAACCAAGACGTCCTTCCATACATGAGGGATAAACTGCGGTCCATCCAGACAAACGGAAGAGTATTCAGTGGAAAATGAAATGAGCTATCAAGCCGTGAAAAGACAGGGAGGAATCTTAAGTGCACTTTTAGTGAAAGAAGCCAGTCTGAAAAGGCTAGGCACTCTCTGGTTTTGAAAACATGACATTCTGGAAAAGGTGAAACTACAGAGTAAAATGACTCGTGTTTGCCAAGGGTTGAGGGCGAGGGGGTTGAGTGGGCGGAGCCCAGGGCGTTTTCAGGGCAGGGAAATGACTCTGTCCGCTGCTGTAAATAACCATGGACCCGCGTCATCGTAGGTTTGTCAGACCTCAGAGGACATGCGGCAGCACGCGCGGACCCTAATGCCATCTATGGACTCTGGGTGAGTATGACGTGTCAATGCAGGTTTGTCGGTGGTCACAAAGGTACCCTCCCTGGAGGGGGACGTTGATAAAGGGGGCGCTGTGCATGTGTATGGGCTGGAGTCTGTGGGACGTCTCTGCATTTTCTGCTCAGTTCTGTTGTGCACCAGGAACCGCTGTAACAAAGGAACCGTACAAATAAAGCGTACATAGCGATCCCCGCCCCCGCCCCATGGTTTCCCAGGTGCGGCTGACGAGCGTGCTCTTCTGACGAGTTCCCGGGGACGCTCGAGCTGCCAGTCCACACGGAGGAAGAGGACGTCGTAGAGAGAAAAGCAGAGGTCGGAGAGAGCCGGGTCATGGGCCAGCCAGGGCACCTGGCTGCATGCTGGGCGCGGCTCAGAGCCATGAAGGTTTTTCAGTTAGCAATGAATGAGTGCATAACAAACCCTCATATGTGACGCTTGAAAATGAGATCGATCAGCATGCTGTAACATAGGGTGGGCTCAGCCGGGTGGTTCTCTGCCCAATGAGGAGCCAGCAAGGCTTACACTGACCCCGCGGCCTCTGTACTCACCCAGCTGGCCCCTCGCCTGAGGTGGCTGACCAGTTGGGGCTGCTTGGGCATCCCTCTCTTGTTAAGTGCCCCCTCACACACACACACACAGAACGAGTGAGGGCTTCCTTACAGCATGGTGGCCTTGGGACCTTCACACTTCTTACATGGCTGCTGGCTTTCAAGAGAGAGAAAATGGAAGCTGGCCAGGCACAGTGCTATTTCCACCCTATTCTGCAGTTGGAAAGAGTTCGAAGCCAGCTCAGGTTCAAGGGGCAGGGACTCCCCATCCCCCCTTGACATGAAGAGTGGCAGGTGCTTGGGACAAAGAGGGGCTTGCAGGCCGCCATCTTGGAGAGTACCACAGGGAGGGGTGCTGTTTTATATAAGGGTGGGCTCACTGATAGGGGTGCATGTAATTAGAGACCAGAAGGAAGGGAAGGAGACAGCGATGTGACACAGGGAGAAAAGAACTAGAGAGAGGGATCAGCAGCTGCAAAGACCCTGAATCAGGACCATGGCGTATTCAAGGGCCAGCAGGAAGGCCAGTGTGACTGGAGCAGGCGACAGGAGGACAAGGGGAGGGGGGAAGTGGGGGAGGGAGATAGGGTTGGAGAGGATCTACGTGCTGGCAAAGGGACATGGTTGGCATCAGCTCACGTGAGGTCTTGGGCGACACTTGGTTTCGACCCTGAGTAACTGTGGTATCGAGTGATCAGTTGCCCCAGTTTGCCCAGGCTTGAAAAAATTCCTGCAATGTGGAGACTTCCAGTGTTAAAGCCAGGAAACGCCCCAGGGAGAGAGGGGCAAAGGCAGGGAGGCCCCTGAGGGACCCCTGTGGGGTGACGGCGGCTGGCCTGGAGCAGCAGACATATGCCTGTCGCTGTACAGTGAGGTCTCTCTCAGAATGCATTTCTTGGGGAAACCTCGAAACTTTGCCAGGGTGATTTTAATTTTACAAGATTTCCCACTGAATTATAGCATTTAACCACTGTGGAAGGTATGGCTCCTCCAAGGTCACGTGCTCAGGGGATGTCCCCAAGGATCCCTTCTGCCCCTGTTGCCCTGGGCAGAGAGGGCAGAGGGTTGAGTCCGAGAGGACTGCACCATGGTGCTGCCACCCATCCACTGAGTGGGCTGTCACCTCCATGGCTGGGAGGTTGGTTTTTTGTTTTTTGTTTTTAAAATTTTTTTTTTTCATTTTAGAGAGGAGACACAGAGTGAGAGAGAGAGAGAGAGAGAGAGAGAGAGAGAGAGAAAGGGGGGAGGAGCTGTAAGCTCAACTCCCATATGTGCCTTGACCAGACCAGTGCAGGGTTTTGAACTGGCGACCTCAGTGTTCCCAGGTCGACGCTTTATCCACTGCGCCACCACAGGTCAGGCTGGGAGGTTGGTTTTTTAAAACATTCAATACCTATTTAAGTCAGGGCCTCTGACCTCTTTTCCCTTTAGATTGTCATATACTATTATGACAGCAGCCCAACACAATAGCCATCTGGTGTGAATGAATCAAACTATATTTATTATCTTGTCAGATCGGCAAAATTATACTTTTTGGTGTGCCGCCGAATGTTAGTAATTTGTTTATGTGCGCCATGAGATGTAATAGTTGAGAAGTGCTGTGGGCTTCTTCCGGCCGTGAAGAAGCAGCACAAAGATAGTGCCCTCCCGCCTCACTCTGGGTGTCCCTGTGCTGTCTTCTTCCCGGGCAGCATGGTCATCAGAGGCAGGCCTCAGGGGAGTATCCAGTTCTTGGGTCACGAGTGCCTGTGTCCTCATGGTGAAGAAGGCACAAGCTCTGCCAGGGGGGTCCCAGCACCTCCCTGCTCTGTGTCTAGGCCTCAGCGTGGTGACAATGGTCTCCTGGGTGCTGGCCTAGGAGACTGGACATTCAGAGAGGATCAGGGCACCCCGGACCCACCCCCAGGAGGATAGATCCAGTCAGGGGAGGGAGACATCATAACACACCTCATTGCAGTCGAAGGTGCGATATAGGGTGCTGCAGAGGCTCAGAGGAGGCCCTGGGTCCTTCCTGGAGGAGGTGGCAGGACGAGGAGGACTTTCCAGAGGCAGAAGGGGCAACATGTCCCTGGCAGCCTGCCCAGCTTGAGGAAGAACATAAAACATGGGGATGCTGTGGGAGGCTGGCGTCCCAGCATTGTCCTTCTGCCAGGTGAAAAGGGAGGAGGAAGGGGACAGACGGCAGGTGGGGGTGAGGGGGACAGGGAGCTATTGGAGGTTTCCACACCAGACAGAGACAGGGTCCCCTTCCCCTGACCCCCACTCCCCGACCACTCAACCACCCGGTCGGCTGATAGCAGCTCTCACACAGCACCCTGCACCCACCTCGCCCCTCCCTTCTCCACCCTGATCCAAAACAAAACAGGAGGAATTTGCTCCTTCCTCCCATGACCCACTTTTCAGGCATGAGCCAGGCTCCTGCCTTGCTTATCTTGGCCATAGGTACCTGACTATGATAGAATGTTTGCTCACACTTACCCGGGTCCAGGGGGGCCGGGTCTGTGGACTGGAGGGATCCACACCACCATATTTCAGATGGAAGACCGAGGCCCGGAGAGGGACCCTCCTCAAGGTCCCTCAGGTCCCCACTATGAGGCCCAGGACACAGGGTTTCCTGAGTTCCCTGTTGCTTAAGGCAATCAAGGATTCGCAGTGGGAAGGTTGGCAGGGAGCCATCAGGACCGCCTGGTCTGCTGTGCCCCCACCCACAGGGTCCCGTGCTCGAATTCCGTGGGTGCCACTCCCCATTTCAACACCGCCACTCAGTCCTCACACAACAGCGCAGGTCTGGCTCGGAATCCCAGCGGGGTCCCTTCCTGGCTGTGCCGCCCCAGGTCACATAAACTGTGCCTGTTTCCTCCTCTCTAGAGCGGGGATGATGACCTCGATTTGCAGTGTTCTTGTGAGGGTCAGGGCCGAGGCGTGTCCTGGAAGCGCTCACTATCAGGTCGCTGTCATCATTCTTTAAGACATGAAGAGATCTGAGGGCCCTGGGACGTCCTCAGGACCCTGGCATGTCTCTCATGGCCTGCCTTGGGGACTCTGATACTGGGGGGGGGGCTTCCTCCTGTGGGGGATACAGGGAGACCCAACAGAAGTGCCGCCCCCAGGAGCAGAGGGGCTCCAGCCAGCAGCACCCTGACTCCAGCAGTAGCCTAGGTAATATCCATCCGTTTCCCAAACACTCAGACAAGTAGAGGCACTTGCCCCGGTCACCCAGAAAGTTGGGGCGGTGAAGATTACAGAGCCCATACTTCCTGACTCCATAGATCTGGAGTTCCGGCTGTTTCTAGATCAGATCAGTCCACCCTACGCTTCTGCACCTTTGCCCGGCCTCTTCTGAGCCTGGAACACAGCCCTCCACACCGCCCTCCTCAGCTCCTCAAGTTCCAGCACTTTCTGCCAGCCCCAGCTCGCACGGCCCCTCCTCCTGGGAGCTTCCCCGTGGGCTCTGAGCACAGGTTTTGGCTTCTCTTGGGTTCATATCATGCTTGCACAGTCTCTATTATAGCCCTTATTTATCTCAGCCGCCATAATGACCTGTTTATGTCTCTGTCCCAGTGAACTGGAGGCACCCTGGACCGAGACCTTGACTTAAGAAGTAGGTCTGTTATCTCGGAGACCCTATCACTCCTCTTGGGATCATAGTCATTACAAGGCCCGCCTCGCCTGTGAAATGTTTGCTAAGCTGTCTCACTGTTGGCTAACCAGCACTTCCCCCGGTAACCACTAGGTTGAGGATCCTGACAGTCCCGTAATCACAGGTTGTGGGCACAGGCAGGAGGGAGAGGGACAGGAGACTGCAGTGTCTCTGGGAAGCTGGGGGGAGAGAGAAGGAGAAAGAAAAAGGAGGAGGAGGGAAGGGGGAGGAGAGGAAGAGGAAGAGAGAGAAGAAAGGGGGAAGGGAAGATGGAGGGAGGGAAGGGGGAGGAGAGGAAGAGGAAGAGAGAGAGAGAGAGAAGGAAGGGGGAAGGGAGGGTTGGAGAGCCCAGAGCAAGAGAGAGCACTTGAGTTGCCCACCGCAGCCAGAGAAAGCGGGGTCTACCCCGGTGCAATGTGCCTTCCTGGGCAGCTCCTTTTTTCAGCTCATCCCTGGCCCAAGTCCTGGTGTCCAGCTGCCCATGTGGCTGCCGCCTCAGGGGTGACCCCAGACCTCCCCCCCGGGTATCTGGTTCTGTGTTGCTGTCACTGGAAGAACATCCGAACCAGTCAAGAATGTTCATAAGATTTCGCTTGAGCCCGGCTGCCGAGGCTGCGGAGAAGCGGGATCTCCCGTGTTCCTGAGAATGAGTCCCGCAGTTTCTTTAATGCATGTGAGATTCCAGAGGGACCACAAGGAAAGGCGTACACGGAGGTGGATATTAAAGTGGTGACATGCTCTCTCGAGGGCGCCGGTGCTTAGGTCAAAGGTGTGTTCTAACCTAGACACGCGGAAACAACGGACAGGGCTTGCTTAAGGCGAGAATCAAACTGTTCCTAAGGATCTGACAAGCTTGGGGCATGACTACTCACCAAGCCCTGCCCGGAACCTGTGATCAGATCGCCCTGCGGGGCTACTTTCCCTAGATCCCCCCCTTGGCACCCACACTGCAGTGGGCAGGCCCCGCACTGAAGCCGGGCCACACCGGATTCTGAAGCTGGCCTCGGCACCAGCCAGCTCACTGGGCACACTGGGAGAGTGACCAGGCTTGTCAGAGTCCCGATTTCCTCCGCTGTGAAATGGGATGAGCGATGTCCCCGGGACGTGTGAGGGTTGAAGGAGATGATGGAGGCGGAGCTTGGAGCCCAAGGTGGGCACTCTCTGGGAGCTCGGGAATGAATGAGTGACGTCCAGGACACCCCCCCTGCTCCTCTCACTGTGTGACTCCTTGTACATGAAGTGCAAGGGAAGGCAGAATGATAGAGGGACACGTCAGCATCGGGGTGACATCTCAGGGAAGGGCTGGATGTTGACCAAGAAGTAGAACTGGGGGATCCCTGAGGAACAGGGGTACTATCTGTCTTGATCCGGGTGGCGATTTCATGGTGTAAAACTTACGATACATCCATTCTGTGCCATTTTCTCCATCTCAGTCATTCCTCAATTAAACAGCAACAATAGCAAACATCCAAGGTGGCACAAATTCACCATGTGGGTCCAACTAGCTGTCTTCTCTGTGTGATAATAACGTTCATTCGATACCTGTTTCATTTTCAGCTTCCCGCTCTCCAGACGAGGACACCATGGCCCATGTGGTCAGGTGCCAAGCACAGGGCAAGCACGTTGACAGACCCAAGCTGGTCCGCATGTACTCTGACCCCCTCCGAACCTGTCTGGGTGTCCTGTTTGCTGCTCTGTTGCTGTGTCTCCTCTCTCTGATGTCACAGTTACTCCACAGGGACCCCTGGGATATGGGAGTGAGTGTCTTCTTTTCTTTTAGTATTTTCAGTCAGCTGGGACATTTCGCTCCTTTCAGCCTGGTCTCACTCACCTTCTTGGGACCCACCTGGGGTCTCCCTGGGATGCTGTATGGCCAGGAGCCGCCATCGTGGCCATTCACATGCAGGTTCCCATCAGATTCGGACAGTCGGTAATGAAACAACAGAGCCAAGAACTGGTGAGCCATCAGCTTTCATCCTAGCTTGCACCCGGCAGGCAAGTAAAAACACACACTGGGCTCCAAAACCCACTCATTCAGTGCTCACAAAGCTACTGACTTATCCGGGTTTCCTAGCATCAATGGTTTCTAGCTCACCAGACTTATTTACCTCTGTTCCCCATCTCCTTCTCTCTGCACAAACTCTGCACAAACTGGCTTCTCCTTCAGCACTCAGCCATCTTGGCTGCTTCTCCTGGCCTCCTTCATGTGGGCTTTTTCTGCTCTCCTCTCCAATGCTAATCTCAGGAACCAGAGAGAGCAAGCTCCCAGTCTGCCCCATTTTATAGTGTAGAAATCAAAACCTTTAATCCAATCTACAAACAAGGAAGTCTCTGATACAAAGTCACTTATCTGAGGTATAATGGGAGGATTCCCCATGAGAGTGCACCACCCCACATCATCCATTCAGTCAAGGGTGTGAGGAATAGCTTACTCTTAAAACTTGCACGTGGGCAGCGCCATCTTTAACAAAGTGAGCATAATATATTTCATCTGCCCAACAGACGCTCCTGCTTATTCTGGAATCATAAGACCTCCTGGGACAATGGACAGCTATTCTCAGCATGCCCTTTGCCATCCACTCTCTTTTATTCATTCAACAAACATAGCCCGAGGAGAACTCATTTTGCTCTGGAATGGAGGACACAGTAGGTAACAAGGCCAAGACCCCTATGGAGCTTTAAAGTCTAGAGGAAGAAACACACCAAACCAACCGAACAAACAAGGTGAGAGTGACCGACAGCGACAGGCACAGTGCCACATAAGAATGAACAGATGAGGTCACCTAGGTGGTCAGGGGCCCCTGCCTGCAACCATTGCATGGCATCTTGAGGACTCACTTTGCCTCAAGGAGAAAGGTAGAACTTGCCAGTTTGGCAGAGAAGCCAGTCGGGGGGTGGGGAGGAGGGTTGGGAAGGGTAAACAAGGCCCCAAGCCCTCCATCCTCTGTCCTCCGAAGGGCAGAGCCATGTTTAGCTGCCAGCAGGCTTTGGGCTTCTTCCCCCGGGGGCTCCCCACAGCCACTCAACCTCCTCTGAGCCTCCTGGCTGACTCCAAGGAGGTCAGTGACCTGTCTGGAGGGCATGCACTCTTCTCAGCATGGGAGCGGCCGGGCAGAGCCTGTATTTTTAGGCCCATTTTGCAGACTTGCAAACTGTAGCTCAGAGAGCAAAGATCTCTAGCTCAGGTCACTGCCGCTGCATGGCCCAGCCTGGCAGGCACATCCCTGTGCCTTGGGAGAAAACAATGTCTATCTCCCACGAGGGACTATCAGCTCCGGGAGGGCTGGGGCAGGGCCCAAGTGCCTGAACCCCAAGAGGGCCCCTCGCTGGTATATTTCCCCTCAGTGGGGCTGCCTAGACAGAGAAGAGGACCTGGTACTGAAAGCTACCTTCCTTCTTCCCCCTCCTGCCCGCCCAGTTGGGACGTGCCGAGCCTCACACCCCTCCAAGGAATCCGTCAAGGCCAAGAGGTGAGTCAGCAGCATGTGAACAGGGCCTCCTGCCAGATGCAGGGCCAGACGTGGGGCAGGTGGGGGTGGGGAGGCGAAGAGGGCAGGGTGGCCCCTCCCCGGGGCCCAACCATGTGCCACCTGCCACCTGCACCTGCTTAGCCTCCTGGACTTTGCTCCACCCCTGCTGCTCACTCCTGTTCCCTTCCACTTGCTCAGTGGGGTCCTCCCACTTGCCTGCCTGCCGTCCAGTTGACCAACCTTACCCCCGAGCATTAATGCAAGGCTGCTGGTTTGCAGAGCTCTGGTCTCTGCAAAAGCTGCCCCCAGCAATCCTGTCAGGCCCAGGTGGGGAAACTGAGGCTCAGGGAAGGGCTGTAACTTGTGCAAGGAGTCGAAATTCAGACCCAGCTCAGCCTGACCCCCAAGATCATGTGCTTTCACACACTGAGTGACGCTGGGTAGGCCCTCTGGGAGTCACTGAGAGATTCCCCTCCCTTTTGCCCATTTTACAGAAGAGAAGCCTGAGGTACAAGGAAGAGAAGTGACTGGTGGAGGAGAGAAGGAGCATCAGGATGTTGTCTGAAGAGAAAACCAGGGCTTTTCGCTGCTCCCCCTCAGGGTGGGACTGTGGCTTGTGGGGACGGGGCCTGTGGGGAACGTGCGGTGAACGGGGAAGTGCGGCTCTGGACCTTGTCCAGACGACAGCCATTGGCCTCCAGGTGGCCGGTGTAGCTGAGGGACCGAGTTATAAACTTGGTTTCATTTCAATTAATTCAAATAAAAGAAAACTGGTACTCAATTCAGGTATTAGAAAACTTCCAGGAGTGATTGAAACAAGTTGGGCATGTGAATCTACTTTTATGATCTCTGAATACAGATCAAGTATTTCAGAGGAACATTTAGTATTCACATTAGGGGATACTGGTGGTAGGAGATATACACCAGATTTTTATTTTATTTTATTTATTTTTTTACAAGGACAGAGAGAGAGTCAGAGAGAGGGATAGATAGGGACAGACAGACAGGAACGGAGAGAGATGAGAAGCATCAATCATTAGTTTTTCATTGCCATTGCGACACCATAGTTGTTCATTGATTGCTTTCTCACATATGCCTTGACCGAGGGCCTTCAGCAGACCGAGCAACCCCTTGCTGGAGCCAGCGACCTTGGTTCCAAGCTGGCGAGCTTTTGCTCAAGCCAGATGGACCTGCGCTCAAGCTGGCGAGCTTGGGGTCTCGAACCTGGGTCTTCCGCATCCCAGTCCAACGTTCTATCCACTGCACCAAATTTTAAAGAGCGAGCGTAAAAAAAGGACATAAACTGCCACACTGTGTTTCGTATTGATAGCATGTCGGAGTAATTTCTTCAGTAAGGGAATAGATAAGTTGTGTTCCATTCAGACAATGGAATATTATTCAGAGCTATAAAGAAATGAGCCATCGAGCCGTAAAAAAGACGTGGAGGAAGCCTTAAATGTATATTGCTGTGTGGAAGAAGTCAATCTGAAAATGTTACATATTGTCTGACTACAACTATATGGTGTTCTGGAAAAGGCAACACAATGAAGACAGTAAAAGATCAGGGGTTGCCACTGGTTAAGGGGGCGGGAAGGGAGGGTTAGGCGGAGCACAGAGGATTTTTAAGGCAGTGAAATGACTCTGTAACATACTGTAATGTTGGACACCTGTCATTATACATTTGTACAAACCTGTAGAACGAACAACACCAAGAGTGGACCCCAATGTAAACTATGAACTCTGGGTGAAAAGCTGTGTCAGTGTGGTTTCATGGATTGTACCAAATGCACCACCCTTATAGGGGTATTAAAAGTGAGGGAGACTGTGCATGTGAGGGCACGGGTGTATGGCCAGGAGCCGCCATCGTGCCCATTCACATGCAGGTTCCCATTTGATTCGGACAGACAGTAATAAAACAATGGGGCCAATAACTGGTGGACCATCACCTTTAATCCTAGCTTGCACCTGGCGGGCAAGAAATACACATTGTGGGAAAACACTTCCCTTTCCATTCAGGGCTCCCAAAGCCACTGACTCATCCAAGTTTCCTAGGATCAAAGGTTTCTACCTCACCAGCCTTACTCACCTCTGTGCCCCATCTCCTTCTCTCTGCACAAATTGGTTTCTCCTTCAGCACTCCGCCATCTTGGCTGTTTCTCCTCTCCTCCACATGGCCTTTCTCTGTTTTTCTCCAGCATGAGTTTCTGCCCCATTTTATAGTATAGAAATTAAAACCTTTAATCCAATAGACAGAGAAAGAAGTCTCTGATACAAAGTCACTTATCTGAGGCCTAATGGGATTATTCATGAGAATGCACCCCCCCCCCCCATGCAACAGTCAAGGGTGTGGGGAAAAGCTTAGTCTTAAAACTAAGCCTTAGGCAATAAGGACCCTGGCTGCTTACAGCCTGTCCCCCACACCTATTGCAAACTATAAGCGAACAAACATATACATCCTATTTGCAAACTTATTTGACCAACAAGGGGGTACATAAGAAGTCTCTATTCCTTCTGCTCAGTTTTGATCTGACCTTAAAACTGCTCTAAAAAACTAAAAATTCCATAAAAAAAAATCACCCAGCATCCCAGGAATTATCTCTTGTATTTACTACCGTGTTCCCAGCACTGTGTTTGTTTCCTGGCACATAGTAGGTACTGAATAAATGTTAGTTGGGTGAACGAATGAAAGAATGAATGAATGAACCCAAAATAACAAGGTTAACATCTTGGTGTATAAAATTCCAGACACTCTTCCAGGCCCCCGTACATCATCCGCCATGCATATGTTTTTCATTGAAACGAGATTTTACCAGACACACGATTGTATAACCAGGTTTGTGTCTTAAAGTGCTGTAAGCACCTTTTCAGGGTGGTCATTACAAATCTCCTCTGGTCTCATTTTAACGGCTGTGCGGCGTTCTGCTATTTGGATAGGCCGCCATTCACTGAGCTCAGCCCTTACGGGGACACGGATGTCTGGGTCGATCCAGCGCTGTTGCTTCAGATGCACACAGCAGCGGGCAGTCCCGTTCAGCACGTCTTTTACCACGGGGCAGTTTGTCAGGATGGATTTCAAACTGGTCTGAATAGAACAGAGAGCAAAGGTGGTGAAGATAGCATCTGAGTTTCTGGTGACAGAAAGATAAGACCTTCTCTTGCCTCCAGGGGAGTCTCAGTCTGACCTGCCTCTCTGTGCCCCGCCCACCCATTCTGAGAAATGTCCCCGCAAATGCATCAGAAATGTGCTAACTGTGTCAGCCTCATCATGGTCAGGGTGACCGGATTACCAAGCCCAACATCTGGCCTGAGGGTGGGGTGGGGGTGGGGCCACAGGGAGAGGTGGAGGGCTCGTCATGTCACCACTGACTGTCCATCCTGGACCTCAGTGGCCTTATCTGTTGGCCATGCCTTGGTCACTAGGCCCTCCCAATTCTGAGGGCTGTCCATCCCTTCCTAGAAAATGTAAATGCTTTCACCTACCCAGCCTCTGGCAAACTACATTCTGCAAGCTCAGAATGACATCTGCATTTTTAAGTGGTAGGAAAAGAAAAGAATAGTTTCATGACAGTGAAAATGATGTCAAATGCAAATTTTGCTCCTATAAATAAAGTTTTATTGGAGTACAGCCACGCTTGCTCATTTACATATTATCTATGGCAGCTTCCAGCTGCAATGGCAGAGTTGAGTCCTTGCCATGGAGACCGGCTGGCCCGCCCCACCCAAGATATTCATTATCTGTCTCTTTAAGATAAAGCTTGTAGCCTCACCTGTGGTGGCGCAGTGGATAAAACATTGACCTAGAACACTGAGGTCTCTGGTTCAAAACCCTGGGCTTTCCTGGTCAAGGCACATATGGGAGTTGATGCTTCCTGTTCCTCCCCCCTTTTCTCTCTTTCTCTCTACTCCTTCTCTCCTCTCTAAAGTGAATAAATAAAGTGTTTAAAAAGAAAAGAAAAGAGAAAACTTGTAGCTCCCTGGTCTAGAGTTATCTTTTCAGATTACTCACTACCTTTGGCATATTTCACATTTTTCTTTATTTTCTAAAGGTCACTGCCTCTGAAGATCAGGACTATTTATAAAATAAAACGAAAATACAAGGAGAATTCCTTTGGCTTGTTCCAGCTACAGGGGCAGGGGCCTGAGGAGCAGACAGCCCACTGCCCAGGGTTCTGTGGCGTCTTCCCAGGGTAGGGGTCTGTGGGTGTGTATGCAGGCTAGGTGCCAGCTCCCTCCCTCAACATGCTGAGCCTGCAGAGGTATACTCAAAAAACACGTCTCTGGTAAAGGCCCAGAAAGTGCCAGAGAGAAGAAGAACATGTCCGTGCTATGTGGCTGAGCACACAGGCCTGTGGTCAGGCAGAGCTGAGTCTCCACCTCATTTTCTCATTTTTCAGTTGTGTGGCCTTGGACAGGTAACACTACCTCTCTGACAATTGTTTTGTCCATTGGGAAAATAGTACCCACTTGTGGTAGTCCATTAAGGATGCTATAACAAAGGGCCACTTAAGAAACAAAAGTTTATTTTCTCACAATTCTCCAGGTGAGGAGTTCAGGATCAAGGTGTCGGTGGCAGGATTGGTTTCTGCTGAGGCCTCCCTCTGGCTTGTATATGACTGTCTTCTCCTTATGTCTCCGTGGCCTTTCCTCTGCACCTGTCTGTGTCCTAATCTCCTCCTCTTATAAGGACATCAGTCATGCCAGATTAGGCACACTGTTGGGCAGATAAAATATATTATACTCACTTTGTTAAACATAGCACTGGCCTCGTGGAAGCCCGTCACCCAGGTGATAATATTAGTTGCCCTTCTTGCTTGGAATGGGCGTGATTATGTTAATATGTGTTGGGGGAGGGCTTTTGCGCCAAAAGGTTTTAAAAGGAAGAGAGATCATGTTGTTCAGGGGGGTGGGGGGGGGAGTGATTACGTTCTAGAAGGAGCCCATGCTGTAGGAGAGCAGAGAAAGACCACATGGAGGAGAGGAGAAGCAGCCAAGATGGCGGAGTGCTGAAGGAGAAGCCAGTTTGTGCAGAGAGGAGGAGATGGGGAACAGAGGTGAATAAGGATGGTGAGGTACAAACCTTTGATTCTAGGAAACTTGGATAAGCCAGTGGCTTTGGGAGCCCTGAATGGAAAGGGAAGTGTTTTCCCACTGTGTGTATTTCTTGCCCGCCGGGTGCGAGCTAGGATTAAAACTGATGGCCCATCAGTTCTTGGCTCCGTTGTTTAATTACCGTCTGTCCAAAACAAATGCGAACCTGCACAGGCCAGGCGGCTGTGATGGTGGCGATGGCTACTGGCTTTACACCCACCTAATGACCCCATTTTGGCTTAACCACCTCTTTGAAGACCTTACTCCAAATACAGTCACATTCCCAGGTCTGGAAGGTTAGGACATCAACACATGAACCTGGAGGGGGACACAGTACAGGCCACACTATCTCATAGGGGTTCTGGGAAGCCTGAGTGACCTCAGGGATATATAACCCAGTTTCCTCCATGTGAGCGAGTGAATGGCCAGTAGCCAAGGCCACCATCACAGCTACCTGACCCATGTAGGTTCGCATTTGATTCAGACAGATGGTAATGAAACAATGGAGCCAAGAACTGGTGGGTGTTGGACAGATAAGTTAGTAGCTTTGTGAGCACTGAATGAGTGGGTTTTGGAGCCCAGTGTGTGTTTTTGCTTGCCCGCTGGGTGCAAGCTAGAATTAAAGCTGATGGCTCACCAGTTCTTGGCTTCAGTGTTTCATTACCGACTTTCCAAATCTAATGAGAACCTGCATGGGCCAGGCAGCTGTGATAATAGTGGCCTTGGCCGCGACTACTGGCTTTACAGTAGGCCATTACCTTTTTTTTTTTTTTTTTAATTTTTATTTTATTCACTTTAGAGAGTAGACACAGAGTGTGTGTGTGTGTGTGTGTGTGTGTGTGTGTGTGTGTGTGTGTGAGAGAGAGAGAGAGAGAGAGAGAGAGAGAGAGAGAGAGAAAGAGAGAGAGAGAGGAGGAGGAGCTGGAAGCATCAACTCCCATATGTGCCTTGACCAGACCAGTGCAGGGTTTTGAACTGGCGACCTCAGTGTTCCCAGGTCGACGCTTTATCCACTGCACCACTACAGGTCAGGCTGGGCCATTACCTTTTAATCCTAGCTCGCACCCGGCGGGCAAGAAATACACACAGTGGGAAAACACTTCCCTTTCCATTCAGGGGTCCCAAAGCCACTGACTCATCCGAGTTTCCTAGAATCTAAGGTTTGTACCTCACCAGCCTTATTCACTTCTGTTCCCCATCTCCTTCTGTCTACACAAACTCTGCACAAACTGGCTTCTCCTTCAGCACTCCGCCATCTTGGCTGCTTCTCCTTGCAATGCTAATTTCAGGAACCTAGAGAGCGAGCTCCTGGTCTGCCCCATTTTATAATGTAGAAATCAAAACCTTTAATACAATATACAAATAAGGAAGTTTCTAATATAAAGCCACTCATCTGAGGCATAAATGGGATTCTTCATAAGAGGGCACCACCCCACATCATGCAACAGTCGAGGGTGTGGAGAGAAGCTTAGTTTTGAAAAGATCTTACTATTAAAAGGGCAGGAAAGGCTTAGGCTTAAAACTAAACCTTAGGCTATAAGGACCCTTAGGCTATAACGACCCTATAAGGTCTCCCACACCCAATACAAACTATAAGCGGCCAAACATATATATCATATTTACAAACTTATTTGACCCACAGCAAGCCTTTAGTAAATGTTAGTTCCAATTTTCATTAATAGGGACTTCCTTAGGGTCAGAGGGTCTCTTTAGTAGCTTCTAAACAGTTCATTCACATTGTCATTATTGTTGATTTGAGTATTTGTAGGTCAAATAGATTTGCAAATATGTTGTTTATGTTTGCTTGCTTATAGTTTGGTGTGAGAGCCAGGCTGTAAGCTGGCAGGGTTCTCACAGCCTAAGGCTTAGTTTTAAGACTAAGCCTTTCCCACCCTTTTAATGCAGTGGTACCTTGAGATACGAATTTAATTCGTTCTGTAACCATGCTCGTAAGTCAGTCAACTCGTATATCAAACTGCCGATACTGGATCCGTGTGCCAATGCACCAAATAGCGGCAGCTTCCTGACTCACGACTCGTATCTCAGAATTTCGCTTGAATCTCGAACAAAAATATGGTCAGAGTCACAGCTTGTAACTTAAAAAATTCGTATGTTGGTCTGTTCGTATCTCAAGGTACCACTGTACTAATATCTCTTCAACATCCTTCTAACCCTAAGATCTTCTCAAAACTAAGCTTTTCTCCACACCCATGACTGTTGCATGATGTGGAGTTGTGCACTCTCATGAGGAATTCCATTATGCCTCAGATGAGTGGCTTTATATCAGAGAATTCCTTATTTGTATATTGGCTTAAAGGCTTTAATTTCTACAGTATAAAATAAAACAGACCAGGGGCTCTCACTCTCAGGTCCTGCCATCAGCATTGCAGAGGAAAGGCAGCCAAGATGGCAGAGTGCTGAAGGAGAAGCCAGTTTGTGCAGAGTTTGTGCAGAGAGAAGGAGATGGGGAACAGAGGTGAATAAGGCTGGTGAGGTAAAAACCTTTGATTCTAGGAATACTTCCACTGAATTCTGTCCAGCTAGGAAGCAGCAGCACTGCCTTCCACCATGCTGCACTTTTAGGGGGGACTTGAGAGAAAGTGACTTTTCCTCTGACATCTGCCAGAAAAATTGTCCTCATCAGTACTGTAAAGCCAGTAGCCAGGGCCACCATCACAGCCACCTGGCCTGTGCAGGTTCACATTTGATTCAGACAGATGGTAATGAAACACTGGAACCAAGAACTGATGGGCCATTAGCTTTAATCTTAGCTTGCACCCAGTGGGCAAGAAAATATACACAGTGGGACAACACTTCCCTTTCCATTCAGGGCTCCCAAAACCACTGACTTATCCGAGTTTCCTAGAATCAAAGGTTTCTACCTCACCAGCCTTATTCACCTCTGTTCCCCATCTCCTTCTCTCTGCACAAACTCTGCACAAAATGGCTTCTTCCTCAGCACTCCACCATCTTGGCTGCCTCTCCTCTGCAATGCTGATGACTGGATGTGAGTGAGAGAGACCGTGGTCTGCCTCATTCTACAGTGTAGAAATTAAAGGCTTTAATTCAATATACAAACAAGGAAGTCTCTGATACAAAGTCACTTAACTGAGGCATAATGGGATTCCTCATAAGAGGGCACCACCCCACAGCATGCAACAGTCAAGGGGGTGGGGAAAAGCTTAGTTTTGAGAAGATCTTAGTATTAGAAGGATGTTGAAGAGATCTTAGTATTAAAAAGATGGGAAAGGCTTAGTCTTAAAACTAATCCTTAGGCTATGAGGATCTTGCCAGCTTACAGCCTATGTCTCCCACACCTAATGCAAACTATAAGCGAGCAAACATATATATTTACCAAATTATTTGACTAACAAGCAGCTATGTTTTCTTTCTTCTCCTTTAACAAGTCTTCAGCACATACCATAGGAACTCAGAAATGAGACGCCGCAGGTATACCTACTATGTGCTTCCTCTCTTCTGCCTTACCTCACCCCATTACACCATCCCGTGGGCTGGACTTTGTGCTGAAAGGAACACGGAGTTGCGGTCAGATCCAGCCACTTCACTACCCTGAGCGTTAGTTAGTTCCTGCTCTGCCCAAAGAGGAAGGTGACAGGCTTCACAGAGTGCCCGGCATGTAGTAGGTGCTCAGTAAACAGTACTTTTCCTCCCCCACCTCCACCCCGAAATGGTGGCAATAATTCCCCGCATTTTAGTTATTGGACCCAGGGCTTGTGTCTGGGACCCCAGGGGTGGAGAAATGGGAAGAGCCAGAGGAGGCTCGAAGGAACAGGAAGTGAACGACAGGAGGCTGGCTGCCCCAGGCCCTGTGGCCGAGTCCTCCCAGCAGTCCACGAGCACTTGGGGAACATGCAGCTGCCTTCATCCCTGCTGACTCTGGGATGTGTCAGGACTCAGCCCCAGCGTCCACACTGCAGCCAAGGGTCACAGGTGGCTTTGGGGAAGCAGTGCCCCCCGGACAAATGTGTGTGAGCTGCCTGGGGCTCCGGGCCTGGAGGAAGCGTCGGCCGCCCAGGGCCCTGAGCTGAATGGGCCCTTTCTCTGTGTGTAACAAGCACATCCCTTGTTTGTGGGTTTGTTTGTGCGTTTGCTTCCCTGTGCTGCTCCTATCCTGCCTCTCCTCCCACGGGGCTCAGCCTGGGGCAGGCGCCTCCAAGAACGCTGGGCTTCCAGCGTCTCCAGAGCTTCGCTCCTTCCCCCCCCCTCCCCCTCCCCAGGCCGGGGGAGGGGTCACCTGAGGGTCCAGCAGGAAGGGTGATCTTTCCTTTGGCGAATCAACTTGGGAAGACAAAGCCTGTTCACCTGTGGAGGACTGACCTTTAGGAACTGCTCACTAGAACTGGGCGCCATGCTACAGGTTGGCATGAATTCTCACGGTGGCCCCACCAGTGGGACACAATTAGCCACACTTGACAGATTATGTCACCACCCTGCTTAAAACTCCTCAACCGTAGCTCAGCTCCGGTGGCCAGAGGAGGAGGAGCTTAGGGCACAGAGAGCCCACTCAGGGCCGTTGCAGCTACAGTGGCTGAACTCGAACCCCAGCCTCGGGGGAGGGCCCAGACTCAGCATCTGCACAGCCCAAGCGGCCCCCAGCTCCTCCTTTTATTCACCATCACTCTGGGGACACCCCCACCCCACCCAAGCTCTCTGGGACTCGCTCTGTTCTGTTCCTCTGCAGTAGACCAGAGGCCACACACACCTGCCTCAGAGAGTGGTCAGGGTGAAGCCATTCCCTTCTGAGCAAGCACTGAGGCCGGTGCTTGGGCAAAGGCTTCCAGATGTTCATGTGTCCTCATTCGCAGAAGGGCATCGCGGGGAGATGTGATCGTTATTCCCACGCTACAGGTGGGGCCACTGAGGAACAAGGAGCAATCAGGTCACCCCCCACACACACACCCAAGGCACCATGCTCCTAGAACTGAGACCCAGCAATCCACCACGCCGAGTCTAGCCCGATGGAGGCAGTGCAAGGAGGTGCAGGTGGAGGCCAGTTCTAAATGGCCAGATTTGCACAGGCCCGGGAAGGCCAAGGAAGACTGGCTTGTGGGTTCTGCATTTCCCAGTGGCCCTGATGGCAGCCCCTGCCCCCTCCTTCCTTTGTTTCCCTTCCAAAACTCACACCCAGCCTTCCTGAGATGCTCAGACGCTGCAAACCATACTGCAGGTGGGCATGGGGGGGTTGATACGGCCCCAGCTGCAGCACACAGTAGAAACTGTCCCCTACATGTCGCTGGAGTTCCCTTCTCAGGCTCACCCTCAGGGCTAGTATTGGTCAAATAAGTTTGTAAATATGATATATATGTTTGCTCGCTTATAGTTTGCATTAGGTGTGGGAGACAGGCTGTAAGCTGGCAAAGTTATTATAGCCTAAGGCTTAGTTTTAAAACTAGGCTTTTCCCCACTCCCTTGACTGTTGGATGGTGCACTCTCATGAGGAATCCTCCCATTGAGCCTCAGATGAGTGACTTTGTATCAGAGACTTCCTTGTTTGTAGATTGGATTAAAGGTTTTGATTTCTACACTATAAAATGGGGCAGACTGGGAGCTTGCTATCTCTGGGTTCCTGAGATTAGTATTAGAGAGGAGAGCAGAGAAAGACCACGTGGAGGAGAGGAGAAGCAGCTAAGATGGCTGAGTGCTGAAGGAGAAGCCAGTTTGTGCAGAGAGAAGGAGATGGGGAACAGAAGTGAATAAGGCTGGTGAGGTAGAAACCTTTGATTCTAGGAAACTCTGATGAGTCAGTGGCTTTGGGAGCCCTGAATAGAAAGAGAAGTGTTTTCCCACTGTGTGTATTTCTTGCCTGCCGAGTGCAAGCTAGGATAAAGATGATGTCCCACCAGTTCGTGGTTCCGTTGTTTCAGTACTGTTTGTCCAAATCAAATGCGAACCTGCACAGGCCAGGTGGCTGTGATGGTGGCCGTGGCTACTGATTTTACACATGCCCTGCTCACTTCTTCACCCCCCCCCCTCCGGTCACCTCAGCACTGGGGTGCACTCAGTCACCTCTTTCCCCACAGCCTAGGACATGCAGGCACTGTCCTCTGAGCCTGCATTCGCTGGCACTCACTGATATTGTTGAATACGTGCTGTGTGCCAAGCCTGCTGTGCGGGTTTCCTGATTTCATGCTCACAGTCACTGCTCTTATCTCTGCCTCCCCAAGGAGAAAGCTGAGGCTTGCAGAGGGCAGGTCGGCTCTCCCAGGCACCCAGTGAGTTAGTGATGGACCCACAACTCACACCCAGCAGAGAGATTCCCAAACCTTCCAGCTTCACCACCATGCTACGTCAGGGCCAGGTATATTCAATACCTAACTGTTTATAGGGTTTCCCAGAACATTCAGCTGGGCTGCTGAGAGAGTGAACTATGCAGAGAAGCTAACAGGAGGCTTGGTATTCAGGAGGAGCTCAGTGAATCAGATTTGCTTGAGATAAAGCCGGGCAGAGCCCGGTACTCCAGGATATGTGGCCCGTGAACCAAATTCAGGTGTCCTAAGTTAGCCCTGGAGGGACCTCGAATTTCGCCCAATAACAGCTTTCCTGCTGAGAGAATGGTGTTTGCCTCACTGAATTGATGTTTTGTCTGAGCCTAAGGCTGCACCCTGAGCACAACTGGAATGGCAAGGTTGGATCCTGGCACCTCTCACCAGTCTCCAACTGGTTTTCCAATTAACCGTTGGTTTGTGAGAATGCCACCCTGTGGATTCCACTCGGGGTAGTTATGGGTCTTGGGGCCCTGTGAGGGTCAGCGGGAGTGGTCACTCTGCCCCTCCGAGCTTTGGCCACAGAAACCTCCTTCTTTTCTGGAAGTGTCCGCTGCCTGGAGAAAATGTGGCGTGGGAGGAGCCCTAGCCTTCCCTGGGCTGCGTCATGAGTATAACCATAGACCTCTGCCAACGTTTATTGAATTCTGTGTTATTAGAACTGTCTACGTGTCTTTCATGAATCGACTCATAGATGAGACGATCACTATCATTATTTGCACTCAGAGGTGATAAAGCAATGGCACGGGCAGAACAGGTCATTTGCTGAGGGCCACACAGCCGGTAGGCGCTAGAGTTGGGGTTTGAACTCTGGGGCTCTTAGGTTTCGGAGCATTTTAGGGAAACATGTGTTTACCCTGCTGCCTCTGAGCCAGGCCCTAGCCATTTCCCCGCCATGGCTAAGGGTGTAGTCTTTTGTGGTATGAATAGGAGAACATTTCTGTTCAATACTTTTTTTTTCTTTTGATTTTCACACCAGCTTCGAGTTGGCCCAGAGGCGAGGAAGATGCCTTCTCCCAGCCTCGGAGACTGGGTCTTCCACAGGGGCAGGGAAAACAAAAGCACATCCTCACTCTCTCCCGTTTTCAGATAAGGAAATCCAGCCAGGGGAATGAAGCCATCGGCCAAGATCCTCACAGCTGGGGAGGAAATCGACCTCAGGTCAGGCTGACTTTTTTCCACACTCCCCAACAAGCGTGGAAACACAAGCCGTGTGCCAACACTCAACGCGCCCTCGAGGGGAGAGAACACAGCCAGCGCTCCAGGCTTCCCCAAGGCAGGACTGGTCCCTTAACAAAATGGACAGGTATAAAAGGACCCAGTCGGGTCGAAGACTCCCCACTGAAGAAACGCTTGCATCTCAGGGACGAACCCATATCTCGGTAAGACAGAGAGACCAAGAAGGAAGCCCCAAGTTGGCGAAGGACAGAGGAACGCAATCTCTTCCCCTTGTGTTTGTCTCTAGCGTGTCTAGAATTGAAAGTGCTTCAAGGAAAATACCCGTGGTGCTCGTGTTTTCCCACACAGCGGGCAGCTGACAGCATCTTGGCTGGAAAAATATCGTTCCGTAGCTTCTCCTCCACGGCTCTCTCGTAAATTCGTATCCATGAAAACCCGAGGGAAGCCAGTGTTTATGTAAGAATCTGCTCAAGTCCTTCTCACTCTGATGAAATTAGGCCCAAGAAATGAGAGAAAAAGGAAAATATGTTCTTTTACTTTTCACCTTTTTGTTTTTGTCTGAATGTTGGCATGAAAATGAAGGAAAGGAACTACAACAACAAAGAATAATAGGAAAGATAAGATTCAGATTGCGGGAAATGAATATATTCTAGAGCAGTGGTTCTTAACCTTTATTGAGGTACCGAGCCCACCAGCTTCATATGTGCATTCACCGAACCCTTCTTTAGTGATAAATAAAATAGGATTTTTATTTCCAAATTCAAGACATAGGTATATGTTTTTTTACTGGTGCACAAAATGAGCCGTGCATGAACATCACCTTGCTCAAAGAACAAAACCAACAAAGTGCATGAACTCACAACAAATGACCGTATTACTTTATTCTGGCCTCCACGGCAGAGGCTTCTCCGAACCCCTGAGACCGACTCATCGAACCCCTAGGGTTCAATAGAACCCAGGTTAAGAACCACTGCTCTAGAGGGAGAAATTGCTTGGTGACGTGAGCTCCCCCTTCCAGGGCATAATGTCCGTCAGAGATCAAGAAATGAAAGAAGAAGCGGCATTTGCGCTGCTGTCCTTCCCCTTATCATCTGGCTGCGGAATGCAGCCCCTTTCAACTGTAGGATTCTAGAATCACACAGGAGTGGTGAGTGTGTGTGTGTGTGTCTGTGTGTCTCTGTGTGTGTGTGTGTGTGTGTGTGTGTTTTCCCTCATCCTGAAAACGGTCTTAGAGATTGCAGCGTAGAACTTATAATCACACACACCTGGATCCCAGTCCAGGCTCTGCCCCTCGGCGACAATGATGCCCTTGGACATTTGTGTCATTCCCCTGCATCTTAGACCCCTCTTCTTGCCAAGGGGGCCGGGTGGTCACGTCCCCCCCCCCCCCGCCGTGGGAGGGTGCAATGAGATCCCACGTAAGGTGCCTGGTGGGCTCATACTGTGTGCTAAGAAGAGTGAGTTCACCTTTCATTTTGGAAAGACCTTTCCTAACTGAGTTTTTCTCAGTGCAAGCCATGCCTTCCTCTTGTAGTTAGCTAGATAATGTGGAAACCTATTTTTCCAAAAAAAAAAAAAAAAGAGTTAATAATCTTCTAGTGTCAGGGACCACTACTTGGCCCCCCAATATCCATTCTCCATTTCTTCCTGAATAATAAATCCCTTAGATTATTGCGGCTCCCCAATAAATTAAAATATCATATGATGTTGTGTAGCCAGCTGAAAAACTACATTTCCCAGCCTCCTTTGCAATTAGGTAGGGTTGGTGGGACCTGTGAGCTACCTCCCTAAAGGAGGCATCGATAGCTTCTTCTGAGTTCCTGCCTGAACTTGATTGCCACAACTCCAGCGGTCACCTTTGATCCCGGGTGACCTTGAAGCCAGAGGCCATTAGTCAAGGATGGCGAAGCAGAAAGGGAAACAGAGCAAGCTGATGACTATCAAGTCTCATTAGCTCTGGTTCTTTTGTGAGAGGAAATGAAATCTCCTATTTACTTAAGCCACCAGGTTTTGAGTTTCTTCTTGCATGGACCTGGCCTAATTATAACTGATAACCTCTTCACCCCTTCTAGCTCCACGTCTCGACGTGACTGGCACTAACCATTGCATCTTCTTGCACATCTCTTTATGCTCGGAGCAAAGGGAGAGTTATGTATGCGTGCCCATAAAATGGTAGTGTGCTGTTTGCCGCGCTTCGGAGTAGCTTAACTCTCTAAGTATCAAGATCGACTTTTCCAGTACACAGGTCTCTAAGAGAACCTTTTTAATATTAGACTGTTAAAATACAGTGAGGACATATCATAAGTTACTTAGCAACTCTCCTATTGATATCCTGAGAAGGTGTCTAGTCGCTGGTTTTCAACGTGTACAAACCCTGCTTCAGGAAACAGCTGGTACAAACCCCCTTTACCACTCGGCGGTTATTTTTGTGCAAAGACAGCCAGGGTGGGATGGCGGGTTCCTGTCCTTTTTAAGCCTCCCCACATGTCTTTCTTTTACAGACGAGGCGAGAGGGGTCCTGAAAGACGGCGGCAGAGACAACAGAGGGAGACAAAGGCAGCGATACCTCCAGAGGCATCTCAATTGTAACCCGAGGTCCACCCTCCTGTGTATCTGGGGTTTGGTAGCAGCAAGTCTTTGTTGAAAGAATATTCTAACCCTCTTTAAAGAAATAGTGTCCCAACAGTCTCTGCTTGAATACTTCTGGTGTCAGGGAGCTCCATGCCTTTCCATTCATCTCTGGAGGTGTGTCGCATGTTTTTTCTGACAGTTGTGTTGCAGTTTGATTTTTCGACGCTTCTCCTTGCCGGTGTCAGGTCTGACGCCTGGGGTCCTGGAGAACTGTTCTGCTTCCCCCAACGGCAGGTTGGGATTCACCCAGGTGGGCGTAGGAGAGAAATTCGATGTTATCTAATTCGGGTTCTTGACACTCAGATATTTCTCCCGTGCGCTGCATATATTATTGGCCGGGCAATGCACACGGCACTGAGGGTACAAAGCAGAACAGACCCAAAGACGGTCACTCTCCAGAGGTGGGGGGGGGTAACATCTTGCCTCAGTGCATGACTCATCCTCCGACAAACTGAGCTTTGGGGTGACATGAAAACTTAGTGAGGGCCACAGGGGTGTAGTTAGAAATGCTTGGACTTAGGAGAGCAAAGCACATGGGTCGGGGTGAGGGTTCCTCTAGGAGGAGTAACCAGCTGAGTGAGGGAGAAGCCTGTCCTCAACCAATGGGAGAAATCAGCTTCTCTCTAAATGTTGATTTGTTTTCCTGGGGAGCTTTCTTCTTTGCAAGCAGTCACATGCCTATGAGAGATGGTCTCTCTCTGTCTGTCTCTCTCAATATTTAGAAAAACAGGCTGGAAGAGGAGTCTTTACAAGCTTCCCCCTCCTGACAGTTCAGGGAAGACTGTGGGACTTGGCCCTCCATCACAAAAGAGGGAATCGTGGCACCTGTCAGTCTTATATAATACGGGATAATCCAGTGGAAAAAGAAGAGCTAACACTAATTGTGAAAGTCTCTAAGAATAAAAGTTGAGACACTAACAGGGCAGACCACCCTTCAGAGTAGAAAGAGCATCAGGGTCCAAAGCCAATGGATCTTGTATTTATCGCTCTTGGCTGGGGGACCTGGCCATATCACTTCTACTTTCATTTCCTTGCTGTAGGAAAAGAATAGAATGGAACCTACACAGAAGAAGTTTGCAAGGAGAGTAAATGAAACAAAGTTCATTCAATAATCTCTGTGACGTGCTTGGCTCCCTGATGGGTGGGGTTCAGTCCCTATGGACTTCTCCTTTTGTATTCTCATCTGGCATGGCAGGGGCTCGTACCCTGAACGTGCTCCCTTGTTCTTGCTGGTTGGCTGAGGACAGGTATTCATCTCCAGAAGGTAAACACGAAGAAAGTGGCTCAGGAAAGGCCTTGGACTATACGCAGCCCCATAGAGCAATGTTTCCTTTGAGCCTTTGTTTAAATCCAAGGATGCAGAGATGGCTCATGGAGTTATCAAGCCAATGAATGGGTTTAGGCCACGGGTTTGGTTTTTGTACCTGACGTTTGACTGACTGTACTGGCTGCAAGTCAAGAGGGGACTGGACACGTATAATCAGCGGGGAAATTGGGGCTGGAATTGGAGGCCCTGCTTGCCTTGGGCTGAGGTTCTATGTCCTGTCATGGCCAAGAAACCAGACACAATGGTAGCCCTAAAATGTCCTTCTGGAAGTAGCCGCCTATGCTTTCTTGAGCTTTCTGGACATGGGTGCTTGGACATCTCCTTCTGGCATGTTCTGTGGGTGCTGCAGCAAACCCAGCATGTCCCAAATGGGCCCCTGCCAGCCTTGCCTCCTCACCAAACTGCCCATGGCACTGCCTTTGCCTTGCGTTCTCTTCTGTGACCAGCCCCTAGGACCCGTCTCCCCCTCTTGCTGCCTTCTTACCCCCATCCAACCAAGCGTCCCATCTGGTCCCAGCTGTCCGTGCCTGTCTCCTGAATTGGTTCTCTTTTCCCTTCCTTGGTTGTTTGGCTGGTCTGGCCTCTCCTGTTGCTAACCCATCCTCCAAAGGGCCGTCTGATAACTGCTTGGAGCACATCCGTTCACCTGCCCAAAGCCTTCTGTGTTCTCTGACACAGGGCTGCAAAGACGTGGCAAAGCAGGAGGAGAAACTGACTCTAACTTTGCCTCCCAAATCGTAGACTGGTCTGTACCCAGGCTTGCATCGCTCTGAACTGCATACCTTCTCTTACATGCCAACCCGCTGTGGGTTCCCTCCTACCCCCTTGCTCCCATCGAGCTCCCTGCTCTGCCAAGGTCCGCCTGGGATTAACGCCCCCACCTCCCGCAGCCAGCGAACTCACCTTCCCTCCCGGTTCTTCCGTCACACCTTGACCTCGCCCGTGTCCCTTATCACCACTTTCCTGATAGATGGCAATTTGTGTATGTACTGACTGCTCTTCACCTGACTGTCATCAAGGACTTTGTCTTATTTAATGACAGAACAAGATGGCTATCGGGGCCAATACTCAAAATGTCTAGCCCTCTGTAGGAGCGTCCGGGTTAGAGAGAAGGCCTGGATGTTGGGTTACTTGTTGTCTTTCCCTGGCATGGGATGGGCGCATCATAGGCTCTTCACAAACACTAGCACATATTTTATGCAATTAGATTGAATTCCCAATTTTGTCCAAGGTCTTCTTGCATGTATTTATATATTTGGCCTACTTCGCTTCCCCTTCTAGCATGTTCTTTTAAGTTCCCTGACCTTTAGGAAAAGCAGATCTTCCAAGCATGATTCCTTCACTTGTTCAGGAAAGATCTGTGGGCCCTACTGTGGGCCTGGAGCCATGGTAGACAACCAGGGACACACTTGTGACCAAAGAACTTGGCGTCTGCACTGTCAAGGAACTTGGACCTGGACCACAGGGAAGAAGAACAACAAGGAGTTGGTAAAATAAGTCTGTAAATGTGATGCATATGTTTGCTTGTTTACAGTTTGCTTTGGGTGTGGGGGACAGGCTGTATGCAGGCAGGGTCCTTATAGCCTAAGACCCTTTTAAGACTAAGATCTTTTCAAAACTAAGCTTTTCCCCACACTCTTGACCGTTGCATGATGTGGGGTGGTGCGCTCTCTTGAGGAATCACGTTATGCCTCAGATAAGTGACTTTGTATCAGAGACTTCCTTGTTTGTATATTGACTTAAAGGTTTTGATTTCTACGCTATAAAGTGGGGCAGACTGGGAACTTGCTCTCTCTGGGTTCCTGAGGTTAGCATTAGAGAGGAGAGCAGATTAAGGCCACGTGGAGGCCAGGAGAAGCAGCCAAGATGGTGGAGTGCTGAGAGAGAAGCCAGTTTGGGCAGAGTTTGTGTAGAGAGAAGGAGATGGGGAACAGAGGTGAATAAGGCTGGTGAGGTAGAAACCTTTGATTCTAGGAAACTCGGATAAGTCAGTGGCTTTGGGAGCCCTGAATGGAAAGGAAAGTGTTTTCCCACTGTGTGTATTTTTTTGCCCACTGGGTGCAAGCTAGGATTAAAGCTAATGGCCCACCAGTTCTTGGCTCCCTTGTTTCATTACCATCTGTCCGAAACAAATGTGAACCTGCACGGGCCAGGCGGCTGTGATGGTGGCCGTGGCTACTGGCTTTACACAAGGTAAGAAAGGTAGTCATGAAAGTCATAGTCAAATGGGACAAAGAGGGTGCTGAGAGGGTACGTGGGGCAGAGAGGCGTGGGAGGCAGGGTCAGGGACAACATGGCAGCTGAAATCTAAAGCACATGGACTGTCCCCGGGTTGTCAGGACGGGCAGCACTTCAGGCAGAAGGAAGGTGATATTAGAAGGGCTTCAGGTGGGAAGGAGCTGACCTGCTTGAAGAGGGTAAGAGAGGGTCCTTGGGGGAGGGGCCCAGTGGGCACCGGGGAGAGACATAGCATGAGGCAGGAGATGCAGCAATGCCCGGCGCCCCTGGGCTTTGCTGGCCCTGGGACGACCCTGGATTACGTTAGAACATCTGGGAAGCCATGGAAATCAAGCTGTCTCGAAATGTTTGAAACAAGCTCCTGCCACCAGATGGACTACCTTCCTCCTTTCTTGGCTTCCAGTGAAGCAATAGATGGCTGTCATTTCTCCTGACCTGAGCCTGGATCTTGTGGCAAAGCTGCCCCAGGCCCTTGAAAATCTACTCAGGAATTCCAATGAGGTCACACAGACTGGAGGGCTCCCTGCTGCCGGGTCCCCTTGCCCCCAGCACTCCCTTGGCTTGGGGTACAACAGCCCTGGGCATGGCAGGTCACGCCTGGCCGACCTCCCCAGTCCCGCCTCTCTCTCTGCGGAAGAAGGGGGAGCCCATTGCCTTTCCACCTCAAGGCTCTGCCTTGCCAGCTGTGGTGTCCTCCTGAACTCTTTCTGAACTGGGTTTGGAGCCTGGACTAAGAGGGTCTAGCAAGGCCCTGAGAGCTGTTCCTCCGCGCCGAGCCCGTCTCCAGGCCTAACCCTGCCCCTCTGCCCAGGCGTTCTGAGCCTCGTCTCTCCAGTGCGTGACCATCCTGTGGGCCCACAGTGAGCTCTTTTCCCTCCAGACTGCACAGGAATCCGCACTAGCCGAGATGAGGAAGGACAGACCGGTGACCCCCGCCACCTCAGAGCTGTGCTAAGTGAGCTTCCACATTTATCTTAGCGAAACTTCAAGGTCTTATGAGCCTCAATTTGCAGATAAAGAAACAGACTAAGAGGGCCAGAGTGACCCGTCCAGCCAGAGCCAGGCAGACGGCCCAGGCACTGACACTGAGGTCCATCCCCGTCCCAGGCTGCCTGCCCTGTGGTGCCTGAGCAATCCCTTCCTTGAATACTCAGCCAGCATTGCTAGGGCTCCAAAGTGTGATTTGTCACATGTGTTGGGACCCACAGTGGGCCAGGTCCTGTTCCAGTCCTGCAGGACTCAGCGATGGACCAGGCAGAAGAGAAAAATGGGTCAGTTCATGCTTTGGAGTTCTCTTTACTGCCATTTCCAGCCCCTGTCACGTGACATTGCGGCTGTATGATTGAGCAAGTAACGAACTCTCTCTGTTGCTCAGTTTCAAGCCCATTGTTGGGACAGGGATTGTATCTGCTTCCCCTGTGCTATAGGGACTGGCTGAGAGCACTGGCCAGGAGCTCCCCGGTATCTCTGCTCTGGAGGTCAAAGAACGAACCTAAATGTCCAGCTTTATCTGGCAGAACAAAACATCCCCTAATACTAAGGTGACCAATCGTCCTCCTTTAGGGAGGACAGTCCTTCCTTTGTAAGGTCCATCCTCCCTCGAAAAGTGTTCACCTACATGGGCTCCTTTTTGATATTGAAAGACTAATCTGTAAATGTCTGTATTCGATCGATACAGAGTCAGTCCATTGCGTGTGACGTGACATATTTGTATCTGCATGAGTACTTTTTTCTTACAATTATTATTAAAAATTAATAGGCATGTAAGCATAATTACAATATAAGATATTATAGATTTTTATTATGCATTTATATTATAGTGTATTATTGTTGCAATGAATAAAATGTTTCTTTTATTTATGATATTGTTTCCTTCTATTTATTTTTGTCCTCCTTTTCATTGTAAAAAAGTTGGTCACCTTACTATTACTCACTGGAGTGATAACAGGAAACTAGGAACAAAAACCACAAGGTCTAAATGAAATCTAGAGCCTCCACACTATAATGTGAAAATGTCTAGGTTTCAACTAAAAATCACATGGCATGCCAAGAACCAGGAAGTTCTCAAAGGGATCGAAAATAGATAATCAGTAGATGGCAACACCACAATGACACAGAGGTGTCAGAATGATCTGACAAAGATTTTACACCAGCAATCATAAAAATGCTCCAGGGAGTAGTTACAAATGTGCTTGAAACAAATAAAAAAATTTTTAAACCTTGTAAAATAATTGTCTCAGCAAAGAAACAGAAGACATAGAGAACACAATGGCAATTTTAGAACTGAAAAAACAATAAGGAAATAAAGACCACCCATCAGGTGGTCTCAGTAGCAGAATTAAGGTATAATCCTATCTTCAGGGGTAGTCTTCACCTTCTGCGAAGCACCAACGGTTCCTTAAAATGCGGGGACTAGGATGACCATCTCTGCACCCCAAAAGCTCAGCCCCCACCCTGGAGCAGCGAGGGGTGTGTTTGAGCGATGTTGGGGTTTGATTTGGGCTGTGAGTCCCTGAGGGGCGGATGAGGCCCCCAAGGAAATTGGAACCTCTCCCAGTGTTGAGTTCTCCCAAACTCAAGGGCAGTGCGGACCCATCTCCCTGGATGATATCATGGCTCCCAGCTTCCAGTTCAATCAAACTGGCCCAAGATACCGCTGGGAAGCCACCAGATCTGTCCTTCCCGTCCTCTAGTGGTCTGTCTTCTGGGAGATCCCAGCCTGCATGGACCAACTTAGAAGAGTCCCACCTGCAGGGGGCTCTCAGATTTCATCCAGGAACACCGAGTCACAAAAGGAAAAAGGCTTAGCCAAGAAGCACTCAAATGAGCGGCGGAGTTAGAGTGAGATCTAGGCCTTCCAGCACACTTTCCCTCCACCATCCTGCAGGGGTCTTTCCATCTTAAATCAGGATTCCCGATTCTGGAAGCCCCAGCTGGGCCCACCTCTTCGCTCAGCCTAAGAGAATTGCTCTGAATTTAGTGCCCTGAGACAGTAAGCATGTTTTATTGTTGCTCACAGGGTGAGAGGTCAGTGGGTAATGGTGGTGGTCTGGTCAGGCTGTGGCCCATCTGGGTTTTCTGGAAGGTGGGCTGGAGGCTGGCTGGCATAAAGGGGCCTCACTTGGATGTGTGGCAGGTGACTTGCCATGGGCTAGGTAATAGGGGTGACCAAGCTCCATGTTATCCTGTAGGGTGCTGCCCCAGGCTTTTCCCATGGGGCTGCTTCGTTTCTCCTTGGGTCTGCAGAGCTGAGTGATGTCACTTTCGGATGACACTGGAAGTTCCAGTGTGATTCTCCAGATTCTGTAGAAAGCTAAAGGTCAAGGTGGGGGCTTCTACCAGGGACCCTGAATGCCTGAGGAATCATGATGGTCAGAACCCCCCCCCCCCCAGTCCCTCACCTTGTACATGTAGCACGAGTGAGAATAAAACCTTTCTGGCTCTATGTCACTGAGATCTGGGGGTGTTTGTCATAACCCATTTTATCCTGACTGACACAAGCCCCTACAATGCACTGGACACTGCCCGCTGGGTACACTCTGGTAAATAAGAAAGCCATCATCCTTAGCCTCGGTGAGGTTAGTCTGGTGAAGGTAAAGTACAATCAGTAAGTGAGCAAACAGATGCCTGCCTCTTGTACAAGGTCATGTCACCGTGATGTGTGTCATCATGATGCATGCTATGACGGGAAAGAACAGGACCAGTGAGGGAGAGGGAAGTGACGGGTGGGGAACCGACTTAGTGTGGTTAAAGAGAAGCATCTCTGGAAGTAGTTAAGCCAAGGCTGGGGGTGGAAGAAAGACCGGGCATGGGCACTCAGGGGAGGGCTCAGCACCTAGGAGGGGGGTGGGGTCCTGGGAGGCAGCACGTGTGTAGGCTGGAGAAACAGGAGGAGAGCGGGCAAAGATGGGAACGGGGGAGGGGAGGAGGCCTGGCCCTCAGGACCTCCGGGCTGGTGCGGAGGGTTTGGGGGTTAGGCTAGGTACCTGGGAGCCCCCGTGTTTGGGGGAGAAAGAACTGAGCTATTTGGAAAGCCGCCTGCTTCGCCCCAGCTGGGGCGGGGGGCTGGTTACAGGCCCGTGTAGCGTGTATCGAGGGCATAGGCTCCGGAGACCCTGAGCTCAGTCCAGGTCTCAGCTGCCTCCACAGAAGGAAAGTGTGACTTCCCCTCAGTATTTTTAACACAAGACAGCAAACAGTCCTCTCTTCCCACACGGCTGAGGCTGTGGTCTCCGGGCTCCTCTCTGCACCTACACCAGGACTGGTGCCCACAGAGACCAGGACGCCCACAGGTGCTTAGCTCATGCTAGCCAGGCTGGCTGGTGGGACACAGATGTCCTTAGAGGGGACCCCAGGCCAGGCCCCTGGGAACCCCAGTGGTGTCCTCCCCCACTAGGCGGTGAGGAGGTGTGGTGCCCACGGGGACACAGGCCCGAGGGGCTCAGGGCCTACAACTGAGGTGTGGAGACTCAATTCCCCCTTGCCCACCCCAGGCTGGATTTCTGCCCCGACAGCTACTGATGGAGCCAGGGCCAGCTTCTTGGGATTAGGGGGAAAGCTTCGTTCACCGGACGGAGGGGACATGGGGGCTGGGAGGTGCCAAGAGAAGTGGAAGCTGGGCTTTGCTCCATAGGTCACTCTCCTTGGTTGCACACACACACACCATGAACCACACAGATGTCACACACACTATCTACACACCACACGCTACATGTGCACACACATCATATACACACATCACACATCCCCCCCACCACACATGTGCACAGACCCTCTTCACACGGCACACACACAGAGATACCACACCCATGCCATGTGTCACACGCACACACGCGCACACACACACGCACGCACACATGCACGCACGCACACATACACACTCCCTTCCTCTTTGACCTCCGGGGTGCAGCAGGGAACTGGGAATGCTTTGAGGACCTGCAAGGGTGTGGCTCAGGGAGGAGGGGAGTTCTCTGACTTCTGGTTTCCCTTATCATGGTATGCAGTGGCATGTTAAAAACATGACGCTGATGAGAACCACCTCCAACAGTCTGTGTTTCCCGAGTCTGCCACAGCAGGTCCCCGCAGACCTGGTGGCTTAGGGCGGCGGAAGCCTGTTCGCCCACAGCGCTGGGGCAGGAGGCAAACTCCCAGCGTGAGCAGGAAGTTTCTCCGCAGGCTCTGGGGGGACCCATCCCTGGCCTCTCTCCCAGCTCCTGGGGGCCACCGCGACCCTTGGTGCTACCACGCTGGCACATGCTGACCTCTAGTCTCTGCCCCCTTCTTCACCAGGCCTCAAACCTGCACCTCCAATCTCCTGCTTCTTCTCTTATATAAAAACACCTGACATAGGACTTAGGGCTCTCTCTAAACCCAGCATGGGCTCCTCGAGAGATCCTTAAATACACCTGCCAAGAACCTCTCTACACAAAGTCACATTCATATGTGGTACCGTTTGAGCCTGGGGACACCATTCAATCTACTACAGGGTCCCTGGGCTTCCCAGACCCCGAAAGCGCATTTCATTATGAACCGTGGGGCTGGCTCAGCGTACTGCCTGTGCCCACCTTCTCGCTGGCATGAGAAGGGTGGCTCTTCTCTTGGGGGAGGTGCCACGCAAAAGGGGTGGTCGCCCTGGGTGAGCTCAGCTGGGATCACAGAGCCGTCTTTGGCCTCCTACCCTTGGGGGGTGGGATCTTCCCACTTGAGAACAGAGCGGTCATCGACGCTGCTGTCCCCAAGCTCCCTGTGGACAGAAGAGGAAACTGAGGCCCGCAAGTGATTAGCCCGAATCACGCAGGGAGTCACTGACCAAGCTGAGTGTCTGGCCAGGGGCTTGATTTCTGGGTCTTTGGGTCACCTGGAAGAGGCCCTGAGGGGACAAAGAATGTCTGGTTTGAGAAACTGAATGGAGATCGGTGTGGCCAGGGTGACGTGGACACTGAGTGAGGTGGACAGGCAGACAGGGAGAACCCTGACAGGGACGCACTGCTATACCCATCGGGAGAGATGGATAGAGGAGGTGAGAAGAGCCCCTGCTCCAGAACCAGCTGCCTCCCTGTGCTCTGTCCCTCTGAGGGGGGGGGGGGTCCCTGCTCACCTTCCCAGATCAGAGCCCGTTTCCAAAGGAGGTGCAGATGCAGTTCTTCATACAAAAGCACATTGTTGGAAAGACCCCACCGGAGCTCAGGGTTGAAGCCCAGCCTTCTTTGAACCAGGACCCTGAGAGAATGTCACTTGTCAGATCCCCTGAGTACCCCTCCCATCCTCTCTGCAACACACAAAACACTGGACTCAGCGAAGGAGCCTGAGTTGCCCAAAGTCACACAGCAAGTTAGCGACAGAGCGGAGACCTGAGCCCTGAGGCTCCCGCAGGTGTCCCCGGGCAGTGTTAGCAAGCCTTCATTCTCTGCCTGGAATTCTCCAAGCCCCGAAGGTCTCACTTTGCAGATGAGCTGGGTCTGCCCACCATGTTTCTCCATTGGTTTGGACCAACACAATAGAACAAGGGTTATGTGGACTCTTGGTTTGCTCACAAGCTGAGCTCTCCTGGGGCAGGGTTTGCCGGGCCCCTTGAAGCTGTGGATTTTGGGCCGGATGTTCCTGGTTGGAAGGAACTTCAGGCTACCCCAAGCCAGAGAGGAGAGGATAGAATTCTCTGAGTCTGGGGTGAAATGAGGGCATCTTCCCCAGCCCCTGGGGAGTAGGACTTGGCGCAGGACCCTTGATTCCAAAGCTACTTCTGTTTTGAGAACTGCGATCTGGCAGAACCTACTCTGTATCCTGGTACCCACTCTTCCTGCAGCGCAGCGCGGCGTGACCTCAGGCAGGTAGCTTGGCCTCTTGGCTCCTGAGCCTCCTCCATGCCAAGCTCGGGCGCACAGGAGTGATGTCCTTCTCCTACCTCCCTGGGAGCCCAGGACCTCCCTTCCCCGTGGGACAAACAGGAACTGAGCAGGCTGGAAGGGCTGTTTAAAGAACTTTCTGGTGGAGAGGGTGTGTCTGCACAATTTGGTTCTCTGCCCCCAGGGCTCTGGGGAAAGTTCCAGGCCTGAGAAAGTGTATCAGATTCCCCTCTTTACCCACCCAGCCTTGGATTTCATGGAAAACAAAACAGAGAAGAAAAAAACAAAGCAGCCAAACATGTGATTGATTCCATCAGTTGCCCTGTGGATTTAAAGGGCTTTCAAAGCTGGGTCTCTGCACTTGGCCACCTACTCAATGGGGAGCCCTTGGGGCAAGATCTCTCAGAGCCTCAGTTTCCCACTTCCTGTAGTTAAAGTGGGTAGAGTAACAAAGCCCCTGGCAGGGTGCCTCAGGACGAGTCATCAGTCTTGGGGAGCACACTGCGGAGTCTTGGGCACCGTGTCCGAGTGTGACTGAGACAGTTGGTGTGGCTCTGGGCAGCCCTTCCTCACACTCAGTCACGTTGCATCTTCTTGCAAAAGTCCTTGACCCTAGTTCTTTGACAATCCAGAAAGTTCTCTTACTTCACGTGATTGCTCAGCCACACTCTTGCTGGTGACCTTAGGTGGCACGATGCTTTCTCCGGGCGTCAGCTTGTCCCCTGAACAAGAAGAGACCTGGGGACCTCCGTCCAGCTGTGATGTACACAGAGACAACATTCAGAAAGCTGTGATTCCTTCTTCTCACACCACCTCTTCTCTGGCAGGAACATAGTGAATATGTGTTTTGGCTGTCCAGCATCCACGTGACCTGGAAGCGGATCAGAGCCCCTGGATTTTGGTTCAAGACTTATGTATTGTCACTCTGGGCAAGCTGTGGGGCCACGGCCCGGTGTGCTACACTGTACTGGCCGAGCGGTGGGCGTGTGGCCAAAGCCTGGCCCATTGGACTGCCTGCCTGGACTCCGGTCTCTAGCAGACTGATGGAAAAATAGATAGAGGTTAACTTGTTCTGGGAATTAGCCCAGTGGTCAGCTGAATAAGCCCCACCCCTTCCTAACAAAGCTGTCTGTATTCCTGATCCTGGAAACCATGAATACGTCTGTTGGTCAAATAAGTTTGTAAATATGATATACCCTGACCAGGCGGTGGCACAGTGGACAGAGTGTTGAACTGGGATGCCGAGGACCCAGGTTCGAGACCCCGAGGTCACCAGCTTGAGCGCAGGCTCATCTGGCTTGAGCAAAAAGCTCACCAGCTTGGACCCAAGGTCGCTGGCTCCAGCAAGGGATTATTCGGTCTACTAAAGGCCCACAGTCAAGGCACATGTGAGAAAGCAATTAATGAACAACTATGGATGAAATGAATGAATTTCAGTTGCAATGAAAAACTGATAATTGATGCTTCTTATCTCTCTCCATTCCTGTCTGTCTGTTCCTATCTGTCCCTCTCTCTGACTCTCTGTCTGTCTCTGTAAAAAAGAAAAAAAAATATGATATGTATGTTTGCTCGCTTATAGTTTGCATTGGGTGTGGGGGACAGGCTGTATGCAGGCAGGGTCGTTATAGCCTAAGGCTTAGTTTTAAGACTAAGCCTTTCCCACCATAACTGACTTTGTATCAGAGACTTTCTTGTTTGTATATTAGATTAAAGGTTTTGATTTCTACACTATAAAATGGGGCAGACTGGGAGCTTGCTCTCTCTCAGTTCCTGAGATTAGCATTAGAGAAGAGAGCAGGGAAAGGCCACGTGGAGGAGAGGAGAAGCAGCCAAGATGGCAGAGTGCTGAAGGAGAAGCCAGTTTGTGCAGAGAGAAGATGGGAAACAGAGGTGAATAAGGCTGGTGAGGTAGAAACCTTTGATTCTAGGAAATTCGGATAAGTCAATGACTTTGGGAGCCCTGAATGGAAAGGGAAGTGTTTTCCCACTGTGTGTATTCCTTGCCTGCCAGGTGCAAGCTAGGATTAAAGCTAATGGCCCACCAGTCTTTGGCTCCGTTGTTCCAGTACCGTCTGTCTGAATCAAATGCGATTCAGCGCCTGCATGGGCCAGGCGGCTGTGGCTACTGGCTTTACAATGTCATTTTACATGGCAAAAGGGACTTGGTAGAGGTGATGAAGTTCAGGATTTTGAAATGGACCAACACAACCACAAGGGTCCAGAAGAGAGGGGGGCGGGAGGGTCCAAATAAGGAATAGAAGGCGGTGATAAGACCATGAAGACAGAGGCAAAAAGGAGATAGTATGACGGGGTGGGGGCCATGAGCCAAGGCATGTGGGTGACCCCTCGAAACTGGGAATGGCAACAATCAGGTCCTCCCCTGAGATCTCCAGAAGCCCAGCCCAACCACCACCTCTATCTCAGACTTCCCACCTGCAGAAGCGTGAGACAGGGCACGCCTGTGACCTTATGGCATTGATTGGTGGTGAGTCGTTACAGCGGTTGTAGGAGAGAAATACAGCTGGAGTGAAACACCCGTGTGGACACCCCAGAGCTCCTGGTTTCTGCCCTGTCCTGATGGGCCCCCTCGCCCACATTGCCAGGACTAACGTGGCTCCCCCTGCTCCCCAGCGGCACGTGTCCTCTGCACCTGCACACTGCAACCCCAGGCGGGATGCTCCTCTGGCCTCTGATTTTCCACTTAGACCAGCCGTTCTGGCTCCAAATAGCTGATGACATGTGAGGATGATGGTTTGTTTGGACTTGTTGCCCACCCTTGGAGGAAGGCTATTATGCTGGATGTGACAAAAGCAAGTTCTCAGGGTCCTCGAGCTACCTTTCAGAACACGGGAGAGAAAAGCACAGGAGAAAGCCGATCGATCATGCCTGACCAGGTGGTGGTGCCGTGGATGGAGCATCGACCTGGGACACTAAGGAACCAGGTTCGAAACCCCGAGCGAGGCTGCCGGCTTGAGCGTGGGATCATAGACATGACCCCATGGTCGCTGGATTGAGCCCCCAGGTCAAGGCACGTATGAGAAACAGTCAATGAACAACTAAGGTACTGCAACTACAAGTTGATGCTTTTCATTTCTCTCCCTTCCTGTCTGTCTCTGTCCCTCTCTCACTTAAAAAAAAAAGTGGTGAGCAGATAATTCAGGTCCAGATTCTCCCTGCAGCCTGATCAGGCTGACTCCAATCAGATGACTTCTGGGAGCGGGTAGGTCACAGGGGCCACTGTGGGGAGGGGGGGGGGATTGAAGAGAGCAAAGCAGACCACTCCCCATAACTCGAACCTCATTACTGCTCCTAGTTCCATGATGGTATTTCTGGTGCTCAGGGGCTGAGCCTCTGAAGGAGTCTCTCGGTGCCTGTTGAACTCTGTATCCCTCTCATTAGACTTGGAGCTGCTGGAGTTCAGGGCAGATTGAACTTCGTCTCCGGTCCCCAGCACCTGGCACGTGCCGTAGACCAGGTGCATAGTGGGAACCCAGGGCGCCTCCACAGAGTGAAGCTCTTACTTCCCCGCCTCCTCTCTTGAGCTAGACCATGGCCGTCTTGTACATCCACGGCACCTCACAGGTGCCAAAAGCTAGTCGGAAGGTCCAGAGGAAAGAACATGGTGTCTGAATTCAAATGCCTGCGCCACCCATGGTCTGACCTTTGGGAAACCACTCTGCACTCCGTGGTGGAGTGGGGGCTGGTAACACTTTTGTGCCCATCTCCCCCAGGGAGGACCTCTCAGTGCAGACTCAACCTCAGCACCCAGCACAGGACCTGGCACAGGGGAGCGGAGTGGCTGTTGCTTGAACTTGGGAGGACAGCTCTAGAAATCACGTTCCCTCTCTCTTCCCTGTCTTACCTGCACCCTGCTCCCTGGGCCTCCAGCCTCTCCTTCCTGCTGAAGCAGGGCTGATCTGTCCGAAAGGTGACCCTGAGCAGTGACACCACCTTCGCCCCGCGTTACACGCTTGGAGTCTGCCTGTTGACCTCAACGTAAAGGCTCCGCTCTTTGGCTCGGCTGACCCGGCCCCCCCTGCTCTGGGCCAGCCAGCCGTTCCGTCCTTGGGCCCCCACTGCACGCCTTGTTCCTGTCAGCTGGAATACCTCTAGCTCCCCAGCCACCCACCTGGGGACATTGAGGCCTCCACCCTCCCTCTGACATCATGCCAGGTCCATGCGGGTGGTAGACAACAGTGGGCGAATGCCGACAGGGCCATCGGTCCAGCTCTCCCACCTCCTAGCAGGTGCCCTGGACACATGATGGGACCTGCGCCACCCATGGTCGGACCGTTGGGAAACCACCCCCACTCTGCACTCCATGGTGGAGTGGGGGCTGGTAACACTTTCTTATCCATCTCCCCCAGGGCCTCTGTGTCCCTGCCTGTCTGATGGGTAAACAGTGAGTCCTGTGGGACAAGGTAAAAACATTTTGCAGGTCGAGCTGTGAACAGTGACCCAGTTGCTGACTATTTTAGTGTCAATTCTGAGGGAGGACCTAGAATGATCTCGGCCCCTTGCGAACCTCGAGCCCAGAGGCAGGAGCCTCCCATCCCTCATCCAGCTCACATGCTAGGTTCCCTTGCCCAGCCTGCCGAGGACAGAGCCGCAGCGTGACCTCACTGGAGTCCCGTGAGCTGAGAGGCAGGTTGGCGAGCCAGCCAGGCTGCACCCGCCTCTGGCCCGGGTCCCCCAGTCCTGCCTCCCACTGAGAAGGGGATGCATCAGAGTGCCAAGTTGGCCTCGGGCACAGGCCAGGTGGGCTGTGGCTTTTCCCAGAAATGTTCAGGCTATGCCAATCCTCCTAGAATCCGCACTGCCCATGTGCCAGGGAAAGGTCTGGTTCCACTGTGGTGACAGCCTCCACGTCAGCAGGCAGCCCAGGGGCGGAGAGCGGGCATGGGCACACGGCCCTGGGGACTGGAGAGTCAATCTAGGGGCAGTGCCAACACCCTGGGCTCCTGCAGGAGCCAAGCTGAGAGGAGGAAATGGGACCGAGTCACAAATAAATAGAAATTCAGCTCCACCCCCTCCCCCAACTCAGGCAATCACAGAAACACGGATGGGCTACCGCATTCCCCCGTGTATAAGACGCACTTTGTTTCGAAAAATGTGGGGTCTAGAAACTGGGCGCGTCTTATACAGTGGTTGTGGCCTTTCCAATGCCATAGATGGAACTGAGGACGAGGCAATGTATGAAGACAGTGATTTGTCATCAGACACAGATGAGGACAAGCTCATGGATGGGAGTTCTGACAGTGCTGAGGAGTTGTATGCATTTTATGATGAATAAAACTTGAGTTCAATAACTGTATGTCATACTTTTTGTTTTCAAATTTCGGGCCCCCAAATTAAGGTGTGTCTTATATGGGGGGGGACACCTTATACATGGGGAAATACTGTATATACCATGCTTGTGAAGTTGAACGTGCTAATGAGTGCCCATTGCCCGCGAAGGTCCTAGGACACATTTTCTAGAAAACCAGTTAGCCTTAAGGTGTTACCTTGAAAACCTCTTACGTTCTGACCTACTCTTTCCATTTCCGGGAACTCATAATCAGAGGGGAAAACAAAAACACAGAACAGACATCTGGACAATGATGACGTATGTAGAGAAATCACCACCCCAGTATTATTTGTAAGAATTAAAAAAAAAAATAAATGTCTAAAAAACAGGGGATTGGTTAAATAAAATAAACATTGGTAATTCCAAATGACCACATATGCTAAGTAGGCTAATGAGGTAAAGATTTTTGCAGGGACTCTATCAGCGTGAGAAATTATTCTGATGAAGGTCATGGTAAAATAGAAAAAGAACAGACGGTGAACGGATACGCACCGTGCAATTGACTAAGGATGCCCGTACACGCAGCGCGGATTTCTAAAAAAGGAAACAGCCATCTGGTAAGCGTGGTTATCTCTTTGGCCGGGCTATAGTTTTCTTTTCTTTCTTACAGTTACCTGTGTTTTCCAACATAACGTTCTACTAACTTTACGTCACTTAAAAAAAAAACAAACCAGAATGAAAACCAGTGGCTACCTGCTGAACCCACCTCAGAGACACGTGCAGGTCCTGCTTGGCACCTGGTGGCGTGGGCACTCCCCCGCTGATCTCTCTGACCCAGGCCTGGTGGCGGGTGGCTCCCCCTCCCTGGAGCTCTCAGCTGCATAGGGAGCCGGAGGCCGCTGCTAGCCCGGTGACCAACCACAGGGCTGACCCTCCGCCAACCACCTCTTCGAAGAGGAAGCAGGTCCATGGGCCAGGTCTGCCAACAGCTGCACACATTTAAGCCATCAGCCCCCGGGGTGCGTCGGCCGACCTCACCTCAAATCTGCTTTCAGCGCGCCTTGCCGGGACGGACTCCAGGTCTCTCAGGCAGGTGGATGCTTATACTTTTGGAAACAAAACTGGTCCACACCAGGCCAGAGCCCTTCCTGCCCCTGCTTTTCAGGGGCCGGGTCCTGACTTTTGGAACCCGGAATGTAATCTCACAAACCTTCCCTCGCCTCGCCAGGCCCCTTCCCTCCTCTTTCCTGCAGGGGGGTGGCGTGGGGGGACGGGATGGTTCTCTTTGGCCAGAAGGCCTGGCCGTGTAGACAGAAGGTCGAGAACAAAGAGTATAGACCCCGGAGACCAGAGTCTGAATTTTAGCTTCACCACCTACAAGCGGTATAGCCCTGAGTGAATCACAAAAGTGCTAATAATAGCTCAGTTTCCTCATCTGAAAAATGGGTGGAATGCATGTCTCTTTCACAGAAATCGATGTGGGGATGTTTATCAATCTGAGTACTTACTGCATTCTTATGGTGTGTGGGCCCCTCATACAGTGGGGAAGAGGCTGAGCTGATGATTCACACTCTGCTTATTCATTATTATTATTTTTTTTTATTTTACAGAGAGAGAAGAAAGAGAAGGAGGCAGGAGCAGGAAGCATCAACTCCCATGTGCCTTGACCAGGCAAGCCCAGGGTTTCGAAACCGACAACCTCGGCATTCCAGGTCAATGCTTTATCCACTGCGCCACCACAGGTCAGACCGCACTCTGCTAAAGAAGATAAAAGCCCCGATTTATGACCTCTGCTGATTTCTGTGCTGTAAATGCTCCCACCATCATCAATTTCAAGCTACCGACAGTTTACCTGGACGGCAAGATTCCTGCATGTTTGACACATGGCTTTTAGGACCAAGAGGCCGAACTCCTCCTGGTCATCATGGGGTCACAACGTGATGGGAAGAAACCCAGAGCTATCGGTATAAAGAGTAGAGGCTTTGTGACTGCAGAGATAATTCTTTCTTTTCTAAAAAGAAAATTCACTTTGTCATGGTATCCTTAGCTCTGGCAGAGAGGAGAGTTTAATGATGTGTGTCAATGAATAAATAAAAAAACAGCATAATGGAAAGTAGAGTCCAAGATGAAGAGGATGAGGATTATGCCTTTCTGATAGGTGAGTTCTCTGAGCGAGACGTATTCAAGAATTAAATAAAACAATGTATGTAAAGGATGTATCACAATGTCCACTATATAGAAATTCTTTCCTTTGTTCTTTGAGGACAAATCTCATGAACGCCCCACAGCTTCCTGTTGCAGTATCCTTTGACTTCCTGCCCCTCACCGTTGCCCTCTGTGGAGAACCACCTGGTCACCCTGCCACAGCTTACTTCTGGGGGGGGGGTACAAGGGGGGTCTGGGTCTTCCTCTCGCCCACAGTCCTGAGGGCTGAGCTCAGGCGTCTGCCCATCCCGGTCTGTGCTCTGGAGCGACCTGGCTGTCGGTGCCCAGCGTGGAGCCTTGGGTACTCCCTCCATTGGGCCCTGCGGCCTGAGGATGCTGGGAGGGAGCCCAAAAGATTAGAACTGACTCCTGTGAGGAGCGAGGTCTCAGGTCTGTCCTGGGCATAGACAGTTATGAAGACCTGTTTGAATTTCTGGCAGTCACGTTGGACAAGTCCCTCGCTTGGGGTCTCAGTTTCCTAAGCAGAGGCAGATACGGAGGTTCTGAGAGGCTGAGTGACCCACAGCAAGGTAAGAAGTGGGTCCTGAACCCAAGACTAGCCAGCTCAGGGCTTAGCATCCATACCCGCCCCCATAGGAAGCCACATGCTCTCAACTGTAGGGGATTTGCCCCCAGCCCAAAGTCCCCGGGGACATCAGCTGTTTATAAAAGGCAGGTGTGGAGGCCTCAGGTCCCTGGTTACTCATTACATTTTATTAAATGCTGATATCGCAAACCTGTATAGACGGGCCAGGGGGTGCTAAGTCACCCAAGGGCTGAGCTGAACAAACAAGAGACTTACTGATTAACCGGCCCGGCCCTCTGCAGGCCAGCTGCCGCCAGCCTGGGGAGGCCAAGACCGCCATCTCCACCCAGGTGACCGAGGATCAAATCTGGCCTTGTTTACTGGCTCAGCCATTAGGAACCTTGAAAACTGGCCGTGGAAAGGGCCCCTTGACTTTGGCACCAACTCCTGGAGCCTCCGGAAAGCTCCACCGCGGGTGTTTTTCAGGGAAGGTGCCCCGTTGAGTCCTGCCAAGGCCCACTGGGGGGACACGGCGCTCCTCCTGCCCGCCCCCTACCCCGGCCACTTTGGGGGCTTGGTGGTCTCCTCTCCCCGGGCCCCAGGGCCCCAGCTGCCGCCTGTGCGCCGGCCCCCTGGCTGACTTGGAATTGGCGACCCTGGCAAACGTTCCCTGACATCCCCGAGACGAGCCCGCAGGCCTTCCCGACTTCCAAGTTCTCATGAATAATATTCAGCAGAAGAAAAAGAGGAAGAACACCGCTGTCAAGAGACACCACACACGGCTGAAACCAAGCTCTGGAATCTTGAATGCCCCAGGGCACTGTCTTGGTGGCCCAGTGGACAAGTGCCCTATGGCGGCTGTCACAAATTGCCACAAACTTCAGGGCTTAAAACAACACATGTTTGGCGTCTTACAGTCCTGGGGGTCAGAAGTCTGACGTGGATCTCCTTGGGCTAAAATCCTGGTGTGGGCGGGACTTCGCTCCTTCCCAAGGCTCCACCAGGTTGGGGGGGGGGATGGAGTCCGTTTACTAGCTCCTTTCAGGTTCTTGCAGAGGCCACCACCACCTGGCTCAAGGCACCGCCTCCGCGCCGGACTCAGGCACCTGCCTCCGTGTTCTGAGGGTCCCGTGAATACACTGGGCCCAGCCAGGCCATGCAGGACGACCTTCCCATCACGTGATAACCTTCACTTCATCGCATCTGCAAACTCCCCCGTGCCAAGTGAGGTGACATACCCCTGGGGTTCTTGGGTCAGGACGGGGACATCTTTGGAGAGGCGGCCACGATTTAGGGGAGCACCTGGATATTCCCTCTGCAATGATCGCCGACGGGTCCGTGATCCCAAGGTCACCAGGCTTCCCTGTGCTCCCCCGCCCCCCAACACACAGGCATTCAGACTTTCCCTTTCTGCGAACATGTGCACACGTCCAAGCCCCAGGGGCCTCTGTGTGTATAGGACATTTGACTAAGGTCTGTGGAAGGCAGAGGAGGATGTTGACCCCACAGCAATGTGTGCAACTTCCAAATAAAGTGAACAACACGTTTCTAAATCCACAGGGCCAACCCTCTGCCTGGGCATTCTTCACTGTCCATTCCCTCCACGTCTATCCTAATTGCATGGGAGCTTTTTGGTTTTCTTTGTCTTCTTCTTCCCTTCCCCTCTCTCCTCTCTTCTCTCCTTTTTTTCTTGAGGGAGATTGTGCCTCCCACCCACCTCAAGATGGCTGTAACAATATCTACCACCTCACACGCCTCTTACCTGTGTGAGCTCACCATCCCCCCGCCAGGAGGGGGCGCTGCTCTCCTCCCCTCTTGACTCTGGAAGACCCATGACTCCGCTCAAAAAGCACACAGAGGAAGCAACAGTTACTGGATTTCAGAGCCTGAATCATAAAAGGCAATGTGGCTTCTGCCTTAAGCACCGGGATGCTTGCATTTGCTCACTCTGAGCTGACATGTAAGAAATCCAACTCCCTTGAGAACACCATACTGCAAGGAAGCCCAGACCACACGCAGAGGCCACGAGGGACTCTCTGGTCACCAGCACCTCCTTACCGCCATTGCCACGCTGGCGGACGCAGTTGCCCTTTGTGGTCCCAGCCACCTGCTGTTGTTTAGACAATTCATTGTCTGGAGGCTGAGGCCCATATCTCCTGGAGGGGGACACAGACACCCCTGCTGTGTTCTGTCCCAATTCCCCACTCCACAATTACAAGCATAATAAAGCTGTGGTTTTACGAGAGTGCATTGGGGGGTGCTTTGCTATACCACTGGACACATCCCTCCCCTGCTCTCTCACAAGCAAAAATAAAGGTTTCCCTCGTTTTCTTAAGCCTACCAGGCTAGCCAGCTTCTTTGTTGTCATTGTCTCAGCCCTCACGGTCTCAAGATTCCACCCTTCGTCGCTCAGGAAAGTATTTTCCTGAACCAAACTTCTCTCTGAGGGGTGTTTCAGTGCCCACCATGAAGACAGCACAGTGTTTGATCTCTGCCAAACTTTTGAGTACTTGACACATAGAGACGCTCGGTTAATGTGAGTTCTGAAGTCTGTGTAGTTTTTTCTCTGAACTCCTGGGGAGCTGGAAGGTGAACAGAAGGCAGGGTCACAAGAGTAACTTCAGGACTCCAGAAATATATGCCAGGGGCCCACGTTGGACCCATCACGTGTATCAGGCAGGATTCAGCAACAAAAGATCCTGGACCAGCAAGTTTAATAGAGGACATTTAATACAGAGTCACGGGCCTGACCTGTGGTGGCACAGTGGATAAAGCATAGACCCGAAAAGCTGAGGTCGCAGGTCCAAAACCCAGGTCTTGCCCGGTCAAGGCACATAGGGGAGTAGATACTTCCTGCTCCTCCCTTTTCTCCTTTCTCTCTCTCTCTCTCTCTCTCTTTCTCTCTCTCTATCACATTCTTTCTCTCTCTTCTCTCCAAAATAAATAAATTAAAAAAAAATTTTTTTTTTTTAATACAGAGAATGAGGTCCAGGGATGTCAGAAGGGTCGAGAAGCCTTATAAGGTAGGGTCACCAGATAAAATACAGGACCGCCCATTAAATTTGCGTTTCAGATAAACAACAAACTTTCGGTGTGTGCACGCACATGCGTGTGTGTGATACAATATTTTAGGAATACTTATACTAAAAAATGATTTGCCATTTAGCTGAACTGCAAATTTAACGGGATTTTCTGTCTTTTTATTCACTAATTGTGGTAAACCCCACTCACACGGGACTTTGGGGCAGCCTAGAGGTTAGCAACAGCAGGAAGGACTTCTCCCTGGGGCTGAAAGACAGAGGAGAAGGGCAGTTACTGGGGTCCAGGGGCTGCGATGGCCCCACGGAGCTGGCACCCTGGCAGGGACTGCCTGTTTGGGGCTGACACCAGGGGGCGGGTGTCTGAAGAAAGGGAAGACATGCCAAAGATTCTTCCTCCCTCCCACCCTCTTTACTCCACCAGTGTCTCCCATTGGCTGAACCCGGATGGAGAGGCCGGTCAGGGGGGTTGGGAGGCGGGAAATGCATTTAGCGCAAGTCGGCCGCCAGAACACGGGCAGAGAAGGGCTAGAGCAAGTGTCCACATTGTGCCCATCGTCATGTTTATCAAAAATATGTTCAGCTCCTCCAACCATTTCTCATGCCCTCACACTGGCACTGTATTAAGTAAGCAATTCATTTGCCTTGTGTCCTTTAATCCTTAACTGAACTATGAGGAAGATGCCATTTTTGTCCATGTTTTACAGATCAGCCATTGAGGCTCAGAGAGAGTAAAAAATTTGCCCAAATCCCACGCAAGATGTATGTGGCAGGGTCAGGCCTAGGCTACATCAGTGGAAGGCCCGTGGGCAGGTGGAGGACAGGACAGACTTCAGAGGACCACAGGTAACATCAATTCATCACACCGTTGGGTCTGGAAGGACGCCATCTTGATCTGGGTCCATGCGTTTTGACTCACACTGCACCTAACACGCCTCTTCACGCTCTCTCCTCCCAAAGGCATTCAATCTATTCGCCCTTTGCTTCCAACATTCAGAATGCACACGTTGGCAGCCAGGCACGGTAGATCGCCGCACAGTGCTAAGAGCCTGAACTGTGGGGTCCGATGGCCCGCTGAACCCCGCTCTGGCATTTCCTAGCTGTGAGACTTTGGGCAAGTCACGGAAACTTTCTATCTCTCTCACTCTTCATGGGGCTGAAGATGATGACGATGATGACATCGATGTCGCAGGCCGGTTCATCACGTGTGGCCATGCATGCTGCTCGCTGCTCACAGCTGCTGCTCTGTGTCAGGGGCCAGCAGCATCCCGGCCCTTTGACGTGATGGGTCAATGGACTCATCGGTACGGGGCTTGGCCCCTAGTCTGTGCCAGATGAATGTTGGCTGTTATCATGTGTTTTACAGGATCAATCAAGTGCAGGGCAGTGTGCCAAGCAAGCACTGAGGGGTCAAGGCTAAATGTCCTGGCATGCCAGATGGCAGGGAGGCGAGAGGGGGCGGGCTCCACCTGTCTGAGCACTGTTGCCATTAGCCCAGGGGGACAGAGCTCTGGCTGGTAAGTTCATCATGGAGAACACAGGAAGGGCGTCCGAGGAGAGGGCAGCCAGGGCCAAGGCACGGAGGAGCGCAGCCCTGTGAGATGAGGGAGGAAGGGGACCCCTGGTGGGGAGGAAGCAGGGAGAGGGGTGATGGGCGACGCAGAAGGGCAGCAGAGGCCGGCACTGCTGTGGGGTCTCACCGGGAGCTCTGGCTGCCACTGCATCCAGTGGCGGGAGAGATGGGAAAGCCCGGGGTTTGCACGTGCAGAGCTGAGACCAGAGCGCTCGCAGGGGCGTGAGGGAGCACGTGGGGAAGTCGCCCTCCTCGGGAGAAGCCCGTCTTTGCCCTGTTGATACCAACTTTGTCCACCCCACCCCCTGTGTCCCTGCTCTGCTCCCACCATTTTCTCAGCAGTCACCTTATTGCTTCCCTGTCCTCAGGCAGCTCCCAAACTTGCAGGATGCAGGGAGGCTGAGGCTGGCATTTCAGGTAGCTTACATATAGAGGCTCCTGGGCTTCTGGGCTTAATGAGCGCCTTCTCCATGGTCAGTTCTGCACGGGACAGAGACCTTCAAAGCCTGAGGGAGGACAGTGTTTCTCTCTGTTGCGGGGCCCTGGATATGACTCACACGCCCCCCAATGTGAAGCTGGTGGCCTCTGCTCCTGCAAGGACTGTAAGCAGCGAGTGTGATGGTGAAATTAGGAATATGTCACATTATTCCTGGGGACCTCTATCTCCTAGCCACTCATTCTAGGTGGACCCCTTGAAGTGAGGCCTTTGTCTATGACTCCTATGACCTGAGGCTTTGGCCTTGGGGAGGCCCCTCCATCCCACCTAAAACCACCGGCTCTGAGTTTCCCAGGAGATCAGAGTGGGAAAGGCCCTTGGGGGTCAGGTCACCCAGACTCCTCCCTTTATAGCCGAGAGGACCGGGCTCCAAGCAGGGCGGCCCCCTGGCTTTCCAGTGAGTTGAGAATGATGTGGGATGCCTCCCCAATCTCGTTTGTCATCCAGGCCATCACACTCGACCCTCGCCATCACGGAGAAGGGCTGAGAAAGACAGAGATCACCCATCTACCTCCCCATCCCGCACTTTCAGATGTGACGCCCTTTTCCGGTCGGCCAGCACTGATGGCGGTCCTGCAACCACCGGGCACCGTGCTGGGCACAGGGAGCACAGGGCCTCTCACACAGCTCTGAGAGAGAGCTCTGTAGGGCACGAGGCGGACGGGAAGGCAGAGGTGGGCAGGTGGCTGTCCCGGGGTCTCTAGAAGGCTGATGAGACAGAGGATGGGGGTGCAAGCAGGGAAGGGGTGATGGGCCCTCCAGCCGAGGCTGAGAGGGCAGCCATGGCTTCCCAGTGGCCCGGCAGACTGCTCCTGTCCAGACAGCTCATGCCTCAGCAGGAAAGCTGGACCAGCCCCAGCAGGGAGCTCGTCCCAGCTGAGCCGGAGGTCGGGGGGGGGGGGTGGGGTGGGGGTGGGGGCTGGGGAGAATCTGACCACGGGCATCATTCAAGGAGCTCTGCTCTTCTGACCCTGTGGCTCAGCCCTACGGGCGGCCGGACGCTGAGTCCCCACCGTCCACCCAGCACCGGCCCGGAGGGGCTGCGCTGTGCCTTTTCCACCTTTGTTTGGAAGCTTCGGCGGCTGAAGGGAAGCACGTTTACGGAACAGGAAGTTCAGTTTCCAGGATGGGCCATGCAATCGCACCTCTATTTCTGGAACAATTCTGCGGGGCTCCGATTTCTTTAGAAAACTGAATGCAAACCCGGCCGGGCCAGTGGACAAAGGCGGGGCTCAGAGCTTCTCTCTCATTGTTCCTGGTCTGACCCTCTCTGCCTCCCCCTCTTTCTGCCCCTAAGGCCCGGCAGCTGGGGATGTGTAACCTGTACCCTGAACCCTTGTCCAGGCTTCAGAGGCTCGGCCCAGAGGGGCCCCATGGCCGCGAGCTCAGCTGGCTCTGATCTTCCTCCTGCAACAAAGACCCCGTGAGGCTCCAACCAAGTCTCTTCAGTACCCTGGGCTCTCATTGCCCAACCCGTCACGCACAGCCGGCCCACCTCACAGGGCCCATTTGATTAGATGAGAACCCACTGGAAACGTTTTCTATGTACTACTATTTTGGACTTGTTATTTATTTTAGAACTTGTTTACATTGAGGTACAATATGTAATGAACTCTTTCAAGTGTAGGACTCTGTGTAATGCAGCAACACGTTCATAACGCTGTGCGCCCACCACCTCCACCCAGTCCCCGAACGCTTGCATCGCCCAGAAGAGAGCCCTGAAGCCGTGACTCCCCACGCCCCGCCCCACCCCACCCCTAGCCTGCTCTCTGTGGTTGTGGATTTGCCGGTTACGGAGGCTTCGTGGGAATGGAATCCACGGTGTGGATCCCTTGGTCTGGCTTCATTCGCTCAGCAGGAAGTTTCTGGGGTTCATCCGCCCACCTGGCCCACATTCCTTTCCATGGCTGAGTAATATTCCATCGTGTGGACACGTCACCATTTGTCCACTCTCCTGTTGATAGACACGTGGGTCGTTTGCACCGTTGGCTAATGTGGACAGTGCTGTGAGGAGCATTCGCGGACCTGGTTTGGGTGCCTGTTTTCAATGATTTAGGCCTGGTACTCTCGGACTGACAGGGTAGAGAGAGACATAGGTGGCTGGTGCACCCTGACTGTCCCAGGGGCTCTGACACGTTTCCCAGCCCGCCCCCCCTTGTAGTTTTGTGTGGGCCAGGAGGTAGCTTTGCCCACTTGAGTGGAAATGACAGGTGTTGACTCCAAGTAGGGACAATGAAAAGCAACTGAGCCATCTCTGTCCCCACCCCCCCCCCTGCCTAGTGACTTGGAAGGCCACATATTGAATTTGAAGTTGGACTTCTTTCAAGATGAAAAGTGTGGGTTACCCAGTGGAGGGATCACATAGGAGAACCCATTAGACCCTGATTCATCAGGAAATAAAGCTTTGTCTTCTGTTCTAAGTTACTGGGATGTGAGGCTTATTTGTTACAGTGGCATTAGCCTGTCCCTTCCTGACTGATGGAGTCAGAGCTGGTCTTCCGCCCTCCTGATCTCCGTGGGGGGTGTAGCCACGGGCAAATCATGCACAGCCACTGAGCCGCGGGTCTTGCTTGATGGTGGGACAACCGTCTCTTCCATGGGACTGTTGTGAGAGTTCAGTGAGAAAACACAAGAGAAATGCCTGGCACAGAAAGGACTCAGAAAATGGTGCCTGCCTTCCCTGTTTCAAACATACTCATCCCCGTTTTACAGATTAAGAAACTAAGGTTCCAAGGAGTCAGGTTTTGCCTTTAGGTTACAAAGCAAATGAATCACGGAGAAGGGGTCGGAGGGGGAAGCCAGTGAAATTCCAAGGTCTGGGGGTCGGACCTGGGGCCAGCCGTACTGTTTGGCAACGTGACACCGTGGAAAGCTACTCTGCCAGCTCACTTGCTTGGGGTTCTGACTTGTCCTTTTGGCCCAGTGGCAGATATCTGCATCTCCTTATTTGGAGAGTGTTGTACTTGATGACACCTAAGGCCAAGGCTTTTTAACTACTGGCCTTATGCAGGGGTGTGTGTTTTCTTACATGGTTTTCAAACCCTTTCTGGGTCCCAATCAAACCCTGCGTAGCAAGAATGAACTGGCTGAAGGTGGGTCCGCTGCGCCCTCTGGTGGCCGTCACCAGTAGGAAGCCTGGTCGGCTCTCCTGGCCAAAGTATAAAGAAACATTTTGGCATCTCTGAGCATTCCTGGGGCTGGGGGTGCTCTACCAAGCCCAAACAGACTGTGAGGCTCATCTCCAAAGGGCTTCTTGGGTTTGGAGCAAGACTGAGAACCCAGTGTCCCCGTGCTCTTGAGGGGAACGGAGGTTTATAATCCTTACCCAGCATTCCTGAACTCAGCATGTTGCTTTTGAAGTCCTGGCTACACCCTTTCCACCCTGGCTACTTACTTCACCTCTGGGAGGCTCTCCCCACTGCAGGAACAGTGCCTCTTGCAAGAACTATTGCAGGATTAAGCGACATTAACAGAGGCAAAACCACTTAGTCCAAACCAATGATGTGCGGAAGGGAGCGATGATCCTTACTAATAATCTCCAACGTTTTGTGGTGTTGCCACTGGCTGCCTGACCTCAGGTCGCCTGTGACTTGCCCACGTCCGTATCCTCAGCCCCACGTGGCCCTCGGAACACATCTGTCCAACGACATGAGTGTATACATCCAGTACGTTAGTTTTCACTCAATCCCATGAGGCAGACAAACCAGGGACCATCGCCCCCACTTTACCAAAGGGGTCCGTGTCTAGACCCTGTGAGTGCCCAGGTGTGCATGAGCCAGCCAAGCCCTCTCTTTTTTTGGGGGGTGAAGGGGGTTTTGAATGAGAAGGAATCTTCCAGAAATTCACAAATCTACAACGATACCTCCCTGCTTTGGACAAAGTTTCAGGAAAGCCAGTCCAGATGCTATAACACAAGGAGGGGAAGGAGTTCTCAGACTTTGTGGAGGCCACAGCAGGTCGAACCTGGACATCTGTGGACTGGAAGATAGATGCCTTCGGGACATTCAACGCCTGTAGCTGTAGATTGTCCATGAGCACCTCTTCCAGAAGGCTCCAGAAAGGCTATTCTGAATTGACTGATTGCAATCATGACCCTCTGCTTAAGGTCAGCTGTGGCCAGGACCTGTGCCAGGTGTGTGGCCTCACAGGGTGTCAGGGCCCCGCACAGAGGCAGCCTCCCTGCCCTGACTTCTGAGTCGTACCTGAGGCAGGTACACCTCTGGCGGTGCTTGTCTCGCCGCGACGTCTGAGGTGAGGACCGTGTCTCTGTGGGCACCCACTGACATTTGTGGACTTTAAGCTCCCTGCCCCACAATGTTTCTTGGCTGCACATTTTATCTGCCTCTAGTACTTAGCTTTTTCCTATCAAGGGTACCCGGCCCCTCGCTGCCTGCTTTCCCTCTTCCGTGGCCGAGTTTGTGCATGGAGTGTGTTTACAACCAACCTGTCCCCTATTCTGGTGACTGGAGCATCCTACATACACAGCGGCTGTCCTCCTGGACCCGGGGCATCGACTCCCCCCTTCCTCCCTCCGCCTTCTCTCCATCACCTGAAACAACTCCATTTTGAAGGCCACTCATTCAGACGCCTGGTACCCACCGCTACCAGCTCTCAGAGTGGCTCCTGTGAATGTCCCGTGTCCTGACATCCGCAGGACCCCGGTCCCAGCTCCGCGGAACCCCATCAACAAGCCTCTCTCTGCTTCTTGCCCACCTACTTCCATCACCCGGGCCCCTCCCTTCAGCCAGTCCCCTTCGGAGCTCTTCAGCTCTTCGTCCCCTGCTCACTCCCTCGCCGCAGGCCCCCCCTCCCCAGCCTGCACTGGGATGTGGCAGAACCAAGGTGCCCGGCTCCACAGAGGGGCCCTCCCCCCACAGAGGGCACTCAGAGCAGCTGGCAAGAGTGTCCTTGGACCTCTGGGGCTGGCTTTCCTTCTTGACCTCAACCCCCTTCTGATAGCTGGCACTGGGGCCCCTTCCACTGGTGAGACCGCTGAGGCTCAGAGAGGTGAGCTGACTCCCCGCAGTCACACAGCAGGGAGAGCATACTGGGGGCGGACGCTGGCCCAGGAGGCCTTGGGGAGGGGAAGGAAGCCTTGTGTCTTTTTAGGACTGAGCGGAAACTGAGGGGCAGCCAAAGGGCTCAGCCCTCCTAGAAAAACGACATACACACACCCAAACGATAAAATAGCTTCTTTTTTACTTCACTTTGATTCAGGTCATTGGAAATGTTCAACAATAAATAAAGCACAGCAGAGGCTGGGGAAGGCGACTCTTGCTAATGGAGCTCAGAAAGCACCCAGGTTAACTCTCCCTCGCTCAGCTGCCAAACACGTGAGCGAGGCCGGGTGGCGGTGGGGGAGGGGGAGGGGGAGGGGGAAAATGCAAATTTTAAAACACCCACAAACAACCAAACACAATTGCCAAACAGAAAAAGTGCTCAGGAAACTTTGGCTTGGACGTGAATTCAGTGACATGCTAATGTGATGGGGCACTGCCCCCCCACCCCATGGGGCCGGGGTTCCTGATGCAGGCCAGGATTAAAGCTGGTGCCCTGGGGTCCCTGGGCAGGTGGGCGCAAACGGCAGGTCTGTCCCGTGACCAACGCTGGCGAACAGGAGTGCAGAAGGGACAAGCAGGCACTATTGTCAGAAATCGTTACTACCCTGACGTTGGTAGGACACACTCTGCCTGGCCCTGCTGTTCCCCCTAAACCCTCTTCTTTTCCTTGCACAGAGGGGTCACATGGCACCCCAGGGGTCAGGGCACTGGTGTTTTCCTAACTAGCAAGAGGAGAAAATCTGACTATGTCGGTGCTTGTCAGCCCAGGAGCCAGGGGAGGGTGACCAGCAGGTGGCCTGTGGCACGTTGGCTGCAACTCAGATGTCCCATCATGGGTAAGATGACAGCTGGAGCTCTTTGGAGGCAGAGGACAGTGCTGGTTCCGGATGGCACGTGGCTGGCGTCCAGCCGTCTTAAGCTGGACAGCAGTCTCTCAGAGGACTTCTCAGGCTTCCCTGACAAGCAGGTGAGGGACAGTGAATGAGAGATGTGGCAGGTATGGTTCAGAGAGGTTAGGTGACTCTTCTCTGATTTTCAGTTCTCTGGCATTTGGCCGGCCTTGAAGAACATGGCTAAAGCAAGACATCACTTCTAAGTATTTCTGAATCTATCTCACCTTTGACCAGAGGCCCGGTTCGCATTGAGGTAGGAATGGCCTCTTGCTGTCCCCTTGGGTCACAGCAGAGACTGAGATGCTATTGGCACCCGCCGTCTCCCCTTGTCTGGCTTTCCTGTTGTGTGTCCTACCTTCTTTTATCTGGTTTCTTCCAGTTAGCTCAGCCCGTACGGGTTGCTGAACACTCCCTGATGGGACCTGGGTCCCACAAGCATCCATGGAAGAACTTCCTTCTCTGCCAGATCGCTCGGGAACCAGAGGCTACAAATCTGTCTCCTACCTACCCACCCCCAACAGGTGGGTGAGGGCAGGGGGTCCCGGGGGATGCTGCTGAGATTTCTCTCCCTCATCAACCCCACCCTTTGTGGCTTAGCACTGTCTGCTGCAGGTGGGGACGCCTCTGTTCCCCACCCGAGGCCATGGGCCGGTCTCCAAGGAGCTCTCTGCCCACAGGGTGGATGAGCCCCCGGCTGGGGTCGAGGGGCCACCAGGGTCTGTGCCCTGTGGGGGACAGACCAGAACCTCTCTGCCTGGCTGCTTCTTGTTCTCCTGCCACAGGCAGCGCCAGACTGGTGGGACACACCGGCCCGATGCTCGGCCACTCTTACCCACTGTGTGCCGCTCACCGGCTTAAGCCAATCAGCGCATTTAATCCCAGCCACAACGACTGGCATTTATTTTGGGTTAAGTCCCCTGTGCTAAGCCAATTAAATGCAGAGAAGACTGTTGGGGCGATGGGGGTACACTAACTTGTCCCTTCCTCTAGAGGCAGCCTGGTGGCCACAGGCAGAGACAGAGCTGAGAGCTGCTGATGGAGCCGGGTGGGGAAGCGATGTCTTCAACATGGAATCAGTCATGTCTTATGTTTGCTCAGAACGTGTGAGGAGTGCTATCTGTCGCAATGAGTTCACTTTTGCACATCACGTCCTGTCTCTGGGCCTTGCTTTTCTCGTTGGTAAAATGGGAGCACCGGATTCCAAGAGCTTGAACAGCCTAGTGGAAAGGAGGGAGACGGGGCGGGACCCGGCAGGGGATCCGGGCAGCGTGCAGCTCAGCTGGGGACGTGAGCTCCCTTTGGGGACCTGCTCAGATTCAGCAGGTGACTTGTTGTGAACATGACATGCCGGGCCAGACTCAGCTTGCAGGAGAAGGGGAGAGAGGCCAGGAGGAGAAACCTCATACTGTTCTCTGCCCCAATGACTATTTTAATCAGGTTTGTTGGCCCCTGGGATGAACCCAGCCACCAGAGACTTGGTGGCTTCCTCACGTCCCACGCCAACCACTGCTGTGAGCACGAGCCTGGGAGGATTTGAACTCACAGCGATTTACGAGCCTTCACCCGTCGAGAGAGTCTTAAGTTTTGGAGGATTTTAAATCTGGAACAGGTCTGTTTTTGTTTTTTCAAATGCTTTCTGAATTCTGAATCTTTGAGAATCTAATAAAAGCCATGGAACCTTTCCCCAGGAAAATGCTCATGTGTACAGATGGGGGGGGGGAGTACGTGGCATGCGATTTCTGGGGACTCGTATGAATTGCCTGTCACCATCTGTGGCCCCTGAGCTCCCACAATTCCTCCCTCCCTCTCTGCAGAGGGAAAAACCGAGGCCAGGAGAGCAGGGCTGGCCAGAGCGCTGCAGGTCCCCTGGTTTCCGAGACCGGTGTCCTTCACGCGCCACCAGGAGGGAGGCTGCCACACCTCCTCAGAGTAGCAGTGGCTTTTTGGGAAGCGCTCTCAACAGGAGAAAAACGGTTTCCCTGACGCAATGTCCGTAACTGAAGCCAACAGCCCTCACTGTCCTGCCCGTGCCTGGGTTCTGCTTCTCCCTCCCTTCCCCCCAGCCCCGGAGAGGTCCCCCCCCCCTGGGTTTCGGGGAGTCCTCACCTGACACTGAATCCAAGTTCGCATGAGAAAAAGCAAGGCGGGGGCTGGAGGGGAAGAGGTACAGGACATGCCAAAACCCACCAACCTGACACCCCGGGAGCTGCCCACCAGCGAGCCCGCAAACCCTGGGCACCGAATCTGAGGGTCCCTACGGAGCCTGCTGCCAGAGAGCACAGGAGAAAGCTTACAGAAAGCCCAGGACCAACAACAGAGCCGGAAAGTGCAGAGGGTGTCAGCTGAACGCAACTACAACAACAAAAATCAATAAATAATCAGGAGGGTGAACAGCAAAGGGGAGCGGGAGAATGAGGCATGACTTCCCCGATCTGACGGCCACACGCATAGGACAGTCACCCCAACTCCCAGGACACCACGCAGGTGGCCTGCAGGAAGGGGGCCCAGAGCACGGGCCCTCAGGGGCACGCTGGCTGATGGAGACCCTCTCGAGGGCAGCAAGTCCAACAGTCTGGGAAAATAAGAAGTGATGTTTCATGGCTGATGTGTCATCCAAGTGTCCTGAGCTTTGTCCCAACTCAGGGAGTGGCTGAGGAGACCAGAAAAGAGGCCCGCAGCTGCGCACAAGGGGGCAGTTGGCCAGGGGTCCCCTGTCCCGAGTTGGGGTGTTCGCCCGATTTCAGCCACCGCATGCATTTCTCCCCAGAGACAAAGGCACGTGGAGGTGGTCAGAGCTGCCTCAGCCATTGTGTTAGCAACGAGGTTGATTATCCAAGAGCAGACCTGCTTGGAAAGACGACGTCTATCGCTGTCACAAGCACCTTACCAAGTGTGAAGGCCCTCGGGGTGGGAGCCTCTCCTGGCCACCAACACGAGTCTGGGCAAGAAAGGGGAGCTGGGTCGTCATGCCAAGTGAGAGAGAGGCCCCCCATGCCGACACGACCCACATGGCTTTGTCTGGGGGGCCCTCATCACTTGGAAACATCCCCGCGAGGAACAGAGTCCTCTGCCCGTCCTCCCTGGGAAACTGTCCTTTCTTCTAAAACAAGGGCGTCTTCAGTCTCTGTCTCCCCCCGACTTCCAGAGCCCTGTCTGAAGAATGGACTTCCCCCACGTCTCTCCACCGGCCCAGCTCAGGGACAGCAGGCAGGGGCCTCCCCGCCCGAGCCGGTGCTGAGGCAAGCTCTGCAGCCCTGGCGCTGCTCGGAGACCTTGCTGAGTAGATGCCGTCAAGTGGTGGGGTGCCAGAGGCTGTGAGGGGCACCCGAGCACCCCCCTGAGGCTGGCCCTGGAAGCCCCTGGAACAGAACGGAATGGCCCCGGCGAGAAGCAGGGGCTGCTGTGGGGGGCGTGCTCTGCTGGGTCCTTGACCCTTCCCAGCATCATCTGCCCTTGAACATCCGGAGTTTGTTGATGGATGCCAAGGTGGCCGTCACATTGTACTCAAAGTCCGCATCGTGTACCCCGGTTTTGCGGAAGGCCCCCGCCGAGGGGTTGTTCTCCCAGTAATGGTGCCAGTTTCCTTTGCTGTCTGCCCCGAAGCCGTACAAGTCCACCTGCAGGGGCCATGCAAAGGTGAGAAGCGGACAGAACCCTAGGAAAGGAAGCCTGCAGGCACCCCCAAACCTACGAATACCGTTCCCGAGGGTCACAGAGACCCTCTCTAGGTTCCCGGAACTCCCGGGGCGTGGTGTCACGGAAGTGTGTTGAGTAAAAGTCAAGCTCGAGTCGGAAGGCGACTGCCTGTGGGTGGCCCTGAGTGTGCAGGGACTCAGCGCTGGGCAGAGCCACCCCTTCTCCAAGGCTAGAGGAGCGAGGGGGGGAGCGGAGTGAAGTGGGGGCCAGGCTGCCCCGCACCCCAGCTCCGCCACTCCTCGGAGGACCCTGCGAGCGCCACATCCCTTCTGGGAGCCTGATTCTCTGCATCCGGGAAACGGGGCCAAGAGTAACATCCACCGCGAGGCAGGTGACCCCGTTCTCCTCTTAGGCTAACGGCCACCCCGGCCAGGAGCCCTCCCTTACCCGTGACCAGTGCTGACTAAGCGCTCATACTGAGCCAAGCTCTGCGCTCAGTGTATCAGAGCTCAGCAGAGCTTCACCAGGGCCACCCGGGTGGGCGCTGAGGACATTAGGGGATGCAGGAGCCAGGCCTCAGTCTTTGGAACTTATAATTTATGACAAGCACCAGCTGAGCAGCCCGTGAGGGACAGGAGCTAAGGTCAGGGCTCTGAAGCACAAAAGTGGAAGGGGCCCGTGACCAGAGAGGTCAGACAGAGCTAGTCGGATCAGGTGACCTTGGAGCCAGGTCTTAGAAAATGCGTAGGAGTGGTAAGGATTGGACAGGGGACCCCAGGAAGGGAGGTGCTTTCTGGGCTGCGGCATGGATGACAGGCTTGAGGGACGGGGACGGACTGGGGACAGAGGCAGCTCTGTGGCAAGGACAGCATGCACATGGGCCCGCCCAGAGCAGGAGGGAAGAGGTGGGAGCAGCGTTTCTGAGAAGGAGCACCACGGGCATCTGTAACTAGCCGGCTGGAAGTTTGTGTGTGGGGGGGGGAGATACGGCTTCTGGGAGGAACATCGGGTCTCTGGCTAAAGTGGCAGGGATGGGAACAGGCTGTATGTGACAAGAAGGGACATCTCAGTGTCCTGCCTGATCCCAGAACCAGGCAGAATGGGGAGTGTTATGCTCCACCCCACCCCCCGCTCAGGGAGGCAGTGAACAGCCCAGATCATTGACGGAAACCCAGCACCGTCCGTCAGCACTGAGGGAAGTCCATGGTAGGGAATGCACACTTCCCAAGACCTCGGTTGACCAGCTTGGGGGACTGTGGAACCCCTGGGTGCCCGGTTCCCATTCTCAGAAATGCTGGCAGAAGTGGGCTGGGTGGGGCCAGGGTCCTGGGATTCAGCTCTGAGGTCGGAGCAGCCGTCTCACACAGATCTAGGACAGTGTGCTCCTCTGTTTTACCCCCAAACTGCGCCTGCACCCATTGGCCCTGGCTCTCTCTGCCCAGGGATCCCACACAGAATGAGCCAGGACTCGCTCCTGAGGATTCCCATGGACCTCCGCGTCCCACGGGAGAGGCACTGGCGGGCCCCCTGGGGCTGGGCTCAGGATCAAGGTCAGCCTGCCCACAGACGCTCTCACCGCCTCTCGCGGGAACAGGGAAGGAGGAGCCCGGGCCGCGGCATGGCCGGCAGGCCCGGGGGAGGGCGGCGTACCTCATCACAGACGTGCAGGGAGAAGATGACAGAGAGGATGCCGGTGGACGGGTACCGCCCGTGGCCCCGCAGCCAGCTGTCGAAGACGTACTTGATGAAGGCCGGGTGGTAGACCAGGATCTGTGGGAGGGAGTGCACGGCACTTAGAGAGACAGGTGGGGACAGGTGCCACCACCGACAGGTGTCACACAGGTGACAGGAACGAATGCCGCCAGCACTCACGGGGTTTGCATTCTAGCAGGAAAAGATAGACCGTAACCTGCACCGTGAAGAGACAGAAGCCGCTAGGAAAGAACGCTGGGGCCATGGAGAGAAGGCAGAGAGTGGCCAGCGGGGAAGCCCGGGGTGAGCAGGTTTGCAGAGCGGGGACATCTCGGGCAACCCGGAGGCCAGGCACTGAGCGCGATGGTGAGGCCACAGGAGGGGGTCCAGGGAACAGCATGAGGTAGGAACAAGGACACGACGGTCACACTGCAGGGAAACTCATGCTCTGAGCCACCCAGTCCACCTGGTCTGAGCCCGAGTGGTCTCCAGTCCCTAATGTGACCCTATGTGCTCCCATTATGGATGAGGAGACTGAGGCCGAGAGGCTTAGCGACATGCTCCCTGCCACATGACCAGCGACGCCCGAGCTGGGGGTGTCCTAGTATCAGGCGTGGCCGTGGTCCCACCTCCCGTGGCTGCCTTCAGGACAGTGAGGGGGCTTGTCGAGCAGAAGAGGGTCCCACCTCCCGTGGCTGCCTTCAGGACAGTGAGGGGCTTGTCGAGCAGCAGAGAGCATGCATGTGTGGGAAGCCTAACGCAGCGCCCCTGGAGAGGCCCGGAGGGGGGACAGTGCTGGTCTCCGGCGACCACTTCAGCCCTCAGCCTGGCCTCATGCTGCCGCTGCCCTGGGAGGCCCTCCCTGCCACCGACCCTGCCTATAGAGTGTCATGTGGCCTCGTCCCCATGGCACTGCGACCCCACACCAAAGGCAGGTGCTGGGGTCAAGGGAGGACTCCATTCCCATGTTATCCCAGCTGAGGGTCCCCAGGCAACTTGCCTGACCTCTCTGACCCTGCTCACCCCCATTTCAATAGGAGCGTGAGTGCAAAGGACCAGTGTGGTGGCCGCTTCCCTTCCCTTCCTTCACCCTTCTGCCCTCTGCCCAGAGGTCCCGGCCACCCCACACCAGAAGATGGAAACGCTGGTGCGCCTGGAGACACAGCCACTCCCAGGACAGTCTCCCAGGTGAGGCTGCCGGGAGGGCCCCGGTTGGAGAAACTTCCCCAGTGCCGGTGTCTGCAGCAGCGACCATCACCGGCTCTCTGCAGCCAGATGCGGGCAGAGGCGGGCACGGGGCTCTCTCTCCCACCTGGCAGAGCCACAATCAGCCTGAGCTCAGGGGACAAGGAGCCAGGGCTGCCACTCACCTGCTCCTTCTTCACTTTGATCTTCGCGGGGACAGGAACATAGGTGCTGCGGAGACAAAGCAGAGGGTCAGGCACCTGCAGGCAGCTCTGGGGGGACCGGCAGCAGGGGGTGGGGGGTGGTTGGGGGTGACAAGGCCAGGCCAAGGAGGTATACTCATTCTCAAGGACACCACCTCCCTGCCACAGCACTGCAGTGGCCCATGGTAGACACCAGAGGACGATCTTGGCTCATTCAAGGACCTTCTGCTATTTATGTCCCTTCTCCCTGAAAGGTTAGGAAGGGGACTTGCTCCAAGCACCCCATCCCCACCCCAGAGCCGGCTCCAGAGCATGCGGAGGCCAGAGCACCTCCCCCACTGCTGGGGTGCTGGCTCATGAGGCCTTCACTGCCTCCTTTTCATCTGCAGGGGTCTAAGGCAGCTCCAAGATGAAGGCCACCCAGCTTCAGTCTGGACCTGATTCTGGTGCAGCTTAGGCTCCGGAGCAGGTGGGACCGGGTGGAAGGAGAGGGCAGCTGATCCCAGGCCACCAGGTGAGCCCACTTCCCTCACTGCCCTTCTCCTGACAGGGCACCCCTCCCCTCCAGTGTCCTACACCCTGGTCCTCACTGGGTCTCACACAAGGAGGCTTCGGCCATCCGGACACTGAAGCCACTTCTCTTCCGGAACAGTGGGGACATAGGAAGTGGACCAGGTGTGAGCCCGGCTCCGTGTAGGGTCCGGCCCTGGGCGGGATGCCTGGCCAAGCCTCAGGGAGGGTCCTCCCTGGCAGAAGGGAGGTATGATAATGACTATTGTGACAACTTAGTCACATGGCATGTGCCCATTGCCAAGTGCGGTGTCCGGAAGAGGAGAGCTCCCCTAGTCTCATGGGGGCACATGAATGACTCATGTCAGAGCTTACATGCTCAGCACCCCATCACCCTGTCCCCACACCCCTCCCCATCCAGGGCTGTCACCATCAGGAGCACCTCAGAGATAAGGGGTCAGAACTAAGATGTGCTGAGCCCTCCCCGGGAGTTTCCAGGGTTTCCGGAAGCACACCATGGGGTCTACTTGGGGGTCACGAAGAGGACAAAGGCCAACGTCCGGGGTGTGGTAAGTGATGAGAGGTGGTAAGGGGCCACGGGAGCTGAGAGCCAGAGGTGGCCTGTGGGCTGTGGCCCCCAGGAGGAAGGCCTTCCAGGGAAGGGAACAGCATGAGCCAGGAGGCTGTGGTGCAGGGAGCAGCATGGTGGGGGGCCAGGAGGCACTCACATGGTGAGCAGGAGCAGTCAGGGGCCAGGCTGTGGACCCTCCTCCATCCAGCTACCCTGAGGGAACTTACTGGGAGATGGTGCCCGTGGTGGTGGCACTGATCACCCACTCCAGGTCGAGGGTCTTGAAGGGGACCAGGACCATGCTGACATTGTCTGCCAGCTCCCTGAAGCTCTCGGGGTACATGAGATGGTGGGTGGTCTTGCTTCCCACATGGGCCTCAAACCCTGCAGTGGGGGCCTTGTTCATCCTGGGAGGAGAAGGGAGAGAAGAACACACAACGTGACACACAGTCACCCATTCTAGGGGCCCGCTGTGACCTCAGGCCGGCGCCTCCTCCACCACATTCTTCCTCTGTGAAATGGAGACAGCTAACACACAGCTCGAGGGATTTGTCGTTTCTTTCTCTTATATGATCCCAAGGGAGCTGAGCCAATGCCACCATCGACAACTGCTAAGTGCAGGGCACTGCCATGGCTGAGGGGCACACCCATTCCAGACGTCTTCAAACTTTTTATAAAAACGGCCCACTTTTGCAGTGCTGGTCAACCTGGTCCCTACCGCCCACTAGTGGGCATTCCAGCTTTCACGGTGGGCCAATCGCAGTGCTGTTTGGTTGCTCCACTACTGCCCATCATGAAAGCTGGATTAAACCATGGTGAGGGTATTTTATGGTCACAAAAATCTGAGCACAAACACTCCGTCCCAGGAAAAAGAGCTACCAAATGGCAGCCTTGAACTGTGGTCTGTCTGACCCTGAAACTGACTCCGTCCTCCTCACCACAGACGTCCCCATTGAATGCTAGGTGTACACCGAGATGCCAAGAAGCCAGGGGAGTGGTCTAAGGACATAAAGAGAGATCACAGAAATAGAGGAAGATTCTAGAACAGGGGTCAGGAACCTATGGCTCGTGAGCCAGATGTGGTTCTTTTGATGGCTGCATCTGGCTCGCAGACAAATCTTTAATAAAAAAAAATAATAACGTTAAAAATATAAAACATTCTCATGTATTACAATCCATTCATTTCCTACCGCTCATGTTCATGGTTGCAGGTGGCTGGAGCCAATCACAGCTGTCCTCCAGGACAACACCAAATTTTTATTGGATAATGCGTAATGTACATGGGTCGTTGTGAGGTCAGGAAGTAAACTTCCCTCCTTTTAATCAAGTAGTCAGTTAGCTAACTGCAGAAACCCTTTTGACGAAGAAGATGGCTAAAAAAAAAGGATGAGGAGTACCATACTTTTCAGCAGGAATGGACAGAGGAATTCGCCCTTGTGGAGAGAGCAGGTTCTGCAGTGTGTCTAATATGCAATTATAAAATTGCATTGATGAAATGGTCAAATATAAAGCGGCACTTCAACACATGCCATACTAAATTTGCATCGAAATATCCAGCGGGGGACAGCAGGAAGAAAGCATGTCAGGAGCTACTGTGCAGATTGCAAGCTGGGCAGCAGCAATTCCGTGTTTGGACCCAACAAGGTGACTGGAATTCGGCTAGCTTTGCTGGTGCTTTTAGCACTTGTGAGAAATGGAAAGCCATTCACAGATGGGGAGTATGCCAAAACATTCATGTTTGATGTCACCAATGAACTTTTTGACAACTTTTCGGATAAAGACAAGATAATCAAACAAATAAAAGACATGCCTCTGTCAGCAAGAACTGTTCACAATCATACCATCATGATGGCAAATCAAATTGAGGCAACACAAGTGAAGGACATAAATGCAGCACCATTCTTTTCTCTCGCTTTGGATGAGTCAACAGTCGTAAGCTATTTATCCCAGTTCAGCGTGATTGCAAGGTATGCTGTCAGTGACACACTACGTGAGGAAAGTCTTGCTGTTTTCCTTATGAAAGAGGCAACAAAAGGGGAGGATTTATTCAAGTCTTTCACTGAGTTCACTAAAGAAAAAATCTACCAATGGATAAACTTATTCCGGTGTGTACTGATGGTGCTCCGTGCATGGTGGGGAAAAACAGAGGATTCGTAGAACTTCTTCATGAACATGAGAAGAGACCCATCCTAAGTTTTCACTGCATCCTACATCAGGAGGTGCTTTGTGCTCAGATGTGTGGCGAGCAGCTCGGTGAGGTGATGTCACTGGTCATTTGGGTGGTCAACTTTATTGTTGCTCAAGCTTTAAATGATCGTGAGTTTAAAACACTGCTGGATGAAGTTGGGAATAATTATCCTGGTCTGCTTCTGCACAGCAATGTGCATTGGTTGTCAAGAGGGAAGGTGCTCAGCCGTTTCGCAGCTTGTCTGAGCAAAATCCGGACGTTTCTTGAAATGAAAAACGTTGAGCATCCTGAGTTAGCTAACACTGAGTTGCTCCTGAAGTTCTACTATCTCATGGACATGACTGAACATGTGAACCAGCTCAATGTGAAAATGCAAGGCATTGGAAATAGTCTTATCCCTTCAACAAGCAGTGTTTGCATTTGAAAACAACCTGGAACTCTTCATCGCCATCATTGAAACAAGTGGTTTACTACACTTTGAAAAACTGGGAGAATTTAAAGATGCATGCACAGCAAGTGACCCTGCTCAACATCTTGATCTCCAGCAGCTAGCGGGCTTCACATCTAATCTCCTGCAGTCATTCAAAGCACGCTTTGAAGAATTTAATGAGCGTATTCATCTTTTTAAGTTCATCACCCATCCACACGAGTGTGCAGTGGACAGCACCAACCTGAATTACATCCCCGGTGTCTCCGTCAGAGATTTTGAGCTACAAGCTGCTAACCTGAAGGCCTCAGACATGTGGGTGAATAAGTTCAAGTCACTGAATGAAGTTTTGGAAAGACTTGCACGACAGCAAGCAGAGCTGGCGAGCAAACACAAGTGGGGAGAAATGAAAAAACTTCAACCCGCAGACCAGCTGATTGTCAAAACTTAGAACGTGCTTCCCATCACATACCACACACTACAGCATGTGAGTATTGCTGCACTGACAATGTTTGGCTCTACGTATGCATGTGAGCAGTCTTTCTCACATCTAAAGAACGTTAAGACCAACTATGATCACGTTTAATGGATGGAAGTCTCAATGCCTGCATGAAGCTGAAGCTTAACCTCACCACGTATCAACCAGACTACAAAGCCATCAGCAAAACCATGCAGCACCAGAAGTCGCATTAATGGAAAGATGTACTTTATTCATCATTGGTTAGCAACAGCATAACAATGTTATTAAAAAGAATTCAGAGACTTATTATACTTTAAAAGTGTAGGTCTTACATAAAATACACACATTTACTTGTGTTTAGTGTTAAACATATTGTATGGCTCTCATGAAATTACATTTTAAAATATGTGGCGTTCATGGCTCTCTCAGCCAAAAAGGTTCCCGACCCCTGCTCTAGAAGGTAGCTGGGGATCGCCAGCCCCACTGCTGCTTGAGTTTCTCACTCTGGGGCACTAGTGTCCTGAGCCAAGTGGATGAAGCTTATAAGAAACCCAAAAGAGATGTGGGCATATTCCTGGAATGTCTGTTTTACTTGGTGACAGGAAAATATATTTCACATTAAAAGTATATAGTTATATATTATGGCCTTAGATTGATTGCCAAATGAGATGAATTTTAAAGATTAAATGAAAATCCTCAAATTAATCTTGCCATCTCACCAGGCCTCTTGGTGCCAAGCTTTCAGCTCACCGGTCTTCTCTGCATCCAGAGAAGCAGTACTGTGAGCCCAAGTGCATCCTGTCCTGCACAGATGGGGAAACTGAGGCCCCGAGGGTATAGTGAAGAGCCTGGTGTCCCTGGGGGAAGTCTGGGCACACCAGGGCTAAGAACTTGACCTCCTGACCCTGAGCCAAGATGCCTCCTTCAGCTGCAAGGGGCCCCCGGGAGGATGGGGCCTGAGGGGCATCTGGACACTCACCTCAGCACGAAGTCATGCCTGTCTATCTGGGGTCCGTACCGGGACTCCTTCAGGTTGCCCGAGTTGCCCACGACCGCGCAGCGCCGACAGCCCACAGACTTCTTCTTCAGCAGGGGGTCCACGTTCCCGGGCACGACCTGGAACAGCTCCTTGATGGTGTCACTCAAGTTACTGGGCTGTTTCTCCCGCTGCAGCCTCTAAGGGGAGGGGACAGGGGAGGCGGGTCAGCCTGGCTGTGCTGCCACCGGCCGGGGGGTGGGGGGGAGGGACAGGGACAGAAGGGGAGCTCTGCCCCACGTCCAGTGACAGTGTACATACGATGAAATATCGATCGGTCATAAAAAGAGAAGGGAATTCTGACACGCTGTAGCATGAGGGGCCTTGAAGACACTATGCTCAGTGCAACAAGCCAGATGCAGAAGGACAAAGACCGTGGGAGTGCACTTATATGAGGCTCTGAGGACTCAGACCCATGGACAAAAGGAATGGTGGCTGCCGGGGCGGGGGCAGAGGGCGGCAGGAGGGGACAGGTGCAGTGCTGGAGGAACAGTGATGGTTACGCATGTAATGCCACCTCTAAATGGGTTAGATGACAAATATGATTGCACCACAATAAAAGGAAACCACCGATCCGGGATGAACACGTGCTTCTGAGAAGACCTCCTGGGGCAGCTCCAAGCTCCTGACTGGGGAAGCAGCCCGGATCTCACTACCACACTGATCCCCACGTGGTTGGGCTGGGCGGGGCCTCCTATCCAGTGTGTCCGACAGGCGCCCGGGCCAGGCGCTGCCACTGCTCGTGTAGGGAGTGGCTGGGGTGGTGGACACAGCCAAGCTCCCCTGCAGGAGCCTCCTCGGAGGTACCGTCCTCCCCAGGAACGGCCCCTGCGCACCCCGACACTGCACTGGGCTTAGGACCAGAGGGTCCTCGCAGAACCCGCTGCTCTGGTTTATAGAGAGTAGCAGATCCTCAGTAAGTCCTGCTCCAATGAACGGCCGATACTGTGATTCCTGCAAAGCGCCGGGCAGGGCCCCAGGTGAATGCACAGTGCCAGGGCCCCCACCCCCGCCCCAGCCCCCACTCAGTCCCAGCCCGCACCAGCCACCAGCTGTAGGTGTCCTCCTCCAGGAGTGCGTTTTGCGCCGTCAGCAGCGGCTGCATGGACCAGTTGAACCTCTCGTCGAACCAGGGCGACAGCCTCCGCTGGCCAACACAGCGGGTGCAGGTGCAGGGCCTGTGAGAGAAGGCCACCAGCTTCTTGAAGTTCTCCGAGAGCTCGAGGACCATCTGCTTGGGGAACCAGGCGGTGGCCACTGTGGTGTGGGAGTAATTCAGGAGGAAGGAGGTGAGGAAGATGAAGAGGATGAGGAGGGTGAGAACTTTGAGGGTTCTTCGCCGGATGGTCGCCATTCCTGGTTTCCGGATGAGGCCTCCTCGGGGGACGAGCAGGAGGAAGTCCCTCCTAACTGAGGAAGAACTTGGAAGAAATATCCCAGAGATGGAGTTTTTATCCCAAGACAAAGCAGGGATTCCGGGTTGGGGGACGGGGGCTCAAGGCTTGCGACGGCCAACTCTACTTCCACTTGGTGACGGCCCCCCCAGTGCATCGGACATCACCCAGTGACACTCCCGGGCTAAGTGGACCATTCAGAATGACTCTTCTCGAATAAAATTTGCCTCTCCCAGAAAGAAAGTAGACTGCTTCATCAGCAATCCTTAAACCGCCAATAATGTCTCTGGATGAAATGTTAATCAGACTTAGTGCCAGTGACTTCCTTGTCCATGCAAAGTGGTTGACGGGTAATTAATCTCAGTGACAGGGCCGGATCCCTCGGGGGGTGGGGTGAGGACCTGGAAGGAAGGTCCACGGTGCAGGACAGAGGGAAGCTGCCTTTGTCACTGTCTTCTGGAAAAAGATGGCATGTGATGGTCCTTAATTAGAACTCAGTCTGACCATGCTGTCCCCAGTGATGTGGCAGTGAGGCCGGGGGCTTGATAAAAGCACTGAGGGAGTTTCCTGTCATCTAAAAGGATAAAGAAAAGAGAATGAAACTCTATCACCATCTTATTAAAAAAAAAAATTCCATCCCCACCTCCTCCAGCATAAATTCCATTATCTTCTGCTCTGTTGTAAAGCCGACGTGGTTGGTGACAACGGACGATTCTTTTACCCTGTTGAGTCTTGGTGTGAGCATGTGCATAATGGGATGGCAGTGCCCTTGGTGAGGGACACAGAAGGGGTCCCGCCCAGGGTTTCTGAAACCGGAATCTAGTACATTCAAGCACTCACCCAAAGTTTGGGAACTGAGTCAAGGACGCATACACACAGATATTGCTAAGGATCCACGCTACTTTCTCTTTTTAGCCTCACTTCAACAACATAAATGGTCTGTTAGGGGGTTGTCCTGGTTCCCCTGGTGGAAACCACGTCATCCTTGGTCCCATAGTGGGGGCTTTAGGCGGCCCAGGTTCAAGCTCTGCTTTACCAGCTGTGTGACCTTGAGGAAAGTCATTTGACCTTTCTGGCCCTCAGTTTCCTCTTCAGTAAAATGGGATAATACCACCTCCACTTACAGAATGATTAGGTTATCATCATGAGATAAAATGGCTGCTGCCGAGCTGCTGGTGTCTACTGGGCAACTGCTTGCTAAGCCTTCCTCACTCAACGAATGACTATTCTCGGATGTCCGACTAAAAGCCAGACAGGATGGCACATCCTTCGTGCAAATCCATTTACCCAGATGAGCCTCAAAGTCTACCACCAGCCAGGTAGGGGTTCCCATTCTGTTCTCGGAAGAAACTGAGATTCAGTGAGATTGAATGACTTGTTCAAGGTCACGGGGGAAGGAGCAGGCAGATCTGAATCTGGACCCACAACCTTCTGATTCCATGGGGCGGGGGGGCACCAAGAACAGGGATTGCGGCTCGGCTCCCAAGGCAGCCTCCTGTCTGTTAACTGGTCTTCGGATGACCAGATTGCAGAGATAGAAAGCCCGTAACACGAGTCCCCAGCCTACACGGCATCTTCTGGCTTCTGCACAGGACAGCTGTGGTGACACCCTGCCCTTGAGCATGAACCCCTCAGTCTTTGGTTAGACTGTGCCCCCATCTCTGTCTGTCTGACCAACGCCTCCCCATCCTCAACCTGTAGATCATCAATGAGCAGGATATATTTTTTCTAGGAAAAATGACATGTGAAGGAATATTGATTACCTCTTGGTAGAAAGAGGGGCTGCTCGAAATGATTAAATCCAAATCCACAACACTGTCTGGAGCCATCGGGGCCTGAGAGGTGTGGCAACCCCCCTACAGCTTCCTCAAGGCCTCAGCCCAGTAGGCAAGGTCATTTTGATTTGCCTACTGCTCCATTTTCCACTTTTCATGACAGCCTGGTTTGTACTGAGAACCTAATGGCGACCACACTTCTCCCTTCTAGCTGTCCTCCTCCCCATGCCCTCGCTCACCCTCCATTAACAGCTCTGCCATTAGAGCTCTCTCTGCTCTCACCTGGCTGGTGGTGGGTTCCCGCCCCCTTACCATGGGCGACGGTCCAAGGATGAGAATGTGCCCTAATTCCATCCAGAGTGAAACCCTAGACTTCTGCCCGGAAGGAGGAATCTGTCTTTTGCTCTGCTGGATGTTTGGATGGGGAACTCAGGGTCATGCTAGTCATTCTGCTTGCTTGTGGAAGAGGAGATTGCAGAACAGGACCAGATGAGTGGTGTTAAACCCTTGATCTAGCTGTACCTGCAGCCCACCCTACACTTTAACCTTTCAGTGACATGAAACAATAAATGCCCTTTATTGTGTAAAGCAGATTACTTGTAACTTAAAAGCAACACAACTGACCCACAGTTCACACTGGCTCCTGCCTCTGGGCTCAGTCCAGGCTCTCCTGCTATCCGAAAAAGCCACACCACCCTGCTTGGTTCTGACTCATTCGTGAGGGCTGGGCTGGCACTTGACTCCTAGAGGAAGGCCTGCCCACTCCTGGCAGGAGGAGGGGCCTCTCTGTGTGTCCACCGAGTCCTGGCTCCATTCTGCCTGCACTGTTTACTTCCCTCTCATTCCTCCCTGGGCCAGGAGCTCCACGCGATACACACTGAGTCTCACGTGCTATGGCCCTGTCACCTGGCACACACGTGGCATGAAGGAATGCAGAGGGAATGAAGGGAAAGGCAAGGGCTGACACGACTCAGAGGTCTGAGCAAGAGAGCACAGACTGAGAGTACTCCTCACCAGGCTACACCACCCATTTGCTGTGTGACTGTGAACAAGTCATCTTGTTACGGGAATGGTTAACCTCTCTGAATCTTTCCCGTAACTGGAAATTAGAGAGTTTGCTCGTCTCTCAGGGTTGTCAATCAAGCAAGATCTGTCCATCTGTCATCCAATTCACTCACTCTGGATGTGCTGGGCCCTGCCTGGTGCCAGGCACTGGGTTAGCTGGTGGGCACATGTGATAAATGACTCTTAAGGTGGGAGCTTCTTTAGCCTTGGAAGGCCCCAGGGCCCCTGAGAGAAAGGAGGCTGGTGTGCCTGATCAGCAGGAAGGAGAGGAGCAGGTATGGATTGGGGGGAGGGGGTGCAGCTGTGGAAGTCATTCCCAAGACAAGGTCTTCTGTGAGTGACAAGGAGCCCACTGGAGGGTCTGAGCTGAGGAGTGACATGGTCTCACCTCATCTGTCTTTGTGATGAGCAGGGGACCATGATGCTCTCACTGCCTCTGTGCACCCCAAGGCCCAGGGCGGAGACAGATTCACTGACATAGACTGTGGAGCCCCATGGATCAAGTAAGACTGAAGGAAGGCTCCATGGAGGTAGGAATGCCCCAGGCGGAGACTGAGTGCTGGGGAAGGAATGAGCAGCAGAACCAGGGACGGCGATACCCGCCCTGCTCCGTCTGGCACTGCCCGGGGAGCTGCATCTCCAAGGCTGGGGTGCCCACTGGGCTCCCCCATCCCAGCACACAGCACGGGCTTCTGCTTCCAAAAACATTGGGAAAGACGGGGAAAGCGAGAATGCCCTCCCACCCCTTGCCTGCCCCCAGGGAAGAATGGAGGAGGCGTGGGTGACTTCCCTTACTCTATTAAGCGAGGCAGCCTGCCACACCAGGGGAGCGCCAACCCTGGCTCCCTGGAATGGAACCTGGGCCAAGGCAACACGGGCCCAAGCTCTCTGCCTGCCAAGTAAGCCACTCCTTTCCAAAACAGAGCGCACGGGGAGGGCGGCCCGGCTCCCTGTCCCGTCTGCAGGCCGGCAGAGTCCCGGAGAACCTGTTATGTGATCCATCTAACGGGGTCACCGGCAGCCCGAGGCTGACAAATGTCAGAGCCTAATCAATACAAAGGCGGGGAAAGCAGACTTCCCTACGGAGTGTCCCTAATCCAGATCAACTCCCCTGGCAACAGAGAGGTGGCAGCCAGGACTGGACCCTGTGAGAACTGCTTCAAGCCCTTGGGAAGGAAACTTAAGGAATGAACGGCGGGGGGGGGGGGTTGCATGGGGACTTCGGAATGTTTAGCAAAAGCCCCTGCTGAGCCATGCAGCGGTGACAGTGACAGCCAGGCTGGGACTCCCTCCCACACGCTCTGGGGCTGTGAAATAGCCTGGCGGACATGGCAGGTTGGCAGTAACACGAGCTCCCCTAATAAAGGGCTGTCACACCCGCCCTCACAGCAACTGGGTCAAACTGGTCATCGGCTGAGTGCCCTGAAATGGGAAACTGAGGTCCAGAGAAGGTCAGTGACGGGTCCAGGGACACAGCGAAATGGAGGCAGGGCCGGCAGGATGACCCAGGCTTGCGCCTCCCTCCCAGGTGTCCACGTAGCCCCGGCCACTCCTCCTGTCCCGCCATGCTGGCCCTCAGCAGTACTGGCTTTCTCCACACCTCCTCTAGGGTCTGACATCTGCTGTCTTTCTGCCCTCTCGGGCTGGCTCCCACCTCGGTTGCTGCTCTCTCTGCTGCGCCTAGTGGGTCGCGTTCAGTCATATCCCGCCCGCTGCTGGTGCTCGTACCTGTCAGTCCTAGCACTTCCGTCTGAGTGACTTCTGTAAGTTGTAGTTTTCTGGGTGACATTCTCCAGTCTTGCCAATTCACCTTGAAGTCCACGTCTAAGCCCCGTGACCTTTGGGTAACACGCTGGGTCTACGTCTAGGGTCTATCTTCTCTCTTTGGTCGTTTGGCTCTGTCCCTTGGTGTGGCAGCCGTGGGTACCATGTGGCAGCAAACACGGAGGCTCTGGTGGAGGCTGGCTTTACTCAGAGAGGAAGCTGTCTCCTCCTGGTGGGTCGCGTTACCTCGTTCCACCTGGTCATCGGGAGGCTGGGGGCTGCACCTTTGTCACCAACGACCACGGGGTATTTCTGGGTCACCCCTGCTGACTAGGCACAGCCCTTCCAGAAGGATACAGCTGGGACGCCTACCAAGTAGACTGTCATCTCTAATTTCCATCTCCCCTGCACTGGGGCGGGGGCGGGGGCGGGGGGGGGGGTTTGTCAAAAGTCCAGTCTAGTCTTTAGCCTTGTGGCAGCTGTTTTTAGCATGGTTTCTTAGGCTCTGGATCCAAGCACTTCAAGTTCTGGCAAATGCTTTCAAAGAGAAAGAGGTGCCACTTAGGACTGACTCTCTTCTCTGTGTTTCCCTCTGGCCTAGGTTCTCAGTTCCACAGGCGCCGGCTGACCTGGTAGGTCCTGAACTCGAGTTTTTAGCTTGGCTTGTTTTACACCCCCAGCCTTGTGAGATGGCCTGAAGCTTTGCCTCCGTTCCTTCATCTGTAAGCCTGGTACCGACCTCTCAGGCTTCTGCCAAGAAGGCCAGGAGTCAGTGCGGGGTGTGTGCCTGACCCGCCACGTGTGCTCCGGAATGTGAGGATTCATTCATGACTTCCTTCCAGGGGTCTCCTTCGTCCCGCATGGAGTACCAACGAGCAAACACCCCACCCCCATCCCTGTGGCCCCACTTTATTTGGCCAATGTGGGGGCCGAGCTCAGAAAGGGGAAGAGATGTTTTTGGTGACACACAGCAAAAGGGGGCCAGATCTGAGAGGAGAACCAGGCCCCAGACTCCCAGATGTGTCTGGCTCCCCACACATGGCATGACCCGGGGAAGAAGAGAGGAAGGCGTCGTGCACGGAGACCAAACTGAGAAAGAGCAGGCTGAGCTGCAGGTGGGGGGTCTGGGACGGGGCCTGCCTGCTGCAGTGGGGCAGGGGCCCTGCAGGGGAGATCTGACAGCCCCTGGCGGGGGGGACCCCAGGGACGTCACCTGGACTGAGCGGCACGTTCCTCCTTTGTACACGGTGGTTAAATAGTATCCCTGCCCCTGAGGGGGCCACGCAGAACACTAATCAATCTGTTAATCTATTAGCAGGAAGAACAGGCACCATTTATGGAGGGGCTTTCTCTGTGCCAGCCCCTGTTCTGAGCACAACAGTGGCTCAAACTGCCTGTGCCCACAGTCACAGATCTGGCACTGGAAATGAGCCTTCCAGTGGTCCGGAGACCTGTCAAGGTGCTGGGACCGCAGCCCAGACAGCCCAGCAAGTGGGGTCTGGTTGCGGCTCCTTCCCTGCCCCGAGCCTGGTGCCTGAGCCGTGGGAGAGGGACGGGGACTGTACCCACTCGATGCTGCTGATGTGAGCACTGCCTAGGGCTCACGTGTGGCCGGGTTCAGGGCCTAGCACGGCAGAGCGTGAACTATCTTCTCTCCAGCTGAGCTCAATCCGCTGAGTCACCCCGACGCTGGCCACTGGGAGGCCTGCAGCTCAGCCCCGGACCAGCTGCAACTCCCTCCTCCCTGAGTCAGGACGGATCAGATCGGCCACGGCGGCAGCCAGAACCGATCCTGCAGAAACATCAGCTGGAAGCAGCCCGGCCTCGGGAGGGGAGGCCCGGGGGTGGACATGGCAGTCAACCTTGTGACTCTGCTCCCCAGAGACCAGCACCTCCAGAGGGAAGGCCAAGGGCTCTGGAGATATGACAGTGGCAAATCGGTGACGGCCGCAGGGAGAGAGGAGGCTCTGGGAGGCGGCCGTGAAGACCAGATTTGAGGACAGGCAGGCTTTGAAAATGACAAAAAAGCAGAGAGAATGGGGGACACCAGGCAGCCCTCCAAAGCACATGGCGGTGGCCGTGGCAATGGGGCACCACCGGGTGGACGCTGTTAAGGACAACAGGGTGCCCTTCAGATTGGCCACAGTGGGAGGTGGCCAGCTCACGGAAGTCATCAGGAAGGTGGGCTTGGGGGTGAGGGCAAAGGGGAGCCACTGAGAGTCTGTGAGCAGCTGACAGTTGAGGTGCAATCAGTGCAGGGAGGTTGGACTGGAGCACGTGCACAAGACAGCCCTGGAGTCTGGGGAGCCACCCTGCGCCCCTCCTGGTGTCTTGGGAAGCCATCTCCTTTGAGGCCTCAGTTTCCCCAGTCTTTCCTACACTAACTTGAACATCTGCCCATGTTCCCACACCTGCTGGCAGGTTGGGAGAGCCTTCCGCCGGCTTGCCAATCCTTCTCTCCTGACCCTGGCACCTCCCGCCTGCTCCTTCACGGGGCGGTCTGGGGAAGCGCCCCCGAGATTATCCAGGATCGGAGGCACATGACCAGGCGCTGGGTGCATTTTCAGATTTGGAGCCACACAGAAGAAATTTAAATCTATACATCTTATGTGTGGCGGATGCAGGGGTGCTGACTTCAGAGTCTGGAGATGTCCACAAAATGTTCAGAGCGTGAATGTGCTCAGGGACTTGGAGTCGCGCTGCAGGCACGTCCAGGCTGACAGCTGCGTCCAGGGGGAGAAAGGGGGGATTTCCCCAATTTGTGGGGTGGGGGGAGTGGCACAGAAGTCATGACAAAAGATAGACTATTCAGACCTATGAGCCTTCCTCCGAGGCCGGTCACTGGCCCTAACCGTTTACGCCTGAGTGAGCGGCCGGGGTCCTCGCTGGTCTGGAGTGGAGGTTTGGATAGTTGACGTGGGACTTAAAGAAATGACTCTCATTCCGGGCCCCCTGATTCCATGGGGGATTCTTAACTCTAATGATGAAGGGGGCATCCAAAAGTCTCCTGATGGGGTGGAGGGGGCATCAATCTGGAGATGCCCAGCATAGGGGGCCGGGGCGCAGGATAAGCCTGGCGGTAAAGCAGCAAGGGGTCCAGCACCCACCCGCATGCCGAGACGGGCTGCAGCCCCAGACCACAAGTAGTCTGGCACGAACCGTCCCCAGAAACCAGGGGTTGGGAGTGTCAGGGTGTCTAGTGGGGTTCCTGGGATGAAACTGCCCTGGACCAGTCCCCCATCCCCCGGGACTGTCAGAGGAGGAGGAGGAGGAGGAGGAGGAGGAGGACAGCCCAGCAGAAAGGGCCACCCATTCAGCTCCACAGCACCCTGGTCCCAGCTCATCCTAAGCCCCACACTTGGGACATGGAGGGAGGGAGGCCTTGCCCTGTTGATAAGGGCCTGGGGGGCGGTCCACTGCCAGGACTGGGAGCCTGAGCCTGGAGCCTGGAACAGATGGGCAAGGACTGTTTCACGGGGGCCAGGGAGACGTCAGTGTCATGGAGATCAGGCGGCTCTGGAGAGGCTCGGGCAGGAAACAGGAGAGAGCACGGGGCAGCAGATGCTCAGAGAGCAGGGCACAGAGGCCAGCAGTGACCTAGCACACTGTGGGAGGACAGAGGAGGTGTCCCCAGAGTTTGGAGTAGCCGGGAAGCAGGGGCGCTCAGAGCCACAGACTGAGTGAGACCCTAGTGTTGATGTCTCCTCGTACCGCCGGGGAGCCCAGAAGAAACCCATGCGCACACATGTCCGGGAAGGACACTCGGGGACCTGTCCCTAACGTCCACGGAGCTGGGTGCTTCTCCTGGGGTGCTCATGGCACCATCACCACAGCTTTGCAAGGGGTGCTCATCTTCCTTGGCAGAGGCCAAGGGCACTTGTTCAAAGGTGAGTGACAAACCCGACTCAACCCAGCGTCAGAGCCAGTGCAGCACCCATGGTGGTGGCTGGCCCTGCCGTGACTGTATGTTACACCACGTAGGGGACACTAGGGGCTGGGGGACACCCAGGGGCTCTCTCCCTCTGCTGGGGCTTCACGGTGTCCCAGACTCGCCCCCACCTTCCATCACTAGCAGGTACAGGGAGGCTCACCCTCTAGCACTTCCGGGGCAAAGGGGCCCAGGCAAGTTGAGGACCCGTGCAGGGTCACTCATTGGGCCAGCAGTGGACGGAGACAGACAACTCGGGTCCAGGTGTACGTGGGAAGGTGAAGGGGTGGGGGGTACTGTGGTTCCAAACTGATTAGCTGTGTGGCCAGGGACAAGCCACTTGTCCACAGCACACCTGGCCCTGCGTACAAAATAGAACAGGACAGTGCAGCACTGAGCGAACACAAGGCCACAGTACGAAGCTCTGGCCTCGGTGCGGCCACGGGCTATCTGCTCCGTCTCCACGTTAATCCCACGGCAGGGGCCATTCCTGGTACTGGCTGCCAAGTGCAGGTCTCAGAGCCTAAATCCTATGAACCACTCATTCCACTAATATGCCCATTTTACAGGTAAGGAACGGAGGCCCAGGGAGGCTAAGCCACGTGGCCCAGGTCCATATGTTTCGTAAAGAACGAAGCTTAAAGGGAGCCAGGCAGTTTTAGTGTCTACCTCTAGGTCTCAGTCTGAGCTGGTCTTGCAGGTGCCCTGGCCGGAGTCCACCACCTGTCATCTCCACTGCAGGTGCGTCTGCACAGAAAGGGGGATGTACCCCCCAGCTCCAGTTCCTCCTCCGCCCTCCCTGAAGGTGCTCACAGCTACTACTCACCCCCTACCCCAAGGAGGAGGCTAGTTAGGCAGGGGGAACGGGGAGAGACGCTGACCCCCAGGATGGCGACTGCCCTGGTGGTCAGGAGGACCCCAGGCAGGGGGCCGGTTGCTCTGTCCTGGCTCTTGAGGGCCGGGCATGGGAGGCTGCATACTTGCCCCCTGCTGCCCTTCAGAAGGCCTCTCCTCGGGGGACACGGCACTCTCCCAACCTCTTGTTCCGCTCACTTTGCTTCCTTCATCTCTGCAGAACGCAGTGGCGAGGGGCGGGCTTTGCAGAGGCCGGCTGCTACCCTGAGGTCCCGGCCAGCCTGAGGCTGGACAGGGGGCGAGTCCAGGCGTGTTTCTGGCTGTGGTGGAGCACACGCAACTCCAGGCAGGGTTCGCCACCCGCAGGGTCCAGCGCTTAGATTTTTTGCCAGTGGGGTGACCTCCTGAAACCTTCCTCCTCTGTCAATGGGTCAAAGCAGACCCTGCCTGTGGGCGCCCAGGCTGTGTGTGAGGGACACCAGCACCAGGGCTCTCTCTGGGTGCACAGCGTGGGCAGTTGGCTGTGACAAGACCCAAAGAGGGACCTGAGCTGCCCTCGGGGCCTTTGCACAGTCTGTTAGCTTTGCCCAGATATTAAGATGCTGGGTTAAATGTCACGCCTTAGAGAGGCGTTCCCGAACCATCTGCACCTCTGATCTGTGACAGGTACCTCCCACCCCCTCCATTTCCCCTGCCTTTGTTTTCCGACATTATATATTTATGTTCAGCCGGAAAGACTCTCCATGCAACTCGACTCCCTGACCTCAGAGACTTTCCCTTGTTCCCTACTGGGTTCCCAGGATAGTGATCTTACCTAACCTGTCATAATCACCCAGAAGGTAGGTATCATCCCCATTTCACAGATGAGAAAGCCAAGGCTAGAAGTCCAGAGGGTGCAGTCCGCCTCACCTCACAGTCAGCAGGTGTGAGGCCTAGAGTTCAAATCCTAGACTTCTTCAATGCTGACTTCAGGTCAGAAGATGTCCTTCCTCAGGTCTCGTGTTCATACGTGTGTTTGGGGGAAGCCAAGGAGAGGCTCTGACTGCTCTTTATCTGGGACATTTTTTAGGGTTGTATTGGCAGCAAGATGTCATGAACCATGAGGGAAAGGCTTGCTTTCTGTTTGTTGCACGTGGCGGGTTCCGCCAAGCTCCACGCTGTTGGTCCACATAGTGCAGCCCACCACAAGTGCCGGCATCCGTCTGGGCCTGTGGCTGGCCCTGTGGCTAGCCCATGGGGACTCAGGGGCGCAGGGGGGGTCCCACAGAAACCTCACACTCACGCTCTGGGTCGTGCCGTGAGTAGTAACGTCCGGGTCGCTGACTCAGGAGCCTCATGTCTTCTGCCAACATCCACAAAACACTACTAGGCTGACTTATTAGCTTGTAAGCGAAATAAAATCAAATTCCAGACTTAAAGACCCGCACGGTTCTATTTTCCACACATTAAAACTATTTTATTATCAATAAAGTGTCCTCGTCATTGAAGGAGCAACTTTCTGCCTCATGCCTCCTCCCAGATGCTGAACCTCATGTCTCAAAGTACCGCCTTCCCCAGAAAGGCCTCCCTGAGTCCCTCCCTGCCCCCAGAATTCTTAGGTGATCCACATGTGTCCCATGGAAGGGACCAAAAGAAAATTTGATTTGATCATAAAAGAGACATTAGCTTCAGTTAATAAATGTGGAACATATTAAACCCATGATTTGGGGTAGGCATTGAAGAAAACAGGTAACACATTTTTATAACTTGAGAGTGAGCTCAGAGTGGCAGGTTCCTCCGACGGTGTCTTATTTAGTCCTGGATGTCCGGCATTGTACCCTTGGCCCAACCCCTTGTGGGGGCTGTTTAATGGGCAAATGGACAGACAGATAATCCAGGGAGGCTGACGGATGATGGTCTTGCTGGTCGACCACCAGGCTGTTCCTTAGGGAGGAACCGGGCAGGGCCAGGCTCTGAGTCGGCTGGTACAGAAATTTTGAGAGCATTCCTTATGAGAAACTTTCAAAAAAGCTCACAAGTCGGTAACCAGGCAGAACTTCTTCCTGATTATTATTTTTCCAGCTGAACAAAGATCCAGCTAATGGAAGACTTAGTAACTGCTTGTGGGCCCCGAGGAAAGAGACATTCCTCTGCTTACAGACATGCGGGTCTGGCTGGACAGCCACAGGTCCCAGAACAGGCAGAGGTAAGAAGGGCTTGCAGCTTTCACCTGAATGCCCGAGGCAGGACCGCAGCGTGGTCCTCCTTGGGGGCGGGGGGTGTTCTGTGAAATCAAAGGGAAGGCTGCTAGCATTTCAGGATCAGAGGCACACAGAGGAGCCCACACTTTTCTGCTTCCTTCGCCACTCAAGAAAACCACGGCTCAGGGAGGAGATGTCACTTGTTGTCCAAGGAGATAAAAGAGTCTTCGGTGGCAGGAAGACTAAAACCTGGAGACCTGAACTCCCAAAGCATGTCCCTTTCAGCATGCCCAGCTTGTGGGCACCGACGCCAACACAGACGGAGGGGAAAGCTGACCCCCAGACCTGTGAACAGCCCTGCCTCTGCGTGCACTCTGGGCTCTGCCTGCTGGAGCCCTCCCCCGAGGTCAGCCCAAGGTCAGCAGTGAGCTCCAGCAAAATTTCTTGTTCTATTTCTCCAGGTTTGGAATCCAAGTTCCTGCACTATTTGGAAAGAAGGGCCTGAAACAGTGGGTCACAGTGCGCTCAAGACTTGTGGTCTTGATTCAAACACGTGTTTTGACAAAAACTAGAAAGCAAGAATATGGAACTGTTTTAAACGTCACCCGAGAAGGAGTTGTACAGAGAGGGCGAAGGAAAGAGATAAGCAGTTTCCTTGGAGATACACCTTCTTTCTGCCTCATTTGATTCTTTTGGATTTTTCTTGCTCCTCACTACAATCCCTGTCATACCCTCTACAGACTTTTAAGAGGTGACAGATAGAGGGGATACTATAGAGTCAATAGCTGTGTTGGTGGGACAGTGGGGAGGCAAACACACAGAGAATCAGAATCAAATTGTGTAATGGTATAACCAACACATTCCCTGCCCCTGGGCCTTTGCACATGCTGTCCCTGACACCTAGAATATTCTTACCCTAGAATCCACTTTCTAGAAGAAATCCATGCTTTCTCCCTTGCTGCACTCCTGCTCCTGCCCAAAGGCTTTTCTTAGGGAAGCCTTCCCTGATCACTCTAAGACATCGTCATTATTGTCACTATCCCCCTGCTGGGCTGCATTTTCCTTCACTGCCTTCATCACAACATGACACTGGTGTGTCCTGATTTCCTTGTTAGTTCATCTCCCCTTCACCTGTGCCCCTTCGCTGCGCTCCCTGCTGAGAACAGTGGTAGGCCTTCCACAAATACAGGAGTGGGCAAAAGGAAGTTTGCAGTGGGGAGCGTTTATTTCCATACAAACAACCGTAAACCTCCTCTTGCCCGCTCCATACGGGTGCTAAAGGCAGAGTGAAAAGTGCCCCAAGCTCGGGGAGCCCAGGTTCACTCTGGTCTGCGCACGGTGAAAGAGGACGGGGTGTCTCGGTCACTGCTGGGCCGCAGGTCCTCCTGTGGAAGCGGGATGGTGGCAGTAACAGTCGCCCATCGACCCAGACTAGGAACAGCCAGGACAGTGTCCAGCTCGGCTGCAGGTGCCCCCTGATCTTTGACCTTGTGTTTGAAGGCTTCCTCCCCTGGCTGAGCTCTGCTTGTCCCCGGTGGAGCAGATCAGCCGTCCTCAGGGAGAGGGGAAGCACAGCTCGGCCTACAGACTTCCTTTGGCTTTTTGCAAAAACAACAAACTAAAAATACGACAAACCACACTGATCTGTGCAGCCAACCAGAGCTGTAGCAAGAACGTGTGAGCCCTGCCGACCGGCTCCCTGGGGGCTGGGCAGGATGTGGGGCACACAGCACGCGGGGAGGCACCTAACCCCTCCGGGAGGCACATGAGTCTGTTCCCAGACAACCCGGAGCCACAGTGAGGCTTCCCTGGAGCGGTGGCATGGCCTGTGCCAGCTGTGCTGGCTCCTTGTTGAACCCAGGTGCATGTGAGCCTCTGGGTTTGCCCTGACCAGGGCACCCATGGAGGATGGGATTGTTTTCATCAGACGTCACCCACCCTCTTCCCACTTCTCTGTTCCCACGCCTCTGCCTTGTCAGAGAACGAAGCTGCATGAGTGTCACCCAAGGCTCACTGCTACCCCGGCTGCACGGCAGCGCTGGTGCCCTAGCTCTGTCTGCCCCATGGCCCATAGCACAGATGGACAAACAGGCCCAGTGAAGGAAGGGGCTGACCCTAGACAGTGTCGACTGGCAGACCCAGACCCAGACCTGCTTTCTGGACGGGAGTTGCCGTTAGACAACAGTTTCAGATGTTCTTAAAACCAGAACTACGTTCAATCAGAAACCAGCCACTAAAACTGAGTGTTTCTGGTTGAAGCAGGTGGGGGGCCCCCAGCCCTGATGCTGGGCCTCCTCGCCACCTCCAAGGTGCTTTGCAAACCAAAGTGCTTCATAGCCAACAACCAATGCCCATGCTGGTGGCCCCAGAATGTCACACCCACTTCTAGACCCCACCCGCAAGGAGCCTCCGGAGACCAAGTCGGGCAGTTAATCTGTGGCCGGGTTACTAAATTGGGCCAGTTCACTTTTCAAAGTTTCCAAGAAACAGGTTCTAAGAAATCTTCCGAAAAGAGCGGGTTTCAAAGATGGGGAACAGGATGCGGGCGCTCCTGGTGATGGGAGAGGGGGCCATGAGAGGCAGGGGACCAGCCAGAGTCAGAGGCACACAGGGGTGCAGGACAGGCTGCTGGGGACAGTCAGCACTTGCTGGGCGCCTAACTGGATGAGGGGTGGGGGTCCCACGCCGGACCCCTCCTCCACTGCCTGCCCCACCCACCTTCCCAGCACAAAGCCAGAGGTCCGACTTCCTGAGGCACAAAGAAAGAATCATTTATCCTCTTTGTAGTCAGGGGCCAGAACACATTCCTCAGGTTGTCCCTGCTGGTGACCTGATGTGTTTGAATGCAACTAAAAGGGGAAAGCCTCGGTTAACAGGAGCTCTCTAATGATTAGATGAACATCCCTTTCCCTGAACACTGCCGACATGGGTTAGACAGGATTCCCTTCTACACACCCTTCAGGAGTGGAGAGCCCCGTGGAGACACAATCACCAAGCCACAGGTCCTCCGCGTTTGGGTGGAACGGGGACAATCATCTCTACACGGTTTAAGGCAGACAAAGCAAAGCAATTAAGAGCATTGGTTCTGGAGCCAGAGAGAGCTTGGTTCAAATCCCAGCTCTGCCACTTACCAGCTGTGCGACCTCGGGGGAGTTTCTTAAGCTCTCTGAGCCTCAGTTTCTTCATCTGAAAAACAGGGAGGAGAGCATGTTCAGACTTACCGCAGAGAGAGGACAGGAAGGTCACACCAGAGCGTGCCTGAAAGGCGCTCAGCTCAGACATGCCGAGGGCTCGTATTCAGGGCTCGTGTGGTGACACAGCCCCATCGGGCTGCCTGGCGTGGACAGAACAGCAGTCACCTGCAGAGCGCTGGGTGGGAGCCAGGGGACCCGAGTATCGAGCTCTGTGCGGTGAGATCTCTCAGACCACTTCCTGCTCGAGACAGATCAGAGGCGAGTGCGTGCTGACTCTGAGCTCTCTCCTGCACCAGGCACGGGGCAAAGCTGCACCGTTAAACCTCGCGGCAGTCCCCAAGGTAGCTCCGGCCCCTGTCGGGTGGACGGGGAGACCGAGGCTCAGGTGGCAGAGGGGTTCGGCGGGGTCCCTGGTCCGATGGGCAATTAAGGGGCACGGGGAGCCCGTCTGTCAAGTTGAAGCCATTCTCCCTCCATGACAGAAGTCTGGGCAAGTGACACCTGCAAGTGGGCTGGTGACAAGTCCAAGATCACATGGGGCAGGGGGCGGACCTTGACTCTGGAATATTCTAATTGGTACACAGCTGGCATTTGGTCAAGGGGTAGCATACCTAAATCTGAGAATTAGGGAGGTGGTGTTGTCACTTTAGCTGTTTTCCTGAATGCTGAGTGGGGGCCCACCCTGCACAAACATGACAGAGGATAATAATAATGCCCTTGGGATCGACAATAACCCTGTGGACTCAGAGAGCAGCCTGAGTCACACGTCTTGGCTCCTGTAACCTGTGAGGTGTGCAAAATGCCGTCCCCCTCTGGGGTGAGGGTGGGAGAACTTTCTGAATAATCAAGACAGCTTGGGCTTCTTCCTGTCCCTCCCTGAGCTCACTGACCTCTGCACGTCAATAATGGATGACCTGGAGGCCCGTGGGCACTAATATTACACGGGGTGGGGGGGGCACCCCGGTCAGCAGGAGGGAGACAGTGCCCAGGCTGGGCCTGGCCTCTCCTGGCCTCTCCATGGAGACAACGTATCAGGAGGGATTTAAAAATCACAATACAGTATAGCTAAAAGTGATTAACTTTCCAGAACAAGCAATATGTGTTATTTGCTCACTTTTTCCCCAGAAGCTTTGGCAGGACATGGCCCGGCATACCTAACAGCAGGTGAACCTCGAGGCCATAAATGTGTTGGCTAGGGGACAGCCAGCCTGTCACTGATGGCTAAGCATCCTTCAGTGAGTCATCCTCCCCCACCCCACCCCCCGGTGGCACGGAGGGCAGGGGTGGTAACCAAGAGCGGCTGGACTTTCCTCAGGTAGCAGATTACTCCCAGTGACCCTGGGAGTCACCTCACCTGGAGAGCGAGGTTTCAGGTTTTCCTTTCCTTGGCTGGAGTCAGGCTACCTGGCGGGCACCAGGTCCCTGTAGAGGGGACACTGTGGGTACCTTCTCCAGTGGCCTTTTTCAGGCTGGGCTGCCACCCCTCAGTCGCTTTGGCTGTTGGCCACCACAGGTCCTAGCTGCTCCATGCGCCGAGGGCTGCCCCCGTCAGACAGGAGATGCCTCACCTGGGAGGAGACCCTGCCCTGGCCCCCATCATCCTGGGCCGCCCCTTTTGCCTCAACATGAAACCAACCCTGTGGTGGGTGCGCTCTATGCTCCAGGGTCCTCGGGGGGTCAGGCTGAAGGGGGAGTCCAGCTGGGGCACGTTCTTGCTCAGCTCTGCCCTCCCTGCCCCCGCCCCCTACTCACCTCCTCTGCACTCCCCACACCCGAGTCCCAGCCTCAGGCTCTACCCAGAGGAGCTGAGACCAGACCCCTGTGCCCTGTGAGGCTGGCCTGAGACGTGCCCCTCGGGAGGAAGCGAACTGTTCTTGAGCTCGAGAATATTTTCAGAGAGCAGGGAGGCCCTTCAACCGCCTGGTCCAGACTTGGGCCATCTGTCATTCAGCAGTGTCTCACGGGGGCCCAGGACGTGCAGTGATCAAGGCCGAGTCCCCTCTCCTCCTGAAGCTTACGCATCTAGTCCAACAGAGCAGGAGACACGCTGTGTGACAGTGGGAGGCACTGGGAACTCCCGAGGGAGCCAGCCGTGCAAGCACAGGGGTGAGGGACCAGAGTCCAGGCACAGGGGAGAGGCAGGGTGACGCCACCTGGCAGGCACGAGACTATGGTCAGCCCGAAGGCCAGTGCAGTGAGGGCCGGCTAAGTCAGAGGGGTAAGCTCACAGCATGAGGTCAGAGAGGGAGACGGGGCTTGGTCACGTCACCCCAGGAGGAGAGTGACTTGCCACCCCACAAACGACCAGAGATGGGAAGCTCTTCACCATGTCCCTTTCTGGTCACTTCCTCTGGGCTAGCCCTGTCCTTGGGGAACCTGCCGTACACCTGTTGCCACTGGAGCCCCCGGGCCGGGGCCCCCTCTCACGTGGGACAGTTCAGTCTCCAGAATGAACCCGCCGGTGGCCTTCAGAACACCAGCGCCACTTGCAAAGCGTCCCGCGGGCTTCCTCACGTGAAGGCGCCTGTGAGACGCAGGCCAGGAGCGGTCTCTCCGCCCTTCACTGCGCCCATCACACGTGGCTGCGGGCTGTGTGGCGAGTACCTGGTGGACTCACCACAGGGCGTTGAGGCAGGGTGTGGCCTTTGGGGGGGGCTCCCTGCCATCTGAAGGCAGCTGCGGGCTCTGACACTTACTCGCTGGGCGACGTGAAACCAACGGGAGCCTCCAGCTCCTCCTCTGGCAACAGGGACAGTCGTGTCCCTGAGAGTGGACGGGGCGGCTCACAAACTCGGCACAGTCTGGTCTTCTCATCGCCGATGCCACCACGTGCCCGGGCTCAGTGGCCCTCAGCTCGGGGCGGCCACCACAGCCAGGGGCAACAAGGGGACACAGGATAAAACCCACTGTTGGGAAGGACAGGGGACGGCGTAGGGATCTGCGGAGACCACACTCCGTTTCCTTCCTCTCAAGTCCTCACTCCGTGTGATGGACACCAACAACCGGGGGACCTTTGTACGCAAGGTTTGAAGCCATCAACAGAAGTGCCTGTGGCCACAGCAGGCAGAGGGCAGAGACAGGAAAGCCTGGGTCGGTCCCCTCGTTACAGCCCCAGCATCATAATCCGGCACCCACAGTGAGTCCCTCTGATACCCTTGCCCGTTTCTGGCAGTATTGCGCATCTGGGGTGGGCGGGTGAGGGGCGGCTAAAAGATCCATACACGCATTTGGGAAACGCTCATCAAACCGAAACCAAGGGCAGAAACACGAGGGTATCAGGGTTCGGGGCTTCCATGAACAGAGCGTGGGGAAGGAGAGAGGCATGAGATGTGAGGCCCTTGTGAGCAGCGAGATTAACGTAAGGGACATGTTCTGGCGTAACTCGTAACTCAGAAGGGTGGCTGTCCTTACTGAACACCTGCTGTGTGCTGGCCCTCTCCAGACAAAAGCTAACATTTGTTAGCTAGTTACAGGAGCAGTGTTTCAAACACTTGATGTGGATTAAGCCCGTCGATCTTCCAAGCAACCTAGCAGCAGGTGTCCTTAGGGTCACTACCTGCACCCCCCCCCTACTCCCCCATGTGCACATGAGCCCAGAGAGGTGAAGTCATGTGTCCACGGTCATGCAAAAAGTAGATGGCAGAGTCAGGACCTGAGTCCAGGTTGCTAGGCAACCTTCAGAGCTGAAAGTGTTAGCTCAGCAAATGCAGCAACGGGTCTCCCCGAGCAGAGGTAGCTTCCTGCCGGCCGGTGTGCGAGCCATCGTTGGCAGATTGGCAGCAGGTCAGCACTGGGGAGAGCCATTCCATGGTCATTTTTGGCCGTGCAGTGACTGGACATCTCAGTGGAGGGTCCCGAAGACCCAGCGTCAGCCATTATAAGCTGTGTGACATTGAGCAAGCCCCTTTCCTTCTCTGGGCTTGAGTTCCTGCCTTGGAAGAAGGTGGTGGTGAGGAGTCCATCGGGGTGGTGGACGACACACCCAGACTAAGCCACAAAGGAACCATGCTTCACGTCCTTTGGGGTTCCTATACCTCCCCGGTGATTTTTGCAAAGTCCTCGGTTTCCCAATCTGTCCAATGTGCTAAATCAGAGGACGTGAATACTGTTGCCTTGTGGGATGTTTTGTCTGCCACATGCAGCAATTGATAAAACTTTGAATTAGCTACAACTTATAAAAATCAGAAAACTTCACACACACACATACAAAAAAAACTGGACTCTGGCTTCCCTTGATAAAGGAAGGGAAGGTCCAGGACCCCTGGGCTCACATTCCCCATAACCACGGTTCCCTGAGGCTGAGCGGCAGTTGTCTCCTTTGGTCAGAACCTAGTCAGTTGTGCAGTTTGCGACAGGCCCCACTACTCCCTGTTGCCTTGCCCATACCTCTTTATCCACTGGCATTACCCATGTGGCTCCTGTGGGCATGGAAAATGTGACCTTTGAACTGGATATTCTCAATGTCTCCTCTGCTCCTGCTTTTCATGACTCTCCTGACATTCACATGCCACTAGATGCTGGCTGGCAGCCCGTCCCCGGGGTAGATAGTAGAGGGCCACCAGCTTGAGGCTGAGTCCTCCAGGGCTGCCCTCCATTGTCCAGCTAAAGGAGAGGCCCGGCCTCTGCCGGGATTCTGCTCCCCTGGTCAGCAGAAAGATGATAGCCTCGGAAACACACCAAGCAGCCATGAGGCCACACAGAGCTCTCGCCGCGGAAGCCTCCGATTACCTGCAGTGTGTAATAAAGCTCCGTCCAGAAACCTTAGAAAGGGCCCAGCACAGAGAACTTTTTCCTGGGTAATTTTCTGATCATAGAATTTCAGGGTTGGAAGGCATTGAGGCCAACCCATCATCTGACACTTACCTCTCCTCCAGTGAGGCCGGCTGACATGATTGGTTCAAGGTCTTACCATTTGCCCAGCACTGCCGGGAGCTAAAAATAGAGAGAACTGTGGCATGCGGCCCCAGTGGGAGTCCTCCCAGGCTGTGGAGGCGGCCAGGTACTAAGGCAAGGACAAAGCAGGACTGCAGGGGCCCTAACTCCCCAAGGCTGCTCACTCAGGCACACTAAGTGCCAAGCACTCGCATAAACCTGATCTCAGGGAATGCTCAAGTTTAAGCCCTGATTTGCAAGTGAGAATCCAGGAGGCTCAGAGAGGTTAAGGACCTTCTTTGACACAGCACAGCCTATACCAGGTGCTGGTGCAGGCTTTGGTCCCAGTGACGTGAGAGTCCCCGGCTGCACTTGCCAAGGAGACCTCAGCCTGCTGTTCTAGATGGGCAGCTTGGGGAGCAAAGAAAGGCAAGCGGAAGAGAGAGTGAGGGGCCAGGTTGAGGCTGGCTGAGGCACAGAGGCCCGGAGCCTCACTAGCAACCAGAGCAATGCAAATAGATCCAGGATGAGACAATGCTCCACACCTATTAGCCTGGTAGAACTTTGCAGGCACTGCCTGGAGGCCCAGTGTCCGCAGGTTTTGCAGACTCGAGAGGTCACGCCCTGCTGATGGGAACTGGGCTCGTGAGCCACTCTTGGGAACTACCTGGCAGCGTGGGGCCAAGTTACAGAGAGGCACACGCCAGGTGCTCTCAACTCCTCTCTCAGGGGAACACCAGGGCCATCCAAAGGGTCAGGGAGAGTGTCAACCGCATTCCAGAATGTTCTTTTATATGTTAAAGGGAGAAAAATTCTTGGTCACAAGGAATTTTTTTAAAAAACAAAACAAAACACGGGGAGATGGTTGTGTTACAATGAAAGGTGGGAGTCAGACAACACGTGGGACGGTAACAGGGCCACCCGCCGGGCAGCCTGGGGGTGTCCAGGACGACACTCACGCACACATTGAGCACACAGTAAATCAACGTGGTCGGGTGCTGTAACGTCTGACCATCACGCCTGGGGACCGCTCAGCGGGTCTTCCTGCTCTGCCCATTCCCTGTTCATGCATTCAGGACATATCAGCGGCACACCTGCCAGGGGCCGGGTCAGGCTCCGGGCGGCCAGGATGCAGCCGGGAGCAGAACGCAGGAGGTAGAAGATGGTAAACGGGGTGATACATTATGGCCGGAAGAAGACTTGGGGTGGTGAGCTTACGAATCAGTGTACAGAAGAAATATTATGGAGTTGTACACTCGAAACCTGTATAATTTTATTAAACCAATGTCACCCCAGTCAATTCAATAAAAAAAAAAAAAGTCTTTAAAAGAAAGTGAAAAGAAAAGATGTTGAGTGTGGCCCACCTCGTACCCTTCTGAGCCGTAGCAAATGGGTCCTGGCACCCTTTGGGCAGAAACGCGACCCCCCTGTAGAGGAAGCCCCGCTCCGGCCGGCTCTGGCCCACCCCCGCCAGCTGGCTTCCACAGAAGGCCACCACTCCTAGGGGCACCCAAGGCCTCAAGAAGTGCCCTGTCTCAGCCCCCCCACCCCTGCCTCCGTTCCCTTCTAAGAATCTTTTCCAGGAAGTGGCTCAGCGTGCAGACGGAGTCAGCTGCCCAGAGAGGTTTATCACGTTTAATAGCGAACGCCAGAGAGCTCCCACACGCTCCAACATAAGGAAATTATTAAGTGCCTCGCGGTGCATTCAAATATCTGTTATGTGACAGAAAAGTCTGCGTCATTAATAACACTCATGAAGACTAACACAGGGAGACATCTGCTATCCTGTTCAACGGGAAAAACAAAGGGGATAATATCAGAATCAGAATCACAGTGTTAGCAATGCAGCTACCAAACTACAGCAGCAGGAAATACTCTAGCATGCTAAGACAGGGACTTCCTGGGATGGGAGCCCTTTATGTGGGACCCCCTTCCAATCCACCCTGCCCTGGGTCTTTCTTTTCAGGATTTTCTTCAGTAGTCATGCTACTTCTATGAGAAGAAAAAAAGTACCATTAGAAAAACCTGTAAAAATGGTGGCACCTTAAAACCTTCTCGAGCACCTTAACCCTGAGCTGAACCTCGCCAGGACCAGCGCCCTCTCAGGACTTGGGGTTCCATTTCCAGAGGCTTAGGGCCAAAGCAAGAAGGCACAATGGAAAACAGCAGCAAGGGAGAGAAGGGAGTGCGTGAGGATGCAGGCCCAGCAACAGTTTTAAAAATCAATAATAATAATAATACAAATGGTTCCCCAGGAAAAGGGCTGGGGAACATTGTCCCCAGACTCCCAGGCTCCCTAGGGCCCCACCCAGCCCTGCATGTCCCTCTCCAGCCCCCAAACTGAAAAGCCGGTAGGATGGTGGCACTCTCTCCCAGGAGCCCAGCTAGGTCCTTGCTTAAAGTTCAAAACAGGCTTGGTGTGGTTGGATCTCCTCGCACTGCCTGGTGGGGACATGACTCACTGTCATACGCAGTACACATCACAGCTGAGAGAGGTCAACCTACTTGCCTGAGGCTACACAGCTCATAGCAGCAGAGCAGGACAGGAGACTCAGGCCTTCCCATGTGACGCCCCCTTCCTGGGGGGCCTTAGCCCGCACCACGGCTGGCCCTGGAGCCCAGCACTGACACCCAGGAAGCCTGGGTTCAGAGCCAAGCAGAGACCCTCAGCAACTGTAGGGTCTCCCTAGTTACCCCACAGGAGCCCGGGTTTTGTCAGTGAACTGCGGACAAACCTACTGCTGACCCAAGGGGTCAAACAGTGACCCTGGTACCCGGTTAGCACGTGGTAAATGTTGTTGCTGGTCCCCGTTTCACCCTGGAGGAAAGGTTCTTTTCTGGTCTTAGGATGCAACCCCAGTGTGCAGTCTCCCTCCCCCACCCTCACCAGGCAAGGACAGGGTCTCCTCGTGTCCGACCCCAGCCCAGCTACGGCACAGGGAAAGAGAGCCGGCAGGAAGGGACCAGGATGGTGCCTCAGAGCACAGGCAGCAATGCTTAGACATTGGGGGGGGGGGTTCCAAACTCTGTTTTCTGCCTTAATGGAGCTGGTGCTTGGCCAGCGGCTCTCAGTTCCTGTCTAATTCTAAACAGATGGGTCTGTGCCCTGCCCCCACCCAGCTCAGTTGCTGCCTGCCTGTTCCAGGGGCCCCAGGAAGTAGCAGCGGCCCCCTGGGGGGAGGGTGGGGCGCAGTCCTTCCTTGGGGTTGCTCAGCCCTGGAAAACACCACAGAGGCCCAGATTGGGAGGTCCATTGGCATCTGCCAGAGAACAGGCAGACCCAGCCCCGCCCTGGTGCCCGCCTCTACCACAGCCCAGGGCCATGTTGAAACAACCACACAGATGCTGCTGTCCCTCCACGCCGGGGACAGTAAGCCCGGCAGGTAAGCACGTGGACCGAGAGCCAAGCTGTCTGCGCGCACGTCTGAATCCCGCTGTGCTAAATCTCTCTGGGCATCCTTGGGCAAGCCTCTCAATCTCTCTATGCCTTTTTTTCCCCCATGTGGGGACGGCAATGCTAAAAACTAGCACTGACTTCCAAGGGGTATTGTGAGGGTGGATCAGGAGTTTACACGAAGCACTTGGAAAGGCCCATCACAGACGGAGACAAGCGTGGCCAGCCACCTGGCCTGACTGTGTCAACCTTCACGGGATTCCCAGGACTTCCTTAAAGGCCTGCAGCGGGGTAAGCCTGGCCCCCAGGTACGAGGGTTAGGATCACTCAAAATATATGTCTTTAATGAGGACTGAGTGAGTGATTATCATCCCAGCCTTACAGATGAAAGTCAGAAACACAGAGGCGTCGAGAACTTATCCAAGGTCACCCACCCAGTATATGCGAGAACACAAACCCAGGCAGTGTCCCCCAGGACACAGCTCTTCACCCATGGGCACCATGCCACCTCCAGCTGACCTAGACTTGGAACCCTGGCCTGGGCTCTGGGCAGCCTGCACTGGGCTTACTCTCGAGCTGAGGAACCGACCCCCCACGGTCCACGGTGCTGACATGACAACTCCCTCAGCCCTGAAGTCTTTGGGACACCACCTCCCCACCCCCTTTACTGGTCACGATCACTGTCCCACGACTCACTCTCCAGGCAGCACCCAAAGCTGGGATCCTGCAGATTGTTCTAGACAAAGAGGCAGGAAGAAAGAACTGATGGAGACTTTCAAGGCTCCTCAACCATCTGGCACCACCAAGTCCTCGTGGACGTCTCATTAAAGGGCTTGACTAATGGTCCAGTGGGTTTCAACCAGCTAACGCAGGGGTCCCCAAACATTTTACACAGGGGGCCAGTTCACTGTCCCTCAGACCGTTGGAGGGCCGCCACAGACAGTACTCCATACACTGACCACCAATGAAAGAGGTGCCCCTTCCGGAAGTAATGCGGGGGCCGGATAAATGGCCTCAGGGGGCCGCAATTTGGCCCGCGGGCCATAGTTTGGGGACCCCTGAGCTAATGTCTTCCTTTTGCACCCAGACATCTGTCTCCATACAAAACAGTACGCATCTGGGGACCAGGGACCTAATTGCCATGGGTTCCTGAGGTACAATTACATGGCAGAGAGAAACAGAGTGAGTCTTGGGACTTACAGGCAACAGAGAAGCCACTGTCAAGCCCTGCGATTACAGGGCAGGGATGAAAAAGTGACTGCCACCCCCACCCCACCCCCCGGGGCGGAAGGAGCCCTGCGTGGTTTCCTGGACTTGCAACACTGTGCAAGATGAGGTCACAGCGGCCGCTCACAAGAGGGCCCCTTGGATGAAGTTTGCCACTAAGTGGGTGGGGCGCACTGAGGTTGCCTGGAGCCGAGTAGGGAGGCAGCTCGGGGTGGGGGCACGAAGCCCTCTTTGCTGAAGGCCAAGGGCAGGGAGATGACTGGGCTCCTCAGGGTCAGCCCTGTGCTTAGTTCTCAGAACAGTTTCTGCCAAGCTGGGCCTTATAGCCCCGGTGGGCAGAAGAGAAACCAGAGGGTCAGAGGGGTGAGCTGTGGCCAAGCCCACCTGAGTTCTGAGTCTGGATTCCAGATCTGGCTCAGGACAGTCACCCATGTATTGTCACCTCCTGAAGAAGAGGCTGCTGTTTAACAGGAGATAAGGCGAGAGAGGCTGTTTTAACTCTGGTTTGGGATGGGACCTTGTTCCTTGAGTTTCCATAGGTCCCAAGCCAAAGGAGGGGGGTGGGCTTGTGGAGAAAGGCCCGGTTAGGAATGGCATCACCCAGCTGCAAGTCTTTTCTGTACGCCCAATGCTCTGTGAGCCTGAGGAAATTGCTACACATCTCTGTGCAATGCTGTCAGCCGGGGGAAGGGGTGGGGTGGTGAGCTTGGTCCACCGTGGTCCCCTCCGCTCTGCGTTCTGTCTATTGCACGTCAGCTTGGCACAGGGTGATGAACAAAGGCCCCAGTGTTGGAATGCTGAGTTCAAATCCCGCCTCTGCCCAGAAACAGTGCACCTGCAGGAGGGGACTGGCCTACGGCCCAGGGACCCCAGCGAGTACACCCAGCCCGTCCCCAGCACGTAAGTGGTGCTGAGAGGAAAGGGCCTGGTCTTGCCCAGTTCACGAGGCTCAGAGGCTCCCAACTCGTCCCTGTGTCCTGGCCACCTACCCTACATCAGGCACAGCGGCGGCCCCTGAGGTTTTCTTGGACACGCTCACGCCCTTTCGTCGCCAGAGGCTGCTTTTGTGTGACACCGGCAGGCTGAGCAGTCACCGCAGAGACAATCTGGCCCACAGACAGAACTCATCCCGGAGAAAGCCGGCTGCACCGCTTTAGACTATGAGGGCTCTGAGGGGGGCCCCACAAGTCCTTCGGGCACAGCAAACCCTCCCAGTCCTCGGTCCACTGCGGTGGGATGGGAACACACCAAGTTAGGGGCTGGCGCGGCTGAGGAGTTGGGGCCTCAGGGACAGTCTCCCAAGGAGGTGGCCCTGGACTTGAGTTCCTAAGGGCCAGCAGACAACTCGCTGGGTGAAGAAACAGGGGAAGATTCCTCCTGGCCTGGGGACAGCCTGCACAGGGACCTAGGGACTCTGCCAGTTCTCAGTGGGTGGCACAGTGCAGGCAGAGGGCCACGCAGGTGACACGGGAGCTTCAGGGAGCACTGCGCAGCCAGGCAGCAAAAGCTTCTGGGACAAACCCTGTGGTACGGGGTGGTCTTCACCCTGACAGGACAGAGCAGCCAGCACACCACTCTCCTGGTGGGGAGGATGACCTGGCAGGAAAGGTGACACTCATGGAATACAGGCTGCTTGCCAAGGGGACCCAGCCCTTGCCCTGAGGAACGTCGCGTGTACTGCAGGAATCTGACAGGCGACTGTCAGGCAATGTGCTGAGTGCTGGGTGGGGACAGAGCCCATGGGAGCAGGTTCAAATGCAGCAGAAAGATGGGTGCACTTGGGGACAGGAGGAAGGTGTCCTGCAGAAGAGCAATCATCCAGGAAGGCGCTGCTCCCGAGCCGGGGAAGGAGGCCATGAAACCCAGGGCCAGCCAGGGGCCCCACCTGCCAGGCAGAGAACGAGAAGACCCAGGAGGTCTTAGGTTGGCAGGTGGATTAAGTTCCATCTGAGGCTGGGAACATGAGGCCAGAGGTCACCGTGGGGTATCACGGGCTCCCAGAGATACTCCAGGCCCCGTGCTAGGAGCAACAGGGCTTCCCCAGAGCAGGCAAGGTCGGGGAATGTTGGCGCTCGGGGAATCAGCCATACGAAGTCACGGCGGCAGTGTCACCCACAGGCCAAGGAGACCCCTGAATGACCAGCTCCTGCCCCACCCTCTGCTAGCCCCTCACTCTCTCTGCAGGGGCTCCCCAAGCGGTCTGCAGCCCCGCTTCACTGGGCACCCCGCTCCCACATACAGGCTTGGCAAAGGAGGTACCCACGTGGATGATGCCCTCCAGTCTTCCAAGTCTCAGCGTGGCCAGCCCGTCACCCTGATGACACCCCCAAATCCTGCCCGCCCCAGCACTTCTCATCTTCCCACAACTCCTGGGGTCACTCTGCCAGCTCGGCAGTTGATCACGTGCCCCTACAACAAGGTGGGCCCCACAAGGGCTGCCCTTTGTTCTTTCCCGAAGCTCCCCAGCTCCATGAACCCTGCCTAGCATGTGGCGGGCACCCTACCCAATCCACGTTTGTTAACTGAATCAAGGAATAAACGTGGGGAGTGGCACAGCTGAGGGTCCCACTGAGGACCTGCCCCACAGGAAGCAGGAGAAAAAGGAGCCGGCTGCTTGGTAAGAGCCCCCCTGCCCCTCTCCCAGCCTCCTCACACCCTCTAGGGCTCTGGGGAGAAGCTCTTTTTATCCTTCTTTTCTTTTGAACCTAAGTGTATTTTCAAAGGTTAATTGAATGCAAATGCCTTTGTAAAGTCTTGCTGGGAGCTTCCTGACAAGAAGCATTTCAGGGAGATGCCCCCAGTGGGAGAGGGCCCCTGATAAAGGGAGCTCTAGCTGGCCTTCTTTCAGGAGCAGCTTGGGGGGTTCCGGGCACCCGAGGGGCCGCACTCTGGGGTCCCTCTTTGATTTCTGCCAGAAGGCCAGATGTTCCCCATCAGGTGGTTAAAGGAAGACAGTGTGTCCGCCAGCAAACGAAGGAAGAGAAAATGAGGGTGCCACGCAGGAGTGGTCACCGGGCCCTTGCTGGGTGAAGGGGAGCAGGGAGCAGGGGGCAGGGTGGCAGACCCCCTGGGCCTCCACAGCCAGGCTCCCACCTGGGCTCCTGCATTTCACTGAGTGAGACTCCAGGATGCAATGGTCCCCACAGTGTCCTCTGTCCTGGTGAGGGGACAGAAACGCTGCCGTAAGAAGTGGCTTTCGTCAGATACTGCAGACGCCTGGAACTTCAAGATCCTTATTTGTGCTGAGGAATCGATGTTTCTCCTGAGAATCACCAGTGTCCGATTTTAAAAACAGACGTGAGGGGAGCCCTGGGTTCCAGTCCAGCCTACACTCAGCTGGGAGAGGTCCGTTCTGCCTTCACGACAGGCTACCCCCCAAGAAAGGAAGGGCAGGAGGAGGTGCTCTCTCCCGTGTCTCTTCTCTCAGGGGTAGGCTCTTCTGCCCCCCTCCTGTCCCTCCAGGAGTTGGCCTACCCCGCCCCCATGCCTCACGGTCACTCCTGGGTCCTCCCCAACCGGACCCAGAGCGGTCCCAACTGAACGCAGACCCATTTGTCCTCACAAGGTCTCCACTGGCTCTGGCCTTTGCCCTGGTCGCTCTTCCAGCCCCAGCAACATCACCTCCCGGTCTGTCCCCCAGTCTGCCTTCCTCTCTTTGTCCCATGACAAAGCCACAACTGGTCACAGGTGGCGAGAGGTCTCTTCCGGGAAATTACCCTGAGGACACAGTTCAGATAAAGGACAACGTTAAAAGCATATATTCCACACAGGGCGGCGTCTAATGAGCACGGCGGTGATGTACACTGATACACATCACACGGAAACAGGCAGCGGGCAATGGCTAAGTCCCGTGGTACTGCCCTGGGTGGAACACCCACCCAGCCACCTAACACGATACAACTGTTCAGGCCCACTCCAGAAAGCCTCCTTCGCGAGTCCAACCTGATCCAGGTGCTAGGGACCCACTGAGGAAGGATATGGCCCCTGCCCTCACGGGAGTTCCAGGTAAGTGGCTGCCCACCTGCTGTGGTTTGAAGCCCAGGGACACAAGATCCATTCTAGTCACCCGACAGAGCAGGAAAATCCATCCGTCCCACCTCAGAGGCCTTCCCGTCTTTCCCTTTCTCTGAGGGCCAGTCCCCAGCACAGAGGATATTTTTAATGCCTGTTGAGTAAGTGTTTACATGCAGAACATTGAGCAACGTGGTGACGTGCCTCCTTCCCGCACGGCCCTTGGACGTGGTACACAGGACAGTGTCTGCCAAACGTCAGACAAGATGGCTTTAGTTCCCCACGTTCTTCCTCCCCGCCCCATCCAGACCAGAAGGGGCGGCTGGCCACTCCGCAGGGCTGCCTGCTCTGCTTGGCCTGAGGTATGCAGATCTAAAAACAGCAGAGTCCCCACGAGCTCCCAGGCTATGCTGTGAGCCACCCAGAAGGAGAAGGTGACCTCAGACATGCAACACCCCACCCCCATTTCCAGTTCCCCACAAGCTGGAGACGGAGCTCGCAGGAAGCCTGGGAGGCTGTGGACACCTGCAGTGGCTGAAGCAGAGAGAATCCCCAAGGGGGCCCAGGCCAGTGTCCACCCAGCAGAGGGGTCAGCCAGCTGTCCGTTATGGTTGCCGCCCCAGCGGCTGAGGCTGGTTCTGTGCAGCCGAGACAAGTGGACAAATGGTGCCTGCCTTCGTACGTCCATCCTTGGTCCTGGACCTGCAAAGATCTACCCGGCACGGCTGGGTTTCCCACAAGCGCCCGTGAGGAATGAGAGCACACTCCCGTTCACCAAGGCTCCCGGTCTAACAGGGAAGATGGACACCACGCAGGCCTCGCAGGACAGGCCATATGGTCAAGACGCACTGGGTGTCTGGGGGTGCAGCGGGAGGGTGGGGTGCAAGTGTGGGGGAGGAATTCCTGAAGAGGTGACACTTGAGTGTTTTGGCTCAAACAGGAAGATAAGAAGAAGGGGCTGTCACTTTGAGTAAAGTGAGTGTTACTCTGGGTGAACATAGGACACATCTTTTTTTTTTTTAACTGAGAGGAGGGGAGATAGGGAGACAGACTCCTGCATGGGCCCCAACCGTCTGAGGCTGATGCTCGAATCAACCGAGCCACTGGCTGCAAAAGAGGAAGCGAGAGAGAAGGGGAAGAGGGAGGGGTGGAGAAGCAGATGGTGGCTTCTCACGTGTGCCCTGACCGGGGATTGAACCCAGGACATCCACACGCTGGTCTGATGCTCTATCCACTGAACAACCGGCCAGGGCCCATAGAAGACGGTATTCCCTACAGTCATAGTGGTAACCATAGCCACATTCTATACCCGTGTGTCTACTGTTTAAGCCCCTGACAATTAGCTTGTTGGATTTTGATGCGAGTGCCCGGCATTCAGCTTCTGACTGCCAAGGCATCCACTTCAGAGACGTCCATCCGGAAGGACCACATTGCCGGGTACACAACCGGATAAACAGCCAGGTCGCCCCACCCACGAAGCTGCCCCTCTGGAAAGCTCTGGTGAACTAGATAAGCGACCATCACGATGACCTCCCTTCCCTGCCCTAACTTCTCTGCTTATGTGTTAAATTCACCGATAAAGCGAAACCGGAGATAGCCCCCCCTCCACCCTGACAGAGGTGGAGGGCCCGTCTCCTCTCTGACTTCACTGTGGGACCCAGGACATGCTGTGCACCCTCGGGAGCCGGGTGTGATAAACCGCGCTTTCTGTGCGCTCGTGTTTATAGTTCCCTGGTGGTTATTTCTGAGGTGCAGCCTCCAATCACAGTACGAACCACAGGGCCTGGTCCAGCCACAACACTGACTGGCCAGGAAATGTCCGTAGGGGCTGCCGCGGCGTCCTGCTCCAGGCGAGTGACCAGGCATCCCCAGCAGTACGTCACATATCAAGCTCTAGCCTCGGGGATGGCTACGTGTCCAGCAGGGTTCCAAGCACTACATGTGTGAACGGGTTTAATCCTCACCACAACCCTGTGGGGCTGGCGCTACTGTCACCCGTTCTGTCCATTTTGCAGATCAAGGGGCTTCAGTGGTTTGTGCGAGAGGACACAGAAGTGTGATTTGAATGAAGTCAGCTGTCTTGAGAGTCTGCACTCTTAATATTGCTCCAGAAAGCACTCTGGGGTTGACAGAGGGTAGGGTGGGGCAGGAGAGAGGGTGAGGCCCAGGTCCGGGTGAGCCTGGTCTATCCTGCTATGAAATGTGAGCTGTGCCCCCGGGCCATAAGTGACCTGAACCTGAAAGGCCCACAGATACAACGGGATGCCCCTCAGGGCACGAAGGTTACGGATAAAAGCCCAAATGTTTATCAGCCGGGAATGACTAGAATAAAAATTAGGGTTTTAAGGATGATGTAATATATAAGCTCGGCTTCTAGAAACACATGGGGAGTTTCCATGCCCCTGGTGGCCCTCCTGTGTCTGTGATACCCTGGGATGCCCACCTTTCACAGAAGAAACATCTGCTGTAGGCAGACATGTTCCTCGTCCCCCAACCTGGCAGTGGGGGGGGGGGCCTGCTCCGGCCCTCACAGCACCCCGCCATATGTCCCACCCCAGCGTGGCTCATCTATTCACAGTACATCGCGGCCCGGTCTGTAATTCAGTCAGCATCTACTGTGGACCCGACACTGGGCCCAGCTCGAGTCACCGTCTCATTCATTCCCGACGAACCCTCGCAGATGGGTAGCGTGAGCATCTCCTTTCTCTAGGGCGGGGGACGGAGTCACAGAGACACGAAACACCAGCCCCAGCTCGTAGAGCTGGAGAGAGGCGGCCGGGGGAGGCCCGCCAGGTTCGTCTGCTCCGGGGCCCATGCTCTTGCACCTTTCCACCTGCGGGGACGACCCCCTGGAGCATGGGACTGGCCCCATTGAACCAAGAGACCGAAGCTCAGCGGGCGAAGGGCACAGCTTGCCTGCGGAGAGCCATCTGGAAGCTTGTTCTGAAGAACCCAGGACCCTTGCTTCTGGCCTGCTCTGCAGCCCCGATGTAAACAGGGCTGGATCTCGAAGCATCCCGGAGGGTTGCAGCCTTCAGGTTCCTGACCTTGGTAGAAGGTGGTCATGATGAGAGGTACGCCTGCAAAGCCCCCCATAGACAGCCATGATGAGCCTACACCCCAGGTCTGTGGGCCCCGTGGTCTAGCTTATTTTAAATTTATAACTTTTTACTATTTTCTTTTAAAGCAAACTCCCATTAGCGGCAGGCCTCACCAGCCCAGTACTGCGTCTGTGCATAGCACTGCTGTGCACCTCTGTCTGCTTCTCTCATTCCATTATTAACATCTGGAGGACACAGCTCGTCCTATGCAGTTTCACCTCCAGTGTGTGGTCTGGTGTCAGGGACCTAGGAGTGTTTGCTGAATGAATGAACAGAAAAGAAGGAAAACAGGCTGAACTAAAATATCTATTAATTTCATTCATTCTGCATGGATTTCTCCCTTAAAATCCTGCAATACAAATTAATCTTATCCCCCCCCCCCCCCCCACACACACACATAGTCATTCAGATATTTGGCTCTCCCAAGTCTCTCTTCCCTTCCAGGGACATGACCCCGGTGTAGCAACTGTGGTCCCTTTTCTTAAAGGTGATGGCTGTGGAAATTGCACCAGCCCTCACTGGGGCCATATTTATATCCACTGATTGCCAGGATGACCTCTTGTGCAATCAGAATGCCTTGGCCCCCAGCCTGCTTTCTGGGCCAGCTGATAACATGCATCTGGGGGGAGGAAATGCCTGAGTTCTCAGAGAGAGAGAGAGAGAGAGAGAGCATTCATGCATGTGACTCTTCAAGCCTGAAAGCACGCACAGGGACAAAACAGGCCTGGATCTCCAGGGACGGCCCCGCTGCCAGCCCTTTAATAAGCGCTACCCTCCCCGCCCTTCACTCCTCACGTGTGTTATCTTGTATCAGCACCATCGCTGGTTCCACAAACACCTCCTGCATTACCACACACGTAAGCTGTCCTCCCTCAACCCATGTCTGCCCCGACCCCAACCCCAACCCCGACACGCACACATAAATGCATTTCCTGCTTCCCCTCACTCTTCCTCCCTCCCACTCTGCAGGAATGTGAACTCCCTGGGTCCATCTGCCTAGAACAGTGCCTGGCACCTAGGAAGAGCTCAGAAAGACTTGATTTGTTGATGCAGAAGTGACATTAGCATTCCTCAATCCATACCCTGCATCCCTCCTGCTGGAGCTGGGGACCCAGACACGCTCCAGGGGAGGCTGTGTGTGCCCAGTTTCTGAGATGTGATAAGGTCTGTTGTCATCGTGACTCTGTCCAACTGGTTCTTGGAAATCCAGATCCCGCCTGCCTCACCTTTTATCTCCTCATTCCAAATTCTTCCAAGATGCCCAGGCATCTTACCTTTAGCTCATTTTTCTCCCTCTCCTTGTTTCTTATCTCTCCTGCCTCTATTTTTAGCCCCTGGGGACAGGGAGGCCATTGTGTCTGCACCTTTAGGAGAGGCTCCAAATGCTTGTCTGTCTGTGGCTAGGAAGGGCTTAAGCTCCTATCTTATTTGCATATATAAATCCCAAGGCCCAAGTGGCTTAGTTTCTACACAACTCACATACAGAGACCACAGGTCAGCTGCCCAAAGAAATTTAAAGGTAATTCTATTTTTATAGATATGTAGGTAGGTAGGTAGACATACAGAGGTCTTCACCAATAATCATATAAAATAGATACACACACACACAGAGCTAATCTTCCTTCTTCCACGATGGTTGCAACTACACCCAAGCTGACTTAGACACTGGCAGAGTGAAGAGAGACATCCCAGGATGATCACCGTCTTCCCGAGCCAACTCTCCCACGCAAGGCTGAAAATGTTCTCGATCTCACAGGGGGACTCAAGGGTTTACACTTCAGCTTGAGTACTAATGGCTTCAGTTATAGTCAGTGGGCATAATGGTTAACACAAGTAAAGGCTTTGTTCCAGGAACCGGGACACCTGAACAGCCTATACAGCCCGTCGATACCTGTGAGCGGCCCACCTTTGTGCCCCAGGGGGCTGCAAGCAGAACCTTTGCATCCAAGGACAGGACACCCGCTGACTGCCACCCAACAGTTAACTTCGACTGTAACCTGGTCAACTACCTATCCTTTTCTCCCCCTTATAAAGAGGTGGGCTGGAGAGAGAGGGGTTGAGATGATTTGGGAACATACCCAGATTGCGAGCCACCTGAGTAAAGTGCCCATAAAGATTCAGTCTCTGTCTCTGAACTGGTGACAGGCCGCACAAACCCCGAGAGTTCCTGGTTTCAAACCAGCACTGTCCACAATGGTGCAGCCACGGGCCACGTGGCTATTTGTACTTGAAAAGTAGCTAGTGCAACTGAGGACTCAATTGTTCATTTTGTTTCATTCCATGAATTAAAATTCAAACGGCCACATACAGAGTCGCTGCGACATGTGGACAGCTCAACTCGAGACCAGGGGCTGGCACACATTTTCGGTTGGGAACCAAACTGTAGAGCAGTGGTTCTTAACCTTTTCTGAGGTACCGAACCCACCAGTTTCATATGCGCATTCACTGAACCCTTCTTTAGTGATAAATAAAATATGGGGTTTTTTTTCCAAATTCAAGACATAGGTATATGTTTTTTTACTGGTGCACAAAATGAGCCGTGCATGAACATCACCTTGCTCAAAGAACAAAACCAACAAAGTGCATGAACTCACAACAAATTACGGTATTACTTTATTCTGGCCTCCGCGGCAGAGGCTTCTCCGAACCCCTGAGACCGACTCATCGAGCCCCTAGGGTTCGATAGAACCCAGGTTAAGAACCACTGCTGTAAATATCGCAGACTTTGCATCCACGTAACTGCCGTGCCTGTGACCATGCCACGGACACGCCTGAACTAAATTAGCATGTCCAGGCGCCGGTAAAGTTTTATTTACACAAAATATCCAGGCCACGTTGGTCCTGTGGGTCATAGTTGTCTGCTGACTCTCACTCCAGGACACACCAGAGGGTCATTTCAGAGCTCCTTTGGGATGGCAGGCCCTTGTCATAGGCCCAGGATTGTTCCAATCTAGGGTTTTACTCTCCGGCTGTCACAAAATCTCAGGCTTTCTTTTTAAGAAAAAGAGTGGTTGCTCCATACTCTATGAGGCCTGCATCCCTCCCTGAGGGAGAGAGAACTCCTTCTTTATGGACTATCCCAGGAGAACAGGTCAAGTTACAAAGAGACCAAAAGACAAAGGGACACATCCCTGTCCCTACCCAGCATAATCCAAGGAAGAACCAGAAAAAACATAACACCTCTCCTTCCTGCAGGGAAGGTGAGTGAGTCACATACCTCAGTAGGCTGAGGAGCCGTCCATCTCTGGTCCTCAATTGGCACCGTCCTGGCCACAGAGCTCAAAGTGCCTTCCCAGTCGAGCGCCTGGCAATGCTAGCAGCTTCTGTGGGCATTTCCAGGTCAGAAAGGCTGCATCTGATGGTGGTGCCAGCTGGAAGGGAAGAGAAGAAAAGTTTAAGTTCCTTTCCTCCGTTTCGTTCACCCCTTGCCTTTTGAACATGACTCCAGAGAATTAAACAGGCATTAACCCTGTTTCTCCATGTCCCCAATAATTTACACATCAAATGTTTTAAGTAAACACCAAGGGCCAGAGACAGAAAGGGTGAGTAAGCCATAATTTGCGCCCGCAGGGAGCTGCGCCTAGTGAAGAAAACAGGCAGAGGCGCATTCTTGCAGGGAGAGCCCCAGGGTGGCGAGTGCTATTTGGGAGAACTGGGGGAATGATGACAAACTAGGGAAAGGAATTTGAAGAGGAGTTGGTCTTTTTTTTAGCTTGTTTCCTCATCAAAGTACCAGTGAGATGCAGTTCGGCAAAAAAGAGAAGAAGGCTTGGGGGAAGCGCCTTGGAGGAGCAGGATGCAGAAAGCGTGAAAAGTGGTGTGAGATCAGGGCTGGGATAAATCCCGGGCAGGAGACAGCTTGGGAAGACCTTCTCTGGGAGGAATAAGCCTCCCAGCGGGGCTCTGTGTCCCAGGCACGGAGAAGTGTGCAGACCGCGTGCTTTCTCATCTGTTCTGCTCACGAAATCCCTGAGGGGCCGCCCTGATCATGGACAGGCAGCTGAGGCTTGGAGGGTTTGCATGAGTCAACTCATGGACAGGCAGCTGAGGCTTGGAGGGTTTGCATGAGTCAACTGGCCCGGGGTTATGAAGGTTGTTAGTGGTAGAGAACAGACCAAAACAGGACGCCCCTATTCGGTCAGGTTCTGAGTCTTCATCTTAGCCACAGGGACAGAAGATGGCAGTAAGGTCTAGGCACACCTCTTGCATGTCAGAGTTGATTTCTCTACCCTATGACTCTGAACTTGGTCACATAGCTCGCCTTGGCCAATGAGTCATTAACAAATGTGACCCGAATAAAGGCTTACAAGCTGCTATGCTCAGAATCTCCTCTCACTTCCTGCTGTAAAGGAACCATGCTGCTTCCCCATTAACAGACCTGAGCAACTCCACCCTCAACACTGCCCCCGAGGATGAGGATGAGAAATTAAATGGAGGGAGGCTCAAAGCATTCTAGCCATCCCAGCTGAGCTCCCACGCTGGTCCAGGAAGCTCCAGCCAAGCTAGTCAGACTGAGAAACGCCCAGTGACCCCACAGACTCAATAACAAATGGAGAAATTACAAATGTTTGCTGTTTGAGGCACTAAAATTTGGAGCTCTTTGTTAGGCAGAGAAAGCTAATTGATACAACCACAAGTTATCCCCACAGTGCGGGCAATGATGCCACACCATAAACCCACATGTTAGAAGGAAAGGTCAGCCAATGCCGATGAGGGTCAGGATTTGACGAGAACCAGAAGGAAGGTTCTCGTGGGCAAACGGAAGAGATTTAGAGCTTTTATAGAAGCAAAACCAACAGGATCTAGCTATAGACTGACCCCAGATTTGTCTAAAAGCCGCTGGTGTTGACTATAAACAGATTCCATTTAGAGCTCACTGGGAGTGGCGGGGTGTTTACACAGAGGATACACAAAGTGGCCGGAGACGGAGCAGTCCGGGCTGAGTGTCCAGGGAAGGGAAGCGCTCGGAATGAACCTTTCTTTCCAGCCCCTGTTGTTTGAAAGAGCCAAGGTGGGTGCTCACTGTCCCAGCCCCACCCCTTAGCAGTCACCAAGGGGTCCTTGTGAACTGTAACCCAGACCTCCCCTCCCATCACAGGCTCACACTGTCCCCTCCCCCTTCGACCTTCTACATGGTCTTTGATTTCAGGATCAATGGCACTTCCCAGGGACATCTTTGCTGACCACCCAGCTGACATGGCTCGGTATGGCCACTACACGTTCCCAGAAGGTTCCTATATGTTCCTGTTGTCCTATAGAACATCTGTCATGAGCCAATAACTCCCTGAGGGCAAGTGCATGTCTGCCTTACTCACCACTGTCCCATCACCACCCAGCACACTGTCTGTGACAAGGGAGAAAGTCGATCACTATTTCCCATGTGAGAGGATGACACAAGCCATGTGTCACACCACCAGGATGATTTCTCCGAGGGAGGGCCTCCCACACTCCGGGCTGGGTTAAGGGACCTTACTACTGTGGGAAGGTAGAGCTTCCCTTTGCTCCTCTGCTTATATTCACTTATCTGTCTATCCATTCTCTCATTGACCAAGAATTCACTTGGTGTCAGACATACCTGCACCCCATTACCTGGTACTCTTACTAGACTAAAGGCCTCAGAGGTGGGAGGGAGGGCAGGACTCTACTTATCACTAGATTTCTCCCTCCCGACCCCCGCTGGACAGGATATGGATATAGAAGACACTCAATAATGAATGAATGAATAAGTGAATACATGCATCTCTGAGTATCATTAGGATATGGATGTTTGCCACTAGCAGGAGCTCGCAGCTTAGTGTTATGTATGTGATATATTACTAAGTAATTAATAATCACAATAGCATGAAAGCCTACATGTACATATGTACATCTAGGGGCACATATTAAGATTGCTCCGTACCATCAGATCTAAGGGGTAAACCTGTCAATTAAGTTACACATGGATCCTCACTCCCAACTGAGCCTCAGCTGTCGGACTCTACCACCTGGCACCTGGGGCCACCTGTGACCTTTGGTTAGAGCCTAAGACTCACCTTGGAGCAAAACAGAAACCTGAAGCAATTCTGTCACTAGTCTTCTTGGCTTTTATTTATTTTTATAGTCATTTTTAAACTTTTATTATCATTATTTTTAATTAAATGCATTGAGGTGGCACTCGCTAACAAAAGCATACAAGTTGCAGGTGCACAATTCCACAGCTCATCTCTGTACATCACACTGTATGCTCACCGCCCCCAAGTCAAGTCTCCCTGCGTCACCATTTACCACCGGACACCCTCCTCCATCCCCTTGGCGATCGTGTGGGATGGATCCCTAGCCCCAACCGGTGAGCTTGCACCCACGGAGCTTTGGAAGACCAGCCTGTACCCAGTGTCGCCTGCCCTTGGGTTCTCAGCTCCCCTGACAGGGCCCTGGGACACTGAACACACAGAGAAGGTCATGATCCCACACACAGCCTTCCCTGTTGGCCAGGAGCAGCTTCATCGGGGGCTCAGACTCTCTTTGCCCTTTGCTTTCATAACATGGGCCCTGAAAACTTGCCTAAAACGCCAGGTTGCAGCTCTGCCCGCCACACCCTGCTGTCCGTCTGGGGGTTCCTCTATTCCTCCCGCTTCCCCAACCCAATTCTGAACAACAACTGAACTCTTAAATAAAACAGATCGAGTTCTTTTGTTTGCTTGTATTTGCTTAAGCCCTTCCTGTAGACATAGACCACGGAGTGATGCCGGCCAGAGGGAAGGGGGTATGGGAGTGGGTGGACGCGGGCAAAGGAGGAATGGGGACGAGAGAGGCTTGGCTGGGGCGATAGGCACACGACGCCTTGTGCAGGTGATGTTTTACTGACTTTCACACCTAACCCTATAGCCCAAATAATTCAATTAAAAATAAATGTAAGGAAAAAGAAATATAGGGGAAATGAAAGAAACAGATGAAGTGTGTTTATACATACAGACCCTCCAAGGAAAACAAGTCAGACATGCTCCCCATGTTCAGGGAGGCCCAGAGCAATGGACTCGTGGGTCACAGGGCTGGAGGTCAGGGCCCTGGGCTCAGAATCCTGGCTCAGGCTCAGGGCTTGGTCCCCACTGACACCCTCTCATCCTGTCCCGGCCCATCCAGGCCCTCATGTCCACCCACCCAGGCCCACCCAAGCCAGGGGCCTCGGAGGTCAGGACGTCCAACAAGCCGAGTGCACAGAGCATGAGGACAATGCCAGAGCGGACACAATAGGGGCCACACCCTAGACCTGACAAGCTCAGGGGAGCCCGCATGGTGGCCTTACAAACTCAGAGGTCACAAGTCACCACATAGGATGGTCTGATATGAAAACGTTCTAACTAAAGGCAGTTCATGGCGGTAGTCACATCCTAGGCTGGTGTTTTTCTCGAACAGAGGTCAGTATTTACCTAACTGAGCCAACCCTTTGTCCTTTTTGGCATCTAGGATAACATACCTGATAACATGCCTTTGCAATATTGAAGTAATTCCCTCTTCTCCAGAGTAAAGACCAAAACCCCCCCATTGTTACGTTAATTGTTAACTGCTAGCTATCCTATACCCACTAAGTATGAGAGGTATGTGTCTGTTTTACCTGTTATCTAACCCCAGACTTAGCCCACTTTGCTCCCTGCCCCCTAGCCTGTCACCAGTGGGTTTCATGCAAGCCCCTCAGGCCTCCTCCTTTGATTCTGATGTACAAAATAAGGTGCAAAAAACCCCATTCTCCGGACCACTCTCTTAGTCCCTCGAAACCTTGCTTCCCGGCAATTGTCATCAGTTTGGTTCAAATAAACTCATAAAAATTTTTACTGGTTTGGATGTTTCTTACATTGATACCAGTAATAATAATAATAATAATAATAAAACAATCGCAGCTCTGTTCTCCCTCCCCCTGTTCCGGGTCTCTAATCATTCCTTGTCTGCCCTGTTAGTGCCCCCATCCTTCACGGCCGCCCCCCACCCATGGCACCTGAAGCTCGTTGCTCCACTGCAGTATGACACAATAAATCTCATGGGAGATTTTGTTCCCTGGTTTCATTTCCTCCCGGGGTCGAGCAGGGGACCCTCCCTCAGTTCCGGAGGGGCGCGGCCAGCACACTAACAAACGATCGCCTTTTCCCTCCAAGCGAGAAGTGACCATCTGAACACCTAACCGCTCACGCGGGGCCTGGCCGAGGGAGGCTGCGGCGCTCTAAATGACAGGAACCTCCCCTCAGAGGCCTGTGGCCATGCCGTGTTCCAAATCGGCGTGGCCTGCTGCCAGGTGCGCTGACCGGGGAGGCCGGCCAAGTCCCGCTGCGTGACTGTGGGGACACAGCCTCTCTCCGAGAGTCTCAGCGGAAGCTGTGGCCTCTTCGGGCCCTGGCAGGGCTGCTGTCCTGAACAGTACGTGAGTAGAAGAACACCATGGAAGCACCTGTAATCACCATCAGGTGAAACGAGCGGCACCAGGGGCAGGTGCCCAACCAAGCTGCGTGTGCTCGGAACCCCGGGGAACCCTCACAGCGGTCCTGTGACAGGCGCACTGCTATTTCCCTCATTTTGCAAGTGCGTAACACGGAGGCTCGAAGGCAGTAAGTAACTTGCTCAAGGTCACAGTCAAGAGTGAGTCTGAGTGGAATGATGGGCTCTACTGCCAAGCCAAGACTAACACAGTTGCCATCAGCGTTCCCTGAGACTTTCTGCCTGTGCCAGCCCTGAGCCCTGCCCTGAAGGGGACAGAGGCACACACACAAGCCAGGCATCAGGCCTCTCTGTACCCAGGGAGCGGTGGTAAGTGACCAAGTGGGTGGTCTCCTTAGTCTAAATTCCTGCCCAGAACACAAAGGTCACGGAGAATGAGGTTAAGACCAAGGCCGTCTGGCCGGACCCGTCTGCAGAGGAGACAGTTGACCCAGAAGAGAAAGGTGCGAGGGCAGGTCAGAGGCCGAGGAGAAGTCTGGTGCAGCCATGCCTCCCGCCTAGGGGCCCCAAGGGCTGAGGAAGCCAGCCTGGCGCCTCTGAAAATGAACCGGAACAGAATTTGGGCAGGAAGTATGTGCACCCGTCAGGCTGCACAAGCTGTCCTCCCGCTGACTGAGGTCAGCAAGCCGGGTGCTCAAGACAGGGGATTTCTGAGTCCATCAGCCAGCTGCTGAGGCCCGGCTGCTTTGCCAAGGGAGAGATCGTTATTAACAAGATCTACCCATGAATGAGTACAGACAAGGGGCCGGCGCCATGCTCACAGCAGTCCCCGGAGGGTGGCAGTCCCGGCCCCATCTCACAGATGTGGAGACTGGGTCTCTAAAGAGTGATGTCATCTGACAAAGGCCGCACGGTTAGAAACTGGCAAACCCAGGGCCATGTTAGGCTTTCTCTTCTCCACCCAGACGGGCTGGGCTCTAGAAGGTGGCCCTCTCCACCTCAAATCCCATAGGCTCATGATGGAAGGGACAGCATGGCCCTCCTTTACTGAGCTCCCTGTGGTCATCAATGGCTCCCCAGTTCTCCCAGTGACCAGGATGGGCATCTCAACTGGTTTTCAATTTATATTTCTCGGTCCCCAAATACAAGCACCTTTACAATCCCAGAGAGACGAAGTCACCAGTTCTTCTCACACTGGAGCACATATCCAAACATGACAACCAGTAATTCCCATGTGAACTACCTCCGGAACAGCCATCGGTTGATTTTCCCAAAATTTGCGTCTGACTGACGAAATCTCTTTCTGCTTGCTGGAAAACCCTTGGCCACACCTGACCACTGAAAGATTGCAGGTCACGTGGGACCCCCTGAATAGGGGCTTCCAGCCTTGAATCACATGACTAGCCCTGCTGGCTCCTCCCTGGGGCTGCTCCCACAGCCCCCTCTGCCCTCAGCCGCTGTCACTGGAAGACAGACTGTTCCTTGGGGCTTTCCTCCACCCTCTCCTGTTATTTTTTTAATTGAATTTATTGGGGTGACACTGGTTAATAAAATTATATAGGTTTCAGGTACACAATTCTATAATACATCATTTGTAGCCTGACCTGTGGTGGCGCAGTGGATAAAGCGTCGACCTGGGAACACTGAGGTCGCCAGTTCAAAACCCTGCACTGGTCTGGTCAAGGCACATATGAGAGTTGATGCTTCTAGCTCCTCCCCCCTTTCTCTCTTTCTCTCTCTCTCTCTCTCTCTCTCTCACTCTGTGTCTCCTCTCTAAAATGAATAAAATAAAAATAAAATAAATTAAAATCAATAAAATCTTTTTTTTAAAAAAAATACATCATTTGTAGATTGTATTGTGTGTTCACCAGTCCAAGTCAAGTCTCCTTCCATCACCATTTATCCCCCTCCCCCTCTCCCACCTCCCCCACCGCCCCCACCGCCCTTCTCTCTTGTATTCACCATACTGTTGTCTGTGTCTAGGAGTTGTGTTCTGCTTCTGTTTGTTTGTTTTTTTCTAGACATATGAAAGATCCTATAATATTTATCTCAAATCCCAGCTGGTAAGATGGGCAGAGTAGTGCCCACAAAGTGAAATTACTCGCCCTAGATCCCACAGCTAATCAATGGTGGGGCTGTGCCCTCACTGCCCCCTATGTCCCCAAGGCCAGCTGAATAGGAGGTGCCCCTTGGCCAGCCTTCCCAGTGGGTAAACCAGGTTTGTCTTCAGAGGAGGGCGATGCTGAGGGCTGGGCCATCTCTTCTGGGCCTGAGGAGCCCCCCTCTCTGCATCTGCCCAGAGTGGGGTGATGCTGAGGGCTGGGCCATCTCTTCTAGGCCTGAGGAGCCCCCCTCGCTGCATCTGCCCAGAGTGGGGCTCCATTCTTGGCTTTGGGGGGATCTGTGAAATGTGCTGGTCTTCCAGGCAACGGCAGCCTCATTCAGGAGGCATAACTGTGCCTTTGAACAAGATTATGCGGATCAGAGCAAAGAAAAAAAGAAAGAAAGGGAGGGAGGGAGGGAGGGAAAGAAGAAAGGAAGAAGGAAAGAAAACTTCTATTGACCAGGAAAACCTTGGACCGAAGGACATGACCGGCATCATACAAAGTCTGTCCACAGTGAATGTGACCTGAGTGCCACCATCAACTGTCCTATTTATAGCCCTTTGAAATATGGCTCAGTGAAGGGGGACTTTATTCTTGTGGCCTGACTCTCAGAACAAAGTGGAGGAGGTGGGAGGAGGTGGGGGTGGTCTGGTTAATGAGGGCATGGGCATGAAGCCCAGGAACGTGCTGCCCTGTTGGAGGTCCCCATGTTAGAGGGAGGCGTGGGGACCTGGCGTAGGGGGCATGTAGCAGCCCCCCCCAACTTGGCTGCTCCCTACCTGAGGGACCTTAGGTCAATGAGCATCAATGTTCTCAACTGTCAAAATACCTATAACAATAACAATTATAAAGCCTCTTTAGAGGCTTAAATGAGTTCCGAATGACCAGTCCATGGTATTTCCCAGGCAGAAGCTCAGGAAAGACAAAAGGACAGACCAACACCAGAATTCATAAAAACCAACAAGAGACTTGCGCAGAGGAGATGGAGGCACAGAGAGGGTAAGCCACTCCCTCAAGGTCACACAGTGAGGAAGTGGCAGAGCCAGAGCTGTATGGAATCAATGAATGACTCAGGAGATGAATAATTGACGTCTTGGAGTAGGCGAAGGTTGAGCAAGGGCACAGCTGAGCCTCCTTGAGAACACGAGGATTGGGCAATTCTTTCTCGTTTCATGCTAAGTGTGCAGCCTCTGTGACGTTATCATCATTCAGTCAACTCACACATTCCTCCCTCCTGTCCTCTCCAGTCACGGTCACAGCTTATGACACCGTGGCTCATGCTTGGAGAAAGAGAGAAGACCTCTTGTATTTCATCCCAGGGGTAGCTTCCCCACCATACAGAGGTATCTCAATATTCAAAACTGTCCCCAGGGCCTGTCCAGCTTTTGTCCTTGTTTGGACGCCTGTCATTATACAGATGTCAGTTAATGGACATAGTCCTATAGCACACAGATAATTTTGGCTTAGCTCAATTTTTTTTCCCCCTGCAACAAGGAGAGACAAAAAAGTGACAGTGGTTCCTCATGCTGGAACCAATCCTTCAAACCCTTACGAAAAGCATGGCTTGCGTTTGAAATTTCTATTAGGTGGTGACATGCCCCTTCTCTGCCTTCTAATCCGCTCCTTTCGTTTTGATTTTCTTTCTTGCCCAACGGCTGAAGTTTAATATTAAGACTGTGCTTTTAGACACAACCAGGAATACTCCCCACAAAGACATTCTTGTGTGTGGCAGCCAATATGTTTCCCAAGCAATGGTCTTTATTCATGAAACTCTCCACCAGGTGGTAGGATTAACAGCGTTTTTGAGGAGCAAGAAGAACAGCAAATCTTTCCACTGCGAAGACGTTTTATTAAAAGGGAATTTTCCGGTGTTGCAACAGAAACTCACTAGTCGTTCTTCTTGGTGCAGGTGCCCAATAGGCCCCTGTCTAGGGACATGGGTGATTTCCACGTCTGGTGACAAGCTTCCTGCTCAGGGTCCTGTGTCTGAACCCCTGGCAGGCTCACAGCCCTCCCTGGACCCCCAGGTACCATGGGGCTGTCCCAATTCCATTTATGCCGCCACGCCACAGGACGAGTGCTTGCAATCAGCCATGCCAGGAACACTGTGGGGATCTAAAGATCCAGCCAGATTATCGCGGGCTAAATAAACCCATCCAACTAGCACCATTTCCGGGAGAAGGCTTGGATCCCCGGCCTTTGGGAGGACGAGGCTACTGGTATAACACTTGGGTAACAGCATGTGCAGAAAAATCAGGGCCTCCTTCCAAAAAGGCAGTTACAGAACTTAGGTCCATTTGTTACACCCACGGGGAGGGACAGCACACATTCTGGGCTGGGCCTGGGTGGGGTCAGATACCCAGGGGGCTGTGTTTCCTATCTGCAACTCCTAGGGCGGCCGCCCCACCCTCCCAGGCCCCAGGTCTAGAAATACAGAATGATCCTGAGAGGAGCATGGCACACTGCCTGCCACCTTAGGCTTTGGGCAGCAAAGGAGCAGTTATGAGTGGTGGCTCTGCCACTTCCCAGTTTATGTGACCCTGGGCACGCAGCCTAGCTTCATGGAGCCTTAGTTCCACATCTGTAAAATGGAATTAGAAAGTAAGAAGTACAGTGACTTGATAGGGCCATGGTAAAGACCAGGGTCAGGGCTGCAAAGGCCAACTGCGCAAAGGCAGAGGTCTGTGTTCCTGAAGGCGTCTTTGCTCTCGGACGGCTGAAGAGTTCTCTGAGGTCGTTATGGCCACAGTCCACTACAGGGAGGGAGAGAGTGCAGGTCTTCATAAGCTGGCCAAGCAAATTCAGGGGTTTGTGTTGGGCTCCGGTCGAGTCTTCCAAGAAAAGAGGTTTTTCTCCCCCCCCCCCTTTTTTTCCTGCCACTGAGCCTTTTATTTCTGAAAAGGTAAATGCCCAATTAAATGGATTTCTCGTCTTTCATGTGGAGCTGTTCTAGGCTCGCCAAGCATGAAACAATATTTTGGAGTCATTCCATCCTTTCAGTTAGAGAAGTAGCCAGGTTTGCTTTGGTCGTATTTTTTGGTTGGGTTTTTCTCAAGAGCCCTGCACTAAGTAAATACACACGAAGGGAATTTTTAGCCAGTTCAGGCTATTAGTTCAATGTGGATTCAAATGGATTTTTTTTTAATGTAGCAAAATCTATTACAATGATGTCTATTTGGATTTGATTTTTTTTAAAGCTATCTGGTGAAATTCACAGAATGCATTTTCTTGTACACCCAAATGTGAACCTTCCAAAAGTCCTTTTTTAATGCGGCTGAACAACTTGGAACTAACGTCTTTCCTCTCAACGTCTCTGAGAGACTACAATGATCTTTAACTTGTATTTCATATTCTCTTAAGGGCTCCAGAGTCGAACCTGGTCAGAACGCTTTTATGTACTTTAGAAGAGAAAGAAATAAACACACACACACACAAACACACGCGCGTATCAGAAGAAATGGTCCAGACGGCTTCGGTGTCGCTGGAAGGAAATAACTTTTAACATAAAAAGATTCAAATAGTATTAGCTGAACCGTGACTAGGCTAAAAGGCAGCCCACCGCTGCACCGACCCTCTCAGGAATGAGGGTCCACAATATCTGTATCATCCCCAGGACAAATGAGGGAAAACTGAAAAAGGTCAACAAGTTGATCACCGAGTTGTTCAGTGACAAACCTTGGGCTGAAACCTTCATAGTGAGGCTATTCTGCTTCTCATGAAGATGCTGTTGGAAGAAACACACAACACAAGGGTCTTTCTAACATCTTACACTTGCTGGAGCACACTGGGTGAAAGCTCCCGCCTCCACTCTCTGTGTGGCCTTGGGCAAGGGAGTTCCTCTCCTGCCTCCGGTTTCCCCTCTGTCCTTTGAGATTCCTGTGGTTATGGCCCTCCTGTCTGGGCTCAGCTCTTGGTTGCCCAGGGACTGTGGAGGGCAGGCAGGACAGAGCGAGCTGCAGAGCTCAGTCTGCTGGCTCCCTCCCTCCAGGTAGAGGAGGGAGGCTGCACTCTCTCCTAGTAGTGTCTGCCAGTTCTTGGCAAGCGCCATAGCTGTCCTGGCAGCCCAAGCCCAGCCCATCCTCTGTCCCTTCTGGGCAGGTGGTAACTGGGCCCAGGGACTGCCACATGCCTTGTTGATTTCAGCATGCATGTTTCCAACGGGAACCCAGAACGATTTAATGTGTAAAATACAAGCCACTCTCCTGGGCACAGTCCACACGCTCAATAAAAAGTAAGGGCTGCGAAATGTATTATCTAGAAGGCAGGTTCACCTGCCTCATCCTGTGGGCTCCTCCCAACTCTCCCGGAATAGAAGCAGAGTGGGAATTCATACTGCCACCTACTAGTTAGGAAATGGAGACTCAAGAGCTTAAGCGACACGCTCAAGTTTCCCGGCCGGAAGCAGGTGGAAAGGGCTCTCAGGACTGGGACCTAGGAGTTCTGAGTCCTGAGCCCCACTGAGTCTGCAGGCAAGGTCCCTCTTCTCACCCTCATCCCAGTGTTCACCTCTATAGGCTGAGTCCTTTATAGGCACCCCAGCTCTGACACACGTCACTCCTGTTGCTCACTAGCCAGGTCCCAGAGGAGGGGCTCAGGGCGTGGAGCACCCGCACCAGGGTCCTCCCCCCCCCCCAGGTGGAATTCTCTGTGCCCCCCTAGGGAAAAGAAATTCACGAGTTGTATAATCCTCAGCAAGGAGAAAAGCGAGTCACTACTCCAGCCCAGTTGCTTGGCCTTGCTCCTTGGAGGTGGAAGTAACAAACCATTCAGCTGAAAACCAGCCTGTATTACAAGTGCTGTTCCATGAGCTTTCCAGAATTTTCCACCTTTAGGCAACTCTTGCGCAGAGACGCTTAGCTGGGATACCAGAAGGCTCCAGGAGACAGCCCCGGTTGTGGTATTCTTCTCATGACCTCGCTGAATCCTCACAGTACCCCGAATCACGGGGGATAACTGCCCACATGCACCTCAACTATGGCCTGCCAAGGCGCAGAGCGTGCCCCACCCACATGGGCAGAGCAGAGCAGAGCGTGAGGGCACTCTCCTGAAACCTGGGCATCCCCACCCCCAGATACTGCCTGCCATGCCTTTTAACCCCTCTCTCCCTGGTCAGCTGCTTAAATCTGAGATCAAATATATGGACCAGTATTAAAGATAAAGTATTGCATTTTAGCCGTTTAAAGCAGTGGTCCTTAACCTTTTTTGAGGTACCGAACCCACCAGTTTCATATGCGCATTCACCGAACCCTTCTTTAGTGATAAATAAAATATGATTTTTTTTCCAAATTCAAGACATAGGTATATGTTTTATTACTGGTGCACAAAATGAGCCGTGCATGAACATCACCTTGCTCAAAGAACAAAACCAACAAAGTGCATGAACTCACAACAACTTACGGTATTACTTTATTCTGGCCTCCGCTGCAGAGGCTTCTCCGAACCCCTGAGACCGACTCATCGAACCCCTAGGGTTCGATAGAACCCAGGTTAAGAACCACTGGTTTAAAGCAAAAGCAGCCACTCTCTTTCTTAAGCACCACGCTCTGATGCCCTGGGAAGATCACATAGTTCAGGGACTCGCGCATTGGCTGAGCGGCAAGGATGGGATCTCACGGAAGCAAAACCCAGCAATCAGGACGTTCCATCGGGAACAGGGGCCAAAGCACACAACGCCCAAGATCCCCGGTACCCTCACCTCAGCAGAGGAACAGACCTACAGCCAATCTGTTATCTTACTTATCTTCTTGTGCAAGCAGGGTGACCACCACTGTGACCCCGGGGGGCAAGGGAGAAGGACCGACAACATGTCCTTCTGTCTGTGTATTCCCAGCACCTGCAATGGTACCTGGAACATAATAAGTCCTAATAAATGTTGGCTCAACTGAAATCAAAAACAATCTAACAACAAAACCTCAAGAAATAACAGAAACCCAGGCTTCCCAAGGATATGCTGGTTTCCAGTAAGGAAACAGTGTGGCTTTGGGGAAGGGGACACACCGAGGGCTTATGAGACCAGCCAGTGTTCTAGGTCAGCTCTGTCATCTAGGGTCCGGTGACTTCCTCTCTGGGTCTCAGCATTTTTGCATTAAAATAAAAGCATTGAACAAAATGATTCCAAAGAGCATTTTCAGCTCTTAAGAGAGGGGACAAAATAGGTCCTGGTGAGGTCACTATCGTTCCTATTTGCCATAGGCATCATTTGGGAGTCCCCACAAATGTCACCGCAGCTGTGACATTTCAGGCCCCAGAGTCTGAAACTTCTGGGCAATCTCTCAATAACTAGTGCTGAGAACTGCTGAAGAATGACTTTGGCAGGTGTTCTGTGTGTGTGTGTGTGGGGGGGGGATACATGGGCACAGCATGACCCGGGCCTGTCCACATGCCAGGAATTCCCAGAGAGTTCTGAGGATGGAACTTAGAGGCAAGAGCCACTGAGGTGGGGGCAGTCTTCACAAAGAACACACCCCAGGAGACTTAAGCAGAATTCCAAGCCTCTCATTTTGCAGACAGTGAAACTGAAACCCAGAGCTTGGAACCATCTGGATGCTGAGTTTTGAAGTAGTAGCCCCAGGAATAGAACCCAGGTGTTCGCTGGGGTCGCAGGTTGGGTTCCTGTGCTCAAATCAGAGCAGGGAAGAGTTCTTAGATCCTCAGGTTTGCACAGTGAGTGGTAAAGGTCCCATGTGGGTCCTGCCCCTGAACAAAGTGTCTGTGCCTTATTCTAGGATTCTTTGTGCCCAAGCCAAGCCAGCTCTTCCACTGGCCTGGCCCGTGTGTGTGCACAGATGCACACAGGACTCACTGGGAAGTAGGGTAAGGTCAAGATGACTGGTGGATTTCATTTTCCACTTTCTTGGTTGCTTTTATAGTGTGTGTGGGGGGGCCTGGGGAGAGAGTTAAGGTTTAGATCTCATAAGGCAGAGTCTTATCCAAATATAACTCCTTTGAGTCAGCAGCTGCTGCCCAGCAAAGGATTCAAGCAAGGTTAACAGACCAGGAGACTCAGTGAGGTCCCTTCCAGGGAAGCTGCCAACAGCTTGCCTCCCAGTGATGTCCTGACTTAGGAGGACAATGCTTGGTGGGGAGTGGAGACAAAGACCTACCCGTCACAAAGCTCCATCCATCCCCCTGAGGCTTCAGGACCCCTCACCGCCATCCCACCATATCCAGAGGACCAAACATTTCCGTCAGCCAACTCTGACTGTAGGAAGGGTGTGAGGAGTCCAGCAGGGGGTTGCCCAGCCTGTGCCTCCAAGGGAGACACAGCCCTGAGGTCAGCAAGGAGGCTGCTCAGAAGTTAGCTTCCACCTGCTGGTACAGAGCTGCTGGGAGCCAAAGGCACACCCCCTAAAGAAATTCTCTGCCACCACAGGCAGCCCTTCCTGTTTCTCAATTAGCCCACGTGGAGGCCGGCAGGCGAGGGAGGCCAGGGGAAGGTGCTGCTCTGCCCAGGCCCGGCCTTGTCCCAGTAGTAAAACCTGGACAGCAAATGCAGGTCTAGCAAAATGGAAGAGCAGCTGTTTCTAGGCTTGTGAGATTTCTCTAAAGGCCAGGGCAGAAGGCCCCTACTTTTCCTGTCATTTATTCAACTAAAAACTGTCTGATAGAACCTCCCCTCCCCTGCCACACACACACTCACACAATTATATACAGCATTTATTCTACGTAGCATTTCTATAAGGTAGTAGTAATGATCCCATTTTACAGGTGTGGAAACTGAGACCCTGAGGCATTAAAGCTTGTGCCCAAAGTCAGAGCGAGAACGAGAGTGAGGGGGAACCGCAGACTAGAAGAGCCTACCAGTCCCCCACTTTACACCCAGATCTGGGTAGAGGCAGGGGACATGGAATGGTGGACTCAAATCCGTCTTTTCGGCCAACCACGGATTTCTGAAAATAGCGAGGCCATGGTGTTTGGGGGCAGGAAGGGAAGGTGAAGAGAGGCACGTAAATGACCCCAGGCACCCTGCTACTGGTGCCCCCCACCCTCTGCGCGCTGAGACAAGCGCCAGTTTCCACAGCAGCCGGCAGGGGGCAGTGCACCTCGCCTTTTTCTAACCTCCGGGGTGCTCTTCCTCAGCTCCCAGAAAAGAAAAAAAAAAAATACCACCACGAGGCTCTGCCAGCAGCATCTAGGAATGGCCCGGCTTTGAACCCAGCATGTAGTAGGTGCTCAAGGCACGTTCAGAAGACTAAAGGACTTGACTAGATAGATTAATGTGTATTCAACAGTTGACATAAAAGGCAAAGAATGAGAGAAGGGGGTGTCCAGCCTCCTGCCAGCACCTTCCATATTAGAGGTCTCTGTGAACAGCATTTGTACCTACTACGTGCCAGGTGCGTTGGTGACGACTGGACAACCACGAGCCCACTTCTCTTGTTTCTTCAGCTGGAGAGAACCGGCCTTTCCACTAGCCGCACACACGCATACAGCTGCAGAGTAAGGGTGGGCACTCGCTGTCTCCCCGAGGGAACCATCTCGGCACAAATCCACTGGGAGGGGGACCCGCAAGGCCGATGAGCCAGAAGAGGCTAGGGGGTCAGGAGGATGCCTGATGCGGCTACCCTCAGGGTCACGGCTGTCTCTCTCTGTAGGACACTGAGAGTCCGTGACAGGTAGTGAGTCGCTTCAGCCCCCATCCGGCCACACACTTCTGGGCACGCATGCGTCCGCTCGCGGAGCGCCCCCACCAAGTCTGGCGCGCGGTAGGGGCCCTCGGGTAGGACAGAGGAGAGTCTCAGGGCTCCAGAAAAAAGAAAAAAACCCAGTAAGGCCTCCGCGGAGACCAGGCCACGGTGTTAGACGAAGGCGCGCTCAGGGTATGTGCGCCCAGCCGGGGCGCAGCCTCAACCCCGACCTCAAGTTCAGCGTTACTTCCTCCCTCAAGGTCATATTCGAACACACTCACGCTCTGTAAAAAGGAGCTGAAAGTGGCGCCGCCGTCCCAGTTGGGAATCTAGCTGTAGCCCCATCCGGGCGCTCTGCCCCAGTGTCACCGTTGCTATGCGAAGGAACGGCCCCCTGCCCGGCGCAGGTCACACACCGGAAGACGCAAACAAGTTAACTTTTGTCAGATGAGTTCACGGCCGCTGCGGCGCCTAACGGGGTTAGGGAGGACTCAAAAGAGTTTCGAGTTGCCAAGAGCGCCACCCCCGACACACTCCGCTTCGCCTACCCCGGTCCCTCACTGCCCCCCCACGTCTAGTTGCCCCGTCCCGGGAGCCAACTTCTCCACCGCATTTCGACAAACGCGAGCCGTTGGCGTCCCCGGGGGCGATGGCCACCTCCCGGATCTGCGCCTGCTCGCTGCGGATTTGGAGGATGAATCCGGATACTGTCCCGCAACCGCTGGAGGGGATCACCCGCGGCCTCCGCGACTCGGGCTCGGATGGAAAGCGTCCGAACCCCGCAGCTGGGATGGGGGGTGTCCTCCCACTCGCGGCCCCGCTGGCCGCCCCATCCTCCCGCAGCCACTATCCGGGGGGAGATGCCAGTCCGGCTCCGAGCGTAGTGTCACTGGGGCCACCCCAGGGACCGCTGCTCAGGATCGGGCGTAGGCGCCCCGCTGAGCTTCCCCGCTGCTCTCCTGCTAAAAGCTGAAGACCCACTGAATCCCAGCCTCTTCCACGACCTCCTTCCTCTCGCGAACATTCCGGTAACGCCGGAGCGAGGGAAGGGTCGCCGTACGTGTGTCTTCTTCCCGGCGCCTGGGGTCTTCGATGCCACTTCTAACTGTCACACCCTCCCAGACTCCTCCCCATCACTTGTGTTCCCGGGTCCGGGCAATCACCCCTCCACTCGGAGAACACACACGAAACTGCCGGAGCCCCAACTCGGCGGACTCAGCAGCCCGCGCACCCGGGCAGAGCGGTCAGCTCCGCGCTCACTCACCGCCGCTGGGGACACGCTGGAATGTCCGGGGCTCTGGGGAAGCGGGGCTCCGGAGAGTGTCCCAAACACTCGCCCCCTTCCCAGCTCACATCTCCCCTTCCTTCTCTCTCTCCTCCTCTTCCTCCTCTTCCTCCTCCCTCTGGTCTTTGTCTTTGCAAAGTGTCGAAACTGTCTGGCATAGTGGAGCTCCGCCGGCGGAGGCTGGAGCCGGGGAGGCGGGGTGAGGCTGGGAGCGGTCTCGGGAACACCTTCCCCCGGGTGTAACGGGAGGGGCAGGCCGGGCGCCCGGGACCCGGAGCCCCGGCGTCAGAGCGGGGCGGGCGCCGGGGCCGCGCGGCCCTCCCCTTCCTCCGCCCAGCGCCCGCCCTTCGGGCCGCACCGCCCTCTCCCGCCCGCGGCCCCTCCCACCCACGCCGCGCTCGGCTCGGCTTCCCCTCCGCTCGGGTCTCCCTGCTGGCCGAATATGGAGCTCCGGGGCCACGTGGACCGAAGCCGGCTCGGCCGAGGCCCGGCCCGGGAGATGCTGGGGGAGGCACCGGGAGCGAATCGCCACCGCGAGAGGGGCGCAGCGGGGACGGCTCCGCGACACCTCGCGTGGAGACCGCCTGCAGTAAACTGGCAAGGCCAGGGAAGGGCGTCCAGGTGGCCCGGGGCCTCGTGCGGTCAGTCCCGGGGAGGAGGCGGCGGGCACCCACGAGAGGACGTGGCGGAAGAGCCCCAGCCCCAGGCGGGCGAAGGGTAGCGGGAAGGGGCCGACACCCTGCTGGCGAGTGCGTAGCGTCGCCTATTTTCTCTATGAACGCGGGACTCTAGGGGGGATTTAAGGGGGTGTCGACAGCGCGGCGGGGCTGAGGATCTGGTGAGGTCCAACTGGGCCCAGTTTGGGGTCCCAGAGTGGCCACCGCGGTCGGTCCCCAACGGCTCACCTGCCAGCAGCCTTCGTTTTCTCCTTCCAGATCTGGAGGCTGCAGCCTGGTCCAGAGCAGGGTGAGCGCTCAGCTGGGGGACCCCAGGCAGTTGCTGGCCCAAGGTGGCCTGGAACTGGGACTTCTGGGACCCGACCCTCTAGAGGGCAGGTTTGAGGGGGTTTTTTTTGCCCTCTCTCCTTTATGGGGAAGTGGGGAAGTCGGAGACTTCTTGCTCAGGGCAGAAAGAATGCTGGTTCCAGAGGCGAAATGCTGGACACAGGATTTAAAGGCATTAAAAAAATTCTGGTTATACAGGTCTTGTCCCCATACTGGACTTTATCTCTTTCGCAACTTTTCTGAGGAATGCTAAGAGGATTGGCCTAAGGGTCAGTTCATTCTAACAGCTTTCACTTTTCCCGGGGAGAGGTCAGTCTTCTAATGGAAGGGGAAAGAACTTTCTAGACCATCGTTTGTCAGAGAGATGCATTAGTACAGGGCTTCAGGCCAGGGCGGCTGGATCACACTACTTGGCTCACATACTGCACTACCACTGTCCCACGTGAGGGGCTTAGGGTGCTTACAGAATCCCTAAATATGCTTAGCTCTCTGCTAGAGTTTCCTCATCTGTGAAAGTGGCCTAGTGACTGCACACCCCAAAGGGTTATTGTAAAGATTAAGTGAATTCGTACATATCACACCCTTAAAATTGTACTTAGCATATAGTAGGTGCACAATAAAAGTGAGCTATACCCAAGGTGGACTTCTCCAGTGCCAGGTCCCTGCCCATAGCAGGGAGACAGCCCACCCTACAGATGTGGAGAGGGGGGTATTGGGGAACACTTCTGAGCCTTGGGGGAGAAAAGGAGAGATTCAGAGAAGAGGGAGGTGGAAGTGATAAGGATTTTAAAGGGGGACGGGAGGACAGGAGTGGGGGGGGGCACAAAACAATAAAACAAAAAGCATGTGAATCTGAAAGAATTCTTGAAGGAGTCCGGCCAAATGCATCGGGGGCTTGGGACCTGGCTAAGTTTGCTGCCCTCCTTGAGTTTGAGAGGAAAGTGTGGGGTACTTAGTGACTCTGATGGTTTCTATTTTGATTCTAGAGAAGCATCTTGTGGGCTTTGCTCTTTCTGAGATGTGAGGCAGCCTGTTCATCACATGGGCATTCCTGAGAATGCTTTCGTGTGTGGGAGGGGGCAGCAGGGGAGTTCCCTAGAAGCATGGACTGCTGTTCTACCTGAGGGTGGCACCTCCAGCCTCTCCTAACTTGGACCTCTCAGCCTCCGCGCCTGGCATCATCCAGCTCCCAGTCATCCATCCGAAATACTACAGTGGCCATCCTGCGGTCCTCAGAGGGACAGCTTCCCTCAGTGTCCTGTTGATTTGCGTGACTACACAGAGCTGGTGGCTTTTGCCTTCTGGACTCGGCTTGCTATGCACAGGGAAATGTTGCGTTTTGTTCCCTGCTCATGGCACAGTGCCCATCTCACCCCTGTCACATAGCAGATGTTCAATAAAGAGTTCCTGGATTGCAAGGGTGGAATAATACAGTGTGTCCGTAAAGTCATGGTGCACTTTTGACCTGTGACTGGTCAAAAGTGCACTGTGACGTTTCGGACACACTGTATAAGGTAGAGGACAGCCCTTTGAAAAATAGAAAATGCTGCAGTAACATAAGCCTATACTCGTCTCCCAGTGGTGTCTGGAGAGGATTAGACTGGGTGGGCCAGTGGCCCCACACCATCCAGCTGTTCCACTCTGCAGCCAAGGGGGCCAGTCAGCTTTCTCTTCAGTCCACGGTTCTTGGCAGTTCCCTGCCATGACTCCCGTGAGATGGAAATCCTGCTGAGTGACTCTGTGGTGAAATACTCAGAAATCATCATATCTATATATAGAGTTGTCCATCAGACACGTCTTTTCCCGGATGTTTAGTGGCCCATTTCCTTTCTATTACAGGGTATGTCTCCGGAGGCAGCAGACAGGGCCTCCCCGCTTCTCCCTGTTTTTCTAGAGTCGTGACCTTCCCTGAAAGTACTTCTGCCCCCCACCCCCAACCGTTTTCAGGAGCCCAGATCCAGTACTCTGTAAGGGACATTGTGTTGCAAGCATTCCTCCTTGTCACCCTGAGTGTGTCAACATGCACTGCCAGAGAATAAGTGGTAAGAAGTCATTACTGGGGGATCTGCATAGTGAATGTCCCAGGGGAGCCCCAACATTGATTTAATGTTAACCCCCCCCCCCCATGTTTTCAGAGCAACAGAAAAGCTCTCAGGAACAATGGCTAAGGACAGCAGCTTTTAACCGGTGTGCCGCAAGAATTTTTATGAGGCGCAATAGCTGAGTATTGAGTCAGGGGCACTGACCTCTTTTCCTTTAGATGGTCAGATATAAACCTGACGACAGCCCACACAATAGTCGTCAAAATTATACCTACATAGATTTTTTGTTAGATCAGAAAAACAAAAAAGGACGTTTTACTGGTGTGGTGCAGAATTTTAGTAATTAGTTTATGCGTGCCATGAAGTGAAAAAGGTTGAAAACAGCCAGTTGAGGAAATTGAGCTCATCCTGCCCCCCCTCCACCGCCTCCCGCCCCTGGCATGTCAGAGTGGAAAGACCAGACCCTAATGGGTCCTCATGCCATCTAGATGATTGTGTAGAAAAGCAAAGGGCTGCCTTGCTTGTCAAAGGTGAGTGCTGGCACGTGGTGCCTGGTGTTCTGGACAGTATTTTACTTAGGGCTCTTGGGGCCGCGAGGAACTGGCCCAACTTTCCTTATATAAAAGGTGGTGATGTGGGAATGTGCAGATCGAAGCTGGCAGCGGGAAGCCGGATGTAAAAAGGCAGCCTGTCTCACGGCTCCTTGCCCAACACCCCCTCCCCCCTCCCTGTTCTCTCCCTGTCCATGAGCTTTCTCTGACAAGTCCTAGGCTTAGCCTTAAAAGTGGTCAGCACACCTGTGACCCCGGCCCCTCTACATCCTGCTGATCCTTTCAGCTTCCCTCCCTGTCCTGATCGTCCCCTGTGGGTCTTAGTTTTCCTAGAAGAGGAGTCTGACTGGCAGGCCTCCCCGGGTCCTGGGCCAACAACCCAGCTGTGATGGGCTGCCCAGGCAGCAGGCACCGCCTGGAGAGTGAGGACGTGGAGGACAACCACGCAGGAGATTTCTCGTGGCAGAGAGCCTAGGATGTAAACCTGAACCCCCTTCCCCGCTCTGAGAACCATCGAGGGCGTTTGGGTCGGCAGGGCCATCGTGCTATGTGCTACATTTACACCTATTAGACACAACAGCCTGCTAAGCCAGCTGACCAGACTTGGTCAGTCATAACCACCCTGATCGCTCTGGTGGAATTTGGATCAGAAATGAGTCAAGTTAATCTCCACTGGGATCAACAAGGTGAAGGGAGAAACGTACTTGGGCTTTCTAGGGAAGACGTCCCTAAGAGGAAGCCCCGGGGCTTCTCTTTATTTCCAGCTATACATGTTCTCTATATCTATGTATCTGCTTTTTGTTCTGTTTGTTCATTTGTGGGTTTCTTTTTTAGATTGAACATATAAGTGAAAGCATACAGTATTTGTCTTTATCTGACTTATTTCACTTAACACAATACACTCTGGGTACTTCCATGTTGTCACAAATGGTAGGATTTCATTCTTTTTATGGCTAATATTCCAGTGTGTATGTGTGTGTGTGTGTGTGTGTGTGTGTGTGTGTGTGTGTCATGTCTTCTTTATCTGCTCATCTATTGATGGACATCTAGGTCTCTTTTATAGCTTGGATATTGTAAATAATACATTGAACATAGAGGTGCATCTGGGTTTTTTTTTTTTTGAATTAGTTTCCTTTAAATAAAATGGAATTGACTCAGCCCAGAAGCTCTAGTTAAATTACATGTTGTTGTGTCCTTGAAACCAACAGAGCAGAACCTCTGTGTCCTAGGCTGCCAGACCCATAGAGGACCATGGCCTTGTCACAGGGTCCCGTCTTCCTAGATGCATCAGCTTACTAGTGCTGTGGTAACAAGTTACCAAAGTGGGTGGCCAGAAACAGCAAAGTCAGGAACTCGGGAACATGCAGGGGACAAAGCCACAAACTAGTATTTGAATAGCATGCCCTGTCATGCCTGTGTCCCACACATATCACTGAGACTTCTAGAAAACACACACACACACACACACACACGAGGCAGCGGCCATCTTTGATGGGAAGACCAGCCTGAGAATGATGGAATTAAAAAATATAAATCTTTGATTCTTTTTAAAAAATTTTTATTTTATTGACTTCTTTATCTTTAGTGGAAGGAAAAGAGAGAGAAACATTAATTTTGTTGTTCCACTTATTTATACATTTATTGGTTGATTCTTGAGTGCCCTGACTGAGGATCAAACCCACAGTCTTGACTTACTGGGACAATGCTCCAACCCACTGCGCAACCCGGCCGGGGCTGCACATCTTTGATTCTTGAAGGTGTCCCCGAGCAGGATCAATGCCGGCAACATCTACCGGGACCTCTTGTTTTGTGAGAGAAAATATGCAACAACACTCAGCCCTGGTTTTTTTATTTTTTATTTTTTATTTTATTTTATTCATTTTAAAGAGGAGACACAGAGTGAGAGAGAAGGAGAGAGAGAGAGAAAGGGGGGAGGAGCTGGAAGCATCAACTCCCATATGTGCCTTGACCGAACCAGTGCAGGGTTTTGAACTGGCGACCTCAGTGTTCCCAGGTCGACGCTTTATCCACTGCGCCACTACAGGTCAGGCTCAGCCCTGGTTTTTTAAAGTGCCATGGTGAATTATTTTGTTGCTTGCAACCCTAACCAACACTGAGTGGATTGCTCCTCCCAGGAAATGAGTAAGTGCCGTTTCCACATGTCCCATTTCAGCTTTCTTGTGGGACATTCAGTAGAAGCTGGTTCTGATGACCAGTTCTGCTAAGGAACCATTCCCCAAAATTAGAGGCATAAAAACAACAGCTATTGCCTTGTGGCTATAGATTCTATAGGTTGGAAATTTGCACGGAACCCAGCAGGGAGGGTTTGTTTCTGCCCCACCATGTCTGGGAGGATCTAAGAGAGTGGTTCTTAACCTTTTTTGAGGTACCGAACCCACCAGTTTCATATGCGCATTCACTGAACCCTTCTTTAGTGATAAATAAAATATGATTTTTTCCCCCAAATTCAAGACATAGGTATATGTTTTTTTACTGGTGCACAAAATGAGCCGTGCATGAACATCACCTTGCTCAAAGAACAAAACCAACAAAGTGCATGAACTCACAACAAATTACGATAGTACTTTATTCTGGCCTCCATGGCAGAGGCTTCTCTGAACCCCTGAGACCGACTCATCGAACCCCTAGGGTTCGATAGAACCCAGGTTAAGAACCACTGATCTGAGGTAAGGATGATTTCAGTGGCTGAGAACTGCAGTCACGTGGGGCTTCTTCACTCCTGCGTCTGGGATTGGGGAGGGGTTGACTTGAAGAATTCACTGTTCTCTATTCTTGTAGCAGTCACAAGCCAGTCCAAGCCCTTAGGGAAGGGATCTAGATGCTGCCTCTTGATGGGAGAACCGACAAAGAGTTTGCAGCTCTGCTTCGGAAAGCCATGCAACTACGGGCAGCGCATTCTCCAGGACTGGGTAGCCTCAGGAGATCCACAGGTAAAGGGTGACAGTGGAAACCAGGTGAGGATGAGGACATCTGAGGATGTTGTGGGAAACAAAAGAGGGACAAGGAGAGAGCCCCGAGGACATGGTGACTGAGGATCAGTAAATGTTTATAGAATCAATAATTCATTCAAGAATATGACTCTCTAGGTAAACTCTCAGGTCAGAAATTCTTGAGTCTGGCCCCAAACAGTAGAATGATCCCAGTTGACTAAGCCTTTTGGAACCAGACAAGGAACATTTAGAGTCTGCTTCTCAAACTTTAGTGAGCACAAGGATGACTCTAACAGGCTTATTGTAAAGATAAGCTGCTGGGTGCCACTCCCAGAGACTGGAATTCAGTAGACCTGCAGCGGGGTCCAGGAATCTCCCTTTCTAAACAGCTTCCTTTGGCAACATCGCTTCAGGGGCTGGGTGGACAGCCCAGCACGCAGCTACTCACCATAAATGCCAATGGAGAAGTGGCCAGTCTTTTCAAGAAGATGTCCTGCCTCCCAGTCCTGGCTCTGCTACTTTGTCAGATGCCACCCGACATCTGACAGCTTTTTTTTTTTTCTTCTGACATCAATTTTCTTGTCTGTACAATTAGGAGGTTGAGTTAGAGCAATGTTTTCAACATGTGCATGATGGAACAGAAAAATTTCCATGTTAGGTCCCTACCTGCATTAATCCATTTAGCAAATGTTCTTTGAATGTTCGCTCTCTGCTTGCTGGATCCTGGACTAGATACTGGAGATATTACAAAATCAATGATTAATTATCATGAAAGTTACTTCAAGAGAGAAACACAAGAAGGAACAAGGAAGGGAACCCACAACAATGGCTTAACATTTTGCTTTTTAAAAAAAAATTGAATTGAGCCTGACCTGTGGTGGTGCAGTGGATAAAGCGTCGACCTGGGAACACTGAGGTTGCCAGTTCAAAACCCTGCACTGGTCTGGTCAAGGCCCATATGGGAGTTGATGCTTCCAGCTCCTCCCCCCTTTCTCTCTTTCTCTCTCTCTCTCTCCCACTCTGTGTCTCCTCTCTAAAATGAATAAAATAAAATAGTTTTAAAAAAATTTTTAAAAAATTGAATTGAGAGAGAAACATCAGGTTGTTGTTTCATTTATTAATGCATTCACTGGTTGATTCTTATATGTGTCCTGACTGGGGATCCAATCTACAACCCTGGATTATGGAGATGATGCTCTAACCAACTGCACTACCTCGCCAGCGCCAGAGATGGCTCAATTTATTGTGTATGCTGGGCAAACGGTTCCCGGCATTGAAACCACTGACCTCAGTGATCCTCAGGGTCCTTGCCACCGCACAACTTCTGCTCTATAACGTTTTTCTAAGATTTTACTTCTGAGTAGGTCTAAACCGGCAGAATGCAATGACTGGATTTGAAATCTGTCCAAGACCCCAAGGTTCACACCTTCATTCTTGAAAAGAAATTGTAAGGCTCTTTACGAATCAAAAAATGGTCTGTATTGTGGTTTTATGACATTTAAAAAACAGCACTTTAGCCTGGGAAATTGAGTAAAGGAACAGAGAAGGCTGAACCACAAACCTGCTACCTGGAGGAGGCAGCCCCCACCCCACCCAACAGAGCTGGAGGGCAGGGCTCTGGGCTCCCCTATGTGCATGCTGCTGAAGATCAGATGACTGACACTCTCTGAGTCTTCCAGTTTTCATCTGCAGAATGGCCACGTGCTACCTGCCTCTCAGAGTCTTTTCTTTTTTCCCAGAGTCATTTTAAGGAGAAAGATTATATATAAAACAATTACTCAGTGCCAGATACTTAGTAAGCATTCAATAAATGATGACCATCATTAATTTAAGTATCCTTCTTCTGCGTATTATACTTGGCAACATTCCTGCAAATGTTTAATAAATGAGAACAGAAAATTACACAGTTTGGGAGTTTCCAAATATCAGGGATCTGTGAAGCCGGCGGCATCTCTCTGGGGAAGGAAGCCTGTTAACTCTCTCTCTTCAAAAAGTACATGCCCGTGGCAGTGGCCTGAAAACTCTGAATTTGCTTTTTTTTCCCCCAGAGGAGAGAAGTTTATTTTTCTTACCAGTTGAAACCAAGCCTAAATATCTAAATTTGGAATATGCGTTCTATGTTTTATAACAGGGGTCCCCAAACATTTTACACAGGGGGCCAGTTCACTGTCCCTCAGACCGTTGGAGGGCCGCCAGATACAGTACTCCATACACTGACCACCAATGAAAGAGGTGCCCCTTCCGGAAGTGCGGCGGGGGCCGGATAAATGGCCTCAGGGGGCTGCAATTTGCCCCGCGGAAGTAGTTTGGGGACCTCCCTTTTAAAAGAAAGAAGAGAACATCCATCTTACACTATTGAGAAGCAGAAAAAGAGGCCCTGTATATTTTAGGTTAATTTCTCTGTAGTGTTGTAGATTACTAGGTTACCTCTCCTGGAGACTAAACCTGCAACCACCTCTGCCCCCCCCCACCTGCTTTGATAGTTAAAACAACACAGAGAAAGCGTGTGTGCGTGCGTGCATGCATGTGTGCGCGAGACCTCTCTCACCTCGTGGTTTGTGCAGGTGCAGGTCTGAACTTGGGCAAAGCATTTAGCTTCAGCTTAATTATGTCTAAAAATGAGGACAATGATAGCACCCACCCGCTGGGACCACCGGGGGGAGAACGAAGTGATTATCAAATCGGACATCCACACAGAAAGTGCACAGGAAGTTAGCTGTTGCTATTTTTATGTGTACCGATATACTAAATATTTTGGTGTTGACATTTTGAACCGCAGAACTCATAAAATATAAATTGATGTTAGCTTCTTGCACTTAATGATCTGTGCTTAATGATTCTGAAGGTGGCTCCATCTACCTTGAGGTCGTGTTGGAAGCTATGGCTTCAGTTTTAAGAGATGTGACATCTGCTATTAATTTGTGGTGTCGATTTGGTAAAAAAACCATTGAAGCCATCAGGGTGCCTTAGGCCTGCGGTCTACAGCCAGGCATGGAAGAAGGCAGAAGTCCATCAGGCAATAAAATAGCTGACAAGGAAGGATTCAGAATTTCTCCCATTCAAATTAGGTGATAGAATCTGGAGCAACAGTGATTAGGTTTGGCTGCTGAAAGCCCAGACTAGCAGTCACCAGGTAGAAGTGAATCTCTCTCTTTCACAAGTCCCGGTGGACTAGGCTGGCATGGCATTCTGCAGTGTCGGGGACCCAGACTGCTCTGCAGCAGTGCACACCGTCATCACTGTTTGCTTCCTAGTCCACGTTGGCTGCTCCAGCTCCAGCCATCACATCTTAATCCCAGGCATTCAAAAGGAGATATCTTTAAGGACGTCTCCCACAGGAGGCCCACAACTCTGCTGCTTCCATCTCCTCCCCCAGCTACCTCACTGCACGGGGCACTGGTAAAACGTAAGGTTTTTATCCCAGGCCCACGTGCTGAGGGAAATGGGTATTGGGGGACAATTAGCAGTCTGTGCCGTGAGGTTAAAAGAAGTTAGATCACTCAACTTAGATCAGGTCAAGAGTGTAGAAACTAATCCCCACAAGTAGAAGTGTGGATTTGGAGTTGCTTGTTGTCATAGTAACTAGGAAAAAAAAAAGACTGAACATGCCAACTGTCACAATGGGGAAAAAAAATTGTCCTTGCACCTTAGACCTTGTGTGCAGCCAGAAATCTCTGGTTAATAAGCTCATACATTTAGAATGGTATTTGCTTGTGATGATTAAAAAGAAAATGTTCTCCTAGTGCTAAACACTTTTCTACCCAGGGAAAGTTTAGAATTACACAGTGATGGGGAATTGATAACACTTGTGGGGAATCAGCACATGCTTGGTATTTGAAGTATGTGGTATAATAATAAAAAATACGTTTCTGACATATTAGAGACATCAGCTTGATAACACCAATTTAAAATGTCACTAAGTAGTAGTTTTATTTAGACGTAAATTTTCCCTGGGAAATTTAAATAAAATATTAGAGTTTATCATATTTAATTGTTTAGGAGACTCTGGGAGTCTTTAAACCTAGGTGAACGTTTAATTATTGCTTCACTATGCATTCGGAATACCCAGGAGGGGACCTCATGAATTGTTATCTGGGCCCATTGTTTCAAGCTATCTATCTAGGTTTTGTTAAACATTGAAGAAGAGACCCTTTGAAAGTAATTGTTAAACTATATCCATGTTAAGAGATTTGCAAATTGAATACAAAGACCTAAAGAAAATTGGATTTTTAAATTATTTTATAGCAACACATTTTAAAAATCAACCTTACATAGTCTTCTATGACTAAAACCTGCCTAATAATAATAATATAATACAAACTCACACTGACAACTACCACTTTTTCCTGTGTACTTATTCATTTTAAGATAAGAGGACAAAGTGGATAATTCCCTTTTAACTTAGTAACGGGACTCTTTGTATTTGTTTGTTGTTCCCAGTTAAATTTTATGGGGAACCCAAGGTTGTCCTTTGTTTTGAGAAGTAACTCAAGTAGTTTGGGAAGATCATTAGTCAAGGTGGGACCTTCCTCTTCCTGGGTTACAAGGTGACAGGTGTCTCAGGCTAGTCCTGTCACTCATGCCCCTTACCTGAAACCACGGCACTTTATTCTTTTTACCTGGAGCAGAAGGCGTTACTCTCTTGCTTCCCGGTTTTTAGCCTGGTAGTAAAGAGTGCGCATTCAGAAACCAGGTTTTGCGTGTACAAATCCCAGCTCTGTGTGGCCCGGGGTTCATGACTTATCCTCTCTGAGTCTCAGTTTCCCAATCTATAAAATCAGCATCGTAACAGCGTCCTCTTTAGTACTGTTGCAAACGTAACGTACATACATACATATAACACTCTCGGAGACCGACGGAGAATAGGTGCTTACTACAATATATGTTTATTACTATTATTACCTAGTTGATTTTTCCTTCCAGTTATGTGAATAAACCCGTAAGTTGCTGCTGAATTTGTTTCATCCTCTACTTTTAACTATGGACTGTTTCTGTTCTGTTTTGTAGCTGAAACAGCCCTGCTATTTTTTTTTTTTAAAGAAAGATATCCTCAGCGCAGGGGGACGGGGCCCCTTGGATCCCCTGCACCTGCTGCAGCAGCTTAAGGTCACCTGTGTCGAGCAGGGGCCACCAGCAGTGGCAGCTGTCCTGAGGTCTCCTCTTGGCCCGTGCTCTGCGTTCCTTCTTTAGTTACACCTGCGGTTCCGGCCATCAGGGTCATGGGCTGAACAGCGACCTCAAATCTGGACAAATATCCAAGGAAGGTTTGTGATACTCACAAGAGTTTCTTCTTGTTCAGACAGAGAAATAAACTCACAATTTTACCATCTACTCCATAAGAGTCGATCTGAGTAGGAGGAGGAAGAGGAGGAGGAGGAGGAAGAGGAGGAGGAGGAGGCAACCATCCCCATGATCTCAGGACCACCTAGATGCTCCATCGAACCTTCCGCTCTCTCTGTCCTGCCCCCCTCTCATCTACGGATGAAAGTGACACCCTCAGCGTGGCGTGCAGACCTTCCAGAAGCGCCCTGGGCTGACTCTCCGTCCCTAGTCCTGCTCCTCCTCCCTTCTCACCGTGTTTTGTTCCCTAAGTACCAGTTTCTGCTCTTTCCGGTGGATTTCATGCTCTCCATGTCTCTATTTATTTATTTATTTATTTTGCATTTTCTCCCTTCTTGCCAGCTTGTCCACGTGGCTCTCACCATTCATCCCCAAGCCTCAGGTCGCACCCTGTCCTCCCTAAAACGGCCCCTGACTTGGCTACACATGCTGCGAAGTGGATTCCCCTGCAGCTTATTGCTATACACACAGGCCCAGTTTTGCATTTATTGGATGTGATCTCCTTGCGGGTAGGCTGCGTGTCTGCATCGTTTGATGCCCGCTGCCAGCCTGACCCCAGAGCTGGTGACCCTGTGTGTCAGGCTTCCCCAGACCACTCTGTCTGTCTCTGCTGTGCTGTCCCTCCCTTGCCTGGCTGTTGTTAGTGCGTTATCCCAGCTGGAAATAGGTTGTTGGGGGGAACCCTGGCTCAGTTGCTGTATCCCCGCCCGTTAACTCTGCTGCATGAGGCAGAGACGTCTACCTTGTTCCCTACTGGGTCTCTTGTGTGTAATAGGAGAGGGTTAAGAAGTTAATCAAGTAACTATGCGTTAAGCAGAGTCATAAGCCCATCCACTTACCTATCTGCATATCTATCAGTCCAAGCCTGCTGTGCCTGCAATAAAGCGATCTCCGCCGAACAGGTGGACTGTCATGTTCTGCTTGCCCGAGACCGGGGGCTGTCTGAGCTTCCCAGAGAAGTAGAAACACAGTACTGGGAATCTGTAGATGTCACGGTTTGGCGTCGAGATGAAATGATTGTGATAGTCATGAGCAATGAATCTGGTCCTGCGATACCACAGCGAAAAGAAAGCATGTCAGTGTCACTGTCTGGGGACAGTGTGACAATGTCAAAATAAACTCACAGCAAATGCTGTTAGCTCAGGCTGCAGGGAAATGTTTGGACTTCTGCAGACACAAACAACGTCCAAGACAGGGAGATGACATCAGCAGTGGATGGCTCTCTCTCCCCTCCCCCAACTCTGCACCCCAGTGACGTCTCAGCCTTGACCCCTTTCAAACCTACAGAACAAGATCAAAGACTCAGCATCTCCTCCACTGCCCTCTCCTCGAAAATGAAAAGAGAAGCCATAGCTTGTTTATGTTGTGCAACAGTTTTTTAAAATAAAATATGACGTGTTTTGTGGTAACACATGAACAACAACTTGCAAAAGAAAAATAATTTTTATACCCAAATCAAACATTTATCCATCAAAAACAGTCGGGGAAACTGAAGTAGCCGCACGGAACCCTGAGCGGGGCAGCCGCCCTGTGCCGGGCTCAACATGTGAAACGAATAAATGAGTTCTAATCCACTAGGTAATTTCCATTCTGAATGGGTTCTTCCTTCCTCTTCCAGAACCTCATACCACAGCACATGTTTCAGTCCATGCCAGCTCATACGTATGCCTGAGATCACTGGGAGACCACTGAGTCCCCCTTTCTATTGTGGCCCGTCAGGTACACAGCAGGACATCCATTCAATGATCTACAAATTGCCAAGAATGCAGCCAGCCCCAGCGCTCACACTGTGAGCACCAAAGCTTGGCTCTCTGCAGCCACTCTTCGTCGGTGGGCCCTGGACAGAACCGTACGGCATGGAGAGCCTTCCCTTTCTCATCCGTGAAATACAGAAGAAGTCACCCCAACCTCACAGGGCTCTTAGGAAGATGCATCATGGCACGATTTACACAAATCTTAACACTAATTAGGTAGGATCTTAGGACAATCTATGACCCACTACGGTGCTGGATCCCTGGATCCGTGTTAGCACTCAGATTATCGCTAGATGATCAGGATTTGACCAATCAGATGTGTATCCGTTCAGACCTTTCTTTTTGTTACTGAAGAAACTGTGGCCCAGAGCAACTCACTGACTTCCTCGGAGTCCTGCACTCAGATCAAGGGGGGTTGATTTGCATGCTTTATAACCTCATACATAAGCGTGGTGATCTATCAGACACTGTTCTAGGTGTTGGACAACTGTCAGGATATTTAACCTTTGCAGGAAACCGATGCTGTGAGAATTGCTACCATCTGCATTTTATGGATGAGGAAGCTGAAGGCTCAGTTGCAGGCGTGTCATTCATGGGAGAGAATGCGAGCCCGGGGAGTTAGCTGTAAAGTCTGTGCATGAAACCACTGTTCTGGGTTCTGGTCCTGGAGTACTCCTCACTTTGCTTTCATACCCATCTGTATATCTAACGTTCTCTCTCCCTCGCCCCTCCCTCCCTCCCTCCCACCTTTCAGCTATCCTAATTAATAATAATGAGAGTGCAATTACTTTTTCTTAGAATCCCACTGAGCAAAGCGTGCTTGTTCCTACTGAGTGTAGCAGAGAGAAGAACTCCAAAGGAGCCGGGAGAAAGGGGAGAAGAGATGCAGGCAGGCAAGGCGGGGGCTCACACTGGAGAGTGTATTGCTGAGCTGGTTACCACTGTCACATGAGCCACTGCACCAGGGGACAGACTGGTGGGGGCGGGGAGGAGAGAAGGAGAGCGTGTTCAGTGGCTCCCACTCATAAGTCAAAGGTCTGGTCCATGGGGCAGTCACTGTCCTTCACTTCCTGGGCTGCCTGTGCAGAAAGCCCGGGAGAGGCTTGTCCTGGTGGTGGTGGGGGGCTGGGGACTGCAGGACTGGGGTGGAAGCATGGCTCTGGGTACGGAGAAGGGAGCTGTGAGGACCTGGGGAAAGGTTCTATTCCCAAAAGGTTTTATTCCCAGTTTGTAAGCAATGCCCCTGCTTCAAGACAGCACCAGGAGCTGACAAATGCTCTCTTCTTTTTTTTTTTACAGGGACAGAGAGAGAGAGAGTCAGAGAGAGGGATAGATAGGGACAGACAGACAGGAACAGAGAGGTGAGAAGCATCAATCATCAGTTTTTCGTTGCCGTTGTGACACCTTAGTTGTTCATTGATTGCTTTCTCACATGTGCCTTGACCGCGGACCCTCAGCAGACCGAGCAACCCCTTGCTGGAGCCAGCGACCCTGGGTCCAAGCTGGCAAGCTTTTTGCTCAAGCCAGATGGGTCCACGCTCAAGCTAGCAACCTCAGGGTCCCGAACCTGGGTCCTCCGCATCCCAGTCCGACGCTCTATCCACTGCGCCACTGCCCGGTCAGGCCAAATGCTCTCTTCTTTACCGTACTGTGACAGAGGCCACTTAAGTATAGACAAGACTTGATACTTTTGATAAAGCACAAGGTAAAAAGAACGACCACTCACAAAGCACCACTTGGGTGCCGTACACTCATTAGAATATTGTTAAAATATATCATGCATCTGACCAGTGGTGGTGCAGCGGATAGAGCGTCAACCTGGGACGCTGAGGTACCAGGTTTGAAACCCAAAGGTTGCCGGCTTGAGAGCATGGGATCGTCCACATGACACCATGGTTGCTGGCTTGAGCAAGGGGTCACTGGCTCGGCTGGAGCCCCACGGTCAAGGCACATATGAGACTAAGGTGCCACAACTGAGTTGATGCTTCTCATCTCTCTCCCTTCCTGTCTCTCTGTCTCTCAATAAAAAAAAAAAAACAACAAAAAAAAGAAAACAAAACAAAAATAACATACACACGCACTTTAAACCCTGACCTGCCGCGTTCTGTTTCTACAACCCTGACAGAGTCATTTTATCTCCTGAGCCTCTGTGTCCTGATCCGCAGAATGAGGGGAACCCCCTCCTTGACAACGGTCTTGTGAAGAGCAATCAGCCCCCGCATGGAACATGCAGGGTGGGGCAGAAGTAGGTTTAGAGGTGTCCGCCTGGAAACAAGTACCATACTTAATAAATAGTAACACAGGAATGAACTCTGGGTTTCCTGTACACTCAGCTGTAAGCCCACTCTTACCCCACCCCGTGTGTCAACACGAGGGACACAGTGCAAGGGTTCATGCTCCTTTTCTTCCCGTCCTCTCTGAGAACTTCTTCACTTCCAGTCACACTCATTTGAACTTATCTGGCCATCTCCCAACCGGCGGGGACAAAATGCCCCACCCCCTGCCCTTTGCATGAGCCTTGGGGGGTGTACACACCCTTGTGTTTATCAGGACATGTGTCTGTTCTCCTCCCGAGTCATTTGAGGACGACGTTTCTGGGTTGACCTCTGTGTCGCCGCCCCAAAACCCAGCACAGTTTCTGAAAATGGAGGTGCTATGGATAAATACCCAGGAATAACAAGCGAACAACAGAACACAATACTTTTTGGTCCATCATGGGAGCTCGATGATGACTTGGGGACTCGGGGTTTGACTAGCTGAGCTCTGGGTTGATCTCTAGGGGAGCTTAGTTGAGACAAATTATTATTATTATTATTAATTATTATTATTATTTTAGCTTTTCTGTGCTCAGTTCAATTCAGCCAACATTTTATTTACATTCACAATGAGCCTGAAGTGGGGAGAGGCCGGGCCTGATGCTCACAAAGAATGCATAGCCCTGCCCTCGTTTCTGGAAACATCACACCCGGCTCATCAAAACCCCGGCACAAATGAGCCACGTAAAAAACACTTAATGAATACCTGTTTGTTCATGTCCTTGGCCCAGATGAACAACTCGGCAGCAAGGAAGTAATGGGCTCGAGAGCAGAAGCAGCCGGGCGCTTGCTTTTACGCACGCACATACACTGTGTTTTCCAGGTTCGAGAGGAAGCAATCTCATTTCAGATAGCATGGACATCATGGGTCGGCCTGCTCCTTCCACTGGGTTTTTTTTAAAATAGCTTTAGGACTGCTTTCATCACGGTTTGCAAGAGAACATTCGATACAACCAGGAGGGACTTGCTGTGCACGTCCTCCTATGAGGTCAGGGGCAATCTAGATGGAGTCTGCCCTCCTACCCTCTCGGTCCAACAGCTGGCCTGGCGTTCGGTTCCCCAGAAGCCATTGACCTCCTCCGAATCAGTGATGACCAGGCACAGCAGGACTCGGAGGCAGGCAGGAGGCTGATGTGCCCCACGCTCCGTGGTGACCAGCGGTAGTCCAGAACAGCGCACGTAAGCAAAATCTAACAGGAACCGCTTTCGGGGAAAGGAAGTGCTGCTTCCAGGAGGCTGTCTGAGCTCGTATCGACAGGTGACAGACAGGAGCTGCCCCCGCTGCAGACCCATTCGTCCCTCCCCGCCGGAGCACAGGGAGGATGAAGTCAGCAGCCGAGTCTGAGAAGACAGGGGGAAAGGATGTATGTGGAACCATGCAGGCCACACACGTCGTCAGGGTGAGACTCGGTGAATTGTTACTTGCACGTGCATCCGTGTCCTGAGATGCTCCCTCCGTCGGACAGAACGACGCTCCTGCACCCTGGCACACTCCAGTAAATCTCTCCATTTTTGTTCCTCTCCACCCGCCATCTATGGCCCATACCTCCTTACTTACAGAAATAAAAAAAAAAAAACCTATGAAAGTGAGCACTGCCTGACCAGGTGGTGGTGCAGTGGATAGAGCGTTGGACTGGGACACAGATGACCCAGGTTCAAAACCCCGAGATCACCAGCTTGAGCGTGAGGTCATAGACATGAGCCCAAGGTTGCTGGCTTGAGCAAGGGGTCACTCACTCTGCTGTAGCTCCCCAGTCAAGGCACATATGAGAAAGCAATCAATGAACAACTATAGTACAGCAACAAAGAATTGATGCTTCTCATCTCTCTCCCTTACTGTCTATCTGTCTCTGTCTGTCCCTCTCTCTGTCTCTCTCAAAAAAATAAAATAAAATAAAGAAAGTGAGCATCACACTGGGAATTAGAAGTGGACTGGAAAATTACTGCCAATTTATCGCTGCTCTTGTTGTTATCATTTTTTTCCCACCAGCCATATATTGATTGTAGTCAATAATATGATAGCCATTTATGAAGACTTTCAGACACACCCAACTATGGGGAATGAAGTTTTCAAGAAATCATAAAGTCCTGCAGCCCACAGCCCGGCCCCGCCTCGCCCGGATTTCTCCATGTTGAAAGACACCCTTGGAGACTGCAGGGATAAGAGGGAAGATGACCAAACGTGAGGGTCAGTCCTATTCCAGATTGGGCCACTAATGAGTCATGTGGCCCTGGGCCAGCTGGGCTGCCCCCTGGAGCCTCCCCATCCCTGACACCTTGGGAGGGATGTTGGCTTTGACTTTCTCTGGGCTTTCCAGGTGATCATGGCTCAACCCCCAAGATGGCCCTGGCCTGGCTCCTTCCAAATCCTCAGACAGAGTGGGGAAACTGGAAGTCTGTGCAATTTCAAAATGTTGTACCTGCTGGGTGGGTGCAGCCTGTAGCTCAGGCAGTGGTGGCCCCTGTGTGAGAAGAAACTCCCCACCCGCTTGGGAGGGGTGTCGTACTTCAGCAGAGCACACACGTGGGCCAGACGCGGCTGGGTTGAAATCCAGGCTGCCGACCGGACCCCTGGGTGTGCGCTGGGGTTTCCGTATTTGGTTTTGACTCCGTCACATTGATTCAGCAGGTCCGCACAAAAGTAGTTTGTTGAAAGCAGTTGTGCTCAAGCCCCTCCCAGCTACACGTGAGCTTGGTGGTCCCCGCGGAACTGTGGGTGCTCTCCTAAGCCTCTGCCTCCTCCCCAGTGAGACGGGGCTGGGGGCTGCCTTCCTGGGCTGTTGGGAAGACCGAGTGAGGCCATTGGTGATGGTGGCTTGGCTCAGTGCACATGTGACACAGGGCTGTTCCCAGGCCAGGCCCCTTGACCAGGTCAGCACGCCCTTCTCAGAAACATAAAAGCTACCCTTAGTTTGCGGGCCATGAACAAAAGTCCGCCATGGGTGGGTTTGACCCATGGGCCACTAGCTACTGCATTTGGTATCCGAAGGAGGCATTTACCTTTCAACATTTTCAGTTGTTCTTGATTGAATTTTATGCAGGAGAACGCGTGTGCGTGCGTGCGTGTGTGTGTGTGTGTGCGTGCGTGTAGATTTATAAGGTTCATGATATTCGTGACCTCTATCCCTCAATGCCTCACCCTACCTATAGTCAAAATACAATTCTTTCACCAAAATATAAGCCCTCTCTCATACTGTCTGTATGCGACGGGCCAGACATCCAGTATTTTACTTCCATTATCTCATTTAACCATGAGCATCATTCTCCCCATTTTATAGGGGAGACTAGAAAGGCTCAGAGTGGACAGGCAATTTACCCAATGTCAACCAGCATATTATTTTGGCTCTCTGACCCTATAGCCCTGGGTTTTCAGAGCTGTTCTCTCCCACCCTCTATCTTTCCTAGCTTATCCCTTGGGTCCGTCCCCTCCTGGGTCCTGACCCACCAGCTGTCACGCCCTCCGCCCCTGCCCCTGCCCCTGCCCCCAGCCCATCATGAACGGGGGAGAAAGATTCTGCTTGGTTTTATCTACACTATGCTGAGCCAGGTGCCTCTTCTCTCCTGGCTGTCTCTCAGCCCAAAATAGTTGAGAAAGGAGATCCAATAAGGACCTCAGCCGAACCCAAAACATCCCCAAAGAAAAGCAGGCTGTATGCTCAGGCAGTCCTGTTCCCAAAGCCGCCTGGGGAGAGACGTCGAGGTGGCATCAGCTCTGCTCTTTGTGGACGAGGGCAAGAGCCAAGGCCACCGGGGGGGGGGGGGAGGCACACAGGACTTTTGGGTTGTTGCATAAGCTTCCCTGTGCTCTGAGGTCAGGGTAAGTCTGACATTCTAACAAACAAGTGATTACAGAAGAGCTGCTGTGTGATGTATGTCACAAATGATAACAGGGTAAATGCACCGCCCGATGTCCTATTGATCTCCTTGGGAAGTGAAACGTTTTGTCTTGCCAAAGGTTTTAAAGTCAGCCGTTGGCTGGGAGGCAAAGCAGTTTATAAGCCTGCGAGTCAGGTGATACTTTGAAAAGTTTGCGATGCTCTGCGGTTGGTGCTGCGCTTAATAAGGATGACTGTGGCAACTATAATCTGTGTTTCCGAAGATCCTCTCGGGGAGTCTGAAGTGATACCCCGGAGACAAATGTCTCCCACACTGTGATGGGTGTACAGCTCCCCCAGGGGTCTTGTTAGAACACAGGTGGTTATCCAGCGGGTCCTGACCGAGGCCTGAGATGCCGCACTTGGAGCGAGCTCGCGGGGGTGCAGAGGCTACTGGACCACGGGCCACACTGCGAGGAGCGAGCCTTTCTGCAACCACATCCCAGGGCCGTGCCTTGAAACGACCTCTAGAAGTCCCACGTTGTCCATGGGTATCATCTTGGGCAACACATTTGCCCCTCAGAGGCTCGGTGTTCTCATCTGTACAATGGGCTGCAAGGACTCGGCGGCACCGTGTGCCACCCTCGGACCCCACGGCCGGCACAGAGTGGCTCTTTGATGAAAGGGGCTGCGGACAAATGCTCGTTTCCCTCTTCCTCGTGGCGCCAAACATTTAATGAGACGTATTTTCCACTTGGCCTTGCAGCTTCACACCTGTCAGGTAATTAATCATAGGCATCCCTGCGGCCACAGAGAAGCACTTGCCTTTCTCAGATCATCCACTCTTTTAAAAGAGTCACTCTTTTAAACAGACAAAAAATGGCTCTGTGGCCGCTGCCCTACCACCTGACCTCTTGCTTTTATGAGGGGAGTGTTTGTGGACACTTGGGGACAACCTGAACAACCAGAATCTTGAGAAAGACCCGGAACAAACAACAGAAAGTCACCCAACAAACCCCACTTCCTGCAGCCAGGCTGGTGTCCTGGAGGCAGACGTGGCCTGGGGAACAATACGTGGCTTTTTCTGAGAGCACAGAACTCAGTACAGCGGGAGTGGGAGGGTCTAGGGGCTTGGGAGAGACTTGGACTGGACAGTTCAATTTTGTTATGTTCACGACCCATCCCCGAGTCGCCCCTCTGACCCAAGCTCGGGCCTTAGCTTGGGGAGTCGGTGTTAAATTCGGACAGGGCTTCCCAAAGAAGGTGGGGAGCACTTGCTAAAATCAAATTCCGAGGCCCTTTCTAGAAGCCTTTGGGCAAGGTCTGAGGACCTCTAGAGAGGCAGGGCTGAGTTTGATGTCACCGGGGATGGATGAGACAGGCAGGTACAGAGGCATCACCTCCTCAGGGCAGGTGCCTTGTCTGTAGCCGAATGCAGAAGAGGTGCCTCCCAGCCCGGCTCAGGGGGACCCCCCGTGGGGGCGACGCCAAGCTGGGTCTTGCAGGTCAACGTGCACCTGACAGGAGATGACGTGTGAGGTTGTGAGGTGACGAGGGTGAGCAGACTGTTTTGGGAAGAGGGGAGAACAGAAGTGGAGACAGGAAGCCCCGGGGCTGGCAGAGATGGGGGGGGGAAGCTCAGCACTGCTCTGTGCAGGGCTGGGTGGTGACATGGGGCTGGAGATGGCGGGGATAGCCGGATCATGGAAGTTCCACAGGGAGCTGACCCTTGACCCTGCAGCTTTGGGAGGCGCTGGAGGGTGTTAGCAACGGTGCAGTGTTATCTGCCGCGGGTTTGGGATGGACACCGTGGCGACAGTGGAGAATGTGTGCAGGGACCCTGGAGCAGGGCAATCACCGAGGATGGAGTCCATGAGAGGGCCGAGAGGGAGCTGGTCCTCCCAGGGTCGGTGGGAATGGGGCCACGGGGCTGGGGAACTAGCAGGGCACCCATTGGATTTGGGTGGCATGAGGGAGACATAGGATGGGCTTTCAGGTGTCTGGGGGAGCATGGCACCACTATCCGAGAGACAGAGGAGGGAGCTGGCACCGTCCTGCCTGGCCTTCCGAGCCCTCCTGACTTGATACCAACACAGAAATTAAACCCTTAGAGGTTGGCCCACACCGGTTGCCTTTTGAAAATAAATTATGTTTAATGTTGCAGGGACTATGACTCAAGCTTCGCTTAGAAATCAGCTCCCAATATGTCAAAGTTGACCTTCGAACCCATCCGAATGAAAGAAGAAGAGGGAGTTCAAGTGGTAAGCCCTCAGACCCTGCCAGACAAGCTCCCATGATTGTCTCTGCCATTCCTGCCCTGTGCCAGTGCGCTCAATAATCTCCCCTCCTGTCCCATTGTCATCTGTATGATGGGGAGGTCTCCCAACCTGCAGCCTGGCCATACATGTTAGACGAGATGGTAACTAGATTCCTAAGCCACCCCTTGTCCCCTCTGCAGAACACCGGTGGGACAACAGTGGCTTCTCAAAGACCAACAACCACTTAGTGGAAGAGTGAGGTCTGAGTCAGGTCTTCCTGTCCCAGTCCTGAGCTCCCGCCACTCACGTTGGGACCCCTGGGGGCCTCCTTCTCTGTCTTAGTTCCCTTCTTCCAGATCTCGATGACCTGAAGGGCCCCAAAGTGTTGCTTTGAGAAGTGGAACATTCCCCAGGTGGCTTTTCCAGAATTTCTGCAATCAGGTGTCTTTGTGGGATTTCAGGGCGGTAGATACAGGCCAACACCATACACACCTGGCCTGACCCAGAGGTTGATGGGACTGTTGAGAGCTTCAGTGTGATGAGGCCCTTGGACAAACAGGGCCAGTCAATAAAAGCAAACATATTTAACTGCTTGCCCACACAGTGGTAATAGCACCTTGACCAAATCTTCCCTCAGTAGCTAACAAACTTTAGCAGCTGTGTTCAGATACAGCCATGCATTTCCCCAGTGCTTCCTGAGCACCTGCTCTGAGCAGGCGGAGCCCAGGAGCTTTCCCGTCAGTGTCCTCCCCGAGGCCCCCACACCTGCGAACAGGTGAGGCGATGACCACTTCAGTTGAGGAAGCAGTTTAGAGCTGAGCAAACAGGCGGCGTGGCCAGGACGGGGAACCGGGCTCTTTGGCTCTGTGTCTGGTGTCCTGCCCACCACGGTAAACTCCTCCGCTGCCACAACTGACTGCTTGTGCAGGCCGTGTTGATTTTACTTCAACTCGGCAGTCTCCGAAGTCACTTCCTTGACTGACACTGTCTCCATTTAATTACACTGTGGTCAGACTGGTTATTCCTGTGCAGACGTAGAAGCGCTGGTGACCTCGTGTCTCCCCAAAGCTTTCAGCTTCAAGAGTGGCCGTTTGAGTTGGGGGCTGATGCCCTCTTCCCCACATCTGAACCTGCAGGGCTCTCTTGGCAGAGAGAGAAGATGAAGCTGGACGTGGTAGGGTAAGATTTTAGCGGATGCCATGTCCTGCGAGGGCACAAAGGTTCAGTGGCCGAGCTGGGCTAGGACCTGATTCTGACACCAGCTAAGTGAGTGGCCTCTGACATCCGCGTTGGCCTAGTGTCTCCAAGTGTCTATTCCCAGCGCTGAGGACGGGGCTGCTGACAAAGGCTCTCATGAGGCATGCCCCATTCTAGAGAGGTTGAAGAATAGTGCCCCCACTGGGAACTATGTTTGCTCTCTGCTCTCCGCTCTCGACCTCAGACACCAGGAACCCTGCTGTGTGGCCAAGCATGTGGCTTCCTGAGCCGGGATGCTGGGGCTCATGTCCAAGCAGTGTCCTTGAAGCAGTTCAATTCATCTGTCTCAGTGTCCTAATCTAAAGATAGGGATGGTAACAGGGCCTCACAGCTGTTTTTTGGGAATTAAATCTATGCAAAACACAGCTCTTTTGGCCAAAGAGTGGAAGCCGAGAACGCCGGTAGAAAGCTGGTTGCTGTATGGTGTGGTCCAGAATTTTAAGACAAGAACGAAGTCCTGTTCATCAAAACGCCAACGTGGAACAGGTCTGGCTCAGGTCCCATGCACAGGGTTGCTGCGAGTGCTGGAGGAATTAGTGCAGGAGACAGCGCTTCGTCAAGTGCGAGATGCTCTACAAATGCAAAGGGAAGGTCAGTGTTTGCGGGTGTCGTCACTGCCATCGGAGGGCTGGGTCCATGTCATGTCATCCTGGCACAAAAGGGAAGCCAAGCCACCCCCAGAGCTTGGTTCCGTATGGGGCATGCCCCTGGGTTCCCTGAGTGCTTGCTGAGTCATGTGTCTGCCAGGAGGGGCTGATTTCATTGATGGGTTTCCTGACTGCTTGCTGAGTCACATGTCTGTCAGGTGGGACTGGTTTCCTGAGGCTCTGTCCCCGTGCAGTCAGTGTGGAGGGAACTATTGCAGGTGAGCTGCCGCTTCTTGGGCTGATGACATGCACCTGTGGACAGCGTCCCGCCAACTTCGGGGCCTCAGCAGTGTTCCCCGACGATGCCGTCGCCTGCCAAGGGAATCCCAGATGTCGCCAACCCTTTTCTGCGAAGGAAAAAAAAAAGTGGTTATCTATTTGCCAGAGTCTTCAGCTAGCATTTTAAATGTGCAGCTTGCCATGATTGTGAGAGGGACTGGAAATCGGATCATCTCCCGAAATTTTCTCCCTACTCTCTCTTGGTGTTTGTGTTTGCACAATGTCCTTCAATTAAACGTGAAATCAAATCACGTTCCCCTTGAGTGGTCATTTTAATATTTGCAAGTTTCCTGGGAAGGAAGAGTTTTTAAAGGAGCAATTGCTTCTGGGAGTTTTCTCCTGCCTCCACAGGGATGTTCTTAAATGTCAGGAGTGTCTGGTTACAGGCCTGAGGCACAGCGTGGGCCACCCTTGGTCCCTCCAGTGTGCCTTCCTGGTGGTGGCTCCAACCCAGACACAGTCGCGTTCTCTAAGTAGCCTAGCCTACGCAGCAGCTGGTTATATCTGATCTTGTTCCGGGTCATCTCCTGTGTTGGGGACAGTCTCCCCCACATGGCCCTTCCTGCTCCATCCGAGACTCTGAGCAGGATGTCTCCTCTTGTATTCTTTCCCCTGGACCCATCCGCGGTTCTCTGGTCTGAGCATCCTGGTTTTCCTCTGGCACCTCCCTGCGGGTGAGTGGTCCCTGCGTCTCCACAGCACAGAAGCTGCCCGTCCTCTGCGGTGTCTCAGCTGCGCTACTCTGCATGCCCTGCCCCTCTGACATTCTCTCCTTCCCTTCCCGGGCCGGGCCGAGCGAGGCGGCTCCTGCTGCCCGCAGAGCTGCCAAGCCCTTGCCTGCCTCGGAACCCCGGGACAACCGGCTCAGGCCTCTGAGTCTTTGCTCCACAAACGTGGTCTCCTTTTCCGGGAGACCTTTCCCGACCGGCCACCCTTTTGAATGGAGCGACCAGGTGCCCCTTTCCCTGGTGCTCCCAGCACTTGTGCTTACTTACTGCATGCTCCCTCTCTGTTTTCCTGATCTGCAGGCTCTCCAGGGCAAGGTGTTTGTGTTCTGTACGTTCTGTCCTGATGCGGCCTCGTCACGCAGAGCAGTGAGTGCCTGGCTCACAGTGCTCCTTAACGAGTGTTCTGGAGTGACTGTAGCTTGGGAAGGGCTGATATGTCCCCTTTGTCCTTCTCCTGACTGCAGGGATGTCCTCGTACCCCAAGCCTGCCCAGGCAGCATCTCCTACCCCCTTGGAAGAAGCAGGGGTTGGCCCAGGGCGGCCCAAGCCCCGGGCCATCCCAGTGACAGCCAGACCAGGAGCTGCTGAGAAAGAACCTCTCCCCTTCTCTGGAATTGTGGAGATAGGTAGAATGTGGGGTCCCAGTTGCAAGAGGACCTTTGACCATTATTTAGGGAAATGTGCCCAAGAGGAAACTTATGAGAGGAAAGCAAAGCCCAGAGACAAAGAGAGACCTGCCTTGGGCCCTTTAAACAGGCTTATTTGTCTAGTAAGGCTCCTGGGACCTTGTCTACTAAGGTTCTTCAATACCTGAACCTCTACCTCTGACTGTGTTGACTTGGACAGATGAAATTGCTCTTTTGTTTAAACCTAGGTGGTGAGCTGGGATGAAGCCCTTTGTAACAGAAGGAGTCAGGCTGAGTTTCAGTTAAAGTGCTGTCTCCCAAGGGAAACTCTCCTGGTCCTCCTGGAAGACCGGGTGCTTGTCCTTCCCGCTCTCTTGACTGGAACATGGCCCGTTTCTGCTCGATGGCCGCAATGTGTTGTTGGCCTATCCGGTCCCCACCCATCCTGGCATTCCTGGAGGAAAGGATCACATGTGAGTCATTTTTAGACATTCCATCCTAAAATACAGTCAGGTACCTAGATAAATATTGGTTGAAGAAACGGTGCATAGAAGGGAACGAGCTCGTTCCCTTGCCCTGTAAGTTTCAGGTAGGTGTGCATCTGTTTTCAAACAGAGGTGACCCGAACCCCTTTCCTGGCAGACCCTCCGTGGGCCTCCCCAGACGTCTCCAAGAGAGACCTCTTCTCCTCTTCTCAGGGGATGTCTCCGAGCGCGTGTGTGACATCTTGAAGAGCAGACCCTGAACAGGCTGACCTGAAGGCTTTATTCTCTACCAGACACCAGCTCATGTCACCTAGAGAAGTATCATTTCAAACAGATTAAGTTTGGCAAACTGAGCTCAACAGTGAATTAGAAATTCCTTTTGATTTGAAAAAAAAAAAAAAAAAGAAGAAGAAGAAAAAAAAACCTTTGGCCAAGGTCTGGAATGAGCTGATGCTGGTGAGCCAACTTCCTCGGGCTTCCTGGAAAACAGTGAGCAGACAATGGAGGGGACGTGGGGGGAGAGGGGGCCGGGAAGTGGGGGGGATAGCAAGCCAACCTTCACCTTTCCTGAGGAGATGTATTCCCCAAATCACACATGCTCTTGGAGTCAGATCACTTGTATTCACCCGCCGTCAATGTTCCCATAGAAATAATGCATCTTTCTATAATCTGTTTCTCACAATGAGACATGGAGAGTATCTTCATCTACTGAATGAAAACGTATGAACTATTGGTCTCCCTGAATCGCAGACGGTGCGTGTATAAGGAGCGCGTGGAGATCGTGAGCGGGTGTCATAAATACACAACCCCGTCTGCTGACGTTTATGGGCGGCACGCTGTGTGCCGCCGGGCTCTGGGGTGATCGCTCGCTTTACGTTAGTGAGTGCACTGAAGTTTCGCACCTGCCCCACGGAGCAGAGGCAATGCAGAAGCTTCCCACGGGCGCTTCTCAACACAGAGCCTTTTGGTCAGGGCACATAGAGGAGCAGATCGATGTTCCCATCTCTCTCTCTCGCTCTCTCCCTTCCTCTCTCTAAAACCAATACATTAAATAAATAAATAAATAAAAATAAATAAACATTCTATGGAAACCCCAACATATAGAACAGATGAACGTGTGGCTATCTGGTTGTGGCAAACCTGCAAAATTCTCCCTCCGCCCTTCCCACAGCAACCCCCTCCATGTGGAAGAGGCAGACGCAAGGGGTCCTGGACGCCCCGGCTGGGCAGCTCATTGCTTGCCAGACGTGTGATTCGGGGTAAGTGGCTTAAATCTCTTAACCCCAGTTTCCTTACCTCTGATGCCCACCCCACCCTCCTGCAAAAAAAAAAAAAAGTTAATTGTGAGAATTAAATGAAATAATGTGTTTTTAAAAATCCTATCTCAGTGTCTGGAACAGAATAGGTACTCAGTACTGATGATCTGACTTGGATTCTGTTCTCAGCTGGGTTCGCTGGAGGCAGCCCCTGGAAGAATTCACGTGATGGTGTTTGCATAAAATCATTGGCGTGGTTGTGGAGAAGAGCGTCTGGGGACAGGAGGAAGCCAAAGCAAGACTGTGATGTCAAGCACTGTCCCACAGAGGGTGACTTCAGCTCAACCCCGCAGGGGAGCTCGGGGGATTGTGCAAGTCATTCTTCAGAGCTGTCCTGCCCAGGGGCGACGGAGCTGGAGTATTGATCCTCCTGCATCCATCAACTCAAGGCTGTTTCTGGGCACTGTGCTGTCTGCACAGCACAGCCATGTGGGCTCCCGCTGCCTCCGGGCAGCCCTCCAAGGCGTAGCGGGGTGATGCAGGTCCTGTTGGGAGCTGTTGAAACTGAGAGTGTGCTAGGAGCCAGGGGCCTTGAATGGTAAAGTTTCCCTGGGGGCGAGGGGTGTGGGTAGGCCCCAACAGTGGCTGCTCCAACACCCTAACATGCTGTGATCTGTGCAAGAGGCAGGCTGCATGCCTCATCTGTGCTCATCTGTGCCTCTGCTGGGTTAACCTGAAGGGCAAGGTGCGGTCAGCCCCTGCTCCCTTGGCTTCTGGCCTTCCCTTCCTGGAGGGGCTCACCCGGCAACAAGATGGAAGACCTTGTTTTCCCAAAGCTCAGAGCCTCAGTCCCACGGCACTGGAGGCCGCCTGTGCCTTCTGCTGTGGACTGGAACCAGGAGGGAGCCCATTCCCAAAGGAGGTGTGCCCAGAGGACAGTGACAAGACCACCCAGGAGTGCTGTGCTCATTGAGATGAGATTGTGCTGGAGGCCCATCCGCATGTGGCATGGTGCTTTGCTCACCCCCGCTTTGTGAGGCATCTCGGGCTTCTCAGTCCCATTTCCACACAGAAACCCTGATGCTTGGACAGGTTGTACGACTTCCCAGCGGTCTCAGAGCCAGTCAAGGCTAGAACAGAAACTTTAGGACTGAATTTTCAGAATTCACCTCGCCACCTTGCCCTTCGATTAACCTATGAGTTCTGGGAGCTGAGAGGGAGACGGTGGTGGCATTGCTAATTGGAAAGAGATGTCGGGGGGAGGCTATTTCCAAAGCTGGACATCTGTATGTGCCACCCTGGACCTTGTCCAGCTGCCCAAAGCTGGAAGCAAATGAGACTTCAAGGAGGGACAGTCTCTTTGGTCCACTGCATTAACCTATGTCAACTCATTGCCCATGCAATGCCACGCCGCGGTCTCGAAGCTCTAACACACTCACAAGCAAGGACGTCACCCAAGGGAACGTTCCAAGAACACATGCAGATAAACTTGTCCTCCAAACCTGTCCCTAATACTAATCAGCCCCACAATGTCTCCAAGGGGCTTGTCTGGCAATTTAGAACCCAGTGATGAGCTCTGGCTCTCCCTGGCCTCGGAGATCAGGGGCACACATGGCATGATCCTCGTTATTAGTATCACGCCGATGGCCGACGGGGATGGCAGAACTGTCAGCAGCTCCCCATCGCCTGGCTGGTCCCCTCTTCTGACGAGTTGGCTCCCTCATATTTAGCTCTGACGTGATGAGGTTTGTCCTGTTGCCACTGAGACCCCACACATGGATGACACTGCCGCCATCTAGGAAGTCCCCTTGACCTTCTAGGACCCTGACCTCAGATGGCCATGCTGGAGGCTTCGTGCACAGAGATGAGGGACTTCACAAGGGATGGCAGTTGGAAAACCAAACATCTGCTCCTAGCTGTACCCCAGTGTTTCCGTTTGTTGTTACTTCTCTGTACCTCGGTTCCCTTGGAAACTTAATCCTTATGACAACCTTATCTCACGGATGGCCGCGAGTCCTAAATGAGTGAAACCCTGTAAGACACGTGAAAGGGTGTCCAGCACTTGGTCGGCGTGAAAGGCAAAGCCACGCTAGCTCTTGGTGCTAAGATTTCCCACCTCCACCTGTGATTCCACCTTGCCCTGAGCCCCCCGCATCCGCACACCAGGCCACGGTGGCCACCTCCTCAGTCTTCTCCCAGGCCATCTCATGCCTCTTCCAGAATGCATCCTCACCCTGCAGTCACGGCGACAGGTGTCTCAAAGAACACCTGTCTAATGACCTTACTGCTAGTACTTGGAATTTCACCCCAGGTTCTTAACTGCTGAGAAGAGCCCCCTAGACTCACGGCCTCTCCCTCCCCGTTGCTGACTCTGCTCCTTCTGGTCCAGGCTCTGCAGGGACCTGTGAGCCTCGCTGAGCCTGAACACGGGGTGCTGCTGCCTCGGGGCCTGGGCACCTGTCGCCCCTCCTCCGGAAGCTCCCAGTTGAAAGCTTACTTAGTGAGAAAGGCCAACCGAAGGGTAACCTAGAGGGGACAGCAGGGTGGCCAGGGGATTCAGAGCCGTGCTTTAACATAACAGTTGGAGAGCAGGGGTAGTTTAACCCTGGGGACAGGCAGCTGGGGGTGGAGGGTGAGGAGAAAGGATTGAACTTGGGCCCCTCCATAGGAGCCGCCATATGGACAAGAAGCAAATTTTCTTCGGGAGGCCACCGGGGAAACCAGGATGGACGCCGGGCATCCACAAGGAGACCCGCCTTTCAGCTCGGCTTCAGGAAGAGCGTTCCCTGTGCTGGTGTGTAGACTGGCACCAGATAGAGAGCACAAGGAGAGACAGGAGAAAGAGGCAGGTCACTCCAGATGGGGAAGTGACAGTGCTAATAAGGGGGAGAGCTTCCTTACCAGCTTGTCTTGGGCAGCTGTAAGACCAGTAGGTAGGTAGCTCTCTGACCGCCTGCCAGAGTTTTCAACGTTTATACGGAGGCCTTACTGGGGATCGATCACGTACACTGTCCAGATGGCGTCCCTACGGTCTTACCTTCTCCAGACTGTGCGCTTAGAAGAGCTGTCTCTGGGAACACGGTGGCGTGGGGGGGACAGAGAGCACCTTCCAAGGACAGGGCAGAGGGTAAGGAGCCTTCAGCTGCCTGGGTCCAGCTCACCGGTCAGCCGGCAGTCCCATCATCTTAATGACCTCCTCCAGCACCCTGGCGGACTGTCCAGGGCTGCCTGAGCAGGCTCGGGGTCTTTGTTGAGGGCAGACTGAAACGGAAAGACCATTTCCTGGGAAGCGGTGGTGACGCTGAGCGTAAAACAACATTCCAAACCAGAGCTCCCGGGTTGTCTGTCTGTGCTCCTGGACACTGTGTCTCTCGTAGTCCCTGGTGAAAACAGGTGACCCGGGAAGGAGCAAGGGCACTAGCCCTCCAGCAGACATTTTATCTTCACGTGCTGCTGACCGGAGAAGTGTGTGCACGCAGGCGTCTTTGTTCTCTAAGACACGTGGTCTTTCTGGGCTCAGGGAGCTGAGAGAAAGATTTGGCTTTGGGGTTCTTCAGAACACTTCACAAGACAGGACGTCTCCGATGGAGGGCGCCCCACTGCCCCCAGCCCCTCTCTGCCATGGGGTCCACAATACTTTACGCACAGGTCTATTCTGGTTGCTTGACTCCTTCAAAAGAAAAATGAGTTTCTTGGGTGTAGAGTTCAGGTCTTATTTACTTCTTTATTTCTGGTTGAGTTCTATGTGTGTCTGTGCGCATGCACGTGTGTGCATTTTTAACATGCAAGGTGTGGGTGATGATTAAGCTGCAATTTTTAAACCTCAGGCAGTTGAGGTTACTGTCTTCTGACCCTGGAGGCAAACTCTGCAGGATTCACCATTTTCCTGCTCACTTCTTCACAGATGTGCATTGCTTTAAGTCTTCATTTTAAAATCCCACGTAATCTCAGCCCCATCTAATTGTTAGAACCCTCAGCTGCCTGAGCGCCAAGTCGTTTTCCTTCTCACACCTCCGCTAAGCATTAGGATGAAGGTTGCAGTGGCAAGTGGAACAAGGAGTGGCTTCCTCTTTCTGCTTTCTTCTTCCATGGCTGGCTTCTGATGTGTGATAGAAAATGGAACAGATGAAAAACTACCTAGAACTATTCTAGTCATAGGTTGGCTTTGTCTGTTTTTCTGTTTTTTGTTTTTTTTTTAAGTGAAAAGAGGAGAGACAGAGAGACAGACTCTTGCATGCACCCCCACTGGGATCCACCCAGCAAGCCCTCTATGGGGAATGCTCTGTCCATCTAGGGCTGCTGTTTGGCAATCAAGGTATTCTTATTGCCTGAGGTGGGAGGTTCCATAGAGTCATCCTCAGCGCTAAGCATCCTCATGCTCAAATCAATCAAGCCATGGCTGTAGGAGGAGAGAGAGAGAGAGAGAGAGAGAGAAAGGGAAGGGGATGGGTAGAGAATCAGATGGTGGCTTTTTCTATGTGCCCGGACCAGGAATTGAACCCAGGACTTCCACATGCCAGGCCAACACTCTACCACTGAGCTAATCAGCCAGGGTCTGGCTTTGTCCTTTTGGGTATGAATGCAGCTTGTGCTCATTCTTTTGCGGGTTCCCCAGAAGGCCTGCCCAGGCCCCCTCCCTGGAGCATGGTCTGATGTCAAGGATCGTTCATATTATCTACGACTGAGTTTCTACACAAAGCGGTACCTGTTCCCCATGGGTTCATATCTGAGAGCCACCGGAAGCCACTGAAGGCTTGAAGCAAAAAAAAGTGTCCCAATAGGTTCAGATTTAAAAAGTTATTCAGCTCACAGTGTGGAGAATAGTTGGCTTTGAACTTCAGGCAATATGGAAGAAAGGAAGGCTTGTGAGTTTGGTACTTAGGACGCAGCGTAAGCACTATAGAGTGGGTAGAAACAAAGACCCATGGGAAAGTGAAGTGTCCCCTGCCATGGTCCAGGGGCCTGTGGGATCCACCCCTGTTTCTGGTGGCAGAACTTCCAGCCATGGCCCTGCTCATCTTCATGCACAAAAGAGCCCGAGCTAAACCTCGTGCCGTGGTTTCTGGGACAGCTTTTTTTCAGGCTCCATCTGTCCTGCAGCCCTCCCCTCACCCCTGTCCTTGGCCATGCTCCTAGTCTTTCTTCGAAACTCAGACACAGCCCATCTGCGGTTTCTCTGGTGTCCAAAGCCCAAGGGGTTCCCTCCCAGCTGCTCTCGTCATTAGGACCCCTGAACCGGTCCTGTGACCCTTACCTTTACAGTTGAATGTCTCATAAGACTTAAGATAATTATCGTTTAGTGGTGAAGGGAACAAATCCTGGGACCCTGAAGCTTTTCTGGGGATGTTGATTTTAAGCTGTTTAATTAAGAAACAAGACTCAGGAAGAACTTTGACCTTCCTCACCTTTCGTGCCCAAGAGGCGCAGACAGAAACACCTGCTTCAGGAAGGAGACCTGGGCGCTGCCTGGGCCTCATTTGAATTAGGTCTGGTAAACAAGAGGGCTTCGGGCAGGGCCCTGCTAGCCAGGTACCCCTGTCCCAGAGTTTCTGAGTGGCGGGGGAGGGGCGGTTTCCTGCCCCCTGGGTTCCTCTCTCCTCAACTCCATGAAAATCACCTTCTCTGCTTCTGAAATTGATAACCCCACCATCTCTTCCCTTTCTTCCTTTTCCAAAATGTCTTCATCTACCCAGTGTCGCCTGACTGTCTTTGGAATTTTCATGGATTTATCATGTCTGTGTGAACTCCTCAGGCACATGATTTAAACTCTGATTGTGTTTCCTGTTAATCGGTCTTTGTTAATTTGGTTGCTGGCCCAGCCAGATGAATTTAAGACAGTGGGAGGAAAAGAATTAGTATTAACATTGTTTCAGCCCCCACGGTGACGAAATTGACCTTTAAAACTCAGTAGCTATTTCTCTCTCCAGACTTGGGAAAGTACAGCGGCCATCCTGTTCGGGGAACAAGATGTTGGTACACAAACCCGATGGCCTTTCGGAGACGCTGGGAGACCTTCTGGGAGGCAGAAGCTTAAGGCTCTGAGTTCTTTCAGTCTCTGGGAAATCTGGAGAGACAGGTGGTAGCACAGCGACAGGGTTCCTCCGTCTGGAAGCCATCATGAGACTCACCACAGAGGCCCGAGGCCCTGATTCGTATATTTAATAATGTTTCTCCTCTCATGAGTAACGCTAGAAATAACGAATTGTGATTGTTCTCTTGTCCTCAAGATCTGGGGGAACTGTTTCTGGAAAAAGTATATTCTTCCAACAGAGGGGACATGCAAACCTGAAGACTTAGTGAGATTCTCAGCGACATTTTGGGGCCAACTTGCTGCTTGTGTCCCCTGGAGAGGAGGAGGAAGCCATCATGTGCTCCCTGCCCTCAGTACGGGGAGTGGGGAGTGGGTGCCCCGGGGCTTCTCCCGGTCCATGTTCTAGAAGCCACTTGGAAACAAGCTCCCAACTGTAGGCACAGCCCTTGGGGGTCTTTATTCCTTCAAGCCGAGGCCCTGGTGGTCTTCCATTTACTGGGACTTGTGACCCCGAAGAATGTGCCTAAGCGGAGGACTGGCGCCGTGGGGGACGGCGGGGGGGGGCGACTGCACAGGGGGGCCACTGCACGCTGTTTGCAGAGAGAACCAGGGCTGCAGGACCAACTCAGGCGATCAGGACAAAACCCGGAGGCTCTTCCTGCTTCACTTTCCTTTCTCCATTTGTAAAGAAAAAAATGTTAATTGTGGTAAAATACAGGCCATGTAAAGTGTACCGTGGGAACTGTTTTTAAGGGTACGGCTCAGTGGCATGAAGTGCGTTCACCACCATCCGTCTCCAGAACGTTCTTCATCTTCCCAGATGGACGCTCTGTCCCCACTATATGACAACTCCTCGCGCCCCGCCCCTGGCAACCACCATTCCACTTGAGGTCTCCGTGAATTCAACTGCATGATGTTCCTTGTGGATGTGGAATGAAACAGTGTTTGTCCTTTTGTGCCTGACTTATTTCCATGACCATGATGTCCTCAGGGTTCATCCATGTTACAACATGGATGGTGCATCAGAATTTCTTTCCCCTTTAAGACTAAATAATAGCCTATCGTATGTGTAGCCTACACTTTCTTTATCCACTCTCCAGTAATGGAGACGTAGGGTGCTTCTACCTTTTGGCTCTTGTGAATAAAGCTGCTCTGAATATGGGTTTCCTTCACTATTTATTTTAAAAGAACAAAAGCTGGGCCTTGCTCCTAGAGGGGGACACTTCTGCCATGGGCAAGTGTCTAACAGAGACTCCTGAGAAGGACTCACTCTGCAGGGTTGGGGGGTGGGGTTCTGACTGGCCTCAAACTGACCCTGGGGCCTTCCTGGCCAGCAAGCCCTGCGTGTTTGGGTGGGGTGAGGGTGGGGGCTCTGGAGAGCTGGACCCGAGGGATGTGACTGCTCTGTGAGATGTCCACGGCAGAGCACAGCGTCCTGGAGAGAGGAACCTTCTTCCTCTGCTTCTAGAGGACCTACTCCCCGGTCAGGGCATCAGTGGGCCTGCACTCTATACTGAGGGACAGAGAAGGGTGTTTGTGATGGCCTGAGCAGGCAGCCTGCAGCACCACTTGTTCTTTGCCTAATTGTTGATTCCATCATCTGAAAACAGGGGTCACGCTGCCAGTAGCCAGCTCACAGGTGGTTGTTAGGATGAGCTGTGATGACATATGGAACTAACATAGTTATTGTAACGTTTGGCCCGGCGGGCTATCTCCATAAAAGGTCGCCATTGTTGTTGTTATTATCATTTCCTGCTTCTCTGAGATTAGAAAAAACAAAATTCACCGTCCTTGGGATGAATTCATCACCGTGATTTGTTAGACACATTCCAGGAGATGGAAGGGTATAAAAGTGATCTTGTTGGTTTGTTTTTCTTGACCAGCTTAGAATCCTTGAGTGGCTAAGTGCACCTTCGACAGCAAGGCAATGGCAGGGACCCACTCTTCCAAGTCTACCTCTCTTGCCCCTTGAGGGCAGGAACTGGACCTTGCTCCCCAACATCCGTACTGCCCAGGAGAGAGCCGGCCAACCTTGGCGGCACGGCTCTGGGCCTGGTGCCTTCCCCTGCCAGCTGGTCCTGCTCACACCTTGATTTTGACCTTGCTGGAAGGGCAGGCAGGCCCCAGGCGAAACCAGCAGGGCTTCTCCCTGGAAGTCCTCACCTCAGGCCTCTCTCAGGGCACAGGGCACACTTTGGTGCCACAGAGATGATTTCGTAAAGCTGCTGAAGTTGTCTGGAGAGCCAATCCTCTGACAGGGACTCTTGGTGACGGGAACACCTGGAGCACCCTATGGAGGAGCCCAGGGATGTCATGACCCCAAGCCTAGAAGCAGGGTCAGCCTAGGCTGCTCTCTGCAGAGGCCGCTCCTGACAGCTCTGTGTTTCCCGAGCTGTGGGCAGTGACAGATTTTGTTCTTTGGCAAACAAAGGTGGGCACCGTGTGTGCAGAAGTCAGGTCGTCCTGCCCGCCCCCATTCCATTGCCACGGCCCCCTCTGCACCCCAGGGATAGCACAAAGGCCTCAGCGCCCAGCCACACCTGGGTCCCGTTCCCAGTTTTGCTTCCATCACAGGTCAGCTAGTCTCTCTACATCTTATTCCCCATCATTAAAAACAAAAAGTCTGTTAGTGTCCTTACGGGGCTGCGTGAGGACCGGATGGGAAAAGAGGCTCAAAGCAGAGGTCTTGGGGATCTAGCAAGGGCTCAGACGATGGCTGTTCCTGCCCCTTTCTCATGTCCCAACACTGACAGATGGGCCCCAGTTGCTGTCATGTTCCCCTTCCTTGACTTGAGCTACTCTGGGCCCGCCGGCCAGCCCAGCCCCCCCTGGGAAAGTCTCCCCGTGTCTCCACCACCCCTTCCTCGCTGTCAGGCTCAGGCAGCATCCTGGCTCCTTTGTGGCCGTGGGTCCATTTGTCCATCCACAAGAAGAACGCTTCTCCGGAATGCCCAGGACCAGACGTTTTCTGTTATCCCTGGGATTTCTCGAGTTTAGGCATTTTTAACTGTAACACAATCCAAGGGGACTAAAAGGTCCTTTAGCACATTCAGTGGATACTTGCATGCCTGTATGTGCACAAACGCAAGCCAACACTCCCAGCCATTATTACCGAAACAGATCTTAAAATGGCAACAGCCGCCACTCTGCTTGTGCAAGACCACCGGTCGCATCGCTGATACCAAATGTTTCCCGTCCTACCGTCTAGAGGGGTCACAGGGCCGCTTGATGCCACGGACTCTCCTCTAGCCTAGCCCAACACACCGTTGTTATATATGACTCATCAAAGCAAATTTCCTGTTTGCCTTTCCTCTGATATCACGGACATGTGATTGATAACAGCAGAAGCTTTTTCCTGGTGTTTCCGAATTTGGATGAAACCCCAGAGGAGAAGACAAAGGGCAGTCAGGACCAGCACCTTCAGAAAAGAAGTGTGAGCCCCGCCTACAGAGGCAGAAGGGTGAGCCCAGTGACCTAGGGACTCATGGGAGATAGAGTTATGGGTCTACCTGAGCTGTCAATCAGGGGTGTGGGAGAGAGAGAGGACAGACCTGGTCTGAGTCAGGGCCATTCTGTGATCCTTGACAAGGTTATATTCTGTTTTGCTTTCACTTCTAATTTTTTCTGCCTCTTCGGTTCCTTTCCTCCACCTTCTCCTTTCCAAAACCCATAGGAATAAGAATAAGATGACCCAATTTAATTTGGGGACCACAAATACATTTATGGTTCCAAATTTAGCTATACAATAAATAATTACAGAGAGAGAAAAAAGAAGAGTGTAAAAGCATCCTCCCACAGTGATTCAGTGATTCTACTGTTCGTCTGATTCCAGTGTTAGACTGGGGGGGGGGGGCTCGATCTTCCGGGGCGTGTCTGTTACAGTGCGCACCAATGGCGAAGCCCATGGTTCTCGCTCCTTGCTGAAATAGGACTGGCGCGCTCACCGTCGCCAGGTGCTGCGTCAGGCACTGCGGATGCGGAGAGGAAAGGGGCAGGTCTGTCCCGGTGAGCTCAGGCCAGTGGCGAGACCACCCTACAGCAGCAGAGCACTGTGACGCCTGCAAGAGCGGAGTGCTTTTGAGCCGCGGAAGACAGGTCCTCAACCAGACCTGGTGTGGCGAGGGAGGCCTCTTGGAAGAAAGAGTAGGTCTCTAAGCTGCGCGCAGCACGAGCATGGACCCAGAGGTGTGAAAGCCACAGAGATTTGGGATAACTGTGCTTTAGGACTAGACAGGAAATGGAAGGATCAAGAGATAAGAGGGTGCAGGAATGATGAGCTGTGGGAAGACGCCACCTCTTCACTTAGGTCTTGCTCAAGATGCTCTTTCTCATGGAGGTAGGTTAGACCTTTCTATGATAGACAGAAATGCACAGGTGCTCGGCACAGGCATATGGCATTGTTGACCTGCCATCGTGGCGACAGCTTGGAGCATGGACAGCATGGGCTGCGGGTGGGTGTGGGAGGGGGTGGGATGTGGAGGAAGCTGAGATGCTAATGATGGTCCAGTCTGGAAGGCAAGGTGGGCTGCAACTGTCTTCATCCAGGAGGGGAATGGGATTGAGCGAAGGAGGGGTTGGCGTTCAGGAAGCAGTCGGGGCTTGGAAGCAGGCACTTCTCAGCCCCTGTGTAGAGGAGAAGAGTGGTTTTCAGAGAGAATAGGGAACATATCTGTGGTCCCCAAATTAAATCAGGTCATTTTACTGGTTTTTTTGTGTGTGTGGGTTTGGGAACAGCAGAGGTGGAGGAAAGGGCCCAAAGAGGAAGGAAAGAATAGAACTGAGAGGAAAACTGAACACAGTCTCATCACAAGCGCGGAGTCGTGAGTGAGCTGCACACGTAGTGAGAACCTCTTTTGTGTGTAGTGATACAGTGGGGAGTGGGCCCTGTCTTTGGTGTTTCCAATTGGTGACTCAGCCGTCCTAATTCTCTAAGCTGTGACCATTGGTTTCCTATTATCAGCTTTCTCTCCTAGTAAAGAGCTGGTCTTCGTGTGAATGTATTTTCCTGCTTGCATAGCTTGTTCTTCCCTCAATGGCTTTCCAATGATCTTGGATTGTAAAATCTTAATGTTATTTCTTGACCCCAGGAATGTGGGGAGGTTTCGTTGTGTTTTTTTCCCCCATAGAGCGTTAGATACTTGGAAATAAGCTTTAGGAGCTACAAGTTGGATGTTAAGAGAGGAAATTCACTGTTTACTTTGCTCATCATTTTTTTTTTTAAGTGAGAGGAGAGGAGATAGTGCGGCCGACTTCCACATGTGCCCCCACTGGATACAAACAACAACTCCATCAGGGGCCGATGCTTGAGTACTAAGCTATTTTTAGCACCTGAGGCTGTGAGTTCTAAAGGAGCTATTCTCAGTGCCTGGGGTCCATGCTCAAAGCAACTGAGCCACTGGCTGTAGGAGAGGAAGAGGGAGAGAAGGAAGAAGGGGGGGAAAGCAGATGGTTGCTTCTCCTGTGTGCCCTGACCAGGGGAATCAAGCCTGGGATGTTCATATGCCTGGCTGATGCTCTATCCACTGAGCCACCGGTCAGGGCCACATCATCATCATCACTTTTTAATCTCAGTATACTTTTACTTTTAATTGGCATTATAAAATGTCTCTGGAGAGAGAGAAGCCCCAAACACTTAGTAGCTATAATGGTCCTGGATAAAAATAATGAGCTGAAAAACACCTTGAGTTTTAGACCTGAAGGGAAGGGGGGAGGGTGCTTTCTGGAGGGGGGCAATGAAGATGTGGAGGGGAATATGGGGGAGGGGGGATACAGTCGGGGTTACCCTAGAATCTATGTGTCTAATTCTAGAAACACAATCAATTAAATAAATTTTAAAATATATGATTTTCCTTAAATGGTAAAATCTATTAGAAATAAGTGGAAAACAGCTCCCATTTAATGCATGCCTTTTACGGGCCAGATGCATTACATATATCACTCTGAAAATAATTTTCAAAACAGCACTCTAACGTAGATAGATAATATTGCTTCCATTTCTAGCAGAAGAAAGTTGAAGCTCAAGAGATTTTAAGTGACATGACCAGGGTCAAGTTGTCCTACATCAGACCCATCGGACTCCACAGCCACTGCTCCTTCCATGACACTGGACTGATTGCAGACCAGTGCCACTGTCACATGGCAGGGTGTTTTTAGTCGATGGGGTTAGCTGCAGTGGGGAAATTTAGGTTGGATACAAGCAAAAATCTCCTGATCATTAAATAGTGGGATGGATGGGCAAATTATAGATGGCTTTTATTTACTATTTTGATTATGACCACAGGGGTTTGTCTGAGCCCAGCCAAATGGTTTATACCATCACGTTGTGGTGATGGAATAGCTCCATCATTAGAATAATTACTGATTATGTGCTAGGCATTGCCATGGTATTTTCAAAAACGATTGCTTTCTACCCTTACAAACTCTAGGAAGTAGGAGTTATAGTTTCTTTTGCAGAATAAGGAACCTAAATCTCTGAGACAGTACCAGACTTGCTGAAGGTCACACCATGTGAATATACAGTTGTTTGCCCTGAGAACTTGTATCCTTTGTATAAGGTCAGGAAGGTGTGAAAATGGGCTTTCCTGACCAGATAAAAGGATGAACAGAATGACTTCTCAGTTGTCCATCAAGCCTTTGTTCTCTAAAAGCCAGTTCAATGACAGTTTCTAACTAATAAAATAATGTCTGAAGATTAGTTGTTGACCTACTCACCAGGGTGGAACCTGAATGAGATACTGGTGTTGGTAGGGAGGGTACAAGGAGGCAAGTTTTTCTGACTTTTCTGCATTCAAGGATGACACCTGCAGCCTCCTCCCCAGGAGGTGTCCTTCTCTCCTGTGGTCAGAAGGGCCTCCACAGCCCTCGGGGCCAGCTTAAGACAGGTGATCAACAGACGCCTCCCTCTCAACTCCTTGGAGTCCTGTCAAGTCCAAGTTGAGATGACTCTTCTCGGTCCCCATGGCCATTGCTCTGATTTCCCCCACCCCCGTCCTCTCTGCTCCTTCTCCTCCAACAACTCTCCACTGGAATCATCTTCTACTCCGCTGCCAGACTGATGTTCTAATTTATGTGTGTGTGTGTGTGTGTGTGTGTGTGTGTGTGTGTGTGTGTATTTAGTTTCTTCTTCAATAAATACAGACTCATGGTCAAGAAGTTAAAAGACACACACACACACACACACACACACACACACACAAAACCATCACAGAAAAAAACAACATCAGATTCCAGGTCATTTTCTTCCAGCTTTTCTGATGTGAACATCTTTATGGTAGCAGGGAATAAACAAAGCGGATATCATGGCGAGAGGGCCACTGGAGACCCAAGAGCTACAACATCAGAGGAAAGACCGCGCTGTCCTTTCCTCCTCTCCGATCCAAAGGGAATTCGGACCTGCAACACTGAAGTTCTGTATTTTCCTGCATGTGCAGCCAACGAGTCCCTGAGACCAGGTGAAGAACCTTCCGGTAAAAGACTAGAATGTGTTCAAAATATTTTCTTGAATTCATCTGTGCAAGAACATAATACATACTCCCCACTGATAAGACGGTTTGGCCATGCGATTTGCTTTGGCCAATGAAAGGTAAGTGGAAGTGGTGTGCACCAATTCCAGTGAGCGTTTTCATGTGTTTGCCTGTCTCTCCTTTTCCTTTGTCATGAGTAGGCTTGTCCTGGATAGAGCCTGCTTTGTAGTCCTGGAGTGAAAGGTACGGATCAGAGATGCACCCTACTTGCAACTCGAGATGGACATGATCGTAAATAAGAAGTAAACCTTTGTTGTAATCCACCAAGATTATTTTCAGGGGCAAAGTGGGGTGGGTGTCACTTGTTCCTATAGCATAAGCCTGAGCTGACTGATTCACTTCTGTTGCATCGTGCAAGATAGACACATATACCCTGGACAGATCTAAAGGTGGAGATGAGGAAAATCCTAATCCAACGTTTGAATGATGCGGGTCAAGGACAAATGTTGGGAGGATATGACAGCAGACTACGCTGAGAGAGAACATGTTTTTGTTTTTATTTATTTCTTTTTATTTATTTTCATAACTTTTTTTTTTAAGTGAGAAGCAAGGAGGTAGACAGACTCCCACATGCGCCCTGACCAGGATCTACCCAACAAGCCTCCTATGGGGCGATGCTCTGCTCATCTGGGACCATTGCTCTGTTGCTCAGACAACCAAGCTATTTTAATGCCTGAGACAAGGCCATGAAGCCATCCTCAGCATCCAGGGTCAACTTGCTTAAAGCATTCGAGCTATGGCTATGGGAGAGGGAGAGAGAGAGAGAGAGAGAGAGAAGAGGGAGGCGGAAGGATGAAGAAGCAGATGGTCACTTCTCCTGTGGGCCCTGACCAAGTATTGAACCTAGGACTTCCACACGCCAGGCTGACACTCTACCACTAAGCCTACCAGCCAGGGCCTGAGCATGTTCTTATTAAAGCAGACATTACCCTAAGGGAGAAACCAAGGAGATAAGGTACACTCCTGAGAGTGTGGGCCCTCATCTCTCTAGTGCTTCCTGTGAGATGACAGCACCATGTCTTTGGTCCCCGCCCACCTCCTCCCCTCTCGAGGTTCTAGAAGACAGGTGCCCATTATCAGCGACATTTTAGAGATCAGGACATTGAGGGTGGGGAAGTCAGTTACTCACACATTCACACAGCCCGGACACAGCAGAGCTGCATTTCGGACTCAGGAGTCTCTCTCGCTCCAGCACCCGCCCACTCTGACTCATACGGGTGGATTCCCTGCGAGGTTGACCATCAGAGGTGACCTCCTGGCCTGTACTGCGTGGGGAGGAAGGTGACAGTGGCAAGACTTGTCAGAGCAAATTGCTCCCCTAGCAGAGCCAGGAAGCACCAGCCTTCACTTGCATTCCGAGGGAAACCCCCGAAAGAAAAGTTTGGTGGGCTTGTCGCAGTTGCAAATGTCTCGGCCTAAACTTGGAAGTGAAGAGTGTCCAGAAATATTCTTAAGATTTTTTTTTTCCAATTGAAAACTAATGCCAATCCTATAAATTATCATTACTCGGGGTGTCGGGGGAGGGAACCCACTGGACTAGCTGCTGCCAGAAGGGGAATTATTGGGCAGGACTGGGGTCTTTCCTAGGAGCGGTGACAGGAAGTGGCTGGGGCCTAAAGAATGCTCGGAGCTCACGCCCGACAGACAGCGGGACTCTCTCGCAGGCTCCCTGGCTCCGCTTTTCTTTGGAAAACAGTTCTTTCTTCTCTATTCCAGCCCTGTCCAGCTGCCATCCACTCTCAAGCTCCCACACCTACTGTCCCGGCCACCTGAGGGAGACGGCGGGGTTTCCTTGCCAAGAATCTGGGGAAAGGCTGTGATTTCGGTGCGTTTCATTCCAACGCCCTCGTCCGAGCCACCCCCGGGAGTCACTGGGTCGACGAGGGGCAGGGCAACGACCCCAGAGAGCGTCCATACGCACGTGCACGGGGTTGAACCCATGTGTCACACGTGCTCAGTTCAGACCGATTCCGAGCCTTAGGTGGAAGGTGACGTGAAGAGGGGGTTGAATGCCACACCCCATTCAGCCCTTTGTCCAGTTTGAAAGCCATCCCCAAAGGGCGGCGTAGTGGATGAGGCGTCGATCGGCCTGGAACGCTGGGCTCACCGGTTCGAAACCCTGGGCTTGCTGGTCAAGGCACATTCGAGAAGCAACCAGTATGAATTGAGGCTCCCCCTACCCACACCACCCTGTTCTCTGTCTTCCCTCTCTTTAAAATCAAGAAATAAAATCCTTTCATAAAAACAGGAGAAATAAATAAATGAAAGTTGCAGTGCTTATACTACTAACACAAAGGGATGTCTTTCAGCGCCCTCAGCTGACCAGGTGATACTCCCTAGCTGAGCCAATGTTGCCTCTTGAATAACACCCAAATTCTGTGACTCAGCGAGTGTGGCCTTCTGTCAGTTGGCCCTTGACTTTTGTCCTGCTTCCCTCTGAACCATGAGGAAGAGTCACCTGGTTAAAATTTGTTCATCCATTTATTGACTTCATCATTACACATTCACTAAGATAGGTCCTGGAGACAGAGACATGAATAAGACCTTTTTTTTTTTTTTTTTCTCAAGGGGCCTTCACGGGCTCTCGGGAGGGCAACGAGTAACCAGGAAATGTCTAGAGCAGTGGTTCTTAACCTGGGTTCTATCGGACCCTAGGGGTTCAATGAGTCGGTCTCAGGGGTTTGGAGAAGCCTCTGCCGTGGAGGCCAGAATAAAGTGATACCGTAATTTGTTGTGAGTTCATGCACTTTGTTGGTTTTGTTCTTTGAGCAAGGTGATGTTCATGCACGGCTCATTTTGTGCACCGGTAAGAAAACATATACCTATGTCTTGAATTTGGAAAAAAAACCATATTTTATTTATCACTAAAGAAGGGTTCGGTGAATGCGCATATGAAACTGGTGGGTTCAGTACCTCAAAAAAGGTTAAGAACCACTGATCTAGAGGATAGGAAATATCCCGTTCAAGGGAAGCCCGCCAACCCACCAACTCTAAGGAACTGGTCAAGTTTCTACGGGGCAGACGCGGGGAGGGCTGGTCGTAACTCGATTTGGCTCGCAAAGCAGAGGGCTAGTAAATGTCAGGCTTAGGGCTGTTCCAATCTCCCAGGGAGTCCACCTAAAACTTCGTACCACCTCCGTGCGGCGTCTCCTCTTTGCCAACCCATTCTTTAATTTTCCCCCCCTGTTCCCGGGAGAGGGACAGGAAGAGGAAATGTCACTGGAGAAGGAGTGAGCGCCTTTGCCTTGTGGCCGTCCCCACTGTCTCAGCCACACTGCCCGAGGGGATGGCCGCTTCCCCCTCCAGGTTTCCTCCAATGTCTCTGCTCCGTTCCCCGATGCCCACTGACAGTGTTAGATCCAATGTGTCAGGCCTGCCTGCCACGCTTGCTGGGCCACTGTGCCACTGTCAAAACTGACATGTCACTTCCCCAGTCGTTGGCTTGCCTTCTGCATGTGTACTTGCCAAAAGGAGCTATTCTTTCAGGTCCACTGATTATCTGCTGGTGGAGCCACAGTTAATTGTGGAGGGCACTTCATGCCTCTGCCAAGGTGTCTGCCCCCAGGCAGTTCTGACTGAAGAGAGAGGGGCGGGGTGCCTCGGGTGAACAGCGGACTGGGTCAGTGGGCTGGGAATCAGGCAGGTTCCTGGACTCGGGCGTCCGACGGGCGTGTGTCCATGCGTGTGTGTGCGCCGATGCGTCTACGGAGCTGTTAGTGGGCCTGAGGCTGTGTTGGCTGCATGGGGGTGACTGCATCACCCACGTTTTAGGAAAGCAAGACCTCATTCACACACAGTGTTCGCTAACAGCATTGTCTGTTAGCCTGACTCTGCACCAGGTTCTGAGCGAGCGTTTGGGATTGAAAAGCGAGCAAGTTGAGATTTCTACCCTGTGGGGCAGGGCCGTCCGGGACGTGGTCAGATGCTGAGAGGCACTCCCGGCCTCTTGCCTTTCCACGGCGTAGAAACTCCCACTCCAGGGATAATCAAAACAACCCTCCAGACAGTGTCAAAGGTCAAAACTGCTTATTGCAAAAGAATAGATGAGCAGATAGCAATAAACCATTAAGAGGTATAAAGTGCCACACCATCCAAGGCCGCAACTGAGATAATGACAGTGGTTTGATTTCAAATAATAGAGTTGCTGTCTGTACTAGAAACAGGATGGGAGGCTTGGAAGGGTGATTAGCATTTGCCTGTGAAAATTTAAATAGACGGACAAATGTGAAGACCACAGGGTGAAGCTCATGAGGTATGGAATATTAAGTATTTAGTGTTAGTATCGTGGTCATAGAACTGTTGCATTTTTACACACAGGCGTGTTGTAAATGGCTGACCTCTGTTTTTTAAAAAGATATGCATGTCACATGACAGCAAGTCATAAGATTGTTCATGTATTTTGATCCAGTGGACAGATCCTCAGGGGTTCAGACCTAAAGAAATTGCTGAACCAAAGAAAATAGCAAAATGCGTGGAGATATTTCTTGTTACCTTACACATAATTATGGGGGAGGGGTGACGGAAAATGATCTAATGGGTATGGTTGAGGACCTCTGGTTCATAAATTGTTTTGTAACAAGGTGCTAATTACAAGAAACAGAACAAGGTATTGAGGACTTACAATGGATTGTTTAGTGCAATTACTAGTAAGAACATGACATCCACATCGTGGTCTGAATACATGAGCATGTGGACGATTCTAGAAAGGAACTGCAAAAGTGAAAACAGGCTCGGGGTTAAGAGAGAAAAAAAGAAAGTAATTAGGTAAAAAGTGAAACAACCGTGTTTTTATTGTAAGTGTCCAAACAAATCTCTCAAGCTACCCAAAACAGACATAGCTGTCACTCTAATTTCCCACTGCTGTGGGACAAATAGGCCAGGGTTCCCACAAGCACCTGCCGCTATCTGTAACTCCCTCCCCAACCTCCTTCCTCCCTCACGCGTTCCTCAAAGCTTCTACATAAGACTAACGCGGCCAACCCAACCATTGTTAAGGGACAGAGAGAAACAATTGCAGGACTCTGTGGAAGCAGAGCTAGAAAGAGCTTTTTCTCCTTTTCATTATTATTATTTTTTTTTTCCTGCAGGTTGTTAGAATCCCAGAGCCCATGTTATTGAAACCCGAGGGTAACAGGCATTAAGGTGAATCTATGGCTCAGGCTGAGCGCCCTAATGAACGCATTGATCAGAAAGAAACGCAAGAAAAGCACAATCCACTGACACCTGAATGAATATAAATCTCGCCCCCGATGGAAGACCGGGCACAGCCAGCCTGTTCCCGGCTGATGGCATTAGCGAGGAGCGAGAAAAGCAATTTCAGCCCTCAGTCTTGATTCTCTTCACGAGGCTGGCAGTTCAGAAGAAGGAGAAGTTATGACTCTTTTACCTCAGAAAACCAACGGGAACTTGTCAAAGATTCCTTCCCTGGAAGTGACAATGGAGAATGAGTCTGCTCAGGACCGATTTTGAATCGGAAATTGATCCCTGTGCCCAGAGGAGGAAGGACGTGTAAAAACCATTAGAGTTGTCCAGAAATGGGACAGGCTGCCTGGGCAGGGAGTAAGTGCCCCGTACCCAGAAGAGTGCGAACGGGAGATATTTGGCAGGGTGTTTCTGAGGGACTCAAGAAAGAAAAGGAGACTTGGAGAGGGGTGGGGGAGGGGTTAAAGACTGGGTCACCTTTTGGACTCTAACGTGGACCCTCTATCCCTCTAGAAAACCAGCCAGTGGAATGATAAGGGCCACTGGGTTTTGGAATCAGACAGATGGAGCTTTGGATTCTGGCTTCACTATTTACTGTGTGACATTGGCCAGCTCCCGTCCTAGTCTGTGTGCCTCTTTACTAACCAAATAGAGCTTAGACTGTTACATACCTCATTGGATTATGGTGCGAGGTTAAGTTAGATCATGCACGGAGGTAGTGTGCGTCACTGTGCAACGTGGTCTCAGTATATACGTATTACCCTGCTTGTGATTATTCAGTGACTTTTCTTTAAACTCAACTACCATACGGTGACCCTTTCTTAGGAGCTTGGCATTTCTGCCCACACTTCGAACATGGGCTGAATTGTGTGCTCCCAAAAGTGCAATGTTGAGTCCTAAGCTCCAGGATCTCAGAATATGCCTGCTTGTTGATGGGCCCTTTAGAGAGATAATTAAGGTAAAAGGGGGACATATGGGTGAGACCGAATCCAATATGACTGGAGTCCTTATGAGAATGAGGAGATTAGGGCACAGGCACCCACAGAGGGAAGACCATGGGAAGACAGGGAGAAGACGGCCATCGTACAAGCCAAGGGAGAGGCCTCAGGAGAAACCTATCCTGTGGACACCTTGCCCTCAGACTTCTAACTTCTAGAATTGTGAGGAAATAAATTCCCATTGTCCAAGCCACCCAGTGTGTGGTCCTTTGTTATGGCAACCCTAGCGAGCTATCGTACTATCCTCCTCAACCACTTTGGGAGGTACGGGTGATTGATTACCTCTCTCTCCAGAAGAAGACACTGAGGTTCTGAGAGGACCAAAGGCATCTTCAAGGCTACACAGGTCCCTCAAGAAACTCTTATATACACTGAGTATTGCACATAAAGTGGCTAGTAGGGTATTTATCACGTAGTAGAACCTCAGTAAAAGTGGGAGCCCTTCTGGTGACAGAGTTGGGACCCAAATCCAGCCTCCATGACTCACCCCCTTCCTGCCATCTGTCCCCTCCTCCATCCTGCTCTGCAGTGTTGCTTCTCGCTCCCCTGCTTCCCCCGCTTGATTAGGCTACCGACTGACCCTGTTTTTCTTTCTCTCCTTCCTCTCCCGCCAGACTCGGGCACATCCGCACCTTCTGATTTCTGCAGCCTCTTCAGAAGTATTTTTGAAACAAACAATAGTCCCGGCTTTTGCCTTTTCAAGAGGCATGAGCACAATCCCGGCAGACACCCATGACTCATTTAGATCATTGCCTTCCAGCAATTCCCTCTGTGTGCCTGGTCCTGACAGGCCTCACCGTGCCATGAAATCTAACACTATTTTTATGCCCTTTAATCTATCTTTGAACAACCTCCTTATTTAGAACTCTGGGCTCTGGATTCGCAGAAAGCGCCTTATTGAGAGCAGTGAGGACAAGCCTAGTCCGTCTTAATCAAAGGCGCGGGGAGCCCCAGGCTGGAGTCCTCGCTTTGTTGAATGCTCTACCCCCGCTGCTCCCTGGTATAATGGCCTCGGTGGGATCTCCCTGGCCGCTTGACAGGACCACCAGCTGACTTCTTCCATCTCAGTAACTGCCAAGCTCTCCAAAGCGGGATGCTGTCACGTGTTTCTACAGGGCCTGCATTGCCCAACAGAGTCACTGTTATTAGAAGGCAATTATGAAAATGACATTTCAGTGTGAATGTCAGGGAAGGGGTCAGGCACTGCCTTGGGCATGCTTTGCGGATTGCCCGAGGCCAGCAGGCCCATTGGCTTCTCCCTGTTCCTGAAGAGCTCAGCTGGTACTTGGGTTCCACTTGATGGAATAAGCACCCAGGGAGGGCTGGCAGGAGACATGCTATTTGTATTCACTTCAATTTCTTTCTTTTTGATTTATCCAGGGGGGAGTCAACCTTTTTATACCTACCGCCCACTTTTGTATCTCTGTTAGTAGTAACATTTTCTAACTGCCCACCGGTTCCACAGTGATGGTGATTTATAAAGTAGGAAAGCAACTTTATAAAATTTATAAAGCAGAGTTACAGCAAGTTAAAGCATATAATAATTACTTCCCAAGTACTTTATGTCAGATTTTCGCTGAGATTGGCAGAATAAATCTTTATAAAACAACTTACTATAGTTAAATCTTTCTCTTTATTTGTACTTTGGTTGCTCCACTACTGTCTATCATGAGAGCTGGAACGCCCCCTAGTAGGCGGGAGGGACCAGGTTGAGTACCACTGATCTATACAGTGAATTCACTTTGTCTTATTAGGACTTCAAGGTGGGGACACAGGCTCACTTCTCCTGCCCTCTGGAGATCTAGACCAACAGACTGGACACACAAGAATTAGAGCCAAATGGGAAATGGCTCTGTTTTATTCATAGACCAGCCATGCAGGTAACGTGTGCCCTCACGCTGGGATCACGTGCTACATGAGCTGGAGAAGGAAGCAGAGGCTTGGGTGCCCTGCAGGGGCTCTGACTGACCCCAGGACCTTGACTTGGGATCCATATGCTTTGGCCAGGCCTAGAAGGGGCCCTGAGACATCAACATCATTAATGGAGTGGAGGAAGGTCAAACAAGACCCCATGGGACAAGCTCCTCCTAAAATGGCTGCCCGCATGGGCAAGAAGGTTATAAAAAAGAGAGAGCAAGCACAGTGTCTGGGGCCTGGCAGGCCTGAGGTCATTGTCTGTCACCTGAGTATGAAGTCCTCTGTATCGTCTGTCAGGTTATCAGTAAACTTCCCTTTTCCAATGAGAACGGGAAGCAGTAGTTTCTCATCCCAAACGCACCAAGATGGAGGGAAACACAAGTAGAGACTCTAAAGAGCTCAATCCCCCTCACAAATGTCACAGCTGGTCGGAGCCTCAAAAACCACCAGGTCCAAGTCACTTTGCTCAGTTTTGGGACTTTCCAAAGGCCACACGGCCACTCAAAGGCAGAGGAGTAGTTTGAGTGTGAGTGTTCTCTCTCTCCTCCATATGGGAAGCCTGCTGATTTAGGGCCTTGCCTTGTCTGCTGACTATGGTCCAGCCATTCTGGAGCTCTCTCTGCAATGAGGAGTGAGCTGTGACCTCCCTTTGACTTTTAAATTAAAAGGTGTCCTTGGAGAAGAGGGGACCTCTGAGTGCCATGGAGGAAACTCCCTCCTTAGCCAGCCTTCCCCCGCAGCCACAGGTTTGCTGACAAATTCACTCTTTCTCTGCCAGTTCTACCCTCCAGTCCACAGGCCAAGCCAAAACAATGCAGCGAAATGTCACCTTCCACCCAAGCAAATAGGAACCAAAGATGGCTCCCACTGGGGACAGGACTCAGCAGCTGGGGAGCAGGGCCTGGCTCATAAAGGGACCCTGGGCCTTACGTCTCAGGCCAGCCCAGGAACACAGCACTTAGAGTAGGGCTGTAACCCCAGGGCCCAGCCCTTGGAGACCAGATTCTTCATCCACAGAGAGGTGAGGCCAATACAGCCTCACGCATGACCATTTTCATTTCCCAAGGTCCCTGTCAACTGCTCAGTTGACCAATGAACACCAGTCTCTGGCCGATATGTTTAGAAAGCCTTCCTTCCTCCCATGGGGGGGGGGGGCGTAGGCAGAAAGCTTGGGCCAGGCAGTGGGTGAGCTGGTTCTTGGGGGATGAAGTCCACGTCCACTGGTGCAGAGAAGAGTCCCTGCAGAGCAGAGGGAGCGGCACAGACAGAGCCCAGGGCCGCAGGTCGACGTGGCTGAGTTGGGAGCGCTCAGCGATCGCGTGTGGCTGGAGTTCATGGTGGAGGGTGGGGGTGCTGAGTCTGGGAGGACAGTCCGAGACCAGACCACCTAGCTTCGTCTGTGTCACGCCGCATCGTGGGAGGTTTCTTTCTGAAGCCATTTGGAAGCTATCATATCTTTTAAGTAAGGAAAGGAATGTCCTCTCCCAGCCACGCGGGCGTCACGGAAGCCAGACCCATCCTTCCACTTAAGAACGTTAAATAACCGGACGAGGTATATGCAGTCTATTTTCCGTCAGCTGTGCTGCGCGGGGAGGGGGCAGGCACTTGTCTCGGGGAAACAGACGCGGCTGCAGTCGTAGGAACGCTCCCGAGTCTCACCTCTGAGTGCTTCCAGGCTGTGGCTCAGGGAGAAGGGATCCAGACCCTGTCCAGGGGTCCCCCTGAGCTTGGAGAGAGAACTGAGGATGTGTGGAGGCCAAGGTGGCCAACAGTCTCCCGGCTGTGTTCCAGAGAGGAGAACACTCCACAGAAAGACAGTTCTGGAAGTCTGCAGTGGGGTCCTGTGCACCTGCGTGGCTGTGCCAGGGCGGGTGGGGGCCCTGGGTGGGTGGGTGCTTAATTCTCTGTGTAGAGACTTTCCACCGCTCCCCATCTCTGTCCTCGCTCTTAGGTTGCCCTAAGCACTGGGTCCTCTGGGTGTGGCTCTCCGAGGTCCCACGGGGCAACGCAACTCATCTCGCAGTGCTCGGCTCTGCCGCTGGCCTGTGGACCTCCGCTTCCCCTCTGTAACCTGACATTAGCCATAACCCCAGGCACCTTGAAAGAATTGCACGAGGCAGAACTGGTGAGGGACCTGGCGCGTTGCTCGGCGCACAGACCGTCGATGAGAAATGGTGCCTGCTTGTATTCCCTCTGCGCCTTCCCGCCCTCTCCTCATCTTCCCTCCTTCCTTCTTTCCCTCCTTTCCCTCTTTTCTCCTCCCAAGCATGCTGCATTCGAATATTTCAGCCGCCCAGGGCAGCTTTCAGGACAGCGGTCTGTGATTACTTCAGCATGGTGTAGATCGTCTGCCGCAAATTTATTTCCTCTCCGCGTCTTGTCAGTGTCGCCGAGGCACGGTGAACGCCTCGCGTCCTTCAGAGGCGAGCAAATGGGAAGGAAGACCCCCCGGTAGCCAGGCTAGATGGGGAGGCACGTGCCGTTTTTAAAAACGGTTCTCATCTGTGTCTTAGATGGTGTGGCCCGTTAGAGGGTTGTCTGGGGAGGGAACAATCCCACTTCCCCTGCAGACCCAGGTCCTGAGCCCCAGGAGAGATGGGAGGTTTGGAGCCCGACCTCAGTCAATGGCTCCTGTCCACAGAGTGCGTCAGGGACAGAAGGGACCAGAGCAGTGATCCGATCTGGACCGTGGAGTTGACATCTCTCAAGGCCAAGACACTTAGTGGGTGGGCCTGGCCTGGGCTGGAGCCCGGGTCTCACCTGTCCGGGTGTCTTGTTTCTCTACTCTACGACTATTCCTAGCATACCGGGCCCGTCAGTTTCGACTTTGTTTTTATTTTTTATTAATTAATTCAGCAAATATTTATGGTCGACTTCATGGAGCCTGGCATCCTTCCGGGCACTGGAGACACTGATGAATGAGCCTCTGTCCCTCCCCTCAAGGTGCTCACAGGTGGTCGGGGAGACTGCCACTGAATAGGCTCTTTCAAGTCTGTGTGGCTGGCGGCAGAACACGGGGCCATTTGGGAATGACAGAAGAAAATAACCTCTACGTTTGCCAGGGTGTTGTGTGAGTGTGTGTGTGTGTGTGGGGGTGCTCCATGAGTTGAGGGGCGAATGGAATTTTAAAAAGAGAAGGAAGCGGAGCTCGTCCGAGAAGAATTAGGATGAGGGGGTAGAAGCCCTGATCCAGGTGGGCGAAGAACCTTACTGTGGTGGAAGAGGTGGGATTTGAACTCAGGTCTGCTTGAATCCAAAAGCCAACTTCTCTCCTCTTGGCCACACAGCCTCCAGGGTAAGAGGCTGCGCTGGTGTGGGGATGATGTTCTGCTCAGTATGAGACAGAGCCTGGACAGCTCACACTTCCAGTCCAAAACCCCTTCACCTTTAAGAGTGCCTGCACCCCAAGACCAGATGCTTCTTTCCCCAAACATGAATCCAGATAATCATCTCCATAGCCTCCTGGGTTTGGTCATGGAGCAGCTCACCCAGGGCCCAGGGCCCAGGGTCCACGCTTCTCACCTTTCCCCTGCTGTGTTCCTCAGGGAGACCATCCAGGGCAATGGCCTTCGGAAGTGCAGAGTATTTTCACACGCCTCCAACCCTCTCGGGGTACGCTCACAGCCTTCCACCAGGCACCAGCCCAGAGCTGGATAATGTGGGAGGTCCTTTATACCTATGTTTTCATTTACTGAATCTTCACAACATTCATAAAACAAGTCGGTGTTTGCCACCCCCTTGTTGTTCAGTTGAGGGAATTGAGGCTCAGAGAGTTTAAGAAGGCTTCCCAAGATCACACAGCTAGTGGGCTGAAACCAAGATGCAGACCCAAGCCTGCCTGACTCCCGCACGCAACACGATGGGAGGGGGGCCTTCTCTTGTCGCGTCTCCAGCCCTTTCTCCAGCTCCAATATACAGCCCCAAAGAGAAGGAAACACACACTTCATGAATAAAAAATCCCCGTGGGAGTTCACAGGCATCAGTGTAAAAACCCGAGACTGGGGCTCAGAAGAATTCATAATAGACGGGAGAGACTCGACTTAGAGACAGATCGTGCCTGGAGCATCCATAGGAGACTTTGTTTGCCACAGGACAGTGTGACCCAGCTCCGGGAACCCATGTTTGGAGACGCCGGTGAGGGGGCAGCTGCATGGCAATGGGAATTTCACGGTGCTGAGCTCTGCTCAGTCCCCACCTGTGGAGGCAGTAGCTTCAGAGAGCTCTGATGGTGGCACAGGCCGCCTGGAAGCGAGCGCCCTGTCCCTGGGCATGTGCAAGCATGGGCAGAATTGGCGTTTGTTGGGGGGATTATGGAAGGGACCCCTGGGCTGGAGAGTTAACAGTTGGGCACAAAGAGGAAAGCCCAGAGAGGAAGAGGCTGCCTGGAGGCCCCAAAGTGCTTGGAGGTCAGGCCTAAGTTCTGGTCTCGACCTGCAGAGTCCTAATGGCCTAAGGAATGTGGGGGAAAGGGGGTGTGCAGGACACCGAGAGCCTGGAGGGCCCACTGCTTGGAATAAGAACCTTCAAATTAAAAAAATTAATAAATTTTTAAGGGAAAGAACCTTCAATATTGTCCCTAGAGTTCCTCAGCCCAGGGGAAGACCCAGGCTTTAGAAAGTAGAAGGGAGACATTGTTAGGGAGCAGGGGTTTGAGGACCCTTCCCCTGTGCTGGTGCAGACACAGAAACCCTGGATCTCTAGGGACACCCCGTCCTGAGCTTAGGCACGATGGCCATAGGCCCCACCGCCCTCCATCCGCCTCTTCTTCGCGACTGCATAGCTCGGGCTGCTGCAGGAAGCCATGGCTGCTGTCGGCCGTGATTGATGGACAGAGCAGCCACAAGAGGCACATTCCTGGGAGGGAGGAATGTGCTTGGCCTAGCAGGAGGGGCGGGGAGGGGGCTGCCTGGAAGGGGCCTGGATGTGAAACAGACCCCGCGTGCACAGGAGGAGTCAGCAGAGACGTGAATGAAGGCACCTCAGTATCCGGGTGGGGAGGGAGGCTAAGACTAGCCCCACCTACTCCCAGGTGAGGGCATTTGGGAAGGGTCAGGAATTGGAACCAAAGACTCTTCTTTATTGTAGTATTGTTTATTTATTTATTTATTTTGGACTGCTACTTTGACTAACAGCCAAGTTAATTCTTGTTTTTAGAAAACATTTCCCCATTTGGGGGACTGTACATTAAGGTGTTTGCCTGCCCCCATGCAAAGAGTGGGCTCACGCCCGAGACTAGACCTCTTGGGCAACCTCTCAGGGTTTGCGTCTTGAAGGGTAAGACAGGAGTAAGGACAGACATAAGTGACAATTGACAGCCGTTGGTCTCGTTTCATTTCAGAAGCGCCCCCCTGCACCAGAGAGCCCCCTGGGTTCAACTTTTACCTGTGCTGGAAAAAACAAAGTGTGTTTGGGGTCTGGTGTAAGGAAGGTCTGAGTCAAACTCACAACGTGGACATTTCATCTTTCACACTAGCAACCACTACATTTCATTGATTCATTCGTGGCTGACCACTTCCTCCTTTCCCTTCCCGCCCCTCTGCATCTCCGTTGCCCACACACACCATCCCCAGGACCCGGGGTTCCCGGGGCTCGTGCCTGGGGAACGGACTCAAGTAGGCCTGCGTTTGCCAGACTCAGATAAAGTGGGAGGCCCTTCGGCTGGAATTTCACTCTAAGGCCTGTTTCCTCGGGAATTTCAGAGAAAATCCAGGGGTTACAAACATGGTCAATGCTTGTGGGAACCAGGTGCTCGTCTTGACCTCTCAGGAAAGTCTGCGGCCCCAAGCTTCCTCCTGCGGGTGGCCGGGAGGCTTTCACAGACGTGGGTTAGGAAGACCACCCAGGGACAGGCAGCCCTGCCGACATTTTCATGTATCTAGCAAGGCAGAAGTTTAGCTTCCTGCCGTTCAGTCAGCAAATACTTACCAAGTGCTAAGTATGTTCTAGTTGCTCTTCGGGGCCCTGGGGACAGGAGGTACACAAAGCAGACAAAATCACTGCCCACGGTGGCATACTTTCTAGAGTCCTTCTCTCCTTGGTAATATTCTGCTCATTATTTGAGACCCACCTTGGAAACCACAACATTCATGCATGCCACATGTGCCCACTCATGCGGTCCATTAATGTGTCTTAGATGTTCACCGTGCAACACACTGAACTTTGAAGAGGCACGAGGCAAGGTCCTCGATGCCCAGAAGCCCACAGTGTGGGGGTGGCGAGGTGGCAGCTAGCAGCTGTGACCTTGGTGCAGCTGGGGCAGTGGAGAAGCGGTTGATGGCTGGGGAACATGGACAGGCCCCTCCCCCCGATGGAGGGTGAGGGCTCCGCCAGAGGCGGTAATTCAGGAAGAAGACTGGTAGGCGGGGCATCCAGGCTGGCAACCTGTCTGCCCTTGTCTGGCTCCAACCATGAGCTCCTGACTCATGAGACCAGATTTTGACTCTGCTGTCTTGTGACCGCATTGCAACCCAAGTCCTCTCTCCTAAAATCCTGCCTCCCTTCCTCCCTGAAAGTGACCCCCTCACAACCCCCTGCATGTGAATCTCCATCTTAGCATCTGTCCCCCTGAGAACCCAGACTAGGACCCCAACAGTTTTCTCTTCTGAGATCTCTCTTCCTCCTCCTTTTCCTGCCCCTCACTCTCTGTTCCAGCTGTACAGTCCTTCTTCCCTTCAGTAAACATGTCCAGTTGGTTCCAGCCTCAGGGCCTTTGCACAGTCCTCTCTGGGAAAATTCCTAGTGATGGTTAAAGCATATCAGGTTACTTTTAGGGATGAGGAAATATTCAAACACTGGCCATGGTGATGGTTGCACAGTTCCAAATACACAAAACCCAGTGAATTTCATGCTTTCAACGTGTGAGGTGTATGATCAGGTGATTCCATCTCAATGAATCTGTTAAAAATAAACACCAGGCCTCTGGATTGATTCTAAAGTCTCAGTTTGATCCTGGTACCAGATGGCCTCTGGAAGCTGGTTTTCCCTGAGAGCACAGTGGACATCTGGGGACTGGAGTGTCCCTTACTTTCAAGTGTGCAGAAAGGAGCAGTGTGCGTCAGTGACATCTCTGGGACCCTCACCCCTCCTCCTTGCCTGTCTTGCCTCACGGTGACCTGCCTCCTGAGCTCTTGATGGTCACACGCGGTTTTTCCTGAGGGACTTCCTCGGAGCACCCAGCATGGGGCCCCAAAAGCAGCGGTGGGCCTCGGAGCCGCCGGAAACCGTGGCCACGTGAAACCAACTGGCTTCAGCTCGGCTCAGCTACAGGAAGTTCCGAGGCGCGGGCGAGTCCCCCGGTCTCGGTGGGATCCAATCTCTTCATCTCAAGGTTCAGAAGAAAAAAGATGTGACTTCGAGCAAGTTCTGGACCGTGAAACAGATGAGGCTTCAAAGCACGGAGTCGGGTGTCTGGTCTGTGGCGCGCGCCCGGCAGCTGTCTCTGCCTTCTGTCTCCCTCGCGGTGGAAACGCCAGCCTTGCTTAGAGCACCTGGGGAGACTGATGGTCGTGAACAGAGAGGCTGGCTCATCCATTTTCTCATAACAATGACGATGACAAAGGAACTGCCATCTCTTATCGAGGGCTCTTCTGTCTCCAAGAAGATTTGCACATGGAACTCGTTCAAAGCTGTCTCAGCCGCTTGCATGAAGCCTGGGACAAGGAGGGCGGAGAGGGTGTGGGGACCTCTGGGGGACTTTCAGGACAGCTGAGTTGGCCTGAGACGGCCCACAGCCTCCGTGCTGGCTGGACTTGGCCAAGGCACCGCTCCACGTCCTCACTTTGATCTCTGACTCCCGCGGCATCCTGGCTCCTTCCCCATCTCCCTTGGTACATTCCTCCCTCTGGCTCGGAAAGTGCAGTTCTGATAAGCTCAGTGGATGTCCGGAGTCCTCGGGAGGTCAAGGAGCTTGGGACCCAGTGTCATCTGTGCATCAGATGACAGGCACATCTGTGTGTCAGCAGCAGGATGTTGAGGAGGAACGGAAGCCAAAGGGAGAAGAGAAAGTTCAGTGAAAGAGCCAGGAGCCCGGATTGTGGCCCCTGCCACTGAGCCAAAGAGGCCGAGGAGATGGCCACAGGGCTGCCTGGCCCTGCTGCGTCTCCAAGCCCTTCTTCAGGCTCGCATCCTGAGCAGCAGCTCCTTGGGCGGTCCAGCGGTGCCCTGGGCGGGGCCCGGAGGGGCACACAGAGGCCCTGCTCTCCCTCGTTCATGTCTGATGCAAGCCCCTTCCGCAGATGGTCACGGAGTCGGCGGATTGGCGACAGTCCAAAGGTCCCACGGAGGAGTGCTCCTCGTAGCCACTGCTGCCCCGAACAACAACACAGCAACACAACAGAGCCAAAGCTACAGAGGCTCTTTTTGTTTGTTTGTTTGTTTGTTTTGGCAAACGAGGAGACGGAGGCTCTGATCTGAGTGGCCAGTGACTTGCTAGCTAGTCACATAGCAGGTCAACAGTGTAGCTGAGTTTGCAAACACCTCTCATTTCCATCCCTAATCTGCACATCATCCATGGTAGCGACTAACTGTCCTATGGAATGGATCCAGGTGGTCTGTGAGGAGCAGGGTCAACAGGTCAGCACAGTAGCTCAGTCAGGACAAGGACGGGCTGAGGTCAAGTCCACGAGGGTTAACCAGGGGGAAGGAGCGGGAAGCAACAGGTTCAGCGGGAACAAATGGCCCGGAGCCTGTTCTGTGAGGTCTCTTCCAGCCTTCTCCTTGTCTGGGATTCAGTGTGGTGTGGGTTGGGGGGATCCAGAGTTTGGGGGTTGGGTTTCAACACTGCCCCTAGACCATGGGAAGTCCTTTCCCCTCGAGTGCTCCTTTCTTCACCTATAAACTAGAGGGAGAGGCTAGTCCCATCTACTTCTCCGGCGCTACTGTGAGAACAAGGAACCCCTTGACCCAAAGTGCTTACTGAGCACCGAGATAGCTAGCCGGGGCTCCCCCCAGGTCACTGAAATGACAGTCACCTTTGACTCTGCCTTAAGATGGGCAGCACATCAGCCCACCTTCAACTCCGAAGATCAAGCGTTCTTAGACAGAAGTGGTAGATTAGAAACGTTTTACACAGACGTGCATCTTGCGTCCGAGCGCATAATAAATTCAAAATGCCACATCCTATCTGGTACACAACTCACCCGAAATCTTCACCATGAAGCATTAGAGGAGAACTGAACTTACTCCCTTTGTCCTGTCTTCTGTCCAAAGCCCGTGGCAGCGGACAGTGGCAGACCCCTCATTCACAGCTGGGAGGGAGTGTAAAGGCAGGAAACTGGCCCCACAGGGGATGCTTCAAGGAGAGAGAGAGACGAACTCTAGAAAGGACTGACATCCGTGCAGCTGTAGGGCCGTTGTTCCCATTACTCTACATCCGTGATGTCCAGTTTACGTGTGCCGTGAGATGGCAAAGGTGGAGAGCTGCTGTTCTGGGCGCACGGCGCCCTGCCCGTCTGCAACACGGTGGTGTTCCTTTCCACCGTTTCTCTAAGCTCGCCTGACGGGGACAGCTCTCTAAGCCACAGGGCAGCGCTGGCTCACCAAGGGGGCCCTGCTGCCTGGGTGCATCGGCTCTAACCATTGTTAGAAAAACGGATGCCCCGCATCTGCCTTTTACCCCAGGAAACTCATGCCTAAGTCAAAGTCATGTGGGGGCTCCTCCGATAGGCAGATCTAGATCACATGGTAGTGCCCCACTGGGTAGGCGGGACCTGGTCGTAGGGGAAGCCCTTGCTCTTCCGCCGTGGCTCCACCGGCCAGTGTATCCGGGAGGGTTCGGGCAGACGCCACACACATAAAAAGCAAGAGGCTCCGAGGAAGCTCCATGCGCCACAGTCTGAATTGATAAGACTCAAATGAATAATTTTTATTCCATTGTTAAAATGCATCCCCCCCCCGCCCCTTCTTACTGTATCACACTGTCCCTCGCAGGGTTTCTTCAAAGAGCAATTTCGGTCTCCCGTGATGCTTTTACAATGCCATGGGCTGCAGGCGTTTCATTAGCGTTCCTCTGCTTGGTCGTGCAGCCCCGTGTTCTAAGTGGCGTTTGTGCATGTGGAGGATTGTGCCAGCTGGAGACGTCATTAGTGTGGTGTTTTCCATTGTCTTCCTGGATGTTTTTGGACAGGGACATAGTGAGTCTGGTCAACTGTGTGTTTTCAAACGCCTTCATTTCTCCAAATCCAACCCAATGTCCCATACTCTGGGGACCCTCATGGGCCAAGCCGTGGCGCGGGCGCTGGATGGGCAGCAACTGGGAGACCTGGCTCCTAGTGCTCTCCTTGACCTTGAACAACAGCATCTCCCTTCTGCAAGGTGAGGCCAGTGGCTGCACACGTGTGCATTTTTTCCTTTAATTATTTGTTTAATTTCTTTCTTTTTTTTTTTAGCTGCTGAACCCTTTCGCCCAACACAAAATGTTATGCAGAAGAAGCCCCAAATATAAATAAAAGCGAACAGCTCTTGGAGCTCTACCCTCCTTTATTCCCATGGAAGGTCTGGGGGCACCGGGCTGCAGGAGTGTTTGGGGTTAAGATGGTCATCCAGGCACCTTCTAGATTGGAGTACACCTGGGAGGTCTGCGTCTGTAATCTACTTTGGCCACTTCATAGCGCTGAGAGCTCAGGTGGGGCACAAAGCTGCCTCAGGTCTCCGTTTTCTCACCTGCTAAGGGGGCGTGCTGCACCGGAAGGGTTCTGACAAAGAAAATTCTCGTACGTCATTCAGACACACCGACGTGCTGCTGAAAGCCTGTACAGCATAAGCCCTTGCCCGCTTAATCTTTTCCATAATTTTTTTCCCAACAGACTTTATAGCAATTTTACCTGCTGAGAGCATGATTGTTCCCTGAATACTACATTTTAATCAGTCAGAGATGCCGGAGATTTTAAGACTTATCTGATTATTAGAGATACTAAGATGTTAAAAAATAAAACACCCGTCTAGACTTACTAAATGGTATATGTTCAATGCCCCGACTGCAGATGGACACCTGATCCTCAGTCGGTCTACGTATGCCTCATCCAAGGTCACACCAATGATGAGCCTAGCTCTCGTCCTGAGACCCGGCTCCCGTCCCGTGCTTCAGATGTGACCCCAGAAATGCAACTTCTCACCACCGTGCTTTACGCCATAAATAAATCCCTTTTGGGGCGGTGTGTGTGTGTGTGTGTGTGTGTGACCTGAGGCCATTCTCTGAGGAGGTGGGATCGGAATAGGGGCAAAATGAAACAGAAGTTTATTCTCACCTTAGCTTCGACCATCCTGGAGCTTTATAAGAAAGTAGGGCGCCTGGCTAGGCTGTGGCGCAGTGGATAGAGAGTCGGACTGGGATGCGGAAGACCCAGGTTCGAGTCCCTGAGCTCGCCAGCTTGAGTGCGGGCCCATCTGGCTTGAGCAAAAGCTCGCCAGCTTGAACCCAAGGTCGCTGGCTCCAGCAAGGGGTTGCTCGGTTGGCTGAAGGCCCGCGGTCAAGGCACGTGTGAGAAAGCAATCAATGAACAACTAAGGTGTCGCAACAGCAATGAAAAACTAATGACTGATGCTTCTCACCTCTCTCCGTTCCTGTCTGTCTGTCCCTATCTATCCCTCTCTCTGACTCTCTTTCTGTCCCTGTAAAAAAGAAAAGAAAAAAAGAAAGTAGGGCACAGAAACACTCAAGCTACTCTATTATCTTTTCTCTTAACTCTTTCTTAATTCCATTGAGCTCCTTTCCCTTAGGACTGCACGGCTGTGTGTCAGCCAAGGGGCTGACGGTGGCAGAGGAGGAGGCGCGAAGACCTCTCCGGACCTGCTCAGGCCCAGAACCCGCCCGACGGGCCACGGTGAGGGTGACGGTGGCTTTGCTCTCGCTTGTGCTCAGTGGCCTGATCCACCCTGGATCTGCATGACGCACCAAATAAGTAAGCAAAGGGAACATGACACATGTCTTCACGGGACACATTTTCACAAAGCCAGCAAAAAATAAAATAAGTTATGTGCAAATATTTGGGGACCCACCCACCCCCATCTTTAGAAGTGGGAGAAGTCACAGGTCTTCGGATGTTTGGCGATGTTTATTCTAAACTACCCAAGTACGTGATCACGGCACTCACGCTGCGGCGGGCGGAGAGATAGAGAACTGCCCGCCCCTACAACCTCACCATCACGGGGCAGAGCGGGCCAAGTCTCCGGATGGCCGTGGAGTCAGGCAGAGTGTGGTGTCCATCCCGTCTGAATCATTAGCCACCTGAGGAACCCCACAAAGGTCTTCCAGCTCCCTGAGCCTCAGTTTCCTCCTCTGCACATCAGGGACATTAGCTACAGCTCACAGCCCACTTGGGAATTCAGTGAGCTGACAGTGGAATTGTTCTTGACACATTGTGCGTACTCGATATGTCCGGTTCCTCCCTTATAAAGTGGGGAGGGATTTTAAAACCAAAGATGGGCCCTGGCGTTAGGATTGAGGCTGGAGGAATCCACAGATGCGGGCCTTTGACTTGCCTCAGTAGTTTGTCAGGTCTGAGGGGAAGTTTTCAAACTTATTTGGCCACAGAACCCCTGTCCCCCACAAAATACATATTTAATCCTGTGGAACTTGATCATGACCTAGAGATTATGGGCCTCTCCCTGGGTCCGTTGAAACCTTGGTTGAAAACGATTCTTTCCCCAGGGGACCAAGCACCGTCCACTGCCAGCACGTAGGCCCCCTGAGCAGGGACGACTCTCGGAACTGATTCCGACAGCTCGCGCTCTGTTGAGATCTGGTTTGACTGCTCACTAACTGAGTGACCCTGGGCAAGCAGCTCTAGCCCTCTGAGCTCTGGTTTTCCATCTGATACACGGGGCAATGTGAGCCCTGGCCTGGTGGCTGTCATGAGCACACAGTGTGATGTTGGCTGAGTGCTGACCTGGTGGCAGGCCTGGCAGGAGGGTGCTGTGGTCTCCACAGGGATCTCTCCATGCCCCCATGTTGCACTGGCCTTGCTGAGGATATGTGGCTTCCGTCCCGGCCTGAGGGGCCTGTTGGGACGTCTCTGTGTTTCCTCCCTGGAGGCTAGGCAGGCAAGCTCCTCCCGGTCTGTGGCCTATGACCTCGGACCACTGCCTCCCAAACCCTTCCTGGCAGAGCGGTGTTCTCAGCACCCAGAGGGAAGCCAGTGCCAGCGACCAGGGCAGGCTGGGGCTGGCCAGCCTCTCAGCCCCTCGGGGGACCCCTGCCAGGGCCCGCCCCTGTATTTTCTGGTGAGGGGGAGTAGTATCACCTAAAAAGCTGCTTGGAAATAAGCAAGAAGGATGGAGTGAGCTGGGACCCATGCACGTGACTCTCTGTCTCTCTCCCTCCTCTCTCTGTAACAAGCTTCCTGAAGGATAGGAACATGGGGGCTGGATGCAATGACAGCAGAGAATGGGTGACAACCTCAGACTGAATATTAGACACAGAAATCCGCAGGCCTCCAGTTCACGCCCCGTAGACTCTCTCCCTGCCCCTGTGTCTCCTTAGGCGCTGGCCTCCCCAGGCACTGGGGGCTTCCCCTCTTCCCCTCCCCTCCCCTCCTCCCTCTCCTGTTCACCTATCTCTCCCCCGCACTACAGCACAGACAATAATGCTGACGAGAGTAAACCTTATATAACCCTGACAAAGCACCATGTGTGTCTCCCACCATTTCACACTCATTAGCTCATTTAACCGTCAGAATCCTCCTGCGAGGCAGTCCGGTTATTAGCCCTGTTACGGAGGAGGAAACTCAGTGATGCTTGATGTGGGTAGGTATGCTGCTTATTGTTGTTCAGGTGTGCTGAGGCCCACAGATCCCAGACCACTGGCAAGATGATTGGATACTTTCGGTTCCCAAGGGGAGGGGCCACCCTGGGAGCTGCAGGGTCACTCAGGGGACAATGGGAATGGAGAGGGGGTCAAGGCCTTTACCGTGGGTGGGTTTTACGGAAAGGAGTGGGTAAGATGGGTAAGCAGGCTCCAGGTTAGCCAGAATTAATAATCTCAGTGGGCTCCCGGGCATAAGGACTATCCCTGGAGGTCTGGTCCTGGCCGCGGGGTGACCGGGGCAGGAGGGTAGATACTGGCCTGGAGTGTGCGAGTCCGCAGAGGAGGGGTGGAGGTCCTGGACCGGGTGGCTTACACGTGAAAGGTGCACTTGGCTCATTCCCTGCCTGCAGGGACTGGCTTCCCAGTAAGGGCAGACCCTCCGGGGTCCACGATGCCCGACGTCAAATCATCAGCACAAACAGACGCCCTGGATACACCTGTGAGTGCACAGCACCAATCCGGGAGGTCCCAGTCATCCAGGGCTCTCAGCTCTGCGGGGCTGGGGCTGGGGCTGGTGTGGGGGCCCAGCCACCATGCCGGGAGGTCGGAGATAGACACATACATGAGAGAAACACTCTGTCCTCAGAGACGTCCCGGTCTCCTCAGAAAACGGACCGACAGTCTCCACGGGGAATCTGGCGTAAAGTATCCCAGGTTGGAGATAAATGCAAAGCATTATTCTGATGAAAGGGAGTGGAGATGACAAGAAAACCAGGGAGGTGACAGGAGCTACACACACAAAGGGTGAGAGGAATGTTCTGGAGACATTAAGACTTCAGTGGTGTTCCAGGAGGAGGGGCAGAACAAAGGAGATGAGGGGACCTGCCCACAGACTCCCTTCGTCTGGAAACAGAAGAGGAGGAGGCTGTGGCAGGGGAGGGGACCAGGAAGCACCGTGTGTGGGACGAGTGGGGGGCTGAGCAGTGGGACCGGGTATGGGGTAACCTCAGCAGTGAGCGTGGGCTGAGCGCCTTCTATGTGATGTGAAGCCTTGCGTCTATGGTCACACTTCACTGGCCATTCACCCGGGAGGAGGAGCCCACACACAAGAGCCCGAGGTCACCGAGGAAGGGGAGCTTGGGCCCACGCTCTTAACAGATGCAAAGAGGGCTCACAGGAGAGGGGTGGGTTACAGCCTGAGCTGACAGTTCTAGAAAGTTCCTCCTGGCAGCTGTGTGGAGTATGCACCAGAGGGCGGGAGATACTGGGGGCGGTAGGCAATCAGGAGGCTGTTGTTTTGGTTCAGATTTAAAGAGGAAAGAGAACAGAGACACCCATAGACTAGGCAACGTTTCTGGTGGGGGGCCGATGGGTCCGGGGATACTCCAGGAGGGAGAAGTGAGAAAAGGCCGTGGACTTTCGGGGGTGGAGGTGACTACGGGGGGCCCACGGCTTCTGCCTAAAGGAGCAATGTGCCTGAAAAGAAGCAGGTTTAGGGGAGACTGGAGGGCCACGGGGCCTGCCCGAGGAAGCAAAGCCCGCGGGCACCCCTCAGGTGCGGCTGGGACCCCGGGTTCCACAACCACACCACAGATGTGAGCTCTCGGCTCCGCAGAGGGGCTAGAACCCATTCCCTGTCCCCTCTGTGACCCGGTGCACTGCAAGCGTGGGTTTGTTTCTGTCTTCTTGTACCCCAGGCTGCGCGGGACCCCGCCCCAGGGGCGCTCTCCTGCCCCTCCCCCCGCAGGTCTCCAGGGCAGACAGACTGCTCTTCAGGAAGCTGGGAAGGACGTGCAGGATATTGCAGAGTTTGTCTGCAGGGACCCTGACAGATCACCCCGAGCTCTCTTTTTGTTTTCTTCCGTAACGGTTAGGCATGAGCTCTGGTTGTCATCCTGCAGTTCCTGCCTCACCCTACTCCCTCCCCACGCAAGGGGAACTGTTTTCTCCACGGCCCGTGGCTGCCGTGGCTGACACGTCCTCCCTGTCATCCATACCCTTCGAGGGCACCGAGTTAACTGGTCCGGGGGGCTTTTGCTGGTCTTTGCAGGGAGGTTAAACTTTCTCTTGCTCCTTCTCCAGTGTTGCTGGCCCAGGACCCAGGCCACCCTCCCTGTGTCAGGCCTGGAGCCCACCCCTGTCTCCCCACTCCCTAGACCAGGACCTGCGGGAACTAGGATGAGACCTGAGAGACACTCAACACAGGACAAAACCCAAGGAGGGCTCCACAAAACTCCATCGACAAGATCAATAGTTCCCTGCCCGATTTAGAAAAAAAAAATCAAAATTAATGCAAAACATCCACGATGAACAAACTATCAAAAAGTTCGCCAGAGACAAAATCCGATTCTGCACGTGCAACGTGTCCTGCCTCAGTCCGCCCACCCTAAGTCCCCGGCGGGTCCTGTCTTCACGCCAGAAACAGATTTTGTTCCTCCTGGATCTTCAATGTTGATTTTAATTTTTTTTTTTTTTTTGACTATTGAACATGATTGATCTTGATGGCTGAATTTCTCTAAGCCCCATTACATTTCACAGGGAGGCAAGTGCCTCCCCTGCCCGCCCTTAGTCCCTGCCTTACGTAGGACTCGGCAGCGAGGGTCTGCCCATGCTTTCTGGAAGCATGGAGCCCGAGTTTGAGAGTACAGGAGGCTGGGCTGTGGGGGGTGGGGTGGGGTGCCATGGGGAGCCTCGCCAGGGGTGTGACTTTGAATAGAGTTTTTCCGTTGGGTACCGCCGGCTTGAACCCTGACTGGTGATTTGTTCCTCCAAATATCTGGCGGCTGCTTGCTTCGGGAACCTCATCGGTGCTCGAAACGTGCTGACAAGATAGATGAATGAGAAAATGGAGACATGAATCCTCAACTGCATTCTCAGTCACCTACAGAAATCTCCCCGTGGGGCCCTCGGGATCTTTTCAGCCTCCCCGTGTCCAGATGCCACCTTCAACTGCAGATGTCAGGAGGGAATGTTCTTCCCTGGGCTTTGACGTGGCACATATTAGAGCAAGGGCCGATTAGGATCAGCAGCTGCAACCCAAAGCGTGGCAGCTCGGTATTAACGGAGATGCTGCACTTACTTGGCGTTTTAAACACTGAACAGTTGTGAGCAGATGCGACTAGCTCTCCCTGAAGCATATATATCTCACCCTCCCCTCCTACAAAGAAATCAGGGACCCCTCTGAAGATCACTGGGAGATACCGAGAGAACAAAACACAGCATAGACCCGGAGAGATGAAAGAGAAGGAGCAGCCAGAGAACAGAAAGACTGAACTATGGCTACAGTCACACCTGGCTGAGGGTGTCTAACGAGAAAGAGATGTGAGTGAAGGCAAATGAAACTGCAAAATGGAACGCATGCTGAATGTATGATTGGGCTCAAGTTACCTTTGCAGGTGTGTGTGTGTGTGTGTGTGTGTGTGTGTGTGTGTGTGTGTGTGATTCATTCATTCTCAGCTAACCTTTTGATGTTTTTATAAAGCCCTAAATAGAAAAGGATCCCCTAGGTTGTGGGTAATCTGAATTGATTTAGCCAGACACTGAAAAATGCCTTAAAAATTCTAGTTCCTGTGTTGGGAGAACCGAGTAATAGATTCATACGACAGACTTGTGCCTGAGCAGGGCTTACTCAGGGACGCACGCCACACCCTTACCGAGGCTCTCTGCGAACTTTGGAGCTCCTACTGTGCACTGGGCCACACACAGGGCGCGGAGGGTGGGAAGTGGAATAACCTTCAGGCCTTGCCCCAGTGAGATCACACCTGTGCTCAGCAGCATCAGCCGCAGGAGCTCTGTGCCAAGACAGAGGAGCCCTCGATGAAGAAATGAAAACCTGACGCATCTACGTGGGGTGAATCGTTGGGGACGAAGGTAATGTTGAAAATCTCTGTCGAGTTGGAGCCGTTTGAATGGAAGTCTGGAAGCCATTAAAAGATAGGTAGCCAGGGTCACCCCATAGCCTTTGAAGGTGAGTGACCCTCTTGTGTTACTGGGTTAGCATGAAAAGAGCACAGGGACATTCCAGGTGTAGAAAAACCACCAGGAGAGGAAGTCCTGCCTTTGAAGAGCCACGTTTCCTTGGAGTGACAGAGTGAACAGTAAGGGGGTGGTGAGGGTTTAGCTAGTTCAGAAAGGTCTTGTATGCCCACTAAGGAGACTTCCTCTTGCTTCTAAAGGCCACCAGTCATGAGAGCAACACGGAGACATTTGCATTTGGACCACCAGGAGGTGAGGCGGACCTCACAGAGGATGGAGTTTAGCAAGACAAGGGCTCTCTGATTGCCTGAGGGTCTTAGAGCTTGCTGTCACCTGACATGGGCTTAGATTCTCTAGGGCTGTTAATCCGGCAGGGGGACGGATGGATGGACAAGACCCTCCTCTGCTCTAGCCTTTTAGAACAGGTTGGCACCAGCCTCTGTTGCACAGTGCTGTCCAGCTGGTCATTTTCCAGCCACATTTATAGTGTGTGCCCAGCTCTGGGCCAGGATCATCAGAACGAACTCTCCCACGTAATTCACTCAACAGTCAGAGAACGGGGCATCGTGACCCCATGTTAACAAGAGGAAACTGAGGCTCAGGGGTCAGCCACGCGTAGGAAATAAAAAGCTAGGGCATCCATCAAGCCTTCTGACTTTGAGGGTTCATGCTCTTTCCCTGGACAGACACTGTCTGTAAGTTCCTTCCTTTTTCTTCCCTCCCTCCCTCGCTACCTCACTCCTCCTCCCTTCTTCCCTCCCTCCATTTCTCGCTGTCATCACGTTTTTCTACTCATTCATCCACCACACATTCACTGAACAACCTGAGCCTCCACTTCGGATCCCCGAGGCCATCAACTAGCCGATGAGAATCCTCTAGCCCCTGAGTTGATTTCGGCAAATATTTCTTGAGCCACTTCTATGTGGTTGGCATCGCACAAGCCCCGGGGATCCCATGATTGGATAAGATAGGGCCCCCGCTCCAAAGATCTCTGCCTAATGCGAGGAACAGATGTACGGACCAGAAATTACAGTACACTGAGCTAAGTGTTAAAACGGGCTGCGCACAGACCCCTCAGGACCTCACGTCCCGCACACTCTAAAACAGATGATTTATTTCTACGCTTGTTTCCAGCTCTGACACCCCAGTGCACCGTACTTCCAGAATGAAAAGTCAGACAGGGCCGTCTGTGCTGTGTCTGCCGGCCTGTGTTAATGCCCGGAGCCCACACTCAAGGTCTTCATTGTCTACTTTTCAGAATTTTTTATTAAATAAGGGAGGGGGGGGGAGAAACTGTGAAAAGATACATTTTGAGTCTCAATGCCCTATGAAATGATAATAAACCTTGCACAGAAAAACTCGTTTGAAATTATGGAGTTCTCTGTGCTAATGTATCAAAGGATGCTTCCCCGAGGTGCCTGGTGTCTTACAAGGTTGAATTATAAAACATTTCAAGAGAGCTGGTGAATATTAATACAAGGAAGTCAAAGTTTGATTCACTCACAAAAGAATTTAGGGAAGAGAAAATGTAAGTGTTGACATATGCGTAGGAAAAAGAGAAAACAAACACTAAGGAGATCCAATAAAATATTACAGCGGTCGTCTCCGGGAGGGAGAGTTATAGCTGGTATTTATTTTCCTTTCCATATTTGCATGGCTCTTCCAAAAATTCTGCAATAAGCATGTACTGCTTATCGTTTTAGAAAATAAACATAACTTTAAAAACAAACAAACAAACTGTTGATGACTGGAAGATTGGATTCTGTTACTGGGCTTCCCTGTGTCCAGAACTTTGCTGAGAATTGCCTTGGGTGAAGCTCTTTTATTTCTAAAATGAGCATTAAATAGGTTCAAAATATATTTATGAGCAGGCTTCCTAAGCAGATGGAGATGCCTTTACCCTTGCATTGGCAGGAGAACCTGGAGGGGGCATCCTTCCCAGGTAAAAAGGCAGAAAACCTTGACAAGGAGACACCTGCCACTCTGCTCTGTCCCCTTCCTCCTGCCAATGTCACTGATGTTCTGTCCACAGGGGAACACACAGCAGCCTCCTTGTATCCAGGAGGTATGAGGGACCACGAGACGACCCAACACATCGGAATGGTATACAAGGTAGAAAATATTTCACTGTACTTTTGTGTCCACTTCGTGAAAGCCATCTTTTCTCTTCATCCTGAATGAAGCCTCTGGGACACGGACTCCCTAAGGAATTTCGGGGGAGTACCAACCAGAAGAACTTCGGTGAGAAATACTCAAACCAGAGACATCATATTTCTCTAGACTTCAAACACAGGCAGGGCAAGTCTCAGTTCTCTTTCTGTCTCTATCCTATTATCTATTTATCTTCTATCTAATCTATCATCTATCCATCCATCCATCCATCCATCCATCCATCCATCCATCTACCCATTTATCCATCCATCCATCCATCCATCCATCCATCCATCCATCCATCCATCCATCTATCCAACCATCCATCCATCCATCCATCCATCCATCCATCCATCCATCCATCCATCCATTCATCCATCCATCCATTCATCTATCCAACCATCCGTCCATCCATCCATCCAACCATCCATCCATCCATCCATCCATCCATCCATCCATCCATCCATCCATCCGTTTTCTCTCTACTGACCATCTATCCACCCATTCATCTATTCATCCACATATTCATCCAATCTGCCCTCTCTCTTAAAATCTAACTTCAGGAATGAGAAGTTTAATAGTTTTTGTGCATTAACACATCTATTTGAATTTTAAAATAAAGTTAGACTTTTTCCGTTAGACCTTAAGTTGGATCTAGCTGAAGGGTTTGGAATGAGGACTAGGTTTGCTCACCCAGCTACATGGCAGACATTTTTCATATGTCAAATGAGTCACATCAGAACCTCTGAGGTTCTGACAAAGTAGATGTAAAACACTTACTTGTACCACACTCCAGAACCGACTGGTCCAACATGGTAGCCACAAGCCTCATGTGGCAACTGAAATGTGGCTAGTCCCAGCTGAGTGGTGCTTACTTGAAAAATACACACATGCTGAGGTTTCAGGTGGGCACGAACTTCTGGGGAACACCCTTAGACCCACCGCACCCACCATTTTTCCTTCCTTGCCTCTATGGCTATTTGATAGAATCTCTACTTCGTCGTTTGTTTTCTGACTTCCGTGACAAGAGTATAAACTCCTGCGGTTCTGCCCACAGGGCACACATGGGCCTGTAACAGGGGCTTTGTGACCTTGTGGGGGCTGGGGGGTGGCGTGCCGGTGTCCCTGCTGGGGCCGCTGCATCCGTGGGTCCCAGTGCGCTGAGGGTTTCCTCAGTCCCTGGAGCCGGGTCCCCTTGTCACCGTGGGCACTGGCCCTGAAGAGTCACTTCCCTTGGTTGCTCCCGGAGCCTGCCCAGCCCAGCAGGCAGAGCTGCAGGCACTCCTGCGACACAGCCGATTTCACATGAATTCCCTCTCCATGCTCGTTGGCTCTGATTAAAAAGGGACTACGTGGGACGGGAGGGAACTGACCAGGGGGCGGGTGGCTACCAGTGGCTGTTGCTGTATCACAGGGTTTGCCACTCCCTTTCGCTTTTGGAGTTTCAGAGAGCCAATCAAGTCAACTCCAAAGGCACTGCCCACTCAGTGAGATGGAAGAGAAGACGAGAATTGAGCTGCACAACATAAAGGGGGGAAGAAAAGACCGCCAGTTATCCCGCGGCCCATAGGCGAGTGTCTCCGTCTTATCCTCAGTGTCCTACGCCGTGTGAATCCTGCTGGAGATCCTACCCCACGCGCAATTAAATCATGCTCATCTCCCCTTAAAATTAGGCCGTGAGCATTTTCCACATCATTAAGGACTAATAATAGTAATCATTTATGGGTGCTTACCCTGTGGTAGGCGCGGGGCCAGGCGCTCTACCCTACTTATAACTCCTTTCATTTCCACGAGCATCATAGGCAGTCATGACAAAAAGCGACAGTTTGAAGGGACAGGCTCTGGAGCCAGATGAAGTGGGTGACAACCCCGGCTTTGTGGACCCCAAGCTGTGTGACTTTGGGAAATGTGGGTGTGTTAGTTTCCTGTGGCTGTCATAATTACTACAAACTTGGTGGCTTAGAACAACAGAGAGGTACTGCCCCGAGCTTCCGGCTGGAAGTCTGGAATCAAGGGGTCACAGAAGGCTCTAGAGAAAGGTTCCTTCCAGCCTCTTCTAGTAGCTGCTGGCAGTCCTAGGTGTCCCATGGCTTATGGGGACATCACCCCTGTCTCTGGCTTCATCCTCACACAGACATCTTCCGTGTGTGTGTGTGTGTGTGTATGTGTACGTGCGCGCGCGTGTGTGAACACGTGACTTTCTTAAGATGGGGTCATATGGCCCTAAGCCAATTCTACCTGCAAATACTCTATTTCCAAACAAAGTCACATTGTGACGTTCTGGCTGGACATGAATTTTTGAGGACACTGTTCAATCCAGTACAGTGGGTCAGCTCTCTGAGGCTCACCCTTCTCATTTGCCAGAGGCAGGGGCGAATGCCTACCCAGTGGGGGCAGTGTGATGAGGGTCTGTAGGAGGACAGATAGCTCAGCACCGTGCCGGCCTCCTGCAGCCTCCAGGAGCATGTCTGCAGCAGCTGTTCAATCATCCCATCAGTCACCAGGCTGAGCAGGAAGCGGGGCCTCAGCCAGGGTAAGGGATGCTCAGAGTCCTTCAACCCTGCACGGCAAAGGTGCGGCTGCTGGAGAAATTTAGGGAAGGTTGCAACAGACTGTTTGTGTACCCTCAAATTCATACACTGAAACTTGCCCCCCAATGTGATAAGATTTGGAGGTGGGGCCCTTGGGTAGTGGTGATTAGGTCATGAGGGTGGGGCCCTAATGAATGGGATCAGTGCCCTTAGGAAAGAGACTCCACAGAAGCTCCCTCACCCCTTCTATCATGTGAGGACACATGAGAAAAGGACTGTCTGTGAACCAGGAAGCAGACCCTCTCTCATCAGACACAGGGTCTGCTGGTGCCTTGACCTTGGACTTTCAGCCTTCAGAACTTAGAAATACATTTCTGTTGTTTCTCAGCCACCCAGTCTGCAGTGTTTTGTTCAAGCAGCCTGGATGGATTACCACAGAAGTGTCACAGTGTCAGAAGGCAATCAAAAGAGGAGGCTTTGACACCAGCCAGTGCTCATAGGACGCTCCACTCTAGTCACCAGCTGTGTGTGACCTTAGGCGGGTCACTCAGACTCTCTTGGGCTCTGTTGCTGAGCTCTGACCTGGGGCCCAGCCACACCCATTTCACAGGACAGCTGTGAGCCCAAGCAAAGCTACACGGAGCTCTCCACCCGTTAGGAAGCACACGGAAATCACTCCAAAAATGACAGCTCTTATTATTTTAAAATTAAATCTAGCCTGCTGATTTGACATGTCCATTTGTTTGCTTTAAAAATGCCCTTTGTTGTTTTTCTTATTACAGAAGTCGTTTATGTTCATTATGGAATTGATAGAGCATATAGGTAAGCAAGGAGGAGGCATTAATCACCTGTAATGTCAGCGTCCAGAAATAAAATCTGAACTCCAGTAGGAATGCTGACATACGGGTACGGCTATGAATGTATGTACATATAAAACACGCATTTCCATGGGACATGGGCCTCCCCTGTCAGCTGCATTCTGTGAGAGCTTTTCCCATGTCAATACGTAGTTTTCGTTGCCGCGAGAGGCTGTAATGAGGGGCAATGAACCACGTTCTTACTTAGAAATCGGGTGGTTTCCTAGCTCGCCTTTTGTTCATTTCTCCCACGTCAGCATGGGTCTGTGGGGGCAATGGGGGGGGGCCTCTTTTGCATCCAGCCCGGTTGCTATATAGGAGATTGGGAATGTCTTCGAGGACTCATCTGTAAAGCTTGTCACGGTTTCTGGAGCAGCCCCATGGCTTCATCCCGATGGGTCCTTGCTGTGTGGATTTGGAGAGTGAAAGGCCAGGAAAGTACCCCAGAAAGTTTGTGCCGATGTCTGAACCTGAATGCAGGACCTCTGTTCCTTAGGAGAGGCTCTGCCCTGCCCTACATAGGGGTGGGGGCTGAATGACGGGGTGCCGCAGTCCCACGGCTCTCCGCAATGCCCCCTTTCCAGGCAGTCTGTTACACTTGCCGGCTTCTTTCTCTGCCCCCACGACCTACTTCAACAAAAGGAGGGACCCCACCTTTGTGCCCCAGCGTCTGCCCAACAGAGAGCGTTAATCAGGGTATGCCCAATGAATGGGTACGTTCACGCAGACTTCCCACTCAGCAGATTATAAGCCCGTGAGAGGAAGGGTCACGCCTGCCTCGGTCACCCTCCTGTTCACACAGAAAGGGTCTGGTCTGGAGTAATTGGTCTAGTTTAGCTAGGAGGGCTGGCTTAACGCCGAGGTAGAGTATAGATTTTCTTAAAGGCTCAGATATGAAAAATGAGCCCGCACAGACCGTTGCCCCTAGAAACTTCTCGAGTACCGTGGGACTCTGCATTACGGCACTGTTTCTACATTCTCCCTATATCGAACCTGCAGTGTGTAATCCTAACACACATACGTCCCAGCCCTGTTCTCATTAGAGCACATCTTTTTTTAAAAAAGATTTTATTTATTCAATTTTCAGAGAGGAGAGAGAGAGAGAGAGAGAAATGAGGGGAGGAGCAGGAAGCATCAACTTCTATATGTGTCATGACCAGGCAAGCCCAGGGTTTCGAACCAGCGACCTCAGTGTTCTAGGTTGACACTCTATCCCACTGTGCCACCACAGGGCAGGCCTAGAGCGTGTCTGCTAATGGCCAGTCTTCACCTGTCCTGTCCGTCACCTGTGGCAGGGCCCCGGCGGCCCCTCCTCTGGCCCCTCCACCAGCACGTGTGGGGAATAGGATCAGAGCGAGAGTCTAAGTCATCCAGGGACACTAATGAATGAAGAGGCCACTGTCACTCATCACCGGTGCCCAGCTCTGCAGTACTGTGCCCAGCTCACCTCCCAGGCTCCCAGGAGCACTGTCTGAGGAGTCCAGCCCTCAGGCCAAGGACCCCCGCACTGCACGGCTCCGGGATGTGCCAGGTCCCGCTGGACACTGGCTGCTGCATGAACCCTCTTTCTGGGAGCTGGGCAGCTGTGGACCCCCTGAGGCGCGGGCTCTGGGCAGGAGTTCTGAACCTGGGGACACCAGGCACGGGGCACAGGACCCTGGCTGTGAGCGCTTCTCTGCGACGTGTGAGAAATTCCCGAGAAGCCAGACTCATGTAAACTGAGTCTGCGCGGCGATAAAATAGTCTAGTCGTTTCTGGCTCTGAGGCTGGGGAGAGGCCAGCTCTTGGGCAGATAAGAGGGAATCCTGGGGGAGTGTCTGGAATTCTAATTAGTTCTGGGCTTCTCCCAGCCTGTACCTCAGCGACTCGGGGCTGACCCTGCTCTGAAATATTTGGCCAAAGAGGTGTTGGCATGAAGCTCAAAGATGGCTCTCAGAGGGGCTTACTTCCACCCCTCATGTGGGGTCTCATGCTGGGAAACGAACGGGGTGGGGGCCCTCTCCTAGGAAGATGCTGTCACAGACACTCGGGCGTGTGTTGGCGGATGTGGGGTGGGGAGGGTGGAGCCTTTGGATTGTATGCATTATAAACAGACCCTAATTGGCTTAATGAAGCCTGCAAGGTTCATTTGTTGGTAGCTGGGGACTGAAGAGCTGAACAACAGAGAGGCCCCCAGGGTGGCCCAAGAGGTCTGGGGAATCCGCACTGTCTGAAACGCTCTCAGAGCTGGTGGGCAGACTTCCTCTGCCAAGTGCCCCGAAGTAAATACCTTTCACTCTGTGCAACCCCACCCCCCAACTCTGAGCCTGTGGGCAAAAGCAACCCCCAACAGCACAGTGCACGCAGAGAACCCTACTGCGTTCCAGGGCAGCTTTTCCCTCTTGGGAATAAAGCAGGCAGGTGGCCCGTGTGGTCCCCAGGCGGTCAGTGGTGGCCCTTCTGCTGGAGATGCAGGGGTCACAGCAACTATCTCCAAGAGGGCTCCTGGGAATATTACGTGTGACCCTGACAGGGGTTTGAATCAGACCATATGCCCTCCTTGCATATACCCTCAGAGTAGTGACCAAGGGTAGGGTTCTAAGTGACAATGGCCTGGACATTCCAGGGACAGTGAGCAAAAGGCATCCATTGAACCGAGGACCCAAGTAAGAGTCCTAGGGGACACGGACAATGTCAGAGCTCCAGGCTCAGAAGATGACCGTGGCTCAGGCTTGTAGATCCTCTCCATGGGGGAGGGTTGAGAGAACTGCCCTGGGTGGCCTCATCCCCCGCCTGCCTGCCCTCCTTTAATGGGCAGGGCCTTGAGCAAGGCCCTGGGGACACGGAGACGCGCCAGACACAGCCCTGCTCCCACAGACATCTCAGTTCAGTGGCTCCCTTATTTGAGCTCTCTGAACATCTCAGAGGTGGAGATGAATGGTCCCGTCCTACATGACAAGCCACCTGTAAGATGAATGCCCACCAGCAGCAGATGTCGCTTCAGGCAGCGGAGACCCTACAAATAAGGTGCGCTCCCTGCCCGAGAAGCGCTCCCTGCTCTGGGGACCCAGGGGCTGCTGCAGGAGAACATGTCACACAGTGAGCGTTAGAACCGACCCAGAGAAGAGGGGACTCCTGGGGTCACCGCCATGACCTCAGCTCCGGGCCAGGCTTTGTGAGGACACACACCTGAGCACGTCTTTAGTGCCATGCTGGTGCATCTCCATGCCTTCTGGCGTGTGTGAGGTCATCATTTAATATTTCACTAACTACCCCATGCGGGGAGGAAAATCCTGCTTCCTCCCTCATGCTGAAAACTCCCAGGATCCTCCAGGCTTCCTGTTTTTCTCCGTTTGGCTTGCTCTTCAAGGCTGTGTGCTTTGTGACACATCACATTAGCCACCCTGACACGTCCTCCTTCTCTGCCTCGGTCGGCGGACCCTGAGACCCTGAGACAGGGACGCAGTGCAAGTCTTTGGTTGGTGGAACCATCCCAGCGATTGTCGGGCCTGGAGCAGGGAGTTGGGTGGGGGAGAACAGAGGGTCCGTTAGGTGTGTGATCAAGCCAATTACCACTGTGGGGACCGGGCTCCATCCATCCGGGGACTCTGAGGGTCCGTGTGGAATGTCAGAAGGTTATCCTCGCTGAAGGCCAAGCTCACTGAGATCCAGCATTTCTCCATCTATTCCTGGCCGAGGGCTGATTCTGCAGGCTGAGAGGGCTTCCTGGCCAGAACACTAACCTCCTGGCAGAGAGGCACGTGGGTGGCCACTGAAGGTATCAACCACACTCCATTTCCTCTGGCTGGTCTCTTCTTACCCTCAGATACACTCAGTTCCTTCCCCTCTTGTCTCTGGTCAACAAACCAAGAGGTTTGACAAGCAGGATTTTTCAGAGATTTGGGGATGATGGGGGCTGGGGGTCAGCCCGGTGCACCACACATGGCTGGACATTGGACATCAGGCGTCGCTGTCTCCACTGGCTCTTCCTCCAGGCTCAGCCTGGGCCCCCTTTTCTCTCCGGACACCTGCTCTTCCTTTCTTCTCTTTGTCCCCTTTCCACACATTAGAGTGACAGGAAACACCAACCCCTGGTCAACAAATGACTATAGGACACGTGGACACATGTGGGCACGGATGCGTAAGAGGCATTCGCCACGTGGACTCACATTTTCCGCCTGGTTAATCACGGCGAGGATGACTGCTATCCCCGAGACAGGTCTCTTCCTGTCTGTCTGGGTCAGTTCCCCGTCCAGAAGGACGTTAAATAAGATGATCTGGAAGATGCCATGCAGCCCAGGCATTGCCTAGTCTATGAAATGTTGATAGAACCAAGAAAGTTGCGAATGACTCTGGGGAGCTGAACAGTGGTGTGATCTACAGTGGAAACGTAAGAGTCACCACTAGGAAGTCAGCCTCTGGGGCTGTCAGGGGCTGTCAGGGGCTGTCAGGGGCTGTCAGGGGCTGCCAGGGGCTCTCAGGGGCTTTCAGGGGCTTTCAGGGGCTGTCAGGGGCTGTCAGGGGCTGTCAGGGGCTTTCAGGGGCTGTCAGGGGCTGTCAGGGGCTGTCAGGGGCTTTCAGGGGCTTTCAGGGGCTGTCAGGGGCTGTCAGGGGCTTTCAGGGGCTCTCAGGGGCTGTCAGGGGCTGTCAGGGGCTGTCAGGGGCTGTCAGGGGCTGTCAGGGGCTCTCAGAGGCTCTCAGACAAGCGGACAGGGCCTGGCTCATGGTGTGACTGGCAGGTGAGAGGCATGGGAGTGAGTCTCTGGATGAAGAGAGGTCAGAATTAGAAAGCTTCCAAAATTCACCCAGAGAGCGTTCTGTATGTACTCAGGATCCAGCGCCCGGGGCCGGCTCCAGGGCGGGTGTCCTCTTGGGCGGGGGTCCCGGCAGGGTGTCCCAATTTAGCCAGCTTCTCAGTGGTCAGTGACAGTCTAAAACAGAGACAGCAGGGCAGCCTCAAGCCCGGTGGTTTCTGGAAACCAGCCAGCCCTTCTCCCCAGTAAGGCCCTCAATTTCTCAGCAAGGATTTTTCCACCAGACATTGTATGCTGCACCAGGCTAGTCCTCACTGTAATTGGTTTCGGTGAGTTCCCACGGGAGCCGTTAAATTCTTTATTTGCCCACCCTCTGGGGCCATTTTCTACCTTCAGGAGAGAGCCCCCGCACTCTTCACCCTCCCCCAAAGGAAATTTCTTGTAATCCTCGCTCGAACATACCCTCTGACTCCTGCTCCTGCGCGTTCCAGCCATCTGTCGTCTCTCTGAAGGCCATTTGGATCTCCGAGAACATTAGCGTGGTCATCATTCAGGGGTTGCTGGCGCGGGCTCTGAGTTCTTTGATCAGACTTCAGCCTTGAGCCTCAGACACCAGGTTCTCTGCGGGGAACACAGGCTGGCAGACCAGCCCTCCCTCCTGAGGACTAGACGGGGAGGGCTGCCAAGCTCCCCTCGTGAGTTGCGCAGGTTGTACCGGGAGTCTGTGGCCTTCCACGTGGGTCATCGCTACGTTTGACCGTGTTGGCTCAGCTTTCACCTTGTAGCTGGTTGTGACTCCTCGCCGGCCCAAGATCTCAGTGACAGCTCTGACGCACCCGTGATCCCACTGGGTCCCCGAGACTGAGTTTTCGAAGAAAGTTTTCATCTGCTCTGTTCACCAGATGAAGACAGGGGACTCAGAATGCTTAGGAGACTCGCCCCAGGCCACACAGTCGTGACAGACCTGGGCTTAGAACCTAAAGCCAGGTGGATGTCAAGCCCCTTGTTTCTGGCATAATAAACACGTCAAATAGAAGCTAACTCATAGAGACAGAGAACATGCGGAGCGTTGCCGGGTGGGAGGGGCTGGTGAGAAAAAGCAGGAGAAGGGATTAAGAATTACTAATTGGTAGTAAAAATAAAACAGTCACGGGGATGAAATGTACAGCATAGCAGACGCCGTCAGAAACACAGTCAGTAACATTGGGGTGACTGTGCATGGTGACAGGAGGGCACGCAATTTTCCAGGGGCTCACTGCCTGAGCTATAGAAATGTCTAATCACTACGTTGCATAGCTGAGTACCATGTTGAAATTAATAGAACATTGTGGATCAACTGTAACTGTAAAAATTAAAAACTGCCCTGGCCGGCTGCTCAGTGGTAGAGTGTTGGCCCAGTGTGTGGAAGTCCCAGATTTGATTCCCGGCCAGGGCACACAAGAGAAGCGCCCACCTGTTCTCCACCCTTCACCTTCTCCTTCCTCTCTGTCTCTCTCTTCCCCTCCAGCAGTCAGGGTTCCATTGGAGCAAAGTTGGCCCAGGCACTGAGGATGGCTCCATGGCCTCCGCCTCAGGTGCTAGAATGGCTCCAGCCGCAATGGAGCAATGCCCCTGGTGGGCAGAGCATCACCCCCTGGTGGGCATGCCGGGTGGATCCTAGTCAGGCGCATGTGGGAGTCTGTCTGACTGCCTCCCTGTTTCTAACTTTGGAAAAATAAAAACAAACAAACAGAAAGCTATGTAAGGTGCTACCTGGCCATGTCACTAGCCACACGGGCAGGGCGGGCAGCTGAGGAGGAGGCGTGTCCTTCTGAGAAAGGCTCCTTCACAAAAGATGGCAGAAGACCTCTACATCCTCCCCTTCAAAGATCAAAGCCTCCTCTCCATGGCCGTCACGGATTATACGGATGGTGGGGACGTTCCCGAACATTCATCAGCAACGTCAAGGAAGCCGTAGCTGAGTGCACCCCGGGAGGCATGTAAACGAATTCAGTACAGACTCCAACATCAGAAATGCAAATCATAAAAACGACAATTTTCTTCATTATACTAAATGCATTTTCTTTCTAGAAGTCCAATGGAAGAAAAATAGGTATTTTTCTTCCTTTTTTTACCCTACACTTTCCCTAAGTGGGGAGGGGAAACCCAGATGTCTGCTGGGGTCTATGCCAAGGGATTGGCATGGAAACTTTGCCGTGTGTGTGTGTGTGTGTGTGTGTGTGTGTATACACACTTATAAGCAAGTGTGAATTTGCATTCAAGTGAGGGTGTTCCGTGTTTCCATGTAAATGCGTGGGCTTGATTTTACCTAAAATACATGTGGGTCAGAAGTCGTGTGTATAAAATCTGTGTGCATTACTTTGTGTGATGGAGGGTCTTAGTCACACATGTGTAGATGTATGCATGTGTGTCTGAGTCTGTGGCCTGCTCCACGGCTCTCCTCCCATCCTGCCTACCCCTGTGGGGATTTCTGCACTCCAGAGGCAGGGGTCTCTGCACACCCAGATGCCAGAGAGAGAGAAGGTTTCTCTGGAGAAGACACCTTGACCCACCACTCAGCCCTGGGGCCCTGCCTGAGACAGTGAACTTCACTACTGATTCCTCAAGGAAAAGAGAAAGCACAAAAGCCTAACCCCCAAACAAATACACAACAAGATAGATTTACTAGGCCCTGACTGTGCTCACGTAAATAAGCATCAAGACAGTTGAAGTTGACAGGCCACCCCTTAAGAATTTATGCTGGCGAGGGACACAGAGCTCCTGCATCCTCCCTGGTTCTGAGTCTGCAGCTGGAACTGCCCCTGCACCTGCCTGCACCTGCCCCTGCCACTGCCCCTCCCACTGCACCTGCCTGCACCTGCCCCTGCCACTGCCCCTCCCACTGCACCTGCCTGCACCTGCCTGCACCTGCACCTGCCCCTGTCACTGCCCCTGCCACTGCCCCTGCCCCTGCCCCTGCCTGCCCCTGCCCCTGCCTGCCCCTGCCCCTGCCCCTGCCTGCCCCTGCCCCAGCCCCTGCCCCTGCCTGCCCCTGCCTGCCCCTGCCCCTGCCCCTGCACCTGCCCCTGCCTGCCCCTGCCCCTGCCTGCCCCTGCCCCTGCCTGCCCCTGCCTGCCCCTGCCTGCCCCTGCCTGCCCCTACCCCTGCCCCTGCCTGCCCCTACCCCTGCCTGCCCCTGCCCGCCCCTGCCCCTGCCTGCCCCTGCCCCTGCCTGCCCCTGCCTGCCCCTGCCCCAGCACCTGCCTGCCCCTGCCTCTGCCTGCCCCTGCCCCTGCCCCTGCCCCTGCCTGCCCCTGCCCCTGCCCCTGCCCCTGCCACTGCCCCTGCCCCTGCACCTGCCCCTGCCCCTGCCTGCCCCTGCCCCTGCCTGCCCCTGCCCCTGCCTGCCCCTGCCCCTGCCTGCCCCTGCCCCTGCCCCTGCCTGCCCCTGCCTCTGCCTGCCCCTGCCCCTGCCCCTGCCTGCCCCTGCCCCTGCCCCTGCCTGCCCCTGCCCCTGCCTGCCCCTGCCCCTGCCACTGCCTGCCCCTGCCCCTGCCTGCCCCTGCCTGCCCCTGCCCCTGCCCCTGCCCCTGCCCCTGCCTGCCCCTGCCCCTGCCTGCCCCTGCCCCTGCCTGCCCCTGCCTGCCCCTGCCTGCCCCTGCCCCTGCCCCTGCCCCTGCCTGCCCCTGCCCCTGCCTGCCCCTGCCTGCCCCTGCCCCTGCCCCTGCCCCTGCCTGCCCCTGCCCCTGCCCCTGCCCCTGCCTGCCCCTGCCCCTGCCTGCCCCTGCCTGCCCCTGCCCCTGCCCCTGCCCCTGCACCTGCCTGCCCCTCCCTGCCCCTGCCCCTGCCTCTGCACCTGCCCCTGCCTGCCCCTGCCCCTGCCCCTGCCCCTGCCTGCCCCTGCCCCTGCCTGCCCCTGCCTGCCCCTGCCCCTGCCTGCCCCTGCCCCTGCCCCTGCCCCTGCCTGCCTCTGCCCCTGCCCCTGCACCTGCCACTGCCTGCCCCTGCCTGCCCCTGCCCCTGCCCCTGCCTGCCCCTGCCCCTGCCTGCCCCTGCCCCTGCCTGCCCCTGCCCCTGCCCCTGCACCTGCCCCTGCCTGCCCCTCCCTGCCCCTGCCCCTGCCTCTGCACCTGCCCCTGCCTGCCCCTGCCCCTGCCCCTGCCTGCCCCTGCCTGCCGCTGCCTGCCCCTGCCCCTGCCTGCCCCTGCCTGCCCCTGCCCCTGCCCCTGCCTGCCCCTGCCCCTGCCTGCCCCTGCCTGCACCTGCCCCTGCCCCTGCCCCTGCCTGCCCCTGCCCCTGCCCCTGCCTGCCCCTGCCCCTGCCTGCCCCTGCCTGCACCTGCCCCTGCCCCTGCCTGCCCCTGCCCCTGCCCCTGCCTGCCCCTGCCTGCCCCTGCCCCTGCACCTGCCCCTGCCCCTGCCTGCCCCTGCCTGCCCCTCCCTGCCCCTGCCCCTGCCTCTGCACCTGCCCCTGCCTGCCCCTGCCCCTGCCCCTGCCCCTGCCTGCCCCTGCCCCTGCCTGCCCCTGCCTGCCCCTGCCCCTGCCCCTGCCTGCCCCTGCCCCTGCCCCGGCCCCTGCCTGCCCCTGCCCCTGCCTGCCCCTGCCCCTGCCTGCCCCTGCCCCTGCCCCTGCCTGCCCCTCCCTGCCCCTGCCCCTGCCTCTGCACCTGCCCCTGCCTGCCCCTGCCTGCCCCTGACTGCCCCTGTCCCTGCCCCTGCCTGCCCCTGCCTGCCCCTGCCCCTGCCTGCCCCTGCCTGCCCCTGCCCCTGCCCCTGCCCCTGCCCCTGCCCCTGCCTGCCCCTGCCTGCCCCTCCCTGCCCCTGCCCCTGCCTCTGCACCTGCCCCTGCCTGCCCCTGCCTGCCCCTGACTGCCCCTGTCCCTGCCCCTGCCTGCCCCTGCCTGCCCCTGCCCCTGCCTGCCCCTGCCTGCCCCTGCCTGCCCCTGCCCCTGCCTGCCCCTGCCTGCCCCTGCCCCTGCCTGCCCCTGCCTGCCCCTGCCTGCCCCTGCCCCTGCCTGCCCCTGCCCCTGCCCCTGCCTGCCCCTGCCCCTGCCTGCCCCTGCCTGCACCTGCCCCTGCCCCTGCCTGCCCCTGCCTGCCCCTGCCCCTGCCTGCCCCTGCCCCTGCCCCTGCCTGCCCCTGCCCCTGCCTGCCCCTGCCCCTGCCTGCCCCTGCCCCTGCCCCTGCCCCTGCCTGCCCCTGCCCCTGCCCCTGCCACTGCCCCTGCCCCTGCACCTGCCCCTGCCCCTGCCTGCACCTGCCCCTGCCTGCCCCTGCCCCTGCCCCTGCCCCTGCCTGCCCCTGCCCCTGCCTGCCCCTGCCTGCCCCTGCCTGCCCCTGCCCCAGCCTGCCCCTGCCCCTGCCCCTGCCCCTGCCTGCCCCTGCCCCAGCCTGCCCCTGCCCCTGCCCCTGCCACTGCCCCTGCCCCTGCACCTGCCCCTGCCCCTGCCCCTGCCTGCCCCTGCCTGCCCCTGCCCCTGCCCCTGCCCCTGCCCCTGCCTGCCCCTGCCCAGTTGGTTTCAATCTGTCTGCTTTCCAAGTCTCAGCCCCTCTTGGCCGGACCAGCCCACAGTCATTCGGTACAACGCAATGCATTTCAGGGCAAGTCAACACCATCGTAAAACAAAAATGAGAACATCCTTAAAACCAAAACAGGTGCTGGGAACGCGGAGGTCTGAGACCCCGCGGCTGAGTGCTCTCCAATACAACACCTCCAGCGAGCAGGCGAGGGAAGCAGTTCCGGACACAGGAAGGAGAGGACCGAGGTTCACCCATCTCAGAGGCCTCGGTCCCCAGCAGGGCTGAAGCAGGGATGGCCTTCAGAATTGTCACCCATGGAGCAAAGGGCCTTGGGAATCCCATACTAGCAAGTCACTGGATGAGGGTTGTCCTGTGGTGAGGACACAGACTGGGCAGTGATGGTCCCACCAAAGACAAGTCCTGGGAGGTGCTCAGCATCCAACGTCTGCAGCTAAGGGGCTGGGTGGGGTGCAGATATAGGAAGAGAGCCTCTGTCCTAATCTCGAAGGAATTCTTGATTACAGGGACACGAGGTCTGTAAATCAGACAACATAAACACAGGGTGAGCTGGCCAGCCCCGGCATCACACCAGGACAGCCGGGCACACCCAACCCAGGAAGGGGGTGAACAGCGCCAGGCATTGGGTCTCAGCAGGGTCAGCAAATGTATCGTGGAAGCCAATATGCCTGAAAAAAATATTTAAATTATTTTTAAATGTGATAAAATGCATATAAAACTTACCATCCTGACCCTTTTTAAGTGCATGATTCAGGGGTTATAAGTACACTCACATTGTTGTGCAAGCATCACCACCAACCATCTCCGGAACTCCCGGTATCTTGCCAACCTGAAACTCGACTCCCATGAATCAGCTCCCCGTTCCCCGCTCCCACGGCTCTGGCCGTCACCATTCTGCCCCCTGTTTCTATAAAGGTTGGTTTTCCTAAGAAGCTCACATAAGTGGAATCATACAGGATTCACATTTTTGTGACCGGCTTCTTTCCCTCAGCGTCCCGTCCTCAAGGTTCACCCAGGTGGTAGCACGTGTCGGAATTTCCTTCCTTCTGAAGGCTGAATCATCGTCTGGAAGGGCCACACGGTGTTTATCCGTGTATCTGCTTGTGGATGCCCGAGTTGCTCCCACCTCTGGGCTACTGTGAACCACGCTGCTCGGGACACGGGGGGACAAACCTCTGTGCAAGTCCTGCGTTCCGTGCTTTTGTGTACTTAATTCCCCAAGAGCACACCTGCAGGGTCGGACGGTAACTCGGTGTCCAACGTTCTGAGAAACCGCCAGACCGTGTTCCACAGTGGCTGCAGCAGCTCCATTCCCCTGAGCACAAGGGTTCCAGTTTTATTACGTCCCCATCGACGCTTGTCATGTCATTCTTATCTTCTTACAACAGCCTCCCTAAGGGATGGGTGTGAGGTGCTGAGCCGGGCTTTGAGGCACGGGGAGAAAGCTGTGATGAGGGACAGGGACCGACATGATGGGCACGCCTTGCCCGCTCCACTGTACCTGGGCATCACCCATGTTTATGGGCCCCAGGGTGCAGAGTAAGCCCTGCAGGGCTGTGCCGGCCCAGGCGGGGGGTAACTCCAGGAGGGAGAAGAAGGGAGAATGATAGGGACGGGGTCTGAGTCCTGACGGGTTAATGGCGTCTGCTCAGTCTGCGCTTCTCACTGCTGGTCTCCTCTTCGTGGAGATGCTCGGACTCGCCACACCACTGGAACCACAGTCCGGAAGGGTTCCAGGGTTAGGTCCCTTTCCCCGGGACATGGAAAACTTCCTGTTCTTTTGTAGCTGCTTGCTTGCCGCAACCCAGAATACAGGTGTGACTAGGTCACCTGCCGAGAGTCACACCTGAAGGAAGTAGAGGGCCCAGCCTGGGCACTGCCGGGCCAGGATGGTTCTCAGAAGTGGAGGTCAGGCCCCCGTAGGGTGGACAGAAGCCAGCACACAGGATGTCAGGGCAGCCAGGAGCAAAGTCTTCAGGCATAGTGCACTGTTTCAGATGCTGTGTTAGGGGTTGGTATACCGGGTGGGTAAGAACCACTCTCTGGCCGTCCGGCCACATATCCACGCCGTTATAAACCCACATTTACTCCGCACACAGTGGGAAGGCAGAGCAGAGAGCTTCTCTCTCCAGCCTGGGGATGCAGGTCAGGGAAGGTGGGGGTGTGGGGGGCAGGTGGAGCTTGGTGAGTCGCAGAACACAAAAGCATTATTACATCCATCACCGACCACAGTGCCGGCCCTACTTTCGGGCGCAATGCTGTCGATAAGGGTGATACTCTGACCCTGACCCCTCCTCCCTGAGTCCCGAGCTCTCCTCTGAATCCCTTTCCAGGTGAAGGGAGTGCAGCGGTGACAAATGGTGGCTACTTGGAGGGAGCCCCGTGGACACCCCTTCCTGTGAGTTACCCCTGCGGTTTCCCCCGGGGACTCACACCACGGGGAGGCTCCAGCAGGATCCCTACCCGCTGCCCTCCTGCTGTCCGCAGATGGGATCTTGCTTAGCAAGGCCGAGTTTTCCGGTTCTCTGCATCCGCCTGGCCGCTCTCCTGGACCAGGAAGAGGCACAGTGGCGGGCGGGGCGCGCCCTGGGACAGAGAGTCGGCGGGGCGGGGCGCGCCCTGGGACAGAGAGTCGGCGGGGCGGGGCGCGCCCTGGGACAGACAGTCGCCACAGCTACCCTGCGGCCAGCGTCAGGCGTGACGATCAAGTCGTGCAAGTCTCTGGAAAGCAAACACTCGAGGACGCGTCCACCCCGACGGGTTTTGTGACCATTAAAACAGTCCCGGTCAGGAATCATGCTAAAGAAGTGACCCAGTCCCAGGACATTCATTCAGCCGAACGTCAGCACTCCTTCCGGACTTAATCGATCATAGAGGAACTTTGGAACGATCACCAAGGCTGCTATGACATGGAATCTCCCCGGCAAAATCGGGCGGCTCCCAGTGAGTTCAGGGTATTTTTCAAAAAGTTTAAAACGGACTCCCAGAAAGCAGCTGAGGACCTTCTTAGGGCTGTCCCCTGGGCTCCGCAGCTCTGCCGTCCAGTGAGTAGCTGCTGACACCACATGGTTACCCAGGGTGTGTGAGAAACGGGATTCCTAATTTTCTTGCATTTTAAGGGATTTAAATTTAAACCCGAAAACTGAGAGTCAAGAATTCTTTCACTGACGCACGCGAAATGTAGGTATCTCAGCCTAGCTCAGGAGGGTCACGGCCGGGGAAACTGAGGGCCGGGTTGGACCAGTGGGGTCAGAAGCTTTTGTTTGCTGCTCTCAGCTTTATATCCCGCATGGGAGAGCAGTCACACGGCTCTTGTCCTTCACTGGAAGCCCAGCCACCAGAACACCAGGACAGGCCTTCACCGGCCTCAGTGCGGGACAGGGCACTCAAGGGGCACACGTACCGGAGGGGGGCAAGAGGAGGCGTGTTCTAGCGGGAGATCTGAGGCGATCAGAGGTAACGAGAAGGGGGGAGGGCAAAGAGGGAGAGATGGAATAGTGTCTGAGGCCCGAGGGAGAGGCGCAGGCGCATGAGCAGATAAGGAAGACACTGCACCTGCAAGACTGGAAGGCATCTAGCACGGGTGCCGCGAGTGTGCGCAGGTGTGCACCCGTGCATGCGTGTGTGTGCGTGTGTGCAGGCACGTGTGTATGAGTGCTGGGGGAGTGGTGAGTAGACAAACAGGCAAGGGCTAAGTTAAGGTGTTGTTTTTATCTCACTTTCAAAGCACCAAAGGGCTTTGACTTGTCATAGATGAATTTTAGAAGGATCACCAAGGCTGCTAGGTCAGGGAAGGACAGCAGAGGAGGCCAGGCAGGGCACAATGCCAGGGTCCACACGAGCGACAATGGGGCGTGCTGCAGGGAAGTGTCACAGAGATGGAGAACCATGTGTCAGCCCGGCGGGCCTCAGAGGGTGTGACCAGCTTAGAGCCATGACTTCCAATGCAGGGTCACTGGTCCCAACGTCCGACAGGATAATTCATTCAGTTTGTATCGATTCATAGGTCATGGCTTGTTTCTGGGTGTCACACGGAAGCCTTCTCTTTAGTTCCCTTTTTCGATGTCAATGAACTGTGTTGTCATTGGGGTGAAACTCATCTCACAAACATACCCTTAGGTTTGATGGCTGTGTTCATCAGGGTAATTAATGTCAGTTGTTGCAACAATAACAATAAAAATTCAGTGGCTTAGAAACAAGTTATTTTTCCCCAATAGCAAGTCCAATGGGGTTGGATTGGGTGACCCTTCTTGAAGCCCAGGTGACTCAGTAATCCAGGTGTCTTTCAGTTAGTGGCTTCGGTTGTCCCAGGACATCAGAGTCCCCTTGGGACACTGGACTCCCCTCTGACTGTCTGCGTCGAGCCACCACATCATCACAGGGAACTGTGTGAGAAGTTTGAGGGGACAGGTTTAGAAGTGGTGTCAACCATGGAGACCCGTACTCTGCCACTCAGAAGTAGTCACATGGATTCCAGGAATGTGGGAAATGCGAGGAGCCCGTGTGGGGCGGGCACCGTGATGCATTGCCCAGGTACCCATCAGGAACTGAAAACCGACCACTCAGCTGTGTCAGCCCCTCTTCTGACATTGCCTCTCTGGCAGCATGCTGCCTTTGTGGGGCAGGATCCTGTTCCCTCACACGGGACATCTCTGAAGGTCCCTCTCATCTCTAGAGGTCCTCGTGGGCCGGCGTACACCTGTTTCGCGTCTGAATCACAGTGCATCTTTCTCCTCTCCTCCACCTTCCTTCTATCCAGAAAGATCACTCGTACATCCAGACTTCCATCTGCATCTGCCCACTGGAGAAACCAACCCGTGACAGTTGGAATGTAAGCATGTTTTAAGAAAGAAGCGGTGAGAGGAGATTCTGTAGCTGGATAAACCGCTGCTCATCTGGGGGTCAGAACTCCATCCCTGGCGGTCGGTGGAGTGCAGAGACATCCTCCCTCCCAAGTACTGGGTCACAGAGCACTTGTTAAGCTTTCACTGGTGGTGAGCTGGGATGGTTACTGGAGGAAAAAGATGTATCAGTCAGTTTATAAAGATGGGTAAATTGTATACAAGGGCAGTGCAACGTGGCAACTATTGCTAAGCTCGACGGAGACTCTGGAGAACGGTGATGACAATGTGTCAGTGATTAATGGGCAAGCGGGAGCTCAGTGTGAAAGCCAGGGACTTCCTGGTGCACGCACGGGGAGCTCTCATGTCCAGCAGCATAAGAGCAGAGTAAGAGGACTTAATTACCAGAATACTTGAGCTCCAAAGAAAGGAAACTCCCCACTCAGGCAGGCATGCTATGCAAGGGCAGGGACTGGTTGGGAAACATCCGGTCAATGTGTTCTCCAACCTTGACCTTCCAGATTCCCCTGGACTTCTGGGTCACTCCTCCCTATTAAGGGCTAGCACGTCCCCTTGGCTTGTGGAGGACATAGACGTTTGGCTCCTGCAAGGGAGCATCAGCGTCCTCACGACCTGCCTCCACTGCCCCCGTCGCTGGCTGCTGAAAGGAAAAAGGGAGGAGGGAGCTCAGGGCCGGCAGCTGTGTCAGCAGGAGCTGCAAGGATGTGCAGGAGCCTGCCATCAAGGTGGAGGGACCACAGAACCTCATGAGCCATCGTTTATCCACTTGGGGGCATTTCCCTGAGATACAGGAGTTCGGCTCCAGAAGGAAGTCTGGGAGACGCTGAGGAAACACTGGCTCCACAAAGCAGAGAGAAAACAGGGGTCCACGCACCCAAGTGGGGACGATTCAGAAGCACACGCCCGGCTCCGGAGGACCCCTGTGGGTTCACCTGAGGCCTTGGCTTCACCTTCTCCCTGTGCAGAATCCTGCCCTCGGCCCCTCTGGGTCACAGATGCTGACTGTAAGCACAGCTTACCCATCAACTTCCTGCAGCCAACCTTCTATCTCAGAGCCAATCGCCAGGGGAGCCCAGCCGGCCGCAGACACCACCCCTCTTGGCAGGCGGGACATCCTAGTGGAGAGCCCTGAGGATCCGCTCCCTGGGCCTCTGCACACGGCGAGGGGGAAGAGCAGGCGATTTCCCCAAAGTGGATCGGGAAGGCTGCCATGTTTCAGAGCCGCAGATGCCTGTCTTCAAAGCCTTTGCTTCTCTTTCTGCATCCTGCTGTGTTTTCCTATCTAGTGTGTATTCTTGTTACGGCTCTATCGGCAGAGGGTCTGGATACGCAGGCAGAGGAAAACCAAGCGCGCCGGGCACGGCTGGAACGCTGTGCGCGGAAGATGATGAGCTGAACGTCTGTGATTCATTCGCTTGTTCTTGGACTTATTCATTTGGCAACTTCGATCAAGCCCTTACCCTGTGCCAGGCCCTAGGCTAGGTCTTGGAGATACAGCAAAGAATCAAGCTTAGATCGTGAGTCCAAAAGGTATGGGCCAGCAGGACAGAACGACATGCAGAAATGTCACTGCTGTAAATCATGTCGAGGCGGATGGTGAAAGCTTCCACTTACAACCCACGAGGATAACTGAGCAGCCTGTTGTGAAGCCAGAGCCCCCGCCTCCCCCAGAGTCAGTAAAAAGCTGGCATCATCTGGTAAAGAGCTGGCAATGAAGCTGATAACCCGTCTCTCCCCTGGCCAACTGACCCCGCCGTGAGCCCACACACCGGGTGCGGCCCCTGTCCCACCCTGCAGGACTCACAACCCGTGCTTTTGTGCAGAAGTGCAGGCAGGTGCGGCTCACTGGCAGCCTGCGAGCGAAGCAGAGTACGTTGGCAACGTTTCCACTTCTGTTTTTTTCTACTTGGGGCTAATTCCCAGTGCCAAGCAGGATGAGATGCAGGATTCCTCCTTTCTAAGATGTCAAGAGTACTGTTGTGTCGGGTGGTAACAAACCGAGGAAGCCAGTTCTCCTGCCCCCTTTTTCCCAGCACTGGTCACCACATTGCCTGTCCTGTTCAGTGGGCAAACGCCAGCGCCTCGGAAGGCGAGAAGTTCACGGGAGGACAGCAAGGCTCGTGGGTTTAAAATTCAGCACAGAGGAGGAGAAGATTTATAGGCAGTTAATAATTAACCAATAAATGAGTACTGCTGCCATCCATTCACAGTAGAAAAGATAACATGCATGCCTAACCAGGCAGTGGCGCAGTGGATAGAGCATCGGACTGGGATGCGGAGGACCCAGGTTCGAAACCCTGAGGTTGCCGGCTTGAGCGCGGGCTCATTTGGTTTGAGCAAGGCTCACCAGCTTGAACTCAAGGTCGCTGGCTTGAGCAAGGCGTCACTCAGTCTACTGTAGCACCCTGGTCAAGGCACATCTGAGAAAGCAATCGAACAACTAAGGTGCTGCAACGAAAAATTGATGCTTCTCATCTCTATCCTTTCTGTCTGTCCCTATCTGTCCCTATCTCTGTCTCTGTCAAAAAAAAAAAAGAAAAAAAGGATACCACGCAATTCAAAGGCTCACAGTGGGAGGACAGAGAGTTGGGGGGCGGGGAGACAACCAGCAAGAGGGGATATTGTCAGGAGCAGTAACGTTAAGGAGGTGGGCAATTCTGGGAGGCCGGAATCTAGACGCTATTCCTCGCCACGTCCCTAGCGCCTAGCCCGCGGCACACAGCAGGAGCTCCACACCTGTTCATTTCATGAATGACGGACTGACTCAATGCATTGCAGACACTAAGCTCATCCCCTTAAACATGGCGTTCCAACTGTTCCCACCTATGTGTTTAATGTTCCTACCTTCCCGCGATTGCTGTTTATCGCCTGGACGTTTCCCTGCCGAAAAACGTGGACACATCATCAACAGACTTACTATAAAAGACATGCATTAAGTACAGAGGCGAGTTAAGGTTGGCGGAGGCCCCGGGAGCAGAATCAGGCCCCTTAAAAGAAAAAAGAGAGACAGGGAAGATAAAAATACCTGTTAATCATATTTTTAAATAAATAAAAAATATTATGTACTATCTGTTAAAATTACACACACGGAACGAAACTTGGTGTCATTAGAAAAAAGGGTCAAGTCGGGGTTTTGCGGGGCCCTTCAGAAGTCGGGGCCCAGGGCGCATGCCCGGTGCGCCCGCCGTAAAATCCGCCCCAGATTAAGTAGGAGAACATAGCAGGACGCCGAAGGAAGCGATTGTCCCTGAATGGAGACATATACCTGGGTCTCAAAATCGATGGCGGCACCCAGCACTGAGCGAACCATTTGATCTTCCAATGCTACGCATGGCTTCCTATGGTTGACGTTAGAATCCCTTTAGATAAGGACTATGCAAGTTTTCACCTTGGTACGGAGACTACAGTAGATGAGGGAGGGCTGATTTTTAAGTAGATACATAAATTGGTGTGATTCAGACTTGGGCCATCACCAAGAGGTAGTTCAGACTTTGGCTCTCAATAGCTTGAAGGATAGATTAGAACCATTCCTGCAAGCCAGGTCCTTGTAGATCATTAACTCAAGCGAATGGCCCGTGGAGGCAGTGGAAAGAACCAGAGCTGCCTTTGGTGACCATTCGCTGCTACATCAGTCATTGGCCACCGAGCAAAGCACATCCCTCACCCTATCTCTTGAGCTGACCCTCCTCGTGCTCTTGTGGAAAGTATGACCGTTTTTATTCCCATTTTACAGATGGGAAAGGTGAGGTGCAGACAAATTCTGAAAGCCACTGCAGACAGGACCCTGGGTGCGTGGGGAAGCCAGGCTGTCAGGCCAGGGTGCCTGCTGGCAAGGGCGGGGAGTCCTGATAGGGCACAGCCTCGCCTTGAGTCTGAGTGCGGGTCTGCGGCCTCTTCACTGCTCCTGTCCTGCAGAGGACAGTTCCCCATGATAGTTACAGCTCAGATGGCAGGCTCGGCTCAGGAGTATGTCACTGCCAGGAAAATTTTGGTACAGGGCTATTTAAGAACTATAGCCAGAACCTCGTGCCACATCCTGTGGTTGTTCTTGTTGTTGCTGCTGGGACACTAACTTACACCCTCAAGCTCTGCTCTGAGCACTTTGCATGCACTTTTAACCTTCCTAACAGCCCACAGGGTACAGACTGGGCTTGTCCCATTTCACACCAGTAGATTAGGAAAGGGAATGACTTCCCAAGCCAGCCAGCCAGGTTAGCTTAGTTTAACCTTCTCCACACCATCAAATGAGGAAGCAGAAACTTCGAGAGGCTGAGTGGTTCTTCCAAGCCTCACAACCACAAGGCAGGGAGATAGAATTCACCTTGGGCTCACGAGCTCTGGGGTGGTGGCTTCTCGCCAGACCCTCTATGGCCACCACCACATTGACCAAGAGAGGGATGCATCCAGAGGTGGATTAAGGTTGGTTGAGGCCTTGGGCTCAGAAGAAAATATTGGGCCCCTTAAAAGAGAGAGAGAGAGAGAGAGAGAGAGAGAGAGAAAATAAAAATACATGTTAACCATATTTCTAAATAAATAAAAAATATTATGTGCTATTAATGTTAAAATTGTATATATGAAACCAAACTTGGTGTCATTAGAAACAAGTATAAAGTTGGGGTTTTGCGGGGCCCTTCGGAAGTCGGGGCCCAGGGCGCATGCCCGGTGTACCTGCCTTTAAATCTGCCTCTGGACGCACCGAGGCCGTCTCTGACCCTCGGTCGTCCTCCACCGGTCACTGTTCTGCCAGGGGTGGGGGAAGGAGCAGAATTTACTCGGCTCTCCAAGTCTTGCTTTATCCTCATCACTGTCACCAAGCGTACTTAGTGCCAGGCCGGTCAGGCACTCCTATTTGAAGGCAAGGAGAGTGTCACTCTTGGGGTCACAGAACTTGTCTCCTTTAAGCAAAGGTCTCAGAGGTCAGGTAGCAGGTACTTTAAAGCTGATGGCTGAGTCCCTCGGTGCCCCAACCCCCGTGAGGCTGCCCGTGTGACATCCTGAGGCGTCTGCCAGGATCTAGCCCGGCTGTGGGTCCTCCTTGTGGGCTTGGTGAATCTCCTTTCTCCTTTCACGCTTGGCTTTTTGCCCCTTCACTTCTCCGCTCCTCTTCCCCTCCTCCAGGCTCTGGGCCTTTCTGTGGTCCGGGTCAGATCTGCCAGTCTGCTCTCTGCGGAGCCAGCTCTGAAAAAATGAGCCACTACATATTTGGACTGGGGATCCCTGGCTTCTCTGGACTATGCAGAAGCTGTGGTCACGTGGGCTTCTGCACACCCGTCGGGGGCGCTGCTGTGCTCTGGCCCGGGTCTGCCTCCGCTCCTGGCTTAGAGCCGCTTCTTCACGTTCCGACATTTTGGCTTAAGAAGGGTTTCCTAGGAACGCCCGCCCCCCACGTTCTAATTCCGGGCGAAACCTGTGTCGTTAAAAGTCGTAGAACTGCACCCACTCAAAAGCTGATGTTTCTACATATAATATTTTTAAATGGTCTTGATGGGTCGGGTAAGAGCAACTTTGGCATTTGGCTATTGGATTTACAACATGAAGCCAACGACCACCTGTAAAAAAAGAGCAATTTTGGGAAACAGTGGAGACAGAAGCTCTCTTGCTGCAGATTTGAGAGAAAGGCAGAGAAATTGTACTAGTGACAAGTCATTCAAGGAAATTTCTTTTAAAAGGGAGACGAGATGTGAGAGGAAAACCCAAGGAGGCTGTGCTGCCTGAAGACTCCTTGCCGTCAGGGTTGCTGGGGCACCACGTGTTGGGCAAAGTCTTTTCTCCAGCAGGTGTCCATTTCTATTTTTACACGTCTCACCTTGTTCAGGCTCCGTCCGTCTCATCCATCCGACCTGGCTGCCCTTTCAGATCCAGATAAACTGAACTTGTCACATTCCTCAACGGCTCAAGAATCGCACCAAGACTCCCTTCACCTGTGGCACCTCTCGTGTTCTCGAAAAAGTAAGCGCCTCCCACCTCCTTCCTGCTCCCTCGGCCTGGCCTGGGCAGGGAAGCCGTCTCTCCGAGGGCTCCGTGTAACCTTGTTGACATTACCCGTGCACAAAGCTGCACTCACGGCTGATGAAGCAGCTCTCAGCGCAGGATCTGCACTGACCACTCACTCCATGGGCCATCGGGAAAGACTGACTGTTAGACGAAATTAATGAGTGAGAGGTTGGTTCCTTGCCTCATGACTCCTGCCCTTGATGAGCTCATCCGTGAAAGGAGCAGGTTGGGGAATGCCCGATAGATTAGTGGTTCTCCTAGGAGGCGAACTGGTGGGAATTTTTAGGAGTCTGGCCCCACCAGGAATAGAGGAGTCAGATGCTGGGCATTTGGGTGGTGAGGAGGGGCGTGGCACCCTCTCTGCTAGGAATCAGCCTCTGCGCTGAGGGGCTCCTGAAGCCAAGTCCTCTTGTACATTCAGTGAATTCCGCGAGATGCCCCCTGCCTTACAAGGGACTGCTCTGATTGGCCTGCGCAGACGTTTGGCACGCTCTCTGACGCCGTCCCCTCCGCGGCCTTCCCTGAGCCATCCTCGCCTGCGCAAGCACTGCCTGCCTGCTGTTTACAAACGCTGCTGTACTCGTTCCTGCCTCTGCTGCAGGCCCAGTAAGCATCTGACACACAGTAGGTCCCCTGTCTGCTTTTCGTGTTTTCCTTCCTCGTTGCGCTCAAATTGAGTCCAGCTGAGCAGTGCCCTCCCACACCCCGGTCACCCTCTTGACGTGAGCAAATTTTCGAACTTGCTAGTTAGTCATTTCTCTGGAAAGGTTTCACAACCTTCCTCTTCTTTCTACGAGTGTTAGGATGATGTGATTCAGAGAGGCGAGCTCCATTTCCAGGAGCTGGCCACCACCGCTGGGTACCGGGTGGTGGACCAGGAGCCAGGAGCAGTGAGTAATGTCCTCTGAACCCCACGCTGGGCATTTTCCTCCTACCAGCCCCAAAGGCAGGACACAGCCGAGGCTCGGAGGCTCAGGGATCCTCGTTGCCTCCGCTGGCCGAGCTTGCTGGGGACGGAGAAGCAGCTGCTTCCCGGAGCACCGTTTCCCTGTGACCCAGCTCCCACCCTCCAAAGTCACTGCCGAATAAATGATGGTAATGATGGTGGGTGTGGTTCAAGAGTGGACACTCAGCAGGACAATCCTGAGCGGGTGACCGTGGAGGTGACTCAGACAGGCCCTGGCTTGAGTGGGAAGGAAACCACGCAGAGCCAGTCACCCCAGGGTGGAATCCTCAGAAAGAGTGCTGCTCTGGGCTGAAACTGCTTCAAAGCTGTGGGATCTTGGCCACGGCACCTCCCTGGGTTTCCGTTCCCTCTTCTAACTTAGGAGTGGCCATTCTCTCGCTGTCACAGGCATGTGGCACCCGGTAGGACAGCAGCCTCTTCACTGCCTGTCTCGCACCAGGTCACGTGCTCCTGAAGGCCGGGGGTCACGTCTTTTCCTCTGTCAACTGGCAGTGCCTAGCGGATAGGAGAGTCTCGGCGAATACTCTGTTTAACTCAATGATTCATGAATGATGAATTTCCATTTCTCCATCTGTAAACTTGCCTCTAATGCCCCTGACCTTGTGAGTTTCTGAGAGGATAAGAGGGAATGCCAGCCAGGTGTCACCTGGGGCTCCTGGCACATGGGAGGGTCCTGATAGAGTATAATCATGAGTTATGGGCTGAACTGTGTCCCCTGCCCCCAAATTCACATGTTGAAGCCCTAACTCCCAGGACCTCACAATAGGACTGTATTTAGGGATAGGGCCTTTTAAGGAGATGCTTTTAAGGTAAAACGAGTTTGTCGGGGTGGACCCTAACCCAATGTGACTGATGTCCTTCCAGGAAGAGGACATTAGGACACAGAGAGAATGACACAGACATGTGTGCATACAGGGGACACAGCGCGGATGGCCATCTGCAAGCCAAGGAGAGAGGCATCAGAGAAAACCAACCCTGCCCACATTTTAACCTTGGATTCGGAAGAATGTACTCCAGTTTCATAAGAACAGGCTGTTTCTTAGATTTTTTTTAAAGGGCTCTGACGTATTTCAGGTTTTTAATGATCTTTTCTATACCTGGGGTTTTTCCTTGTATAAAGATGGCTTCCCAGGCAAGAGGAAGACATTGTTAAAAAAGGATTGCATCATAGCACATAATCATACACACGCCAAGCCTGCCTTCCCTGTCCTGAACCCCTCCTGCAAGCCTCCTGGGCTGAGTCCTGTTGCTAGCAACCAGGGCCTGCTGCAGCATGAGCCACCACCCCCCCCACACACACACACACACTCTGGCTCCAAGGGCATGGAGGAGAAGGTCAGGGTGTGGCCACCAAAAAGCAAGAGCACAAGGCCTACAAGGATAGACAGCACCTCTCCCCCATTGCCGGGCTCCCCTGTGACCCGTTCAGACACGACCAGCAAGGAGCTCACCAGCTCTGAGATCAGCTGCTGTTCCCAGACTCCCCACCACTTCCTCTACAAATATTTCCTTAGGAGAGAGAAAATAAAAACCGCCTGTCAACGCAATGGGTGGCAAGTGTAGACTTTAGAGATTAAGTCAGCTCAGAGAACACCACACCCTCAGATGCCCCACTCTGCAGAGCGCTTCGAGGGGACAAGTCTGAGTCTACCTTTCTTACCGTCGGTGGGCCCCAGGTCCCCTTTGGGGATCTGGTGAGACTTGGAGAAAGGCACTGTGCACACCCCGTAATCAGAAGCCACCTCAGAAATTCCTGGGTCCCCGGAAACAATGCTGGGCGTGAGCTGTCCTCATCACAGTCTGTCAGGGCGAGCCTGGAAACGGAGCCAGGACACTGGGCTCCTAGCGCCATGTTCTTCCTCATCAGGAAGAGAGGTAGCAGGTAAGCTCAACAGTACCTCGCTCACAGATAGCTAACCTTGTCCGGGTTCAGTGGCACGCCATGAAATTCGTCCACGTGAAGTGTACAACTCGAGGGTCTTTTAAAAGTACACTTACAGACTTGTGCAACCATTACCCCAATCTAATTTTAGAACGTTTCCATCACCCCCCCAGAAGAGACTTCCCGTCCATGAGCAGTCACCCCCTCATTCCTACCTCCACACCAGAGACCCCAGGTTACTTTCCGCCTCTGTGGGTCTCCCTTCTCTGGGCGTTTCGGAGCAGTGAGGACATGCCATGAACATGTGGTCTTCTGGGTCTGGCTTCTCTCACTTACCATGTTGTTTCTGAAGTTCATCCATGTTGTGGTGCAATGCTTTGTTCCTTTTTATTGCCAAACTGTATCCCTTGGGCCTATTGCTTAAGGTTAGTGTGTGGGGGGGGAGGGTCATGTGGGGAGGGCGGGGTTGGGCTGCTAGATCATGAGCTATTGAGCTATTTCAGTGTCCCATTTTTAAAACGTAGGTGACATGCACGCAAGGGCTCTAAGTTAGCCGGTACAGGAGGTGGTTGGTTGCTGGCTCTTTCCGTCTCAGAGGCGAGGGCTGGCCAGAACAGCCTGTTTTTTCCTTGTTCCCAAGTCCTTGGCACATTTCCTCTGAAAACAATACAAAATTCCAGTTGCTCACTGTGTAGGACTCTGGAACCTTCTCCCTGATATAGCTGAATCTCTTCTGTGCTCAACCTGCCTGAATTCTAAAGCTCGATATCCTTGGTCTCATCGAGACTGGAGGGCAGAGGGCTTCATCTGGCTCTGTCTGTGCTGGAAGGTCTGGGATGTGAAGTGACAGGGCGTCTGGTGGGGGCACCATCCTAGGAAGCATCCGCCATACCCTCCTGCCCTGTGGTGGCCTCACAGGAAGAGTGAGTGGTGTCCAACCAGGGCTCAGCCCTGAGCTCAGCCGAAGCGCCCTGGCATGGCCCAGAGAGACACTGGCAAGCCAGAGTCCGTCCCAAGGAGGCCAGCCTGAGAGGTCTGGAGACACCACGTCAGCTGAACCACGTTAAACCCACCTGGGTGTGTTTAAATCCACATACGGGAGAAAGGGCTTGGGCACATCCTGTCCAGCGGGCCGGACGAGGACCCGTGTGTGCGTGTGTGTGTGTGCGTGTGTGTGTGTGTTACAGCATGCAGACAAAGGAGGGGACTATGGCAGGGGAGGAGCCACCTGAGCGAGAGGTTGAGGTCTGGCTGGGGCACCAGTCTCAATAAGGGGATCTAACTCTCAAACGGGAATTTAGACAGAACCCTGGTCAGGCGCACTTGGGAAAGCTCCGCTTGGCTGGCAGAGGAAGCCGCTGTCTGTGCCTTAGCCTTGCCTCTGCCACACAGACACCAGGCTGGGGTGTAGAGGTGCCAGGACTCCGCCTGCCCTTGGCCGGGACTGTTGAGTCACTGGGCATGGCTGACCCTTCTTGGGATGAGCCTCTGGGTTTACTGTTGAAGAAGCTGAGAGCAATTGGGTTCAATTTCTTATTTTTCACGGTGAGCATTTTCCCATTTTCTCGAGTGCTAGGCTTCAGAGTTAAATGAGTGGGGCTGATAAGAGAGCAAACCCATGAATCATCCCCACGCCTCTGATGTCCTCAGCTCCATTAGTCCCCAGTGAGTCCTCCTTCATATTCCCGGTGTTACTGAGGGAGTATAATGACTCCTACATGTAAGAGGGACAGCGAACTTGCCTTGCAATCATTCTCATAAGATCCGTTATGGATAGCAGCAATGTCCACATTACGATTGTGCATGTCTCTTTAATAAGGATCAGGTGGCCGCGGGCAGCTTGGAATGACACGGTCTTGTCTTCCGAGCGCAGTAGGTCTTCTGGCAGCGGGCCTGCACTGCTCATTGCCTCTCCTCCGGAATAAATCAGCTCTCTCCACAGTTCATCCCTTCAACCCTCTCTGGGCAGCAACCCAGACGGGCAAATCAAATTGTGCGCAATTTCTGGCTCTCGGGGGCTTTTAGATGCTCTTCAGGAAAGTGCAGGAATCCCGGGGACAGCAGACCAGGCCCTTCCGGGGACAGCCCGGTCTCTGCTGGGCGCCGCGGGAGTGGGCTTCCCGCTGACAGCGTGCCCGGCAGCTCCATAGCAACCCCTCCCGACGCTGCGCAGAGCAGAGCGCACCAGGCGGCATGGCGCAGGAGCACTTCTGCATCTAGTGGCGAGCACAGGTCACGTGTGAGCAGCTGCAAGTAGAATCCGAGGGACAGAGCAGAGAGTGCGTGTCGCAGGGGACGATGGCCAAGAGGTGGAGAAGCCAGAGGAGGCCAACTCACAGAGGAGCCTGTGCAGCGCTGTCCAAGCCCTGCCTCCCAGCCAGATCTCACACGGGACAGACAACATGGAGGTCCTGCTACAACTTCTCCTGACCCTCGCTTCCCTCTGCCGCCCCCTCTCGGCGCTTTCCCCCTTCCCCCCTACTGAGCACAGTGGTCTCAAGGGGATTTCACTCAGCTCCGACTGTCAGTGGCAGATGAATCCCATAGACCTATGTCCCGCCCCTATTCCAGAATGTCACACAAACAGAGCACGACTCCAGGCTAGAGTCCACGCGGCTTTCACACCGTTAGACCCGGCGATGGTCTGAGTGCCCAGTGAGTTAGGAGCCATCAGTCCCTGTAGTAGGGAAGGAGGTCCAGGGAGATGTTCTGGGGAGAATGTTGAGGGTTGTGCGGGCTCTTAGTGGCAAAGCAAGGCATCTTAACAGTCCTGATGTCAACAGTGGTGCTCCTTCTGAGTGGGAGGTGATGTCATCAACCTTGGCCTGAGCCAGACTTTCCTCGAACCCAGAATAATGTCCTGCAGATCTGGGTCCCACAGAACAAGCCAGGACTGGTCATGGGCTTCCTTCCCCTTTAGGCTCAGAACCTCTCATGTTGTCAGCAAGCCCTAAAAACAGCCTGGAAACCTGCTTTTCCCTTGTTTTTCGTGGGTAGTCGAATGGAATCGGTTGGCTGCTAAGTTACAGCAAAAGCCAGGTGGTTTGCTAGAACACCTTGCTTCTTTCTTTGTCTTCTCTATAAAGTGGAGGAGGGGGGGGATGTTGGATAAAAGTCTGGTTCACCTCTGATTCCTGGTGAGCCTATGGCCTTGGAAATGGAAGGTGAAAAAAACCCTGAAGAAAGGTCAGAGCCTGCTTCCCTGGGTCCACCCCGAGCCTCTGTCTGTCATGTCCAGTTTCTGAGCCAATAAGGGCCAGGAGTCCACATGGTAATAGGTTTCATCTTACGAAAACTGAAATTGGCTGATTAAGGTGGCATAGAAAGAATTCTGAGACTACCCTTAGACCCAGGGGAAAGAGAGTTCTGTGGGAGCAGGATTGGGAAATTGGAGCACACAAACCACCTGGCAGCCAGCTTCCACCAGTGGAGGGCTGAGTGCAGCTCCAGAGGACAGAATGATCTGAGATCCCATCAGACTTCAATCGGTTCTTCCACAAGGGAGTTCCAGGCCTCCCTCCACCCACAAACCATACTTCACGGAGCGATACGATGATTCTTGCTTTCTATGTGAATAGACCAACGCTCAGAGAGGCTAGGTAACGTGTCCAAGGTGACTCAGTTAGGACATGCTGCATCCAGCCCCCACATCCACATCCGCCCCATTCTACTGTGTGCTCGCCCCATGCGTTAGTACACGCTGCCCCTGTGTTCCCTCCTGACAGAGGCTGAGTTAACATTTTTACAAGTATGCCCGTATTCAAGAAGAAAGAGTCAGTGCATAAAAATCGACGCGACATTTTTTTTTTTAAGATTTGTCAGTTAAAGTCATGGAAAAGTTACAAGGACGCTCGTGAAGCCTTCATACTTGTTCCTGGACTTGAAAGGGAACAGCTGCAGAGAGCTATTCCCGATGCTTGCAGAGGTGACCTCAGGCCTTTCCTGAGATTAGCCCAAAGAAGATACGGATAAAGTGTTTTCAGTAAGGCTATTAGAGCTGGCAGGGGGCACCGCCTCTGGGTCACGTTAGCTCTGAGCCCCAGCAACCTGACAGCCACGGGACCTTCGGGCGTAGCCAAGGCTAAGCGTGCCTCCGGCTGCAAAGCAGAGACCAGGCAGTGCCTCGGGCAGAGCCCAGCCTCTGCTGGTCTCTTCTGACACAGCATGCGACTCAACGTGGCATCCCTCCTAGTCTCTGAAGTGTCGGGTGGCGTGGCTCACGACTAAAGGAAAAGCAAGTAGAGATGAGACAGGCATGAAACTGTGCCCCAGGGTGTGTAGTCCCCATGCTGCTCCTTTCAATAATAGGACTCTTTCAGATTCTTACGTGGGCACCTGTTTCTAGACACAGTCCGGGGGTGGCAGGTGACAGACGTAGCAGGTGGGGGCCGGGTCACAGGGGAGCCGTGAGTGCTGTGTTCCGATAACAGAACCTTATTCTGCGGGATAAAGAAGTGGGGGACAGGCGTGTGCACAGGCCCCCCAAGCGACGTGCGGAGTGTGGATAGAAAGACACAAGGCTGCGGACAGGAGAGAGTCCAAGGGCCCATAGGAAAATGTCTGGCTTCTTGTTCAACTGTCCTAACGAGGGCATGGGTTGTGCCCGGCTCGTTCGTTGCTATAATGCGAGGGCTAAGGACAGTGCCCGCCAGCTACGGGCCGACAGTGAAGACCGGCCACGGGGCTGGGCTGGGTCATCGCGGCAGTCCCAGTGAAAAGGTAAAATCTCAGTCGGAGCCTTGGTGGAGGGACTGGGGGAAGACAATGGACTTGAGAAACAGGACACACAAGTCGAGAGGCCTCGGTCATTGCTGGAATTAGACGCGAGGGCAGGAAGGAGTCTGGGACGGCCAGGGGACTAGGGGGTCTCCCTGCCTGAGATGGGCCAGATTTGGGGGAGGCATGATGGTGGGTCAGGTGGAGGTGGAGAAGCCTGCAGATCTGCAGCGGGGGGAACGTCTTACAGGTGACCCTACGAGCCTTTCCCCTCGACTCTGGCCCTTTGTACATGCCGAGCCCTCTAGACCAGACGCTCTTCCTCCCCTTCCTCCAGTCTACCCTTTCTCACCTCGGACCCCACGTCAACCTCGCTTCCCCCGGTCGGGCAGTCGGGACCCTTAGCGTCAGGCTCATCTAAGAAACCAGCTCCTGGCCTTCTGACCATGGCTCTCAACTGACAGCTGGGCCCCACAAGCGTGGTCAGTAATGTCTGCTGCCCCCTCTAAGAGGGTCAGCTCTATTAGCCAAGGCCACCGTTTTCCTGGCCAGCAGAGAGTTCCTAGTAAAAGGCACCGTCCCGGTACAGAGTAGGCACTCAGTAAAGATTTGTTGAATGAATAAATAAGTGCGAGAATGAATAAATGCTTTTATATATAGATGAGTAGCCCAGATAAGCCAGTATCGGGCTCTGCCTCTTAGTGCACAATATGCTCGGTGTCCCGGTGACCTTCCTCATGGAAGCAGAAGGGCAGGTGTGCAGGTACGTAGAGCAGGGATACACCCATGTACCTGTCGTATACGGTAGCGGGTCCTTGGCCAGTGCTTGTTGGAGAAGTCCTGGCTTTTCTTATCTTAATGTCTTTAGGGAAGAAAGAAAAATTGAAATGCTGCCTTCTGTGGCCTCAGTTGCCCTAGCTATCACACTGAGGATAAGGACATCTATTTCAGTTTATCTTTTTTTAAATGAGAGTTTGATGAGATCACATATCCATGCCAGGCACATAGTGGACACTCAGTAAATGCTTACCATTAACACCTGGGCTGTGTGCGAATGTTCCCAAGAGTTTACGGAGGAAAATAGAGAAGCGGGTGCAGAAGCCCAAGGCTTACACATGTACACACACACACACACACACGCGCGCGCGCACACACACCCCATTTCTAACCCCTAATCCTCCCCCCTCAATTCCCACCAGCTTTCTACGGCGGGTCACGCTCCTAGAAGAGACCTCTGTCTTGCTGTGAACAGTTTCCCGGTACTCCCAGCTGTGAGTCAAACACAGAGAAATGACTGGGGCTGGGTCTGTGCGTGTTCACGGGCAACGCCCACCACTCAGTGGACACTCAGCATGTGCCACGTGCCTACTTCCTGCCTCTTCCCATGACCTGGGTAGGCTCAGCTCTTTGTACGTGGTAGGTGCCCTGTGCAAGTCTGAGCTGAGGACAAAGGAAGAGAACAAGGGAGAGAGGGATGAGAGAGAGAGAGAGGGGGAAGCAGAGGTGGGTGTGCTATGTGCGGCTTTCTTTCCAGGCACCTCAGGGCTGCTGGGCCTGGGTTTCCAGAGGGAGCTCAACATGCGGGAACTGTCAGTCTCCTCTTCTGAAGCAGCCTCACACCTTTATTTATGATAAACACCATGTGGCGTCCAGTGCCTGAATGTTGGCTCATCCTGGCTCCACGTGGCCTGCTGTGCTGGAATGTTGATCCCGCAGCTGTTGTGGAACGACCAGTGCATCCTGGCCCCGTCTGCGCCACTTGCCAGACCGTGTTAATGGACGCGAGGATTCGGAGATCTCCTGACAAATAGTAAGAAGCACGGCAACAGGCCTTTTGTTCGCATAGCGGTCTAGAGTTACACACATCTCCCCGCAGACCGCAGCGCTCTCCTGAGCCACCCCCGGACACCTCGGCGAGTGCAGAGTGAACAGCACCATCTCCCGGCCGAGCCCCGCCTCCTGCACTGTCTGGCGGGTCACCCCACAAGCTGCCGGGGCCTGGATTTGGAAGTTGTCCTAGAGCCCAAATGAACTGGTGTCTCATGGACCTGGGTTCAGATCTCAGCTCTGCCCCTTCCTGGCTGCGTGACGTTGAGCAAATTACTGAGCGTTTCTGAGCCTCTCGTTCTCTCGTCTGCAGAACGGGAAAGGACGGCCCTTTTTCGTTAGGGGTGGTTTGCAGAGCTATGCTTGCCGGGGGCCCAGCCTAGTGCACACGAGAGATAATCCACACACCTCCCCTCATCCGTCGTCTTGTCTCAGCGATCTATCATTCATCGCAGGGTGGCCATCTTTCCCAGGGGCTCAGCGCATATTAGGGCAGCAGCTCTCAGACCTCAGCGTGATCGGGGCCGTGTTAAAAATGCACATGCTCAGTCTGGCAGATGCCTTAAGGCCACAGGGCCCAGGAGTCTGCATTTCCAAAGACAGGCCCCTGGTGACGAGGAATTCCCCCTTGAGAGAGCCCTGTTTCTCAGGACAAGCCTGCGGTGTAAATGGTGACCACGAGCCCCCGGGCTGGCCGGCTTGTAGTGTCGGGGGGTTTGGAGAAGGACAGGGAAGGAAGGGCCCTTCACAGCTGTCTTCCCTTAGGTGGGGGAAGGGTTACAAAGCCTCTGTCTCTCGTTACCCAGAAACAGCTATTGTGCCCAGATTAGCTATGTTTGATGAAAAAGAAAAGTCTCTTGGCTCCCATGACCATAATCATGACACACCTAATTGAAGGCAGCTGGTGGGAGGGCTTTCCTGGCATCTGAAAACTCCCTCTGGGGCAGCCGCCTAAGTGCCAGCCGTGGGCTGCTGGAGATCTGGAAGGAGAGCTCCCTGGCAGTTCCTGGGGAACTTTGTTCTAGAATATCCTTGTATCTCCTGACAAGTATGACAGAGTCGTAGCAGGGAGGTCAAGGAGGTCCCAGCCACCTCTGAGCCCGGAAACTTCCTGGGACCTCCGTTGCTAACCGTGTAAAATAAGAACTATTCACGTTAAATCGCTTACCTTCCCCATCCTCTTTCCTCTCACCTGCCGCCTGGAATCACACGCCGGCTCTCTGACTCCCAAACCTCTTCTCTCTTGTTTTTGTTTCTCTATTTAACCTCTTGTAGGGCTTTGTGGCCACTTCTTTAATGCTCGTGACACAACCAGGACTTCTAGTCCTGCCTTGGATACCTCACTGCATGGCGAGATACCCACAGGCTTAGGAAAATTATGGCTGGGCCTATTTGCTGAGATACGGCTGACACCCAACCCCGTCTCAGGTGCATGCGTAGCACATCATGGTTGATGTGTGTGCATATTGCTCGCTGCTCACCCACAGGCGGCTTGGTAACACCCATCCCCACACCAAGTTTTCTTCCCTCCTGATGAGAACTTTTAAGATCTTCTTTCTTAGCAACTTTCAAACAGAGAACTCAGGACTCTTCACGAGTATCCCCATGCTGCACCTGCCGCCCCAGGACTTACCTTATCACTGCGAGTTTGTTATCATTGGACCACCTGTACCCATTACACAGGCTTTTCAACATCAGTTATGGTATAAGTGTATCTTAAGGCTCAAGGTATATCCTAAGGCTGTGTGTGTGTGTCTGTGTGTATACACACACATATACACACACATACAAAAATAAAATATACATATATATGCATGTACATACAACACATGCTTACATGCATGTGTTGTTTTATATACATGTAAACACATGTGTGTGTGTTATGTATACATACCCATATACATGCACACATATACATGCATATGAACAGTATGGAATCAGTTTTGGGTGGGCCTCTGAGGGGTCAGCTGTGCTCTCTAACTGTTTTCCAGGCCATCGCCTGTTGAGCCGGAGGCCTCCTGGCCTGTGCCCCCCACTCCACCCCTGCTGCACCCCAGGGCCACGGGTATTGGAGGGAGCACAGCACATGCTGTCTCAGAGGCTCTTGACTTTGGAGACGCCACACAGCAGAGCTGCTAGCACCCACTGCCCCAGGCGTGACGGGTTGGAGTGCGGCTAATTAAGTCGTTCCTCCCACCCACCCAGGCCCTTGGCCGAGACCCAGGTGCCCGGGCCTTCCCAAAGTCCTTCCTGCCATGTGCCTTTCCCTCGAGCTGCATCTCCCCCTTCCCCAAACATCCATAAAACCACAGGTGCCACAGGCCCACGGGGTCTGGATCCCAGGTCAGCACCTGCCAGTGGTTCTCCCGGCAGGCTTCTCGGCCTCTGTGTCAGCAGTGCATGCAAATCGCGTCTGGTAGACAGCGTGCGAGGTGCCAGGCATACCATGAGGGCACAATAAATGAGGGGTGGAACTGTTGTCCCGTGTTACCATTGAAGAAACAAATGAGTGGATGTGTCCCCACAGGCGAACACTTGGAATCTACCAGCATTTCCCATCTGCCCGGGAAGCCCGGGGACTTCTCTGCATGGCCTCTGGTGCCGCGGCCCACCCTCTGAGCTGCCCTGGCTCCTGGCCCAGGTTCTTGGTGGAATGCCCGTCTTCTCTGAATCTAAACCAGAAGCCCTAAGCTCAAAGCCTGAAGGGCCTGGGACTCTGCTGGAATCGGGGGCCTGGCTCCTGGGCCCTCTGGGAACAACCCCCACCGTTGCCGGATCAGCTGGTGCCTCAAGGGAAGCCATGCACTGGGACCTCAGGTTCCACGCCCCGAGCATCAGCAGCTGAGTAACACGGCGTGCACATGAATAGTGCCCTGGCCAAAAGGAGCACATCGGAGGACTCCGCCGGCCAGCTACCACCCGCCTTACGTATTCACCATCTCACAGTCGAAGAGGACATTCTGGTTAATGTCTGTTTCGTTTGCAGATGAACCAAGCAGACCTCTCTCAATGGCCCCCGTCCTCTTATGAGCAGTCTCAATTCTCCAGCCAGGGAAACCGAGGCAACATCAGCCTGGCAGCTGGGTCCTCACAGCCATACCGCCAACCCCACGCTGGGTGAAGAGGTACAGGACGAAATGAGAGTTCAAACGAGGACACTCCGGCTGGTTATCAGAACAGAGGCCTCCCAGGACTGAAAGCACAGGCCTTTATTCTCTGCTCCAAAACCCTGGGTCAGAGCTGATCAGCCCCGGGGCAGTTACTCACATTACAGCTGGGGGCTGACTCAGCACGGCTGAGCCCACGCTGGTAACAGATCCTCTTCCCCCTTCACCTGTCATTTTGAATTTCCAGGGAATGGAGGTGGGGATGCCCTCAGAGATAGGAGGCCACTGCCCATTCTCTGGGGACCAGATGGACGCTTGCCTCCGACTGGGGAGTAGATGCTTTGAAACTCTATGGCTTCTCCTCTTGCCGGTGAGCTGGGCCTGTGTGGTCCCGTCTCTTTCAAATCACCTGGCGAATTTTAAAAATTTAAACTTTAAGAGGAAGGAGGATTAAGCATCGACCTGGGGACACTGAGGTCGCCAGTTCAAAACCCTGCACTGGTCTGGTCAAGGCACATATGGGAGTTGATGCTTCCAGCTCCTCCCCCCTTTCTCTATTTCTCTCTCTCTCTCTCTCTCTCTCTCTCTCTCTCTGTGTGTGTGTGTGTGTGTGTGTGTCTTCTCTCTAAAATGAATAAAATAAAAAGAAATTTAAAAAAAAAAGAGGAAGGAGGATGTTATCGGTAATGTTTGTGAAAATATTTAAAAAGAAAGAATAAAAAGGAAAGCTGTATCCCAACTTGAATGATTCTTTTAATAATTCCACTTCTTGAGCCCAGAACAAACATGGTGCTATGCGGTGATAGGGTAGGATGATAACAATAATAATTACAGCCTACCTCTATCGAGCCCTACCCACCGACGTCCCGGGCCCTGCGCTCATCTTAGGCGCACGTGCCTACTTGGCATATGTGTGATTCTGCTGTCCGAACCACATCTTTTTCAAGCCACACTAAGTTACAGCTCAGGCAATTTACATGCAATTAATCTCCTTAATTGAACATTTATGGTTGGGTAATGAACGGCGGAGCCGACAACTGGTGATTCATGCAGCAGCTTTGCCCATGTAGGTGGGGTCTTGCCTGTTCACACAGGGAGCCGTGTGTGAGGCTGCAGAAGGGAAGGTGTGAGAAGGAGGCAGAGACCCCCACCAACCTGCCCACACTGTCCCAATACCGCCTCCTCACCTAGCTCCAGCCACACTGTCCTCCTGGTCCTCCTGTGTCCCTTAAACTCTCTGTATTCCCCAGGCCCTTTGCAAAAGCCTGACCACTGTTCTTTTACGCTTGTAGAGGTAACATCCACTCATCCTTCAGACCCTCCGCATGGACCCTCAGGGACCGGGGTCCCTGACACCTGTGCAGCTTTCTTTAACAAGGCTGGCCAGAGCTCCAGATGGACATGTGTTTGGGGTCTTATATATTGAAGCTGCTCATGCGTTCGACTCCATGCACCACGGGGACAGAGGCTACTCCTGTCCTGTTTATTGTGTGTTCCTATGTCCTGATCACCTATCACAGGGGATGGATGTTAGCAAATGCTTGCTGAGAAATGAATGAAGAGGAAGGTGTGTTCGGGAAGCCGGTGGATGTGGGCGATGGCTACATGCTGAGCCGGACCCTCGTGCCTACCTGAGGGAAGGGGCTCGGTTGTGGTGACCTCGGCCAGGATGCTGGGCACAGGGATGGGCACATCGGATGCTTTGGAGGCCAATGGCAGCAGCATCACGGAACCTGATCCTCTAGGGGTTGAGGGCCTGGCCCTCGTGGCCTGGATTTGAAGCTGGGAGGAAGAGGAGCTGAACCGTAGGTGTTGGACGCCTTGGCTATTCCGGGGCAGGTGTGGGGTACAAGGCTAAGGCTCCCCACTGACCCAAAGCTCTCTCCTCCCTGAAGCACAAGCACTGTGCCCTTGAGGTCTGTCCCCAGGTAGGCAAGTGTGACCTGTAAGGTAATCACCGCAGCCTCTGCAGGTCACGTGGGCTCTGCTGCAGCTGTCCCCTCCGTGTCCCACGAAGGCACGAAAGCATCCATACACAGTGCAGGAACAAGTGAGCTGCCTGGTTCCAATGAAACTTCGGTTATGGATATAGAAATGGGACAATTTCATGTGCCCCCCCCACCACATAAACATGTAAAGAACATCCTTAACTCATGGCTGTACAGAAGCAGGTGGCCTATTGGATACGGCTCACGGGCTGGGTTGGCCCACCCCTGATCTACATTTTTATTCTAAACCCCAGGGTGTTTTCTTTGCCATTTCACAGAAGGGCTTCCAAATGGCGTGTTGGGCCTCGCTCTGTCCTGTGCTCCCTGTGTGGGGTCGGGAGGGTCACTGTGTCGGTTCAGGCCCAGGCTCCACTAGTGGTTGGGTGATGCTGATGTCAGGTGTCAGGCTGGGGTCCCCGCCATGGCCCTCCAGGTAGGGGGGGTTTCTAGGGAGGCTCCGTTGGGCTTTGAGGAAGACTCAGAGGGACAGTGGGAGGTGTCAATAGCTGGAGAATCGAACACCGGATCCCTGCACTGTGGGTGCCACCTGGGGCCTGGCTGTCCCCTCATTCCTGGGAGAGTCTCAGACTCGCACTCAGCACTGGGTCGCAGCCACACACGCAATCCTTTATCCCTCTAGCAAAACTATGCAAGATTACAGGAAACATGTCCTTTCCTTCACACACTTTGTCATCATAAAATAGGATTTGACATCCATCAGCGGGGTGGAGGTAAGACCCAGGGACAGGTAAGGAACACGTTGAGTGTGAGCAAAAATCATAGACAGCTGATTAAAAACAATCACCTAACCAACCTGTTTTTCCCCTTATAACCTTGTTCTAGTACATGACCGCAATGTGTACCCAACCCGGAAGCCAGGGCTCCATGGACTTCACGCCTCTCTCCCACACAGTTAACCATAGAGACCTGTGCACTGAGCCGGAACCACCTGGAACTCATTGGCCTTTCTCACACCACATCTCCCACGCTCTGCAATCCTCCGACCTTCCCTTTCCTGGACCACAGTTGACCTCCTAAGGTCACCTCCTTAAAGTCATCTCCCTGCCTTTAGACACTCCTTAGCTTTCAGATTGTGACTTTTTTTTTCCATAAAAGCATAATCTGATATTACCACATGCATGATAGAAATTCTAAAATGCCTGGAGATGGGGGTGGCTGTTGTTGCACAGCAATGGGAGCTGTATACTTAAAGATGTTAAAATGGTATAAGTTTGATACGGTGCATATTTTACTACATTACAGAATTCTTTCATGGCTCCCTGTTGATCACAGAATAATACCCTTGCGAGGCGTCCAGACCTTGAAGATCCATACTCACACCTTTTGCTACGCAAATTCCATTTGAGACCCACAACTGTAGCATGGGTCTTGAGAACTTGTCACGCCCGTTTGCACCCATCTGTCACCCCACATTCCCTTTCATCTGCCTCACTGCGTATTTTATGTCCCCCTTCTTCCTGTTTCCTGAGCATCTACTTAACCCCTTCGATCGATCCGGGCCAATAAAGAACACCGTCATCTCTTCCATCAGCCTTTTTCCATTGACCTCACTTTTCCCCATGCAGGTAGAACACGACGATTCATTGTTCAATTACAATATTAAGTAGTGGACGGGCGGGGCAGGGGAAGGGAAGACCACTCATAAGCCATGTGTCAGATAAAAAGAATCACAGTAAAATGAACATCGGTGTGCCCACCACGCAGCCTATTAGTGAGGTCATCACCTTTTCAGTCGTCTGGAAGTCCCCATGCTTCCTCCCAACACCTCCTTCCCCCTTTAAATTTCACTCCTCCTAGAAATTCTGTCCTTGCCATTTTATTTATTTTCTTTATAGTTTTACCATGCTCCTTTGTGTACCTGTATCATCCAATGTCAGTTTCTCTGGGTCGTCGAGTATTATTTGCATCATCTAGTTGAACATGATTTTGAACTTCATATAAATGGATTCATACTATAGTGTATAGTCTGTGACTTGTTTATTTCCCCTCAAAACAACATCTGAGAGTTTCATTCAATCTGTTTGCACTTTTCTGTAATTTGTTCATTTTTGCTGCTGCACAATTACCCACTGGTTGAAGAAAGCACATTTGAAAAATATTCATTACTAGCCCTGACTGGCTGGCTCAGTGGTAGAGTGTTGGCCCGGCATGTGGCTGTCCCAGGTTCAATTCCCAGTCGGGGCACACAGGAGAAGTGCCCATTTGCTTCTCTACCCCTCCCCTCCCCTTTCTCTCCCACAGCCATGGCTAGATTGGTTTGAGTGCATCAGCCCCGGGTGCTGAGGATGGCTCCCTGGAGCCTGAGCCTCAGGCGCTATAAACTGGTCGGTTGTGAGCATGGCCCCAGATGGGCAGAGCACTGGCCCTAGACAGGGTTGCTGGGTGGGTCCCAGTAGGAGCACATGCGGGGAGTCTGTCTCTCTGTATCCCCCTCCTCTCACTTGGAAAAGAAGAAAAAAAAATTAATTCCTACTGGTGAAGGGCATTTCAGTTATTTCCAGTTTCTGCTATTAAAAATTGTGCTGACATAGCTGATTCTGTACAGGTTTCTCTGGGCAACTGCAAGATTCTCTAGAGTAGTTAGTTACCCAGAGGTAGAATGGCTGGGGGGGGGGAAGGGGGACTTACATGTATCTTCCACTGTATCTGATGATGTCACATTGCTCTCTACAGTGGTTGTATAGACTGCTCTCCCACCCAGCACGGGTGGGGAGGTGCGGCCAACCAGCCTCCTTGTGTCTTTTGATCATTAGACTTTAATTTTTCCCAATTTGGAGGATGTGAAATGATATCTCGTTGTAGTTTAACGTTACTTCTCCCTGATGACTACAGAGGTTGAGTTTCTCTTTGTATGTTGATCATTCACTGTTTTCCTTTTCTGTTGAATAGAATCTGTTTTGCCCATTATTCTACTGAGTTGCTTGTGCTTATTGATTTGTAGTTTATTGCCTATCCTGAAAAGTAATTCATTGTCAGTTTTATATGTGCAAATAATTCTTCCTAGCTTTGGCTTATCTTTACACTCTCTCAGTGGCTTCTTTTGATAAATTGAAGCTCTTAAGTTTAATGCAGATAATTTTGTCTATTTTTTTTCTTTATTGTATGTGCTTTTTGTGTCTTGCTTAGTAAATCTTTCCAAGCTGAAGGCCATAAAGCCACTCTCCCATGATGTCTAGAATTTTTATAGTTTTTACCTTGAACCTGATTGTCTTTAAGCCTCCTAGCATGGATTCTGATGTACAAAGGGACAAAAGGGTCCCAGTTCAAGGATTTTTCTATACGGACGACAATTATTCCGGAATCACTCATTGACTATCTCCCCTTTCCTCACTGAACGGCGTCAGGTGTTCACAGGTGGAAGGTGTGCCCTTAGGCTCTGCAGCCAGTTCCAGTGTCCAGATCTGGCCGCACCACACTGCCCTCGTTCCTGGAGCTTGATACCAAATCTAGAGGTCTGGTAAGTCAGTCACAGAACCGATTCTTCTTCCGGAATGTCTTGGCCATTTCTGTTTCATTGCTTTTCCATTTTTATTTTATAATTAATCAGCTTGTCAAGTCCCCCCCCGCAAAAAATAACCATGATGTGAATCACATGGTTCCTAAACATTGCTCTCTTAGTGTTTTGTACGGGACGCGTAAGTCCATGCACACTTATTTATTCACAGAGTCCACCTCTTATTCTTAAAGCTTCTTTATATGGTCTGATAGGTAGCAAGTCTCTGAATGAATGAATCAATGAATGATTAAAGTCCTTTACTCAGCTGAGGTTCATTCTTACCTAAAACCCCAAATTCATAGCACAATTAAAGTGTTCATCTTTCAGAAGAATCTTTCACTTCATAAAAGACAGGAGAATGAAGGCATGCCTGTTGCTAAAGGAATACCTACTATATGCCGAGGATCATGCCAGGGAGAAGGGGACAAAGAGTCATTCTGGAGTGCTGTGAAAAGCCAAGTCTTCAATCTATAACCATCTTCTCAAGACCACATGGCTCGTGGAAGGCAAGGAATGTCTTCCTTAAGGTTCTGTGTGTGAGTTTCATGAGGCACTCCCAAAGCTGACCTGCCTGACCTCTTGTGTTCAAGATGAAGACATTTCAAAGGTAAAGGTTTCATTAAAATAAGACTCACCAGCAAGCTAGGGAAATGCAACACGGGGCCCAAGCAAGCCGAGCAGCCTGAGAAGGCCCACGTTCCTTCCTCGGCGTGGTTTCCCCGCCATGCTCACAGACACGGGCTCCGGGACGCTGAGAGAGAGGACTAAGCTAGCATCTGGGTGTGCTGGAGGGATGGGTCTGGGAAGGGGGAGGGACAGGGACAGCGATGGGAGATGGCACTCAGGCAGAAGGCTGTCTAAAAGTCATTATGGGCTTTTATGTAAGTCCCCAATTATAGTTATTCTAATGGCTTTAATAAGTCTTCAATTTGGAGCTATGATGTTTTAATGTGTCAACTGCCATGTGCCTCAGTGAAAGACTCCCCTCCCCCACCCTTAAAAGCCAACACTAGAAGGGCAGCTGTTACCGTGAATTATGCCAATTTCTCACTCAACAGCGGTGAATGAAGGTTTCTTATATTTAAGCCCAACTGTGACGCCAGCGTGCAGCCCACAGAACATACGCAAGCTGTCTTCCCTGGACTCCTCCAACCATGGACCTCAAAGAGCAGGAGCAGAGAGCGTCCTGATGGGGATGTTAGTGTGCTCAGTGCCACTCAGATCTGCGTTCAAATCCAGCCTCTGCCTCTCAGCTACTTGGGAACTTTAGGAGAGTCAGTTCCCTTGAGGAAGGGTGGGGGGCAGGCCCCCTCTTCCCTGAGAAGAAAGAAGCGAAAAGAATACAAGGAAAAGGAGCCAGCGGGGGGAAACCGAGTCAGACGGTGATAAATTAACTATGTCCCATAGTTCTCTACATCAGTGCTTAGAGTAACTTACAGTACAAAGTACGAATAGCAGGATCTGTATGTAACTATGGCCAGTGATCTGGAAAGCTCTTCCCCCTTGTTTACCCCACCGAAACTTTCCCTCCCCTCTCCTTGAGTCCTAGGAAACCTTAAACAAAGAAATCACATGCCCATTGCTTAGATACTGCAAAGGTATATAACCTGTAAGAAAATCAACCTCAGGGAGCCCGTGGTTTGGAGCTACAAGCGTGTGTTCTCTGCCGACTTTAATAAACCCTACTTCTTCATCAGGTTGTCTGGGCGTTTTTGTCCTCCTTTGACTGCTGCAATACCCTCCCCTGTGCCTTAGTCTTCCCCTCCGTAAAATGGGGATGATGCCCATCTTCCAGTGTTGTAGAAGTAAACTATCCCATGTGTGTAGAAGTCCCTATTTGCCATATCATAGGCTTTCCCCATTATAGCCAAACTCCCTTTTTGCAGATGGGAGAAAAAGGATAACTTGTCCGATGTCAGGTAGCTACAAAATTGCTCACATACTGAGCCAGTGGAGACATGGTCAAAAGAACAAAGCCAGAGCTCTTTGCGAAGTCAGAGAGTGTTGATCAAACCCTGGCTCTGCCCTATGTTGCCTGTGGGATTCTGAGCAAAGCACTCTTTGGCCTCAGTGTTCTTCTCTTAGAGCCTTCCTGGCCAACCATACCTGCTTTACTCAGGTCACCCGCCTTGGTTTTCACCGTGGCCTTCGCCATCTGACATGTTGATGCGTTTATTCATCTGCTGTCTGTGTCCTCCGGTTAGAAGGCAAGCCCTTCGGGAACAGAGCATCGTGGCTTTCGCCATCTGACATGTTGATGCGTTTATTCATCTGCTGTCTGTGTCCTCCTGTTAGAAGGCAAGCCCTTCGGTAACAGAGATCTATTATTTTATTCACTGCTATACCACCACATCCTCGACCAGCACCCTGCACCTGCACGGACCAGGTACCTACGGCCTACCTGTTGCACAGAGGTTGAATGAATATTTCTTAATTTCTATAAGCATCCCACTCTTCCTAGAAATGGAAGCACCTTCCTTCTAGGGCTATGTGCAGATGGCTTCTATTAGATGCCTAGCAAAGCACAGGGTACACAGGACAGTGTCTGGCGATGGCTGTGATGATAATGACCACCTAGACCACTCCCCGTTCTGCCCTGGGGCTGAGGCAGGCCTTCATGGTTGACCCTGCTGCTAAAAGCCTTTGTCAACAGAGGAGGAGGATTTGGGTCAGTGTTTCCCAATTCAGGCTGCGGGTCAAAATCACCCAGGGGGCTTTGCGAAAACAGCTGTCCAGGTCCTGCTGTGGCCGCTCTGACCCGGATCTCTGGATCTGGCTCAGGAATCAGTGGTGTTAAATATTGGGGTAGTCGTGGCCTTTCCGGTTGAGCAGTTAGAAAGGAGGAAGCTCCCAAGAGTGATTTCCTGATGCCAAAGTTTCATGGGAAGTCATTTCATTATTGTAAAGAATAAAACCGTCTTGGCTGAGATAAGGGCTATAAAAAGCACAATAATCAGCAAGGAAAGGGAGGGAAGCAGTACTGAACAGAGGTTACTTGCTTGCATTTGGGAGTGTTTAATCTTTTAATTCTGACCCTGGCAGTTTTTACAGTATAATGGCTAATAAACAAACACATGGCCTCTTTCTTGAACTTACCTTTGCCTGTAGTGTGTGTTTACACAACTGTGAATCCCCACAGGGCAAAATGCAGAGGCCAAGAGTTAAAACCCATTGGGTCAACAAACGAAAATCATTTTGTGTTTGCAATAAAATAAGTGTATAAATAAGTGACCGGGCTGACATTTTCTCAGTAATTATCTGGATCTGTGCTGCCTGACACTTAACACCATTAGTCACCTGTGGCTAACTTAAATTTAATCAAAATTGAATTAAAAATTGTGTTCCCTAGTAGTGGCTAGCCACATTTCAAGTGCGCAACAGTGACACTGGGCTGGGGGCTCTGGCCTAGGGCGACACAGGGGGAGCGCATTTTATTGCTGCAGAAGCCTCTGCTGCATTTCCTACGAGTGTGTGTTCAAAGAAGATTGCAGCCCGTGCATGGAAATCTGCAACCTAAGCTGGGTGCCCCAGGAGCGGGAAAGACTGAAAAAGGGCAAATCACACGAGGTTCGCTGCTGAAAAGGCTTGAGTCTCAGCCTGGTTTTTTTTTTATCACTTTCCCATTGCCTCGGGCTGTTTGGGAAGAGGCTGTAAATTATTGATAAGAGAACGCTATTGATACATTGAGTGGATGACAAAGTGGCGCTGGACAGATAACTCAGAGGGTTTCTCCCCCCCAAAAGTGACTTTGCTGTGCAGGAAATGGAAAGGAGAAACCCAGTGTCATTGTCATCACTCCCTCATGAGGATGGCAGTGCTTCTCACGGCCCCTCAGCCTGGGACGGAGGGATGGGAGGCGTCCAGCATCAGGCGAGTGTCGGCCCTGCTCTCCCTAAGCAAGGAAACCATATTGACTTTGGAAGGGCTGCACTCACCCTCACTCTTTACTCCCCACATGAAAAACAAGCCAGGGTCTTACGAAAGGGACAGAACACCTCAACGTCTACACCTTGGCGTCAGGCCCCAGTAAAACCTGGCTGTGCGATCGCCTCTGTGAGCTTCAGTTCTCTCGTGGGTATGATGGGAACAACGAGGCACCCCTGTGATGAACCGTCCTGAGAGAGAACGGAGACGTCGCATGCAGGGCCCCAAGCCCAGAGCCCGCCCGCCCGCCCGCCTCCTAGCACACACACAATGAGCAGCTGGTCGCAAGGAGGGCACATGCGTTTCTAGGTCAGGCAGTCCCTGGCGCTGGTCCTGGCCTCGCCATTCATTAACCACTTGTTTCACTAAATCTATTCATGGGGTTTTGTGTTGATTTCCTCATCCATAAATTATGAGTGGTGCTACCACCTATGTGAAAGTTTGTTCTGAAGGCAAATGGAAGGAAGTGCGTCAGGGGCCTCGGCACAGCCCGACCCATGGTAAGAGCTCCGAGACGCTCCTGTGTTAAGACATCCAGGGAAGATGAACTGGACCACATTCAACTACAAATGGGTTTCCCTTTCCCTGTGAGCCTTTCCTCTTTGCCCTGGAGGATACGGGCAGAGAGCTCAATGCCGTACTCAGGGGCCTCTGGCTGGCTAAGAGCCCCTGAGAATGGTGGGCAGGTCGCTAGAAAAGGACAGAAAGCTTCAGTTGGGTCTGTTGTTTAACCCTCACCTTCCCGTCCTGAATGCCCCAGCTCCGCCTGAGGCTGGGTCCCTGCAGGACTGGGCTTGACAGCGGGGGAGGGGAAGGGCGTGGGGAGAACAGCCCGGTCTCACCTGGGCAGTGACCGCCTTGTGGTCTGTTCTGCCTCTCATGCCTCCAGTACCAGCCCTGCATGTTTACCTGGGGCTTTTCATTAACCCACTGATTTCGTAACACCCAGGAAAGCGGGCAAGGAGAGGGTCCTCTTCTCCCACTGCGCAGAGGGGGAGCTGATCCGCAGAAAGGCAGTGCGCCTTCCGGAAAGGCGGAGCTGCTTGGTGGTCCCACAGGGATGGGGTCCGGGGTGCTGGGATCCTGGTTTGCTTTGCTCTACTGTATTTTCCCAGGGCTGCTTCATTCTCACTGCCGCGGGCTCAGAATTCTTTGCTGCATTTCCCACCCGCCCAGTCCTACCCTAGCAGACCTTTATCACAGTCCCCGCGGCTCCCCACGGGAACCCCTTTCTCCTCCAATGACTTCCATCCTCACAGTGTAGCTGAAAGAAATGTAATTTGACCAAAATAATTCCCTCTAAAGGCTTAATGAGTAGTATTTACCAGCTCAGGGAGGTTTTGGAAGAGGAGGCTGGTTCACTCCAGTCAGCTCCCTTGACGGCGCATTTCAGACACTTAATAACGCAGATCCGGTGTCAAGGACCGGGGCGCCGAGCCCTGCTTCGCCACTCTCAGGCCCGTGACATGAAGTCGGTTTCTCCAACCTGAGCCTCAGTCCCTCGTGTCTGGAACGGGGCATCCTTCCAGCCCTGAGCCTCCAGCTCTGAGGCCCTCTGAAATGAAGAGAAAGCCTCCAAACCTGGGAGGAGGAGGTTTTCTTGATCTGGCTTCTCTCCCTCACAAAACACTCCTGGATTTGAAGATGGCGGTGTGACCAGCCTCCCTTGATTTTCATCAGGAGCTTCCTGCCTGGGGGGCCCTCGGTGAGCAGAGTCCAGGAAACCCCTAAGAGCTCTGTCCCTTCCTATAGTCTGCAGAAGGGTCCCCTGCTCCCTTTTGGATCAGCCCACAGGCTGTCTGAACAGTTGTCTCCGTCCCCTCTCCTTCCGGAACCAGCCTTCCCGAGTCCCCTGAGAGCCAGGAGGCAGTGACTCTCTGTGACTGGCACCTCGTCAGCTTTGGACACAGCCACCCTGGAGCCAGGAGGCCAGGAGGTCAGGCTGTAAGGGACGAGAGCAAACTATCTGTGAAGGCGAGGACCTGCTTTCCATGCGCAGGTATGCTAGCTGACAGGCACAGCCCATGCCCTTCAGACACGGATGGAGACCCTCCCGGGACAGCTGCCTATTTACACATTGCGCTGTGCAGTCAATGCACTGAATAGTCAAGGTTCTGTTGGTGATAAAAACCTAAAACCAGTCTTGCTTAACTCGGTTAGAAAAACAGAAGTGTGTGTGTGTGTGTGTGTGTGTGTGTGTGTGTGTATGTGTGTGTATGTGTGTGTGTGTGTGTGTGTGTGTGTGTGTGTGTGTGTGGTGGGCGGGGTTATTGGAAGGATATTAGGGCAGTTCAAAGACGTAAAAACAAAGAAAACACAAACATCTTAGACATGAAGGGTAGGAACCTGTAGGCTTTGTGATTGAATCATTCTGGGGCAATCTAACAGAAATCATTCTAGATCTTGAAAACAGAGGATATTTAGGACATAATAAGAAATATATATTTGGTCTCTCTGTCTCCAGTTCTGGACACAGAGCTCTGAAATCCCTTGGCATTTTCCTGAGTGATAGGCACATCTTTTGTTCTAAGGACACAGCTCCTGGTGGGCTCCTGGGCAGCTCCAGGATGGCGCAGGCACCAGAAAGATCCAGCTTTGATGAGAAGCTTGGAACTCCTCGTTCTATCCCCATCCTGCGGGAGGGGAGAGGGGCTGGAGACTGAGTCAATAACAGATCATGCCTAGTGGGGAGACCTGCATGAACATTCCTACACTGCAGGGCGGGAGACTTCCAGGTTGGTGAACGTACCCATGTGCTGGGAGGATGGTGCCCCTCATCTACACGGGGAAGGGAGCTCCGGTGCCTGGGACCCTTCTGGATATCTCCGTCTGGCTGTTCACCTGCACCCTTTATTATAGCCTTTATACTAAACCAAGTGTGTCCCCGAGCTCTGTGAACCATGATAGTACATTATTGAAACTGAGAAGGAGTTCATGGGAACCCCTGACTTAGAGCTCAATTGTGGGTCAACTGGCGTCTCCAGTGGGAGGCAGTGTGGGGGTCTTTGCTAACTCCAGGGAGTTGGTGTCAGATTGAGTTAACTTGCAGGACACCTCACTGGTGCCTACTGAAAACTGAAGAATTGCTTGGCAAACACACACACATTTGGTAGCCAGAGCTTTCACAGTAGTGAGTAGTCAAAAAGTAGTTTACTTTTAGTTAGTTAATACAGGGCAATGGTCATCCGAGTCGTGGAATGGCTGTGGACCCAAACAGAGGGTGAGAGGTCCCCCTGATTAGCAGGAGTAGAAAGACTCCCTCTCCTCAGGCTGAACAAACATCGGGGAGGTGCTGATACTTAAGTTCAGAAGTGGGGCCTCGCTCTGGCATGGGACAACAAGGTGGGAGAGTTACTCTTCATTGGCACTAAAACAACCCTCACAAGAGACAAAGCCGCTGCAGACGCCCCAGGAAACAGGAAGCGCAGTGCTCTGCAATGCAGAGCAGAGGGAAAGGTCTGGGAGGAAACGGGAAATGACAAGCTTAGAAACCTCAGCTGCCCTGGCTCCTCGGAGCACTGTCCTTAGGGGAACTCAGCTGAGCCATCCTCAGGGCTGGACTTGTTCTCTGTAAGGTTCAAGGTCCCTAGCCAGGGGAGGTGATGGCCTCAGTTTGATTCAGGGGATCCCTCTGGGTACTCATCTGTGGCCAAATGGCCAAGTCACAGGGCCATTAAGGGAACTGTTGGGAACCCCTCTTCTCCTACAGGATTACTACAAATGCATGGGCTTACCCGCTGGCCTCGGACATAGTCTTTTCTTCAGCTTTACGTTGTGAAAAAAACCACCAAAGCCCTGCAAGATGGAATAATCTCCCACACTTTGTGTGATGGCCAAGAGCTACTCGGAGTGACACAAATTTGGGTTCAAATTATGGCTTTATACTTCACTGGATGAGTGACCTTGGACACAGACAATGTGACCTCAGTGCTAACCTGTGTAAAGAAAATGTCTATATTCAACTTGTAGTGCTGTTGGGAAGACTCAGTGAGACACACATGCATGCACACACACACACACGCGTGCGCGCACGCACACACATGCGCACACGCACACACACACGTGCGCGCGCACACACACACGTGCGCACACACACACACACGCCTGACAAATCAAAGCCACTACTTCCAAGAGAGCAGTTGCTTCTGTTTACCCACCAGGACCCAGTTAGTCTGGTCAGCAAGAGCTTCCCATCTTATTAAATAAGCTACTCTAATGCAAACTTTCACCCAGAGTGACCAGATTTCCAAAGACAGACAGGATTGAGATCTAAGACGTGCATTCTCAATGTGGAGCCGGAGTGAAGGGAAGTATCTTACTCTCCTTGTGGGTCAAGCGCAGAGAGGCACACGGTACATAAGCACTCTAGGGTATATGGTGTCACAGTCTCATGGCGGGGAGGCAGAGATTCGAGGTGACATCTACACGGGCCCTGAGGCAAGCAATAATGCTGTGCCCTTTGGGGCTCTCTGGCAAGTGTTCTGTGGCTCAGCAGAGTTGCCCCCACTGTGTTAGGGGAAAGTTTGGGGCTGGGATACCAAGCTACATTTCTGGGGACACACTCCAAGCCACCACACCTACTGTTTGCTCCAACTCTTGTGCTAGATGTCACCTCCTGATGCTTAGCAGTGGCCTGATGCGTCCACACCTTCCAGGCGCACTCAAGCCACGAGGGGGTCATCAGACGAATTCTATGTTTCTGCCTAGTTAAAATTCTCAGGCCTGGCTGCTCAAGTCCCAGTTTTCTCTTCTCTCTAGCACTCAATTTTCAAGGGTTTGTTTTGTTTTGTTCTTTGTTTTTTTTTTTGTTATGTTATGTACTTTTAATCACCATGATAGCTGTATCTAAATCCCTAGGAAACAGAAAGCTTAGCTCAATGGAACGTCTGCGCAGACATCTGCCAGGGTGAGGCTAGGTGGCTTGCTCTGGGTTTAATAAGAAGAAATGGGAAAAGGAATTGAATTAAAGAAAGCAAGAATAATCACCTGTCTCAGGTTCTCTTAGGGGGGAAAAAAAAGAATAATTTCAATCATTTCAGGGGAATCCTCACTCCCAACTCAACAGCTCTGCTCGGTTTTCCTCACAGAAGCTGGCAGGTTCAACAGCTTCCCAGAGAAGGGAAGTACAGTTTAGGGTGTCAAACTTTTTCTGGAAAAGGCCCAGTAGGAACTTACGTCTAGCTTTGTGAGCCATCGCGTTTTGTCCCAACCCCAACTACTCAACTCTGCCTCTGTGTGTGTGTGCCTCTCTGTGTGTGCGCCTCTGTGTGTGTGTGCCTCTGTGTGTGTGTGCACGTAGGCATGTGTGTGTGCCCCAGACATTTGATGGATGTGGAAGATTTTCCATTCCTCCACCAGAGATTAGTACTGTTTGTTATTTATTGTCTTTGCTGGTGCGGGGGCAATTTTAGAAGCTTCCACTTGGTCTTTCCCATTATAGTAATTCTTATTCCCCAGGCCAAGGCCCCATGTGGAGCTTGAGATGCCCAGCTATATGCCTACTGTCCCTTAGAACACGTGTGCCCAGTCTTCCCCTGCTGGCCTGTAGATGTTATGTGATTTGGCATTGATCCCATCTGTAGCTATAAGATTTTACTAAAGGATGTGTATGTGTCAACTGACGTCCTCAGTGCCCCAGGGTCCAGAGCGCCCCAAGGCTCATGGGAAGGCTGCGACATCGCAGGGGGAACACGTTCTCAGGAGATGGCCCAAGCAGTTCCCAGAGGGCTGGCGTCTCCGCGGCTGCGTGGTCAGGCCCCCAGTCCCGCCCTGATGCTGCGCCCTCTCTTCACAGGATGTGGTTTGCTATGGTGACAAAGGAGGAACTGGGAGGGTCCATGAAAGTGGGCTAATGGGGAGGAAGGCATTTTCACGATTATAAACTGTTTTCCAAATTACTGCTTTCAACAAATGTGCAAAGTCCCATCTCATCACCAACAAAGGCATCGTGGAGGCACCCAAGGCAGGTCCTCAAAGGACAGGATGGGCACATCAGCCACTGTCTTCCTTTGGCCATTTTGCTGACCCCTGGGGTCCTGGGCAGAGACTCCAGGTGCAGGCAGGAAGAACCAAAGCAGGAGACTAACAGTGCTCTGACAGTCACCAAGCTCAGCCCCTAACACCCCCTCTCCTCGCAGCAAACTGATATGAGGCTGAGGGGGCGGAGGTAGGGGGTTTGCCATCCTGTCTCAGAAAAGGAACCGCGCTCCGGGGATGCAGTGAGTGGCCTAAGGCCACACTGCCCGGGAGGCGGCGCTGGGGGCTATACCGTGGCCCCTCGGCCAGTGGCGCTTGTCTGAACAGCAGGCCACCTCCAGGGCAGGGCCAGGACAGAGCCAGGACCGGGAGCCCGCCGGTCTTGGCGTCACACTTTTCCATGCGATGCGGAGTGATGAGGGCGCAGCAGCAAGGGGCGGGGAGCGGCGGTGGAGGAGGAGGAGGAGCAACGGCGAAGGAGGAGGAGGGGGAGGAGGGAGGAAGAGGAGGAGGGAGGAGCAGCGGCGGAGGTGGGGGAGGAGGAGATAGGGGGAAAGGGGGAGAGCGGCCTGCGTTACCCCTTGGCTTCAAAGAGCCCAGCCCACTGTCATCTCGGAGGGAAACAGCAGCTGGTGATCCACGGTCGTAGCAGGCCAGGCTTGTGCCATGAGCTGCCAGGCTAGCGAGCGGGGGCCCAGGAGGGAGCTGCCCAAGGGCAGGAAGCCTAGGAGAGCATGTATGTCGTGTGGGGGGGGTAAGGGTGAGCCTGAGGCCAGCGCGCTGACCCGGCCACTGGGCCACGACACCCCTACTCACCACACAGTGGAAGTGTTGGGAAGAGGTCAGATTCCGAGTGTGTATACTTCGGGTGTGAGTGGTTTGGGGACACTTTGGAAGAGGGTTTGGGCCTCAGGCCTTAGAGGAAGGGCCTGTTGGAATAAGCAAGTTTTGTGGGTGAAAGTGTAGTCTTGATACCATTCAAACAAGGCGCACTCAGATCGTTTACTGTTTCAGAACATTCCCACCCTCTAGTCTCTCACTGGGTTTTATCCTTATAACACCCTGTAAATAAGCGTGTGCATGCGCACACACACACTCACGCACACACACATCTCCAGGAAGAACTACCTAGTGACAGAATGGACCATGCTAGGCAGCCTGGTCTCCATTTGAGGGGCTTCACCTGCAAAGGTGAAGAGGTCTCTGCCAAGGGAGAAGCTTGTAGGGTGGTGGTTCCAACATCGGATGGGTGTCGGAAAGGAAAGGATATTGTTTGGAAATAAATGCCTTTCGTCTCTAAGACTTGATTACTTGTGGTTCTTTTCAGCACTGGCCACCCAAGGTAAGCAGCATTTTGGAATTGTCACAGGGTTCTGAGTCTGATCCTGTAGTTGTAAGAAGTGTTAGCTAAGAGAACTGTCTAGAATCTAAGGACAGCTCCCCCACTCTGGGCACGCTCTAGGATAGTGGCTTTGTCTGACTCATTAACTTCTCTCTCTCACAGTGTGAACAGGACATGGCCCAGGAATAAACACCCGCTGAATGAAGGGACAATGGGGGAATGCATCAAAGCATGACATGCAGTGAATTCTCCTTCCAAAGTAATTTCAAAGGGGCCTTTGTCGCTGGGTAGGAAAGGAATTGTAGAGATTCCCAAATCCAGCCCCTCCCTTTGACACAAAAGAATCAGTGGCCAGCAAAGGTCTGAGGTTTGCTCAGAGTCACCTGGTGATGGTGTCCTCCTCATGGTAGCTTTCTGTCAGCTCATGCTAACATCTGTCCCTTAGTCTAAGATCTCCCATCAACAACAACAAAAAAGTTTGTCTATGATTATTGCATACAGTTCTAGAATACATGTCCGCTTCAGTTTGATGGCAAAGGTCAAGTTCGCAAGTACTATCAAGTTTTTGGAAAGATCTCTCAGGGTCTAATATGCTGCTGAGTCCCTGCTGCCAGCTTGTCTTGGTCCCTGATGTGGGACTTAGACACTTTCTGAAACTCCTGTGGGCTCTCACAAGACTCTGCCTCCTTCTGCTAAGGCAGGTCCTAGACTATGCTTAAGGTCCAAGGTCACTCTCTGTTGTGTCCCTCACAGAAGCACAGGGAGCTCTGGCCAAGGGTCCTGCAGGTGCCAGTGTTGACCATGGGCTGGGTACACAGATACATTTGATTCAGACCAGCCTGCATGGCACTGCAGGGACCATGAGGCCCAGCCTTCATTTTATAGTCAGGGACTCAAAGGACAAGGCAGTATCAGTGACTGGTTCAAAGTCACATCCCTGTTTCTGGCAGAGAGGGGACCCTAATGGTGTCAGACACTCACACAAGAAAGGCAATGACATCACAAAAGAAAGCTCTGCCATCACAAAGAACGCCTTGTGTGTCCAGGTCAGTTACCCTCCTGGTGATGCCTCAGTCACGGTCAAGCGGACAAACCACTCTCGGCACTCAAGGTACCACAACTTGACCTTAGGGAAAACCTTTCTCAGAATTTGCTCCCACACCTGCTCATTCTCTGGGAACTCCTGCTCACCCAGCAGGGAAACAGTATCAGCTGAAGGTCCCACTCTGGCCAAAAATAAGTCCCCCTCCTCTGTTTCCTCTTCCTGGTTTACAAGTTCATGTACCCAGTATTGTTTTTTAAAAACAAATCTTCAAATAGCATACCTCCCACCCTTTCTGTTAACTTGATTTATTGAACTGCACTCGAGCCATTTGAAAACTTTTTAAGGCCTCCATGAATTGCCTTAAACCAGTGGTTCTTAACCTGGGTTCTATCGAACCCTAGGGGTTCGATGAGTCGGTCTCAGGGGTTCGGAGAAGCCTCTGCCGCGGAGGCCAGAATAAAGTAATACCGTCATTTGTTGTGAGTTCATGCACTTTGTTGGTTTTGTTCTTTGAGCAAGGTGATGTTCATGCACGGCTCATTTTGTGCACCAGTAAAAAAACATATACCTATGTCTTGAATTTGAAAAAAAAAATCATATTTTATTTATCACTAAAGAAGGGTTCGGTGAATGCGCATATGAAACTGGTGGGTCTGGTACCTCAATAAAGGTTAAGAACCACTGCCTTAAACAGAGCACGCTAGTCTCTGTTTAGTAATCAAAGCCCAAATCTGACCGGCTTTCTTGCCCTGGAAAGTCAGAAAACAACTACCTCCTGAAAATTCTATCCCTTGACTGTGTTCCCACTTTCATCCCTGGTCCTACACTCTCTCTGTCTGTGGCAGGAGACAGACAGAGTGAGTGAGCCCTGCGGTGTCCTGGCCTTCAAGGACTTGGGGCGGGGGAGCCAGGATGACCGGGCAGCCAGTCCCCGTGGCTGGACAAAGACGGCAACGCAGGTTTGAGGAGGGACAAAGGCAGGGGCCAAGCTGCCCGCACAGGGGCACGCTGTGCACCGACAGGACAGTGCAGGTGCACGGAGAGCGGAACCGAGGCACTGAACCTGGAGCGCCCGGAGGGAAGGAGAGGAGGGGAGCACCTGTTACGTTTCTGTGCGTGTGCGTTTCCCACACACACGTCCCGGGAGGAGGCAAGGATAACTTCCGCCGCCCAGCCACATTCTGTCCCCAAGGAACAAAAACCGGAACTCAGATTCCTCTTCTGCGCCTGCCTCCCTCCCGCTGGGGCGCCTGGGACGTGTTCTGCAAGACCAATGACCCAGAGAGGAGGGCTTTGCACACTGACCTAAGAAATGCTTCCTAGGGGGACGCCGTTGTTCTCGGACGGGGTCGTGTTAGAACGCCCATGAACAGGCAACGCCAGTGTTTGACTGGAGCGTCCCGCTTGATGAGCACAGAGGTGTGTTTGTCAGACCCGGTACTGGTCAGCAGGGAGGACGGAGCGCAGTTCTGGTTGGCACACGAGGAGATTCGGGACAGTGCCAGTCTCCCAGGGGGCAGTGACTCGCAGCTGTGCCCATTTCTGCAGGCCTTGCGGGACACTGCGCGTGCTGAGCGCAGGGATGCCTATACTGCCCGCTCCACCTGGCACGTCCCCGGGCGGCCCGCCCGTGCTTCATTTTCTGCTGTGGGTTCTGGCTGCCCTGTCCTCCTCTCTGCCGTGTCCCCCTGTCTGCCCTGTCCTCCTCTCTGCCTGTCCTCCTCTCTGTCCTCCTCTCTGTCCTGTCCTCCTCTCTGTCCTGTCCTCCTTTCTGTCCTCTCCCCCTCTCTGTCCTGTCCTCCTCTCTGCCGTGTCCCCCTCTCTGCCCTGTCCTCCTCTCTGCCGTGTCCCCCTCTCTGCCCTGTCCTCCTCTCTGCCTGTCCTCCTCTCTGTCCTCCTCTCTGTCCTCCTCTCTGTCCTGTCCTCCTCTCTGTCCTGTCCCCCTCTCTGCCCTGTCCCCCTCTCTGTCCTGTTCCCCTCTCTGCCCTGCCCTCCTCTCTGCCCTGCCCTCCTCTCTGCCCTGTCCTCCTCTCTGTCCTGTCCTCCTCTCTGCCCTGTCCTCCTGTCTGTCCTGCACGGCCCTTAGAGGATTAGCAGCCCATCCACTCTTCCCGCAAAGCTCGAGCGTCCTCATCCCCCAACCCAGCACCCCCCATGTCCAGAGTCATTGCTCTGTGTCTCAGGATGTCCTCGTCGAGATCGGGCTGCCCGGAGAGACTGAGCTCTGGCCCACCCCCTGTGACCGGAGCCCCATCCCGGCCTAGATGATTTCTGAGTGATCAGCCTGGGACATGAATCGGCAGTCCAGCTGGGAAATGTTGCAAAATGAACGGTCGTTGGTAATTCTATCAGCGTGGGAGCCGGAGCCCCCAGAGAAATGGACCATCAGGACCGGCGGCACTAATACTGAATGAGAGCCCTCCCCACGGATGCTGGCTGAGGGCTCACGTCAGGCTAGCCCGAGCCCTTCCAGGGAGATGTCTGCAGTCACGGAGGATGTGGGGAGTGATCTCAAGTTAGGGGGAGACAAGCCCTAGAACCGCATAAACCTGTTCTGGGATCTGACCCCTCTACTTAGTAGGTAGACTTTGAATGAGCTGCTTAAGGTCTCTGAGCCTCAGTTTCTTCATCCGTAAAATGGGTATAATGACACCTTGTTTGGTGAGGGGTATGTGAATTTGTAGTTGGTTCTACATAAATAATCTGTTGAATGAGTCACTGAATATAAATCATGTTTCCCAGTGGCTGGCCTATCATTTATGTGTTTAATGAATGAATACATAAGTTTCCTGCTGTAGTGCATGTTGCTAAATGTAAAGTTAGCTTCCTCCCCCACCAAGATTTTTACCCCTTCCAACCTGTTTGCTTTCACAGTGATGGCCCGGAGACATGAAACGATCTTGTCAAGGTCATAGTCAGAACACCCACTCCTGCACCCCACCTCTTCTGCCCCGTATAGCTCCAGCCTCTACACTGCTTCCAGAGTAATACAGGTCCCCTGCCTCCCTCCCTCTGCCTGGGAGATTTTTCCACGCCCAATAGGGCAACACTGAGCCAGATCCCCTAATCCCGCTAGTCTGCTGGCAAAGCCTCCCCTCTTCTCATCTGCAATGACTAACTTATGTATTGATGCAGCTAGGACACAGCACTAAGCATTATTCTAGATGTTTCTGTGAAGGCAGTGTTTAGATGAGATTAACTTTTCAATCAGAAGACAATGAGTTAAGCAGATTACCCTCCATAGTGTGAGTGGGCCTGGACTAATCAGTTGACAAGGATAGCAAAAAAGAAAGATAGACCTCCCCCAAGGAAGAAGGAATTCTGCTGGCAGCTGCATTTGGAGTCAAAATGAAGTAGCAACCCTTCCCTGGGTCTCTAATCTGCCAGCCTACCCTTCAGGTATTGGGCTTATATTATATGTGTGCACACACACTATTGATTCTGTCTCTCTGGAGAATTCGAATACATCATTCTTCTTGCTGGTTTACTTTCCAGCCACTCTTAGCTGCTTGCTGTATCCCCAGTGCATCAAGACAGCTGTCATCTTGGCTTCTTTGCACAGACATCTTTTTCCGCCCAGCATTCTGTCGCTGTCTTCCACCTGGCCCACAGCCTCTCACTCGGTTTATTCACATCCCTCCTTTGACCAGGGCCTCGCCGGTGGCACACCACTGCCTGCTGTCCCTCCCTGGGGCTCCGGTAGCTCCCTGTGCTTTCCTGGCTCTGTAGTTTACCACCTTGTTTTGAATCTGCTGCTGTCTCCTCCTCTGAGAACATCTTCAAGGCAGGGACTCGCTTAGTCATCTCAGGTGTCCTAGCATAAAGTTGAAAAAAAGGAAGGAAATCAACAAGAAAGGCAGGAAGGAAGGAGGGAGAGATAAAGGAAGAAAGGAAATATGGAGGGAGGAAGCAAATGGAATGACAGTTCCCACTGATGGCAGGCGTCACAGGGGCAGAGGAACCAATGGAAGGAGCTCTCAGTGGCAGAACAGGACAATTTGACAAGAAGCAGCTTAACAGGGAATTGAAACTCACAGGCTAAGATAAATATTCATGAGTCTATGCTGATACAAAGAAGTAATTAAGTAAATTAATACACAGGGACAAACATTTTTCAAATGATTTACATGGATACTCCAAAGACAGACACGTCCAGTGTGGGAAGGGTTACAGAATGCAACTTGACGGTGGAGAGACCTGGGGAGCATGACCGTAGCCAGGTGGTCAGGGTTAAACACCAGCAGCCATCAATCGCGGTGATTGCACATACCCTCGATCGGTGGTGAAAATGGACTCCGTTCTCCTTCCCCCAAAACCCATAAGCCTGGGCTAATCGTAAGAAAAACGCCAGACCAATTGCAATAGTGGCACATCCTACAAAACATCCTCCAAATTGTCCAGGTCATCAAATACCTGGGCAGTCTGAGCAACAGCCAGCAGGAGCTTAAGGAGACCTGACCACTAAGTGAGATGTAATGTCCTGCATGGGGTCCTGGATGGAAGAACAGCAGGGAGAAACGAAGGAAACCTGAATAGACTGTGGGCTTTCGTTGGCAATAAGGTATCAATACCAGTTCATTGGTTGTACCCCATGTGCCACGTCAGGTGTTATAGCACGAGGGGAATTATACTCTGTAATGTAGTCTCATTTTTTCTTTAAATCTAAAGCAAATTATATTTTAATAATAACAGTAAATTGTATTTACATCTGAAAATAAATTATATTTTAAAAATAAGAAAATGTAAGAGTGATTCAACATTATCCAATCATAAGGTCTTCACCTTGTTTGGATCCTGATTCAGAAAAAATAAAAAATAAATAAGAAGAGAGAAAAACCGGGACTCAAACCCAGGACTGGGCCTTGAAATAAGATAATGATGACTACTGGTGACACTATGGATGTATCTTTGTCTCTTTTACTGATTTCCCCTTCCCGTGGAATATTCCCAGAGTTTAGTTTAAGGAGCAAACTCTGGTCTAGCCTTAATCTTTCAGGAGAGAGAGGGAGTCACCGCCCCCCAGGAACTCGTGCCCCTGCACCCCAAGCCCAGATCACAGCAGTGACTTGCATTCTGAAGATGGAAGTCAGTCAACAACCTGATTCAGGTATTAGCTTGCACCTCACCAGCCACGGGTCAGCTTGTGTCTGCTCTCTAGCTCCACCTACTGGACTGTGTGTAAATCATCTGCACACAGGCACAGGCCCCCTGAGACCCAAGGCTAGGCACAGCGGGGAAAGAAACAAAATTCACCACACCACAGAACACTGGCGTGAAAGAAAACTTTCAAGATGAGTCTCTTTTTCTATTGACAGGAAAACGAAGGATTGGAGGCATCGAGCATTACTAGGGGTGGAGTCTAAACAAGCCTAGGATTCCCAGTGCCGAGAGAAAAGCACGTTAGTGACCCCACCCTTGGTCATCCCCTCTTCTTAAGAGAGTTTGACTCCAGTACAGAGGTCAGCAGTGTTGCGGACCTCTAGGTGGTAGAGGCTAGGAAAGTAACCATGCTGAGAATCGTCCTACACGTTGAACGTTTTGTTGTTTGTTTGTTTTTTTGCTTTGAGAGAGACAGGGAGAGAATCCTACCGCTGTGAAAGGTTAATTAGTATTTAAACACACAATTGTGTTTTCCATTTGGTCTGACTGGGAGAATAAATCATATTTTTCAAAGCACAGGCTTGCCAGCGGTAATTGAAAAGAGGCGTGGGGAGTGCAGCCAGCTGGCGAGGCAGAGAAAGCACGGGGGAAGTCAAAGAGGAGCCCGTGCAGCCCCCCAACCTCACCCCGGCCGCCCCCTGCCCTAGCCCGGGGCCCAAGGGTAAAGAGGGGAGAGAAGGGCTGTGGGGACAGGAACAGCTGGCTTCTTGCGCTGCCCCTGAGGCTTCCTCCTGATCACCTTGGACAGCTTACTCTGCTGTTCGGGACCCCTGGGTTGTCACCTGTAGAACTCAGGTGGTAATACTTTTTCTCAGCTTGTTGTTAATGAGATGATGTTTGGGAGAAGGGCCCATCGTGGTGCCGGGCACAAACAGGTGTCCGGTAAAGGCACGTCCCTATGAACGCGTGTTCATTCTACTTTGATGTGTCCCATGTCAGTTAGTGCATGGCTAAGGACAGTACGATCACATGCTCATCGAGCAGTTTCTTCCCCCACGACCAGCAGGACCCTACGAATGATTTAAATGCAGCACCTACATCTGGAAAGAACATCTGAAGTGGGCCTCGGCATTGCAACAAATAACCACAGTTGCTTTAAGCACGCATTTCAATTTAAATTAATGAATCTATGTGGATGGAGACCTTTCCGTGTACTTCGCCGGATTGTTTGTGTGAGATATATATTCACAACGTGAGGATGAATATTTCTATTCTTCCTGTTGTTAATGTGTATTCCCTACATTCACACTCAACGAATCATTTTCCTAACAAGCGCTAAGTGTCTTCTTTATCTCAGGTAGCTTCCCGAGACACAAAGCATCTCAAACACTGTCCTCATTACGTATTCTGTATCTTTCTTGCTGTTTTCAATTCCACCATCTTAAGAACAGAATGTAGCAATCACTGTTAATCTCTTACAACTCATTGTTAGAGACGTGTAACAAGACATTCCCCCAATTTCTGTGCGCATCGTCATTGTCCCCAATTGTGAACGGTGGAGGCAGGAGCTCCCTTTGGGGGTTGGTGTGGGGAGTGAAACGTTGTCAGCTCCACAACCAGGTTGATGGTAAGCCTGCTGTCCTGTCGTCACATCTGCCTGCGCTCTCCTCCCGCCAGTTCCTCCTCCCTTCAGGGCTGCTCTTGGATTCCTCTCCTGGGGGCACACTTCTGACCGTGTGGCTCCTCTGCTCGGAAACGTTGGTCAGCCCCCCCCCCTCCGCCCCCAAACAGCCTGCTCAGTCACGTTCAGATTCTCCGGTGTAACCCACACGCCCATCTGTCTGTCTGGGAGATCTGTACCTCCGGAGGCTTCTCCTGACCTTCCAGCGAAGGGCAAGGCATGGCATGACCCTTGGTCTCTGGGTCCGGTCAGTGGGGGTCACCTCACAACAACTGTCCGCAGTAACCGGGAGACCTTGGGCAAGTAGTCTGATGACAGTACCCGTTTTATAAAGGCATTTTGAGAATGAAATGAGTTAACTCTCTTCATAAAAGTGCCCGGCACATGCTAAGTGCTATGGAATGCTTGTTGCTACACTTGGTTCCTTGCATTAAAGTCCTTGGACACTGTTTACAGTAGACTTATCGTTTAAAATTTTTATGCCTATCATACCAGGTAATTGCATATGTTAAAAAATCTCTTCTTGACGCGAAGCTCTTGAAGGCTAGGGACAGTGTTTTGTTTGTCTTCTGCAAACAAAACACTCAGAGAGAGATTTACAACGAGGGAGTGCTCAGAGAAAGTCTGAGACGTTGCGTTCATCATGACATGAGTTTGCTAGGGCTGCCATAACAGAGCGCCACAGAATGGGGGCTCATACAAGAGAGTTATATTCTGACAGGTCTGAAAGCTTGACATCCAAGGTCAAGGTGTCGGCAGGGTTGATTTCTTCTGAAGCCTCCATCCTTGGTGTGTAGATGGCCACCTTCTCTGTGTCTTCCACGGTCCTTCCTTTGTGAGTCTGTGTCCTAATCTCTTCTTATAGGACACCAGTCAGACTGAATTAGGGCCCTCCCATAAGACTTCATTTTAGCGAACGTAGCTCCTTATAGACCCTGTCTGCAAACATACAGCCTGAGGTTGCCAGGGGTTAGAACTTCGGCATATGAATTTTAGAGGGATGCAATTCAGTCCATATAACATCAAATGACAATCCAAGAAGTATGTTCAGCTCTATTGGGTTGTGTTAAAAGCCCTTGGATTTCTCAGTCCTCTCGTGAGCTCTATCACTCTGCCCTTGATCATGCAACTGAAGAAGCCCATGTGATCCTCATGTGAGTATTAGGAATAACAAAGGGACTTTGGGTGATGGGCACACAACAAAATCAACAGTTCAAATGCTATAGAAATGTTTACCTGAAACCTAGGTGCTTTTATTGATCAGTGTCACCCTGTTAAATTTAATTTAAAAATAAAGGACAAAAAAGAATAACAAAGCATTCGGAGTCAGGTGGCCTCTGGCAGCTGGGCCGGATAAGAGCACAGAGAGGCTGGAGCCACAGCCCAGGTGCAAGCAGGCTGCCTAGCTGCCCACAGCACATCACGGCTCCCTTTTCCTTTCCAAAGCCTTCCTCCGAAATGGACATGTGAGGCCGGTTTTCTGTGTCCTGCAAGAAGTCTAGACTGCCAGAGGGTAGACGTGGTCACTGCCCCCCGAGTGGATGGGAATCAGAGGGCCATCCTGGCTGGGTGCTCCTGTGCTGGGCCATCATATAGCGTGTATCCTTTTTGATTTTTAACTCTTTCTTTTTTCACTTTGAGAGTAAAAAAGTGTGGAGTAAAAGGACCCCTTCCATTAGTGCAAATCCGAATCTTGCCGACGCCAGGCTGAGTGCAGCTCAGATGCCGTCCCGAGTCCTGGCGGGCTGCGAGTCTGGACAGCTGCCCTAGAAAGAAACCCGAAAGTATTGTCAGGACTCTTCGCGCTCTTGACTTCTTTGTTCCGTAACTTTACTCCTAGGAACGTACCCAAGGAAAGAAGTGAAAATGTGGACAAAGACATATGTATATACTTGTGTGTGCATTCCTACATATGCATGTCTGCACGTGTGGATATGTGTGTGTGCACATACAGGCGTGCACACATTATACACATGTGTATGTATGTGCACACCTGTATGTGTGTGTGTTTTCATGTGTACACTGTGTGTGCATGCCTGCATGTGTGTGTGTGTTTGTCTGCGGTGCATGTATGCACATATGCACATGTGCATATGCATGTGCATACCTGTATGTGTGTGCACTGCATGTGTGCGAATGTATGTATTGTGTATGTGTGTGCAGTGTGTGTGTGTGTGTGTGTGTTTGGAGGATTTTTTTTGGTAATATAAAATGTGGAAACAACCTACTTCACAAAGTGTGTCAATTAAAAAAATGATAGTATGTTAAAAAAATAATACAGCTACTGAAAATGGTTATTTACAACGAACGAACGTTTCACGAAGTGGGGAAGTGATTACAATGGGATGTCAAGTGAAAGAGAAGAATATAAAATTGCATATAGATTTGGGTCCCATCTGAGTTTTTTAACGGGTGCGTTTGTTTGAAATACATCTTTTTGCTGAAAGAGCAGGAATTAGAATATGATGACTATTCATCTAGGTTAGTGCTCCTCACTGGGGTGACTGTGCCCTCTTGGGGCACACTTCTCAGTGTCTGGAGACACTGTGGATTGTCATACCATGGGAGGGAGTGCTGCCCGCACTGACTGGCAGAGCCTGGGGCACTGCTCAGCAGCTGTGGGCACAGAACAGCCCCGACCCCAACAGCCAAGGATTCCCGGCCCCCAGGGCAGGGGGGCAGTTAGGAATCCCAGTTCCAAGGTCCAGCTTCTCTCTGTCTCTATCTTGAGCAGATTTCTTCACTTCCTCCCTCCTTCTCTGTCTTCCTTTCTCTCTCTTTCTAACACATATTGAGGCTTCAGTGTACACCACACTCTGTCCTGTGCAAGGCAGGCATATTATTACCGTGAGAGGTGAAACAACCTTGTCGAGCTGTCTTGAGGATTATTCAAGCACAGTTCATCAGGAGGGCTCAGGACAGTGTCTTGTATACAGACAAACCTCTAGAAGGTTAGACAGACAGACAGGTGTGTGTTCACATGAGTGAACATGTACACACACACTGCATACATTTGTGTGGTGATGCTGTGTATTATGACAAACCCATAAAACGGCCAGTTTCATCTGATGGAGTTAGAGAGGTTTTCTGTCTTCCTCTTAATGCTTTCCGTAGGAACGCCTGTCTGTATCTCTCTCTTGTCTTAGCGCGTGAATTCCTTTTGTTACCCAAACCACCCAGCGGTATATTGGAGCCCCGAGGAGCAGCAGGGTCAGCGAGCAGAACAGTCCCCGCTACGTGTAAAAGTCTAAAGAAACTTCGTTCCCCTGTAGCTGTGTGTCATAGTTCACGAACACATAGCACTGGATCTCCTTGCCAAAGTGAGCCATCGTCCCTCTGATCCGATCTAGTCACACTTAGTGCCACGGAGCCTCCCTGCAGTGATCAGGGAGGCTGCTGTAGTGGACTGTGGCCAGTTCCCTCCAGCTTTCCCATTGACCCTCTCATGCAACAGGAAACACATTCATTTCCCCTTAGAATGACCCTCCTCACTTCCTCGCACACCAGCGCTGCTGTTGGGGGCAAACTCGTCACCCAGTGGCGTTCGAGCCTGGGACCAGGCTGGTTATCTGGGGAGCTCTTGGGGGACACTAACGGCCCGGCCCTCTCCTGTGATCCTGGCTCGTCTAACCTGGAGCTGGTATACCATTTTTACTTTAAAGCTCCCCGGAGCTTCGAACATGGGGCCAGGTGTGAGGAGCACCATCGTAGGCATACACACGCCCATTGTCCTCAGAGCGGCTCCTGGAGCAGGGGTGCCTGCCTCCGTTAGGGCAACTGCACATGTCGGGGGAACAGGGTGACCGCGGGCACAGGACCCAGCAGGCTGCCACCTCACTGCCCACTGATGCTGCTGTTATCAGCAGCGGACCCATCTGTTAGGACGCTCTTTACTCAAGGGCGACCCTGGAGGCCCTGTGGGACCTGCTGTCCATGTTTCCAGCCACCAGCCCTTCGGTATCTAAGGGAGAGTCAGTCACATCCCTCCTCGGGCTTCTCCTGTCCCACAAGCATGGCTGGTCCCCCCACTGTCCCTCGGGCAACATGCATGTTCTTGCATTCTGCTTCTCTCTTGGTTCCTTCCCAGCTCCCATCAAACATGCTGCGTGTCCCGCTGATACCAGGCTAGCCTGCGTCCCACCTTCCTGTTCACGTCCTACATCCAAACAATCCAGCTTATCCTCAGGTCTCCCGTCGGCGGGACCTTGTGCAGCAAGCAGGGTCACCTGCCCCAGAGGCCGACACGCAGCAGCAGATGTTGTCAGTGCTGCTGGCTGACAGCCCACAGGTGGGCTTACTCCCTGCCCTGCGGGAAATGTGTCCCATCCCTGGTTAACCCTGCCCACTTGCTTAAACGTGTGGAGTCCCTGAAGGCCACCCCCTGCTTCAGAGCTCCTCATAGAATCAATTGAGGCTTCTGTTTGAACTGCACCGCAGGCCACCTTGCCCTGTGCCCAGTCCTGAGTGAGGACTTGAGGATGCAGAGGGATGGGTAAGAGAACCTTCTGTGACAGGACTTACCGAGCAGCCTTGCCATATCCCCATAGTACTGCTCAGAGCTTTCGAAAGCCCCGGGGAGCGCCTTGGGATGCAGGAGGTCGATGGTCTGGCTGGAATGCCTTAGGACTGTGTTAGCCAAGGCGCGCACTGAGAAGGGATGAGAGCCGGCCTCATGAAGGTGCACCTCTTCCATCAGCACCTCCCTCGTTCCTTGAGGGCTGCTCTGTCCACATGCTTCCAAACCTTGCAGCTACCTGCCCCAGACACCAATCCATCACCCACACTAGCCAGCCCAGGAAGCCAGCCGTCCATAAGTCACCGACATGTAGAAAGTCATACCACCATCTCTTGTAACAATCCAGGAAGCTAAACAATAACTCCTATGAAAATAATATGCCCAACATGGCCAGGAATTGATTAACAGCCAGTGGCTTCCCTGATCTTCGTCCTTATTCCAACTTAGGTACAAACAGAAAAAGCCCCAGACATAGGTCTAACCAAGCACATAGGACGCCCATTTCTGGTTAGACCACCCGCAGCTGCCCCGTGTCAGCAGCCTCCAATGGGGTGCAGGTGAAGCCCCCCTCTTTCCTTTATGAAGCTTTCCCACTCCCTTTGAGTCTGCAAATTACAGCCTTTGCTGAGTTCCATTTGACTGGTCACTGTTTATTTCCATACAACACACCACAGATGTCAGACGGGGTGACCCCCCGACATGGACCCCTGTCACAGGAGCAGCAGAGAAGTGAAAACAGCTGCAATGGTCCTGCCTGTCTCTTCGAGGCAGAAGTTGCACGAAGCCCATGCATCGGCCCTGAGCACGCTCTGGTCACCCACAGAGCTGTCCCTCCTGCCTTCTTCTCCGCCACCATGTGGTCAGGCCCCGCCTTCCACCTTGCCACCATAGGGCCCTGAGAAATTAAAGATCATTTTACTCCTTAGTTGCTGTCCAAACTTAGGACAAAGTCTGCTGTCCACAATGCAGCTTTTGTCCCTGCAAGTAACTCGGGGATAGTTAGGTTTTCACAGTCAAATGAATATGAACCTTTGAAATCCATAATGTAAACTGAACGCAGACTGAGCCCATCAGATACGGAAGCCTCACAAAACTGACCTAAACCTTCCCGTGCCTCTTGGATTCCCGAGTCCAGCGGGAGGCTGGGAATAGGAGGCACGGATGTATTTAATACTCATGAGAACTGTTAGGAGGTTTGGAGCCCAAAGACAAAGGTTGCCCAGAGCAAGAGGAGGTGAGAAGGGGCTTCTTTCTGCCCTCTAAAACTTTACATGTGGAGGGAGACTGATTCTGAGTTGGGGCCCGTTCTGTGTTTCTGCATGGCACCAATCAAGAGGTTTCGGTCGCCGGATTCGGGATCCCCTGAAAGATAAGACTGAAAGGCTGTCCTGCCTGCTGCCCTCTGCCTGCCCTGCGGCCCTCACCCAGGGCAGCTGACATTAGTCTCCCTGCAGTCCTGCCGGAGCCTCTCCGCTGGCCTGTCTCTCCCCACCTTGCCCAGGTAACCCGTCTCTTTCCTGGCTCTGGACTGTGGACCCAGTAAGATGGTATCAAAGCTTTCCAAACCGTGTCCCCTGCTTGACACCCCATCCCAACTCCAGCCTCTCTTTGCTGGGGGATGTCAGCAAGTCAACCACCCTCTCTGGTCTGCGTTCTTTTTTAAAAAAAAATAGAAATAGAGGACTATTGTGGGAATCCAGGGAAATAATGAATACAAGCATCTGTAGACTGTCAAGTGCTCAGAGACAGTCTTTTGGTTCTCACCGTCATTACCAGAACTCAATGACACACGTTGAAAATGAGCTTCACGATTGTACAGTTAAATATTGTAAAACTTACTTAAAAGACATCCAGAGCCTCTATGAGTGAATCAGAAAACCAAACCCCCAGGAAAGACCTGCAGCGGTGATTGAAAACTCCGCTGTGAACCACAGCCTTGTGACGAAGATCAGCACCGTGGCTTTAAGTGGAGTGGCCATATCCTCCCTACGGACATATGGAGCCCAAGGGAAGTTGAGGATTCTCCAGTCTGAGCCTTGTGGTTCACAGATGAGAAATGAAGCCCCAGAGAAACTGCATGACTTACCCAGGTTGCTCAGCGACAGGAAGCACGAAGTCAACTAGTAATGGCGGTGCAAGGCTGTGCAGCTCATGGGGAAAAACCCCGCCCATGAGTCAGCCCGCTGGGGCTCCAGAGCGCCCAGGGGTGGGCATGTCCATCACCAGGGGCTCCTGAGCTCTCACGCTCAAACCAGCTTCTGGAGATGAACTGCCTGCGTTCTTGAATATATACATAGTAGTTACTCTTTCCCCATCAAATAACGGAGACTGATGCTCTAGGAATCCATTGATTGCTTTTGTCTGTTTTATAGGTTAGGGTATTGTGAAAGGTTTCCTTTGAAATAAGGGGTTCTGCTACTGAAAATGGTTTTTGAAAACATCTGACCCAGAAGAAAAACAACACCCTGAGGTTAGCAGGATAAAACTGCAGGTGGGGGGTGTGCGCGCATGCGCACGGCGGTGGGTGGGCGGTGTTAGGGTGGACGCAGAGGAAAGGGGATGCGCTCAAGTATTTTCCGTGGTTCCTGCGACGCAGATGTGTCACCCGGGGGAAGCAGACTTTCCGAGTCCTCCCCAAGTCCACCGGACGTCTATACTAGGTCACCCTCTGTTACTGCGTAGAACTATCTCTGTCCCTGTGCCACTGAGCCTCTCTCTGGGACACACATGGCTCTCATCTTGGCTTAAGGATTAAAAACTATGAACTGGAAAACCACAAGACTGTAAGGGTCTGTTCTGACGTCCACACCCTTCAGGACACGGGTCCCTGCACCTCTCGCAGTGGGAGAAAAAATTGTGATTAAGAAAACGTGTAAAACCGAGTTGGAAGGGCCAAGTCACGAGTGAAATTTTGACATCAGTTCAAAATCCTAGTTTAGCATTAACCAATGAAACGGCATACTATGTAAAATCATTTGCGCCTTATATTACGGACAATGTGAACATGTCGGCTGCTGTTCTGGGTATGTTCTATGAACAATAGTGCTAGGTACTTGCACATATTAAATGAGATTAATGACCTCATTCCCTGCTTAAAAATAACCCTACGGGGCAAATACTATTTTATGTCCATTTTCCATATGAAGTACGCACGTGCACACACACACACACACACACACGCACACACGCACGCATGCACACGCACACCGGAGTCTGGAATTAGCTAAGTGCCCCAGGCAACTCTGCTAGTCAGTAGCAGAGACAGAATTCTAATGTGGGCTGTCACACCCCCGAGCCTGGGCCACTGCACTGTGCAAAGTCAAGTACACGACACTGTCACGCCCTAGCCATACATGCCTCTCTCACTAGAAGCTCCTCGGGATGTCTTTATCTCGGAGTCTGAGCGAGATGCTCGTGCAACCTGCTCACTGTGGAGAAGGCACACTGGAGGCAGAAGCGTTAGCTCCTGGCTTTCTGCCTAATGGTTTGAACACCTTTTGAGCTTTCCATGCAGGTGCTCTCTTTTCCATCCTCAGCCACCGGAGAACTAAATGCCTGTGCATTTGCATACACTCCATCGGAAATGCTTAGGGAGACAGAAGGTAATCGGCAAAGGGTGCCTTTACCTACAAGAAGCGCTTTGGGGATGTGTGGGGGGTGGGGTTGCAATATGTCCTCATTTTCAGACGTGATCATTTGTATGAGTCGTGGGAAGGAAACAGACTCCGTTGCCACATCCTGAGTGAGGCCAGTGGCATTTGGCAGCTGTCGCTTTCCTAGAAACAGAGCTAACGGATTATGGCTCCTTCTCCCCCGTATGTCAGAGAGCAGCAGAGATAAACCCCTTCCTGGAGGCTGGCGTGCAGGCCTCTCTCGGATTCCTCTTCGGGCAGATAAGATACCGAGCAGCAGACCCTTGGCTTCACTTTTTAGAACTAGGAGATCATATCCCCTTACACGGCGTCTGTCAGCTAGAAAGACTTAATGAATCACAGCCGAGTAGCATTTTATATTTAGTAATTCATTTTCTATTCAGATCAAGGTAGTAAATCTCGGGCAAAATAGCTCCCGGTGACTCACTCACATCAGCTTTTCTTGGCGTCTGGTAGCAAAGTTGGACGAATCCTTATCCATGCAGCTTCGAGGGTGTATGCAATCGATCGCAGATATTAATATGATGGCACAGTCTTCGTGTGGCTCGGAATGGGATTATTTCTTCCCCTCAACATGCATCTCACAAAAGGGGAGCACACCTGTTCCAGACCTGGCAGAGCTCGCGTGAGCCACCGCGAAAGCAATGCTTCTAGATTTTGCCATCTCTGGAAATCTTAGGATGGGTTCCGGGTGTAAGACAAAAGTACGGCACGCACGGAGATGATTCCGAATTTATCCGAATGAATGTAACAAAAGCGCCTGAGGCTGGAATGCTGCTGATCGTATAGAAGTTCCAGGAGCGTGACATTCGTAGTCCCTGTAACTGGAACTTGAGTTTTATGCTGTCACTGTCCCGCTCAGAAACAACCCCTTCTAGCTGTGTGTGCCCAATCTAACCTCCGTGTTTACTTAGAAAACTCTTTTTTTCTTTCAACCCAAATTTATTCAGACAACACATTAGGCACTGGGGTATGACGCCGGATAAAGGCTGGTTCCAGGCGGAGATGGTGTTCAAAGCCCCCTGGAGACATCTGCGTTATTAGCATTTACATGCTGATTCCACGTAGAACGAGGTAGGCATGTGGGACCGGAAAGAAGAGATGGAACAATTTTGTGTGCGGTTGGCTCCAATAAGACCTCAGGGAAGAGCAGACATTGATCTGGAGGACAGCACAGGGATTAAAGGGCACAGATCTGGGAGTTAGTGAGTTCTGGGCTTGAGTCTAAAGTCAGTCGCTTTGGACATGGTGTTGACCTCTCTGTGTCATGGTCTTCTCATCTGTAAAAATGGGGACAGGCTGGCACTCATCCCCTCAGCAGTATTGGGAAGATTAAATGAGGCCATGCATGAGAAGCCCTTAGCATTCTGTTTGGAAGAGAGTCATGCTTATGACCTGCTTCCTGAACAAGTAACAAGTGCCCGCTGTGGGCCAGGCACAGTCTCTGAAACCCCCTGCCAAGCATGCGCTGGAGAACCGAGCATGGAACTCCCACACTGTAAGCCAACTACTCTCTCCCTGGTGCCCATATGCAATTGTGCCCTGGTTCAGTACAAAATGGCTTCTCCGACTCCCTTCTCTTCTGTTTCCCATGCCACCTGCATCATGATTTATGCCGGCAACTATGTGATTCTTACCCGTGTCATTTAGGAGTGCTTTCAGTGGCAAATAGAAGACAGCTCAAGTATCAGGAGCATAACCAGCTCCCATGGAATTCTGTTGTTAAGGAGCCAGCTCCTACCAACTCCCTGTTTGGTGTTGTGACATTTGTCCTCATGGTCTCATAAAGGCTGCTGCAGCTCCAGGCCTGACATCGACATCTCAGGCAGAAAGAAGAAAGAAAAGTACAGGAGCAAAGGAGTAAATGAAAGGCTGAGGGACATGCTGCTGCTGCTGTCCACAAGAGTCCGGACAGGAGGGCTAAAGGAAAAGACGCTGGGATGGCCTTGGGGTTGCCCATGGCGTACGCAGTATAGCCCTCCTCCAGGTCCTAATGTAAGCGCAACGGGTCTCTTGAAAGACCGTGACATTTGCGATGTGTTCCTCCTTGTTAAGCCTTTGATGCTACTACGATAACTTGAACACATCACTTCACAGGTTACAACATGCTTTCTACTGTAATCTCCTGTTTGACTCTGTCAACCATCCAGGGAGGTGCGCATCCTTCCAGAGATTCCAAGAAGTGGATGAACCCGACCTAACAGACCACGATGGTGATTTGGAGCCTAAAGTAGGAGATGTCAGTCCTAGCACAGGAGTGTTTTGGAATCAGGTGGAACCGGGTTCCAATGTGAGTTCAACCACTTGTTAGCTATGTCACCCTGGCAATGTCCTGAAGTTCCCTGAGCCTCAGTGTTCTTATCCGTACAGTAAAGATACCAACACATGCACATGCCACTGCAGATTGCTGTCAGGACTAAGTGATAAAATGTAAGTACTTGTATAGTAAGCCATTGCAACACAGCAACTGTTATTCTAACTGGTTGCTATGACCCGAGGCAAGACAAGTTTCTTAGGACTCCGCATGCAACCTCTAAAAGAGAGAGGCACTTGGGGATTATACAACGTAACATGCAGGGACATTGCGACACACATATTTGTTAATAAACATTAACTAATTGTGAATCAAATGAATAACTATCCACTGATTCTTGATGTATCGAAATTCCATTTGTTATAGCAAGACTAAAACATCTGGAAGGTTCCCGTAAGTCAAACTCTGATTGTATGGTGACCTCTGGAGTGCATGCTCTGGGCCAGACACCACGTGCAATGGGGTTACCACCCCGTGTTGCTGATGAGACAACTGGGAATGTGCGTGCTTAAAAGCCTCACCCTGATCGTGCAGCTTGGGCTGGACCCGGGCTTCGTCTACAGCTTAGTTCACACTCTTCCGAGGCAACCACACCGCCTTCCGGTGACTGAAGAAAGGCAGACGAGAGAGGTTAGCCTGGATGCTTTGAACAAGGAGCAGAAATGGAAAGAGAGCATAAACAGAAGGGACACCATGGAGTCCAAAGCAGAGACGTGACGTCCTGTGTAATCCGGCCCACTGGGTTGACCAGGAGAGACTAAAAATCCCAAGCGGGGGAGGCTCTGCTCCGCTCCCCCGACAATGCCATGAATAAGCAGGACTGGAACTCAGGTCCCGGATGACTTAGGACAGGTCTCTTCCCAACAAACCCTGCATGAACCTGCCTGGAGCTCGCTCCTTCACTTCGTTTAAGGGGGGCTGTGAGTGTTTTCCATCTCTTCCAGCGGTAAGCATGCCCTTTAAAAAATAAAGCCAGAAATAAAGAATGCTGGTGAGAAAGAAGCCATTTCCATTCACACCTTCGAATCTGGAAGCACATCTGAGGCAGGGCTGGGCTGGCTGCTGCTGACCTCATCTGGGCTGGTGACAGGAAACTGACATCACTGTTGACTTTGGATTGTGCTCAAGGTTCCAGGGAGAAAAGAAAGATCTTTACCAAGTCCTTCCCTGGAACTAAAAACAACCACAGGCAAGAGTTTCCTTTGGAGCTAAAGTCTGTAGAGAATTCAACCACCTTGTAATCAAATTGGATCCGAAGGTGAGAAGGCGGCCCCAGCGGAGGGACCTTGTGGGATCTATGTACCTAGCAGGCTGAGAGTAAGGAGCGAAGGCTTGTCGGGAATGGAGAGAAAGTGTCAACGCACACATCTGGTCTAAGGACAAAGGTCCTACTCTGGAGAGGAGTGGTGACCGGATTTCAGTTGGGCTCTGTCACTGAGACACCTGTCCCATATCCCCTGGCAATTGTTCCTCTGCTTTTAAGCTCTGGGGGACACAACTATATGCTGGAGGGATTTCCTGTGTGGAGCCAAGCGCACCTGCTGGCTTTGCTGAGAGCCTTGGCGGTGTCTAAGCTGCCCACCAGAGAGCCAATAGCTTCTTCTGCTGGCCATTGGCAGTTTCCAGCCATGGGGTCCCAGGCATCAGAAAGCCAAAGCCAAAGCAGGATGGACAGCCCAGAGGCCCACACCTGGGAGCATGCAGTAATTCTGCCTACGCTTGCCACGCTCCCGGAAATCACTGCACACCATGGAACAGGGTGAAACTCCCGACAGGTCTCTTTACTCCCCGGCTGGAGGAGCCTCGGGGTGAAGTCAGGCTACATTTGTGAGCACATACCTCATTCGCTTTCGTCGAAACACAAGGTGCCACACGTTGTGTTCGTTTGCCTTCTACCCGGTCCCCCACTTTCCCAGGAAAAGCAGCTGTTGGTCCCCAGCTCTTGCCTTCACCAGGTAGGGCGGGAGGAGAGGACGAGACCCGGGTGCCAGGCAACACCACGTCCCTGAACCAGTGGGAGACCGAACGGGGCGAATCAGAACTTTTCCATGAAAAATAACAAATAGATGCCGGGATCGCGGGCTCTGAAAACAGAGGTGTGGATGTGCGGGAGGCATCTTTTTCTATCACCGCAGAGTGCCCCACTGAGACTGCAGCCAACATGCAGGGAACGAGGCAAAAAGCATTAGAAACATGAAGACCAATAACATCACAGGAGCCCCGAGACCAACCTATGTCTCCAACTGGTTCCTCCCTTCCTTCCAACTTTATTTATTTTCAGTTGTGTTCTTTAGAGAGTTGTTTCACTGTGGAATCAGTGCTTGCAAGCCGCAGGCCCTCCCCTGCAGGTCTCCCCGGGGCTGCGGTGGGGGCAGAAGGTGGGAGGGGTCCCCTGCTGTACCCGGGAGGCTGGCAGCCCCTTTGATGCATGAGACACAAGGCAGCCCGTGAGAGTATTACAACGTGGAGCTTAAACCTCAGAGCCTGACCCTTCTACGGCTGGCATCTCGAGGAGCTGAGACAAGTCACTGGAATGTTCAGAAGTGTCCCCTTCCTCTCACCTCCTTCCCTGTCACACCGCAGTTAAAGGACACCTTCGATCCAACCCAGCCTTCAGAAGGGAGGGAAATGTCGGCATCCGTTGAGAGGCGTTTTCTGCCCCTGGACAGCTGTTCAGGATCACTGAGGATTAGACTTAGGAGGCCCGGGGATCTGCAGGGGTCCATTTACTTACCCAAAGAGAGCTAGCGAAGCCAAGCCAGGCAATGCAATTAGAAAGATCAGGGCCTTCTGAAGGAGCTGAGAACTGGGGTAGTTTCACCCCTGTGCTAGTTCAGAAGTAGCAATGGCCTGGCCAGGTGGTGGTGCAGTGGATAGAGCATCAGATTGGGACGTGGAGGATACAGGTTCGAGGCCCCAAGGTCGCCAGCTTGAGCGCGGGCTCATCTAGTTTGAGCACAGGCTCACCAGCTTGAGCCCAAGGTTGCTGGCTTGAGCAAGGAGTCACTCGCTCTGCTGTAGCACTACTGGTCAAAGCACATATAAGAGAGCAGTCAATGAACAGTTAAGTACCACAGCGAGGAATTGATGCTTCTCATATCTCTTCCTTCCTGTCTGTCTGTCCCTATCTGTCCCTCCCTCTGACTCTCTCTGTCTCTGTCACACACACAAAAAAAGTACTTATTGTGCACTCCCCTTCACAGCCTGACGACAGGGGACGGGTGACCTCTGCCCATCTGTTCACACCCACCACCCCAGTGAAAGCCACTGAGCTCAGGACAACAGGGAAGGCGCAGAGCTTTGAGACCATGTGTAAAACTTCAGGGTGTGTCCAGATTTGTGGACTCGGACTCAGAAAGCTCTGGCCTTTGGTTCCCAGCCAGTGGTGTTTCCAGAGGCTGAGCTGACCAACAGGTGCTGGAGACCGCCGGGAGTGGGTGCAGGGGGCCGCCCCGTCCTGGCAAACGCGGGTCTGTGGCCGCATGAGGCCCCAGGGCTCTGTGGCAGCGGGAACGTACTGGGAGTGATTTCAGACCTGGGAGGGGACCCGTCCCCAGGGCCTGTCTCAGATGTGCTTGTGGAGAACACTGGACAAGACAAAAGAAACCCTTGCAAGGAGCAGAACCGGATGGGCCAGGTTGGCTGACCAGGAAACCCTGAATGGCCCGAACAATTGATTCTCACCACACTGGCCAGCAGGACGGCTGTGCGGTCTGGGTCATCTCCCCCTCTCCCTGTGTACCAAAGTGGAAACAACCGTGACCTTACCCTTTCCCTGCTCTCCCTCTGCTATCGTACACTGGGGGCGTCAAGAGGAGCAGAAATTATTACTGATTCTGTGCTGACAGACCATGAAATGTACACCCGAATTGAAGTGAGAGGCATTCAATCAGAAAATGAGAATTTGGAACTGGATACAGGGACTGAAATTATTCTGGGAGGAAGGGGGTATATTTTCATGAGTATAGAGGTTACTTCCCTTTCAGGAAGCAGATGTTTCTAGAACCTATGGGAAGAAGGGTGCAGGGGCATGCAGCACGCGCAGGGGTGTGATGCGGTCGGTGGTCACAGCCCTCCTGGTTACTTTAGGTGCCCAACTGCCCTTCCACACACGGTGTGTGCTGGGGGGGGGGGTCACAGAGCCCTGCCGTCTTGGGTTATTTGTTCCTGTGTAACCAACGCCCCCCAACACAGTGACTTAAAACAACTCATCACGTCCCATAACTTCTGGGTTGGCTGGACTCAGCGTGGCCCTCCCTCTGCTTTCCGTGGGCCGTGTGGCTGCATTCAGCTGCACGAGAGCAGAGATGAAGTGGCAAGGTCTCTTAAAACCTACCCCCGGAAGTCACACGGTGTCACTTCCACCGCCTTCCTCTGGTCCAGTGAATTGCCAAGTGAGCCCAGATTCAAGGGCAAGGGGAAGATGATAGGAGAAACGTTGGCAGGCAGACCTCTTGGCTGATAAATGATGACAGCGTCCCCCTCGCTGCCCCGGCTACAGATAGTCACGTCTCCTGTGTGCAGAATATGCCCGGACTGCTAAGCTCCCCCAAGTCTCATCCAACCATGGCCTGGGGCTAGGGGTCCACAGTAAAAGTCGCACCATGTCCTGAGGCCCAGAGGCAGATCAAGCTTTGCAGGTGTGAGACTCCTTGAGTGGAACCCCTCAGACACAACTCCTTTTGACCCAGAGGACTATCAACTATAAAGAGGGACGCGCTGTTCCCCCTAGCTCTGGGGTGAGAGAGCTGTCACCATGCCCGTGGCTCGGCCAGCTGGCCACTGACACACAGCTGGGAAGGGCGGAGTCAGAATTAAACCCAGTCCTGTCTGGTTCTCTCGAGGCCACGCACTTTCCAGCACTTTCCACAGCGGAGCGAACATTACACCAGGCCAGGTGGGAAGGGAGCCTAATATCAGTTACAACGTTGCCTTGGAATTGTGTGGCCGGGAAGGATAGGGAAAGGTTGAGGGTTTCTCCTGCTCTGGTACTCTAGCTGGCACCTGAGATTTTCCTTCAAAACAGTGGGATTTTATAGCTTTGGGTGATTAGATAGACATTTTTTCCCAAATGGCTCAACATGTGTTTTCTTTGTCCTTTGGTTAGACAAAGATTACTGTTTTACCCAGAATCCTCTCCCACAGTGAACTCCCTGAGCGCATAAAATTTATTTTACCTTGGAATTTTAGTTCAGTAACGTGGAAAACTGAAGTCATCCATGGAGTGGCGCATTGTGGCATTTTAATAAGAAAAGGCCTCAGAACCCATTAGCCTTAGGGGCTCAGACCCTGTCCCGTGGAAGCAAGATCAGGGAGAAGCAGTCGTTAGGGTTCACTTCATAATAGTCTGCTTCATGAAACCTTTATACAATTTCTTTCTCTCCATTGAGCTAGGGCTGAAACGTTACCTTTCCCTAAATTGCATGTACACCATTTAAAGCAAGCACTGTAAGAAGCTTTGAGTTCATTTGATATATTCCATTCCCAGCTCTAGAATCAGCCGTTTCTTCTTTTGTTAGGGAATGCTATTTGAGAACAAAGTCTGGGTTCTGGGTGTGTCTGTGGCTGCTGGGCATCGTTGCTGATAGACCCTGCCAGGAGGCAGAGCTAGGAAACCGATGTGGGCACTGACGCCAGGTGCACACACACAGCCCTCATTATGTCTGTGTCTACCCACCGACCTCTGTGTTGAGCTACACCTGAGTTCTCACTGACGTCTCAGAGCCTAGTCCAATACCACACGGCTCATGCTGGTCTTCCTGCTTACCTGTAACCTCCCACCACCAAAGTGAGAAACCTGGTTCCCACCATGTACCACCCACTTACTCACTTGAATAATCCCAGCACACCTTCACGGTGGGTTTCAGAATTGCTAAGAAACAGCTGCACCGACTGACGTGCGGGGCTCCCGTGCACCTCTGTGCATCTAGTCTAACAGTCCCTATTCCTTCCTAAGGTTCCATGGAGGTCAGCACGGTTGTTCCCCACCCTCTTCTGAGAGTTGCAGAGAGTTAGACCCTTTGGCCACAGTCCACATTCCATCTTGAGACCCCCCACCTTCTCATGCTGCAAAAAGGTACAGATGATCAGATTTACTCTGTGCTATTCGGTTCTGTGGATTTGGAAAAAAAATGGGTAGCCATGTGTCCACAGCACGGCCTGACCACACAGAAGTTTCTCTGCCCAAAGAGAGCTCCCGTGTGTCACTCTGCCTACCCTCCCGCCGCTAAACCCCTGGCGACCATTGAGCTGCATGCAGTGTTGGCTTTCCAAAATACGATCTACCCGGGAGCATTTCTTAGACTGGCTCCTCTTGTTAATCAAATGCATTAAGTTCCACTCACGCTGTTGCAGGGACTAGTGTAATAATAGCTCATTTCTTCCCATTACGGAACGGCTTTCAGTGTTGTGAGGGGACCACAGCTGGTTCACCCACTCACCCAGGAAAGGACTTCTTGGTTGCTTCCCAATTTTGTCCATTACACTGGGGAACAAAATTTGTGTTGCATCCACAAAAACACTTGTTCTTACCTAATTCGAGTGTACTGATCTCAAATCTGACATTAGTTTTTCTCTGTAAGCTACAGTTCTTTTGCAACTCAAGATTTTAGGTTTTTATCTTACTGTAAAATTTTCAACATTTAGTTTAACATAATGAAGTAGAATGTCTTCTTGGGCATCATCTTTGTGAAAATGTAATAATTTATATAATGCAGTAAATACACTAAAATATGATTGCATCAGAATTTGTCTACAATTTCGAAGTAGAACATATTAAAATACTTATTTTAATCATAAAATTTGCACAAAAGTTATTTAAATTCTATTCAGGCAAAAATTTGCATTTGTAGCTCTTGCGTTTATGTACTTGTTGAGGACAATCTCGTTTGATGCTTCAGCATTGTAGTCTGCCATCATATTTCTGTCCCATCGCCCCTAATAATGTTCTTCTATCGTCTTCAGATCTTGATGAAAGCATTCTCCCTGCTCATCACTAACAGCTCCAAGATTTTTGGGAAACTTATCAAGGTGACTGTACAGGAAGTGAATCTTAATGCTCATGTTACATCAAATGTCGAGGAAAGCCAACAGCATCCTTTGAACCAGAAGTTCCTAGTTTTCTGCTTTTTTGTTGCCAAGGAAGTTCTTTGTAACTGCCACAAAAGACTGCCATGCTGCTTTCTCCTCCTTATTCATCTTCCTGGCAAATTCTTCGTCACGTATGAGGGTTTGAATATGAGGTCCATCAAATACCCTTGCTTTTATCTTATCAAAAGTCAAGGAAGGAAAAGGAGAAATAATATGTTAAAAGCATTCACTTCCTCTATTCAAAGCCTGAGCAAACTGCTTCATTAAGCCAAGTTTGATGTGAAGTGGGAGAAAAATGATCCTGTCTTGATTAACTACAGGTTTATTCACAATATTTTGTATCCCTACTTCCAGCGCTTCACGTTTCGGCCACTCCTTCTGTGTTCAGTGTTTCTCCCGAGCTCGGCTGTCCCACAAACACAGAAAGCAAGGATACTTGGTGAAACCTCTCTGTTGTCCTAGCAGGAAATTTACCATTTTAAGATCCACACAAATGATCTAGTTATGCTCCTCATACTTCAGAAAGTCGAGGACAATTTTTATGTCATTCTAATCTTCTCACAGATGAGTTGAATAACCAATTGGAACCGCTGCATAAACATTACCATTGTGTAGGAGAACACATTTCAGACTCCGTTTAGAGATGTAAAGAAATAGCTGCCATTCTGTTGGACTCTAAGTGGTAACACCTAGGTGGCTGAGAAGACTACTGATACCATGACAGTAAACAAAGTCTTTGTCTTCGGAAATAAAGTCCACAAAAATTTGTTCATGCTTCCAGAAATGGGATACTTTTGCTGACCAATGAAGTACATTCTTTTCTTGAAGTCTGGAGGCTAATAAGTCAGCTGCTTTGATAGGCCCAAATCTCTTACTAAGTAATTCAGTTCGGGTTGGCTAAGCTGCTGAGGGGTTAATGACTGCTTGGCATCAGAAGAAGACCCTTCAGATTCTACAACCATTTCCTCATCAAAATACACTTGATCACCATGTTCACTTTCTTCGTCCTTAGAAGAAATAAAACCATTGAAAACTGGAACCGGGAGTGTCTCAGAGTGTGGGATAGGTCGTATTGCTGAAGGAATATTAGGACATGCGATCATATGCCGTTTTTTCTTGCCAATGCCTTTTGTATGGATCAGACAGAAATAACAGTCACTGCTGTGATCCTTAGGTTCACACCAAACCATGGGAATACCAATGGCATTCCTTTGCATTTTCCTTTTGTCCAGTCACGAAGCATTTCCTCACAATTATGACACACAATATGAGGAGCTCAATTCTTGTCTTGATCACCAAGGGGAGTTTGAAAATAGGCAATATATGCACGTGTCACAAATGATGAAATATTGCGCGTTTGACATTGATGTGTGTAACAGCCACGTATATAACAGAAGGTGTCAGGAGTATTCTTACATTTACCCCTACTCGAAGAAGCCATGATTCAATCTTAAAACAAAACAAGAGGGTGTTTTTATCAGATAATAATTTTTTACATTTAAAAACAGCTACAATCATGTAAGAGTGATGTTTGTAAAACATTAATTGCCTTGTGGTTATGTTCAATCCAACAGTCGTTGCCCTTTAACTCCAATTTAAAAAACAATGCATGCCATTAACTGTAACAAAAAGAAATTAAAACTGCATAAAACTAGAGCATGCACCAAAAAACGGATTTCAGATTTGGAATCAGCACTGCAGAAATATATAGAAACAGTTCTAAAACCTCATGCAACAGAAAATGTTAAGAAATTGTTCCCCAGTGTTATGAATACAAACCGCTGCGAATATTTATGGACAGGCTTTTGTGTGGGAACAAGTTTTCAGATCAATTGGGTAAATAATTAGGAGCGTGACCTCTGGGTCGTGTGCTGAGGGTTTATTTTGTTTCATACAAAAGCGTCCAACTATTACCCCCAAGTGTCGGGGTCACTGCCCCTTCCCATCAGCAAGGAGCGAGGGCTCCCCTTGCTCCAAGGCCTTCCCAGAACTTGTTCTGGTTGCAATTTGTTTTCCTTTCTTAATTTTATCTGTTCTAATAGGTGTGTCGTGGTATCACATTGTTGTTTTAATTTGCAATTCCATAATGACTAAGGTGACCAGATTTTAAAATTGGTAAAGCAGGACACCATTGACGGGGTGGGGGCGTGGGGGTGGCGGTTCTTGATTAAAAATTTGGTCTATATGGAGCAAAAAAAAATTTCATAGAATGAAAAAATAGTATTGTAATATTTGTTTAAAATTTCAACATAAGTACAATTTACAAATATAATACATTAAAAAATTATATATAGTATTATTTTATTCTTTGGCATATTTCTCATTTGAGTGAATTTTTTTAGTAGATTGCTGTTGTCTAAAAGGTCATGAAATTTTTCACAAGAATTTGTTAAATTATATTTCACACATAAAATGGCTTTCAAAGTCTCAACACTTAATTGTGATTTTTCTGATATCCACACTTTATTTACCGTAGAAAAAACACATTCGGTCACAGCATTAGTTCCTGGTAAAGACAGCGCGTATTCCACAATTTTTAGTGCATTATTGTATGGAACATGGTTTGTTTCAAAATGATGAAATATTTCTAACCATTCGTTCTCTATTGTGATTTTTGCTGATGCTCAAGATTTAACCTTTTCCTTATCAATATATATATTTTTAATAACGATACCTCATTAAAAAGATCATTTTTGGAAATATTACTGTATGGGAAATTTTGAGTGAGTCAGAGGGCTCGGGTTACATGGTCCCGAAATTGATGCCGGAGCTGCAGGCAGGGCAGCGCCACCAGCGCACTCCCAGTGTCCAGCCCCCCCGCCCACTGGAGACCCAGCGGCTTGCGCCTTGCGGAGCCCAGAGCCGCACACCCACGTCCAGGACGCGGGCCTATGGGTAGTTAGGGGACTTGACAGCCGCAGCCCCAGCAGGTACGTCCCACCTGAAGTTCTTTGTTTCGGGGCCCGCACGGGGCAGCCAGCTCTTGCGGCAGTGAGGGCTCTTCCAGGTGGAGGCAGGGTCTCTCCCACCGAAAACCATATATTCCCTTCCCGTTCTCCCGTCGTTCCCTAGCCTTTCGTGCATTCTTTCCAAAAAATCGGAACTTTTTAAAAACGCCGCGGGATGCGGGACCAATCGTTATAAATCGGGACTGTCCCGCCAAAAGCGGGACGTCTGGTCACCTTAACATAGGGGTCTGAATTTATTTTTCTACATGAATTTCAGCTGGTGCAGTGTTATGCATTGAAAGGATTGTCCATTACTCCCTCCTCTGCAGTGTCCTGTCACCTACTTCATAAATGAAGCGTCCTTGTTTACCTGGGTCTACTTCTGAACTCTCCTCTGGTCCACTAATGCCTCTGCTCTCTTTCCAATGCCACACTGTCTTAATGAATGTGGCTTTTTCAGAGCATTTACATTGATTGGGTGGTGTAAATCCTGCAACTTTGTTCTTCCTAAGATTGTCTTGGCTATTTTTCAGCTCTTCGCGTCCCCATGTAAACTGGAGAATCAGTGTAAAATTTCCATAAAGAAATCTGAAATTCTGGCCCTGGCCGGTTGGCTCAGTGGTAGAGTATCAGCCTGGCATGTGGATGTACCAAGTTCAATTCCCGCTCAGGGCACACAGGAAAAGCAACCATCTGCTTCTCCACCCCTCCCCGTCTCTCTCCCTCTCTTCTCCTCCCACAGCCATGGCTCAAATGGTTCGAGCAAAGTTGGACCCAGGCATTGAGGATGGATCCATGGCCTCACCTCAAGCACTAAAATAGCTCAGTTTCTGGGGAACAGAGCAGCGGCCCAGATGGGCAGAGGATCCCCTGGTAGGGGGCTTGCCAGGTGGATCCTGGTCGGGGCACATGCAGGAATCTGTCTCTGTCTCCTTGCCTCTCACTTAATAATAAAAAAAAAAGATCTGAAATTCTGATTAAAATAGTATACGATCTACAGATCAATGGTGGATAATACAATATTGTCTTAATAGTGGCCTTCCAAACTATAAACATGATATAATCCTCCATCCATTTGAGTCTTCCTTAGTCATTGATCGACCCCCCTCACCCCTTTCTAAGGCCATGTCCTTGCTTTTGGGCACTTAGGTTCATTATAAAGCAGTGACTCGCGTGGGCTCCCTTCACTGCCCCACTTCATTGTAGTGACAACTGTTTCTTGGTATGAGGACACCGGAGAGGTGGCTCAGGCATCCAGTAAGCCCACAGGCTGAGTAAGCATCAGAGACTGGGGAAGCACATTCAAAGCTAGAATAGACACCAATTCCAGTGGGGACAAACTCCTACCTCCCCAAAACGAATGAAATCCATGTGAATGAGTGTGCCTCTAGCTAAGGGACTGGATCCTCACAAGGACTGGGGCCACAGCAGACTCGGGGCTGCTTGCTGCTTTGCATTCAAAATGGCAGGAACTGGGCCAACCCAGGTGAGGGCGTGCCATGCTTTTGAGAATAAACTTCAGTGCATGCTACTGTGAACATTTTCCCATCAGGCCTCTGAGCAAGCCTGGGTATCGCTGGGAAAAGAGGCTAAATATCATCCATGAAAAGTGCTGGTAGCCCCCTGATTGTGAAAGACCTCTACGGCACAAAGTCATATTGGTGAATTATTTCAAGGGACACAGTTGAAGTATTTGTCATTATTGCAAACAAGACACAGACTTGATTCACTTAGGTAAAAAGTAGAATAATTTATTGGAGAGAAACACAGCAGCTGACCTAATGGAAGGGAACGCTGACCACCCGGACGTCAGCAGGCATCCAGGCTATGGGGACGGGGACGATACAATTCATCATCACTGCCAGGGCACTTTGGAGAAGCCCAGGGAGCGCTATGAGTAGCCGTGCCGAGACAGCGAGCATGCGCTGCCGCATGAAGCTCCAGCGCCAGCTGTTTCTCATCCTTTAGCCTCTCCGTGGAAATGTCAGACTGCAGAGAGAGAGGGACAGATGGCAGGACAAGGGTCACACGTCCACAGATTGGACAGGAGGTCAGAAAACTTGACTGATGGATCTCATCGAGACTGTACGGAACCCCGGAGAGGTATCCCACACCTAACCTGAGGGGAAGTAAAAACAAACAAACACACACACACACACACACACACACACACACACACACACACACACACACACACACACACACACAAACGTCTTACCAGATTAAAAAAAAAACAAACATCCTAGGTAGGCAAAGCAGCAAATGTCTTCTCTCCCCAAGGAGGCGTATAAGAAATAACTGAGCCCAAACAATGTCTTTTCCTCCAGACAGGTTGCATGCTGGAAATTTCTGCTGTGTGGTGTGGTGTCCTGCAGCTCAAAGCACGTGGTTGCATGGAGTCAGGAGACCTGGGGTGAAGCCCTGACTCCATGACTTCTCCCCTGGCGCAAGATGCTGGGCCTGAGATGCTGTTCCTCCCTCTCTCCTGTGGGGACCCTGTGGGGACCAGGGGTCTGGCTGGGGTAGGGCGCCCTGAGCGCTGGAGGAGATGGTGGCGCTGCCTTGGGGGCCTGGCACGCTTCTTGCCCTCAGTGACTCCTGTCCCTCTGCCACCTGCACCTTATTCATTTTCTCAAAAAGCTGTTGAGTTCTTTGCAATAGAAGAGACCTAGTTCAGTCTTTGGAGGTGGGTGAATCTGGGTGTGAGTCCCGAGGCTGCCATCAGTACCTCTACGACCTTGGGCAAGTTCTGTAACTTCTCCAAGCTTTCATTTCCTTCAAGGGGAGAGCCACATCCACTCCAGGGTGCCTTTGGAGGCTTAGATGAGGTAAGAGTTTTGAGAGTGCCTGGCGCCCCGGCCAGCGCCAGTCGGTGCTCAATGAACACAGGAGCGTCAGCCTGCTCGTTTCCGGCTCATTGGAGCTGCTCGGTGCTTCTGAGATGAACAAGAGCCCCTGCGGCAAAACAAATTGTTCTCAAATCACAGAGCAAATAAGCAACTTGTCAGGAGGTCCATGGGTAATTCCAGGGTTCCTTTCCTCCACGGTAACAATAGTTGCCCGTGGGTAACAATAGTTGCCCGTGGGACTGGAAAAGTTTGTTGAAATGGGCAACCAGAAGGAGCCTGCATCTGAATGGAGAAATCCCTCCTCTTCTTGGATGAAACTCTGGAATCCCCTGGCCCCATGTTTTTTTCTTCCCCCCGTCCCCGCCCCCAGTGGCCACCGCTGTCTGTGGCACTCGGAGCAAAGGCGAACTTAGAAAGCCAGACTGAAAAGCTGGTGTGAGGTTTATTTCCACGTCTTTCATTTTGTGTTTGGCTTTAGGCCAGTGGTTCTTAACCTGGGTTCTATCGAACCCTAGGGGTTTGATGAGTCGGTCTCAGGAGTTTGGAGAAGCCTCTGCCGCGGAGGCCAGAATAAAGTAATACTGTCATTTGTTGTGAGTTCATGCACGTTGTTGGTTTTGTTCTTTGAGCAAGGTGATGTTCATGCACGGCTCATTTTGTGCACCAGTAAGAAAACATATACCTATGTCTTGAATTTGAAAAAAAAAAAATCCTATTTTATTTATCACTAAAGAAGGGTTCGGTGAATGCGCATATGAAACTGGTGGGTTCGGTACCTCAATAAAGGTTAAGAACCACTGCTTTAGGCAATTACTACCTGGCTCGGACCTCAGTTCTCTCGTCTACAAAAGAGCACGACTCTTCCAAGCACTGGCCAGGACCATCTGCAGGTACCAGCCCCTCTGCCACCCAGCCCTGGGCATTAGGAACGCGTCAAGGCCCTCCCCAGGCAGCCACTATGAATCAGTCGACGGGAGGCCATGAAAGAAGCCATGTCTGCAGTCGCCACGATGTACCGTGATGCTGGTTAGGTTCTCTCTGTGTCTGTTCGTGCTCTGACTCGCTCACGCCACACAACAACTCTCTCGAGCACTGTTGTCACCCTCATTTCACAGACAGGGAGACGATCGGGCCACGTGGTTCCGAAGGAAGGGACTAATGGGAGAGCCCTTCTTTGTCTCCCTTCTTTGTCTTGACAAGGAGCCATGAGAAAATTCCTGCCAGTCGGCTACCCTCTCAGGGAAGTCCTGGAAAGATGCTCCTGACCCACCCTCTTCTCTCCTGTCCTGAACCTTTGTCTACTAAAGAGAGGTCGTTGGAAACCATTGGTCAGAGCAACGCCGGTAGGTGCAAAACGGAACGGCAGCCTTGTGCCTGGCGGCCCAGCTGGCACGTGTGTCCTGTGCTCCTCTCTCCACTTGTTCTCAGAATCTGGGCAAAGCCCGGTGGCCCCAGCACCCTCTCCCACCCTCCATGTTCCCGCTCTGACCAGTTTGTCAGGGGGAGTGGGGATGAAGGTGGAAGTGGAGGCCCCTCAGACCTGCGTACCAATCTCTAAGCTACGTTATCCAATCGCGTGCTTAGCGGTACATCCCGTAAAAGGAGGAAGATGGGGCACCTGCCTGGCCAGTGACCAGGGACACTTGTGCGTGTGCTCACTCTCTCAGCCTGGAGGGAATGCTAGGTGTTCAACCTTGAACCCCTTACTCTGAGGTCCCATCCAGCGCCAACATTCTGTGATGCCCCCATGGGGATGTTTCCCTGGGCACTGGCTGTAACCTCGGGTGACTCAGTTTCTCTCCATGTCCCTTTCTCTCTGATGGATCCCCTCTGTCTCTTTCTGTGTAGTCACAGAGATACTTAAGCAAAAGGATACTCTCAGGACAAAGGTTCTACCAGCTCAGCACCACGCTGTGTCCTGCAGGGTCACTCTCAATTCACTGTCTGGTGCAAATGTTGTCAAGATGCCTCCCCGAGCCCACAGTCTGTGTGGCTGCCTGGCATATGGCAACCGGTCACGGCAGAAGGAGGGACATGGGGGTCCTTGCTCCAATGCTGTGATCCACATAGTCCATGTGTTCTAGTAACAGAGCCTTCTGGCGCCCACATGTTTGGCTTATGTGTACAGCTCTGCAAGGCAGTTGGTATTAGCTCCCTTTTTACAGATGCGGAAACTGAGGCTTGGTGAGGGGAGACTCACTTAGACCCTAAGTCACAGAGATCGGTTTTATTAAAGCTTTTTTTTTTTTTTTAATTTTACAGGGACAGAGAGAGTCAGAGAGAGGGATAGATAGGGACAGACAGACAGGAATGGAGAGAGGTGAGAAGCATCAATCATTAGTGTTTCATTCCCACACCTTAGTTGTTCATTGATTGCTTTCTCACATGTGCCTTGACAGCGGGCCTTCAGCAGACCAAGCCACCCCTTGTTGGAGCCAGCGACCTTGGGTGCAAGCTGGCGAGCTTTTGCTCAAGCCAGATGGGCCCCACGAGAGATCAGTTTTAAAGTTAGGTTTTCAAATCTGAGATCTATGAAGGGAGAGGAACTCTCCGGACCATCAGAGCAGATCCGAGGACTCCGGTGTCCGCACGGCGGACAGGAAAACCCACTGGTCTAGGCGACAGGAGATGGTGACCTCAGCCTGACTCAGCAGCTGACCGGGTGGCCTTTAGCAAGTTTCTCTACCCTCCCAGCCTCAGTCTCGGCCAGTCTCTGTTATTTAAAACGTTAACATTGACACTCAGCCTTCCTGCCTCACAGGACACAATAAGGAATGGGTTACATTTAAGCAGAGGAGACAGTAAAGAGGTAATCCCAGCACAACTGTCACAGACAAGCACCCAAATAAGCAACAATAAGGCAGTGAGATGCACATTATTACAGGGGGACATAAACCACTCTGGAGGTGTTGGATCAATTCTCCCAATTATCCAGCTTCAGGTTCTCGGTGGGGGGGGTTAGGGGGGTCTTGTCTCTGCTCCACGTCCAGCCGATCAGGGGATGAGGAGAGGGAGGTGTCACCTTAGTGGTCATCAAGAACACGTTCCACACTTGTTAGCCCATCACAATAATCTGAAGTGCTTTGTCCTATGCTGAAGGCTGGTTCTGACTCACCTATTGAGTTGGACTCTCTGAGGACCAATCCAGGCATTTTAATTTTAAAGAGAGGGCCTGATACAGTCACAGACACACCCCTCTCTCTGGCAGCCCCTATCCAATACTCAACATTTTTAAAATCTCGTCTCCTTTACTTAAATACATATCTTTCATGATTGGGAAGCTCACTCTCCCCCCCACCCCCCCCACTCCACTCACACTACTCTGCGGTCCACTTTAGCGGCTCCAGTCGTTAGAAATCAGTCTTTTAGTTTGAACAGAAACCTTCTTATCATGTTGTAGTTCCGATCGAAGTCATGTGACAGATGCCTGTGGCCCTCGAGATGTTTAGTCTTATTGGCTGGAGTTGTTCGTGTTTAAAATTAATTGTGAGTCATAGAAACAGAGAGATTTCACTTATCTGGCTTCTCCTGAAATATCGGGAGATCGGTACAAAGAAGGCTGATTCCCCAAAGGGCAACATGGGCAGGAGCGGAGCTGGAGTCAGCTGGGGCTCCAGTGAACCCTAACGCCACTGTCCCCAGCCCATCCTGTGTCCCTGTCACCTGGTCCTCCTCATTCCTTTTCCTTTTCCTTCCTCCCCTGCCCCCACTCGGTTGATGCTGAGTCTGAGCCCTCTTTCCTGTCCCTGCTTCTGGAAGATCAGCAATCTGTCCTGTCCTGGGTGCAGTGGCCACCACTGTCTCGAGCCTTCTGACCCCAACGTTGTTTTCTGCACATTCAACATTCAGCCGCCCCCGCTCCCCCCTCCCACCCCCCTCCCCCGGGGTCCGGGTCAGGTCTCCAAACTCTCCACCACTCGCGGTGGTTTGTTAGAATTTCCCCAAAAGCAAGGATCAGGATTCACTTCCTGGGGGCCAATGCCTCCGATTTACTGCGGACTTTCAAGGTTGTTTCCTCCTCGAGAACCCTGGTTTTTGTACGTCTGTCTCCCCACTCCTCCAAGGCCTCCCGCCCCCCCCCGCCCCCCCCCCTCCCCCGGCTCGCCTCACCCCCTCCGTGTACCTTTGACATTTCAATTTCACCCTCCCTTCATTTATCGCCTGTCTGCCCAATTCTCCCGGGCACCCCTCGCGATTTTATTAAGAGATTATTGCTTATCTGCGAAAATAAATCTCAGATCTCAGAAGCCGCCAGTCCGGGTCAGTTAATAATGTCCTCCTGATCTTTCGCAAACAGTTTCGGGCTTCCTTCCGAGTCCATATCTGTCCTTAAAGTTAGCATAGCAAACACTTCTCAGGCACACTGAACAACAAAACTTCAACCTACATTAGAGTGTGTGTGTGTGAGTGTGTAAGAGTGTGAGTAGGGGATGGTGATTAGCAGGTTTTATAGATTCACAGAAGCTAAGAAATGCAGAAGTTTGGGATTCTGTCCCTAAGCGGTGTCTGAACCCTCTCTGCTCCATCACGATATACTTGTAAATACATTTACACACCTCCACTGGTGGAACTCTCTCTGTGAAACAACCTGACCTAGCCCGGCATGACTTCGGGAGAGAAAGCAAATTTCTTCTCCCGTAGTTCTATTCAGTTACCCCACATCTATCCTGGTTGCACCTGGGACAAACATATTGCTCTTCCCGTAACAATCTTTAGGATACTTTCAATATAGAGAAGTTTCCAGGCTCATTTTCTTTGTATAGATTAGCTCCATTTTCAATGTTCCTCTCACAACACGCTTTTGATCCCGTCACCATTCTGGTCACCTTCCACCAGATGAACTGGTCCTGCCAGGGACAGGGGTTCCTTGGCTCCAGAACATCATAGCTCATAGGCTGGCCATTAGAGATGGACTACTAGCCTGCTGCCTCTCATCATACTAATTCTAATGTGTCAGGAAGAGAATCTGATTGGCTCAACACAGGTCACACGTTCTCCCCTGAGCCAATTTACGGTGGGTAGAATGGCAGGATTGTCAATGGCACTAGTAACACATGGATGGGGTGGAGGGAGGGATAATTTCCCCAATAGGATTATGAAGTTCCCAGTAAAAGGGAGTAGGGTCAGAGAGAAAAAAAAAAAAGATGTCCATATCACTTGTTGTATACCATAGGGAATTCTACTGAGCCTCAGTTTGCTCATTCATAAAATTAAAATAATAGCAGTTGTCTTGCCGGTTTATTGTAAGACTACTGCATAACTTTTATTATTCATACATTAAAGGACTTTTGTCTTTTATACGTTATCTCCCTCGTGACCAAAGCAAAGCTCACTATTGAGAATACAGGAAAGTGAAAACATTAGAACAAGTCTCCCACATTCTGCATCTATGTTCGTGTAATCTCCTGTACGTGATGACCTAAAACATCTTAGCCTGCTCTTTCAGGTAGTGGAACTCAACTCGCTGGGATATTTTTATGTACCGAACTTGGTTGGTGCTACTGGTGGGCTCAGGCTGTGTCTCCTGAGAGAGGGGGGAGAAAGTCCTCAGGTACAGTTTTCATGCATTGCTTTGCAGATAACAAAAAAGCCTTCCCTGAGGGGAAGGGGAACAGAGAGAACGGACATTGTCACATTCTTGACGAGGCCACGTAGACTTTGCCTGAGCTTGAGGGAGAAGAAAACTTTAGGTTAAATTGGAAGGGGGGGGGTTCTTAGGAGGGAACTTGGGAAAGATTGGGGAAGAGGTGATGTCTCAGTTTCTTTTAGAAATGCAATGAGACTTTGGTGACTAGGACTCCAGGGTCCTTGTTCCTCTCCGGTACCCAGGAGGACTACAGTTTCAGAAGCATCATAGACAGTGGCTTGGGACAGACTTGCCAGTGGGCCTGGTGAATATGGGGGCAGGACTTTTGAAGGCAGTGGACATCAGCAAGGGGTCAGGGAGGGGTCAGGAAGCAGAGAGAGAATGCACTTCAGAGCCTCAAGTAGAGTTTCCCTGCCCCACCAATGAGACATTTTATTAGGACACTCACAAGTAATAGTGTGAGACTTCTTAAAGAAGCAGAGTCAGACGCTAATGGCTTCAGACATAGTTCTATTTTGTACTCAGGTGAGGTTTAGGGGAATTAATTTAAAACTCTAAGTAAGCACCGGTTGTGCATTTGCATGCTATATTCTCAGAGAGACACGCAAGGATTTCTTTCTTCCATTCCCTATCAGTTACTGTGTGGACGGCTTCCAGCTGTTCATTACAATCCATTCTGCAGTAATGAATGGTGACTTGCTCAGCTTTTCTGTTGGGCTCGTGTTAATCTCAAAATGCAGTATTAATGAAAGAAAATGGGCTTTCCTGCCCCCGAAGGAGAAAAGAGTAAAATCATTACGCAGCGATTAATCATTGTACAAGTCGGTGAATGGAGTAATTAAGGTGGCCCTTTAAAATCTTTATATTGTATTTTGACTTCGTGGCGCATGAAATGCAGTCGATGTTGCAGCGCCTACGCGTCTTCATACGTAATTCCATCCTTCTATCTGAGATGCATGTACCCACTCACATACATTCTGTAAGTGATTGCGAAGGGCGATCTGGAGGGTAACTCCTCAGACCTTGGGCTCTCCCTATGTCTGTGTGTTACCCAAACTAGGAAGAGTATTTCGTTGCTGTTAATCATGACAAGCGGCCACAACGAATCCTGTCATAGTGGTTTCCTTGCCTGTCAGACCACATCCTGAATTTTTTAAGCCATATGAAACCATCTGTGAGTCAGGACCCCCCGTCCACAAAAATGGGTCCACAGTCCTAAGGCAGCCTTCTAGCGAAGGGGTCTGGAAAGGATGCTTCTCCCGGAGTCTCTGCTGGGGTTGGAGGGACGTGGAGCATCCTCCAGGCTCCTCAGTCCGACTTCCACCAAAGCATTGTTTTGTGCTGGTTTCCTTGTTTTACTGTCTCATAAAAGGGTTTGCTGAGCCCAGGACTTGAGAAGCACTTCCTTCTGAGCAATGCCACCACAGCAGGCCTCGCCAACCCCTGCTGGCTCCCTGCACTAGCACAGTCACCTCTGTCCTTTCCTGGATTCGGGGTTCTTCTGGAATCTTCTCCTTAAACAGCGTGGCTTGCCCTCGGGCACTGGCAGCTCCCACTGTTACACAGTACGTTACATATGAAAAGAATGTTACTGCATATTACATCATGTATCGTTACATATTACATTACATTAATTTCCCCCACTTCAGTAGTCAGCGCTGACTGGGACTGCAGCAGAAGCAGGCTGAGGGAAGAGCTCACTTCCTAAAATGTTCTTTTGTAAGGTCTGCTGCTGCTCCTTTCTCCAGAAGGAATGGAGCCTTATGGCCTTTTCTCTCTGGTCACAGAAGCAATACGTATTCATTGTGAAAAATGTGAACAATACATAATATTGCAAAGAAAAAAAATAAAATCAGATAAAAACCCCAGCAATCTAGGCTAACCCCCATTAACATTTTAGTATCCATATTTCAGGCCTCTCTTTTCGAAAACATACAGGAAGAACCTTATAATTTTAACTAAATGGGAGAAAAACCCTAATATTATCATCCTTTGACAGGCATAATTTGTCCCTGTCCTTCCCCTACCATTTACCAGATTAACACATTCGTTCTCACTCTCTATCGCATTCCCACCCCCCTCCGCATACACACATACACACAAGTTTTCAAAAATCTGTCATCAGTGTTTGATTTTATGCATATAGTCATTAAATATATGAGTTAGATCTATACAAACCGCCTTGGGTCGATTTACATATTGTTAAGGAGAAATCCATATCGAGGGTCTGTAAAAGATAGATAAGATATATAGGTGATAGATGTAGATGTATAGGCAGATATAGAAATAGAGCACGTGTCCTCAATAGTCCAGATGCACGAGGGAGGCAGACTAGGCAGAGAGGGAAGGTGAGCCACAATGCAGCCGCCACAGAGCCCCCCACCCACCCACACCCCGCCCCCGCAGAAAGGCACCCTGGAGCAGGGGTAGCCATGCAGAAGTGTTTTGAATTGAGGTGAAGATGGCAGCCCGCGGTAGCCTTGGACGGACCTGTCAGAGGATGTGGGCTACCCACATCCTCCTAGGAAATTCCTGGGGAGAGACTCAGCTGGGAGCTGGGAGCTGGGAGCAGCGGACACTCCCGCGGGTGTGGGGGTGAGTGCCTCCGCGGAGGGGGGAAGCCAGGTGGTACGCTGCAGCGCCCACGTGGGCACGGGCAAGATGACACGGGCCACCGGCTTCAACAGCATGGTCCATTTGTGATCTACCTAAGAGCCTTTTGGGTGGAGGAGGGAAGAAGGCCAGCTGGGTGTCCAGTAAGAACACAGGGGTGGGAAGAGGCTGAAAAAACCAAAGGCTAACAGCCATTTTCAGCATTTTGATGCAAGAAAGAGCGAAGATGCTGGGCGGTAGCGAGCTGGAGGAGGAAGCGGGGTCAGGAAGGGTCAAGCGGCGTCTGTGTGCCTTGGGTTCTGATGCTGGAGACAGAACCATTCCTAACGTAAGCGAAGTTCGGGCTGCTGGAGCCTTTCTCCGTGGTCTAAGCTATTATTTTATTTTACGTCTTATTACCTTTGTGAAGACCTACAAAATTGTTGAATATGGAGGGAGTTAATAGATATCTGACCTTGTGCTTGCTGTTAAGGGAAACGGCTTGAGTTTCACTATTTTAGAACGACGTTTGAGAGTAGGTTTTCATAAATAATGAAAAATTCAGACCTATACTATTAACCTAGTTCCCGATATTATTTTTATTAAACGTGATCACAATAGCTACTGAATTTGATCAAACTCCTTTCCGGCATGGGTTTATAAGGTCTGACCCTCCCTCCTTCCTGCCCCTGGACAGACACCTGCAGCTGTAGTGGAGGGGTTACGAGCACGGATGAGGGTCCAGCCCTACACCAGCCACACCACGCCTGTGTCCTCACAGGAGCTTGTCTTACCTGCCTAATGCCTCGGGCTCCTTGTCTCCAAAAGTCAATGCCCATTATGATCACGATGCCCAAGACAGAGCCACAGCCAGAGCGCAACTGTGTAACTACACGTCAGTCATTTAGCTGAGTGTCTCGGAGCAGAGTCTGTGAGGAGTACACATCGGCCTTCAATGATTTTCTTATTCCTATGTTAATAGATTTCCTGGTGAAGCACCTTTGGGATAAACCTCGCCAGGTCATAGTGCACGATCTTGCTTGTTGCTGTTGAAACCATTGCGCGCTAAGTCATAAATGAAACCGACCTGTAGTTTTCTGTCCTAAGTGCCATTGCTGTTTCTGTTCTCAGGACCTGGCAGGACCTGTATTACTTGGTTATATTGGCCGAAAGCGTTCCATTGTTGAGCTTTTCATGTTTCTTGTACCACCCGGGGTTTCTAAATAGCTTCGGGGATGTGTTCTTGAGCAGTTAGCTAGAACTCCTTGGTTGTGAAGCCATCTGGTCCTGAGGCTTTTTGTTTGTTTCTTTTTTTTTAAAGGGTAAATCTTTAATTAATTTTCCAATTCTTTTTTTGGTAATGACTCTGTTCAGATTTTCCACTTCTTCCAAAGTAGTTTTGATAATTTGTGGTCTGATTGGGAGACAGCCATGTTCCCAGGTCCGCTGGCCTGTTTACTTACTTGCTCTGGATTTACACACAATACTCCCTTGCAGGTCTTAAGTGTCTTACGTGTATGTATTTAAACCTCTTATTTCATTTGAACAACAAATATTTTACTGTTATCCTGTTTTCCTTAATCCTTTTTTTCCTTGTAAGGAATATATATATATATATAATTTTTTCAGTCTTTTCAGAGAACTGGCTTTTTGATGTATTTGTTCTGAGGCATACATTTTTTTCTTACATATGTCACTCATTTCAGTGTTTTATCGGCACTGAGTTTTTCTCGGAATATTGATTGATTGTGCCCATGGGTTTTGATATGAAGCCTTCTCTTTTTCATTCTTGTAGATAGCCTATAATTTTAGCCGCAAAACCACCTTGCACTTTTTCATTTCAAATAGCTAATAATTTTGGTGCTCTTTTAAAATTATTATAGTCATTATGATTTCGAGCTCAGTATGTAGTCTGTAAAATTCTATTTTTGAATTTCTTAAGATTTTTTTTTGTAGTTGTGGATATGATCTATTTTTGAAGATGTTTCTTAGACATTTGTAAAGATGTATAATACATATTCAAAGAACAAAGTCGCATACGCACATATAATTTATAAATGCTGCTACTTTGGCTTTCTTATTCTGTGTTTGGTATGTCCTTATGCATCGTTTGTATTTTCAGTGTTTCCTAGTATTTTATCTTAACTTCATTTTTGTTGGCGTTTAGAGATGGGTATTTGGGGGGGGGTTGTTTGTTTGTTTTTTTAAGATGGGTTTTATTTTTAAAACAAGTTTGGCAGCCCTTGTACGCTTGTGTTATAAGAACATTTCTACACGGCTTACGCCTTTCACGTGCATTGCACATTGTCACTTCCCATTTTCCTTCTGTTTATTTATTTATTTATTTATTTATTTTTATTTATTGCTGGTCTGTTCTATTTACTGCACACCTTATGGATCTCCTTTGTTAATTTAGAATTTATGCTGTCCTCTCTAACACCATCAACAGTAAGTACCTCCTCTTTCTTGCACTTTAGAATCCCTGTTTCTCTACCCGTGTGTTAAAATATCAGCCATTCCTCTTAACCAGGGTTTCTTCAGCCACCTGCCCCTTACGGTTGGTCATCTGACCCCAAAGCAGGAAGATTTCAGAAATCTTTTTACTTGTCCCCCTAGGTCTGTTCCAAATATTCAGGGCTTCAGCTGCAGAAGGAGTTTCTTCCTCTCTCCCAGGGTTCCAGCTTCAAACATTTTCTCTTGCAGCATGTCACTTCTATTTCAGGATCTCTTCTTTGGTATGTATATATTTCAAGACTTTTGATAAGTATGGGTATCTATCTATACGCCTTTATTTTTCTTCACCCTCTTCCTGTGTTGGGGTCTCCTGCTAAATTTATTTCTTGTTTGATAAGACTCTTCACGTCCATGATTTCCCCAGGTGAGGTGTGGGGGACCTGTTCCCTGAACCCTTAACACAGGGGTCCCCAAACTTTTTACACAGGGGACCAGTTCACTGTCCCTCAGACTGTTGGAGGGCCAGACTATAAAAAAAAACTATCAACAAATCCCTATGCACACTGCACATATTTTAAAGTAAAAAAAACAAAATGGGAACAAATAAAATATTTAAAATAAAGAACAAGTAAATTTAAATCAACAAACTGACCAGTATTTCAATGGGAACTATGGGTGCGGATGCATCCTGTGCTCCTCTCGCTGACCACCAATGAAAGAGGTGCCCCTTCCGGAAGTGCGGCGGGGGCGGATAAATGGCCTCAGGGGGCCGCATGCGGCCGTAGTTTGGGGACCCCTGCCTTAACAGATCTGAAGATAACTTGCTTTGACACCAGCCCAAAACATCAGCTAGTTTGGGCACAGACATCTCTCATAGCAAGCATTTTCTCGCTTACCCACCACCACCACCACCACCACCATGTTATTCCTTTACCTTCAGTGTTGGTGCTGTGGATGAGAAGTTCTGTGCCCGTTTGATCTGTTTTTGCCTTTGTAAATTACTGTTCTTTCTGGATGTCCCCAAGATGCAAAAACAAAAAGCACTGTCAGACTCTGGCTTGGTGTATCTGGTTTCTGATGTCAAGCTTGCCTGGAGTTCGGTGAGGCTTTCAGGATTCAAAGACTTTCTTTAACTCAGTGCATTTTTAATGTATTAAACCAGTGGTTCTTAACCTTTTTTGAGGTATCGAAACCACCAGTTTCATATGCACATTCACCGAACCCTTCTTTAGTGATAAATAAAATAGGACTTTGTTTTCCAAATTCAAGACATAGATATATGTTTTTTTACTGGTGCACAAAATGAGCCGTGCATGAACATCACCTTGCTCAAAGAACAAAACCCAACAAAGTGCATGAACTCACAACAAATGACGGTATTACTTTATTCTGGCCTCCGCGGCAGAGGCTTCTCCGAACCCCTGAGACCGACTCATCGAACCCCTAGGGTTCGATAGAACCCAGGTTAAGAACCACTGTATTAAACCTTGTTTCCATCCATTTATTGTGTTCACCTGCAAGCACAATGTTAGTGAATTGAATCATAAGGTGTACTAAATAAAGGTGTCTTTACATACAATGCTCATGAAAGAAAGTCATATACTGGTGGGTAGCTGAGAAGCTGTGACCAGAGGCTCGCAGGCACCTGACCCTCTTTTCCCCCAAGCGCCAGGGTTCCGACTTGCTAATCAGTGTCCCCAGCAACATTCAGGATGACTATCACAAATAATGAAACTTGACTCTATCTGGTCCTGTGAAGTCGTTTTCATGCTACAGTGCGATCTTGTGCTGTTCTTCTGTTTATTTAAGCAGCCTCTATGTTCCAGTGCTTTCTCTCTCTCTGGCTCTTAGATCCCTTTGGAACAGATGGCACATTTCCGTTGCCCGTTCAGTGGGCTCAGGCTCAGCTACCAGGCTATCTCAGCATCGATCTCCAAGGACGAGAAAAGCACCTTGCGCTCTGCCATACAGAAGAGCCATCTCTAAGACTCGGCTAAAAGATCGACTCAGACTACCTGCTCAGATCCAATAAAACTGCTCCAAAACCAGGGGGTCAGTCGGTCTTTCCAGGAATGCTTGTGCCAGCCCCTGAACCTCTTGGAGGTCCAAGGTCTGTCTCCACAAGTGACACTCTTCCTACTGTTCCTATGTGGTCCTCTTCACCCCAGGGTTCTCTCCAATGGACTCCAGGGGCTCCTCAGACCCAGGAGGCAGAAATCCTTCAGCATCATTTTCTGTCTGGACTGGGGCATGTTTCCAAGGACCTGCCTACCCCGCACCATGCTTCACAGGTCCGTGGACTGCAAATTCATGGGTGGGGGGCTGGCAGTAGAGGCTGAGCAGGGGATGTGGATATGTGACAAGTCTGGCACCTTTCTAGAACTGAATTCTGCCACATAGTACATGTCGATGAATGCTGTCTTTCTCTACAAATAAAGGACTTGGAGGTTGAGCTTGAACTAAATGCCACCACATCCTCTTGACTCCGCATGTCACGGGGGACTACTCCCTCTCAATGGCTGTTGTTTCTAGCACTGTTGCTTTGTAATGTGTGGCAGACTGGTTTATCTCTTTTTAATTTATTGGCAAGTTGCTTGAATCCCATGGAAGCAGCTAACGCCTGTAATTATGAGCACTGGAGGAAAGGAATTTCCATAAATGCCATATGTTGAACCAGCACTGCTTCAGACGGGGCTCGCCCGTGAGTTTTTGATGCCGCACTTGTGATAACAATTCTATTAGGGGACAGTCTATGATTTTTATAATGAGGACAATGAAGATGCATTTTCTGCTCCACTAATTCTTGTTAACACACCAAAAATCAATAGCCGCTCCTCCGCCATACACATGCCTCAGTCAGGGTGACCCAGATTCAAGCAGTGCTCACTCACTGTCTTATAGCCATTTGACACTGCTGTCACTGTGGGCACACGTGTCCACCTGTCCCTTAGTGTATTTTCAATGAGATTTTTATTCATGAAGCATTCTCTAAAATGTCAGTTTCATTTAAACACAGGGCTTGTAACTGATTAATTTATAAATTTTTCTCTTAATTAACTGCATGTGGCCATTATTTCTCTATCAATTTTCTTCTAACACTTGTACACTGAATTTGAACATTTCAAAAGCATCATTACATGCAGGCTAAATCTGATTTTTGTTAAATATTTATGATTTCTGTTGAAATATTTTTTTTATAAGGATTTGGTACTATACCAAGAATATTGGCTTTAAAAGAAAAAGGTTTGGGTTTAAATATTTCTCCTTGTGGGAAGGAAGTTTCTTCTTTCCCTGCATGAGTCTGAGTTTGCTGTTTTACCACTATGAACTTTCACCTTCTCACCGCTAATTGGGGATGAGAAGTTCTCATTCTAGGTCAGGTATAAGGAAGTGGCTGACTCACAAAAAAACAATAAAATGTTCATTAGATTTGAAACTATGGTCATTGGCTTGAGCAAGGGTCACTGGATCGGCTGGAACCCCCCCCCCCCCCAGTTAAGGCATGTATGAGAATGCAATCAATGAACAACTACGGGGTAACGCAACTATGAGTTCCTCATCTCTCTCCTTTCCTTTGTCTCTCTCTCTCTCTCTCTCTCTCTCTCTCTCACTCAAAAACAAAACAAAACAAAAAGAAAACCATGAATTTTAAATCATGAGGAAAAGTCTTGTATACCTAATGGGTTATATAAACACAGTTTTCAAGAAGAAAATTGAACCTGCCTAAGAAAGTCAACAAATACTTGGAACCATTTTTAAAAACCCAGTTTTTAGCCAAAATGTAAGTTCACATTGCTATTTTCATCCATTATATCATGTCTGGCTTGTCTAACCTATATGAGGACTGTTCTTTAAAATAATTCTAGAATTCAGACGTTTGCTGAATTAGGCTTGGTGTTTTTAGCTGCTAGAAGCAGTGCCAAGTCTCTGCCTTCCTCCTCACATGGCGTTCCCCCTGCTCCGGCGTCTGTGTCCAGATTTCTTGTAAGGACACCAGTCACACTGGATTAGAGCCTGCCCTGATGACCTCACTGTGACTTGAGTGTATCTGCAAAGACCCTATCACCAAACAAGGCCACATTCTGGGGGACTGGGAATTCGGACTTCCACATTTAAATTTGGGGGTGGGGTAGGGACGCCATTCTACTCATAACACTCACAAATTGAGATTAATGAAGAGCACTCCTGAAAGAGGGGCTTCTAAAGGCCTCTCTGAGGAGGTGACATTAACGAAAGCCCAGAAGGAGGAAATGAGGCAGCTTTGGAAAAAGACTGAAGAGCATTTCAGGCGGAAGGGAGAGATTGTGTGAAGAGACACGAGTCAGGAGAGACCCTGACACGTTCAAGAGGCGCTGGGAGCAGGCTGGGGCAGAAGCAGAGAGAGGACAAGGAGAACGTGGCCCCATGGAGACACCAGTGGGAGGCAAGGCAGACCATTCCCAACTGCTGAGGTCACGACGACAACTTTACATTTTGTTCAAAATGCAGTGGGACATCAAGTGCCACTTAACTGGCCAGCTCCGCCATGCTCTGCCCTCAGCCTGGGGCTTTGGTGTCGCCTTAGCCCCCTGTGTTCCAGCGGCACAGCCCCCCACCACACTGTGCTGTTATCCCCAGCTCATGTCACCTTATGTCCTGGCTGGGGTTTCACCTCTGTGAGAATAGGATGGACCGTATCCGACTTGTTCACAATTATATTTCTAAACACCTTGCCCTTTTTGCTGATCCGAAGTAAGCACTAAGTGGATCTGTTCTCATTCAATTAAAAGGCACTTCCCAGCCCTGGCTCCGCCCTGTTGACCATTTGCCTTTCTAAACCTCCATTTTTCTAAGCTATTAAATAAAAAGAGCTATGTAGTGACCAGGAGCTTAAATTCTAGATTCAGATGGTTATGTATTAGGTATAAGACGTTAAGTTCTCAAACTTTCTGCTTTATTTGACTCATCAGTGAAAACGGGCACTAAGAATACCTAACTTATAAGATTTTTGAGGAGATCAAATGCATTATAATACACACAAGTCACTTGGTCTTGTACATAGTTAGGTGCTAGCAATGATCCTTATTAATGTCATTGGTACTGGAGGTTGAGTACAGTCATCTAAACCAGGCTGTTTTTTGTTTTTTGTTTTTTTTGTTTTGTTTTGTTTTTTTAGAGGGACAGAGAGAGAGAGTCAGAGAGAGGGATAGATAGGGACAGACAGACAGGAACGGAGAGAGATGAGAAGCATCAATCATTTGTTTTTTGTTGCCATTGCGACACCATAGTTGTTCATTGATTGCTTTCTCACATGTGCCTTGACCGCGGGCCTTCAGCAGACCGAGCCACCCCTTGCTGGAGCCAGCGACCTTGGGTCCAAGCTGGCGAGCTTTTGCTCAAGCCAGATGGGCCTGCGCTCAAGCTGGCGAGCTCGGGGTCTTGAACCTGGGTCTTCCGCATCCCAGTCTGATGTTCTATCCACTGCACCACCTCCTGGTCAGGCGCTGTGTTCTTAAATGACCAAGATAGAGTGACTTAAAAAGATACAAGTTGCAACTATCCACACCAATTTGTACAGGAATCACTCCCTGCATACTCTGCCCCCACAAGACTTGACAGCAACCTTCTCCCTCCAAGTACTAGAGCTGTGCACCGCAATGTCCCCACAGACTCCTTACTCATACGTAGAGGCTCACCCTGTGGAGATGTCCTCTCTGTGGCAGGCAGAAGGTACTTGTCCTGGTAACTGCTGTGGGTAAGTGCTCAATAATCTACCAGTAGAACTGATCAGTGGATGTATATTTTTGCAAATATAAGTCCTATCCTATTGGTTTAAAAAAAAATAAATATTGGATGTGAATATGTAAAATTGAAACTTAAAAACAAAATGAAGATTTGTTCTGATGATCCATATTTTCAATAAACATGGATTAAAGACCTAGAGAATGATGAACATTGAGCTCAGGGCTTTAACATCCACCCAAACTGAGTAGCTGTCAGTCTCTATGCATGTACCTGTATTTATTATCATCTACGTGCTACTCATCTATCTGTCTATCTATCTGTCCTTCTAGCTAGCTAGCTGGCTACCTCATGTCTATCCCCTGCCTCATTCGACAATGATTGGGATAGACTAATCCTTTAGTCTTACAACCCTCCAGTGAAGAAAGTACTATTGTCCATTTTACATATGAAAAAAACAAAAACCACCTGGAAATTAACTTTCATTTTACAATTCTTATTAAAATATTTATAAAATTTAGAACCATACACTACATCGTTTTGATAAATTTCCTTGTTCAACACTTCATGTTGATTTCTGAACTTCTATCCAAAACCCACACACCCCGAAACAGCCAGAATCTGATTTGTGAGTGCCTGGTTCTCCCTGTTTGGCGGGTCTAGATCTCCAATATACCGCTATCAATCCTCGTGGGGCTTGACAGGTTGGAATAATAGGAAACTCCGTCCAAAAGGATGGAAATCGTATTGGAGAGAGCCTCCCCTGTTCTCACTTTCCTCTGAAGACAGACATCATGTCGGAGCCTTGGACACAGGTCCAGCTGGGAATAGCAAATGAATTTCAGAGGCTGTAAATGAGAGCTGGAGGGTGTGTGCTTGAAAGATGGCCCCCCAAGAGGTGGACAGCAGACTCCAATTTGTGCATCTGGCATGACTTGGGAATTGCACTTTCATTTTTCATGTTCATGTTCTGAAAGGTCCCAGTGCTTACAAGTTGTATCTCTTATACTGGCTCTACCTTTTTGCTTGACTGAGGCAGTCCCTGAAGGAGACCAGCAACGTCCTCTGTGGGCCAGACCAGGTTTGCCGCCAGCATAACCTTAAGTATGGTCTTGTGGCTTCACCACAGAAATAAAAGGCATTCATAAATCTGGGGAGATGCCGGCCAGGAAAGACCAAGACCACGTGGACTGAGGAGCTCTTCGTAACATTTCGTCGTGGTGTAGCTGGGGCTTTAACAACAAGCCATGAAAATCAGTTTGTAACAAGCCACTCCTGCTCTGAAATTCTCCCTTTGTTAAGCTTTCTGTGGTTAAAGCCTTTGGGAGTGACTTCCTCCTGGAGTGCTGGCCAATATGGCGCCCACGTTGGCAAGGGTGGGGGATGACTTCCTCATATGCAGAGTGGGCTCCCTTCCTCATATGTCCCGTGTTCATCACGGCAGTACCAGGGGTAGTACATGTGATGAGACAGTTCCCGCCCCTTAGCCATGTGACCGTGACACCATCAGTGCAGTAGAGAATGGTCCCAGTGGATGAGGATTTCCTACTTTTCACCCAGCCTGGAAATTTGCAACTAAAACTGACTCCTGGAATCAAGTAAATTTCAGGCACTCACTTAGAATCCAAGCCAACAGCTAGCCACCAGGACCAATCAGCAAGTGAGAGAGGGGTTCAAGGTAGGGACAGGGATGACAAAGCAGAGCTTTCCCGCCATTTAAATGACATGCCTAGAGATTGGTAATATTTGACAAGTTCTGGGGCAGGTATGGGTGCGGTTGTTCATTGGTGCTGACTGGCACATGCTGGTCATGCCATATGACTTCCAGGGTCACTGACCCTTCGCTTGCCCAGCAAACACGTTCAAAGGTCATTCATTTCCATTCATGCAGTTCTCTGCCTACAGGGAAATCAAGCTTTGTGATGAAGAGAGGAAATGGTTCCCAGGGCTCTGCCCGACACTGCCCTCTGCCAGCCTAGCTTCCACACCACCCTCCCTGCCTCTCCTCACTCACACTCACATCCATTTCCGGGGACACAGACATAGCATTTCCTCCAGCTGATATTGGTCCCTCCCACACTGACAAGTAGGTTCTTGAACATTCATAATAGATGTCATGGCTGAAAAACTGAAGACCCTCTAGAAAGCAGGGTTAAAATAATTGAAATTGGATGTGTATAGATATATAAAATAATAGAGGAGCTCACTAAATAAGACAAACCATATGTTTTACTTAATGCTTACAGAAAACGAGCATGTTATAATGCACTTCCATTTACTAGCCCTAGCTCATTTGTTTCAATGAGATGCTTGTGAACAATTTTGTATATTCCCCACCACCACCAAAAAAATGTGCATAAGAAGAATCATTTAACACCATTCTCAAGATCTTCGCATCAAGGATAATTGTGATCTGATTTGCAATCACTGGGGCAACATTTCTGTGTTTGAGAACAAAAATTAGGCAGAAGTAACACAGTGTGTCTGCACCTGAATGTCCCTGAGTTACTCAATTCCTGAAATCCTTCTTGAATAGTTTGGTCCTCCATTACAAAGCTCCTGTCACAGCAGGACCAAGGTACACGTGCATGCATGCGTGCATGTGACTCCATTTCCTGAGTCGGTAATGCGCTTATTCCCTGTTTTCTGTGCTCACTAAGCTTCCATTCACTTTGCTCCTGGGCATCGTCTGAGCTACTGCCCTTTCTTCCTGCTCCACTTCCTCTTAGAGCCCCAAGGAGTTGTGGTTGGTAGCAGACTTGCACTGAGCGTTTGGGAGCAATGGAGGATGTATTATGTAGAACTGCATTGCCTTAGGCTATGAGTAAAGGAAGATCGTACAGGAACGCAGGCAGACAGCTCTCTTTTCTATGCAGCAAGAACTCCACGGGGACGTTTATTCAACTGCTCAGTGGTCTCAGGGTTAAAGTTTATGGTAATCTCTTCACCTTTTCTTCATGGTCCCAAGACAATCACTGTCACACAAGCCATTGAATTCAGAAAGGCGAAAGGATTAGAGGGAGCAGAGAGAGAAGGAAGAGATCCTCGAAATGGGGATGCAAAGGCTTTCTCAGAAACCCCACCTTCTGGAACTGTGTCACATGGCCACCTCTGGCAACAAGAGAAGCTGGTATGTGAGTCTTTAGCTTCCCAGACTCTACAGTGGAGGAAGGGAAAGAAGGCAATTCAAGTTGAAGTGGGTATTGAGTAATCCACCCTACAACATCTGCCTTAGAGAACAGTTTAAACCCATGAGGCAGAAGTCTTATGTGTATCTATTTTGGGGGAACATTTTATCTGTCTCTGTTACTGATTTCTATTTAATTCCATTGTGGTCTGGGAGCATACTTTGTATGATTTCTATTATTTTAAAACTGTTAAGGTATGTTTTGTGGTCCAGACTGTCATCTATCTTGGTGAATGTGCACTTGGGAAGAGTATGTATTTCCGTCATTGGGTAGTGCCTGTGTATGTCTGTTAAATGTAGGTGATTTTTCTTGTTCCTTTACTCATCCTTCTGCCTGGTTCTTCTATGTATTATGGAGAATGGGCCATTGAAGTCTCCAACTACTATTGTATTGCTGTCTATTTCTCTTGTCCGTTCTGTTATGTGTTGCTTCACATATTTTGATGGTCTATCATTTGGTGAGTAATTTTTATAATTGTTGTATCTTCTTGCTGTATTGAATCTTTTTTAATAAGAATGTCCTGTTATATTATTTTGATTTAAATAAGTTTATTTTACATAAAATCTATTTACATTTAAATATTTTTTTAATTTAAAATCTATTTTGGCTAATATTGGTATAGCCACCCTGCTCTTTTTGCCTACTATCAGCACAGATCTTTGCCCACCCTTTCGCTCTTAGTATGTTTGTGTTTTCAGATTTAAGATGAGTTTCTTATAGACAAATATAGTTGATCATGTGTTTTTATCCATTCTGTCATTCTCTGCCTTTTGGGGTTTTTTTTTTGTTGTTTGTTTCTTTGTGACAGGACAGAGAGAGACAGAGAGAGGGACAGACAGGAAGGGAGAGAGATGAGAAGCATCAATTCTTCGTTGCAGCACCTTAGTTGTTCATTGACTGCTTTCTTATATGTGCCTTGACCAGGGGTTACAGCAGACTGAGTGACCCCTTGCTCAAACCAGCGGCCTTGGGCTCAAGCCAGTGAACCCTAGCTCAAGCCAGCGACCTTGGGTTCAAGCTGGTGAGCCTTGCTCAAACCAGATGAGCCCACGCTCAAGCTGGTGACCTCGGGGTTTCAAACCTGGGTCCTCTGCATCCCAGTCTGAGGCTCTATCCACTGCGCCATTGCCTGATCGGCCATTCTCTGTCTTTTGGTTGGAGAATTTAATCCATTTACATTTAAATTACTGATAAAGAGTCAGTTCTGTCATTTGCTGTTTGTTTTCTGTTTACCTTACAGTTTTTTGTCCCTCATCTCATGCATTACTGTTTTCTTTTGTGTTTAGTTAATCTTCTGGAGTGAACTATTTAAATTCCTTTCGTGTATCAGCTGTAGCTGTTGTCTTTATGATTACCATAAGGGTTGCATTTAACATCCTGAAGCTGCAACACTGATTTGAACTTGTACCATCGTAGCTTCAAGTGCATGTGACAGTCTGCTCCTTTATAGCTCTTCCCCCTTCCTTTCTGGTGTTGGTACCACAAAACCAACATCTCTGTGCCCTGTGTGCCCCCCAAATATAAACTAACCATTATTTTATACACATTACTCTTCAGCAGTAGAGAAAACAAAATGTGGAATTATAAACCAAAGTGGTAATGATATCAGCTTTTAGACTAGCAACTTTTAAAAATGTATTTGTTTCTTAAAACACGTAGAAAACAAAGAGTGACGTGCAAGCCATCATAATAATAATACTAGCGTTTAAAACGGTATGTAGCGGTGCTCTTCCTGAGATCTTTAATTGCTCACGCGGCTTCTGTTCACTGGCTGCGCAGCCTCTGGGAACTTTTTGTGCTGGGAGATCCAGTATGAACAAACCCCCTCAGCTTTTGTTTTTCTGGGAATGTCTCCATTTCTCCCTTGGTTTAAAAAGGCAGATTTTCTGGATTTAGGATTCTTGGGTGATAGTTTCTTTTTTTTTCATCTTAGAGCCCTTGACATATTGATTATAGTTATTTTAAATTCCCAGTTTGATAATCCCAACATCCCTGCCATATCTTAGCTGGTTCCAATGCTTTCTTTGTCTCTCCAGGTTGTGTTGTTGCTGCCTTGAGTATACTATATATATATTTTTAATATCATATATATATATATATATATATATATATATATATATTAACATTCTGAATGTTAAATGCACATATATATATTTAACATTCAGAATGTTAAATGTGCATATATATATATATATATGTTTTCTTTTTCTTTTTTTTTCTGTTGGAAGCTGGATATGGTGTATTGGGTAAAAGAAACTAAGGTAGATGCTATGGTGGAAAAGGCTAAAATTTCCTCTAGTGTATCCCTTGTTGTGTTTGTGCTTCCTTAGAGACGCCTTCTAAAATAAATACCAGAGTTTGCTGTTTCTTTAGACACAATGTCTGCTGTTATACAGGTGTCCTATTAATGTTGCAACAGGCAGGAGGGGAGGTCAAGTGTCCTATAGACCCATGGTCAGGTCTCAGTACTTCAGTCAGCCGTGTCCCTGGGCTGTGACCTTCACCAGGGACTTTCAGCTCCCCTCGCTCTCCCTGCTTTGGGGAGACAGGAAGGCTAACGCGGGCTGGACCTGGGTAGTTCCCTTCACACGGGTCAGTTCGGTTTTGGTAAAATCCCAGTCACTTAGGCTCTGGTAAAATAGTTTTCCTTAAGGATAATGTTACTAAGGAGAATAGAGAGCTCTGGTCACATTTTAACATACCTACTTTCTCCTTCCCTTTGCTGGAAGCATGAGGGTATTTTCTCCAAAATTCACCCTGAAAACCTAGGGGGATTTCTGGAGGTAAAGTTCATTAAAGTGTGGGCCCTGCCTAGGACTGCCTCTCCCTAGAGTTATTAACTCTCAAGCGAGTCCACACGGAGCCTCCAGAAATTCCTCAGTGACTGTTTAAAGTGTTCTTAGTGACGCTGATGACGGGTGTAGCTTCTCGTCCCAGAAAGCTGTCACTCACTGTATCCACCCTCTAACTCCTTCATTTGGTAACTTTTCACATGCCACATCAGTAACCAAAAGTCCCCTGTGTGTGTTCTAACTTAATTCTACTAAGAAAAATCTGTTTATTCATTTAACTAGTTTTTTAAAACCTAATAAAACTGGGTTTTTGTTAATGTTACTTTTAAATAAACAAATCAATGCTTTCTAAATTTGAGTGTGTAAATGGAACTTATTTATAAATGACCTTTCACAAATTAGGCCCCTGATGAACAGACAAAGAGGAAGGAAAAGGGATTACTCTGGACTTAGAGTTGGGTGGGACCAGGTTCAAATCCCAGCTCTGCCACTTGTGTTGAGGCAACCCAAGTCCCCTGAGCCTTACGTTTCTGAGTTGTGAAACAAAGGGATATTAAAAATTTATAATTAATGACATTTTTCCTCCTTAATGGATTTTTAACCAATAGAGAAAAAGCAGGATGACAACCTATTATCATTATGTTATTATTAGTGGAGCAATACCATTAACAGGGGGTCCTGAAGACCACATAAGCAGGGGTCGTAGAATGCCTTGGGAGTGGGCAGATGAAACAGAATTCTCTTTCCAAACCTGTTTCCTCCTGGTAAGCCCCGCGGAAAACCCCTTCCTCAATTTCCATGGTACTATAAAGAGCACAGTAAAATGAGCTTCAATAGCTACCATTACTGTGAAGATTAAATAAGACAACACAATGTGATGATAACGACGAGTTACGTACTCTGCTCCGATGGCGAGCATTGAGCATGCTGCACTCTCAATAACCCAGTAAGACTGCAGCCTCACCACTCCCTTCTCATGGAGGGCCCAAGCCCACCGGGGTTAAATTAGTCACTGGGGTCTCTCTGCAGGCTGTGCGTCAGGTCAGGTGTCAGTTTACAGGTGTTATTTGACAAGCGGGTCCTCCAAGCTCCAAGCAAAAGTCCAGAAGTCGGAGTCCCTCAGGGAAGGGAGGAGGGAGCATGGCGCCCACACTAGAAAGACACTTCACAAATGCTTGTGGATGTGGCGGCACCTGTTCCGAAACTGCTGGCTGTTCACTCCCTGTATTTCAACGTGTACCCATGCGTCCTCCATAGGTAGACAGCCTGGCCGAGCAGCGATGGAATAGCTACTATACATCACTGAACCTGCCGGGTAAAACCAATAAATGCCTTCTAAGAATTAGTAACTTACATCGCCGTTTGGGAGGGGAAGAAAAAGATAACATTAGCCAGTCAGATGCATGCGCGCGCGTGCGCATGTGCTCGGTGTGTTTATTTGCTTAGACTGTTGGGCGGAGTAATGGGAAGACGGAGAGGGGAAGGAATTAGCATGCGTTAGGAAATCTCTGTTAGGGGCTGAGTGCGCATTTCTCTGCAGCGGCCTTTTAGAGAGTAAGCGATAATGACTAGACACAGGCTGGCACCCAGCAACCCACACGTTAATGGCGCCTTCTTGTGATAGGGAAACGAAGGTAAACAAAGCAAAGAAAGTCCCCCTTCTCCAGGCTCCCAGAGAGAGGAGAGTCAACTGGCACCAAGCACACCAGCCCCAGGCACTGTTGCGAGGGAAGTACCATGTGTTCTAGGAGCTCACGGAGGAGCATCTTCATGACTCAGAGTCTAGAAGGACGTCTTCCCAGAAAGGTGACAGGCCAGCAAAGTCTAACCGGTGGGTTGGAGAAAGCCCGGTGGGTCCGTGTTGGTATAGTAGGTAGAGGCTGAGGCTCAAATCACAGATGTAATGACTCATATTCCTATTATGATCTCACTCAGTGTCACGGGCTACTGGGCCAGTGAGATCCAGGGTCAGATCTGGTTCTGTCACCTCCATTTGTGTGGCCTGGGGTAGGTCATCGATCTTCTGGCATCTCTGCATCCCAAGGATACTCGCATCTAACTTGTGGTCACGTCACCGGAAAATGATGAATTTTAGAAACGTGAGAGCTAGCACTGTGAGGGGCATTGAAAACGGCTACAACACACAGCCCTTTCTAGTCTCTTGCAGAAGTTGAACGTTTTTCCTTTTATAGAGCCAAAGTCCTCTGGACTCGCGATAACTTCCAGCAGCTGACACATGCTGAGTTGTGTGAGGTGCTGAACAAACACTCCACATCATCACCTGAGAACAACCAACTGGCAGGTCATGCGGTGAGCTCCTCCTGAGCTGTCATATGGCGGAGCCCGCTGGTCAATTCCAGAAAGAACCCCTAAAACAAATGTCTACAATGGTCAAGACACATTATACACGCATGACAATTTCAGGCATTTCACTCAAAGTCTGCACAATACCCACACCCCAGCTGACTTCTGGGCTTCCCTTGAAAACGCACACTCTATGTTTTGAAGATAAAAAACAACTCTGAAATAGTTCTGGTTCAACTCTTCAGAAGATGGCCCCCACCCAACCGGAGCTGGATTCCACCTTCCCCTCCACTCCCTTTAGGGCTGTGAGTAAATTGTAGTAGGTCTGACACAAAATCAGTATCTGTCATCCATTCTTAGGCAAATAATCATTTTCTACGGAAAACTATTTTCTTACTGATGGTAAATCTTCAGCTGCTGTTGACAGATCCAATTTCTGCAGAGCATCCCAAAGTCGAGGGCATGTGTGGACGTATAATTCAGCTTAGCAGGTATTATTGAGCACTTACTGCCTGCCACGGGCTCGTTTGCTCTCAGAGTCTCCCCCCGCCCCCCTGCAAACAGGTTCTCCATGGTTAACCCCAGGAGCAAGGGCGGCCAATGGGAAGCATGTCAGGAGATAGGAAGGCAGGAACTATGAAGTAGATGTTGTTGATTCTCCACTCAGGGTCCTGTAAGTCTGGAGTGCCCATCCCCCAGCTGCTGGGGCTCACCCTTACCACCTTCTCTGTGGGGTGCCCTTGGGCAGATGTAGCCATCTCTCCTGGAAGTGGCGAGGCTACACGCCTTCTGGAACCTTCAGCCAGGCACTGACTCGGGTGGAGTGGACAAGAGTCCATCTCTACGTCTCAGGGCAGGACAAACAGTACCCACCAGCTAGCTCTCTGCAGAATCTGGCTCAAGTCAGACCTCATTTGGAAGCCGTTCCCTGCTTAAGTTCCTCCCTCTGCCCATCCCGCTTCCCTGGTCCCTGTCAGTAATGACTAGTCCATGGTTCCCCATGTCAGCCTCCGCTTTGGCAGACCCCAGGCAAGGACACTGGGAGAAGCCTTCCCCGTTCACCTCGGGTGGTGGTGGCGGGGGGGTCATGTGTGGTGGTGCTGGCCTCTTCATTGTCCAGGTCTGCCTCCTGTATTAGTTCCGGCTCCCCTGGTCATTCCCACCCCGCAGAGTGCCTGAGTTTTCCTCACCATCAGCCACGGTCCGGAGGTTCATCTTTGCCCGGCAGCCTGCTCAGCAATTTGCCTGGATCCTTGGGAGGCCCATCTTCCCACGTTCCTACTCCATAGGGCAGTGCCAGCTTCTGGGGTTTGGCAACACCATCGTCCGCTTTGGTTCACCATCCATGCAGTGGCTCCTCCTGCGGCCGTAAATCTCTGGCTTGCCTCACCTTCCCCTGGATTCTTCTTTCTGACATGTCTGTGATTAGTTCTCTTCACTACCTCCCTCCTGGTCAGGACCCGGCACGGGCTCTGTGCTCCGGACTGGTCGCTGAGTGTTATGCCGGAGATGTGCCAGACGCAGAAGACGCAACAACTGTAAGACTTTGCTTTGCCCTCAGGTTGCTCATAGACATGAGCCCAACCCTTACCACACAGGGGGACCCCTGCTCCGACAGAAGGCCCACAGGAGGATCATGGGACACAGCACGTAAATAAGCCAGCCCGGCGGGGCTGGTTGTGAAGAGGGAAAGACTCCCTGGGAGTGACTGTGGACTGCCACTGTACATGATCTCACCCGCTCCGAGTCCGCTTCTCTCTTGCATGATAACACAAAGGAGTGCTGATGCCATGGAAGGCCTTCTTCGTAGTACTCCATTGTCTTGGCTGGTGGCCAGTCACTCAAGCTTCAAACCACCCACCCAGCACAGGGTCGTGAGGAGGGACTGAGCTGGTGAGAGTGAGCAGCTGCACGTGAACACAGAGGCACGTGAGCGATTCCTGGAAGGGGTGGGAAGCCAGATGCAACCCCTGTTGGGTGCTCTCTAGCCAGCCTCTCTTCCTTGCTGTGTCTGAGCCTTTGACTCTACTGAAGAAGTGGTTCCGTGTGTTCTCCTGTGCTCAGTGTCCTCTGTGGCTGGGCAGTATCGCGTCCCCTGTCCCCTGGGAGCTTGTTAGATATGTCAATTCTTGGGTCCCTCCTCTGACCTACTGAATCAGAAAGTCTGGGTTGGGTCCCACCAGGCTGTGCTTTGACAAATCGCCCAAAGTGATCCAGATGCACGTTGAAGTTTGAGACACACGGGTCTGGAGGACATCAAGGTCCTTCCTTGTCAGGGTCTGAGAGATGGCTACACTTGGCACGTGAAGTGGGAAAGGAAGACGGCGCCTTCACAGCGACCGGGGCCTGAGAGGCATTACTGCTTAGCCGGCAGCAGGCCCCGCCGACCTAGAGGACCTCGCTGTCTGAGCCGGGCTAATGGCTCCTCCCCTTTTTAATCTCCGTAGGGCACCAAACTCCCTTGGTTCTTCCAATTTTCTGACTCTTGCTTCTTGGATCCCACTCAAAGGCTAGGACCTTTCTTTGGTCACGGCTCAAATTTTGGTTTTCCCAAGTTTTCTGGACTTTGGTCTCTGCCCAGCTCAACAACCAGCATTCCAGTAAAAGCCCTGCGCTTCCCTAAACCACTGTGGCAGCCTCCTTGGGTCTCTGCTGTGAGGCTCAGCCCCCCAGACCCCCTGCCCACCGCTTCCACCGTGAGCTTCCCGGAATGCAGGTCTGACGCGTCCACGTCCTGCCCGGATACTCCCACGGCCCTCTAAGCCCACAGGAGAAGTCCGTGTGCACGCCTGTATGTGACTTACAGCCTTGCCACTCCTGCCTCTTTCAACGCTTCCTATTCCACACCTGTCCGCTCCTAATCACGTCATCCCCTCTTACTTCTGTCTGCTTCCCTCTCATCTTTTCCATGTCCTAACGGGGACTGCATTTGCCTATCCTACTTGCCCAGATGAGAGAGACTGTCTAATTGCCCATCAGCAGTTCTCCTGTTCCTCCCAGAAGCAAAGTGCGGTCACATTTTCCCGTCTTTCTTGCAATAAAGTCAACCACAGACAGAGTCTGGGCCAGTACAAGGTGTGGAGAGTCCATAGAGACTGCCCTCTCCACCCTCTCTCCACCCATCACTCATCTGCTGAGAGGGGCGGACCGGAGAGAAGGCTGGGGCCTGGCAGAAGCACGGGTGGGAGGAGCCGGAACCCATGAATGACAGCGGCATACAGCTGACTCCTCCTCCAACACCCGGCAGACATAAGTATCTTCACCCAAAATAACAAGGTCCCAGACAGCAGAGTCAAGGTTGGCCCGCAAACTTGCACCTGGATTCTTGCCAAACTGTCCACTGGGGACCCCTGGGGGCGGTGACGGCCAAGAGATTCTGTAGGATGACGAGGAGGAGAAGGAGGACAAGAGGAGGCGTGCAGGCCTCTGTTTAGCTCCTTCCTCCTTCTCTGGGACCGGATGTGGGCTGTTAGAATAAATGACAAGTCAGGGGCAACCAGCTCTCCCCGAACACCTGGGGGAAGCCAGTCTCATCTCATTACCCTCTGCCTTCCCCATGTCCCTCTGCATTTGTAGCGTGGCAATCACTTGTAATACCGCCTGATTAGAAGCTCGGTCTATTTTCCTATGCAAATATCAAGCTCCCAGTAGTATGAGATCCTTATAGAAAATCACTTGCACTCCCCAGAATTTTCTTTTAAGAAAGAAAAACTAAGGGTTGTGCCTGCAGATTCTTACATCGGTTTTTCTCCGCCCACCCCTACCCCAAATGGATGGCATACCACGGAGCTATTGTTAGATGCTCCAAAACGTGTGTAAGTAGGGGAAGCACGCGAGAGGGGGCGGGCGGGGCTGAAATCTGTGTGCTGACTCAGCGTGTCTGTGGATTCCATACCGATCATATTAATTGGGAACTGGAAAGAGCGAATGGCCACAATCAACAACATTTATCACCCAAAGGGCTGAGCAGCTCATAAATTTAATCCACCAAAGAAATTGGAAAATAAAATGGATGCTTTGTAAGAATCAGGGGCAGGGAAGGCGGGGGAGGGTTCGAGGGTGGGGGGCGGCTCCAGATGGCTGCATATGCTTGAACATATTTTATTTGAAGCTATTAGATATATGAAATGGTCGCTTCTTCCAGGCCCCCAGCTGAAGAATTGTAGCTTCTTTTTTCTTTTTTTACGGTCTTCATAGAACAAGAGCAGTAAAGAGACACAAACAAAGCAATTACGTTTAATGGTGGTAAAAACCAGACACCTGAATTTATGTAATTTTTCCCTCTAAAAAACGCACCCAATTGAGGCTGCTAGTAATTATATTTTTATATATTCTTTTTTTCTTTTTTGTTCTTTTTATTGATTTTAATTTTAATGGGGTGACATTGATAAATCAGGGTACATATGTTCAGAGAAAACATCTCCAGGTTATTTTAACATTTGATTATAATGCATACCCATCACCCAAAGTCATATTGTCCTCTGTCACCTTCTATCTGATTTTATTTGTGCCCCTCCCCTCCCCTCCCACTCCCTCTCAACCCCTTTCTCCCCACCCCCCTTAGCCAGCACACTCTTGTCCATGTTTCTGAATCTCATTTTTATGTCCTATCTATGTAGGGAATCATATATTCTTAGTTTTTTCTGATTTACTTATTTCACTGAGTATAATGTTGTCAAGGTCCATCCATGTTGTTATAAATGATCCGATGTCATCATTTCTTATGGCTGAGTAGTATTCCATAGTAGATATGTACCAAAGCTGTTTAATCCACTCGTCCTCTGATGGACACTTGGGCTGTTTCCAGATCTTCGCTATATGAACAATGCTGCCACGAACATGGGGGCGCATTTCTTCTTTTCGAACAGTGCTATGGTGTTCTTAGGGTATATTCCTAAAAGTGGGATAGCTGGGTCAAAAGGCAGTTCAATTTTTAATTTTTTGAGGAATCTCCATACTGTTTTCCACAGTGGCTGCACCAGTCTGCATTCCCACCAGCAGTGCAGGAGGGTTCCCTTTTCTCCACATCCTCGCCAGCACTTATTCTGTGTTGTTTTGCTGATGAGTGCCATTCTGACTGGTGTGAGGTGATATCTCATTGTGGTTTTAATTTGCATTTCTCTAATGATTAGTGATGTTGAGCATTTTTTCATATGCCTATTGGCCATCTGTATGTCCTCTTTGGAGAAGTGTCTATTCATTTCTTGTGCCCATCTTTTGATTGGAATGTTTGTCTTCCTGATGTTGAGTTTTATAAGTTCTTTATAAATTTTGGTTATTAACCCTTATCAGACGTGCTGTCGAATATGTTCTCCCATTGTGTAGTTTGTCTTTTTATTCTGTTCTTATTGTCTTTAGCTGTGCAAAAACTTTTTAGTTTGATATAGTCCCATTTGTTTATCCTGTCTTTTATTTCCCTTGCCTGTGGAGATAAATAGGCAAATACATTGCTGCTACAGATATCGGAGAGACTGCTGCCTATGTTTTCTTCTAAGATGCTTATGGTTTCATGGCTTACATTTAAGTCTTTTATCCATTTTGAGTTTGTTTTTGTGAATGGTGTAAGTTGATGGTCTAGTTTCATTTTTTTGCAGGTAGATGTCCAATTTTCCCAACACCATTTGTTAAAGAGGCTGTCTTTACTCCATTGTATGCTCTTACCTCCTTTGTCAAATATCAGTTGTCCATAAAGGTGTGGGTTTATTTCTGGGTTCTCTATTCTGTTCCATGGATCTATGTGTCTGTTCTTATGCCAGTACCAGGCTGTCTTGAGTACAATGGTCTTGTAGTATAACTTGATATCAGGAAGAATGATACCTCCAGCTTTATTCTTCTTTTTCAATATTGCTGAGGATATTCGTGTTCTTTTTTGGATCCATATAAATTTTTGGAATATGTGTTCTATATCTTTGAAGTATGTCATTGGTATTTTAATTGGTATTGCACTGAATTTATAAATTACTTTGGGTAATATAGACATTTTAATGATGTTTATTCTTCCTAACCATGAGCACGGTATGTGCTTCCACTTGTTTGTATCTTTCTTGATTTCTTTTATCAATGTTTTATAATTTTTTGAGTATAAGCCTTTAATCTCCTTGGTTAAATTTACTCCTAGGTACTTTATTTTTTTGTTGCAATAGTGAAGGGGATTGTTTCCTTAATTTCTCTTTGTGACAGTTCATTATTGGTGTATAAAAATGCCTCTTATTTCTGAGTATTAATTTTATATCCTGCCACCTTGCTGAATTCATTTATCAGGTCCAATAGTTTTTTGACTAAGACTTTAGGGTTTTCTATATACAGTATCATATCATCTGCAAATAATGATAGTTTTACTTCTTCTTTTCCAATTTGGATGCCTTTTATTTCTTCTTCTTGTCTGATTGCTGTGGCTAGGACTTCCAGTACTATGTTGAATAAGAGTGGTGAAAGGGGGCACCCCTGCCTTGTTCCTGATCTTAAGGGGATTGCTTTTAATTTTTGCCTATTGAGTATGATGTTTGCTGTGGGTTTTTCATAGATGGCCTTTATCATGTTAAGGTATGTTCCCTGTATTCCCACTTTGCTGAGAGTTTTGATCATGAATGTATGCTGGATTTTATCAAATGCTTTTTCTGCATCTATCAAAATTATCACGTGGTTTTTGTCCTTCCTTTTGTTTATGTGATGAATCACATTGATTGATTTGCAAATATTGAACCAGCCTTGCCTCCCCAGAATAAATCTCACTCGATCATGGTGTATGATTTTTTTCACATATTGCTGGATCCGGTTGGCTAATATTTTCTTGAGGATTTTAGCATCTAAATTCATCAGGGGTATTGGTCTATAATTTTCTTTCTTTGTGTTGTCTTTGCCTGGTTTCAGAATCAGAATTATGCTGGTTTCATTGATCCTCTGTATTGTTTCCTTAGCCTCTATGTCATTTATTTCTGCTCTGATCTTTATTATTTCCTTCCTTCTGCTATCCCTGGTCTTTATTTGCTGTTGTTTTTCTAATTAGATGCAGGTTCAGGTTGCTTATTTGAGCTTTTTCTAGCTTGTAATGGTATGCCTGTAGAGCAATGAACTTCCCTCTCAGTACTGCTTTTGCTGTGTCCCATAAATTTTGAGTTGATGTATGCTCATTATCATTTGTTTCTAGGAACTTCTTAATTTCTTCTTTGATCTCATTGTTAATCCATTTGTTATTTAATAACATGCTATTTAGTTTCCAAGTGTTTGGGTATTTTTCAGTTTTTTTGTGGTTAATTTCTAGTTTCATGGCATTGTGATCAGAGAAAATGCTTGATATGATTTCAATCTTCTTAAATTTGTTGAGACCATTTTTGTGTCCTAACATGTGGTCTATCCTAGAGAATATACCATGAGCGCTTGAGAAGAATGTATATTCTGCTGCTTTAGGGTGAAAGATTCTAAATATATCTATTAAATCGAATTGATCTAGTGTATCCTTTGAGTCTGCTGTTTCTTTGTTAATTTTCTTCCTTGAGGATCTATCCAGTGTTGTTAGTGGGGTATTGACATCCCCTACTATGATAGTATTGCTGTTAATCTCGCCCTTTATATACATCAAAATCTGCTTTATGTATGTCGGGGCTGCTATTTTCGGTACATAGATATTTATAATAGTTATATCTTCCTGTTGAATTGTTCCCTTTATCATTATGTAGTGTCCTTCTTTATCTCTTACTACAGCCTTTGTTTTAAAGTCCATTTTGTCAGATATAAGTATTGCTACCCCGGCTTTTTTTTTCATTTCCATTTGTATGAAATATTTTTCTCCATCTTTTTACCTTCAGTCTATGTGCATCTTTTGTTTTAAGGTGTGTCTGTTGTAGACGGCATATGTATGGGTCCTGTTTCTTTATCCACTCAGCTACCCTATGTCTTTTGATTGGATCATTTAATCCATTTACATTTAAGGTTATTATTGATATGTAGTTGTTTATTGCCATTTTATTCTTTTAAGCTGTATTCCTCTTTTGCTATATTCTTTCCCCCCTTTGATCTGTTCACAACAGGCCCCTTAGCATCTCTTGCTTAATTTGTTTGGTTTTAATGAATTCCTTGAGATTTTTTTTTCTGGAAAGCTTTTTATTTCTCCTTCAATTTTAATTGTTAGCCGTGCTGGATAAAGTAGTCTTGGTTGTAGGTTCTTGTTCTGCATTACTTTGAATATATCTTGCCATTCCCTTTTGGGCTCAAGTGTATCTGTTGAGAAGTCAAATGTCATCCTAATGGTGGCTCCTTTGTAGGTGATAGCCTTTTTTTCTTTAGCAGCTTTTAAAATTTTCTCTTTAGCACTTAGCTTTGGTATTTTAATTATGAAGTGTCTTGGTGTAGATTTCTTTGGGTTTCTCTTTAATGGAGTTCTCTGTGCTTCTTGAACATGTGAGTTGTTTTCCAGCCTTAATTTAGGGAAGTTTTCAGCTGTGAATTGGTTGAACAAAGTTTCTATCCCTTGTTCTTTCTCTTCTTCTTCAGGAACCCCTATGATATGGATGTTATTTCTCTTCATGTTGTCACAGAGTTCCCTTAGAGTTTCCTCAGTCTTTTTGAGTCTCTTTTCTTTTTTCTGCTCTGCTTCTCTGCCTTCGTTTATTTTGTCCTCTAACTCATCCTCTACTTTATCCATTCTGCTTTTAATTCCTTCCATTATGTTCTTCAATTCTGATATTGTATTTGTCATTTCTGTCTGATTCTTTTTTATTATTTCAATTTCCTTTTTATACTTGTTATCTCTTTATTTAGATGTTCGTAATAACTATCCATTGTTGCTCTAAGCTCTTTGAACATCCTAACAATCATTATTTTAAACTCTGCATCAGATAGTTTGCTTATATCTGGTTCATTCAGGTCCTTCTCTGGGGATTTCTCTTGATTCATTTGGGTTGCACTTCTCTGCCTGCCCATTTTGTCTGTGTATAAGAAGGGTGTGGCCACTGGAGTCCAATGGCTGTTCCCTCTGTGTTCCCTAGGTGTGGTCTGTCTGCAGGCCCCACCCCTCTGCCGCTTCCTAGGGCGGTTGGGTATGGGCTTAGCTTGTACCAGCAGCTGCAGCTATTGCTGTGGTTTCTACCTTGCCTCCACGGGTGGGACTGTGTTCTCGTTTGGGCTCTAAAAGCCTCAGCCTGTCTCGGCCTTTGCCCCGCCCTCATGGGTGGGATTGAGCACCGCACTCAAGCCACAAGCCTTGAGTGCCACAAGCCTCAGCACCAAGGGCAGGGGTGAGCACCTTGGCTCAACTGTGGTCCCTGCCTTTTCTGGGGCTGCTGGTGCGTGCTCAGCTGCGAGCCTCTGCCTGTCCCGGCCTTTAGCCCCACCCCCGCATTCAGGGCCAGCTCGGGCAGGGTCACAACCCTCAGAGGCCAGGTGCTGCTGTGTGCCCACGCGCCCCTGCTCGGCAGCAGATCTCTTCCCATTCCTGGGCTCCTGGTTTTCCCCCGCAGGCGGGCCCGCAGCTGCCGGACTGCTTTCACACGTCTCCTCTGCCCCTGCTGGGCTAGACTGAGCTCACGCTGGCAGGCCCGGCCTCTATCCCCGCCGATAGAACCGCGTTTCTGTGTCCCACCATCACCATCCCTCCAGCAAGCCCTCAGCAGTGTGGGTGGGGGCATTGCAGCTCAGACCCTAACAAGCCATACTATAGTCCTGGGAGCTCCCTCCCTCTAAGCAGCTCTGCTCTAAGTGCAGTGGGAGAGCTTGTTTGGCTGGTGTCCTGTCTCCCTTTGCTGGTATTGCTAGTTCCAGGGGAAATATTCATTTCCGATTTGAGAAGTGACTCAGCCAAGGGTTTAGGGTGGCTGTCCCTCAGAGTGTTTCTCCCTGTGCCTTCTAGACCACACTGTCTTCCCGCCACTCTGGTCCTCTCCTCTGTCCCCGTTCCCCGGAACCCCGGGTGAGTGGTTGTGAGAGTGGTTTTCTGCGCTGTCCCTTTAAAAAGAATCCTGGGTCTGAGAAAACTGTCTCTTTCTCACAAACAGTATCCTCACTTATTTCACAGCTCAATAATGTCCATACGCCTCTTCTAGGCTCTGGGGCTGCAGGCTGGGGCTTGGTTCCTGGGACCCAGGTCTCTCCCTCTCCGCTAAACTCTCTTCTTGCCACGCGAGTCTGCCATTTGCTCCGGGGAGCTGAGCAGCCCTTTCCACGTTTTTGCTTTTCCTACCAGTCTCAATGTGGCTTCTTCTGTGTTCCTTGGTTGAAGAGTCCACTTAGTTTAGTTCAAAGTTGGTTTATCCAGATGATGGTTCTTAAAATTAAGTTATAATCCACTTTGGTTCCAGGAGTTGGAAGTTGGTACGTCCGCCTACTCCATCGCCATCTTGCCATCTGAGGCTGCTATTAATTAGTATGGCAAGGTACTGTGGAGCCAAGATTGTATGAGGAGGTTTGGTGTGTCAACTAGTTTAGAACAAGAAAAACAAAACAAAATAACAAGCAGAAAATTCTTTCTCATGTCATCATAAAAGGAAATGGAGGCAAGTCATTCAAACAGCCTTGGGACTTCACCTGCAGAAATAACTGTGTGCTGTCCCAGCTCTCCAGAATTTGGCCAGGAGCCTTCCTCCACCACAGGGGCGGCATGGGGCAAGGAGGAACCCACACCAGCTGAGGACCTATTTATGATGGCCAGGGACAGGGCTGTGTGCTTTACCTGGGACAGGCCCTTCCCATCATCTTCCTGTTTCAGACAAGAGCACGGAGGCTCAGATCAGTTAAGAGTCTTGGCCCAAGTCACAGACCTCATTAAGAGAAGAGCCAAGATCAAACACTCCGGAGAGCCAGTTCCTACAGCTGTGTTTGTTTGCATCTAAGTTGCAGATAGACCTTTTATCTGGTTGCTAATGCATCAAAGAGGCAGCACCTGCATGTGAGAAAACTACTACTGGAAATCCTTTAATGCCTTCATTTACCTGCCTGCAGAATGAGATGCGTTCTCCATTTACTGCTTATTGTGTTTGCACTATTTATCACCACTATGCTGTGTGGAGATAAATAAGTCAGTACAGCTCAATGCAACAGCCACAGTTTCTACAGCAAGCTACTATCTATTAAATATTCAACAAAGAACGTGGCCAGAGCTGAAAAAAAAATTAAGGATGATCTGATAAAATCACATTATATTTGCATCCTTTCAAGAAAGACATTTCTTCATGAACTGCCCGATTTTTATTCCCCTTTGTTTCCTTTCTTCCTTTCTTCTTTCTTCCATCCACCCAAACATCCTTCTGATGCAGGCTCTGGGGCCAGTGGAAAAGTATTCCCTGTGGGGTGTCACAGAAAAAGGGTTTTACAGCACCCACATCTGGAGGAGCCTGGGCTGTTGCAGTCAGATTTATTTGGGGTTGAAATAGAAGGTTGCTCACTGGCCTTCGGTGTCTCTTCTCCGTCTGTCCCACCATGGACAAAGCCCAGCCTTGTCTTCATTAAGCCCAGCATAAAGACCAGAGTCCAGGTATTCTGCTTTAGCCCCCATCAAGCTCAGGCCAGTCTTGGTGCTGCTCAGAGCCTGTGCTTGGGAGACAGTCTGGCTGCCAGCCCATGCAGCGTGGCTGCAAACGTGGCCAGCACGTGTCTCTCAGCGGGAAGGCAGAGAGAGAGGGAAAAAATGAGCTGGATGTCTGTTAAGCCCATGTTTCTATTTTGGGGGCTGGGAAGAACTAGCTTTCCTTAAGCCAACCAATCAGTTTCTTTAAACTGTGGTAGGCTTGTGGTGGTTCTTCCCACTAACCAATTGGATTCTTCTTCTAGGCTAGACTGACAGGCCTCTATGGCCACCATTCAGGCTTCCACTACACGTGTCTTAAAGTGGAAGCACAGAAGCACCTCTCCCCAGCACCAGACCCTTGGGAAGATTCCTCTAATATGGATAGAGAGTCCAGAAGGCTAAGGGCACAATGGACTCTGAAGGCACAATGGACTCCCATAATGTGTAGATGAGCCCATGAATGCTACAGCCTTCTAGAAATTAAGCTAACTGGGATACTGAAGCCTCTTCCTGAAGCAGACTTTCTGTTTTATAAAATATATGTCCAACTCCCTTTACTCTCTTTCCCCATCAATATCTAGCTACTGGGCTACATGAATACTTCCACTCACCCATCCATTAATCAACCCTCCTTCCTTCCTCCCTCCCTCCCTCCTTCTCTTCCTCCCTCTCTCCCTCCCTCCCTTCCTTCTTCCCTCCTTCTCCTCCTCCCTTCCTCCCTTCCTCCCTCTCTCCCTCCCTCCCTTCCTTCTTCCCTCCTTCTCCTCCTCCCTTCCTCCCTTCCTCCCTCTTTCCCTCCGTCCCTTCCTCCCTCTTTCCCTCCGTCCCTTCCTCCCTCTCTCCCTCCCTCCCTTCCTTCTTCCCTCCTTCTCCTCCTCCTTTCCTCCCTTCCTCCCTCTCTCCCTCCCTCCCTTCCTTCTTCCCTCCTTCTCTTCCTCCCTTCCTCCCCTCCTCCCTCTTTCCCTCCGTCCCTTCCTCCCTCTTTCCCTCCGTCCCTTCCTCCCTCTCTCCCTCCCTCCCTTCCTTCTTCCCTCCTTCTCCTCCTCCCTTCCTCCCTTCCTCCCTCTTTCCCTCCGTCCCTTCCTCCCTCTTTCCCTCCGTCCCTTCCTCCCTCTCTCCCTCCCTCCCTCCCTTCCTTTACTAGAAAGAACCAGGCTCTGTTGTTTTGGAAGACAGGCTCAGACCTTATAATTGTTACTTATTTACTGTGTCTCATTGAGGACATTTCTTTGCTTTCACACTCTCAGGTTTCTCATAAGTAAAATGAGTAATAAATCAACTCAGCTTTCAGTGGGGTTCAAATGAGACAACACACAAGGAGGTGACTGGGACCCTGCCAAGTCACAATAATGCTCAACAAATGTCAGTCCCCTTCCCTCAGGTACCATCTCAGCTCTTAGGATATAATACTAACTGCTGAAGTGCCTTGTTGTTTTATGCAGTCAATAAATTGGCCTCAGGCCTTGTTGTTTTACCTGGTCCTTACCCCATTACCCTGCACCTGTGAGGTGGCAGGACAGGGCAGAGATCTTGCCTACACACGCTGATGAGCACGCTACTGTGAAGGGACAGGAACTGGCCTGTCTGAGGCCACACAGCAAGCAGGGGATGCTCTGGCTGCTTCTCCTGGAGTCTGGGTCCACTCACTGCCATCATCCCACATTTGCTGCATCACCAAGGTCTGCCCTTCTGTCCCCTGTTCGGGGTGACTGCCCGGCAGAGTCAGTGCCCCCAGATGATTAAACTGTACCGGCACAACGCTCAAGAGAAGGCAGGACTAAACTTATCACACGCCGATGCACTTGTACTTGTCCGGTGGCAATCACAATAAGCACCATCACATGGCAATGCTTGCATTTAGACAGTGGTGTGAGTAGCCACTTACAAGTGTTTGGATTGCACACGTGACAGATACACACAGGACTGAAAGAAGACAAAAACAGTTGCTTCGGCGTGTCAATGAAAGAATCGCTCAGAAAAAGCTCTCCGCTTCCTCTGATTAAGGAGCTACTAACCCACAATGCTGCAGATTGGAGGACTAGTTCAATGCCTGCTAAGGAGGCAATGAAGAGGCTGACCAGTGGCTGTCACTGGGTATTAAACCCTGAGTTGCCAAACGGTGTATTTCTTTAGAAAGCAGACTCCCTCTCCAAAGTGGGAACCTTCCTGTGATTAACAAGGTGCCAACATTCAGAGTCACTAATTCAGAGTCAGCAAACACAGCTACCAGCTGGCCTGAAAACACTGGACAGGCAATTTATGAACCTCTGCTCAATTCAGGAGAGAGGATACTAGTCCCAGCATCACAACCATATTTCTTACTTGTCTGGTCCAGAGAGAAACCTTACCCTAGACTGAGAGGCTGTTTCTTCCATGCTCCTCCATCCTGCTGAGAGCAGCATAAACCCTTCTGTGATTGTTACCTCTGTGATCCCTCGGCCGCTGGAGAGAAACGTGGAAACCCTGCCCCGATGCTGTCAGTACCGGCACCATTGCAAATGAACGCCCCATGTGCTCTCCAGGGCCCTGGAACTCTATGGAGCGTTTCCAGATGAGCGACAGGGCAAATCTGATCGAGCCGAACATTAGTCACCGGAGCTGATTAACACAGGGGTGAAGAAAAGGAAGGAAGAGAAGGAGGAATGATAAAGGTACCAGGAAGAAGACAGAGTGTATATGGAAGAGAACGGGAGGAAGGGGTGGGGGCGGGAAAGGGTGACTACAAAGGAACTAAAAAGACTAGTCGCTCTTGGTTCTTGGGCATTTATTAAGTGCCGGGCAGGTGGTCAAGGACCTGACACGGTCTCATGGAGTATTAAAAACAGAATTATAAGTGAGGACTGTGGTGTTAGACAGAAGAAAATGCACACAAGCTGGTTGAATAACTTAACCAAGGTCACCCAGCAGGCAATTGCAGGCCCGAGGATGAGAAGCCAGGAGGCAGGTCGGGGAAGAGCACGGGGGGTGGGGGGGTGGGGGGGGGTGGGAGGGTGGGGGGGGGTCTCTCGGAGAGGAGCCGACAGGGACCCCCAGCTTCTTCGTTGGAAACGAGGGGCTGTCCCATCCTAGGTAAATGGGAACAAATGAAGAAGTGCTTTCATTGTGCCAACTTTCACTTTCTGCCCCAGAAAGTAGAAACTCCAATTAGCGGTGAGGCTGGGCTGGGGAGCTCATCAGTAGGGACGGACATCATCCCTATGAACTGGCCAGTTTGTTAGAAGGGGCCACTGTCTGTACGTCCAGGAGACTGCTCTTGGGTTTCACAGGCTGCCGCAGCCCCGAGCTTCCCTGCACACCAGGAAGGGACACTCCAGCAGCGGGGACATTTCCACTGTCCCTCTGGCAGAGGACCCAGAGAGAGATCCGAGTTCTGAGGAATCCCCCTCTTCGTGGGCTGGGAGAGAGGGGCACCTAACACAATCAGACTGGAATCGCAGTGGGTGCACTTTCCCCCTAAAAATAAAAAGGACTGAACGCAAGGCACGAAGGCAACAGGATTGCCTAAAAGTGGCTCAGGCTTTCTGTGGCCCCGGGATGGAAAATTCTAGTAGAAGCAAAAACACTGACAAGGGCTGAGGCACAAAAGGGTTCCCTTCTGCCTTCTTCAAACGCTCAGGGTCACTGCCTGGCTCGGGCCCTGGGAGCAGTCTCTGTGCCGTGCAGGGAGGTGTGAAGCCGGCACACACACACACACACACACACACACACACACACACCCCCGGTACTCTGACCTCAAATGCCAAGGGTGCTTCTGCCTGCCTGCCACAGATCCTACTGACCCTGGCGCTCTGCTCTGCTCCAACCAAATATTTGATATCTGTGGTCTTGGCAGCTTGACAGAAGCTTCTTATAAAGCAGAAGAAACACATTTACAGACACACCGAGAACGGACACGTTCATTTCTGGGTCGGTGCGTGGCTGTGGGGCTCTGGACAATGGGGCCCCCGGCAGTAGACAGGTCCTGGTCTCCGTGGAGAGACACACACACAGAGGGACCCACACAAAGCCCAAGGGACAAGAGAAAAGGAATAGCAGGCCTGAGGTCTCACCTGCTCTGCAGGTCACACACACAGCCTAGAATGGAGACCAAACGGGGTGGCTATTTTCATAGGGGGCTCAGATTGTCTCACTACGGCAGGGACATTTAAAGGGGTGTCACTAGGAAGAGGAAGAAGGCTTCGGGAGAGCCCCCATGCCGCCGCACAACAGCACCAGCGAGGTTCCAGGATGGAGCGTTGCGTGCCGTTAGCTGAGCCGGAGACTGTGGCTCTTGCACAGGTCTCTCCTTTAGTCCTCACGTCAATCTAAGTCCCGGGGCTGAGCTCAGAGGGGACACCCAGCCAGGGGCTGAGCTCAGAGGTGACACCCAGCCAGGGGCTAAGCGGAGTCTATACGCCCCCCCCCCCGCCCCCTAGCAGCCTGCGGGTCAGGAGCGGGACATTAGCGGGAGCTTCTGCAATAGCAGCTGCTGGACTCCTCGGTTGCCCCTAGACACAGTTCTGCCTCAAAGTGCTGCGGTCCTGTTAGTGCTCCAGCTGGGAATTCGGGGGCTGCTACTTTTGTCCTCAGCTGTTTCAGCCTCCCCCTCTCCTGCCACTCGCTCTCAACTCCCCAGGGCTCTCCGCCCTCTGCGCTAGGTCCTGTCCCCCATCCGGCTCTGGACTCCAAAGTGCCTAACACATGGGAGACCTCTAGCACCCCTCTGGGCAATGAAGGACAATGATACACACCTCCCTCTCCGCGGTCCCTTGCGCCCCTCACTGCGCACCCCTCCCCCAGCTTCCTTCTTCAGAGGCTCCTCTCTGCACCAGGCAGAGGATGAGTGTTGGGGAGAAAGCATGGCAGAGACTCGTGCACCATCAGTCGGTCCACACACACACCCTCTCCCTCTGTCCCAAAGCCAGGGCTGCCAGAGGAATGCATCCCCTCCCTGTGGTCTAAGGCAAGGGAGAGTAAATCCCCAACTGGGGATGACCCTCTCTAGACCCGCCCCTCGCCCCTGCTGGGGGTGTGGCTTGGACCAGGGATCAGGAGCTGCCGAGAGGAGGTAGGTAAAGCCTTCACTGTAGACGACCAAGAGCAGGGAGGGAGGGAGGGAAGGGCGGAAGTGGGAGCTTCCTATTGGTGGAAGCCATGCAGAGTGGGCCCGGGCTTCCCCATCAACGTGCCCTTCGGTACACAAAGTCTTGTGGGCTGAACCCACTTAGGAAGGAAGCGCAGAGAAAGCTGCCTCGGGCGGTCATGACACCACCGGTGTTGCCATGCCCCTATGTGTCCACCATCTGTCATTTCTTAGACTCTTCATAAGCCACTTTATTCATATGATATTGTTTTAATAATCCGCACAACCATGGGATGTCCGCATTGTGCCCATTTGACAGAAAAGACTATCAAGACTGAGTGCCTGAGGTTATTTAGCAAATAACATGGCGACTCTACTACTCAGCAGCCTTCCTGCCCACACCCACACCTTCCTCTACCCTGTTGTGTGAAGAACTCAACGACAGAACGAAGAACAGAATCCCTTCAATCACAGAATTGATTGGATCAGTGCTTCTCAATCACCCCTGGTCAACGGTGAAAAGCAGATTCCAGTTTGATAGGTCAAGAGTGGAATATGAGGTTGGACAAGCTTGCAGATAATGCCAGCGCCGCTGTACCCCGGACCACACGTTGAATAGTTGTAAAGCCAGTGGCCAAGGCCACCATCACAGCCGCCTGCCAGTGCAGGTTTGCATTAGATTCGGACAGTCGGTAATGAAACAACGGAGCCAAGAACTGGTGAGCCATCAGCTTTAATTCTAGCTTGCACCCGGTGGGCAAGTAAAAATACACACTGGGCTCCAAAACCCACACATTCAGTGCTCACAAAGCTACTGACTTATCCGAGTTTCCTAGCATCAAAGGCTTCTAGCTCAGCAGTCTTATTCACCTCTCTTTCCCATCTCCTTCTCTGACACAAACTCTGTACAAACTGGCTTCTTCCTCAACACTCTGCCATCTTGGCTGCTTCTCCTCTCCTCCACGTGGCCTTAATCTGCTCTCCGTTCTAATGCTAACCTCAGGAACCGAGAGAGAGAAAGCTCCCGGCCTGTCCCACTTTATAGGGTAGAAATTCAAACCCTTAATCCAATCTACAAATAGGAAAGTCTTTGATACAAAGTCACTTATCTGAGGCATAATGGGAGGATTCCCCATGAGAGTGCACCACCCCACATCATCCAATCAGTCAAAGGTGTGAGGAAAAGCTTACTCTTGAAACCAAGCCCCAGGCTACAACGACCTGGCCTGCTTACAACCTGTCCCCCACACCCAATAATATAATTATGCCCATCCCAAGCATAAGGGCAACTAAGATCACCTGGGTGATGGGCTTCCATGTGGGCAGCGCCATCTTTAACAAAGTGAGCATAATATATTTTATCTGCCCAACAGTGGTAATGAGATCATCTCATGTAGACTTCATTTCTAACCTAGGCAGGTGAGGAGAACTCTCTCATAACCAGATCAATAACATGGCTAAGGTAAGGGGATCCGTTCCTTATATAACGGGCCTGATTTTCAGAGAGAGGGTGCTGCCTGACCTGGGGAAAGATGGCCCATGGGAACGGATCCAGTGTGGAAAGCCAGGTCTCCTCTGTCGCTGAGATGTCAGGGCCTCTCTCCCCCATTCTCACCCCCGAGAAGGGTCAAGGCCTTTCCCCTTCAGACGTTGCCCTGGCCGGTCCCTGGGTCAATACAGAGCAAAGTGTGCACAGGTGGAAGTGGTCCCCACCTCCTGCCGAGGGCTCCCAGAATCAGATAACACGCGGGCTTGGGCTTGACCACGGCCTCTGGAGGTGTGTCTCTGCCCCAAAGCCCAGCCGCCTGCACGCTCTCCTAGGCGCCCATGGCTGCATTTCTAACGTGACTCTCTGTCTTCTTGGCTCTTGCACTCCACTCTCTGCTCCTACGACACAGGCCTGCCCTTCCCACCAGGCGTGCTGCTGTGGCTCCCACCTTGCTCAGGGCACGGGTTCCCAGCAGCAGGCTCGGCTGTTTTATCCAACCCCCAGCCCCACGGGGTCCTCCTGCCTCCAAGACATGGCTACTGGGCCCACCCATCCCCTGAGCAGCCCCATAATTAGCCAAGTGTCCTAAACGCATAGTCCACCAACCTCGGCTTCTCCCTTCTCCCCAGCATATCTGTCATTCGTGATATAGCAATCTTTGCGGTTGATGCCACACCCCAAGGTGTATATAATAAAAAGAAATCTCTTTGTCCCATCATGGTAATTCTAAGAAAAAGGAATGTTGGAAAACCTTCATACATTTTATTCCTTTAATGGACGGAAAGAACTGGAAATCATCTTTAAGTATGAAAGTAGTAATGTGTGATACATGTAAAGGAAGTGACATTTTACTTAGATTGAGTTGCGTGATAAGTCTGTGTATACACAGTGATTAAGTGTGTTGTTTTATGATAAGATAAGGTTATCTAGAGTCAACACCTCTGGGCATGACTGACTACATTCCTTTGCTAAAATACAAATCCTGTTGGACCAGAAAAAGGACGAGGAGAACAAGATCAGTGTTTAACTCTATAGACACCGGGTCTCATACCCTATCTCCTGTTTGACTAATTTATAACGAGCAGCAAATACAGTAATAGGGTGAACAAACACTCAACGGCAAAACCGTGAATCAGAGCATTCGTTAGCTCAGGCAAGTCTCATTCATGTTCAGAGTCATTCAGTTCAAGGGCTGTGTGAACACGATCTGAGAGGCACGGTTCGGCCTCATGGAGGAGGGAGCCTGGGAACAGGATTGAGGGCTCAGGCCTGCGAACCACAGGAACCAAGGTTCAAGTCCTAACCCTACCTCTAGTCACCTGCATCCCTCTAGCCAAATAATGTTGCTTCCCCTCACCCCGGTTCCCTTACCCTCCCACCTCTACCAAGCACGTGGCCACTGTTGGGCAGATAAAATATATTATGCTCACTTTGTTAAAGGTGGCGCTGCCCACATGGAAGTTCGTTGATATTAATGTGTGTTCTGGAACAGGCTGTGGGCAGGCCGGGTCGTTATAGCCTAAGGCTTGGTGTTAGGAATAAGCTTTTCCCCACACCCTTGACTGATTGGATGATGTAGCGTGGTGCACTCTCCTGAGGAATCCCATTATACAGAGACTTTCTTGTTTGTATAATTGGATTAAGGGTTTTGATTCTACGATATAAAGTGGGAGAGACCAGTAGCTAGCTCTCACTTGGTTCCTGAGGTAGCAGAGAGGAGAGCAGAATAAGGCCACATGAAGGCCAGGAGACGCAGTCAAGATGGCAGAGTGCTGAGGAAGAAGCCAGTTTGTTAAGAGTTTGTGCTGGAGGAGATGGGAAACAGAGGTGAATAAGACTGGTGAGCTAGAAACCTTTGATTCTAGGGAACTCGGATAAGTCAGTAGCTTTGTGAGCACTGAATGAGTGGGTTTTGGAGCCCAGCGTGTGTTTTTGCTTGCCCGCCGGGTGCAAGCTAGAATTAAAGCTGATGGCTCACCAGTTCTTGGCTCCATTGTTTTATTACCAACTGTTCGAATCTAATGTGAACCTGCATGGGTCAGGCTGCTGTGATGGTGACCGCGACTACTGGCTTTACAGCCACGCTCAGCGGTTGTGGTAAGGGAGAAAGGAGACTCTACGTTGCAAAACTGGCATATCCTGGGACCTGGCCAAGTCCCACCTAAACTGTCTCCTGTGGGCAAACCAAATGCTCTGTAAAGCCAGTAGTCAAGGCCGCCATCACAGCAGCCTGACCCATGCAGGTTCACATTGGATTCGGACAGATGGCAATGAAACACCGGAGCCAAGAACTGGTGAGCCATCAGCTTTAATCCTAGCTTGCACCCGGCAGGCAAGCAAAAACACACGCTGGGCTCCAAAACCCACTCATTCAGTGCTCACAAAGCTACTGACTTATCCGAGTTCCCTAGAATCAAAGGTTTCTAGTTCACCAGACTTATTCACCTCTGTTTCCCATCTCCTCCTGCACAAACTCTTAACAAACTGGCTTCTTCCTCAGCACGCTGCCATCTTGGCTACTTCTCCTCCACATGGCCTTAATCTGTTCTCCTCTCTAATACTAACCTCAGGAACTCAGGAGCCAAGAGCGAGAGAGATCAAGCTCCCACACTGCCCCAGTTTATAGCCTAGAAAATCCAAACCTTTAATCCAATTATACATACAAGAAAGTCTCTGATACAAAGCCACCCATCTGAGGCATAATGGGATTCCTCCCTATATCACCACCCTACATCATCCAATCAGTCAAGGGTGTGGAGAAGAGCTTACTCTTAAACTAAGCCTTGGGCTATAACGACCCGGCCTGCCCACAGCCTGTTCCAGAACACACATTAATATCAACGAACTTCTATGTGGGCAGCACTATCTTTAACAAAGTAAGCATAATATATTTTATCTGCCCAACAATCCACCCTTATGCTCACTTTACTACCCACAATCTACACCACTGGCATCCCTGTACAAGGAAATTAGGCACATTACACAAATTACAACATGACAAATCATACAATTTCAACAATTACAAAGGTACACACATTTCACCAGTCTTTAAGCACTTTGCCAAAAGTGCAAAATGTCCTAGGCCTTTTCTCTAGCCATGGGAAAAGCTTCCCGGGGCAGGAGGGCCTCCATCAAAGCCATCCCCACCCCCATCAGGGTATTTCACATTGTCCAAAATCCGTAAGTCCATTCAACAAAGGAGCTTGTGCCCATCCAGACATAGTCGAGGAAATCAGTCCACACACATGGGGTGATAGCCTTCCCCCTCATCTCTGCCATCCTGGCAGCTCGTACACTGTCCCAAAAAGGAGCACATGGCTATGGCAGTCAGAATTTCCATCTCTGCTCTGGGGAGCATGATGGCATCCACCCTTATGTCCCAAAATCGCAGACCTACCAGCAGCGTAGCCACTCCTTGCTGCTGGGCTCTCATCTTCTGGAGACTGCGGATTGCAACTCCAGCCTGATTCTCCTCATCCTCCAAAGAGGAACTGAAAACATCAGCTCCTGCTGCTGGGCTCGAGCCCCCTGCTGCCACTGCTTTCTGCTCCATGGGCCTTACAGCCCCTGCCTCAGCCTCAGCCTCAGCCCCAGCCTTGGCTTCAGCCCCGGCCTCAGCCCCGGTCCTGGCCTCAGCTCCTGCTCCAGCCTCATGCCACTGCTGGCTCTCCAAAACATCCAGGGCAATCTCCAACTCACGAACCTGTGATTCCTTCTCCAGCGTCTGCTCCATTTCCAGGTGAATCTCGCAAACCTGGTCAGACTCCTCCTCCAGCGCTTCCTTCAGCTCCAGGGTCAGCATCTGGTTCTCCCACGTTTCCTCCAGCTCCTTCCGCTGCTCGGTTTGCAGGTCCTGGGCAGCCTCTTCCATAGAGCTCTCGGTTTCCTCACACATGGCTGTAAAAGTCAGCCAGCCTACAGTCCCCCAAAAAACAGCTATGGGAAACCATAACAGCAGCCAGTCCTCTACTCCACCACTCAAAGGTGGTGGTGGCTCCGTGCCGATCTGTATCGAATCCTGCCACGGACTACGCCAAATGTAATGCCAGTAGTCGCGGCCAAGGCCACCACAGCAGCCTGACCCATGCAGGTTCACATTGGATTCGGACAGATGGCAATGAAACACCGGAGCCAAGAACTGGTGAGCCATCAGCTTTAATTCTAGCTTGCACCCGGCGGGCAAGCAAAAACACACACTGGGCTCCAAAACCCACACATTCAGTGCTCACAAAGCTACTGACTTATCCGAGTTTCCTAGAATCAAAGGTTTCTAGTTCACCAGACTTATTCACCTCTGTTTCCCATCTCCTCCTGCACAAACTCTTAACAAACTGGCTTCTTCCTCAGCATTCAGCCATCTTGGCTACTTCTCCTCCACATGGCCTTAATCTGTTCTCCTCTCTAATACTAACCTCAGGAACTCAGGAGCCAAGAGCGAGAGAGATCAAGCTCCCAGACTACCCCAGTTTATAGCCTAGAAAATCCAAACCTTTAATCCAATTATACATACAAGAAAGTCTCTGATACAAAGCCACCCATCTGAGGCATAATGGGATTCCTCCCTACATCACCACCCCACATCATCCAATCAGTCAAGGGTGTGGAGAAGAGCTTACTCTTAAACTAAGCCTTAGGCTATAACGACCCAGCCTGCCCACAGCCTGTTCCAGAACACACATTAATATCAACGAACTTCTATGTGGGCAGCACCATCTTTAACAAAGTGAGCATAATATATTTTATCTGCCCAACATGCTCTTTTTTTGTAACTTATTTTTTCAGGTGGTCATCAAACCAGGGAAGCCGGGGGTGGGGGGGGGGGTACCAGACAAGCGGGGAGGTGGCAGTGACGTGGATGGCTGGATGGCTCTGGCGGAGCTGCGGCAGAGCCCAGGGCTGGACTGCCATGCAGCCAACATGAAATCTGTGATCGTTACTATTTTCACCATGGAAAAGCCACAGCTTTCCTTAGGCTGACAGCGTGCACGTAGGAAGGCTTCTGCAGCAGCCTCAAAAGCACAGAGAAGAGCGTCAGGAAGAGTGAGAACCAGGGAGCGGACATGAAACAACTCGGTTGGCACGTGTGCTGACACGCCTCAGGTCTGCACAGAAACGGACTGTATTCACCGCTAAGCCAAAGTCCCCATCCTCTGCGTGCTGGCCGTCTGGGGCTGGCCTCTGTCCTGCACCGCCCTCTCTTTAAGCACATCCAGACGTCATCTTTGTACAACGTCTTCCATGGAGTCTCTTGGACCTGAGCACGTGCATTTTTTTTTTTTTTTATGTATCAAAGTAAGATTATGTCTCCGAGGCTCTGAATTGAGGACAAAAATCCCCCCGTGCACTGGCCCTGAAACCTGTAATCACAGCAAGACAAACACTACGGCTCAGGTGGTTCTTATCATACACACAGCAGATATTGTTACGAGCACATACGATAACTTGGGAAACCCTCGCTATCACGACCTGCGATCCTATGATGATCATCCTTGTTTTGCAGAGATGAAAACAAGGCAGAGATAGTTTAAGGAACTTGCTCAAGGTCACACAGCCAGGAATTGCACCCAGGCAGCCTGGTCTCAGGCTCTGTGCTCCTGGGTGGGGGGGGGGGGGTGTGAGAGGGTTCCCTGGAAGCACTTGCGGGGGTGGCTTATGGGCATGTTCGAATCAGACTTGGCCTGCCTCAGCCCGACACCCTCCAACCATAGGGACTTGTACCTCCAGATCGTTATCTAACCATTATTAGTGCAGTCGTTCCAGGCCTTGGAAATTCTGCAATAGTGTAGCATTACTACTCAGGCAACGCTCTGACTACTCTCAAAGTCAAGTGTCAGTGGCTCCCCAATGCCTTCGGTGCTTTGAAGTGGCCCTGGCCTCTCATGGCCTCTCTCATCCCTCTCCACTCCCCCACCCCACTGTGAGATTGGGCGGTACCTTCGTTCTCACATCAAGCTCCCTCCTGGCTGCACCTCCTCCCTGAAATGCTCTGCCCCCGGGGGTTCCCAGGGCTGCCTTATCTCTGCCCCCAGGTCTGAGAAGAGCATCCCCTAAACGTCCCCTCCCCACCCCCAAAGCCTTCGGCTCCTCCCCATCTCCTTCACTGCATCGCCTGCCTCGGCTCCAAAGCTAGCACTACCAGCTGGACTCGCACTCTGATCGTAGGGTTCACAGGGGTCCGTCTGGATAAACCTTGCGTTTTCGGCTCCTTTATTCATTGTTCTTTGGGCCCCGGATCACCAGGGGTCAGCCTCTCACACTGGGCTGTCCCAGGTCCCCAGCCGCCTGGCCCCTCTCTCTCCTTCCCACCATAATCCATAACCCTCAGCTGTTACTTCTCCATGCCTCTTGGGGCTCTTCATTAGGACCCTTCTGTATTACTAGTTTCAGGAGTGTCATTTGGGTTGGGTTGACCAGATGTCTAGGTAGAGGGCGGGCTGGGTCTGTGGTGTGATGTCTGGGACCTAGGGGAGGGCATTCTATCCTTGTATAAGCCCCCACCCCCAGAAATCCCTCTCCTCCTATCAGACGGTGCTTTAAGTTCACCCTGCAATAAACAGACTTCCTTTCCGGAGTGGAAGCTTACTGAACTCAGATCTGTTGATGGAGGGGGACCCTGTGACTTCAATGGCACAAAGTGTCAGTGACACCAAGCTGATGACTTCCTGAGAGACTGTTATGGAGGAAAGGCCGTACATGTGATCGGAGGAGATGGAGGATGCCCCGAGGAGAGAACAGGAGACTGTAGGTGCCGGATCCAGATGTTGGCGTAGAATGTGAACTGCCCCCTTTCAGGAGGGAAGCATGGTACCCCCTGCCTGTCCTCATGGGAGGTGAGACCCTAGTGTGCTCTGGGGACAGCCAGCCACGTGGGAAAGTCAGGAGGCCCAGCTGCTTCATGTATGAAGTTGGACACATTACTTAATGTCCCACACTCTGATTTTCTCTCGTGGGAAATAAACCAGAATAATAATATCTGTCTCACAGTGTTTTGCTGGGGGAGGGGGAGGATGTGCACAATTGGGCTCAGGAGCAAACCCAACACAGTGTGGATGTTCAATAAATCTTGTCTACAACCCCCCACCCCGTCCTTCCTGGAGTGCCCCTCATTACACAAGTCCTGTGCCCAGAGCTATCACTCACTGAGTGTGTGAGTGGAAGAAAGGAAGGGAAGATACCGTCCCCTCCTCATGCATTCTATTCTCAGGGCTTCTGGACCTGCACTGTGGGAGGTCGGCAGAACAGCCCGTCAGGACACAAGATGCCCAGAAAGAACCTGCACTCGCCAGATGAGTGATTTCAGAACGAGCAGGAGACGGGTGTTGCTGCACACAAATGAGGCAATGTCTGCTATTTGAGTTAAAATGGACAAGAAACACATAATTCACACTATAAATAAAACCAGAGTTGTTTCCTCCTCATCAACCTTCATATTGTGAAAGACAGCCCACGAAGCACATGGAAGGTCTTCGCTGACCAGCTGTGACAAAGAAATCTCTCTCACAAGCCACTTTTGTTTCCAGAACTGAAATCAGGCATCAGATTAGAAACTTGGCTAGGCGTGACCCTTGGGGAGTCACAGTGATCCAGAACTAGGGTACAGACCCGGAGGCACCGTCCTGCTGGTCAGATTTTCCTAATCACCAGGGTGGGGCTTTCTGTTCCTCCTTGGTTCCCAGCTGAAACGTTGCACAACCCAGTTGTGTACCCTGAAAGAGCCCTAGTGGGCAGGCAGCCTCGAGAATGGGTGGGACCCAACATTTCTACAAAACCATGGGCAGTGTCAAGGTCACCAGACCAAGCTTTCTTTTTCCAAAAGCCATGAAGCTTGGGTAAACAATATTAAAAAAATCAAGTGGAAAAACTTATTTTTGTCCCACACCTACCCTTTCTTTACAAACTTTTGAAGAAGAAAATAAAATACTAATTTGGTCTAGATCATTATCATACTCCTCAGTATTGCAGGAACTAAAAAACCACAGTGATATGGCTGTATGTAGCTAGACTCAGCCCTGATAACTGAGAAGGAAACAGCTCGACAGAGAAGGCAGATTGGGCCTGAGGGTTTGGGAGGCTGACAGAGAAGGCAGATCGGGCCTGAGGGTTTGGGAGGCTGACAGAGAAGGCAGATCGGGCCTGAGGGCTTAAGAGGCTGACAAGAACCCAGGCACATGGTACAGATGAGCCAAGGCTTGCTTCTGCCCTTCCACTTTTTGTTGTTGGTTACTTAATTTCCCTCCCTTTACATTTGCTCTTGGGTTTACCCATCTCTTTCAACCTCTGTCTCAGCTACTCAACCCACTTTTCTTAAACTAATGCTTCTGTGTTAATACTCATTTATTTGGACTTCAACTTATTTCTGGTTAGAAGATGCTGTACTTGCAATTCATCTCTCTCATTCCTATATATGTATATCCATCCATCTACCCATTCATCCCTCACCCATCCATCCATCCATCCCTCACCCATCCATCCATCCATCCCTCACCCATCCATGCATCCATCCACCCACCCATCCATCCATCCATCCATCCACCCCTCACCCATCCATCCATCCACCCCTCACCCATCCATGCATCCATCCATCCACCCATCCATCCATCCACCCCTCACCCATCCATCCATCCATCCCTCACCCATCCATGCATCCATCCACCCACCCATCCACCCATCCACCCCTCACCCATCCATCCATCCACCCCTCACCCATCCATCTATCCATCCCTCACCCATCCACCCATGCATCCCTCACCCATCCATCCATCCATCCATCCATCCAATAAGCCCTTAGTGTCTGCTACACTTCTGGTACCTGCGAGGCACTGTGGTAGGTACTTAAGACACAGGGAAGAATAAGACCTACTTCATGACCTGAAGAAGCTCTCTGTCTAGTGGAGGAAGCCGACCTGGATCAGCTAACTATGCTTTATCTGAGCAAGTCAATCACCCATGCACTTATTCATGCACTCAACAAATACATATGGAGTTTCTACTGTGTGCCAGGAATGAGGCAATATCCGGGCGACTCACTGGTGAAGCTTAGACTCTGCATGTGGGGAGCTCATGGGAGGACGGGGCTCTAGACTCCAAGAGAAGAGATCGTGGGAAAATTATAGGATGTGAAAGAAGATACTTTTTTTTTTCTTCTTTGCCCACCTTCCTGTAAGCACTAACTGTCGATTTCTGGAGAAGATCTTGGTTACCCATGGCAACGTCTGAAGCAAACAATAAAGAGCGGAGGAAGGCACGAGCTCACACCCTCACATGAAACCATCCGCAAGGCCCTCTGGGCTCGGATCCGGAGCGGAGCTGGAACGCGCTCTCAGTTAATTAGCCGTGCTCTCGCGCTGCATTGTTAGAGTGGGTGTGTTGATTTTGGAAAAGATCTTTCATCTTTTTCATTCTGCCCTAAAATATTCAAAATGTGTTATTTGCATAAACGGAGTTACTTATCATTTTAAAAGAAATGTTTGGATTTTTAAAAGTTTAATAAAAACGGTTTCTCTTATCCTCTCTTTCTCTAATAATCAAGTCCAGACTTCTTAACAAGGCTTGCAATACCTTACGTGATCCGAGCTCCATCAACTCTCCAACCGGGTCCTATGACCTCTCCTGAGAGACCTTACGTGATCCGAGCTCCATCACCTCTCCAGCTGGGTCCTATCACCTCTCCTGCGAGACCTTAGGCGATCCGAGCTCCATCACCTCTCCAGCTGGGTCCTATCTCCTCTCCTTCTCTGCCTCCATTTCACCGAAAAGCTTTCACTTTCCCTGCTGGTCTTCACTCTCTGGTTGCCCTGGGTGTCTGCGCAAGCTATCCTTCCTTTCTGCTGGAGACGTCCTGTCTTCCCCTTTCTCCCTCCTTCCCAAGTGCCCTCCATCACTGACTAACTTTATATTACTTCTTCTTCAGGTTTTAGATAAAATTTTGCTTCTTTCAGAAATCTCTCTTGAACATAGACCCACAGGGAATGATGCTCCTGCTATAATTTCCATACCCTCCGATGATCCCCAGTCAGCACTCTAACAATATGCTGTTATAACAATTTCTTTAAATACTACTGTCCCCCACGAGGCCATTACAGCAGTCCTGTGCCTATGAGATTCATAAATTTATTTCTAGGGCAAACTACAGTAACTGCTACATACATAAATATTAGTTGAATAAATGACTACATGAGGATCACCAGTGAGTATAAGTTATACTGAGAATAAGTGCATTAGTCAGCCATTGCTGCATAACAAGCTACCTCAGAACTCAGTGGCATAACATGGTTCATTCACATACTCACAGCTCCGTAGTTGCTGTGGTGACCCTGCTTCAGCCTTCAGCTCATGCATGTCCTTCATGGCACTCAAGCTATTGAGGGGAGCTCAGCCTCATCTCATGCTGATGGCATCATGACCATACACTTCCTCCCCCAGGGCCTTCTCTGGTGTTGTGGGAGCCTTTTAAGCCTGAGTTCAAGCACAGCCCCCAAGTGTGGGGGTCACACCCCATGGAAAACTACAACCCACATAAAGCAGGATCTTGCAGATCAATGCTCCAGCCTCCTCGTCCTGCAGTGACAAGTCTGGGGACTTGATAATTTACCAGGAGAACTGGGTCCCACTGAGCATAATGCTAAAACATGAAAACACACCCTCACGTTGGCTTTTCCTTTTCCTCTTTCTCACTCTCCCTCCTTCCTCACTGCTTCCTCCTGGAAGAACCTTCCAAAGGAACTCCCTGAACTCAAGTTCTCATCTCAGGTTCTGCCTTCAAACTAAGACAGCTGACGTGAGGGCATGGTCTCTCATGCAGCTCTCAGCTCTGTAGTCTCAGTACTGGGTCCATCCCAGGAGGGCTGTCCCTGAGAGCTCCTGAAGAATGGTGTGAGTCACTCTGGTCCATGCCCATCTTGAGCTGACTCTGTGACCCCAGTGTTGGAGCATGCCAGTTAGCCAAGGCTGAGTCACATGCTTACCCAGGGCTGGCGGTGTGGGCAGCCCCACCAAGGGCACACACGATGTGGACAGACAGGTGCCTTTCCATGGAAAATTAGAGTTCAGTCACTCAAAGGAGGGAGAACTAATGCTAGGGAGCTCAAACAACAGACACGCATTAAAAAAGTCACCAAGAAGTCCCCTCGTCCATGGGAGCACAGGTGACTCTGACAACAGGAATAGGCAAGGGGACCACGACATCTTTCCCAGGGGAGTGATCTCGCTGCCTAGTAGGGGCGGAAATGCCCTGGAAAATTACTTTACCCAAACTGCTCAAGTATTAGAAAGAAGTTCAGAGAGATAAAGCCCTTTGCTTGAGGTCATCCGGCCCACAGTTGGTAGATCTGTCTCAGGAAGCCTGCCAGGGACGAGCTGATCACACTGCAAAGTCAAGGCGGCTCAGATTACCCACCCCTCCCTGACAGTGCCCAGTTAGAAGGACCACAGAATTGTGTTTCAAAAACACTGCTGTTATTTTTAATATAAATGACAGACTTGGCTCGGAGACAGGTCCCTTTCTGGATTTACCAATTCTGCCCGTTAAATCGAATCTCTGTCTACAAGGAGAAATGTTCACGTGGGGTTTGCTTGGCTCACAAGGCTGCTCCTTTTCCCACGCAGAGCACCTGGGGCAGTCCCCACCTCAGCTCTCTGCCTCCTTTCGGGTGGTTTAGGGAATAACAGAGGAAGGAAGGCTGAAAGGAGGCGGGAACGGATCTGGCCAGAAGCTTTCCCAGAAGAGGGTTACACCTTGCTTCTGAAGGACAAGTCAGATGTGGGTTGGATGAAAAAGAAGGAAGGAAGGAAAGAAAGGAGGGACGGAGGGAGGGAGAGAGGGAGAGGGGGAAAGGGGGAAAGTGGGGAAGGGAGGAAGGGATGAAGGGGAAAGGAAGGGGGGAAAGGAGGAAGGGAGGAATGGGGAAGGAAGGGAGGAGGGAAGGAAGGAAGGAAGGAAGGAAGGAAGGAAGGGAGGGAGGGAGGGAGGGAGGGAGGGAGGGAGGGAGGGAGAGAGGGAGGGAGGGAGGGGGGAAGGAAGGAGGGAAGGAAGGAAGGAAGGAAGGAAGGAAGGAAGGAAGGAAGGAAGGAAAGAAGGAAGGGAGGGAGGGAGGGAGGGAGAGAGGGAGGGGGGAAGGAAGGAAGGGGGAAGGAAAGAAGGTGGGAAGGGGGTGGAGCTAAGAATATGTGTGTAGAGGGGCATCTGCTTCTGCAGTAAGGACAAAGGAATGGAGCAGAATGAATAAATAAAGACCTGATTAGGGTAAAAAATATATAAATATGACTATCCTTGAAGCAGATAGTGTTGCCTGCAGAATGAGGCTATGGGGGAGCGAGAAGCAGGGGAAGGAAAGGAGAAGCTACATTTAAGACACAGGAACTTGAGCTCATGATTAGAATGCTGAAGGCCACAGACAGAACGTGAAGCATTGCAGGAGGACATCAAGTGCTGGGAAAGGACAGGGAAGGAAGGGGGGCACAGAGTAGATCAAGGGACACAGTCTCGAACAGAGTCCTTAGAGGAGCTCAGGCCACCAGCAGGCACAGGAGAGCAGAAACGGTAGGATGGGGAGGCCGTGTCTGAGGAGTGGCGGGCAGGGTGGGGAGGGGAGCATCCATCCCGCCCTGAGCCTTTAGTGCTCTGGGGGCTGGCACCCTGTACCCCCGCTCACTGTTCTGGGATCTGGAAAACAAACTCCATCCTTCAGCAGTTGTCCCCCATTGGCAAGAATTGTGCACCCCTCTGGGCACTGGGGTTTGGGAACTACGGGGCAAATAAGACAGAGCAGGAAAGCTCTCTGGTTGAGAGGCGTGCAGGAAGGGCCTGGGAGAGACTTCCTAAAGGGAAAACAGGAGGAGGCTGGGGGATCTGAAGGACCCGAAAATCAAGAATGCAGTGAGGACACCAGAGCTGGACAACGGAATTCCCAAAGTACTAGCGGCCTGAAAACTCAAGGAATCTGTGAGTGACTTCAAGCTGTGTGATAGTGCTGTGCCGTGCTGGTGTGTGTGGTGCAGGGTGCAAGGCTGCAGGGGCACAGAAGCCCCGGTCAGGAGGGCCCCTGATGCCACCCAAGGGGGCAGGGATTGTATTCTGCAGACCAGCGGTCACAAACTCAAATCCATGGACCCCGAGTTGGGCGGATCATGAAACTGAGAGAAGCAGAAGGGGAACGATGGGGGTGGACAAGAGTGCCCAGTCCTAGCAGGGCACCAGCTACAGCAGACGGCCGCCATCCAAGTGTCCGAACCTATCAGAATCTCTCATTTTCCAAAGAAAGCTAGAATTCAAGATTTTCATGTGAACTCCCTTAATGTTAAAATGTGGGGCACTTGATCAGCCAGGCTGTGCTGTGCTGTGACACAGATGATTTGTTCTGCTCACGCAGCCCACTGTGGGTGGAATATCTCTCTGCCTGCTGTGCCCACGTCAGCGCAGTCCCCCCATGCTCAAGGTCACAGAAGCTGGAGAGGAGGAAGCGCACTGCCTTTAACCGCCTTGGCAGCTGACGCTACCGTCTGGAATGAGTCACTTGCCCTCAATCTAACTTACAGCGGATCGGAAGTCCCACAGCACACACAGGTATTTGATGAGGGCCGAACTACGTCTGCCACAGCAACTAATGCACATTTTTACCCTTAAAGACCGCAAGATCCTATTTATTATAAGGGCTCATTTTGGCAGACGGGTGACAGTTTAAGAAGATCTCTGCCATAGTCACGGATCGAAGAGTCTTAAAAATATCACATTTTCATTTCATACAAAATTCCAGGAGCTGTCTGGAGAGTTGACTAGAGGAGGTAATAGTAGAGGAAGACTCGTTTTTATTCATTTTTTCCCCAAAAAATCGCACTGCGGGAGCAATGTTCAAACCCTGACACAGGACAGAAGCAGCAGGAATAGAAGAGGAAGGACGTTCATAGGTGGTATGAGCTCTGTCACCTTACCAAGGGCCAGGAGGAAGCCCACGGTGTTTCTGTTGCGAAGTTAACAAGCAGCTGTCCGGAAGCTCTCTGCGCCCCGCACACTGATTACGGTGGCAGAACGGCAGAAAGGAAAGCTAATGGAATTAGAAAGTCTTTGACTTGGAGAATTAGGCTTTGGGGAGCTTATCTAATGCAAACACTCTATGCCGTCCGATTTTGTTCCTAACTGATTTTAAACGTGAGCCCCCTCGAGGCTATGACTTCCTTCCCAACTTATAAGACCTGTCAATGGGTAAACATCAAACAGATAAGGTATTCATTTTTCAACCTTGATTTAGACTCTTTTCCTATTACCTTCTGGGAGATCCTCAGCTTAAGAAAGAAGCGTGTTTTATCTTTCTCACCTCTAAACGTGTCCTGGTGCTAGAACAGTGAGCATTCTCATCAGCATGGCTCCCAACCATCTGCTAGGGGATCGTCCGGGAGGGCTCATCACAGCCTCTAATGCTCAGAAGTAGTTAATCCACTTGAGCCTAAAGCAGAAAGGAAATAGAGAAGGAAAGACTGTTGGGACGGAGCGAGTGTGTGCGCGCGTGTGCGTGGGGGCGGGAGACTGGTTAAATGGAGCAGGGCTTTCTCGCCCTCAAGCCTCAGAAAGTGAGATCGTGATGCATCTATGAGAGAGCACATAAGACCATTAATGTCAAGGGAAAGCTTTAATGTTAATTACACACAGACTTCACAGCAGGCATGGGGCTGGTCATCCTACAGGGTCATATCAGTTTAGTGGCTCTGTTTCCCCATGTGGTGACCAATGAGGTCCCCATGTTACAAATGATCAGACTGAGACCCAGCAATGTACCAGATCACAGGCTATCAACGAATCGTCATTGAAACCCAAAGTCTGAATGTTTTCCTTCCCAATATCCCACGCATCAGTCTCATATTTGGATTCTATGTACTCCCATTTATCAAGCGTTTCCCATGAACCCCAGACTAAGACACAATACATCTCGTTGAATCCTAACTCAATCCCGTGAGGTCAGGGTTACTCCAGTCATTACAACAGAGGAAACTGAAGTGTAGACCAAGGAGAATGAAATGCCTGGGGGTTCATTCTGAGTCCTGCCCAGACACAGGACAGGAACTTGATGTGAGAACCCAGGCCTCTTCCTCTGGACATTTTACTACTCTCTCTGGGAAAATCTCTCTGGTAATGAGTCTCTCCGGGCTCGGGAACCTCTTCCGGTCTTTCTCTCGTTGATGAGGGGACCTCCTGAAAGAGAGTATTTTGGAGGAAAACTATTTTAATTTTGACGACCATTTAAGGACATATTTATCATTTGTGTGTATTCCCACCACAACGGCATACGACACATGTTAACAGAACAGCCTGTATGATGACAACCTTGGGGTCATGCTTTGGTGAGAAAGTAAACACGTGGGTGTGAACTTGGCCTCTGGGGCGTCTCTATTACGAGGGTTTGAGCAAACATTATGATTTTTATATACAAACACCATCCTTGGAATGTAATCCCCATGGATGAAACATCTCTAGATGATATAGTCACAAGGTCAAAGACACAGTGAAAAATATATCCCGCAAATGCAAGGAAATGAGAAAATGTGATTCTTGATCCAGACATAAAGCAGTCGATAGAAATAGTCCTGAGATAATTCGAGTGGTATGATTAGCAGGCAAGATTTTCAAAACAGCTGTTAAAATTATGCTCAAGGGCAGGCAGTCTCCGATATACTGATACACACAGTATATCAATTTAAATGTTAACGTATCCAAAAATAACCTAACAGACACACCCAGGATAATGTTTCATCAAATATCTGAGTGTCTCATGGCCCAGCCAAGTTGACATGAAATTAACCATCACCGCTATGCATCTAATAACGAAGTTTCAAACATGAAAAAGCAAAATGTGATAATACTGAGGTTCAAAGACATACACAGGTGTCATGATAGTTGGAGATTTTATCACCCGCTGCTCAGTATTCGTACGATAAGTAGACAACTATCCCCCCATAGCTTGGTGAACTTCTCACTTCTGAGATGATACTTGTCAGTCTGAGATTTTCCATTTGGCTCTTGTCTATAGTTGCCCCATAAGAATAATTTTAATAGCTGGCCACAGATCTTAGACCCTATGACGCAGCAGGGCGTACAAGATGAGTCCTTCCCTGCAGTAGCTAATTCTATGTGGTAAAATCACTGGCATGCATCAATGGCAACATGGCAGAGCACCAGAGCACCATCACCAGGCGCGGAGAGAAGAAGATAACTAAGCTTGTTCCGAGGATGAGCTGGGTGCCGCAGAAGCAGCATCAGCTTGCGGTCCTGAGCAGGTACATGGCTTGACGGACAGCTCACAGAGAATCATGGGAATGTTCAGAGGACTCGACGTGTGAAGGACCTGGCCAGTCATGGTGAGAGGACGACTCTAAGAGAATCCTAAATGCGATTCCAAAAGATGAGGTTCTGTGTTTTCCACTCTCTAGGCCGTGTGAGGGTCTCCTTGCCACCGATGGGCGCTCCTTACCTCCCCCTGCTTTGGGTCGGCCAATGCCCATGCCTCGTCTGCTCTGCACACCCCGTCTGCCTGCCAGCACGACAATCACGTGTCCCAGAAAACGACTCCTGAGTCTTTGGTCTAGGTTGTCACTCCCTGAACAGTGTTGGCATGTTGGCTGGCACGTGTACTATTCCTTTTCATTATAATTCTGTTCCATACAGGTCACCTTCCTTGGATTTTGGTTATCTCTGAAGATGGTGGCCCCTTGATTCCCTGAAGGATTCTAGGCACACAATGGTTGCTTAATCATTTTTGTAAATAAATATCTCAACCATACAGTGTAAGCAAATGATCAGTTAGATAACCATAACCGGCCAGACACATTTTTATATTGTGAAATATCATTCAAAAATATTTCTGTTTAATGATTTTGAGGTGTTTTTACTTTAATAATTTTGTCCACCTGTGTTGAAAGAAATTCATCAATGTTTTGAAAAGAAAGCCAATAGAACATTCTCACATTGATCCCCAAGTTTAGAGACGAGCCCTGTGCTAGGGCCCCGCGTGCTCTGTGACGGTGATTCTCTGTGTCAGCTTGGCCGGCCGTGTGCCCAGCTGGCTGAGGACACACCTGTCTGGATGCCGCTGGGAAGGTGTTTTGAGATCTAACTGACAGTTACATCAGCAGACTCTGAGTAAAGCCCTTCACAATGCAGGTGGGCTTCACTCAATCAGCTGGGGGCCTCCAGAGGAGAAACGGAGGCCCCTCAAACAGGAGCGGGTACGGCCGTCAGACTCAAGATTGCAACAGCGAAAGCACCCACTCCTGCGGGTCTACCCCGCCGATTCCGGACTTGCCCCACCCACAGGCTGTGAGCCAGTTCCTCAGAGTTCCCCATTCTCTCTTCTCTCTCTGGCTCCTTGGTTCTGTTTCTCTAGAGAATCCTGATTAGTACAACTTGGTATCACTTAACCGTCACAAGCCGCTTAGGAGAGCCGCGTTATTCTCATTTTCCGCATAGTCATGGAGGCTCGTCAAGTTTAGTATCTCACACAGTCGATATGGCAGGTGTAGCTGTGTCCAATACCCACTTCCCCCAGAGTGGCTAGCCTTTCTGGGTGTAGAACGTGGACCACCCTTAGTCCCAGGAGTCCCCCTTCTCTGGTCAGCAGGGCCATGTGACTTGCTTTGGCCCATCAGTGTGAGCGGAAGTGGGTGGTCAGTCGCCCCTGATTGCAAGTATTTCACAGCCGGTGTTTAACTCTCCGGCTTTCTCCTCCCCCGCAGCAGTCATGGCCGACGAGTGTGTTGAATGGGACACAAGCACTGAGACATCACAGAGGTCACTTGCCCTGGAATGTCAGCTGGACCACCAGCAGCTGACTCCATGTCAGGCCGCTGAGATTTGGATGTTTGTTACTGCAGGCCATGCTGTTCTGTCCTGAACAGCGCAGTGGGAGTCTGTAATTTCTCCATTGCTACCCTGTCATAAAGAAAAGGCAGTTTTGTTTATTTTAAGTAGACGTGTTAAGGAAGGAGACCTGTGTATTTTTATGTACAGAGAGAACGAGGCTGGCGGGAAAACACAGACCAGAGGCGCTGGCGGAAGGAAGTCCGGAGGGCAGTGTGGTCAGAGGATGTGGTCGGAGGAGGAAACCTGGGGGGACATGGCTTCCACCAGCTCGTTCTGTGAGCACTTGGGGAACGGCCGAGAGACAGTGACCCTCTCAGGACAGTGGAGGAGAAGTTCCCATAAATTAAGGAGAGCAGGTTTTAAAATTGGTAAAGTGGGACACCACTGACGGTGGGGGGGGGGTCTTGATTAAAAATCTGGTCTATATGGAGCAAAAAAATTTTCATAGAATGCAAAAATAGTATTGTAAATACTATTTTTATTTTTAAATTTCAACGTAAGTACAATTTACAAATATAATACATTAAAAATTATGTATAGTATTATTTTATTCTTTGGCATATTTCTCATTTGAGTGATTTTTTTTAGTAGATTGCTGTCGTTGTTTAAAAGGTCATGAAATTTTTCACAAGAATTTGTTAAATTATATTTCACACATAAAATGGCTTTCAAAGTCTCAACACGTAACTGTGATTTTTCTGATGTCCACACTTTATTTACCGTAGAAAAAACATTTTCAGTCGCAGCATTAGTTCCTGGTAAAGACAGCGCGTATTTCACAATTTTTAGTGCATTATTGAATGGAACATGGTTTGTTTCAAAATGATGAAATATTTCTAACCATTTGTTCTCTATTGTGATTTTTGCTGATGTTCAAGATTTAACTTTTTCCTTATTATGATATATTTTTAATAATGATACCTCATTAAAAAGATCATTTTCAGAAATATTACTATATGGGAAATTTTGAGTGAGTCAGAGGGATCGGGTTACATGGTCCCGAAACCGATGCTGGAGCTGCATGAGCGGGTGGGAGCAGGCAGGACTCCCCGCCTGGACTTGTCCTTGTGGCGGCTGCGCTCCCCGAGTCCCCCTCTGCTGCCCGCTGGAGACTGAGCGGCTTGCACCTTGCGGAGCCCGGAGCCTCACACCAGCGTCCAGGACGCGGGCCTATGGGTAGTTAGCGGACTTGACAGCCGCCGCCCCAGCAGGTTCGTCCCCCCCCCCGAAATTCTTTGTTTCGGGCCCCCCACGGGGCAGCCAGCTCTTGCGGCAGTGCGGGCGCTTCCAGGTGGAGACGAGGTCTCCCCGCCGAAAGCCGTATATTCCCTTCCCGTTCTCCCGCCGTTCCCTAGCTTTACGTGCATTCTTTCCAAAAATCGGGACTTTTTAAATACGCCGCGGGACGCAGGACAAATTGTTAAAAAGCGGGACGTCTGGTCACCTTACCATAAATGGCATTTAATTCAGCTGAGTCCCCGACACCGAATCCTTGGTTAGAAACCCTGAAGAATTATTTTCTCTCTCAAAGCCTGTAAAGGAAAGGTGTGCACATGTATTCACTGAGAACTGACATTTCATGACTGTGAAATCTTACTTGGTATCATCATGGACACAGCCCTTAGGTTACATCCCTTGTGAAGAAGAGCCTGAAAGAACTCAAAGAGCCCTGGCCCGATACTCGGTGATCAGAGCCTCGTCCCGATGAGCAAAGGTTGCCAGTTAGATCCCTGGTCAGAGCAACTACAGAAACAGAGCGCTCTCTCTCTCTCTCTCTCTCCCTCTCCCTCTCCTCTCTCTTTCTCTCCTTCTCTCTTTAAAATCAATCAATAAAAAATAAAATAAAAGATAAGCTCAAAGAACTGGCCCAAGAAGAGAGACAGGATCCATTGTTGCTGTCTTGAGCCCAAAGGTTGCTGGCTTGAGCAAGGGGTCACTTGCTCTGCTGTAGCCCCCTGGTCAAGGCACAAATGAGAAAGCAATCAATGAACAAACTAAGGAGCCACAACAAAGAACTGATGCTTCTCATCTCTCTCTATTCCTATCTGTCTGTTTCTGTCCGTCCCGCTCTCTGACTCTCTCTGTGTCTCTGTCTCACACACACACACACACACACAAATAAATAAAAAATAAAAAGAAGAAGAAGACAGGATTAAGTGTGTTAGGACTTTTTAATCAGCAGGATGCATTAAAGTAACTGTTAATGGCTTCGGGGTGCTCCTGATTCCCTGCTGCTCTCCTTAACTATATCTGTGTCAGAAATGACTTCAGTTTGTGGACGAGAACAGACAAGGGCAATGAATTAACTACAGACAGTCCCAACTTCCTAGCTGCAAGCCGAGCAGATGTGAAGCAAGACAACGTGAGGACACACCATCAGCAGCATAGCTCTGTGGCCCTTCCACAGCGTCCAGGGGACACCTGTGCGTCCTATATACCTCTTCTGGACTTGCCCTGAGGACCCCACCTAAATGCCAGTGTCCCTTAGGGCTCCCTTGCTGTCGGCACCCATGCGGATTTGAAGTTTCTGTGTTGTTTGTGCATTTTAACAGCATTTAATTGAACAATTTTCTAAATGTGAAGTTGACGTTTCCACATTATATGCTGGCATGATTTGTTGTTCCACTTATTTAAGCATTCATTGGTTGATCACTGAATGTGCCCTGGCCAGGGATCAAACCTGCAACCTTGGTGTATCAGGATGATGCTCTAACCAGCTGAGCTACCTGGCTGGAGGGGGCGGGGGACTGAGCATTTTCTAGATGAGTCAACAGACTCAGAAAGCTGAAGTTATGGTACTTTATCTGAAACCAAACAATTTTTGACTTTTTTTTTTTTAGCTTTATTTTCTCACACTTGATACATACACAGTTCTCTGCCAGGGGGCCTACGAGGGTCAGAGGCACGTAATATGCTTTCCACCCTGCTGTGAGCCTGGTGCTGCATGTTAGCCATGACCTAGCTCACGGGCCAGGGATGATGAATCAGCTCACCTTGCCTGAAGTACATGGTGTCACAAGGGGAGTTTAGAGAAAAAGGAATTTGATGAGCACAGTGGGGACAGAGCATGTGGGAAGGCCAACAGCTAGGAAGACGACGGTGTTTGTTCTTAGAGAGTTTTTAGCGTGTTTGAGAACCCTCCCTACACAAGACAATAACCCGAGAAACTTCAGAAAGCATGGGTGCTGGGCCCCTTCCTCACACTGCTCAACAAAGAAAGCAGTAAATGTAGCAATTCCTTGTAAAAGGGAGAAGAACTCCCCTTCCCAGAGTCCCAAATATGAAGAGAACCTCAAAGGCCTTCTTGTCGACCCCCCATGATTTTACAGAGAAGAAGAAACTACATCTACCAAGAATTTCAATCAGAGCTGGCAGGCTCTCCGAAATACTTTTTGCAATCTCTTCTTAGAGGCTTGATTGTGCAAACATGGGCCCTGAAGGGACTTGTTGACAGGCTATATTTGTTAATAGCGTGAGAATATGGAATCTGATAACAACCTGTGTTTTACCAGAATCTATGTTACAGGTCAACCAACCAAGTATGGGTTGGTCTTGACCCAGCCGGGCTTTCCTTAGAAAAAGCTGTTATCTCTGTGTAATGCTCAGCTCAATGCAGGGTGAGCTCACAAAATACCACCAACTGGGGGCTTAAATAACAGAGGCTTTATTTTCTCACCATTCAAGCTTGTGCTTTGCAAATCATTAAGCCCAGGATTTTAGAAGGAGGCGAGGGTTTTGATTATTGGTTAAGTGATTTGCTATTTGTATATGAATGCCTTTCACTTGAGGGATTGGGTTGTGTTTTGCCTAAACACACCTTGTAGACTAGCTAGCTCAGGCCTGACTGGCAGGTCTTAGGATACAAAGTGGGCTCTGTGTTCAGATCCTATTGGCTTTTCTTTCCTGTATGGCGTCCCATTCATTGTATCTCATTTTATTTTTTTGACATGGCATTTTAAATGAAGACTTGAGTTATGAAATGCCCCGAGTATCCAATACCAAATTGTTTTAAAAAGTAAACATTCATAGCATGCGACACAGGACAGAGCAAGCATTTGGACTGGGGAACAGACAAAACAGATTTTAAATCCTGGCTCCCTCCCACGCTTTGCAAGGACGTGCAAGTTGAATAAACCCTCCCCGAGTCTCAGTTTCCTTACCTGCAGGTTGAAGTATGTGCGGATAACATGTATTCATCCAACCCTTACTGAATACCTAGCCAGTGTGTAACAACTGCTAACACACAGTCACTGCCCAATCAGAACAGATCCTGCCCGTTAAAGAACTCCCCCAGAGGAAAAGCCCCCCAAACGATAGGCACATTTTAGCTGAACATGGCGCTGGCCTGAGAAGCACAGATAAAAACCAACAGGGTCCGTACCTCCCACACCCCGAGAGACACAGCGCTCATCAGACCCATGACAAAAGGCAGTGTTGTGGGGAACACGGCAAACGCTGTGTCGTGGGTGACATGCCCAGCACAGCGCTGGTTACAGGGCAGCCACTCTTCCCACCACAGGAGCCTTATTAGGGAAATCAGTCTTTTGCATGGTGAGATCTAGTCTAATTTTATTTCACAGAAATGAGAGGAAAAGAGAAAAGTCAGGGGGTGCAGAACACTCACTTAGACGCTGAGTAAAAGGAAGCTGATTTAGAAAGCAAACCCTCTCGAGTCTCCCCTGGTTCCACAGAGCACAAGGTCAGCGTGCACGTAATGCATCAGTGTCGCCCACACGTGGCAGGCTCCACAATCTAACACACAGCACCACCCTTTACTTCCAGGGACCGAGGCACTGAGCTGGCTGGTTCAGGTATGGCGTCTGGTTGATTCTCTGGGAGCCCCCTCCACAGCTAAGGCCACCTCCGGTTTACCAGGTGGGAACCGAAGGTCAGAGAGGTGGAGTGAATTGGCCACGGCCGCTTGATAGAAGCTCTTTTCTCCCTTGAAGAAGACGACGCCAGGTCACCATCCGGGATGGACCCAATGACCTCCTGGAGGCTGCAGAGCAGCCTGATCCTTTGCCCTTTTTTTCGTATCATGAGGACCCACTGAATCAAGAGAAGGAGGCTCTTTCCTAAAATGGAGCCTCGTTGTACGACAGTGGAGTCTCAACCTTAAATGGGAACAGTATCACACTATGAAAGGTTTTGAGGGAATACATATGTTGAGATATCAGAAAGATGATGACTTAATAGTTTTTATTATGTGAATAGGAAAGGGGGAGGAGGAGAAGAGAAAAATGAAAGAGAGAGAGAGTTTTGTTAGGAAAAGGGGAATTTTAGCATTATTCTTGCATGTATAGTGGCTTATAATCTGGTGTTCCAAAATCTGATCTGGAATGCTAGCAACTCGGCTTTCTTGGGTTGCATGTAACAGATGCCTTTGAAATAGAACTGCTGCTAAGTAGAAAACGGGAAGCAGTGTCTATGGTCGCGGGCTCAGACAGCAAACCAAGCCCAGAGCCCCCATCGTATGGTCTGATGCGGAGTGCCTACCTGTGACTTGCCAGGCCGTGACACAAGAACATTGCCTCTTGAAGACTGGAACAGATAGGCTCTCATCGTTTGAAGACCAGCCTGCCCTGGGTAACAGTGTGCCTGTAGGGGGTCAGTCTTTGACCCCATTTTTCTGTACCTGAAACCAATTTTTATATTTCTACCCATTCTTCCTCATGCCTGGACTCTCCTTTCTCTAGCTCTGTCACAGGGACCTCCACATTCTAGTTTCTGAATATATTGCTCCTTCTAGGATGCCCGTGCTTGTGGTCACTAGTGGTACCCTTTGATCTACCAGTCTCTTGCTGCTGTGACTCCTGGTCCCCTTGAACATCTCGGGGCTGTGACAGCCATCCCTGTAGATTTCTTGGTAACATCTGCCTACTCTTTGCTCCTGCCTGGGCCCTATAGATTGGGGGTACCATTTACCGCCTTCTGCAAGGAGACCCTGAGGTGGGGTACAATCCTACCGCACTCCAGGATCTGCACTGAGGCCAACTATTAATTCTAGTCCAGGAAGTAAAGCCGAAGTTCACGCGCCAAGTCCAAGTTCGTCGCCACATGCCAGGACAGAAGAGGCAGAGAGCCGTGCTGAGCCCGAGCTGGCGTGCTGAACAGCAGTGAGAAGAAGTTGAGATTGGGAAAACCATAGAGGAGGACCCATCTGAAGGCCAGCGTGGCCGAAGATGCAGTCTCGTCCTCCCAGGCTGCTTACTGCAAAGGGTCAGAGTCGAGTTTTCCAGCTCCTGGCACGGACTTTGTCACACCTGATGCCCGTCAGCACAACCATGAGCTCCCTCCCCTTCATGGCTGATTCCTCCCCTCACTGAAGCGATAACAGCATGGTGACACCCTAACTTTTAGCCATATCATGTGACACTAAAATTGCACAAACTAAAAACAGAATTACCTATGACCCAGCACCTCCACTTCTGGGCATTTATCCAAAGAAATCTAAAACACTGATTTGAAAAGATGGATGTATCGCTATGTTCAATGCAGCTTTATGTACGATGGCCAAGATATGGAAGCAAGCCAAGTGCCCCTCAATAGATGACTGAATGAAGAAGATGTGGTACATGTATACAGTGGAATACTACTCAGCCGTAAAAAATGAATCTTACCATTGGTGACAGCATCATGGACCTTGGCGGTATTATATTCAGTGAAATAAGCCAGTTGGATAGAGACAAATACCATATGATTTCACTTATGTGTAAAATCTAAAAAACAAAACAAACAGAAAAGGCTTGATTGACAGATGGGAGGGGAGTTGAGGGGCTGGGTGAAAAAAGTGAAGGTATTAAGAGATTGGCAATTATATAAATAGTCACGGGATGTCAAGGACAGCGTAGGGAATATATTCAATAATATTGGAATAACTATGGATGGCGCTAGATGGGTACTAGACTTATTAGAAGTCACTTCATGAATTATAGAAATATGAAAAAATGATATAAATATCAAAAGGCTATGCTGTATACCTGAAACTAACAATATTGAATATCAATTAAAATTGAAAAAAATAATAAAAAATTTTAAAAATATGAAAATTACTGAAGGAAGGGTTAATAATTACATTGGGGGTCAATTTTAAAAATTTTCTGTTGCATAAGGTTTTAGAACTTTTTCTATATATTTCTGCATCGCTGATTCCAAATATGAAATCCGTTTTTTGGTGCATGTTCTAGTTTTTATGCAATTTAAATTTATTTTTGTTACAGTTAATGGCATGCATTGGTTTTTAAATTGGAGTTAAAGGGCAACGACTCTTGGGTTGAACATAACCGCAAGGCAATTAATGTTTTACAAAATTCACTTTTACATAATTGTAGTTGTTTTTAAATGTAAAAAGTTATTATCTGATAAAAACACCTCTTATTTTGTTTTAAGATTGAATCATGGCTTCTTTGAGTAGGCATAAATGTAAAAATAATCCTGACACCTTCTGTTATATATGTGTCTGTTACACGCTTCAGTGTCAAAGGCACAATATTTCATCATTTGTGACACGTGCATATATTGCCTATTTTCAAGTTCCCCTTGGTGATCAAGTCAAGAATTGGGCTCTTCATATTGTGTGTCATAATTGTGAGGAAATGCTTCGTGATTGGACAAAAGGAAAATGCAAAGGAAAGCCTTTTGGTATTCCCATGGTTTGGCGTGAACCTAAGGACCACAGCAGTAACTGTTATTTCTGTCTGATCCATACAAAGGGCATTGGCAAGAAAAAAATGGCATATGATCGCATGTCCTAATATTCCTTCAGCAATATGACCTATCCCACACTCTGAGACACTCCCGGTTCCAGTTTTCAATGGTTTTATTTCTTCTAAGGATAAAGAAGTGAACATGGTGGTCAAGTGTATTTTGTAAGATGCATGAGGAAATGGTTGTAGAATCTGAAGGGTCTTCTTCTGATGCCAAGCAGTCATTAACCCCTCAGCAGTTTAGCCAACCCGAATTGAATGACTTAGTAAGAGATTTGGGCCTATCAAAGAAAGCAGCTGACTTATTAGCCTCCAGGCTTCAAATAAAGAATGTATACTTCACTGGTCAGCTAAAGTATCCCATTTCAGGAAGTGTGAACAAATTTTTGTGAACTTGTTTTCCGAAGACAAAGACTTTCTTTACTGTCATGATATCAGTAGTCTTCTCAGCCAGCTAGGTGTTACCACTTACAGTCCAACAGAATGGCGGCTATATCTTGACAGCTCTAAACGGAGTCTGAAATGTGTTCTTCTACACAACAGTAATGTTTATGCAGCGGTTCCAACTGGTTATTCAACTCATCTGTGAGAAGATTAGAATGACATAAAAATTGTCCTCAACTTATTGAAGTATGAGGAGCATAACTGGATCATTTGTGTGGATCTTAAAATGATAAATTTCCTGCTAGGACAACAGAGAGGTTTCACCAAGTATCCTTGCTTTCTGTGTTTGTGGGACAGCCGAACTCAGGAGAAACACTGGACACAGAAGGAGTGGCCGAAACGTGAAGCTCTGGAAGTAGGGCATGTTTACATCGAGACAGGATTATTTTTCCCCCACTTCACATCAAACTTGGCTTAATGAAGCAGTTTGTTCAGGCTTTGAATAGAGGAAGTGAATGCTTTCAACATATTATTTTTGCTTTCCCTGCCTTGTCTTTCAAGAAGATAAAAGCAGATGTATTCAATGGACCTCCAATTTGAACCCTCATACATGACGAAAAATTTGCCAGGAAGATGAATAAGGAGGAGAAAGCAGCATGGCAGTCTTTTGTGGCAGTTACAGAGAACTTCCTTGGCAACAAAAAAGCAGAAAACTATGAACTTCTGGTTCAAAGGATGCTGTTGGCTTTCCGCGACATTGCATGTAGCATGAGTGTTAAGATTTACTTCCTGAACAGTCCACCTTGATAAGTTTCCCAAAAATCTTGGAGCTGTTAGTGATGAGCAGACTACTGCTGGAGCATCAAACGAGATTGTCCTCAACAAGTATACAAATGCAAGAGCTACAAACGCAAATTTTTGCCTGGATAGAATTTAAATAACTTTTGTTCAAGTTTTTTATTAAAATTTTTAATATGTTCTATTTAGAAATTGTAGACAAATTCTGATGCAATATTTTTTAGTGCATTAGTGTATTTACTGCACTATATAAATTATTATATTTTCACAAAGATGATGCCCAAGAAGACATTCTACTTCATATGTTAAACTAAATGTTTAAAATTTTACAATAAGATGAAAACCTGAAATCTAGAATTGCAAAAAACCCTGTAGCTTACAGAGAAAAACTAATGTCAGATTTGAAATCAGCACACTCGAATTAGGCAAGAACAAGTGTTTTTGTGGATGCAACAATTTTCTTCCCCGGTGTTATGAGCACTGACATTTACACACGTTATTTCATACAATGCCCTCTCTCAAAAGCCGTGGGAAGCCACCCACTGTAAACAGGGCAGCCACACTAAATCGGTGAAAACAAGAGGGAAATAGACACTGGCTGGTAATGGACGAGTCTCAGGAGCGGAGGCCAGGGGGTGTGGCTGCAGACCTGAGCTCCCGGCAGCGGGTGCGGGAAGGGAGATGGGCACGCTGTCAGTGAGAGGAGAGCTGATCATTACGCCTGCGGGAGCAAGATCACTCTGATGGAAATACTGCTCCGTGCCAGAACCTGCTTACTTGGAGCAATCCTCTCCTTAGTCCCATGTTTTAAAAAAGAATAAGATGGACAGTTTGTCCAGAGTCAGGGCTTGATTTGAGAGAAGCGCTCTCTGATTGTGACGCCGCCCTGCCTGCCGTTACACAGGGGCTGTCTCTTCGCAGGGGCAGAATCCAGCCATGTCACCAAGACCCGCTCACAGAGGCTAATTCAGTTGTCCTAACTGTTTTCATCTCACTGACTTCCTCAAGCCCATCTGGTGATTCACTTAACAGATACCCACTCAGTCTCTATTACTCCTGCAAGGAGCACTTGGGTGAATGAGATAGCCCTGTGCCCTCGAGGAACTTACAACTAGCACAGGGAGAGGCCCAGTGAATAAGTTGTTAGAGCAGACACCCAGTCTCTGCTTTTGCTCATGATGGCAAAGATGATGAAGACAGAGAGCATGTGGTGGAGGTGGAGGTGGCAGGGCAGGGGGAGGGAAGGAGGGAGGAGGTAGAGGAGGAGAGGAGGAGAAGTAGGGAAGGAGGGGGAGGAGGGAAGGAAAGGAGGAGGGAGAGGAGGGAAGAAGGGGGAGGAGCAGAGAAGGAGAGGAGGGGAGAAGGGGAGAAGAGGGTGGAGTGGGAGGAAAGAGAAGGAGGAGAAGAGGAGAGGAGGAGAGGAGAGGAGGAGAGGAGAGGAGGAGAGGAGAGGAGGAGAGGAGAGGAGCAGAAGAGGAGGGGAGAAGGGGAGGAGGGGAGGAGGGGAGGAAATTAGGAGGGGAAGAGGGGAGGAGGAGAGGAAAGGAAGAGGGGAGGAGGGGAGGAGGAGAAGAGAAGAGGAGGAGAGGAGAGGAGCAGAAGAGGAGGGGAGAAGGGGAGGAGGGGAGGAGGGGAGGAAGTTAGGAGGGGAAGAGGGGAGGAGGAGAGGAAAGGAAGAGGGGAGGAGGAGAAGAAGAGAGGAGGGGAGAAGGGGAGGAGGGGAGGAGGGGAGGAGGGGAGGAGGGGAGGAAGTTAGGAGGGGAAGAGGGGAGGAGGAGAAGAAGAGAGGAGGGGAGGAGGGGAGGAGGAGAAGAGGAGAGGAGGGGAGGGAGAGGAGAGAAGGAAGGGAGGAGGGAGAGGAGGGAAGAAGGGGAGGAGCAGAGAAGGAGAGGAGGAGAGAAGGGGAGAAGAGGGTGGAGTGGGAGGAAAGAGAAGGAGGAGAAGAGGAGAGGAGGAGAGGACAGGAGAAGAGGAGAGGGGCAGAAGAGGAGGGGAGAAGGGGAGGAAGGGAGGAGGGGTGGAAGTTAGGAGGGGAAGAGGGGAGGAGGAGAAGAGGAGAGGAGGAGGGGAGGAGGAGAGGAGAGGAGGAGGGGAGGAGGAGAGGAGAGGAGGAGGGGAGGAGGGGAGGAGGGGAGGAGGAGAGGAGAGGAGGAGGGGAGGAGGGGAGGTAAAGAAGGGAGGAGGAGGAGGGGAGGGGAGGAGCTGGAGGAAGGAGAAGGAACTGAGTGGGGGAGGAGAGGGAGGGAAAGAGGAGGAACAGAGAAGTTACAGAGAAGCAGAAAGGAAAAGGGGGAAGAGGAGAGATGGGCAGGGAGCTGGGAGGTGCGGAGCAGAGGAGGTGTGGACGGAATCCAGCAGGTGTTAGGTACCCGGCACAGTGTCACAGCTCAGACAGGCCTCCAAAGTCCCTGGGCTCCTTTATTCACTTAACTTTTCATTTTGGCACCAGCCACAAAGATACAGGCTCCAGCTCAAAAGTCTATCCCATTATGGTTCACCAAGTGACTTCAGGTGGGACCAAACCCTTAAATGTTATTGCTACTTCACATGGATTTTGCTTTTAAAAAAAAGCAAAAAGAAAAGAAAAGAAAACGTTTCAAGGCTTTTCTCTGCGCACTGGTCTGGGAGACAGGAGGCAGTGCAGGGATGCAGGGGGCCTGGAACAGATGAGGATAAATGTCAGATGGGGGCACACTTGAGACCAGGACAGACTTCAGGCTCCCCCGGGGCAACTGAGCCTCAGGGAGGGAGTCGAGGTCGGAGGCAAGCCAGCAAACATGACTTTTACAAGAAAAAGACCTCATTTCCTCCCTGCTGCCCAGGCAGCTGCATCGGGAAGGTGAAGGGGACGGATGACCAAGGTTCATTTGCCGCTTGAGAAAGTGCGTGTGGAATGGCCAACATACTTTGTTTGCTTTTAATAATGGATTAGGCGCTAAGTGGAAATTGTAAAGCTCCCAAAGCTCTGAAGAAAAGGGTGGACAGTCTACCTGATGTGAATTCAAATGGCGTTTCACTTCAACCAATCTCTTCTGGAAAGTGCCTGGAAACAAGCTGTAAAGCAGCAAGGTTTTGGAGCCACAGGGGAAAGTGGGCTGTCCCCTTCCCCAGAGCATCAGAGTACTCCTGTGTGCTGCCATCTCTCTGACCTGCCAAGGGCCACCACCTGCCCTGGGAAAAACGGTACCCGGCTGAATCTTGAGTTGACACAGCTGCCTTTTCCCGTTCCCCGCTGGCCCTGTGACCTTGTACAAATTACCTGACCTCCGTGAGACTGAGTCCAAAATCCACACCAGCAGCGGCACTGAAAGGAAAAACATTAACGAGAGGGAAAGCGAAGAAATAATGTTACCCATTTAACCCCCCTGAAGTTAGTTCTTGCCTTCTACTTATCAGTTATAATAATTCCTGCACCAAAAATAAATACCTTTAGCTTTGTTTTATAGATGAAGAGAGACCGAGATTCAGACAGGGTCAAGTGCTTGCCCCAGGCACATGGAAAGTGCTATGGCCAGGATTCAAACCCTACTGAAAAATTGTTCTCCCTACTTCAGCCCCCATTCACCAATGCTGCCCCTGTGGGACTTGGTCACTAACCAGACGTGGTGTGAGTGAGTGGGAGCGAGGAGCCCAGGATGCCCGTCAGGGTTCGGGAGTCGGTGGGACAGTTTATGGGAAGACCGGAGGGAGAAATGCATGTCTGTGTGGGCAGCCATGCTCCCGACCTTCCATTTACTATTCTTTGCTACCAGCCCCCACCACCACCAACGTACTTCTGCTTTTGGTCGCACTATCTCCTTCACTAAAGGCAGCCTGGCATGTGCCTGCACCGCTCTCCTGAAAGCACTCTCAGCCTCACTGTATTGAAATGCCATTGCCACCCTGGCAGGTTCGTTCAGTGGTAGAGCGTTGACCTGGCATTTGGATGTCCTGGGTTTGATTCTCGGTCAGGGCACACAAGAGAAGCACACATCTGCTTCCCCACCCCTTCCCTGCCCCTTCTCCCTCCCTCTCTCTCTCTCTCTCCCCTTCCTGCAGCCACGGCTTGATTAAAGTGAGTTGGCCCCAGGCACTGAGCATGGCTCCATGGCCTCTTCCTTAGGCACTAAGAAGAGCTTGATTGCTAAGCAATGGAGAAACACCCCAGATGGGCAGAGCATCGCCCCCTAGTGGGCTTGCTGGGTAGATCCCGGTCGGGCGCATGTGGGAGTCCCCTCCTCTCACCGAATAAAAGAAAGAGAGAAATGCCATTGGCCTTTTGGTTGCCTGAACCACACTTTGCTTTCTTCTGTCTCTGACTGCTCTCAGAAGTGATTGCCTGTAGCTCGTCCTCCAGCTGCCTGCGATCTTCATTCCCAGGGTTTTGTCCTAAACCCTCTCCTCTCCTCCTAGCCTCTCCTTCCTTCCTTTCTCTTCTTCCTAGCCTCCTCTCGTCCCCGCACACTCTTACTGAGTGATCTTACGCAGGTCTGTGGAGGTATCATGCTAATGAATCCTAAACCACGACCCCTGGCCACGTCGGATTTACTCTTCCATCCTATAAACATGGGACCCCTAAAAACAAATCTCATCCTGACGTGTCCCTAGCTCCAAACAGGTCACGGCCCCTCCCGTTTAGAGTCGGTCCCCAGGTCTGGACCACGAGTAGCTGAACAGCGATATGCTTCACCGAAAGCTCCTGGCACTTGGCTCGCCTGCCAAGCACACATCGAGCTCACATTCACGCAGCCACAGCGCACGTTCAGCTCACACACACACACACACCCTCGCCCTTCGCACGCGCTGAAACCACCTTCCTCTCCATCGTCCTCTGGCTGACTGTCCGCCACTCCCACAAGGCACCACCTCCTTCCCTCCGCCTCTCACGAAGACTCGGTAAAGGCCCACCATGTGCTTCCGTCACCATCAGAACCCATAGCCCAGAATCTGTCATTGTCTATTGTTTTCCCAACCAGGTAACTGTGATTTCTTTCCTAACCTCTTATTCCATGACAGGCATTGATGATGGAATGATGGCCCATGGTCCCAGTTAGAGAAGTGGCGACATGGACCTTGATGAGGAGGTTATGTCGGAGGTAGGGCCGAATGATGGAGGAATAAGTGTGGGAATGCACAGGGAAGTCAGGGACTTCTCTTCGTCACACGCCGGCTGTCACCAGTTAAAGAAAGAAAGGGCAGCCCTCTCACACAAGAGTGGCAGCCTCATCCCACACTGACCCAATAACTAACTCTATACCCAGGGCAGAGTGGCAGCCACATCTCACACTGACCCGATAACTAACTCTATACCCAGGGCGGAGTGGCAGCCTCATCTCATGCCCTGATAACTAACTCTATACCCAGGGCAGAGTGGCAGCCACATCTCACACTGACCCGATAACTAAGTCTATACCCAGGGTGGAGTGGCAGCCACATCTCACGCCGACCCGATAACTAACTCTATACCCAGGGCGGAGTGGCAGCCACATCTCACACCGACCCGATAACTAAGTCTATACCCAGGGCAGAGTGGCAGCCACATCTCACGCTGACCTGATAACTAACTCTATACCCAGGGCAGAGTGGCAGCCACATCTCACACTGACCCGATAACTAACTCTATACCCAGGGCAGAGTGGCAGCCACATCTCACACTGACCCGATAACTAAGTCTATACCCAGGGCAGAGTGGCAGCCTCATCTCATGCCCTGATAACTAACTCTATACCCAGGGCAGAGTGGCAGCCACATCTCACAGTGACCCGATAACTAACTCTATACCCAGGGCAGAGTGGCAGCGACATCTCACACTGACCCGATAACTAACTCTATACCCAGGGCAGAGTGGCAGCCACATCTCACACTGACCCGATAACTAAGTCTATACCCAGGGCAGAGTGGCAGCCACATCTCACAGTGACCCGATAACTCTATACCCAGGGCAGAGTGGCAGCCACATCTCACGCCGACCCGATAACTAAGTCTATACCCAGGGCAGAGTGGCAGCCACATCACACACTGCCCGATAACTAAGTCTATACCCAGGGCAGAGTGGCAGCCACATCTCACGCTGACCTGATAACTAACTCTATACCCAGGGCAGAGTGGCAGCCACATCTCACGCCGACCCGATAACTAAGTCTATACCCAGGGCAGAGTGGCAGCCACATCACACACTGCCCGATAACTAAGTCTATACCCAGGGCAGAGTGGCAGCCACATCTCACGCCAACCCGATAACTAACTCTATTCCCAGGGCAGAGTGGCAACCTCATCTCATGCCCTGATAACTAAGTCTATACCCAGGGCAGAGTGGCAGCCACATCTCACACTGACCCGATAACTAACTCTATACCCAGGGCAGAGTGGCAGCCACATCTCACAGTGACCCGATAACTAACTCTATACCCAGGGCAGAGTGGCAGCCACATCTCACACCGACCCGATAACTAAGTCTATACCCAGGGCAGAGTGGCAGCCACATCTCACGCCGACCCGATAACTAAGTCTATACCCAGGGTGGAGTGGCAGCCACATCACACACTGCCCGATATCTAAGTCTATACCCAGGGCAGAGTGGCAGCCACATCTCACGCCAACCCGATAACTAACTCTATTCCCAGGGCAGAGTGGCAACCTCATCTCATGCCCTGATAACTAAGTCTATACCCAGGGCAGAGTGGCAGCCACATCTCACACTGACCCGATAACTAACTCTATACCCAGGGCAGAGTGGCAGCCACATCTCACGCCGACCCGATAACTAACTCTATACCCAGGGCAGAGTGGCAGCCACATCTCACGCCGACCCGATAACTAACTCTATACCCAGGGCAGAGTGGCAGCCACATCTCACGCCGACCCGATAACTAACTCTATACCCAGGGCAGAGCTTCCTTCGCAAAGTTTTACAGAAATCCCGCTCCCTTCCCACAGGTCACAGCCTCTCCTGTTCCAGCATTCACCCAAATCGGCACTTTTGCAAAACGGATACGGATTATAGAGAACGAGGGAAGAGCCGCTCACCAGAGGCACGAAATGGCTGCCAGGTTGCTCTGCAAATTTTCAATTGCTTTGACACACGCAGCAACGCAGAAATAAAAAAGAGAAGCTTAGTAATTGCCCCCGTCACGAGCGCACCGCCAGCCTTCAGGGAGCACTGTCTGTCCGTGTGGCCCAGTGTGGCCAGCGGCCGCGGCAGCCAAGCACACCTGGTACTAACGGGCATGATTAAAACGCTAGAATGGGAATGGCGGGGTTCCTTTCTTTTCTTATTTCCGTGGCACAGTCTGCTGACCAACAGCTGGAGTTCACTCATCTATCCCCGGCACCAGGAGTGTCCTCAGGGAGATCTAAACAAGTCCCAGAATGACCCTCATTCCTTCTTCCTGCCTGCTTGCTTTCCACACTTCTGGTTTAAACACCTGCTGTAGGGTACTCTCTGAGCTAAGTCATGTGAACACAAAGGCAAAGGCGCCTCCGTCTCTGAGTTCAAGCATCATCATAGCCTAGTTGAGAAGCAAAGGAGAAGCCCTGGCCGGATAGTTCGGTTGGTGGGAGCGTCGTCCAGGAACACAGAGGTTGCCGGTTCAATCCCTGGTCAGGCACATACAGGAACAGCTCGATGTTCCTCCCTCCCTCCCTCCCACACCCCTCTCTTTAAGAGAGAGGCAAAACAATAAGTCTTCGCCACCCTCCCTTCTGTGCGCCTCCGATACAAGGGCCTTATAAGAAGCATCACAGCGCATGCACACGTTGGCACGTGCTACAACGGTGAGGATGTGACTCCTGCACATGTCACATTAGCTGCCACCAGGATGAACCATGAGACTCAGGATCATCTCTAGGGACAGGTTGCGATGAGCACCAGACAGAAAGAGCAAAAACGTGGAGTCCCTCACCCCTGTCCCTGACAGACCTGGGGTTCTCTGTCCAATATTCTTACAGTAAGTTTCTGGTTTGGTTATTTTGGGTTTTTTTGTGTGTGTGGGGGTGTTGTTGTTTGTTTAAGTTAGGTCAGGTTGAGTTTTACAGTTCAAGCTGAAAGAAGCCTGAGGCATGGGTGAATTGTACCGGAAGTGGGGGTGAAAGCTCTGGGGACTGAAATGTGGAGCTGGCTTGGCGGAGACGGGACTGGGGATGCCTCACCGCCGGCCACCCTCAGCGAGTGTGCTGGAAACACTATGCTGTGGGCTGGCACAGCCTCTCCCTCTGGGATCCTTGCAGTACCTTGGGGTTTCAACCTTGTGACCTGGCAGAGAAATGTCAGGATATTGGATGATGGCTCTTGCAGTCTCCAGAAAACTGCCACACCAGAGAGACCAGTTGGCCCATCTGGAAACAAATAGAGAACTATGTACCTTTGTACAAAAGACTGGACAGCTCAGCATCATCAAATTGTAAAGGTCAGCAGTAAGGTGTCCTGCTGAGTGCCAGATCCGAGTGTCCCACCCCATGACAACATTAGTGTGAGCAAACACAGGGCCATGAGCAGTGCGGCCAAAGGTCCGTGTCCTGTCCGTCTGACCAGGGTAATAACTCCGCCAACAGAAGCAACCTGGGTGCCGCCGTGGCGATGGAAGCACAGCCTTCCCTCTCACCCTGTCCTGCATTTCATTTTCCTCTGAGGCAGGAGCCAGACAGCAGCCATTGATCAGGGGCCAAGGAGGGTGACCCGGATGCCAGGTCTATTGATAAGCAATCAAAAGGGCAGGGTCTTGTCTCCGAGATAATGACCAGACATAGTTTCTGGCAATGGCCCTGGAGTCTTTACCAGATGGACCTGTCAGAGAGCTGACTGGGGTTCTAAGGAATATTTATGGCTAGAGAAACAACGAATGTCATACGAAGGAGTATGGATTGCTAAGGCACTAAGATAAACCCCAGGCTCATTAAAGTGTATGAAGTAACGTTTCAGCCCCAGAACGAGAAGTCTCCTCACGGCCTGCCCCTCTGAAAAATGGTCAGGGATGACATGAGGTCGGAGAACTCACTCAGCAGGCAAACTTGGTAGCAGCCCACCTTGGTTGAATAAGGAATTCAGTCTACCGTTGGCAAGCAAGCCAAGAAAAGATGCACATTTCTGTCCCTCCTCATTGAAGTATTGCGGCCACTACATGTCACTTCCTCTTTCTCCCTTTTCTCCATGGAATTTTTATTTTGACTGCTCTATTTTACCTCAGAACTGTTTATTAAAAGACACAAAATAGCTGTATTTTGCAGAATCTTTCCAAGCTCTAGCTAGTCATAGAGAGAAGGCCGTAACATTTAAGGGTTTAGAGATGAAGGCAACATCTGGACGTGATTTGGAAAGCAGTAGTTTTTGTTTATATTCAGGGTAGCTGCGTTTTATTCCACGGAAGCCTTTGGGGAATTAATGCACTTGCTAAAAAGGTATTTGTAAGTACGTTGGGCAATCCAAAACTGGTTTGTGCACAAACACAAGTTCTCTTTCTTCCGCTAATTGTCAATCACTTCCTTCGACCATCGCAGATATGGGCAAAAACCCAGGTGGAGGCACGCATTATTCTATCCTTCTGGGATTGTTTCAAGACCAACCTACGTTTCCTGGGGGGATTTTTCTGTTACAACCACCAAGGAAAGTTCTCTATTCGCAGGAGCCTTAGAGCTTCGGCGATGAATTCTGGGACCATTTTGTGGTCAGTTTGTCTTTTTAGGGAAAAACAGAATCGAGCAAGAAGAGATGAGACCAGTTCCAATGCTGAGTCCCCAAGTCTGGTCTCTGATGTCCCCAGAACTCACAAGAGAGTTCTTCTGGCTCCTCTTACCGTATGCGATCCAAGCTGGAAGCTTTTCAGCCCCTCCCCTTTTTCATTTGGCTGGTTAGAAACGGGCTCTGTCACTTCCAGATGAAGGAGCATTGAATAGTACCCTCCCTCTTTCCTGTGGTGTCACCGAACCTCAGTGTCACAGAGTGGACTTTCACAACGCACAGAACTTCATCCAAATTTGTAACTTGGCCTGAACACTGGGAGTTAAGAGGGAAACGCTATAAAAGGAAGAACTTATATAAATCATTATTAACAGTCGCCCAATGTAAACGTTTTTGATCCTCCCGAACATTCAGGTTTCAGTGAGGTGTCGAATCCCCTCACTCAGACAAATGTGATGTAGCTAAAAGGCAGTGCGGCAGAGTGGTTAAGACCCTGGGCTTCATAGCAGATCAGCATGGACCGGACCCCTACTCTGTCATCTATTGGGTTGCTGGGCAGAGTAGACGAGCAACTTAATTATCTTCTCTCAGCTTAATTTCTTTTTTTTCATCTTTAAAATTAGCATGGCATGGTGGCTGCTGTGAGGGCCGGCTGAAGGACAGAAGCAATACCCTTCCTACCCCTGGTCCCCATGGTGCGTGGACAATAAGTAGTAAGTGGTTTTCTCATTGATGCTCTCGGTCATTTATCGGGGCGCCACACACACCTGCAGAGACTGCCACCATATCGGCATTCACGCAGGGCTGGAAACATTCCTTCCCACCCTCCTCTCTGGTCATTATTCCGAGGTTTACAGCGGCTCTGGCTGCTGCTAGCCAATAACAGAGCCTCTGTTTTACCTCCTCTGCACGATGCTGAGCACCCTGGGACATCTGAAGATGCTGAGACAGAAGGCCGGAAGTGAAGAACAGAGCCACAAATAACTTAGACCCCCAGTGCTGGCTTCCCTGCCCATCCCCCCCTTCCATTTCCTATGTGACCAGCAGAACACAATTATGAAAAACTCAATTAAGATAAGCGGGTCTTAAGAAAATAAACACACGCTCAATTTATACCGTTTCTCAGAATTAGTTTAGTAGGAAAAAAAAATATTCTCATAATACTATTACATTTCCCATTCAACTTTCAGCCAGCGAACAATGGCTGCTGGCAATAATTGCTTTTTTAATGACTTGCTGCAACTCAGGGTAAACTCGGCTGTAATTATAGTCTTGCAGGGGAAGCATCCGATGATTAGATTTTGGACTCGGCCAAAATATCATTTTGTGCTTTCCGCCTCTATCAGTGATACTGTTCCAGTCTTTCATTTCTGACACTTAGCTCATAAGTCCATTTAGAGAAATTACCCTTTTCCCTTGAAAAGCTAAGTGGGCAAGTATGAACGAAGGTTAGAGAGCCGGAGCATTGCCCTTGAACTTGGCTCTGAGAGCTTGTGGCACTGCCCGTGTCATGCATCTCACTCTGCGGGCCTGCCCTCCTGGTTTCCCCGTGCACGTGGTGCGCGTGAAAACCTCAGCGTGCAGTTAGGCACCGCACCCAACCGCACGGTTTCCCCGTGCAACGTTCCGATTCTAAATTCCAGGGAGAGGCGGGGGCCAGGGCCACCCCGGTTCCGGTTCCGTCAGTGCTGGCCAGGGAGGAGAGCCTCACAGAGCACAAACATGTCTGCTCAGGCTCGTGTGGGGGCAGGAGGGATAGCTGTCGGATAAGAAGCTGTGGGCTGAAGGGATTCCCCAGAGAGGCCGACTATACACGTGTCATCTCAAGACTTTACGGAAGAAACGGATCGAGTCACCCAGCTGAGGAGGGGTGTAGATTGCACCTCAGTTCTGTCTGACTATCAAGCTTGTAATTCCTGTTTTAAATCAGTAGTTTTCAAAGTGGGGTTTAAATACAACAATTCCATTGGGTTTAGAAAGAAAAGGTGTGATTAGTTTTCCTTCTTTTTATCTTTAATGTGCAAATAAAAAGCGAAGGGTACACATATTTAATATGCAGATTGACACTGAACCTTTGACCTGGTTCACGTCACATGGTCACAGGTATTTATAGGGACAGCCCCATCTCGGGAGCTCGGCATCACCTGTGCAGCCATTTGCTTATAGGCTGTCCTGGCATCTTGCAGTTTATTACCTCCTAAAGAGGACTCACAGATCTCATGTACCTGTGACTAACTTAGCTACGACGTGTGAAAATAATCGAAAAACATCCTTGTGAAGAAACCACGGCTTGCGGCTAATAATAGTGCCACAGAAGCGACCAATGAAGAAATGGCATGGTTATTTGAAATATGTATTTAAGAGCCACTATTCTTAAGGATAAAACTTGCTTCAAGATATCAGCTAACGAGAGTATGAAGCCATCACCGCTGGAAAGAGATTCAACATCTAAGCCTGCAGAACATTATTAAGTAATAACATGCTTCAGTGAAGAAAATGTCTCCCTGTGCTAGGAAAAATTAAGTGGGATCACATTATTTTTAAAAACATTATTTATTTTATTTTCTGTCATTCTTTTTCCTTTACATTTTGGGGCGTTTGTATCATCTGTTAGGTTGGACTGTATGAAATGTCCACGTGTCACAGGTCAAAAAGGTTGAGCATTGGCAACTTTATAACCTATACCTAATGGCTGTGGACGATGATTTGAATAAATCAGTTTATTTTAAAACATTCATTTTTAAATAAATATAACTCTACCTAGGAGATTTCTTTAAAAAAATTTTTTTTTGATTGAAGGGATATGTGATCAACCAAGTTTACGGACCCCGGTCTTGTGTCACCTTAGACTACGGAAAGGTTCAGTGAGATGACAGACTGGATGAGTCAGTTCTCCAGAGATGAAGAATGTCTAAGAGAAAGAGAGAGGGCTTCGTCCTGGAGCAGCTGTGAGCAGCTCAGCTGGTGGGTCTGCGTAGTCAAGATAAGAAGGCAGAGAAGGACCCGGGGCCTGGGGCTAAGGGACGCATTCTCTTTGGCAGAAAGAAATGCAGAGGTTAAGGGGACATCTGAGAGTCAACAACGCCTCTTCCCTCCCAGGAAGACAAAGACAAGGGGTTCAGCAGGACAGGGGAACAAATGCTAAAGGCACGATTCTGCAGTTCCTGCCCGGGACATCGCACTCCTCATTCCCCGTGCCACATGTCCCTGTAGACCCACCCCCAAGGCCAGGGAAGGACAGTGGTGGATTTCAAGGGCGGTCCCCTGATGTCCCCATACACGTCAGAAGATTTACACACTTAGCTGGATAAGATGAAAAACATGCTTCTCGCTGCTCTCCTAAGATCTGTCACCTCTGGTTAGCTGCCCTGTAACAATATATATTATGCAGATTTAGAAAGGGAGGTGTGAGTCATGGCTATTTCTGCAGAAAGAAAAGTAAACCTAAATGTTATTCAGCATTTTTTTTAAGTGAAAAAAGAAACAATATGAAGAAAGTGTGCCACGGTGGCATGGATCACCCCCCATGCCCCCCCAAACAACTCTAAGATACAGCTGTCTCCCTTTATCCTAGGGGGCATATGTTCCCACACCCCCAAACCACAGAGAGTAACAACCCCTATCTACCTAGACTGGTTTTCTTTTCCTACACATACAGTACATACCTGTGGTAAAGTTTAATTGCTAAGTTAGGTACAGTAAGAGAGGGACAACAATAATAATAAAATAGAACAGTTACAATGATATACTGTAGTGAAAGTTATGTGAATGTGGTCTCTTTCAATGTTCACCTATCACTTACGGGAAGCACTTAACGGCTTTTCCCCGCGGCGTATGTGGATCACCAGCCTCACGACTCCCCCTCTGTGGGGCCACTTAGGAAGTAAAACCGGGGTGACTTAGATACAAGCGCTGTGATCCCGCCACGGTCGATTTCATAACCAACATGGCTACTCAGTGACGAATGGGCGAAAGTGTCCACCGCGTGGCGACGACGTGACAGAGGGAAGATTCACATGGGACTCGCGAGGTTTCATCACTTGACTCCGAATGGCGTTGCAATCCAAAACTTACACATTTTTCCCCTCCATTTTACACAGTATCTTCGGACTGCGGCCAGCTGACCAAGAGCAACGGAAGCCACAGAAAGGGAAAGCAAGGATAAGGCTGTTTTGGGGGGAAACTACTCTGTAGCTTTTTCTTTTTGTCATTGATGCAGAACTCAAGTAGCTGAGGCATTAGCCGAACGTTCCCTGGGGACATCATACCCTCCTTTGGGATGGAGAGTGGGAGACTGTTTGGAAGGGCAGGAACTCGATATGTCAGACGTGGGTGCTGACCCCTCCCGCCGCCCCGACCCCAGCAACACGCAGCCACCAGTGTGCAGTTCTGCGCTATTTCCCATCCTGCCTTACGCACTGAGAAGCAGATGCCTTTTTTACCAGTTCACCTCAATCACTTCTGCATAACCATAAAATAAGCAGAATTCTCACTTAGAAACTTGATTACAATTATAACTCATGACGAGCGAAAAAGGCAAACCTTTTGTCTTAGCTGATTTCTCTTTTAATGCTCTTGTGCGTCTGAATTACCCTATGTTTTAAAAATTCGAAGTACAGTTAAATAATTTCTGCGCTTTTCTAAACCCTTGAGGGAAAACACTCTGATGAATTACTGACTGATCTAGCTCAGCGTCCTTCTGTTCCCTGTGCTCGAAGTCAGTCCACATGTTAGGCGTCTGTCATCCTAATCGGGACCCCTGGCCCCCGAGTGTGGACTCGCAGAAGGAGTCACACAGTCGCAGGGGAATTCACCAGCTTCTCAAGTTTCCTCAGGAAACCTTGATCTGCATGCACCACAGCCCCTTTAAATATTACAAGGATCATGGTTTGACAGGAAAATTCACATGAACAACTTGGTCATTCATCCAGCATTTATGGAGTGCGGATCTGGAAAAGAAGCTCCAGTAACCGACCCATTGACAGCATTATTTTTCAAAAATGGCTTTTGTGGCGTGGTCTCTCGTTTAACCCATACAAAAATATATTCAGATATTGAACATCTGCTCAGATACCTTAATTGTTGTGAGAACTTATTGCCCCATTCTGATACAAATTTATTGAAAAGATAATTTCATTTGTCCGCGTTTACACATAGGATTTTGAGTTCTAGGCGTGATGAGCCAGCCCCCGGGAGGGTTGAAGGCTATGACGTGACGTCACTGACCACAGGAAGACAGAAACCGGAACGGAGCCCTGAGTGCAGTGAGGAAGTTAGGAGCATGTTCTGTGCTTGTTATCTGAGTAGGAATTTACATTGGCAACCTGTCCCTCCTGGTTGCTACAGTCAGCCAGGCTCCCGCTCTTCAAATGTATAGTTATTTTATTTGTATATGAACTCTGTTGAAATGATAAAAACGATGTGTTTGCTAAAGGGCTTTAGAAATTCATTGATGTTTTCTCTATAGGCTGATCTATTAGAAATATTCATAAATGTTCCCTGTAGATTGAGAACAGTGTGTTTTCTCTAATTTTTGGATACCAGGTTTCTTTATACGTCATTTTACAAAGGGTATTGTTTAAACCTTCCATAGTATTACTTAATTTTTTCCCTTAAATATCATTTATGAAGAAAGTGATATTAAAATTTCTTACTATTAATCTGGACGTGTACATTTCTTTTTTGTATTTCTATCCATTTTGTTTTATATTTTTTGACAGAAATACCAATACACACACACACACACACGTGCATCCAGATTAGTAGTCGTGTCTCAGGCTTTCTCCGAGGTCAGTTCTTTCCTTCACAAGCTCTAATTTTCAGACCCTTGGCGACAGTTTCTTCACTTCCCCTGCGCTCTGGAATAATACTGTTGCGGGCTATGAAGTGTTAGAGAAGTAGAGAGATTTTTTTTCTTGCTCCCACAGGGAAAACTAGGAGTCGAACTGCCATCCCTTTTCAGTAACCTGATATTTCTCCCGGGTTGTCCGTAAGATTTTTATCCTCGCCTTTGATGCACAGCTGTCTGATGATAAGAGTCTACGGTAGGATTTCTCTTGCATCACCTTGGCGACCTAAGTCTGACGATTTGTGAATTTCACCATCAGTTCCTTTTAAGGAATATTCTCCTCCAGGGTCCTCTCTTTCTTTCCCAGGATTAGGCTAGACATTTTCTACCTTTTCTTTATATTTTATACCTCCAGCTCTTTTCTCTACACTTTTGCTCATTTCTTCTGCCCATCAAATTCCTATCTTGATTTCCTAAGCTATGTCTCACTGAGCACTCCTTGCACGGTCTAAAATACTTCTTAATTTTAACGGTGATATATTTTTCTCTGGAGGTTCTATTTGTCCTTTGTAAGCATGGCTGAAATTTTATTGGCAGTCTATTTAATTTCTTTCTCAAATCTCCCACCTGTGATTTCCTTCGGCATTTTCAACGCGCTTCATATGTATGGTGTGTATGTACCCAACCATGCTAACCTGCAGCTCTCGGGAGCCCAGTTCCGGGGCTGTTTCTGCTGACCTGCTCTCCTGGCGACACCTGCCCTCCTGTGTGTGGCAGGTTTGGACCCTGAGCTCATCTTCTGAGGGGCTTTGTCTCCAAGAATCCTTGGAGATCTGGATTGCCGCCGTGGACCTCCACGGCGGAGGTCACTGTTTTTGTCTGGTCTCCGAAGGCACTATCCACCCAAGATACTGTCATTTCTGAGCTTTTGTTCCCCAGACAACATGCTAGTGCAAACAGAGGACACACGTGAAGTCCAAAACACACGTGAATCGGAACTTTGGGAGGCTTTCTCCCCTCCCATCGAGAGACAAGCTTTCTTGTTCTTTTGCTTTGCTGGGGTGCAGAATGGTTCTCTCTGGGAGATCTGGGGAGCCCTGGCCTTGTGCGGGGGGTCCTAGCTCTCTCTCTCTCTGACTCGGCCTCTCAGGCATCCCCAGCTCCCTCTGCGCCTCCGAGCCCCCTGTGGCAGGCAGACTGCCCACGCCCCTCTCGGGTGGGCCTGGCCAAAGCTCTGGCCCCTCTCTTCCTTCCTCTGACCGCCACCCAGAATAAGGGTCGAGTCAGCCTTCTCCCGGGCTCTGCTGTCTTGAGCCTGGTGGGGTGCGGATACTCACGCGCTGGCCTTCAGTCCCCAGTGCAGCTCCGCCCTCCACACGGCTCAGCGAGACTCACACGCTGAGGGTAATAACGAGATCTATGTGGCGATGCCGCTTCGGCTCAATTTTCTTTTTCTAATTTATACTCTTGCTCTAGAAACCACGAGGAGCAAAGAGGTGACTGACACTGATAACCTCCATCTCGTTCATCCTTTAATGAAGGACAGGCAACGGATGTTGACACAAGGCTTTCTTTGTCACCTCCCCACTGCCACGTAGAGAGCAGTGTACAGAGGGACACACCGACGAGACGGACCATGTCCTCCCAAGAAGGCAGAAGCAGCTCCCTGCCGCTCAGGTGGCTGGGCTTTGCCACGGAGTGTCGGTGTTCTTTCTTCTCCATGTTATAAAATTCTCCATCTCCAAGAGACCCTGGGTAGTTCTCTTGTTCTACACGTAGTGATCGTATCTCCTGGGACCGGCGATGGGCTAAAGGATGCAGCTACAGAGAGAAACAGGACAGCCTTGTCCCTTGAAGACATCCCTGTCTCATGAAGATGACAGGTCCATAAATGAACAGATAATTTCATATGGAACCCAAATCTCTAAAGAAAGAGGGCCAGTGTTTCCTGGCACATGAAGAAGACTTTCTGGAGGAAGATGAAGCCTGAATGGATCCCCCCAAGTTACTGAGAATCAGTGCATTCCTTAACTGAACGTGTATCTATTGGTTATTGATTATGTGTTAGGCATTAAGACAGGTCCTAGAGATAACATCTGTGAGTAACGGGCTTACACTCCTAAACATCTATCCTACAGAACTAAGCACATGCTCACAAAACCTATACGCACCGGTTTGTTCAGCTTTGTTTATAACACCCCCAAACTGGAAACAACTTGAGTGAGGGAGGGGTTGAGCACAATGCGGTCAGGGGTACAAAGGAAGGAGCTGCTTATATCTATTGCATCTCCAGAGAACCATGCTGAGTAAAAAAAAAAAAAGCTAAACTCAGAAGGTTACATAGTATATGATTCCATTTATATTATGCTTCTGAGTGGACAGAATCACAGAACTGGAGAACAGATTTGCGGTTGTGGGGTGAGGTGGAAGGGAGGAGGGTCTGCATAGCAGGGGTGTTCTCGTAGTGATGGAACTGTCCCGTATGGTCACAGGTGCCTGAACAACACGGATAAGAGTGACACTGGACAAATCTGAGTAAGGACAGGGACTGTAGCAATGTCAGCATCCCGGCTGGAGTGTGTGCCATGGTTCTGTGAGATGTTATCATTGAGCCACGGGGCCGCTGGGTGCTGAGGGTTCCACATTTTTCTGGAAATGGCTCCACAAAGACATATTAAAACAGAAAGCGAGAATGTTCCTGAGAACACTAAGATAGAAGACTTTGCACCTTGCAAAGACTTTGCTTTATATAAATCTCTGGAAAATTTCATTGTGGCCATTCTATCATAGAGGAGTTGGCATCAGGCTGGATTGTGAAGAATTGGTAAGGGGCCCCCAAGTAACAAGGGAAGAAGGGCTACACATACAGATAGCTGGTGACAGGGACGAGGAAGAATGACTCGGTGCAGAGCCCAGGCCTGTGCACACACGGTTTCAGGACGGGCTTCAGGTTGGTGTCGGCATGACTTCTGGGTGACAGTCAGGGGACAGAGAGCAGCATAGCAAGAATGGAGAAGAAGAGCCAATGTGGGCAGACAGTGCTACCAGCCAGGGGACAGACACTCAGGTCCCAGACTGGAGTGTCTAGAAAACGTAAGGCAGCACCATGGTGAGCAGGGCAGGACTTAGCAATGGACAGGGCTGTTGGCCAGAGACAGCCTGGCCCTCTGGTGGGATCTTAGCAAAAGCCACCTGTGGAAAAAAGCAAGAATTTGCCTGCAACGACAGAGTCAAAAACCCTTTGTCTATGAACAGGGGTCACTGGAGGCTTCATGGAACCGAAGGCCTGAGAGGTACCTTCAAAGGCACAGCATTCTGGGAGATGGGCACGCAGAAGGTGGCTCTCCAGACAGGGAGTCCTGGGTGGGAAAGCCCCAAGGGCAGAGAACTGCCTCCCAAGGGCCATTTCTTCCACCTGGTGCAGCTTCTGACTTATCTCTTCTGTGCTCTGCTCCTTCATTGTAATCTACGACAAGATTATTCTGAACTAATCAATACCCGGTTAATCCAGGCGTTAGCCCAAGTGGATAAGGCCCAATACTTTCCAGATCCCCAGCAGTACACTTTGGAAAGGGTCTCCAATCCTCCACATTAAAACGTCTGGCAAATTGAGTGAAAGAGGAATGTGTGTACTTTTTTTTTTTTTTTTAATTTAGAGTCCCAAAGAACAGTGCCCCTGGGCACTACAGAAATCCCAGCTCTAGGTTACTTTCGATCAGGACTTTGCAACTGGGCAGATTTTACTCTTCATGGGACATTTGGCAATGTCTAAAGACTTTTTTTTTGTATCAGAACTTGAGGGGTTCAGTGGTACTGGCATCAAGGGGTCAGAGGTCAGGAGTGCCGCTGAACATCCTGCAATGCCCAAACCAGCCCTCTCAATTTTTGTTTTGTTTTGTTTTGGTTTTTTTCAAAGATAGCATTGAAAAAAATGCTTTTTTTCTTTCTTTTTTTCCCTTCACTCCTTTTTACATTCCATAAACCTCCGGAGAGCACCTGCCACGGGGCAGTAGCTTCCACCACGTGGGCTGAAGTGGCCGACTGCCCACTTCGTCCAGGATTTCCAGACTTCAAACATCAACATGAAGACAGGCGCCAACTTCTGGTGTCCCAGAGGCACACAGCAAACATGTCCTCCGACCTGCTCTGGAAGGGGCGCTCTCGCCCTGGTTCTTCCAGGAATCCCAAGATGGAATCGGAGCAGACGAGCACAAGGACACAGGCACGGGGAGTGAGCGCCGCCCAGACACAAGGCAAACAAACAAGTGGGGCGCTTCGACTCCCCAGACCTTCATGCAACAGTGTCCATCAAGATGAAAAACAAAAATACTTAAAATTTTAAAATCACGAATGACTCAACAAGTGGGACAATAAAAAAATAAAGATGGAGGTATGGCGATCAGAAGTCAGTGGACAAATTAGAGGTTCCAAACGGACACAACAGAGGAAATACCGTATCTCTCCGTGTATAAGACGCACCTTAATTTGGGGGCCTGAAATTTGAAAAAAAATATATAGTACATAAAGTTATTGAACGGAAGTTTTATGCATCATAAAATTCATACAATTCCTCATTCGTGCGAAAAAGCAGGAGAATGCAAGTAAAAAAATCTACAACCACTGTATAAGATGCACTCAGTTGTCAGATCCCAAATATTTCCCCAAAATGGTGCATCTTATACACGGGGGACCACGGTAATGAAGAAGCTGGAAGACAGAGCTACTGCAACTCAGAAAAACAACTTGGGGAAAAGGTACGAGGTCAGGAGAGAAGGCAACTAACATGAGGCAACCCAACTCAGTCCACCAGGAGCGCAGCAAGGGGCAGACTGAGGGCTGGGAGGGAGAGGGGAGCCAGGACTCATGGCAGCGGGTTTCCAAGGTGATGGGGACAGGAGCTCATCATTCAGCAACACAGCAAAGCGAGGCAGGGATTGCTAACTTGATAGACTGTCCACAGGACTCGTGTTATAGGCGGTCTACGGAGCCTGGCACCACGCCAAGAGCGTACCTTCCTCACCAGCGCACTAGGACGAGAAAGGACTGTCCCCCAAGAGTCAGCAAGTCGTACATAGATAATTTTACCTAACCTAGATACCAATAATTTTACCTAACCTAGATACCAATGAGAAATCAACAAGCAAATTTGTGCGGTGGGGTCCGTACTGTTGGCACGCAGACGTCTAACGTTCAGGATGCTGCTTGCGGGCGGGGGGGGGGGAGTGAGGTTGAGAGGGTCTTTTTCCTTCCTCCTGGAAAACTTCCTCTCTCCCAGCGGTGGTATGGGTCAAGAACATATGTAAATGAGATGCAAGTTCATTTGAATATGGAAAAAAAGCACCCCTGCCTATCAGTTATCTTGGGTGAGTTTGTGGAATACTAGGCTGTTTCCTGGCTGGTGAAATGGGGACCATGACAATGCCTATCTCGCAGGATGGTTAAAAGGACTGAATTCAGTAATGTGTATAAAATACTCATACACGGTTTGTCACGAGCTAAAAAGCATTAACGAATCTTTTGTCGTTTTAAGGTTACATTGCGAGATTCGCCTATTCCTGCAGTCAGAGAATCTGGTATCTGGAGACGGGGAGCAGGAGGGACCGGGTTGTGGGGGAAGGGGTAGGGGTACAGGTGGAGCGTATTCTCTGGGTTAAAGCAGCGGAAAATCTGAGGGAGGGCTTTACGAATGCGTGCAGAGGATCTGCCCAGACAAAGCCCCAGGTGGGGAGACAGATGTCCGCTGGGACACGGTGATATTCACTCCATTCTCCCCTTGAGCCCTTTCAGAGAAACAGGGTCTGCAGTTAATTTGTAGGGCTGGCTCTCGCAGCTCACGGCCCCCCGTGTACGTCACAGAATGCAGGAGTGTGAAGACGCAGCCAGGCGAACAGATGAAAGGATTCGCTCCCAAGAAGAGGAAGAATTGAGAAGAAATGTGGAGAGAGGCACGGGGGAAATAGAAACTCACAATGTCGGTCTTTGTGGTGGAGGGAGGCCGGCGATGGGGAGGGACGCGGGAGAGCGCGCTCTCCGTGACATGTTCCATTTAAACTTCCTGCCAAGTTGGAGGATGATGATCTGCCGGAGATGTACTAGTCAATTTTAAAATTAAGCATAAGACCTGCTTAGAAAAATGAAAGGTTAAAGAAAAGACACGGCAACAAGGACAGAAATCTTCCCAAATCTGTAAAATGGAATACGAAATCCGTTCTGCTGGGCTGTCTTGAGAACGTGTCTGGAACAGATAAATTCTGGTTAAATTTCAGTCACTGCAATTAACCATAATCCCGCCACCTAGTCTTCAAAACGCGTCGTGGATTCCCTCTGGGCTTTGTTCCCAGGCATCGCTTTTTTATATATCGTTGCGACCATACGGTATTTTAAATTTCGATGATGCTTTATTCTTTTAACGGTAAAAGTCATGTCCTACTTTTGTTTTTAAAAATATCCATAAACTTTTCTTTAAACTCTGTCATCTGATTTTCAACTCGCCCTCTGTGCTTGCCCCTGTCGGCTGCCCGCCCCTTCTGCCCAACAGGACAAGGCTCCTTTGGAAGGACAGGGTCTTCGTTCCTGTCATCATGCACTCTTCGTTCTCAGGAGCGGAGGGACTCTGTCCAGGGAGTCAGTAGGGTACCAGGCGGCCGAGGGCTGTGTCCCGAAGACCTTCCTGCGTGTTCATGGAAGAGGTATTTCACCGCGTCCTGTTCACCACTGTGTTTCTTCTGTCTGCTGTTTGCGTGTCCCTTTCTCAGAGTGCTCAGAGATAAATTACCCAGTTGGCTGGTGTCATTTGTGTCACCATGAAGAGAATCATACAATTCAGTGCCTTGTCCTGCAGTGGTTTATGTGCTTACTATCACACTGAATTCCCGAGAAGCTCTCTAAGAAAGTCAGAAAACAATGGCATGCACCTCTGAGGAATAATAAATAAAAACTAAATAAATAAAACATTAAAAAAACCAGATGTGAAAGTGCAAGAAGGAGCACCTTGCCTGATGTCCCACAGGGTCACCTTAGCTTAAGTGTCCCCAACCCTCGCCTGGCTCTCATTTTACCCAAATCAGAGCTCTGTTGAGCCGGAAGAGACTCTGAAATCACAGGGGTCAACGGTTTCGATTCACGTACGAAGATGCTAGGCCTAATGCATTTCTTGAAAGCTGTAATTAGCATTTATAGAGAACTTTGTATTGAGAAGTCATTTTACCCCCTGTAGGCAATGAGGAATCACAGCCGCCCCGCCCGTGGGAAGATGGAAGACACGGGGATTTTTCCAAGGGAGACCTCAGAGCCAACCCCGCACTGATCCCACGGCGGTGAACCAGCCCAGGGGTCCAGGCTCCGCTGCTGGCAAACCACGTGGCCCAGGGAAAGCCACGGTCTCCTAAACCTCGGCTTCCCTTGTTCTCAAAAGGGGACTTACAACCGTAACTAAGTCACAGAACTGTCGTGGAGACTGAGGTGAGGATATGTGACAGACACAGTGAAGTCAGTAAGAAGAAAACCGCACGTAGCTTCGCAGGAGGATCTCTGGAGTCTGTCGGGAAACACAACCAGCCCCGTGTAAATTTCCCCAAGGAATGCTGGCAGAGCGGTGTTTCCCACAGTAGTCTTTGTGGACGTTAGGTGGCACATGGTGGCACGTTAGGTGGCACGTGGATGCGAAGCCTGAAAGGAAGGCTGTGGCAATGATTCCCTTTCTCAGCTGGAGGCCACAGACCACAGGGGGCACCCTGACGTGCCCACCCCCCGCCCACCCCCTGGATGCCCAGAGAAGGAGGGGCCCCTCCCTCGCCTTGCCCCCTGGAGCTGCTCCATCCTCCCAGGTCCTGGCAGGTATAAATGTCAACCACAAGATTGTGTTATGCAAAAGGGGTGACACATGAGTGGAATTTCAGCTCAGCTGAGAGAGAACGGAGGCAGCTTTGACCACAGAAAGGATGGAGCATGAGAATCCACCCAGCGTCCAGTAACCGTGAGCACTGTTTGTGCCTCAGTTTCCTCCCGGACAGGCAGTCCTGCGGTCGGGTCCGGCAGGCACCACGGGACACACTGCGAGGGCACCAGGTGTGGCTTATGAGAGTCTGGGCGGCTTCACCCCGTGCCTTTCCGTGGTTGTCTGGGTGGCCTTTCCGTGGTTGTCTGACCACGGCCAAGGCCACCACAGAGCAGCAGTCAAGTGAGACACTGCCTTCTACAGTTCAGTCAGGCACCTGTTAGACACTTTCAAAGGCTGGGAGTAGAGTACGTGCATGAAATCACCCAGTGAGTGCCCGCGCTGCCCTTCGGGACCCAAGCGCCCACTCCCTCAGCTGCTGGGAGTGTCTGTCCACAGCAGAGGGGTCCCTCTGCAGCCCCGCCCTCTGCTAAAGGTCACCCCTCCCCAGAAGCGCTCAATGACTGGTCAGTGAGGTAGCAAAGGCCCAGCCCCTTGACCCCCAACATCCCCTGAAGCTGACTGAACCCTCGGTCCAGAGCTGCACCCCAGTGAGACTGCTCTCAGCCCCGACCTGCCTCCCTCACTCCCTCCCCTCCCCCGGGGGCCCACAGCACACCGCACTGACCTCCTTTCTGCTTCCGGACAATTTGTGGGGCGGCCGGCCTGCAATGGACACATCTTATGTGCCAGGGCCCATGGAGCATATTCCCTGCATCATTCATTTAATCCTTCCAGAAATCCATTCCACAGGTGACGCACAGGGCAGTCTGTCACATGGCCAGTTTACAGATGGGTGCTACAGGGCACAGCACCCACTGTATACTCCCCCGGGCCACGTTAACTTATGTGCCGGAAATGGGCAGAAGGAACCAGAAGGAGAGGAACTGCCCCTCTCTCTCTCTCTCTCTCTCTTTCTCTCTCTCTCTCTCTTTTTAGGTGAGAGAAGAGGAGATAGTGAGGCAGACTTCTGAATGCACCCTGACCAGGATCCACTCGGCAACCTTATCTGGGGTCAATGTTCAAGTAATGAGCTATTTTTAGTGCCTGAAGCTGATGCACTCAGACCAACCGTGCTATTCTCAGTGCCCAGGGTCAAGCTCGAACCAATCAAGCCACTGGCTGTGGGAGGGGAAAAGAGGGAGAGAAAGGGGGGGGAAGAAGCAGATGGTTGCTTCTCCTATGTGCCATGACTGGGAATCGAACCTGGGATATCCAAATGCCAGGCCAATGCTCTACCTACTGAAATACTGGCCAGGATCAACTGCCTCCCTGTTGAAGAGACTTCTGACTCACACTCATCTTTCTCTACTCCAACCCATCCTCTGTTTCTTCTCAGCAATAACTACAACTGCTTCTTGTTCTATATTTTGTCTTTTTCGTCTTTGGAATATAAGCTCCACAAGGGCATGGACTGTGTCCAAATTGCTCACAGCTATGTCCCCATCACTATATTAGATATTGGGGTTTCCTATGCATATGACATAGTCTGTCACTTGACAGTCTACTGTCCCCAGGTCCCTGTCAAATGTAAGCTCTCTGAGGAGAGTGTCTATTTCTGTTTGGTTCATCACTGTATCACCAGACCTCATGTAGAAACTGAGACATAGTAAGATTTAATAACTAGTTTTTTAAAAGAGTGGCTAGATTATAAATGAATGAATAAATTAGCAATCATAATGCCAATAAATGGATACACAAGTGCATAAATAAATGAATAAAACTACCAAGAGCTAAAACTGATTGGACATGGTACTTCTAGGACCTGGCTCATCACATGCACACACGCACGCACGCACGTGCACCATGCGGGCTTTCCATTCTTTTTCCTGTACCACATTGCAGAAGAGCATTTTCCTGGAAAAAAAAACAAAAGCAAAAACAAAAGAACAAGGGAGAATGTCTTCGGTCTGAGTGGAAAACGCGTGCATTTACTTATTCATTCAATGGTACTGACCCAATGGCATTACAAATACAATGGTACGGGGATTTGGGTTCAGTAAATCTCTCTCCATTAATGACAAGGGTCAAGTGGAAAATCATTCTGGTTGTGGCGATGGGACGTGAGAGTCATGCCACCTTAAAACTCAGTGAGCCTCTTAGGGTGCCCATCTCGCATGGCACCAGTAACTGCAGGTGCTACTTAGAGTGAGAGGCTCGTCTGTATCCCAGTTAGAACCAGCGTGCCTGCCAGCCTTCAGGGAGAAAAGCCAAGAAGCCGCATGTGACATAGTCCAGGGAGAAGAGGAGAATAGGAGAGACATGCAGGAAGGAGATCTAGAGGCCAGGCTGCCCCGGCCAGCCAAGAACAACCGGGAGAGGAAGGGAAGGCTGTGAGAGTGCATGCCATGCCCGCCACGCCCGCTTTTCCGTTTCCGTTAGAAAAGACCAGAAAAGGGATGTTTACAGTTGCCATGTGAGATTTTCTTTCTTAGTAAAAAGAAAAAAAAAAAATCTGATAAAAGAGTTTGGAATTTTAAAATATGAAAAGTCATTTGTTTGAGATTCAGCTCACACTTGGAACATCTGATTAAACCTCTAGTTTTGACCACGACCATGAAACCCAGCTTCTGATTGTGCCTTCTGCTAATTAGAGATGGGGACTGAACTTTATTGCTTCCATCTCGTGGTTGTCCTAGAGACCTGGGTCACATTGCAGGGGAGGTGCGTGAAGGTAAGCAGGTCAGGTCCTTGCTTTGCTTCACTTAAAGGATAAGTGACTATATATACGTGTGTGTGTGTGTGTGTGTGTGTGTGTGTGTGTGTGTGTGTGTGTGTGTGTGTGTTATTATATACAGTGTGTCCGTAAAGTCATGGTGCACTTTGACCTGTCACAGAAAAGCAAGCGCACCATGACTCTACGGACACACTGTATATACTCTCTCTATGTATGTTAGACCTTTTTATATTTTCTCTGGCACCTGGTTCTCAGCACAGACCACTCCCTTGAGAGCACAGGGTAGGGCTAATCCCTTACGCCCTCTGCCGAGGCTGGTGACCAGGAATGACCTTGCCTGGGACCGACCCTGCTCGACTTGAAGCTGGAGAAGCAGGAAGTAACTTGACTCTGCTGATGCCACCACGAGAATGAATAAAACATGTTCCGGACTGCCGTAAGAAGCACCCCAACTTTGAACCCCCTCATTTACTAAACGCAAGGTCCACGGGGGATTCGATGTGACGAGTGTGCAGAAGCCCGATGACCGGTGCTGGGGCCGAGTGTGCAGCGATACTGTGCTCCCATTGCAGGAGTGACAAGAGACGGGACTTGCGGTTTATATGTAGGAGGGACCCCTCTCTAGGTGACAGGGCTTCCACTCTTGCCCTTTCACAAATGATGGGACTTCCTGAAAAACAGAGCGTCAATACATCCTTCTGTGCCCTGGAGACACTCAGTCAGCCGGGAACAGACCGGACAGATAGGTCTGCAAGGAGCAGGGGTCTGCAGACCAGGGCACATCCCAGAGAGGGCGCGGCCCGGGCAGGGAGGAAGGAAGGGAATGTGGGAGGGCTGAGGGGTGATCCGGGATCAAGCATCAGGCTCCATAAGAAGCAGACAGAGCAGATGGCGGCAGCAAATCAAAGCACTTGTCTGGTTCCTTCCAAGGATTCTCGGGAAGGAGAAAGAATTAACTCAGGGAACGAAAGAAGGAATAAACAAACTGAAGGAGGGAAGAAGGTGATCAAAGATTACCCTTGACATAAAGGCAACAGGAAGAAATGACTGGAGGTAAATGAAAGCAGGAACGAAAGACGAAGGAGAAACTGAAGGTGATCACAGAGGACCTGCCACTTCAGAAGCCGAGTTCCAGTCTGGGCATAACGAGACTGGCGGATGAAGCCCACCCTCTGCTTTTGTGTCTGGGATGATTCAACCGGAACTTCTACCTTAGCTTTCTCCCTTTCCTCCTGCTCACTATGCCCTCACTGAGCAATCTGAACTCACAAATAAAGTTTGAAAGAGGCCATCTGCACCTGTAGACCTAAAAAAAGAAAAAGCTACATCCTTCAATACACCGTATTTCTCCATGTATAAGACGCACCATAATTTGGGGGGCCAAGAATTTGAAAAATAAAATGTATTACATAAATTTATTGAACTCAGGTTTTATCCATCCTAAAATGCATACAACTCCTCATCACTGTCACAACTCCTATCCATAAGCTTGTCCTCATCTGTGTCTGATGACGAATCTCTGTCTTCACCAATGAGCACAAAACAAGCATGAAAAAGTGAAAAATGCAAGTAAACAATCTACAACCATTGTGTAAGACACACCCAGTTTTTAGACCCCAAATTTTTTTCAGAAAAAAGGTGCATCTTATACATGAGGAAATACGGTAGAATGGAAACTAGGAAACTGAAGAGCTTTAGGAGGGAGACATGAAAAAGAAGCGAGGAGGAGTAGGGAAGTGAAGCTGACTATGGAACAGAAAATAGTATTAGACAAGTTTATAGATCGGCTGGGGCTTGGGGCAAGATAAAGAGATAGGATTATAGGAAACCAGCCACCTAAAGTGGGAAAATGATTAGGATTCTACAAAATAGAGTGTTGCACAAGAGGAAAACGTAACTGCAGCGTACTACTTGACTCAGCAGAGAACACTGTTTACACAGCCATATTAATTGGAAGGCTAAATATTGACCTAGCTGAAATTGTGGTGTTATTATCTTGAAAAGTTAAGATAAAGAGATGGCCCTGTGTCTTTCAGAGGGAGTGAAGAAAACGAAATTCTCTACCATAAAAGGTAAATCTATCTAAATACATAAAACATGATATAGCAGTATCCACATGAGACTGATATATATATGAAATTAAGTGCTAAAAATAAGCAGACGCCAAGTTTGGACAGAGGCTGCTTCTGGGAAACGGGTGTGGAAGGTGCTAGGTGGAGTGGGCGAGCCCCCGGCTTGAGAACATGTAGTACTAGTGACCCTTAACACACCCACAAAGCTCTGCGTGAACGTGTGACACAGGAAGTAATCACAGGGCAACCACAGAAACACATCTGCTCACAGGCTTTCCTTCCTGCTGGCCAAATCGGCTTTCTGAGTGGAACGCATCATGAAATTAATTCTCTCATTACAAAATTAAGTGCATCATGAAATTAATTTTTTTTCCCTTTGGAAACATATGACATTGTCTAATGCATTTCCCATGACCATGAATAGAGTCCAGTATCAGAAAAAAAAAATATTCCTGAAAAACTCCTCTGTGATCAGTAATGTCCAATTTTCTATGCATTATAAATGACTGATGCAGAATCTATCAAACCTATTTTCAGTATCTCTACTCAGACCCCTCTCCTGAGTACGAAATTGGTTCATCCAACAGTCCTTGGACCTCTCAAAGGGGAAATGCCACCAGCACTTAAAACTAAGATGCTTCAAATATATATCAGTGCATTACATGTTGAGTGACAGAAGAAAGACTCAGAAGACTACACATCACATGACTCCATCTGTATGACTCTGGAGAAGGCACGGTGGACGGGATGCCATCAGCAGCGGCCAGCAGTCAGCGCTGGGAGAGGCTGACTGCAGACTGGTACAGGGAATCTGGCAGTGACGGAACTGGTCAATATATCACACGCTGTGTTGAGTACATGACTATGTATGTTTATCACAACCTATGTACATTAAAAAGTGAATTTTACTGTATGCAAATTATTTTAATAACAACAAATGAAAAAACTTAAAAATTAAAATTTTAAACAAAAAGACCAAAAGAAATTTAAAAATCTGAATAGCCCTCTAATTAAAAAAAAATAATAATTTGAAATTAAATATTTTCCTACAAAGAAAACTGCATGGACAGCTTGGCTGGTGAATTCTAACAATTGAAGAGAAAAAAAAACATTGTAACTATCTTATACAAACTCTTTCAGAAAATGGATACAAAAGTTTTATAAGACCAGGATTAATCTGATACTAAATCCAAGCAAAGCTACTTACAAAAAAAAATAATAAGCATTGCAGTGTATTTTCATTACAGGAACATAAATACAAAAATCCTTAACAAATATTAGCAAATCAAATCCGAAGCATTTGTCTGGTTCCTTCCAAGGATTCTCGAGAAGGAGAAAGAATTAACTCAGGGAACGAAAGAAGGAATAAACAAACTGAAGGAGGGAAGAAGGTGATCAAAGATTACACTTGACATAAAGGCAACAGGAAGAAATGACTGGAGGTAAATGAAAGCAGGGGAAAAATAAAAAGTCCAGCCAGGAACGAAAGATGAAGGAGAAATTGAAGGTGATCACAGAGGACCTGCCACTCCCTCTGGAAGCCAGAAGCCGAGTTACCACCGTGGAGAATCTCAGCTAAGGGAACCTCAGAATCATCCCACCAAATAGGGAGGGAGCTTAGACACCAGTACACCAACTCCCGCCAGTCCTGAGCCCAGAGACACTGGAGGGGATGCTGGCTTCCTGGTGATTCCAGCTTGCAGCGGGCTCTGGCAGCTCAGGGGATCTCTCAGCAGGGACACACTGGTTCTGCCAGCTGGAGGTCAGGCCAGTGTGCACCAAAGTGCCCAGGGCAGGGGCTCTGGCATGGCACCAACAGCCTTCAAAACTGACCCAGCCGGATTCTCTCTGATTTCGAGCATAACCTCTAACTGCAGTTTGTGTAATTTATTAGCAAAGCCTATGAAAATGGTTCACAATTATTCATAAAAATACACAGAGAAACACTCAAGTGTGTCAGGCACCATACTCCTGGTTGAGGTCCCCTCTGGGGAGGACAGCGCTGCCCCCCCCAGGACCCTCGGGCATGTGAGCATGGCGGCTGGGGATGCAGCCAGGACCAGCGCCAGCTCTGGGACGGCACCGACACCATGGTTATGTCACCTCCATCCCACAGGCACCCCCATTGCACGGCCGGCCTTCCCAAGTGTCTCTCGAAATCACACTGCTTCCCTTTGCTTTTTATTTATTTCTTCTTTCTGTCTTGGGTGTCTACAGAGAAGAATATATATATATTGGCGGCAGTGGGGTTAAGATGAGAGAGTCATGTAATTAGAAAATGTGAGCTCTTCTCGTAAAGTTCAGGCAGACCTTGCTCTTCCCACCGCTGCCTGCTCAGGACCCGGGTATCCCCGAAATCGAGCAAAGCTGGGGTCAAGGGCTGACTACTTTTGTTTCTGTTCCCAGCTCTGCAAACTCCAGACCACCCCCGCCCGCTGGCACACGCACCGTAGGTGGCCGTGGCAACATGTAGAATCAGAGACGGGCCAGGTGCATCGGATGAAGAGTATCTCACAAGGGGTGACCATGGTCACTGTGAGATGATCAGACTGAGATGAGAAAACCTTTAGCAAAGCAACCTGAACGGGGGTAGGGTGCTCCTCTGGGGGTGTGGGGCCCCTCGAAAGGGCTGTGTTGGAGAAGGTCAAAGCTCCGGCGTCCACGGCAGGCTACTGGTGAGAGCTGATGTCAGCAGCAGCACCCAGGGGGATGGGGATGGGGGATGGGGGATGGGGGAGGGCAGAGAACAAGTGGACCAGGAGGAAAATTTTAGGCTTAGATGCTAAGATCTCCACAAAAAAGTGTTAGCGCTGAAGATGGAAAAGCGAGAACGGGTCTGGGAGACAACGTAACGGGGCCCCAGCCCCTAAATGCTACACTGAGTCCTGGGCATAGCTTCCCTTGTCTGACCTGGTCTCCTCTGCCCTCCCCTTTGCCAGACACTGACCACGTGCCAGGGCTGTTCCCAGCGCTTTGCGTGATGAACGTGTGTGTCCTCACTGGGCCATGAGTTGGGAATGGCTATTATTCCCGGCTCACAAATGAGCAAGCTGAAATGCAGCTTGAGTGGGTGGTTTCTATTCAGAGGGAAGGGAGGAAGCAAGGAAGGAGGGAGGGAGGGAGAGAGGAAGGGAGGGAAGGAGAGAGGGAGGGAGGGAGGGAGGGAGGGAGGGAGGGAGGGAGGGAGGGAGGGAGAGAAAGAAGGGAAGAAAGAGTTAGTAAGAGAGACAACTCAGTAGTCTGCTGCTAGGGGAGGAAGGATGAAGGGCTGGACCCAGGGCAGCGGTGGAGCTGTGAGGAGGGAGGGTGTGGAGAGAAGGGTCCTGTGGTGACTAGGGGGTGATCCCACCCATCTCAGAGCAGGAGCCCACTGCCGCCCTCTGGTGGTAGTCAACTGTATTGACTTTTAACAGAAGGGTTTGAAAACAGAGACGCTGCTTTCCCTGCAGGTGCGCTTGGCTCCTGTCACCGCCTCTCTTCTCTGAAGCCCCGTGTGGCCCAGCTGTGATGGCCGAGCCTCCCCACAACCCAATAGTGTGGGCTCCCAAACCCCATCTCCTTCTGGGTTGAGATTCACATCACGTCAGGATTCATAAAGGTACCACTTGAAAATGAGGTAAGCAGGCTACTGATGACAGCCACCACTTGTTCTGTGTGCTTTCTGGGTGTCAGGTACCTGCCGGGGCCCCCACATGCCAGGCACCTGCCCGGGTCCTTATGCACCAGGCATCGAACAGCACATCCTCTACTCATCTGTTCACATTCACCCGGTATTTCCAGGTTCCCACTCTGGACAGGATTCATAGATGAAAGAGACAAGCTTCTCTTCACTCCTCCTGTCTTTTCAAAGGAGAGGGAGCTTGATATTTAAAAGTTGGATGAGAAAGGGAAGCCCAGAGGACTGGGAAAGAGATGGGTGGTGCTGGATGGACACTGGCAAAGAAGCGCGGCTCGAGCTCATTCTAGAAAGGGGTCTTCCTTGTGGCGGGAGAGAAGCAAAAATTATTTGGGAGGTGGTAAGTTCAGTTTCTGACCAGAACGACACTGAATTGAAGTTTTCAATGCATTTGCATGAGGTCAACACATCAGGGAGCTCCCCCACCCCGAGGTTTCACAGGTCCCTCCGCTCTCCCCTAGAAAACCCACCGATAGACCAGGAGGCTCTCAGCTCTCATTCGGTACCTGGAATCAGATTTGTGTGTGTGTGTGTGTGTGTGTGTGTGTGTGTGTGTGTGTGTGACAGAGATAGACAGAGCGATAGATAGGGACAGACAGACAGGAAGGGAGAGAGATGAAAAGCATCAATTCTTCATTGCGGCACCTTAGTTATTCATTGGTTGCTTTCTCATATGTGCCTTGACCGAGGGGCTACAGCAGAATGAGTGACCCCTTGCTCAAGCCAGTGAACTTGGGCTCAAGGTGGTGAGCGTTGCTCAAACCAGATGAGCCCGCGCTCAAGCCAGCGACCTCATGGTTTCCAACCTGGGTCTTCCAGGTCCCAGTCCAACGCTCTCTCCACTGCACCACCGCCTGGTCAGGCTGGAATCAGAATTTCAATGTGACTGAAGCCCAGAGGCATTCCCTCTGACATCCTCCCCATCAATCGATGGGAGGCTTGTTTGCCTGAAGGCCCATGGACAGCTCTTGCCGTCCAAACTGGGTTCTGCTACATTATGAGGGGAGTTTTGGTGAGAAATGCTATTTTCAGCACCATTTAGTCTTTGCTCAGACTGTTTTTATGGGGAGAGTTATGATTCTTGGTAATGGCCGGAGTTTCCCTGAAACCCTTCCTGCTAAGACGTTAGCATGGGCTTCTTTGCCTTCCTGATCATCCCGTCGTGGTCGCCGTGGCACGGTGCCGTCTCCCAGTCTCTAGGCTGACATTATTTATAAGCTAATGACAGAGCCATAAATATTGTAGCAAATAGCTGTGGTGACCTTTGCCGAGCCACAGCTATGGCAGCGGCAGCGGGAGAGTGTTTTCAGTGTGAAATTGCTTTCACCGCTCTTCCCGTTTACAGTGACCCACGATGTAGATAATAAAAAGGCTTCCGTCACCTCCCCCTACCCCCATTCCCACCCCGCAATGCATTGCCATTTCTTTATAAGATCAATAAACTTTTCCACGGACACAACTTCGTATGTAGTCTGTCCCGTGAGAACCCCCAGGCGAGCTTACATATTGCATCCAGCCGGGCCAGTACCTGCGCTGAAGGGGTGTGTGCTGCTGTTGTCCGTGGGCCCGTGGGGCTAGAGGTGTGTGCTGCTGTTGTCCGTGGGTCCGCGGGGCTGGAGGGGTGTGCTGCTGTTGTCCGTGGGTCTGCAGGGCTGAAGGGGTGTGCTGCCGTTGTCCGTGGGTCTGCAGGGCTGAAGGGGTGTGCTGCTGTTGTCCGTGGGTCCGCGGGGCTGCAGGGGTGTGCTGTGGGTCTGTGGGGCTGAAGGGGTGTGCTGCTGTTGTCCGTGGGTCCGCGGGGCTGCAGGGGTGTGCTGTGGGTCTGTGGGGCTGAAGGGGTGTGCTGCTGTTGTCCGTGGGCCCACGGGGCTGGAGGGGTGTGCTGCTGTTGTCCGTGGGCCCGTGGGGCTGGAGGGGTGTTGTCCGTGGGTCTGCGGGGCTGCAGGGGTGTGCTGCTGTTGTTCGTGGGCCCGCGGGGCTGGAGGGGTGTGCTGCTGTTGTCCGTGGGCCCGCGGGGCTGAAGGGGTGTGCTGCTGTTGTCCGTGGGTCCGCGGGGCTGCAGGGGTGTGCTGCTGTTGTCCGTGGGTCCGCCGGGCCACATTTACTAACGCCCGCCCTGGAGAGGCCCCGCTGCACAGGCTGGGAGAGAGGGAAAGAGCTCACGCTCTAGAAAGAGGAGGCAAAACACGGGAGCAATCAGCACACAGGAAAAAGTGCACCATCTTCGAGAGACTCAAAGGATGTGGCATAGGAGATTAAGATAAATTACTTCCCAACTCTCTAGCTCAGGGAACTAGTCCTGAAGGGGACACGTCTGTCCTTTATCTTGACTGGTGTGTAGGGATGCAGCCTTCTCCTCTGGTGACTAGAGTCTTCACTTACTGGTATCCACACCGCTCTGTCTATTGCTGACCTCATTCCTTGTGTCCCTTACGTATTTAACCTCTGGGGTCTGTTAAGGCATCTTCCCCTCCAGGCAGCCTTCCTGGGTGGCCTCAGGCTTGTCCAGGTCCCTACTCTGCTACTATGACAGGCATGTCTGTGTATTTGCACATTGTTTGCTTACGGGCTTGTTTTGTCATCTGTGTCTTGCCTACCCAGCTGTCAACCGTACAACGTAGACGGCACCTCCCGCACGGATCGTGCCCCGTGGTGCAAGTCAGTGACTATCTAATCAATAGGTTGGAGGGCTGGGCGACTAAACGGAAATGAAGGACATTGCAAGGGGATGGAGGGACAGGGGGAAATACCTGGAAGCAAGAAGCTCAGGGAATGTGAGAAGGAGCAGTAGGAGATGAGGTCGTGAAGGACACTTGGGGCTGCATCGCGGGGGGTGCAAGGCTGCGGGGTAGGGTATCCAAATAGGATGGCATAGGTGGTCACGGTCAACCGTTGAGATGGCTGCACCTGTGGCCGTGCTGTGCCCACCCCTCTTTCGGGGCAAAGCCAGCCCTCTCTTTATTTACCATGGGGTTTTATAGTGGGCTCACGTCTTTATACATGACCCTACCCCCTGGGTACAACGAGGGGTTCAGGGTCAGACACTGAACTAAGCAGAGAGCCCTGCCTCTGGTCTAGCCCGACGGACACATGGCCCAAGTCAGCCCAAGGGGAGAGGTTCCAGCACCAGGCAGGAAAGCTGAGAGGTGTGTGCCCCTGTGGACCAGATGCCCACCACAGACAAAAACAGGTCTAAAGGCAGAGACTCAAAGTGACGTGCAGAGAGGAGCGAAGATGAGACATCGTGGTGTCAGGCATCTTGGGCCACAGGCCTGCGTTCCCCGGCCCAGCCCGCAGCAGCAGAGCCGCTGTGACCTCCATCAGAAGGTCAAGGGTACACACCTGTCCTGCGCTCACGCCACCCACCGACGCGCCCTTGAGGAGCCCCCAGGGAGGACCGTCACCCCCAGGACCCTGCCACATCACTCCACGCAGCCCAGAGACTATTCTGGAAGGAAGGCTGCAATAAAGAGTGAACACACCCTTCCTCCCAGAGGCGCCCATCATGTCTACACCCCTGTTCACCCTTCTCCTGTCCTGGGGAACATTTGCTGGTCAAACGGTGCCAGAGTCCCAGCCTCTCACGCTATTCCCCATCACGCAGCCGCAGAATCAGAGGCGGTCAGAAGAGGGCTACTTAGACTTTCCTCCACCACATCGTCCAACCAAATGGCGTGCTAACCCACACATGTGACCTTCTCTTTTGTGTCAATGAACAAGCAATGCGTGAAATGACCCTGCCTCTGTTAGAGCTGACCGGTCCGTCCACATCTCCCTGGTCCCATCTCCTCTCGCCGAACAGGACTCTTGCTCTTGGGCTAAGTCTCCCTCCCTCCTGAACTGTCAGTTTCTCGTCTCTCTCCAGGATCAGTTCCCGTGAGGTCCAAGCCTACTGGAATATGCCCATCGGAATTTCAGACTTCACGCCATGAAACAGGAGGAAAAGCAGCAAGAGACCTAATAAAAAAATTAATGTTTCAAACTCTTGTCTTGGCATGAATTAAAATCAGGCAGATAAGAGGTCTTATTTCCACATTTATAAAGAAAGAATGATCTCTCTTCAATGGCACTTGAGCCCAATATTGTACACACAGCACGTGAAATGCAGGATGAAGTCTCAAGCTCATCTTAGGTTTGGACAGAAGAAATGAGCTGGTACCAATTATACAGAATTTCTTAAGCCACAGACTAGATGTCATTTCAGCCGTGGAGCCTTCCCAAATAACCTGACAGAATTAATCATCTCCTCCTTCTGGTCCCACAAGTTTTTTAAACATACTTCTATAGCGCAGGGCAGAACGACTGGGAGGAAGCACAGAGCCACACGCTGAAACGCCACTTAGCGTCCCTCACTGCAAAATGGACGTACCAGAGAACCCAGCATTTATAATTTGGGAAAATATAAAAGCAAACAATGTAATGTAATTATCCAAATTCCTGGCCCTAAGTAAATGCCATTTAATTATTCAATATAATGAATTCTTCTTTTTGCTTCAGTTATAAGAATTGACCGGCAAGTCCCTGCTCACTGACATCACATCCATTCCAAAATAATTACAGTTGTAATGGTGAGGAGTCCGGCTTTAATTTTTTCAAAGAAAATAGAAAATGGGAAAAAACACACCCTACTCTCTTTCCAAGGGGTCTCTCTCCTCAACTGCTTACCAGAATTTATTTATTTACTTATTTACATCTTAACTGCATGACTATTAACCCAGACACAGAGATAACATACCTAAGTAAGAAGAAATTGCGTTTGCCAACAACTGGTCTGTTTTGTTTCTTTCCCTGACATGGTGCAGAACATTCACTGTGTTTGTCACCTCCAGTGCCAGCATGCAGTGGTATGTTCAGACTTTATAACACAGATAAAAGTGTGGAAATGCCTGGTGGAAAAGGTTTATGTAGATGACCAGGCCCATTTGTCCCTCCATGAACTGGTCCCCACTGAAGGGCGCATCTTGGCGACTTTCTGTTATTATGTCAGCCATCAGTTGTTACTACTCCCAGTCCAGCTGCCTTGATGGACACGGAGCAGATTGTTACGCCCCAGGTCTGGAGCAGATAGGATCTAAATGAAGGCCGGGAGGGGTGTTTATGAATTAAAAACAAGAGTGTGGCGCAAGAGTTCTTCGCTGTCCATTTTGTCCTCTGTTGACCACTTCTGCTTCGACTAACTGAGCGGAACTGACGGGAAGCCTTCTGATAAGGTGCTCTTGCGTGTTTATAATCTCCTGGTCATGTACGCCTCGTAGGATGGTGCCAAGTCCATTAGGCAAAGCGCTGCCGTTGTACAGCAGGGTGGCTGTGGGCAGAGCAGCATCAGAAGTCAGGCGTCCTGTGGGTCCAGTTTCTGGGACACATCTGACCCAGCCTCAGCCCCAGCCTACCGCATTCTACAATTAGCATTTCCCCGCCCAGGGTTCCACAGACCAGCTGTAAACAAACTCCAGGTTTCATTTCCATAAAGTGACAGCAGACGGGTCCCCTGAGTGAAGCCTGCCTTCCACCATTCCATCCTAGGAATTTAAACCAGCAGATTCGATAGCAAATGTTAAGGGTGTGCAATTAACATACAAAGTGGCAGCCAGAAAGGGCACCGCAGACAGGCGTCTGGCGTGAGTCACTGCTGAGCCCTGAAGATACAAAATAGCTAATAAATGCTGTTCTCTATTATGTGTCGCCTTGGTAAGGAGTTCATCTGGTTTCAAGAACGGCCCCAAAGGAGGGAGAGGCCACTGTTTTTATCTTAGATTGGCAGACAGAGAAAGTGGAGATCTAAGAAATTATGTGAATTCCCCCAACGAAAGGGATTTTTTTTTAATGTCAGGTAGAGAGGAGGCAGCACTCATTCTTGCAGTTTAGATGACATACTAACAGGTGTAACACGCTTAGCAAGAGTGCCTAGCACACAGGAAGTGCTAAATAACCAACTGCCACTACCACCACCCTCATTGGCACCACCGCCACCACGATGCTTCCCACGTTTGTTTCTACAACCGTGGAAACAGAGACTGGGTCAAAATTGGCTGACCATGTAGTTTGACCAGACAGTGGTGCAGTGGATAAAGCTTCATACTGGGACATGGGGGACCCAGGTTTGAAACCCCGAGGCCACCGGCTTGAATACAGCTCATCCGGCTTGAGTACAGGCTCACCAACTTGAGCACAGGGCTGCTGGCTTGAGCGTGGGTTCATAGACATGACCCCAAGATTGCTGGCTTGAAGCCCAAGGTCACTGGCTTGAGCCCAAGGTCACTGACTTGAGCATGGGGTCACTTGGTCTGCTGGAGCCCCCCAGTCAAGGCACATATGAGAAAGCAGTCAATGAACAACGAAGGAGCCGCAATGACAAATTGATGCTTCTCATCTCTCTCCCTTCCTGTCTGTCTGTCCCTTTCTCTGTCTTTCTTGCAAAATGAATGAATGAATGAAATGAAACCAGCTAACACTCAGCACATGGGGGTGAGCGCAGTCATTTGACTTCGAGAGCCCTGGAGGTGACAGGGATTCTTGGTGTAATGCCGAAAATAATGGCTCCAGACCTCAACCCACAGCACCCACCCCTCCCCATCAGCAACAGCAACAAGGTGGCAGGCTGGCACACTGACTGTCTGACCGGCTGCATATGAACCCTGGTCCGTATCTGGGCGATCCTGCCGTCCCCCTCCCCACCCACGGCCTGCCGCACTCTGGCAGTGCTCAACTGGGTCAGGCTCCACGGGGTGCACGTTCACCAGCCTCTGTTCCCCTCCCTACAGGAGCTCTCCCTTCTCCACGTTTTCCATTTCCTTCCTGGGTAAAGATCCAGCTTATTTCATGCCAGAGTAAGTTTCAGCCTTGAATCACAACAGCGCACGTTATCTGACATCAATTGCCAGGGCTTAAAGAGGTTCAGGCTTGACAGACTGTGAAGTCATTTGCAGGAGCTGGGGCTGAGTGACAAAATGCTCGTCAGGAGGCATACACCTGTCAACGACAATTACCCGTGAGGGATTCCGGAGGAGCAGGAGAATGAAACTGGTGCCTCCAGAAGGCCCAGCTGGAATGACTTATTTATTGGGCATCCACTTAATGAAGTCTCCCACATGGATTTGGTTTCTCTGTGTGGGGCTGTCCTTTCTTCCTATCAGCACAGGACAGATCGCATGTGGGAAAGGTGGGGTCTAGGAAGGGGTCAAGGTTCCGTGAGCTCTTCATGCTCTAGGTCAGAGCCAGATAGCCAAAATCATCAGGACCACCAGCTACAGCAACAGGCATTGGAAAGCCCACTGAGTGACCTACCACTCTCCTCAACAAATACAGTATTTATCACCATGTAGGACGTAGTTGAAGTCATGTTATGTGCTCACTAAGCCTGACTTTACCCCGCCTCTCCACACGGCTAACCTAAATTCCCAGGCTCACCTGCAGTGGCTCAGATTATATGTCTTATATTATCATAGAGAGAACAAGAGGCAAAGTGACAGGTCATATCTGCCAGTCTCATAGTCCTTCTTCCTTCTTCTCATCCCCGTCCCAGCATGTGATGGAAAGGTGTGAAGAATCCAGTGGAAAGCATGATGGCGCCACTCAGTGGAAGGAACCTGAGTCCCTGAGTGACTTCATGGAGCGGAACTCCCCTGCTTAACCCTCATTCTCTCAGTTCCTGGCAGAAAGTAATATTGAATAAATGGTAACTGCAGACAGGGAACGCTTGACACTATTCTTGGAAGAATGTATAGAATTTCAGCGGGGAAAAAAGATGGGAAAGGTGTTTGTGTTGGATAAAAAAGGTGTTGGATAATAACGCTTCTTAAGAACTGACAGAGAGTGCTTACTCAGCACAGATGAACAGATTTCACACTGACATGTCTGTCTCATAGCCATCGACAACATATCATAATCCAAACCAAATTCTCTTTCAAAAATATCTTTACAACTTAATACACGGCAATTCCGCTCTCTCTCAGTTTCACAGTCTAAGATTGTTGGAGTCGACCTTGACCCCGTTCCTTTTCTCACATCCCACGTATAATTTGCTACCAACTGTTATTAACTCTGTCTTCTGATTATACCTAGACCAACACTTGGTGTCACCTGCACTGCTAGCAGCAGCTAATTGAAGCCACCACCTTTCTTCTGGATGGCTTCTAACCCCCCTGACTTTATATCCGTGTCTATATCCTTACTCCCCTTACTTACACTCCACCCCACTTACTGTCCACATGGCAAAGCAGGCCACTTTCCTGCTTTCTGAATAGTTTCCAGACTCACTCATAACGAAACTAAACGTCATAATCATGGCCTCTGTGGGCTCTCTCTGAACTCTCTGAAATGGCCTTCCATCACTTCTCTGACCTTCCTTTCTGCCACTTGCCCTTTGCTGCCTCCTTTCCAGCCAGCCTGCCTTCCCTGCAGCTCCTCAGACATCAAAGCAACATGCTGTCTACAAGCCTTTGCGCTTGCTGAGCATTCGCCCCATGCTTGGCTCCGTGTGCCGGCTCAGACACCACCGGAGCAGGGTAGCTCCCCTGACCACCCGGTTTGAAGAGGCATCCCTGCCACTGACTGCTCCATGCCCTGGCAGGTTTGTTTCTGCCCAGCCCTGTCCAACCTGGTAGTGGCCACCTAGTTCTGCTTGTTACCTGGTCCCTGACTAGAGAGAGCGTCAGCGCCAACAGAACGAGACTGAAATCCGTTCACGGCTCTAGGCCTCCTTTTTCCCCTGCCTTTTCCCCTGAACCTACCTCACACCGTAGGCTTTTTACCACGTGGTTTATGAAGACAAAACAAATTTGGAGCGCCGATAATCTGAGAGGGTTCCCTGAATCGGGGGGCACTTTAATGGAGACTTGCACAATGAGAAGTATTTCAGTGAGGTGAGGAAAGCCGTCCCAGGCAGAGCAAACCCCGCCGTGTTACAGTGCAGTATCCATGGGGACAGGGCCTTCGTGTGTCGTATTCGCTTCTGTGTCCTCAGCACCTAGAACAGTGCCTGGTGCACAGTGGAAACGCAGTCTGTAGACTGAACGCGTTTCACTAAGAAAGGTATCATAGCGCAAAGCTGTTGGGTTAACTCTAGGAAGAACACAAATGCTCGAGGTTATATTGGATCGTACTAACCGGGGCCTTTGGTAGCAAGTGACAGAAACACAACTTGACCTAAGCTAAAGAAAAAGAGAAATTAATCTGATGAACAGCAGGGTTATGCCAGGGGATCAGAGTTAGAGTTGACCAAGTAGGTCAATGTCCTCCAGCCAAGATCTACCAGAAATTTCCCTGCGGTTAAATAAGTCAGGTTTCTCATGATTGCATCAAGGGAGAATTCTCAGTACAAGGGTGCTGGGAAGAACGTGTTATAGTGACAGAAACACAACTTGACCTAAGCTAAAGAAAAAGAGAAATTAATCTGATGAACAGCAGGGTTATGCCAGGGGATCAGAGTTAGAGTTGACCAAGTAGGTCAATGTCCTCCAGCCAAGATCTACCAGAAATTTCCCTGCGGTTAAATAAGTCAGGTTTCTCATGATTGCATCAAGGGAGAATTCTCAGTACAAGGGTGCTGGGAAGAACGTGTTATAGATTTGGGCTTTAGTTGGGTGACGTGAAGGTTGAAAGAAGTGAGGGTATGATCTAGGTCCTATGCTGCCAGGTAGCAAAGGTAGTTCTGTGACTGGGGAGCTTAGTACCGCATTTCCCCGTGTACAAGACACACCATTTTTTTTTTGAAAAACTTGGGGTCTAAAAACTGGGTGCATCTTATACAGTGGTTGTGGCCTTTCAAATGCCGTAGATGGAACTGAGGACGAGGCAATGTATAAAGACAGTGATTTGTCATCAGACACAGAGGAGGACAAGCTCATAGATGGGAGTTGTGACAGTGCTGAGGAGTTGTATGCATTTTATGATGAATAAAACTTGAGTTCAATGACTGTATGTCATACACTTATTTTTCAAATTTTGGGCCCCAACGTTAAGGAGTGTCTTCTACGTGGGGAAATATGGCAACTCTTGTCTATAAGGAGAACAGAATAACTAAATAGAATAAAGCTAAACTTCGATTGAGAAGGAGGTAGAGTGACTAAAATTATCCAGGATAGGGGTGTTCATTCTTTAGGGCTTGGACAACATTTGTGTTTTTTTTTTCTGTGTTCAAACACAATTACAAAGTGGTCTTATTTATTTTTTATTCTTTTTGCCTTGACCCATCACCGTCATCTAGTGCTTCTCCTGGTGTTGACACTCTGGTGGAATGGTCTTTGTTCTGTGGGAGAGCCCCATGGCCTCTCTGTGAGTGCCAGGCAGATGCGGGAGACAAGGGTAGCTCCCCTCGCCCTCCAGAACAGTGAGGGAAGGGCAGGGGTGGAAGGGGCTGCACGGCGACCTGAAACCAGGATCTGACCACATCAGGCTCCTCCCTCTCCGACCGCACCTCCTCTCCCCCTCTCTCCGTGGCTCAGCTGTGTTGGCACTGTAGTAAAATTCCCCTTGTCTTCAGAAATATGGCAGCTGGAGCCGACACCTTTCACACTTTAGAAGTCACGAATAAAGAACAGTAAGCTGGCTTCCTTGGTTCACGTTGAGGGAGACTCTTCCAGAAGATTCTGATTGGACAAGCTTGGGTCAGGTGCCCATCATTAAATGATCAGCTAGTATCCTTGGGTGGCTGTTCGGTAGGAAACCAGCAGTTCTCCATTCTTATTTAAACCAAACCCAGTCAAACGGTGGTGGCAGGGGGAGAGGCTAAGGTAGTTCACCTCTGGACAGTCTTCCATCAGCATGCACAGTAGGAATACAGGATTTTCCCAAAATGACTTCTTCTCAAAAACTTGCTAAACCTGGGAGCCTCTGGCACTTTGATGACTTTATTCTCTGCCCAGATTATCACACTCACACACACACGCGCACGCACACGTGCGCACACACGCACACTCACACTCATACACACACATGCACACACACAAGCTGCTGCTTCATGTCTGGTCACTGTTCACACACACAGGATTCCTCTGCCTGGTGACTTCACTTTGGCTTTTTCTTGGAAATTGCTTTATTTTCTCACTTGCGAGGGGCCGTTTGCTACACTGGTCAGTAGCCTTCCCCTGCAGCAGTCTGCAGCGCTCAGTGAAATCACAGGACGTGTTGTTTCCTGATAAGGTTCTCCCACTATTCCCCCAGCATGCAGAGCAAACAGCGTCTCTGCTCAGCAGAGAACGAGAGCAGAAGGCGGCAGGTAGAGAGGGCTTTGTGCCTGGTGGCTGTGCCTGTTGACAGGACTGCTCGCTGCCTTCCCTCTCTGTTCTGTATGCTGCTTTGCCTTCTAGCAAAGTAAACACGTCTCAGTGCGGATCTGACTTGAGAAGAAGAAAAAGGGAATCTTCAGGGGAAAGGAACCAACCGAGAATGCATTGAGCGCTTCGAGTGTAATAAGAACGGGCTGGGTGTTGTTTCATTCCATCCTCCCAACAGCCCTCTGGAGGTCCATTGGAACCCCGGTTAATGCATACAGAAACCGTGGCTCAGCGGGTCAAAGTTTCTGGCTCAAGCGAACACAGTGAGTAAATGACGAATCAGAGATTTCAACCCACCCTGTGGTTTCCAAGGACTTCTTCTAGGGACAGGAAGGACCCCCAGGCTGCGATGGAGATGTGCGCTGCTGTCCCAAGTCCAGGAGTACGTGGTGGGTGGTGGGGAGAGGACATCCCCTCTTGCAGTTCAGCAGTTTGGAGAGAAGACACTGAATCCAGCTTCTGGAGGTGAGACACAGGCACAGATGGAGCTGAGGAAAAGCTCGCCTCTCTCCTTCCTTCCCTTCTTCCTTCCTTCCTTCCCTTCTTCCTTCCTTTCTTCCTTTCTTCCTTCCTTCCCCCTTTCCTTCTCTCCTTCTCTCCTTCCTTCCTTCCTTCCTTCCTTCCCCCTTTCCTTCTCTCCTTCTCTCCTTCCTTCCTTCCTTCCTTCCTTCCTTCCTTCCTTCCTTCCTTCCTTCTTTCCTTCCTTCCTTCCATCTTCCTTCTTTACCTCCTTCCTTCCTTCCCTACCTCTCTCCTCCTCCTTGTCCCCTCCCTCCCTCCTTCCCTCCCTCCCTCTCTTCCCTCTTTCTTTCTTCCTTCTTTTATTTCTATGACTATCTGTCCCTAGTGATGTCCCATGCCTACAAGCAGAATACTGAGATGAATTAGGCGCATCCCTACGTGTATGGGCTACTGCAGAGAAGAAGTCAGACTTAGTTTCACAGCAAACTGGGATGCGAGGCCCAGGAACCGAGGAAGTCTTTGTCTGTCAAACGGAGCAGTGCCGACAGGGAAGATGAAGGACAGGACCACCAGGGCGGTCCCCAGTCCCACCAGACTTAGGAAGAGGAGATGGGCTCCCTGGCCCTCCTGTGAATGAGGAACAGTGGTTTCCCAGCTGGCGAGGCAGATTTCTGGTGTCTGAGGAATGAGGCAGATGGGAGCTGAGTCTGTGGAGGCTCCAACCAGACTGATGATGTGGCCTGATGCCCACGGCGCCAGCAATGGCTCAGCCCACTTCTCTCTGCGCTTCTACCTCAACTGTCGCGATTTCTACCTCGGCGTAGGTCCCGCCTCCATTTAGTTTAGTGCGTGTTTATTGAGCATCTACTATGTGCCAGTCATTCCATCAATGCTGGTGATGTCACAATTAGCATGAAGGAGATGGTCCTGTATTCATAAGGTCAACATGGCGGAGGGTCAGAAAATAATCCAGTGTCCACAGGAATGAAGTAAACAACCACAGCCTGCAGTGAGAGCCAGGAAGGACATTGCTGCCCCCGGGGCCGGGGGGACAAGCCTCCCTTGGCATCCTGGTGCCTCATTTGCCAGTTTCACTTTGCAGGGACTGGAACGCTGTCACACCTTTATCACCCTGACATTGCTTTTGTTCCCATCAGTTTGTCTCCCTGACACTCACCCACTCCCTCTTTTCCCGGGAAAGCGACAGCTAAACTCAAAGAGTCTCTCATTGTGAGAATCCCAATGGCTTTCTCCTCCAGTTCTGTGATGCCCCACTGTGTGTGTGAGTTTTTCCCATGATTCTCCTCCAGGCGGAAGGCGACCCCTGCTTACAGCTTTCTAAGCACGAGAACTAGGGTACCTCCCCACGCAGCCCGTGAGGACCCCACACAAATCTTTTAGAAAGCCCATCTTTAAATCGTTCTGAATTAACTTTATCCACTGGTCTTGGTTCAATCAACCCCCAAGTCATCAAAGAATCAAGCAACATGTCATCTATGTGCCAATAATTGGTCACTGCATTATGACAGCCTTCCCTGTCTTTGAAGGTGGTTCTCATAAGTTCCTAGTTGTTCCCCTGGCTACACAAAAAGGGGAAGTTCCTTTTATCCCAGAATGTGGGTTTATCATTATACGGCAATTTAACCTGAGTATAAAATCTATACCGTGTTAAGAGCAGATTATTTACATATTATAGTACATGAAAGCCTTGCAACCCAGCTACAGTCTCCCCTTCCCTCGGCCAGAAACCAGTCGGCTGGATGGAGGGCATTGGCTTTGGACTCAGGGAGAGCCAGGTCCAATCACAGCTTCCTCGCTTACAAGCTAGGCGACCTTCACCCAGTTCCTGAACATCACGGAGCCCTGCGCCTCTGATCCGTTAGACAGAAATCTGTGGAATCTAAAAATTAGTGCTGCAGTGAGAATTAGGGACTATTTCAACAAAGTACCTTGAAGAGCGAGTCTTAATACGAACTCTGAGCACAGCCTTTGTTGGCACTAAGGAATCTATTTAAATTCATAGGATGGTGTGGGATTTGAGGGATTTCAAAGATCATTTTGTCAAATACTCTGAAGTTAGTAGCTGATAAAAAAAAAATAAGGCTAACATGCTTTGCCTAAGACACACAGCAAAGCCAGAGGGAGAACTCAGGGGCCCGGGGCTCACCCCACGACTGCTGTGCGCCACAAAGCCTGGGAATGGGACATGGACAACTGGGGACACCTGGAGGGAACTGCAGGGGGATCTATCCTGTCCGGGGACCCCGGAGCAGAGCAGCCCTACACTGATCTTTCCAATACATGGGTGGCTCATAAAAGTTTTATTTGGAGAAAGAAAAAAAAAAAGTTCTACAGATTTTTTTATTGTAAAAAGGCTGCAAATCCCTTTCCCTTTAACCCCACATTCCAATGTCTTAGAGAAAGGACATAGGCGCTTGGCTATTGCGCCTCCCTGTGAGTTTTATCTCTAGCGAGCTACATTTTTTAAGTACATGTTCACACAGGCTGGCGGGTTTTAATTAGCATGCCTTTGATTGTGAGCTCCACTACTTCCCACTGCCTGGTCCTCCATTAAAAACCCATTTTAAAGGTTTAGCTCAATTATCTGGGTTGAGTGGTTGATACAGACCTATTTCAAATAATAGAGGCATGCAGATAATCAGAAGCATTTTTCACGGGTGAGGTAAGGAGTGGAATATAGAGGGCCCCTCTAAGCATAGGGAGGATTTGCCTCTGGATTTTTGCTTGAAAAGGCTTCCTCACTGAGGACAAAGAACGAACTGTCATCCCAAGTCACGCAGCTCGCCCCCTCCTGTGCAGGAAAGGACACATCCAGGGAGAAAAACAGATCTGATTTTAATTGGAAAGCACGGTGCTGGGAATGAAATTTAAGCAGATATGCTTTTTCTTTCTTTTTTTTTTTTTACCTCAGTTTACCTTTAGTCCTCATGAAAGACAAAAGGACAGATGTTCTAACATGGTAGGGTGATATCACGTCCTGTCGTGGGTCTCTGACCTCAGCTGCTGCCCAGCCAGTTGACTGACTCTGTCCAGCCAAGAGAACTGCTGACAATCCTATGAGTGAGCCCTATTGCCCGGGACGCTATCTCTTCTCACATGCTCTACCCTTCGCCAGGACATCCGCCCCCTTGCCACTCACCCGTGGGGCACTTCTGGACCAAGCTGCCTCCCGCTAGCGGCCAGCAGAACGCTCTCCCCCGACTCCTCTTTACGCCTTGGCTGTTGTTCCCGCAATAACACTCACCCCTCCCGACGATCATAAGTCAAATGCGATGCTAATAGTAATGACGACCACTGAATGTCTCTTCATTCTCCCATCGGACTGCCGTGACAGATTCCATTATCTGGGAGACAATTGAAGCTCGGAGGGGTAAGGAAACCACTCAAGGTCACAGGGCTAGAGGCAGTGAACCCCTGCTGAGAACCGAGCGCCCATGTCAGCTGAGAATAACCCTGCCTTTCCCTCCAGGAAACATGAGGGCAGAAGGCTCTGTTTATATCTGTTGAATTTTTAGTTCTCCAAACTAGCCACATTGTTGGTACTCAATTTATACACACTGAAAATGTGTGAAGTGGACACATCTGTTTTTGTCTATTTGGGTGCTACGTCTCCACACTACTTATAAATGTGCAACGATAGCACCTCTCCCAAGGGAAGGCCTCTTCTAAACTCCCTCACCTTCTGCGGGGTGATAAAGCCACTATCTCCAACACCCAAATCCACAGTGTTCACACCTGACCATACCCACGCTCACGTGTTTCCTATAAGAGATCCCATACGTTTCGGTCCTCTTTGTCAACAGATTGTGTGCACGACGAGGGCAGAGACCATGTCTCTCACGTGCAGGGTGGTATGCCTGTGCCTACCTCAGCGCCCGACAGAGTAAATGCTTGATATAGGTCTTTGCTAAATGGATATTTTCAGCTTTGGGATTATTGTCCATATTTTTAATAATTTTATTTATAAACTTAAACTTAATGAGGTGCTATTGACCTGTAAGAGTACAAAAGTTTCAGGTTAACATTTCTATAACATTCCAACTGTTGATCGTTTTGTATGTCCATCACCGGAAGTCAAATCATTTCCCGCCACCATCACTGTATGTCATCCATATTTCAAAGGTATGGAAGGAAGGGCTCGACGGAGGTAGTCATGTAATCAATAGTAACAGCACAGCAAGCTGTGAAGTTGCATTTATTTCTCTACTATCCAACAAATTTCTTCCCAGGAACAGATCCAGATGTCATTGGAACAAACTGCAGCATGTTTATTGATCTAGGCAACAAATATTCATTGAGTACCGTATGTGCTCCAAACATTTCTGGGCTCTGGGGACAGACTGGTGAGAAAAAAATAGACAATCTCTACCCTCCTGGGTGTTAGAAGGTATTTAGAGTCAGGAGCACAGGTATTAATGGAACAATCATCCAATCGGATGTAAAATAACAGTAACAAAAAGTGACCTAAGAGAAATACTGAATGACAAGGAAAATAAGAATGGGAGTTGAGTTCAGAAGGCTGTCAGAGAAGGCTTCCCGAGGACATGGTGAGCAGGCTGGGAATGAGAGGATGAGCAGGAGATAACAAAATAAAGGAAGGAAGGAAGAACAACTGCCCTGGAGGTGGCCAAGCTGGTCCATTCAACAGATACTTACTGAAGGGAGACCATTTATCAGACACTGTAACTAAACCTTGGAATGTGATGGTGAAAGAGACGTGAGTGCTCCCTGCCTGTATACCATTTATGGTGTCATGGGAGGGAGACACTTACAAAAGCAGTTCCAATAGGGTGTGATAAGGCTGTATTTATACCACACACAAGAATAAACACAAAGTGGGTTAAGCACACATGTAAGTCATGAATCCTGGAAGAAAACATAGGCAATAAAATAAATCTCAGCCATTTCTCACAGCAATATTTTTGTCAATATTATCTCCTTGAGGAAGGGAAACAAAGGAAAAAATAAACACATGGGACTACATCAAACTAAAAACTTTTTGCACAGAAAAAGAAACCATCAACAAAATGAAAAGACAACCCACTGAATGGAAGAACACATTTGCCAATAATACATAAGGGGTTAATATCCAAAATTTATAAAGAACTCATACAACTCAACATCAAGAAAACAAACAACCCAATTAAAAAGTGGGCAAAGGATCAGAATAAATACTTTCTCTAAAGAGAATATACAGATGGCCAACAGACATGAGAAGATAGTAAACATCGCTAATCATCAGAGAAATGCAAATTAAGACCATAATGAGACATCACCTTATAGGTGTTAGAATGGCGCTCATCAATAAATAAACAAACAAGTGCTAGCCAGAGTGTAGAAAAAAGGGAGCCCTCCTGCACTGCCGGTGGAAACGCAGGTTGGTGCAGCTACTGTGGAAAACAGTACGGAATTTCTCAAAAAATAAGGCAGTATGAAACTGTCTTATGACTACACGATTCCACTTCTGGGAACATATCTGAAGAAAGCTGAAATACTAATTCAAAAGAATATATGCACCCCTGTGTTGATTGCAGTACTGTTTATGATAGCCAGCCAAGATCTAGAAAGAGCCCAAGTGCCTGTCAGTGGACGAGTGGATAAAAAAGCCGCGGTACATTCACACAATGGGGCACGTTTCCATTAGCAAAAGGCAAACCTTAACTTTGCAACAGTGCGGATGGACCTGGAGAGCATTACACTAAGTGAAATAAGCCAGCCCGAGAAAGACAAACACCATATGACCTCACTTGTATGTGGAATCCAATGAACAAAATAACAAACAAAATAAAGAAGCATAGATACATAGAACAAACTGACAGCTGTCAGAAGGGTGAGGGTTTGGGGGACTGGTGAAGAAAAGGTGAAGGATTTAAGCAAAAATTTTTATAGATAGATAAATAAATAAATAATAGGAGGGTAAATAGATGATAGAGATAGATGATAGATAGATAGAATGATAGATAGATAGAATGATAGATAGATAGATAGATAGATGATAGATAGATAGATAGATAGATAGAATGATAGATAGATAGATAGATAGATAGATGGATAGATGGATGGATAGATGATTGATTGATAGATAGATAGATAGATAGATAGATGGATAGATGGATAGATGGATGGATGGATAGATGATAGATAGATAGATAGATAGAATGATAGATAGATAGATAGAATGATAGATAGAATGATAGATAGATGGGTGGATGGATGGATGGATGGATACATGATAGATAGATAGATAGATGGATGGATAGATAGATGATAGATAGATAGATAGATAGAATGATAGATAGATAGATAGATAGATAGATAGATAGATAGATAGAATGATAGATAGATAGAATGATAGATAGATGGATGGATGGATGGATGGATGGATGGATGGATGGATAGATGATAGATAGATAGATAGATAGATGATAGATAGATAGATAGATAGATGGATAGATGGATGGATGGATAGATGATAGATAGATAGATAGATAGATAGAATGATATATAGATAGAATGATAGATAGATGGATGGATGGATGGATGGATGGATAGATAGATGATAGATAGATAGATAGATAGATAGATGATAGATAGATAGATAGATGGATAGATGGATGGATGGATAGATGATAGATAGATAGATAGATAGATAGATAGATAGATAGATAGAATGATAGATAGAATGATAGATAGATAGATAGATAGATAGATAGAATGATAGATAGATAGAATGATAGATAGATAGATAGATAGATAGATGGATAGATAGATGATAGATAGATAGATAGATAGAATGATAGAATGATAGATAGATAGAATGATAGATGGATGGATGGATGGATGGATGGATAGATGATAGATAGATAGATAGATAGATAGATAGATAGATAGATAGATAGCACATAGACACAGTCATCAGTGTGGTGATAGCCGGGGAAAGGAGTTGGGAAGGTAAATAGGGAAAGGGGAATAAACGGCTGCACAATGCAGGTTTGCAGGGGATGTTCTGTTGAGTTGTACACTTGAAACCTGCATGGTATTGTTAAGCACTGTCACCCCAATAAGCTCCTTTTTTAAAAGTAGAGAGAGGGGTAGAATGCTGCCGGAGCACAGCAGCATGGTGCAGGTGTGCAGGGTGGGAGGAAGGGGCAGCCCATCAGCAGAGCTTCTCACAGGAAATGACAATGTTTAAGCCAGAGCTAAAAGACGGGGAGCCCTTGGATGTGTTTGTCAACCTGCTCTCTTTGGGGAAGCCCACGTGCAAAGTTCCGTGTGACTGGGACACCCAGAGCTGGAATCCTCTTTTATATATTAGAGCATTCTTTTCATGTTGTTTTTGGGACTCGTGTCTGGTTCCCACTGGACCAAACCTTACCCAGGGATTAGATCAGTGGTTCTTAACCTGGGTTCTATCGAACCCTAGGGGTTCGATGAGTCAGTCTCAGGGGTTTCGGAGAAGCCTCTGCCGCGGAGGCCAGAATAAAGTAATACCGTAATTTGTTGTGAGTTCATGCACTTTGTTGGTTTTGTTCTTTGAGCAAGGTGATGTTCATGCACGGCTCATTTTGTGCACTAGTAAAAAAACATATACCTATGTTTTGAATTTGGGAGAAAAAATAATATTTTATTTATCACTAAAGAAGGGTTCAGTGAATGCGCATATGAAACTGGTGGGTTCGGTACCTCAAAAAAGGTTAAGAGCCACTGGATTAGACAGAAAGCTCCCAATTCGACACACCCATCAGTTCTGATCATTCTACATGCCATGCAGGTTCTTGGCTTCAGTTCCAAGCAGCCTCCTTGGGGGACCGGGACTTTCTGGTCTTCTACACACGCAGGGACCTTTTTAGTCACTCAGTCCACTAAGCACACGTCAGAAGCTCAGCCATCTGTTAGACATAGATGAACATAAGTACTCTGAGAACTTGAAGGAAAACATTATATGAAAGCCATGAGCTTGAAATAGAAGTGGATTTAGATCCTGGTCTCATTATCAACCCTGAGGAAATTGGACTTACCGAAGGGAAAAGATGGAAGATGGAGTGAAGGGGTGGGTCCCTGAAAAGCCTTCCTGATCTGCCCGAAGAATTTGGAGTCAACATCAGAGACCAGGGACCCATTGCCTTTGCTTTACCCACCTAGTAATTATTTTTATTTTTATTTGTATTTCTCCAAAGTGAGAAGTGGGGAGGCAGTCAGACAGACTCCCACATGTGCCCCACCAGGATCCACCCGGCATGCCCACCAGGGGGCGATGCTCTGCCCATCTGGGCCGTTGCTCTGTTGCGGCTGGAGTCATTCTAGCACCTGAGGCGGAGGCCATGGAGCTGTCCTCAGTGCCCAGGTCAACTTTGCTCCAGTGGAGCCCTGGCTGTGGGAGGGGAAGAGAGAGAGATAGAGAGATAAGAGAGGGGGAAGGGTGGAGAAGCAGATGGGAACTTCTCCTCTGTGTCCTGGCCAAAAATAGAACTCGGGACTTCCACACACCAGGCTGACGGTCTACCTCTGAGCTAGCCAGCCAGGGCCCAACCTAATAATTTCTTTAAAAACCTTTTGTATACGTGCCAACATATAAACATCCAGGGTCCTCACATAAAACATTAAGACTTATTTGTCCTCGTGAGAAACCAGGAGATATAGCAACGCAAGATCCAAATTTTCATACGGCAAAAAATAAGTTGCAACTAGAGAAAAGAATAAGTTGGGAGCTGCCTGATTTTAAAGAGGTCTCTCTGTTGCCATAGTCGACACCATGACCTTCTTTTCTCCCCTTTACTGATACCTGGGTTCACTACGTACATTTAATTTATTGGTTTGACCTTGGTTAGCATTTCCTGTAGTTGTCTGTTGCTATGTAACAACAACTACCCCAAAATTGGTGGTTCAAGGCAATGATCATCATAATTCTGTGAATCAAAAACATAGACATAGCTCAGCTAGGCCAATCTCATGTTTCACATGTATTTTCTAGTTTTCATGTTACCAGTAGTCGTTCAGAGGCTCTTCTGTATTCACCAAAACAGCCATTCTCACAATCAGTGTCATGTCAGTATGCTGACAGTATGCATGTCAGTAGCACCCACTCCCAGCACCAAAGTCTGTTATCTCCCAGTTACCTATTGCTGCACAACAAAGACCTCAAAACTAACTGGTTTAAAGCAATGTCATTTTATGATACCTCCTGATTACGTCGACTGGATTTGGGCAAGACTCAGCAGGATGACTCTCTTGCTCCACCTGATGCTGGCTGGGGTTTGCTCAGTGGTGTCAGCTGGTGGCAAGGCTACCTGGAGAGTCCAAATCAGCTTCACGCATGCCTGGCACCTGGCAAGGGGTGGCGGGACGGCTGGGTTCCGCTGGCCTCTCCCTTTGAGGTAGTCTCAGGACTCCCCAGGGAGTCTCTTCGGTAAGGTATTTGGAAATTTTGCATGTCGGGTCAGGGCTCTAAGAGAACATGGCTGGAACTAAGAGTCTTCTTAAAATAAAACCCAGGATTGGAAAAGCACCAGTTTGCCATAGTTTATTGATGAAAGTAGTCCATAAACCCAGATTTAATGAAAGAGGGAATAGACCCCATGTTTTAATGGAATGAGTGCCAAGAAAATTCCAGATACCTTTAACCTGCCAAACTGCCGAATGACCAGTGATTTTCAACTGGTGTGCGCGGCACGCTGGTGTGCATGGCACGCTGGTGTGCCCCAAGGGTTTTTAGAACATGCAATACTGGACTGTTTAGTCAGGGGCATTGACCTCTTTTCCCTTAGATTGTCAAGGTAAAAAGTGACAACAGCCAACACAGCAATAGTCATCCAGTGTAAATGAATCAAAATTATACCTTTTTTTTTTTTTTTGTCAGACTGGCAAAAAAAATGTATTTTTTGGTGTGCCACAGAATTTTAGTCATTAGTTTATATGTGCCGTGAGATGAAAATGGTTGACAATCAATGACAACCAGGGGTCACTAGACAGTTACAAGCAGGGGAGTGATGGTACCTGACAATTGTCTCAAAAATGTGCCCTCAGTGGGAGGGGCATAAGCCAGGAACCAAGGAAAACAATCAGGAAGCACTTTCAGCACCAAGGACAGGGATGACGGGGACCCCAACAGCAGGGGTGGATTTTGGAGGAATGAGATGGAGTTAGCTAACATTTAGCAAACAGAATCAACAGAACGTGGGAGGCTGGAGATCAGGAACTACAGAAAACATCTCCCCGAGGAAGAGAATGGTGGGTCCAATGGCTGAGGAGGGGCTCAAGGCAAGGATGGAGCCCCTTCCAGAAAATAAGTGGCCACTATGACTCAGCCTTCAAAGCAAAGCCAGGAATTGTCTGTAACCCTCTTTAATAGCTGGGAGCAGTAGCTTCTTGCCCGAATTGGGGAGGGAGGGATGATTTGGTCAGTATTAATCAAATGTCAGCACTTGGGAGTCATTTCCATTCTGCTTGGAATGAAACTCTCCTTTCTATTCTGCTGGTTTAGGGAGGGAATGGAGAGCAGGAGAGAGGGGACACTTTTCTAACACCCCTCATGGCTTCCGTTCTCCGTGGAGAGAACAGTGTGTGCATCACCCTTACCGAGGGGCAGTTAGGACCCATTTGATAATGCTCATAAAGCTTCTGTGAATGAAGTTAGTGTGCTGTGAAGTGGTTATTATTCTGAGCCAAGCAGGAGGGAGTTGGGGGAGCTGCCCCGTGAACTTAATGGGCAGTGCATGGTCAGCTCCACTCACTGATATTCTTCCAACAAACCCTCCTGAAAGGATGGAGTGTCACAGAATCATGGGACAGCAGCAAGATGACTGGAAGGGGATAAAGGTCCCATTTCTCTCTGTTGCCCATTTAACTCCCACCTGGGACAGTGTTTGAGGACCAAAAGCAGAGGATATAATCAAACATGAAAGCTGGAAGGGACAGATGGCAGTTATGATTTAATTTTTGTAGTGTTCTTGCTTAAAAAACAAAACCAGACTGAATCTCATATACAAGTTTCATGAACTCTGAGCTCAGAGTGTCTGGTTTTCTACCTTGGGAAAGTTAGGGTAGCTTAGTAAACTTCAATGTCTTTCTCATCTGTAAAAGAAGGGTAAAAGTGAAGGGTTGTTATGGGACTCAATGAATTAAACCAGTGCCTGGCACGTGGTGAGTTCCCTACAATTGTCAGTAGTAGCATCAATTGTAACAGGAGTATAAGGGCAGTGGTGGTGGTGGTGACTTACCCACTCACCAAATATGCACTGTTACTCAGTGATAGTGATGATGATGGGGATGGTGATAATAGTGGTGGTAATGATGGTGGTGGTGATGATGGTGGTGGTGATAGTGGTGATGATGATGATGGTGATGATGATAGAGATAATGATGATGATGGTGATGATGGTGATGATGGTGGTGGTGATAGTGGTGATGATGATGATGGTGATGGTGATGATGGTGGTGGTGATAGTGGTGATGATGATGATGATGGTGATGGTGGTGGTGATGATGATGGTGATAATGGTGGTGATGAAGAAGAGGACGGGAAAAATGGTTTTGATGATCATGATCATAACTATCATGGTAACAATAATGTCATCTTTGTTACAGAGCACCTAAGCATATACTTAAACTTTTTAAAATCAGAGAGGCCTGAATTCAAACTCATCTGTAATACCCTCTTAATTGAGGTTTGGATAAATTAATTCAGTTCTCTTAGTCCCAGTATCTCAAGGTGATAATCAGAACTACTTTGTAAAGTTGTCTGTAAAGGTTAACTCATATTACTGGGTGCACATTGCTGATCACTCCCTGGCTTGGTAATCGGTAGCTATTCATACTATTATTGTTACCTTTGGTGCAGAAATAATGTAGGAATGATTACACTCCTCATTTCTAGACTAGAAAGAACACATAAATGAGTATTCAATGCAAAATGCACAACATATAAATATATCATGGAAATGAAATAAAAATGGCTCAAGTATAGTGAGCATAAAAATGTATTGCTTGGAGTAATAGCGTAGAAAGGGAATAAAAGGACTTAACTCCATCCAGTGCGAACATGTCGCGTGGAAATGTAGCAGGAACAGGGTGGAATATGACACTGCTCACCAAAATTAGGGGATACTTTACAGATTCTTCTTAGAGAAGCTGTAAAGTATCCCCTAATTTTGGTGAGCAGTGTCATTAAAAGGTGTTCTTTTACCACATATATCTATATTTCAGCTATATCCATTTTGAGATATCCCCTAATTTTGGTGAGCAGTACGTGTCAGCCCTGCTTTTATACTATGCAGCCTTCCACATCTACTCCGCTGATGGCAGAGCCGAAAGGAGCTCCCCTGACTCGGCATCAGACATGAAAAACAACCTCACACGGTCAGATCTTCTGCTTTGGAAGACACTGAAGACTGGGAAGAAGCATGAAGAAACCCAATGTTTCGCATACTGATATTAATACAAAACACAAAGGAAATGGATTGCTTCTAATGACTCAAATTTCATATTACACACGTTCTAGTATGGACAATAAAGAAAACCCAGTATCTCAAGAAAAGTCTTGACATTTCAGACGAAGTTCGCACCTGTGGGTACAGATGTGAGTGGCTTCCCATCCTGGTCCTCGACACTGTTTTACGGGTCACATGCTCACCAGAAATGTGTTCTTTAATGTCCGTGGCCAGTGAAACTGGACAGCCAGCAGTCCACGCCCCTTCATTACTGCTCATGCTCCCAGAGCACTTTGTGTAAATCTTCACTGTGGCCATTTTATACAGAGGGTATTTTGAGATATTTACCCAGATTTTTTCTATATATCTTGTAACCAGCAGCCTTTTTTCCTACCATTCAGGCAGAATAATAACCTTCTAAACTCATTGCATTCACGGGAGAGAATTACTTAGCCTGAAGAATACAAAGTCAAATTCTTGGCTTTGAATTCCAAATAAAGGAGCTTGACATAAATAACAAAGGAACAAGCTTGGGAAGCAGGCTTACAAGGTGCTCACGGGAAGCTCAGAGTGGCCTGAAAGGCAGTGACCTTACATAGTCAAAGGTATCTTTATTTTCTCCTCATGTTACAGGTGGGAATAAAATGATGTGTTTCCTTTAATACAGCAAAGGTGTTACTCCCTTGGCTTCTCATGCCCAGGCTTGCTTTTGAGAAGTATGACATCAATCTACTTCCTCTTTCTTTGCATGTGATCTGCTTATTCTCTTTGAAAGCTTTTGGACTTTCTTTCTGATCTAAAATTTTACCTTTTGTGACAGAGAGAGAGAAAGAGAGAGTTAACCTGTATCATACTGTCTGCCCTACTGAATTTCTCAGCCAATATTTCTTTAAAAATATTTTTTTTGTTGTTAATATTTCTCTTCCTGGAATTCCTGTTCTTAAAGGTATTGAAAACCCACTTCCAGCCTTTATTTCTATTAGTTACATTGTTATGTTTTCTCTCTATTCCCCTCGGATGCCTTCCAGGAGAGGTCCTTATTATTTCAGATCAATAACTTGTTCTTTGCCCATATATGTTCTGTTCTTTTACCCAGATATTGATATCTTTATTTCAGCTATATTTTTTTCTAGCCAGGATGCCTAAGTTCTTTTTTCTTTTATAATTGCCTGTCTTTGCTTTTTGTTAACAATACCTTCCCTTTATCTCTTTGAAAATGTTTTACGCTCCTGTTCTGCCTGGCCATTACTTTTGACCCACTCAGACTCTCGACTGTCTGCTCTGTTCTCTTTTCCTAACTGAAGCTGTACTCCTCATGTGTCTCATGATGTTGCCCTGTGAAACCATAGTTTTCTGATGGATAGTTGAATGGGGGGAAAAGGCAAGAGATGCCCCTCTCACTACTTCTCTCCCAGATTACTGTGCGTCTCAGGGGGGCACCTGTACCTCGGAGCAGAGCCAGACTATTTTTCAGGATGCTTTATGGAGGGCAGAGGAGCTAAGAGATGAGAAGACCAACTGGTCTACCTGCACGTGCTCTCAGGTCTTCCTCTCCCAATGATGTCGTAGACACCAGCAGCACCAGCCCCGGCTGCTACTTCCTGCTCATCCTTGGCCAGCCTAGGTCTGTCGCTCTCGCTCTCTTCCAGCCAGGAACCACCTACAGGAGAAATGGGGGAGGGGCCTATCTAAAACGAAAACCCTCTCTGCCCAGCCTGAATCCTCTCAATCTATTCTCCTCTGAGACATGATCTCCCCCAACGCAAAGTCCAGCTGCATTCTGTCTTTCCTGGGGCTTCCCTGTGGTGTGCAGGCTGAGTGCTCCAACTCATCAGCCTCGTCATCATTTTCTGAGGCATCCCAAGGCTGCCCGTCAGGATAATCGTCAGCGTCCCATATTAGCTGGCCACCTCGACCACAACTTAGAAATTCTTTCTTTCGTTCCTTTTTGTGTCCTCTTATTTTATCGTCACTGGATAATGAAGTCCAGGGCCCATGAGTCGCACTGAGTAATCTTTAAATGAGAAAAGGAAACTTAGTCATGGAAAAGATTAGAAGTCCTTGCTTTACTCACACCCCAGTGATTTCAAACTCTTCTCCAAACCTTCAGAGCTCAGCAAAGGGCCCAGGGGAAGTGGATGGGAGGTTAGAGTTTCCAGCTCCCTTCCCTCCTTCAACCACCTGTCCTACTTGTATCTGCTTTACCTATGTGGCTTTCATGGAAGCTTTGGGTCAATTAAAGGTTTCAAGGTTAAAAACAAGGTTTGAAAAACACAATAATGTAATGTTTACAGTTTACAAAGTGCTTTCGCAAGATGATATATCATTTGTTTTTCTCTAGACTCGGGAGAATGACTGTAATTTTATTATAATGACCATCATCTTAGAAAGGTGATTCTTAGGAGGTCACGTGACTAGCCAGGCGCCAAGCTTAAACCAGCAGTAGCTTGATCTAAGTGGGATTCCTTTTTCTATATTGGAGATAGGCAAGCCTATTCTGTATAGGGCTAGAGAGTAAATATTTCAGAAAATGGGTGGGTGGATTCAGTGTGTTACAAAAACTAAACTCTACCATTGTCATGTAAAAGCAGTCATGACAACATAAATAAACAAACAAGACTGTGTTCCAACAGAACTTCATTCACTATGGGCACTCAAGTTTCAATGTTGATCAATTGCCAAGTGTCACAAAATAAGCTTCTTTTGATTTATATCAAGCACTCTAAAATGTAGAAGCTATTGTTGGCTTGCAGGCTATACCAAAAACCATCAGGAAGCCGTGCTGGCCAAAGGGTCATTGTTCGCCAACCCTTGACCCATCTGACTTCAGCAGCAGTAGAAGTACAGTAATGAATGGCCACTGACTGGGTGGCCCTCTCAGAAGCTTGGTTCTGGAAGAAGACCCACGCCGTGGTTAAGTGATGGTGGGAAGATGAGGGACAAGACACCAAGCAGGAAAACTAGAGGTACTGAGGTAAATGGAGGTTTGGAAGTAATAACCACTTTAAAGTTTGTTGACATCCCTATTTGAAAGAATTACTTGATCATCCCGTTATCTAGTGAGCTGATTCCTATTCTCATCATACAAATGAAGAAACAGGGTGTTGGACACGGTCCACTAACGTGTCTTCAGTCAGAAAGTCAGTGTATGTGGTCAGGGTTCAAGTGCAGAACCGGATGGAACCAACGTCCCTGCTTGTCCACCGCACCACACTGCCTCCCACGGGATGATAATAAAGAGGAAAGAAGTAACGTAAGGGGAACAACTTTGTGAAGGTTGGCACATTTCCAGGGAAGCTCCCCACCACAGCCTGAGATCCACAAGAAGTAAGGAAACGGCAGGGATTCCAGCTTTAGGCCTGAAATCACAGAAAAATGCCTTCAGGCTTATTTTTAACAAAAGTAAATTTCCTGTATCCAATGCTTGGTGAGCCATCCAGATTTCTCAGAATTTCATATCTTTGGACCCAAGGTTGAATAACATTATCTGTTCCTGCATTTATGAGGAAAGAAAAACCATCTTCAGATAGAAAGAATATTACCTTTTCAGCAAAAGGAAACAAAATGGAATTAGAGACAGTAGAGTTAGTTTTGTTTTTTGTTTGTTTGTTTGTTTTTTTCTTAACTCTCTTTTCTCTCACTGAGGGAGACGGGATACATTCACAGTGCCAGCCATGCAGTGCTCAAGGTCAAGGACCATGCCTCACAGGCAGCCCACTGAGCTCCCTACAATAAACACCACGGATATTTCAGGACAAGGTCATTTCTGCTCTCCAAGATGCAGATTGACAGAAAGACACAATGCACATTGTTACATCATAGAAGAATAGAAACCCATTGAGATTTCGAGGCCCATGGCTGGTAAGCAGACCTGAATCCAACTGTGATTCCAAGTCCACTCTTCTCTTTGGTTCCAAGAAAGAATACTATTAAAATACTGAGCACGGCTTCCGGCTTTCAGGATGACAGAGAGGCGGCCAACACAACACGTAGTTCCGCCTTGCCTCTGCTAGTTTTCAGAGATCGGGACAGGGCTGTGTTTGGGATAGAATTACTGATACTATTAACTGATCTTCTGGTACGAAGTATGGGAAACAAACAAAAAACCTGCAACTTGATTCTTTTCTATTCAACATCCTTCTTCAAAATACTGTGGGACTGCGCGCGGAATCTGGGCTCACCCCTCCTTGCCCCGCCCTCCAAGGAGAAGGGTGTTAATTTGATTGGTCAGAGCCCAGGTTGTGGACTGGGATGGGTACAGTACAGGGCAGGGTCTAAAGATCTCCTGCGTGGGCGTGGGTCCTTCGCTCTCCACTGCCCCTGGGGATGGATGAGTGTCACCCGCGACCCCTCCTCATGCAGCCATCCTCCTCTCTCTTTTCTCTTTCCGGTGTCTGTCCTTATGAGTGACGAAGAAACCAGGAGAGAAGTACCACAGTCTCCCCTGCGGTCACCATTCAGTTTACTCTCTCTCCACGGCATTGCCTGGAAAAGCGCAAAATCAAGCGAGTCAGGTTACGGATCAATCGAAAGAGTGAAGAGAAGACGCCATGAGACCTTGAACCCAGGCCATATGTTCGAGCCAGCCTTCCAGGATAGTAATAAAGTGAACTGTGTGTTCCCCGTCGGAATCTTTTCCTGGGTGCGCATCTCTCTTCAGGACTCCACAGGTAGGGTAAGTATGGTGTAGGGTAGAACGCCAGAATCTCTTGTCCTCAGACAGTAACATTAGTACCATCATAAATACTATCTAACACTTTAAGAAGGCTTTGCTTAACTGAGAGAGGAATGCAATCAGACTAAAAGGAGATAGAGTACATGACCAATTAGAGTGTGGCATTTTTTTAATGACTTTCGTTTGCTTCAAGCATCTTTTCCCGGTTTAGTCTTACCCCAAATTCATTTCCTACCCATCCACCAAAGACAACCTCTGGTGTGTGGCTCAGGAAATCTGAGAACTGGAGCGGATATTCATAAATATTTTAAAACTGCCCTCGATTTTCTTTTTCTCATTTACAAAATTGAATTTTAAAAACCTTCCTAACTAAATTCGCAGTCTTTATGAAGCTGAAATGCAATAAGAGGTTGAAAAGGGCTTTGGAAACTGAGCAATGATACAGATAAGAGAATGTTTAATAAAACAGTGAGAATGTTGTTATATAACCTGATATGCCGCAAGTCTCACAAATCAGAGTTGAAAAATAAAGGAAAATATGGAGAGTTTAATTCCAGCTCCTCAAATAGTAGAGTTTCTAGCTGCTCCTTCCTTCTCTGTAGTCAATCCTACCATTGGACTTTCCAAATCCATTTAACTCTTACATTGAGGAAGTCATTAAATTATTTGCCACAGGGTTCTTTAAACATGTACCCAGCATCACCATCTCCAAATTGTTTGTCTTGTCTTAATCAACTTTGTTTTCCTCTAAAGGGGAAGAGACTGAGATGTAATCAAATAAAGAAAAATATGTGTGGAGATCCCAGGTTTGATTCCCAGTCAGGACACACAGGAGAAGTGCCCATCTGCTTCTCCACCCTTCTGCCTCTCCTTTCTCTCTATTTCTCCCGTCCCCTCCCGCAGCCAAGGTTCCATTGGAGCAGGGTTGGCCCAGGCGCTGGGGACAGCTCCATGGCCTCCACCTCGGGTGCTAGAATGGCTCCGGCAGCAATGGAGCAAAGACCCAGATGGGCAGAGCATCACCCCCATGTGGGCATGTTGGGTGGATTCCAGTCAGGCTCATGCGGGAGTCTGTCTGACTGCCTCCCCACTTCTAGCCTCAAAAAAATACAAAAAAGAAAAAAAAAGAAAATAAGAGAACAGTAAATTATAAGCCCTTAAAAAGCTACTAATCCACAGAGTGTGGCAGATGCTCTGGGGAAACACCTTTCTCTGAATGTCAAGGAGGAGACTCATTTCTATTCTCGACTCCCAAGTCCCAAGTCCTAGTGACACATCAGCTGGGTACCAGCTGGATCAGAGGCAGACTTCACAGCTAAGTTCTTACTCTAGTCAGGAAATACTTTTGAGCATGCACATCATTATTTCTTACTTCAACCCAGTAAAAACTTCACAGATGTTCAAGACTCCAGTTTAAGATTCCAGTTCTGCCCTAAAATAGATACAATGTTGCTGAGAATAAAATACCACAAACTGTAACCTGTGCGGTCTGCTCCTCCTGCCGCAATGAACTCATCATCTGCTATGGGTCGACTTGTGTCCCCAAAAATGCATATGTTAAGTCTTAACTGCCAAGTGTGATTGTATTTGGAGCTTCAAGGAGGTAGTTAACCTAACCCACTCAACTTCATTTAACCTAATCCAATGGGATTGATGTCCCGATGAGAAGGGGAAGAGACAGTGGAAATCCCTCTCTCCACATGCACGCGCAGAGGAAAGCCCGTGCAAGCCCACAGTGGGAAGGTGGCCATCTGCAAGCCAGGGACGGGGACCTCTCCAGAAATTGATCCTACTGGCAACTTGGACTTCCATCCTCTTGAACTGAGTAAGCCACCCTGTCCGTGGCATCTTGTCATGGCAGTCCGGGCTGTTAAGACGTCACCTCTTGTCAGGTATCTAGTGACTCTACTTATGGACTTTCGGGAGCCACAGGCTTCACCCAGCAATAAAGACAGAGGAACAGCACTCTGGGAAGAGGTGACAGAATGGTGGGGAATGGCACGTCCCAGAAGTAGAAGATGGTTCACATACCCACTGCCACGGCACAAGTTAGGGAGCAGCGAGTGACTTTTAGGATGAAAAGGAATACAAATGAATTGATTACTTTAGCTCTATACTCCCAGAATCCCAGTGGGGCAGAGGAGAGCACTAATACTTTGATGGCATGTCCCTGAACTTGGGGAGATATCATTTCCTGAGTTGCACCTGACACACACAGCACACTTCCTTGTCTCACCAGTGCTCCCACCTTACCAAGCCTGCCGGCCACCTCACTCTCAACTTGAGACGCTACCTTCTACTAATAGTTCAGATTATGGCCAAGTTAGCACTTCCTTGAGAGGCTTCCTTGTCGTTGAACCTTATTGTTTAAAGCTTATTTTAAAGCTGCAATAAACAATCAGGGACATCCCTTTAAAGGGACCTGACCATCTTCTCACGGTGCAATGATCAAGTCGTTTTATTTGCATTAAAATTTAGATTTCTGTCTGTTTTCCTCCAAGCATTCACTCCTGCTTCTATTATCCAGTGAGCCCAGTTTTTATTACACAGAATATACTGTGACCATAGAATTCGTCACGCCTTACAATAGCACTCCATGGATTTAAACCTTTAATAGTCTGGGTGTTAACTCACCTTTCCCACCTCAGCCTCTTTCCTGTGTCAGAGGAAACCGAAGCCAGATACTAGTTACAGCAGGAAAGACAGCTTTTTATCCAAAAACTACTGCAGTAGGGAAAAAGAGACTTCAGCCCAGAACTGAAATCAGTTTTGACTACAACAAGGAAAAATGGTGATTTCCAACCCAGGAGCAGGGCGGGGAAGGGATGGTCAGAGGATGAAAAAATTACAAACAGGAGACAGCAAGGGTGGGGAATCTTGCTGAACTGACCTCGGATTCTTGCTGAAGGCAGGCCTGGGCGATCAGAAATCAAGAGTAGGAGATCCTCACGAAACTAACTGAGCAGGTCCGGTCCATGAAGGACACATGCAAAGACCAGCGTGACTGAGGGTAAGATACAAGAAGACAGGAAGACGAATCTTTTCTGGTCCAGGCAAAGAACAAGGCAGGCCGGGCATACACCCCTACACTTGTATTCACAACACAGTGGTCACACACACAGGTAAAGCATGGTCCAGAAAATGCTCATAACGAGTGTGAAGTATTATTATATGCCATTTCATAGGGATATGTGGGTGTATATGCCGTTTACGGTCAGAAGAGACACTAATAACAGAAGTGTGCCTTCTGACAGTGAGAAGAGACAATTGAGGCCTGTCACTTACCCCCATCCACTAATTTCTTCTAGTGCTTGCCCACGAGCCTCTGTGGGACCCCTTCACTGATGGAAAGTTTACTGTACCTGGGGGCATCTTACTCCCTCTGCAGAGTGTTCTCACCATTAATTTGAGCCACCCCTCCTAACTCCTCCCCTTCCACAGTTTCTGTTTTCATCCAACACTAGTCACTCAGGGTATGGTCCATGGACCAGCAATGACCAGTCGGAACAGCTTGGTAGAACTGTAGACTCTCAGACCTCTCCCCAAACAACTGGACCAGCATTCACATTGTAACAAGCTCCCTAGTGTGTTTCTCCGCACATTTCAGTTCAAGAAGCATCCATCTGTAACCCAGGGTAAAAGTCTACACAGTTTTCCCAATTACCCCTTCAGTGCTTCGCAAGGGCATCACATCGGTGTCAAAACACCTCAGAATCAGCAAAAGAAAAAAAGAATAAATGGACAGGTTTTCACCCACGGGGAGAGAGTAATTTCTGGACTCCGGATAATACAAGGGCAGTCCATCAACGAGACCAGCAAGCCCTGGCAGGCAAAAACCGATTCCATTTACATTTTAATGCCGCCATTTATGTGTGGGTACACTAAGGTAGAATTATGTGCGATGTGAAAACAAGTTTAAAAATGAAACGAGCACACCCATGTCAAATAAATCAGCCAAACATGGCTCAGTGTCCGGGTGTCCAGCTCGTCAGGACAGTCGCAATCAGGTGCAGCCTATTCTCCAAAGGTTCCTGATGTGGAGGAAAGGGCAAAAACAGTCGCTTCCAAACCCTGAGCTGACAGCGAAGACAAGCGGCAGGCCACCTGCTGGCGGACCCAGTCGGACCAGTCAGAAGGAAAGCAAAACCAGCTGAAGAACGCTACAGAATCAGAGAAGGCGTGCCTTTAGAAACAACCTCGTGCCACCTTCTCGGGCAGCAGATGGCAAAGCTGAGGGACACGGGGAAGGACGGGAAGTGCCCCCAGGCGGAGATGAAAAGTGGCCCAAAGTTAACCTGGAAAACAAATGGGACTTCAAACTATGCCAATTACAAATATTTGACTGCCAACCACATGTAAAATGCGCTTGCTAATCACCTCCTCTCCTTTGTGACCCAAATTAGCCTGTGTGCTGTTGAATAGCTCTGTTGGGGTATAATTTATATACAATTCACCCTCTGAAAGGAGACAGATCTATAATTTTTAGCAAATGCTTACTTAACCGTGGAGCTGCTGTGCCCCTCCCCCGCACCTTTCCTCATACTCAGACCTGAGCTCAGTGCTGGGCTGAAGCCTCCTTTCCCCACTGCACTCCTTCCTTCCTCCCTCCCTCCCTCCCTTCCTTCCATTTTTGTATTTTTCCGAAGTTAGAAGCTGGTAGACTCCCGCGTGCGCCCCACCGGATCCACCCGGCATGCCCACCAGAGGGCGATGCTCTGCCCATCTGGGGTGTTGGTCCATTGCAACCAGAGCCATTCTAGCGCCTGAGGCGGAGGCCATGGAGCCATCCTCAGGGCTTGGGGCCAACTTTGCTCCAGTGGAGGTCTGACTGCCGGAAGGGAAGAGAGAGATAGAGAGGAAGGAGAGGGGGAAGGGTGGAGAAGCAGATGGGCACTTCTCCTTTGTGCCCTGACTGGGAATCGAACCCGGGACTTCCACACCCCAGGCCGACGCTCTACTGCTGAGCCAACTCGCCAGGGCCAATCATTTCTTAATAAAATCTGTCTTCAGCACTCTCATTGCTGTCTGGCTTTGGTTGCCTTGGACAATGACAAGAGACGCAGGTTGGAGAGGCGAGCAGCAGCTAGACCATGACAGGGTCCCCATCGTGGAGACTGTGAGAGCGCCCCCTGGAGGAGGGGAGGTCTCCCCTGGAGGGGCTCTCCTGGCTGTGTCCTCCCAGGCTTTGGCCCTTGTAACTAACCTGAGACCCACTTTTCAGCAGTGCCCTGAGGACTCATTATGGCTTCTTCCACCGTCTCCTGAGGACAAGGACAGTGACCTCTGTACTGACATCCCTGCTAGCTAAGAAAAGTGTCCCCAGAATACCCTCTCTCAGTCGCCTTCTCTCATCTCCCTATTTCCTTGAGAGTACTTTCCATAAAATGAAAATGATCTTATTTGTGTATTTATTCATTGGCTGTCTCTCCCTAAAAATGGAAGGCAGACCCAGGAGCTCAAATCCCCCCTATGTGAGCAAGGGCTTTATTCCCAGGTATACAGAGGGCCTGCGAGAAAGCACTCAAGGATATTAACTGCGTGCGCAGTTGAGCGAGCAGCACAGGGAGCTCAAAGCAAACAGGTCAGTGGATACCTGTTGGCTGCCCTACCCAGAGAAGCTGTTTTGTTTTCACAAAGGACTTCCTGGTCATAGGTGTATCTATTTGGTTTTGTTTTGTTTTGTTTTATAGAGTAACTGTCATGTTAGAATTGATCCATCCTTACAAGTTGGTCTTGAACTTACCACATCATCTTGTAATTCATTGCCTATGACTCTCCTTCCAAAGTCCCAGGAACTATGTTTTATTTAACTTTGTATTCTCAGAACTTATCACAGTGGCGGGCACAGAATACCGTATTTCCCCATGTACAAGAAGCACTCATTTTCAAAATTTTGTGGGTCTAAAAATTGGGTGGGTCTTATACAGCGGTTGTAGATTTTTTTGCTTGCATTTCCTGCTTTTTCATGCTTGTTTTTGCACTCATTATTGAAGACAGTGATTTGTCGTCAGACATAGATGAGGACAAGCTATTTGGATGGGAGTTTTGACAGTGATGAGGAGTTGTATGAATTTTATGATGAGTAAAGCTTGAGTTCTATAACTTTATGTAATACATTTTTGTTTTCGAGATTTGGGCCCCACAATTAAGGTGCATCTTGTATGTGGGGAAATACGATAAGCTTTCAGTATATATTTTTTGAGTAGGTAGAAGAATGAATAGCTGAGAGACAGCTCACTTGCTCTACATAAATTAATCCTCCATTGTGCTGTGCTTCTGATCTTTGAGACTGGCTAAGGCAGTGGTTCTCAACCTTTTTTGAGGTACCAAACCCACCAGTTTCATATGCGCATTCACCGAACCCTTCTTTAGTGATAAATAAAATATGATGTTTTTCCAAATTCAAGACATAGGTATATGTTTTTTTACTGGTGCACAAAACGAGCCGTGCATGAACATCACCTTGCTCAAAGAACAAAACCAACAAAGTGCATGAACTCACAACAAATTACGGTATTACTTTATTCTGGCCTCTGCGGCAGAGGCTTCTCCGAACCCCTGAGACCGACTCATCGAATCCCTAGGGTTCGATAGAACCCAGGTTAAGAACCACTGGGCTAAGGACATGGGCTCGGCAGTTACAGACCCTGGGGCTGAATCTCCACCCTGATCCTTTGACAAGGAGCTGGTGATTGTACAACTAAGCGATTGCATCAGTGACTCAAACCAGGAAAAGAGAGCCACTCTGGCATTTCTAGCAAAGAGAGACAAAGTGTTGGAAGGATGAGGGGGCAGAAGAGAGGATGGTCGCTCTTAGACCCACCAGTTTCCACCACCCTGGTTGTCAGTGACAACCTAACACATCTTAGGGACATGCTGTCTCCATGCTTTGTTTTCCTAATGAAGGAAACCCGAGCTAACAACAGCTGTCTTATCCTTCCCAGATGCTGCCTCCCTTCCAGCTGCCTCCGGCTCCCCCAGAAAGCTCCTGGAACATAGGTGTCTCCCCTTTCTACCCGGAGAGAAGGACTCAACAGGTCTTGATGACGACTCATTTGCATGAAGCCCCTCAGTGGATTCTCATGGACAAGTAGGTTTGGGAAGTCCTGTCGGTCACAGAGCACTAGTGTAGACAGTGAATGAGGCAGCGTGCAGACGTCTTTCACACTGACTGTTGTTACTGTTGTCATTATTAACTTCAGGGGAGATCATGCCTGTGACAATGGCTAACCCATGGGCCCCCACAGTCTCAGGTGGCACTCAGCACACGTGGAAATGTGATAGACTGGTGGGCAGCACGTGTGTTTTTACATCAACTGGTTGCAAGCCATAAAAGAGCATTTTAAATGATCCACAAGGCACATTCAACACGTACAGTGTGAAATTCTATGGAAAACGCCAAATCACATTGAGGGCATGGTACAAATGACCTCCGAGGCTGAGAGTTCAAAGTCCCTCTTTCCAGAAGGATCGCTCAAGCTGAGAAGGAAAAAATCTGCTCCAAGCCTGGTTGGATCACCCTGGCAGCAGAGGGAATTGTGGCCAGTCTGGTCTGTGCACTGGGTCTGATCCTCACACGTTCTTCCAAACTCACAGGACTGATCTGTACAAGAGGCTGGCCTGTCTGGGCATCTTTAGAAAACACTGTAAGATTGTTTCTGTTGTCTCTTTCTCTGCAGATAGTGTTTTCGTTCAGGAAGAATGTTTTTAAGGCTTCAGACAAAGTTGCATGGGGGGAGGGGAATAGGGAGGAGGTGCTGGATCTATCTCAAGAAAGAGATTTTATGCCATGTGTTTTTTGGAAAAAAATAAAACTCTAGAGTTTTTCTGAGATGAATGATATAAAAATGTACCCTGTGAAAAAGAGTGCTTCATTAAAAGGCATTAAGAAATAATGAGATGGCCATAACACCGTCTTGTACAAGACAGTGTACAATATATTTAAAAGGAGGAAAAGGAACCAGGTGAGAAAACGCTGGTTGGCCTTGGGCGAACAGCTGCAGCAGTGTGAGTTCCTCTGTAGAGGTGTCTGGTCTTGTACCTCATTAGCCTCCGGAAGACAGTCTACCCGCCCCCCACTTCCAAGGCCTGGCAGCGACTGACACCTCAGACAGATGAAGAGATAATGAAGGTGCCCTGGCTGCATGCATTGGGGCCAAACGAACAGACTCGAATCCCAGTCCCCCCACTTATTAGCTGGGACAAGTGACTAGCTTCCTTGCATTTCAGTTTTCCGATCTATAAAATGGGATTGTATGATCCTAAATGAAGTGCCCAGCAATAAGAGAAGCTTGCTAACCCTCAGGCCTCTTTACGTACTTACTTATTTATTTATTTTTTTGACTCTTCTGGAAGACAGAGGACTTCCAACACCCACATTCTCCTCTCCATTGCAGTTCCACCCCATGCCCTAATTTTATTCCCGGTTATTTTGGGGTGGTCAAGGCTACATGGGGACACTTGGCCCATTCGTTTCATTCATTGCTATCTGCTGCCCTTGTGGGCAACAAGGGCTCGTAGCCACTCTTCCTGGCTTGTGTGTGCTTGGGACTCAATGCTCAGCCGCCCGAGAGCCTGCTCACTGTGGAAGAGCTGGCAAAGGAAAGGTTAACCTGGAAGAGTAACTCATCAGCCGTGCAGAGTTCAACCCGAGGGAGTAAAGACTCTAGGCCAGGGGTCCCCAAACGTTTTACACAGGCCGCCAGTTCACTGTCCCTCAGACCGTTGGAGGGCCTGACTATAAAAAAAACTATGAACAAATCCCTGTGCACACTGCACATATTTTAAAGTTAAAAAGAAAACAAAACAAGAACAAATACAATATTTAAAATAAAGAACAAGTAGATTTAAATCAACACACTGACCAGTATTTCAATGGGAACTATGGGTGCGGATGCATCCTGTGCTCCTCTCACTGACTACCAGTGAAAGAGGTGCCCCTTCCGGAAGTGCAGCGGGGGCGGATAAATGGCCTCAGGGGGTTGCATGAGGCCGGCGGGCTGTAGTTTGGGGACCCTGCTCTAGGCTGAGGCATGTCCCAAGGCCTTCAGATTATCCCACTGTAGCTGGCACCACAGACCCTGTCTAGCTACAGTGACTCCTGACACACATTTTTCTTCAATTTAGCTTTGGAAGCCAATTTCACTTGAAATTTCAAGCCGTATATTTGATTACTTAAAAATCTGAGAAGGTGGCGTCTCTGGTAACACAGACACGGAAACTGACTGAGCACAGAAAACCACAGATTTATGCATTTCTTTTATGCTCTTTGTACAATAGAAATTTCCCCCAAAAAAACTATGTTTTATGTCACACCTCTTCTGTGTTGTGCAACAGAATATTTTCTTTTTCCCAAGAAAAGGATACTCAGTGGCGAAAGTAATTCGGGAAACACTAAGTTCAGCCCAGTGGCGTGTCTGCTGTATCTCTCAGAGACTTGAGGGGCCCAGCTGTAGACCCACGAGAGCAGTTACAGTACCCAGCAGTTCCATGTTTACTTTTCCCTCCTGCCGGGACCCTAACGGTGCAGGCTAGGATGTGAGCTCTGGTTGTCAGGAGAACCTGTAAGTAGTACTAGCGCCCCCACCTCTCTGGGCTGCGTGTCCTGGTGCTAGCTCCCACGCATACTTGGGCTAGCTGACTTAGCCTTGGTTCCCAGGCGTTGCCAGGTCAGCAGCCCGGAAGACTACTGTTTTAGGTATAGGCTAGCTAGCTAGCTCAGCAAGCTGACAGCACCACACTGATGTAAATAGTTGTGATATTGGCCCCAGGCTGCTACTATCCCTAAGCCCTATATCTACCCGGCCAGTACGGCTAGGTTAGGCGGGAAACGGGAGACGGGGGAGCATAAGAGAGTGGCGCGTCAGAAGCAGAATTAACAGCAGCAGCAACATCTGGAGCAGCAGAAGCAGCAGGGACGAAGCAGCAGGAATGCCCTGAAGAATGCACCACCTTGCCTCTGGTTCCTCGTGCTCTTCTCCTGGGGGACCTCACCGCCTAAGTCATCCCTGTGGGGCAGGTGTGCTCCGAGGCCTCCCAACATTTCACCAGGACGCCGTGCTTTGAAGAAACGTGCTACTCAAAGCGATTTTGGAACCAATCACGTCGGGTTTACCTGGACTTCATTACAAATGCTGACACCACCACCGCTCCCCACCCCATCCCAGCCCTCCTGAAATAGATTTGGACAAGATACCTGGCTGGCTGATCTGCATACGTACAGAAGCCTCTGTCTACTGCAAAGGTCAGTTATAAATCATAGAGCAGGGACGGCCACAGGGCTTTTCCGAGGGCCCCTTTCAAGGACATAGAAACCATCCTGGTAATCGCCCACTTCAAAGGCTGGCATACCACTTCTTAGCAGCATTCACGGAAAGCTACAAGGAAGCCCAGTCTAGGAAGGCGAAAGGAGCAGACCGGTTCTGGCCCAAGCCTGGCCTGGCTCCTTCTGTCCCTACCTTCCTGGCTCTCCCTCTGCGGAGTAATGTTTACCCTGTCTTGGAAGTAAGTGTTCATGATACACGTGGAGCCTCTCCGTTCCGCTGTGTTCTTCTGAACGGGGTTTCATTTGATTATTCGTTTGTTTGCTCTGTTTAATCAGGCGCTTAATTTCATTAAACTCGAAGTGCAAACGCGAGCTTTTGGGTGATAGCTCAAATTTCGGTTCATAGCTTTTTCTTCTTAGCTAAAATCTGTCCCACGGGTGCGTAGCTCACACTTAGAATGGCAGACCTCCGTGTCTGACTCCTCCTTTCCGTTTTTCTCCCGGCATTCTAGGCACGTGATCACCCCAATCTCTGCCCTCTGGTTCTACAAGACAGGCCAGAGTAAGGTAGACTTGTTTGGGTTTTGTTGTTTGTTTACCTTTTTCAGGTGTGTGTTTTTAAATATTTTAGTGGGTGCTTTTTTTTTTTTTTTGTAACCTTCCCACAAGGCACTGACTCTGGCCTGCCCTCAGGCTAACGCAGAAACAAGGTCACTTCCTCCAGGCCACCCGTCCTTCCCTCTAGAGCCAGCCTGCTTCTGTTCCCTCCCCAGGAACACTAGGTCATGTTTTATTTCCGCCACCACCCCAGTGGGAGTTTGTGGACTGAGTTATCTGGAAGAGGATCACGTCCCATAGTAGCTACTTAGCTATACTGCAGACTCCTTCTCCTTCCCCTCTACGAATGCTTGAGGCAAAATCTGATCTCGTAGTCTGTGGTCAAATAATTACTCAACAGTTTATTACACCACCGTTTTACGTGCAGTTTAATGCTATCGGGTGAGAGGGTGGAGAGAGGACAAAAGAGGTTCAAAATATAATAGAACTTTTAATGTTTCAGACGATTCCTCTAAGAGTTGTGTTGACTTATCATTTCATCTAGGACGGCTGAGAGCCCGGGGGCTGGACCCCCTTCCTGGGAGACAGGTAATGGGATTCAATCTCCAGCTCGACCATTGCTGGGTCACTACGAGTGCATTCATCATCTTACCTCTCCGGGGCTGTTCTCATCTGAAATTAGAGCCAACTGTCCCAGGGCATCTCTGGCTCCCTGTTAGATCTAATGTTCTCATTTCCATACAGCTAAGTAGCCAAGTCTCAGACCTGGAGAGGGTCATCAGGGTTCTTTTATGTTCTTGATTTTTCACGTTCAGGGTTATTAAACAGAACATCATACTGTGGAGACACAAGAAAGAGGTCTTCTCCTCCTCTGAGCGTAATAAATTGCTCGTTGGCCCTCCCTCCAATCGGGTGGGTCGCCCTGGAAACCCTCCCACACTGTCACAGGGCAGGGTCAGGAAGCGCGCGGACCGCGGCGCAGCCCTGACTCAGGGGAACAAGTGCGGTTATGTAAGCTCATTCCTCAGGCAGCCGCAGCTCGAGAACAAAATACAACGTCGCTTAGTGCCTCGCAGAGGGTGGGTTTTGTAGTCAGAAATACCAGCGTCCGGATCCTAGTTCACCGCGTAACGGTTGCGCGTCTCGGGCCACGTGTTTCAACTTTCTGAGCGTCGGCGTTCTCAAGTGTAAAACTGAGATAATCATCCCTAGGTCACAGAGCAATTAGGGAGACATAACTAGTGACATATGCCGAAAAGCTAGCACGGTGCCCCGTACTCGGTGTTGGACCCGCATGTAGTGACACACACACACACACACACACACACACACACACACACACACGCTGAGCAAGGCTTTACGCAGGGACACAGAGGAAGAAACAAAAGCAAGGCGTGGCAGTCACACTCAGGGAAACTGACCTCTGCCCTGTTCAAGCTTTTAGATGGTGGCAGCCCCAGATGACAGCCTCAGACAACACCTGGGACCCACACTTCTTATTTTTAGAAATGTTATGAGATCATAAACAGTCATTGTTTTAAGCTGCTATATGTCGGACTAACTTGTTATGTAAGGAATACATACGTCAGTACAGGTATCAGCTACCACTTGGTGGAAAGTGAACTTACCTTAACCCCCTTCCACCCTGGAATGACCAGAGTTCTGTCCTCCTAGGATAGATACCAGTTTGAGCTCTGGGTTTGCATTTTCTAACCAAAGAGACTCGGCCACACCATGATCTCCTGGGGACTGTGGGGCACTTGACCCGCAGGCACAGAATCCATACAATAAAGCACCTGGCCAGAGGACCCCCTGACTGCAAGAGGGATGCAGGAGTGGCCATGACGATGGAATCTGCTGATCGCATCACAACTCATTTATCCAAAGTAGCCGACACAGGTCGCTGGATGGCTGATCAGAAGCAGAGGCCACCTTGGGAACAACATCTGCAAGGATGGGCTGCCCCCCTTCCAAAGCTGTCTAGCCTTAAGTCAGAGACAGCTCTGTGGCCCTGTGGCCTGGCGGGAAAATCATACGGATTCAGGAACCCAGGGATGGGAGTAGGAGTTGCCCCAATTCTCATTCTTCCCAGTGACCCGCAGGAAGCATTCTGCTTCTTGTCGCTGAAGCTCTGGGGTCCGCCATGGTTAAAGTCCTGGTCACCCAAGGCAGTACTCTCCTGCCAGGAAATAGCAGAGTCCTCGTGAATGGTGAGCTTCTAGGGTTTTGGGGTTTCTTGTGCCCAGAGCCCAACAGATAAGAAGGGGAGTCGCCATCTTAGAAGGGACGCTGCTCAGCAGGAGGACACAGGGCTGCTTTTACATAGCGGGAACCGGGAGAGAGGCATGTGAAACCCACGCTCCACACGGGGCCTCCTATGTTCCCTTCCCCGTTGTCACTGTGAGTGACCATACGGGGCGACCACAGTCTGAAAAGAGCACAACTGCCCTCCAAAATGAAGGTTTGGGCCACACCGCCCTGTAGTCGCCAAACCCCCAGAGGTGGACTCAGAGGATGGGGGACTCAGAAGAGACAGGAAAGAAGACAGAATGACCACCACTTGCCGTTCTAGGATGAACACAGCCCCTGGGGCTGCAGCTAGTCCCTGCAGCTCCGTCTTCCCAACTTCCTCGCAGGAAAAGGGGTCTGCAAGATGCCTAGAGAATGAATCCGCGTGGCACAAGATGTGGACTGCGGCAGCCCGGGGCATCTCCACTCGGGTCTCCTTCAAGAGGGCTTGCTGCAGGGAGCAGAGCTGATGGATAGCCCCGGCCACCAGCTCTCGGCAGGTCCCTGTCACCACACCTCACTCCATCAACAGAGGTTGGCGGCCCAGCAAGCAGAGAGGGTCAGAACGGTCGTGCGCTGAGCCTCAGTAACGGGTCAGGTCTGCAGCGGGGACTTCAGTATGTCCGCACACAAGAATCAATAGAACGCATTTCGTCGTAACAGCGGCTCCTGTTCACGGCATCATTTCCACGCGTGATGTGTCTTACGTGCCATCTCATGACTTTTGCCCACTCCACGTGATAGATGACATTGGACAGATGGTCAGGCTGAATTGCCAAGAAGTTCATTCACTTGGCCAAGAGAGTGCAGATAACAAGTTCCCGGGCTGGGAACCGAAGCCAGGCCAGTCCAATTCTATTGCCCCGAACTCGTAAAGCAGTCTCAGATATTGGCTCCATTTGATTAGAAGGCTAAAATATAAAGAATTCCATTAAGTGACAAAATAGCTATTATGCCCTGTCCCACGCCTTTTGGGGAGTATTAACCCTTTGAGTAGTACGAGCGTTCATGTATGTCCTCGTGCCTCCTGACCACCCAGAGAATGACCAGTTTATTTTTAAAATGTGTAAGGCAACATTAAAAAAGGCAAATGTATGTTCTTCTTGTTTCCATAAATTGGCTCTCAAACAAACATGATTTTAAGTGAATAAAACTGTAACTGGAACTAATTTCATTTAAAAAAATAAATAAAAACAAAAAAACTCACTCCCAGGGGTCAGCGAGCAAGAAAAAAACTCACTACTCCAAGGGTTAATTATATGTATCGGTCAGGGTTACTTCTCACTCGGTTGCCCTCAGCATACGAGGCTGTCACGTGAAATAGCCGCCCGGGATTTACCCATGTGCTGATTTCCCAGTGTGACCAGACTCGAGGAGTCCTGACACGTGGGAAGCATTCTATACAAAACAGAGAGACGAGAACAAACCCACCCCCGTAAGATGAGCTGCCTTTTTCTTTTTTCCAGGCAACCTAGAATCTCAACAGCTGCCTCTCACTCCCGGGGTGATACCCACTCTCCTGGCGTTCTCATATTAAGTTCCAGTGCTAAGAAATCACTGGATCCCGGCACCTGGCCCAGTCACTCGCCCTGGGATGGACTGCTGTCTGCACCACCCTGGACAGAGTCTGATAAGACCATTCTTCAACAGCTACAGTGACAGGACACACGGTACTAACCAAGGTGTCTTGTTTCTTGGCTAAACAGATGTTTCTCACTAGAGATCTCTGCCTCTTAGGCCTCACAGAACAAATCTGTTTTTACTGCTGTGTTAAGGTCCTTCAACTAAGTGATGTAATGCTATCTCCCCACCAACCCTGCTGCAAAGTGCCAAAATCTCCCTCCGGTGGAATGTCTCCAGTTCTTCTAACTTTTTCTATAACAAGTTATAGTCTATTTCCCAGCCCAGCTCATAGGAACACCCTATGTAAAATGGACCAAACTATTGTGTTAATTAAATGTACTACGCCAGCCTGGCCAGATAGAGCATTGTCCAAAACACAGAGGTTGCCAGTTCAATCCCTGCTCAGGGCACATACAGTGTTCCTCTCTCTCTCTCTCTCTCTCTCTCTCTCTCTCTCTCTCTCTTCTCTCTTGCTTTTTCTCTCTCACTAAAATCAATACATTTCAAAATTAAAAATAAAAAATTTAAATGCAATACCCCAGATGTGTCTGCCAGCACAGAACAGGACACAACTGCTAGTTCCTTCATAATTTTGCATATCCTAGGAAATATTTTAAATATTTAATCTGGATAAAATTAAACCAGATGTGGGTGCAGTGCCTCTGTACTGCCTTCCCCACTTTGTGATACTTGGGGATGTCCACTCCCCACACTCACGCTATGTGGTTTGAGTTGGGCTCACCCCACGTCCTAGAGAAGGAGACTACAAAGCGTGCCTCACCTTCTCCGGCCCACTGCTGGGCTCATGACCTGAGCCAATCCAGTCCAAGTGAACTTTGTGACTTCAGTAGGTCATGCTCCTCATGGGCATTTTTATGCTGGTTTTGAACCTAGTAGGATGGACCCTAAGAGCTGTACTGTGCCAGCTGGTGACTCTGAAGTCCCACTGGACAATGGATCAGCACAGAGAAAGCAGTCGAGACACCGAGACAAAGAACAACCACCTCCTGACGGCACTGCTTAAGGACCGATGCCGCCACGCATGCAGTAGGACAGATCCCCGGGTGGAAGAGCCCACAGGCAGTACGGCCCCTTGGTGGTCAAGTCAGTTTAAACCAGGTGTATGGTTACTTTTGACTGAAATAACCCCAACTAATAAACGATCCCAGTACAGTCAAGATCTTGGGAAAGCACACGAAAGACTGTCTTGGTTGTGATGAAAGTTTGTAGGCAATTTTCTGGGCCTATTTAGACAGCGCTAAAATGGGTGCTCTCATGTCCATTGTCAGAGGAAATCCACATGACTTGTCCAAAGAGGCCTTCAGGACAACTTCTAAAAAATGACCTTTACAGATGTATTAATAACAGAACGTAACCCTGGCATTCCTGGGATTGGAAGATGCTCCATGGATGCAATGGCTCCAAAGGACTGAATGAAGTCGCTGTTGCCTCAGAACCTGCCCTGGGACCCAGCACTTACTGTGCGCTTAGAAAACGGGGAGTCTAAGGAACAAAATGAACAAACAGACAAGATATACAGAAGCAGACTCACAGACACAGAGAGCAGACTGACAGCTGTCAGAGGGAAGGGGGTTGGAGGGCTGGGGAACTAGGTGAAGGGATTCAGAAAAAGAAACAACTTAGAGACACAGACAACAGAGTGGGGATTCGCAGAGGGAAAGGAGGGTGAGGTGGGTGGGGACGGTGGAGGAGGGTAGAGGGGGGTAAGTGGTAAAGGAAGGAGACTTGACTTGGGGTGCTGAGCACACAACACAATATACAGGTGATGTATTATAGAATTGTTCACTTGAAACCTGTGTAACTTTATTACTCAATGTAACGCCAATAAGTTCAATAAAAAATGTGAACTGAATGAACAAATATATTACCCTACAACAACCCACTTCTCCAAACCTACATCTTTTTAATCAATACATATTCAAAAACAAAAAAAAATTAATAAGACCTTGCCCCGCCCACAAGCACCATGATAGAGAGTTTTATAGTACACATGCAAGGCGACCAGGTAGCTGGTTTAGTGGGAGTGGGAGGGGGCAGAGTCCAGGCAAAAAAGTTTAGAGAAGATCAAGGCATAGTTTTCCAGGATACACTGGAGCCATCCCCACAATGCACCTGTGTTCTCCAAGCCCACTCACCTCCCAACACTGTCATCCATCCAATACCATAGACGTCTGCAGAAGCAAAGGAACCTGAAAGTCAAGTTCTCCCAAGTACAGCACCATCGATAGACCTGCCATTGCAAAGCTCTAGGCCACTGGAGAGTCAGAGGAACGGCCCTGGGCAATTATTACATTGGCTTACTCCAACTAGGACTCAGTGCCTTTTTACAAATGGAAATAACAAACCCAGAGGAAGTATTATGAAAATGAATCTGTAAACATTGAAATGGAACTTAATCATAAACAAGTCATTGCTTTGACTAATGAAGAATAAATTATACTGAATGGAATGCAGACTGGCATTGTTGCTCAGCAAGACTAAATATGAAACAACCCAGCTGTGTCAATAGGGCCCATGGGACTCTATACTTAAAGGTATAATATGATGAGCCACTGCAGAACTGACCTCTGAACTTGGCCCTGGGGTCAATCACGTGATGGAGAATAGTAAAAGTATTATAACTTCTTTGTGGGAGCTAGCCATTTCTTGCTCAAGACCTTTCTCATTTTTTTCTCCCTCCTCCACGCCTTTCTGCTCAAAAACAATAAAGGCTTGTTAATTCCTTGGGATACATGTGACCCGGATTTGCTGATCTAAATACCATCAGTCCCCCACACCCAAGATACGGCCGAATAGGAGTTTTGTTTTTAGAAACCAGGTCTTTATTGCTTTCTCATTTTCACAATGTGTGTGTGTGTGTGTGTGTGTGTGTGTGTGTGTGTGTGTGTGTGTGTGCACATGTGTTTTCTTTCATTACTACTTAAGTTGCAGGTTTAATTCAGCAACCCTATCTTTGGGGCCGGTTCTTGGCACTATCGGAAACACACTGTCCTTTGTAACTTCACTGACCAGACAGATCATGAATTTTTGAACTTTGTTCTGCAGGATGAGCCTTGATTTTACATTTTCCCCTGTTTGTAAATCTGACGTGAACGCTATCCGGGCTCGCTGCATTCCACCCAGTCTTCCAAAAACAGTAGTCCAGTTTTCAGAGAAAGTCTACCTCCACATAGATTACCGAAGTCATGTTCCTCATCCTGAACCACACACCCATTGCCACATAAAATCTGGTCTCTGTCCCTGTCTTAGTGTTCACATCCCTGGTCCTGAACTACTCACCCAGCACATCTGAAGTCATACTAACTTCTGTATAGCTTTGGCCCTGTGATCTTTCTGTTTCAATGTCATCCTAACCTAGGTTGTGGTAGCCAGGATGGCTTTCAGTGTTTCTTGCCTTCTGATTTCCATGCCTTTGAATAGGGTTATATCTAAAAGAATATCACAAAAGTGTTAGCGTGTGAATTTCAAGGCTAGGTCATAGAAGTCAGAGTGGCTTTTGCCTTGACCTTTCATGTCATTCAGTCTGGGAAATGCCAGCTGCCATATCGTGAGGACACTCAAGCAGCTCCAAGGAGATATCCATTTGGCAAGGAACTGGACCCTCCTGGCAACATCCAGCAATAACCTGTCAAGCATGCGAGCGAGCCGTCTCAGAACCAAGTCCCCTAGACCCAGGCAAGCCTTTAAAGAGACTGCCGTCCCATCCAAACTCTTGACAATTTCAGAAGCGATCCTGAGCCAGAAGCACCCAGCTAAGCTGCTACTGGGTTTCTGTGTGAGATAATAAATGTTTACTGCTGATTTAAGCCACTAATTTTGGGGTGATTACACAACAACAGCTAACTAATGTGTGGAGACCCTTCAGGTGCTGCTATCTAGTGTCAACATTAGCTTCTCACTCCAACTAAGATGAAAAACAAACAAGTATTTTATTCATCTGCCAATAAATACAAGATAACTAATATGGGTCAGATATTATAACTGAAATGAGTTATGTGTGTATTACTACTCAACTTGAATTATGGGAATAAAATCATGCCTATGATACAGATTTTCTATGAGAATCAAGTGAGATAAAAGCTTGTGAAAAGTTTATCAGTGCCTGGCATGTAGTTGACATTGAATGAATGTTCAATAAATAAATAACAAGAACTTATTATTATTAATATTATTATTATTATTATTCCTGTGCTCAAGCATAAGTTGAGCAAGGTCCTGGTAGGCAGGGAGCAGACCAGGACCCAGGTCCAAGTCTATTTGATCCGTCTATCCATGCTCTTAATAGTCCAGTGACTGCACCCATATGGCGCACGACTGAGCCAAGCACTGCCCTGAGCATTTGGGACAGAAAGACAATAAAGTGTGCCCCCCCCCTTCCTGCTCACAGCAACTTGCCTAAGTGCAGCCGATTCTGGGAAGCACCAGGAAGGAAGTCCACACCGGGTGGTATGAGGACACGGAGGGAGAGGGCAAGCGCTGTTTTGCTCACTTGGGCCTCCAGCTATTGGCACCCCAGTCCCTCCTGGACCTCATCTCCTCCACCCCGTTCCTTCCCACCCGACCTCACAAACTCCCCTCCAACCACTCCTCACTGTGCAACGTCTCATACGCGCTCCTGCACCCTGGTAACTCGCACTGAAACGCTCGCTCCCGTTGTTCAGAAGCCACTACTGGGGACTCTGGCTGCACAAGGGCAGCACTTCCGGGTTTGTGGTGATGGCCCTTTGGCATAAACCTTGGTGACTGCCACTGAAGGCCTGCAGACCCCGTGGCCCACTGCAACGTGGCTTCCTGTCCCGGTCTCAGCGTCAGATGGGTGAGGGCAGAGATGGACGGTTCGACAGCAGCGAAATGGTAGGTGGCTGCCACCACTAAGAAGAGGCACAGTCATATCAATAAAGTTTCCCCCTTGGAAAGCCTGCCCTGGTCCCCAAGAACCTTGCTCCCGACCCTCAATGCTGTTTAACCATAAAGAGGAGAGGGAAACCTTCTCATTTTTCAAAGGGGGTAAAACCCAGAAATGGAAAATTTGAACTTAGCAATGAGTTTTAATTTTCAATGCCTGTGGCCAGCATCCTGTAGACACTGTGCTGAGCCAAAGAGTTTTCTTGCTCAGCAATGACAGACCCTTGGTGGCCAGTGATCATTGCAAATGGGACATCCCCAAGCCTCCATTTCCCAGTGCAAACTTCTCTCCCCCCAGCTCAAGCCGGCTGGCCACAGGACTGAGAACTGTACAATGGACGTGATGGCGGGACCAGCTGAGATGTGGGCGTCAGTGAGCGTGCCACCATGCAATCCTTTGAATAACACGAACGTTCACGTACGTCCTCGTGCCTCCTGACCATCCACAGTATGATTTATTTTTAAAAAGTGTAAGGTAAAATTAAATAAAAAGGCAAACATATGTTCTTCTTGTTTCCATAAATTGGTTATCAAACAAACGTAATTTTAAGTTAATAAAACTGTAACTGAAACTCATTTCATTTTTTGAAAAGAAAAACTCACTCCCGGGGGTCAGCGAGCATGAAAAAAGCTCACTACTCAAAGGGTTAATCCCAGACTCGTCATTGTACCCCAGGCTGCAGCTGTCAGAGGAGCCGACTGGCACTCCGAGTCCGGTTGACCAAGGAAAGGGCCGTGCTTAAAACAGAGGAGTCACCTCTTGCCTTGTAAACTCAACCAGTTTGATCCATGGGACACTGACAGACTATAAATACAGAACTGCATGATGTCACTTTTACAGGCATTTTATGAGTGTAATAACCAGGAGGAGGATCGCCATGGCGGAAATGATCATTTTGGTTGGCTTGCTTCTATGTCCTCCTTTGGCATTTTTTACAGATAAATGATTTCGTTGTCCCTAGTTACATGTCAATACAACATACAACTATAGGCATAACACATTTAAATATATTGCTTATATATCTACAGATAAACATATCTTTATATATGTTGCTTTTTATCCTTTTGAAGACAGCCACAATTAACCTGAAATCTTGCTTTTGGAAGCTTTTTTTTTTTTTTTTTTTTTTTGCTGGTTTTATCCTAATTAATGTGTTTTATTGCAACCCATTTATACTCAGTGATGCAGCCAATAACACTACAATCTGGAAGATGTAAATTATGTCTTTCTGTAGGTTTCTTTTTTTAATCTTTTATAGAGCATGGGAGAAAAGCAGAAAATTATCAGCATAGGTTAGAAAAGAACGCTTGGCAATTTCTTCATCGAAAGTTGGGTCCCTCCATCATTCTACTTACGTCCTTAAAAGCCCAGTACGCTGGAGGTGTCTGAGCAAGTCCTTCTTCATGTGACTGCGTCAACTTGGAAACTGATTGATCCATTATGCGAATGTCTTCAACTACTCCAGGCAGATAACCAAATTCTAATGAAACTCATTGCATGTGACTACACCACTGACAAGCACTTTCAATCAACCCTCCAACATCCTTTCCTGGCGCTCTTTTTGTTGTGCTATGTAGTTTAACAAGACGGAAGACATGACTGAGTCAAATCAAGCAAGGTACTACCTGTGCGTCAGAGCAAAACTGGTCTGCCAAGTCAGATGGCTGAGGGCAAGGGAGCAAATGTCCCACGTGATGTCCCCAAACACTGCTTTACTTAATGGATGTATAACCAAGTAACCTTCCCAACTCTCTGCTCCGCCCAGCTCCCCTCCCTTCTCTTCTCCTTCCTCAGTAACCAGATCTAATAGCACCAGCAGAAGTTATATTTTGTACAGTATATTAGAAAAAGCAGCTACACATATTAATCCTTTAAGGCCCATCTATAAGAGAGGATTATATTAGCTTGCTATCTCTGATTTTATTGATGAGGAAACAGGTTGAGAGTTTAAAGGACTTGCCCAAGGTCACAAGCAACTAGAAGTTGTGCCTCAGATTGGAACCTAACGCTACAACGCCAATAGTCCCCTTACTTACACAGCAGCATTTCCGTTATATTAAAAAGGGACACAGACCATCAATTACACCATTCACAAAAACAAACTCAAAATGGATACAAGACTTAAATGTAAGCCGTGAAACCATAAGCATCTTAGAAGAAAACATAGGCAGCAAGCTCTCCGACATCTGTAGCAGCAATATATTTGCCTATTTATCTCCACGGGCAAGTGAAATAAAAGACAGGATAAACACATAGGACTATATCAAACTAAAAAGTTTTTGCACAGCTAAAGACAATAAGAACAGAATAAAAAGACAAACTACACATTGGGAGAACATATTTGAAAATATGTCTGATACGGGGTTAATAACCAAAATTTATAAAGAACTTGTAAAACTCAACACCAGGAAGACAAACAATCCAATCAAAAAATGGGCAAAAGAAATGAATAGACACTTCTCCAAAGAGGACATACAAATGGCCAATAGGCATATGAAAAAATGCTCAACATCACTAATCATTAGAGAAATGCAAATTAAAACCACAATGAGATATCACCTCACACCAGTCAGAATGGCACTCATCAGCAAAAAACACAGAATAAGTGCTGGCGAGGATGTGGAGAAAGGGGAACCCTTCTGCACTGCTGGTGGGAATGCAGACTGGTGCAGCCCCTGTGGAAAACAGTTTGGAGATTCCTCAGAAAATTAAAAATCGAACTGCCTTTTGACCCAGCTATCCCACTTTTAGGAATATACCTTAAGAACACCATAGCACTGTTCGAAAAGAAGAAATGCGCCCCCATGTTTGTGGCAGCATTGTTCACAATAGCGAAGATCTGGAAACAGCCCAAGTGTCCGTCAGAGGACGAGTGGATTAAAAAGCTTTGGTACATATATACCAGTGGTTCTTGACCTGGGTTCTATTGAACTCTAGGGGTTTGATGAGTCGGTCTCAGGGGTTCAGAGAAGCCTCTGCCACGGAGGCCAGAATAAAGTAATACCATCATTTGTTGTGAGTTCATGTACTTTGTTGGTTTTGTTCTTTGAGCAAGGTGATGTTCATGCACGGCACACTTTGTGCACCAGTAAGAAAACATATACCTATGTCTTGAATTTGGAAAAAAAAATCATATTTTATTTATCACTAAAGAAGGGTTCGGTGAATGCGCATATGAAACTGATGGGTTCTGTACCTCAAAAAAGGTTAAGAACCACTGATATATACTATGGAATACTACTCAGCCATAAGAAATGATGACATCGGAGCATTTACAACATGGATGGACCTTGATAACATTATACTGAGTGAAATAAGTAAATCAGAAACAACTAAGAATATAAGATTCCATACATAGATGGGACATAAAAATGAGACTCAGAGACATGGACAAGAGTGTGCTGTCTATCCGGGGGTAGAGGGGAGGGGGAAGGGGGAGGATAAGGAGGAGGTAGGGAAAGGGGAGGGGTACAAGGAAAACCAGATAGAAGGTGACAGAAGACAATTTGACTTTGGATGATGGGTATGCATTATAATCAAGTATCAAAATAACCTGCAGATGTTTTCTCTGAACATATGTACTCTGATTTATCAATGTCACCCCATTAAAATTAAAATTAATTTTAAAAAAAGGGACACAGAGAAAGTAAAAGACAGTACGGAAGATCACTCAACTATTAAGGACAGAACTGGTATTTGGATTCCAAATCTGTCAGGACAAGAATCCGAGTCTATTCTTGGGCCAGGGGCCTAAAATGCTGGTGTCCACAAACATAGATCATTCTCGATCCTCGGGTAGACGCAGTTACCAACAACTGGTACAAACGCGTGCGGTGTTGCTGAGAACCTCAGGGATTTTCTGAGTTACAGTAAGGAGCAATAAAATCAGAAATATGACAAATACCTAAAAATATTCAAGATTCCTCCAAAATACTAAAAATCGTGTAAATGAACAAGAAAAAAATCTGAATACTTTCTATACATCCTCTTCTTTCTTTGGGGATTTCTTTTTTAAAGAACTGAACAATTCCAGGGTTTGCATTGAATTTTAAGTAAAGCACACACGTTCATGCAATAATGGTAGAGGAAATGCATACATAAACATCTATTATCGGTGGGGTCAGACCAACCCAGCCTCATAATAAAGTGAACCATTAGAGCAGAGTGGGTCTGGTGCACGGTCAGGCAGCACAGGGCAGGGGAGCACATCTAGACTTAAACAAAAATGTATCAGAATTTGGCATTTGATGAAAATGAAATTACAAAGCAGGAAATAAAAAGTGATTATCAAAAGAGAAAACTCTACTAGGAAAAATGGTAGTGATTCAGAGTAAAATACCTCAAACCTTATACTAATAAACTTCAGATGGTTCAATAACTTACTTGTTTAATCACACAATTACATCCATGTGTCTACACCGAGGTATAAATAAGACATAAAATTCAGACTCCCTGAAAGTTTGGTAAATTTGACATCACAATGTCTGCACAGGGAGAAACAGACATATGTGCAAAAAGCAAAACTAAACTAAAATACCTGTGAAATTAAGAGCAGAAATAAAAGGTTAGTTTTATATATAAAGAGCACTGAAAATCAATAAAAAGGCCCTTCAGTGGAAAATACGGGCAAAGCATGTGTAGTTACTGGTGTTCAAAGAATCAAAATATAAATAGCTTTTAAAACATCCAAAACATATTACTAACTCACATATAAAAAAAAGTATATACATGCCCTGGCCAGTTGGCTCAATAATAGAGAGTCAGCCCAGCATGTGGAAGTCCCCGGTTCAATTCCCGATCAGGGCACACAGGAAAGGTGCCCATCTGCTTCTCCACCCTTCCCCTTTTCCTTCCTCTCTGTCTCTCTCTTCCCCTCCAGCAGCCAAGGCTCCATTGGAGCAGAGTTGACCGGGGCGCTGAGGACGGCTCCATGGACTCCACCTCAGGCACTGGAATGGCTCCAGTTGCTATGGAGCAACACCCCAGATGAGCAGAGGATCGCCCCCTGGTGGGCATGCCAGGTGGATCCCAGTTGGGTGCATGTGGGAGTCTGTCTCTCTGCCTCCCTGCTCCTCACTTGAGAAAAATACAAAAAAAAAAAAAAAAAAAAAAAAGGTATAGTGACGCATCTTTTAGCTCTCAGTGGGAAAAGATTCAATACTTTGGTAACACACTGTGTTGGAGAGAAAATGGGTTAATGAGTGCATTTATATTGAGGTAAGAAGAACCTAAACCTCGAAGAAAGGCAGGCAGGTAGGTTTTCCTGCTGTCTACCTGCCAGCCTGCACCGGCTCTGCCCTGCATCTGTGTCCTAGAACGGTGGTCTCTGCAGACGGCACTGGCCAGGCTTCTTTGCAAGCTGGCTGCTGACTGAATTCAGCATATAGAGGTTCCAGAAGGCTGAGAGGGGCTCGCTCCCCTCCTCCAGGAAGCACCTGAGGAGCAATCACTGGGCCCTGATGCACACAATGTTTAACTTCCATGTGGAGGAACGTTCTCGGGAAGGGTTGGTTTAGACACTTCTGCTCCTCCTGCCTTGAGCAATACAATCAGTTCTCGCTCCAAACCTGCAACCCAAGCCAGCCAGGCAAAGGGCTTTAGTGAAGACTCACACTCAGCCTCCTTTGTGGACAGCTGACTGGCCATCTCTTGTTTTGCCAAAATGCCTTTTAATTCAGTGGCTTCCAAAATGTTTTCTAAACTAAGAAAGTATTCTCACAAATGGAAATACTTTCTTTTTGGTTTTGTTTGAACACGCTATTTCACCAATGTTCCACTTCCCCCGTAATGTTCAACTGCTATTGTGACCGTGAATGCCCACCTGTATTGTCACACATGTGCCTGTGCTTGTCTGTCTCTGAAGGTGCAATGGACACCACAGGACTCTGTCTGCGGGGGCTTCACTAAAGAGGTCACTAAAGAGGGACCATAAAACTAGGTTCTGAAAGACGTACAAATGTCAGAGTGTGCCAGGAACAGGAGAGGAGAAATGAGTTTTTGGAAAAGAATCACCTGCGTGTCCTGTGTGACAGTCTCAGGGTGGGAGGTGGAGAGGGCGACAGCAGAATGTGCTCGGGGACAATGACAAGTTTGTGCAGCTCTAACCCAGAACAGGACACGGGACACCCAGAGAGCTGAGCTTGGATGAGAGACGGCTCTCTCGGGCAAAGCCCGGTAAACCCTGTAGAATAGGTGAGTGTCGCCCCAGGTCCACAGAATGTGGTGACCTCGAGACACTCTGTACAAAGCGTCCCTTGTCAAAAGTCTGTAATGTGGAGCAAAGCACAAAGCACAGCAATACATTTTTTAAATTTTTATTAATTTTTAATTTATTGTGTTTACATGGATTCAAGTGTCCCCCTGAATATAACTCCCTCACCCCCCACCCGTGTGCCTTTTTATACCCTTTTTGCCCCCTCCCCGTCGCTCCCTCCCCCCTTCCCTCCAGGATTATTTGTCCTGTTGTCTATATCTCTGTGTCATGTATTCATAGTTTCACTAATCTCTTTACCTTCTCTGATCCCATCCCTTCATCCCCCTCCCCTCTGACTGCTGCCCCTCTGCTCCCTGTGACCCCGTCTCTGCCCCTATTCCGTTCACTTTGCTCATTAGATCCCACATATGTGTGAGATCATATGTTATTTGTCTTTCTCTGCCTGTCTTATTTCACTTAAAAGCACAGCAATACATTAGAAGCTCCGAGAAATCCTGCAACAGTGAAATCTCCTTAGCTTCCTCTAACCCAGGATTTCTAATTTTTGTTGTGTTGTGTTTTGTTTTGTTTCCAGGAATCAAACCGGAAAGGCAGAAATCTGCAGAGCATACTGGTGAGGGCAGACCTCTTCAGCAACACGGTGCTGGAGGCAGAGACCTAAAGAAAGCATTCAGTGTCGCCATGAGCAAGGATGAGTCGCTTTCTCAAAATAGTCAAAAGGGCAGTGAGGACTCTGACACGAGAAAATGCCCCTGTCGGTGCCCACGGTGGGAGCCAGACACATCCAAAGAGGAGTCAGGGAACATGGAGAGAAGGAGTGAAAAAGAACGTAATGGAATATACTCTTTGTCTGTTTCTCAATGGGGAGGGTTGGATATTTATTATATCCACTTAGAGTCCGTTATACAAAAATTGAGCTTGGGTAACTACGTGGTAAACTGTTTATTGATTTTCCCGTGAGATGTTTCTTTCGTTCGCTGAGCTCTTCCTTCCGCAGGCGGCCGGGCTAAACTGGGAGGGGGGAGCGGGCAAAGGGTACCACTGGAGGACCCTGAGGTCTGGGGAGGGTCTCTCTCTTTCCTTTTCTGTGTTCTGTCCATCTCCTACAAGTCCCTCTGACCCAGGCCACCTGTCCCCTCTTTCCTCGAGTTAAAAGCGACCTCTGTCAGGCTGAAATGGGCAAACAGATAAATCAGCATCCCCATGCTGAACGCCGAGGGAGCTAAATGGGAGAGAGAAATTGCATTTGCCTTTGCACTCTATATATCAAAGTAATTTATGTCCTAACCACTCTGCCAGCTTTCATACATATTCGGTTTTAAATAAAATCAATCTCTCCGAACCTGTAATGGCTTTCTTTGTAAGTCTCTTAAAAAGAAAAGAAAAAGTGCTGGAATCTGACTCCATTAGAGAAGGGGTTGGTTTCCTGCCTCCCCAAATCACTCATTCTAAGGAGGCGTAAGGGTTAGAGACATTCATCGCACATGTCAAGCAGCTAATGACCAGCAAAGAGCTGAATACGAGATGGTTTGAGGTCACCGTCAATCCGGGCGGGAAAGGGTTCATCCATCCTGTGGCTTTTCAGGGGGTTACCTCTGGAACCAGAGGGAGCTGGAGCCAACTCTGAGTGCAGGAGGACCACCAGGAGTGTCGGCCACACGGTCTACCTCTGCTGGCTTGGTAACCGGAAGGAGACGGACAGCCCCCATCTGTGAGCACTCACGCAACGACAAACACCCGTACAGCGCGGCTCCTCTGCATGCGGGCACTGCCCTGTACGACAGGGACCCTGTGAGGTTCCTGCTCTCATTCCCCCCAGTGTGCAGATGAGCAACCTGAAACATGAAGGGGTGAGCTACCTCGTATCCTAACGTCATCAAGCAGCGAGTAAGCAGCAGGGCTGGAATCAAACCTGTCTAGCTCAGGGTAACAGGTGCTTAACCATTGTACTCTCCTGGCCCCTCTCTTATCTACACGTACTTATCTGCACCTCCCTTTTGGTCCCACGGAGACACTAGGGGACACACATCGTTATTCTTTTTATATGATGAGGAAACTGAGTCTCCGAGGCAGATGTGCCCTGTTCCAGGTCTGTCTCTCTGATTCCAAAGCGTGCGATCTTTCTAAGAAGAAGAAGCAAGCAAGAAACAGCGGCTCACCCCCAGGGCACCTGCCAGGAACCTAACCGTGAAACACGCACCGCTGTTCCGCTTGGTCTTCCCCGGAGCCTGCGGCAGGAGAGCTCTGTGAGGCAGCCCTAGACGGAGAAAGGACAGTGTGCTTGGAAGTCAAACAGACGTGAGCTCGAGGCCATCCCAGCACCATGACCGCGCAGCGACAGCTTGTCGCTGGGGGCTGGCGACACCCCTCCCTCGGCCTCGGGGTGGTCGCTGCGCAGTGGGAACGCTGATCCTCACTCGGGGAGTCGCGGGATCGAGGGAGATCATGAACGATGTGAACTTACGGCACAGCGCCGAGAGCACAGCGCGTGGTAAATGGAAGGAAGGCCTCCCTCACTGCGCGCAGGCCCCCACTGGGGTAGACCCCCATGGGAGAGGTGGGCGGGCGGGCCGTGGGCGGCCTGGGCGCGGGGGTGCCCTGGGAGAGAAGCAGCCAGGGTTGGGGCTGAGTGCACAGGCCGTTTCACAGCGTCTGCTGGGAATTCAGAGATGAGACAAGGGAACTCGAAACCCATTTTTAAAAGCATTTATTGCACTATTCCCTGACCTCGGCTTTGGACAAATACATCACCTCTCCCTTTTCCACAGACCACAGAGCCCAGGTGCCAAAGCGGGGGGAGATGATAAGAAGGCCCATCTGTGGACGCGTCAGCCAGGCAGGTGCTAGGCAGGTGCCAAGCAGATGCCCCAGGAATCTGTCCCTCTGCCAAACAGAGACGTAAGAAAAGGTGGGTCACCCACTGGCTATGTGAAGGTGGATGTGTCATCTGCCGGAGTGCGCCCCATACTCATTTCAGAACTGAGCATGTCTGGCACCGGACTGCACAGTTGAAGATTATCCATCAAGAAACAGAAACACCCAGAAGAGCTGGGAAGACTTGTTTTCAACCCAATTCAGCGGGGCTGGGTTAAGAGTCTTCTATGCCTGAGCGACTGCGTAGCTCTTGAGAACCGAGGGGAGCCAACACAGCTGAGGCTGTGTCAGATGGCATTACTGTTTCGAGGGAGGATGAAACGAAGCCAGTCGGAGTAAATCTGGGCGCCAGGTCCCTCCACTTTACCTCATCCATCTCCATCACCTGGCACTGTTGAGCCTCACTGTGCTTGTCTAAGAGCGAACGCAACAGGTCCAAATAAGGTGATGCAGGAAAGCGCCCGTAACAATCCTTACCACCTAAAACGGTGATGAGCAATCTTTTGTGCTTGGTGTGTCAAAATTCACCAAAAAAATGAGCATAACTCGGGTGGTATGTCACTTTAAGAAAAACGGCCTAACCGGAAGTCCCAGAACTAGATGCTCTGTGCCAGAGTTCTGTTGTTTTGGCCTACAGACCTCCGACACAGTGTCTACACTACAGCAAATGTTTTATCCCCGGATACTGCACCTGGCCATGCAGGAGCCGAGGATGCAACGTCCTTCTGAGCATGCAGCCCCATACTTCTCTGGTGTACAGCCGCGTGTCATCGAAAATGGCTACATGTGTCAGTGCTGACACGCGTGTCATAGGTTCACCATCACGGGCCTAGGAAGTCGTATGCAAATGGTAGACATTTTCATCATGGCACTCAAAGCCAGAAAGTCTTAAAGATAAACTAACCACCAACCCACTCTGTTCAGAAGAGATGCTGAGGCCCAGGAAAAGCAAGGTGAAAAACAAATTCCGGCCAGACCAATGGCTAAAATATAGAAAAGAAAAAACTATTAGATATTATTGCTAGTCTTCATGCAAACAAAACATGACTCTAGCCTCACGGCCTGTTGGCTGTTCCCCAAACATGCCAAGGGCACTCCTAACTCAGGACCTTGCTCTTCTCTTGGATTGCAAGTTTCCCCCAGAAAGTTCCACAACTCATGCTCCCTGAGACCCCAGAGAGGTCTTTGCTGGGACACAGCTCCTGCCCCTTCTTCATTTTAATTAGACCACTTAGTAGTGTCTGTCTAACACAGTGGTTCTTAACCTGGGTTCTATGGAACCCTAGGGGTTCGATGAGTCCGTCTCAGGGGTTCGGAGAAGCCTCTGCCGCAGAGGCCAGAATAAAGTAATACCGTCATTTGTTGTGAGTTCATGCACTTTGTTGGTTTTGTTCTTTGAGCAAGGTGATGTTCATGCACGGCTCATTTTGTGCACCAGTAAAAAACATATACCTATGTCTTGAATTTGGAAAAAAAATCCTATTTTATTTATCACTAAAGAAGGGTTCGGTGAATGCGCATATGAAACTGATGGGTTCTGTACCTCAAAAAAGGTTAAGAACCACTGGTCTAACATGATACTTGATCTTCTCGTGTTTACTGAGTAGACTGGAAGGCAAGAACTTTGTTTCATTCACATCTGTGTCTCCGACATCTAACATGCCCTTGGCACACAGCATGCACAAAACAAATTTTAATTATTGAAAGAACGGATACTCATGAGTTTGTAGAATTGCTGCGCCAGTGGAAATGGGCCTTTCATGGTAACAGACATTGCCAAGCTGTCCCTCTGGAAGTTTATATTCTCGGCAACGTTGCCTATTTTGTCGACACATGACAGAACTGGGTTGTAGCAACACGCTGAGTTTTGTCTGGGTTAGATTATGAACGAATTAGTAGTTGAGAATTTCCTTCTAGCTTCTCAGAAATTTGTGTCTGCTGTGCATGGCTTTCCCTAGGCCCATGTCCCTTTTGAAATCATTTTCTTATTGATCTGTAGAAGCTCTTGCTATCATCACATGACTATAAAGTTTTTGTATGGAATATATTTCCTAGCCAACTTTTCTGGCTTCCTATTATTTCCAAAGAGAACTGCTCGCTTTTTTTCACGTGGTCAATTCTATGGGTCTTCCCTTCTATGAACATCTTTAGTTTGGGATGGATCACGATGGTGGCCATTATAGAGGATGGGAAGTCTGTGAACAGTGCTCCCCCAATAAACCCCAGAAATGATAAGGTTCTGAGCTGAGTTGTGGTCCTGAGGTTGGGACAAAGAGAGCCTTGTCATTGTCTTGATTCAAGCATTAACCAATTGTGCATCTTTGGGGCAACTGTTTTAGCCTGTCTCTGTTCCAATATCTTACTCTAGCAAGTAAACATCACATGCTTTGCTGCACTAACCTCACAGTGCTTTTGTAGTGGTTGAATAAGATGATAACTCTCAAAGCAGAGGAAGTTCTACATCATGGCAGCAGACGCAGGAGAGAGCTGAGTAATGGACCCCCGAGGACAGTGCTCAGCCCCCAAACTTTTTTGCAGGTCCTCCAGAATAGACAGGTCCAGGAATAAATTATTCTATAGAAAATTAGTTTAGTAATTACCTCCAAATAATCACTCAGGAGAGAACCAATAAGCATGCTACAGTCCTTGTTTATGGTCGAGAAGAACACAGCACTTAGAGTCAGTGGCCAGTTACTGCCTAGCCTTGGTCCAATATCTTCCCCTTCCTAATATGCATTTTTATTATTTAAAACGTTATTTTTTTAAAGTTCTATCCCACAGAATTTCAGTGGAGGTAAAATGAGATTTTCGGGAAAGCATCCCTATAAGCCATAAAGCTTTATTGGAATATGAGTTAACTTGTTATTATAATAATTAAAGTCATAATTTGAAATGATGATGACTCCAACTGACTGTGTATCCTCTGTGAGACAGTGAGCTTGTGTGTGCTGCTTATTAGTTCTGGGATTCAGTCTCGAAAGTTGCTTCTTCTTGACGAGTTTTTCCTTGTTTCGAGGCTTCTGTGCTCCCGTATTCATAGGAGAAATGGGCCAGCCTATTTCGAATGTGGTAAGTCACAGGGATGGGCACGTATCTGCCTGTTCTGACCAAGCACATCCAGCAACGTCAGCTCAGGAAGCTGTGTGTACCCTTCCTCTTGTCCCAGACCACGAATCCTCCGTTCTGTAGAACTGGGCGGGAAAATTCTTAACATTTTAAAGGTAATCTCGGTCTGTTTAAGTCAGCCTCAGTATAGAAGTCCATGATCATTTTCTATACTTAGGTACCCATTTATTTCATGCAATTAAAATACTAAACAGTAAGACCTGAATTAGGTATCTGAGGAGTAAACTGATGAGTCAATGGTTCATTAATATTCTCTGTATAAGGTTCGGAATCATAACAAACTTTAAAAACATGTGTTTTTTCAACTTATTTTCCAAAAAGCTTCCGTCAGAAAAGTGGTTGAATCTGCTTTTCCCATATGCTATTTTAGAACAACAATTTAGTCTCAGACAAAGATGTTTGTGGAAACCTTATACATAGCGGAGAGGGACGGCATTTCTGAACCCGTGGGACTTTTCTCCCTCCTTTGACCTACTGAGGAAAGGTTGTATTTGATCTTTTGACTTCTCCTTCCCCGATGCCTAAAGAACCCCCATCTCCACCTTCCTGGCCCAGATATGTTATAATGAAACCTTCAGAGACTGAGTAGACGGAGACAAATTCAAAGAGGACAGGGACAGGTGGGGTGGGTACTGAAGTAAGGGAGCCATGTCTTTGCTCAGCAAGGGCCAGGAGGCAGTGGGGAGGAGTGGGGTGACAAAGGGTGCAGCTGAGGCTCTATGACACCTGTGGGGTTGACACGTGGGCAGCTGGGGAGAGCCAGCCGCAGGGAGCTGAGGATAAGGTTTCTGTGACGTTTCATCACGAGTGTAAAAGGGCGGCCTGTCAGTGACCACCGAGAGACATGAATGAGCATTAGAATTCTTTCCTGAGAATCTTGGCTCTTTGATTGGGCCATTTCCAGTTTGACACAGGTCGGGTATTAAATCACATGGCGTCTCCAAATGTACTAGGGTGATGCTTTTAAAAGGAACATAAGGGAGTTCAGCTCGTGTTTAAAGGAGAGCAGGGAAGCAGAGACACTATCACACCTCAGCCCCCCGCCCACCCCAAGCACCTGTTAGTGTAAAGGCATCTGTCCACACTCCACGTGCAAGGGGGAGTCAGGGTCATGCCGGCAGGAGTGGGGTTCACCCAGAGGGAGTCAGGGTCATGCCGGCGGGAGTGGGGTTCACCCAGAGGGAGTCAGGGTCATGCCGGCAGGAGTGGGGTTTATTCAGTTACAATCAGGTCATTTTGATCCCGTAGCCAGGAGCCTAGATGGTGGATGTCGTCTCACATATACCTTGATAGAAGGTTTTCTTCCCTTTTCTCATTTCATTAGGACTTATTTGTGAATCAGTGGTGATAAGATATAAATTTTTTAAAATATATTTTAATCTTTCCGGCCACCTTCGCCCTTCCTCCTGGCCAGAGCGCAAAGAGACTTCTCTCTGATTTTCACCGTGAGCACCTGATAGGGCCCCTGCAGGTAGAACTCCCAAGAATGTGTGCCCCCCACCCACCCACCCAAAGGCTGAGCCTCTGCTGTTCTTCACCGTGAGCCTCCAATATTTCATTAACTATCCGAGGTTTCCTACTTGGGTCCCGGGTTCTGGGACATCTTCTGCTCGAGTAAGTTGTAACTCTCTGTAGCCACTCAACTCCAAGTTGGGGCCAGCAGTCTGCCCTAAGACCTCCGTTCTCCAATGGATCTAAGAGTTGTTGATTCTCAACTTGCTCAGCTTGCCCTGTGTGAACGTGCAAGGTGACTCACCAGCTCCTTTTGGACCGGACTGGAAACTGGAAGTCTGCGTTCGTTTACAATTTAAATTACTCCATCAGTTCAGAAAGGCTGGTTGCTTTACGCCCTGTTTACAGATTTGAAAACTGAGGCTGAGAGAGAATGCCTTTCCGCCAGTCATAACATTGATGATTATCGTCCAAGCTAGAAGTGAAATGTTAAATTTCTCATAGGAAACACGGGGCTTCCTGTGCTAAAACAAGCTGCTTGTCGCTTGCTCGTCAAGAAACGCTGTACAAGTCATCTGAGTTCCTTGGACCTGTGCTTGCCTCTGGAAAATATTTAAAACTTTTCACAAACTTTGTCATTTTATATTAGGCTTACATAGTGCTATGTTCCCTCCACATCTCATAGAGAGAGGGATGGCGAGCCATAATGTAGTCTGTGGTATTTTCCCCAAGTCTGCAGTGTGCATCATTTGACTGGGCACCTTAAACATGGAAGTCTCGTCTCTTGTGGACGTGGAGAGGCAGTGAGGTGGGGGCAGGTGCAGAGCGAAGCACCCCAGCGGTCCACCTCTGAACGGGCCATGACGTGCAGCCCTGCCTGGCAGCCCTGGCTGCCTCTCTTTCTTTTCCATGATTGACCTTCTCATTGTCATCTTCAAGGTTAGAGCAAGTCTTCCCATCTGTAACACTTGGCTCCCAGATGGACGCTGACAGAAGTTCTCTCTGCTGTCAGCCCAGATACATGACGCCTTTGACAAATCTTTTTCTAAAAACGGAACTAGCTAGGAGCAATGGAAGGGACCCTCCGGGCAGAACGCCAGTTCCGAAGGGGGTGACGATCACACTCAGGTGATCGCAGTGGGGGGGGGGGGTGCTGCTGCAGCCATGTGAGGACAGGCGGAGCCGGGAGCTCCTAGAACCCTGGGGTGAGAGCTGCACATTGGCTGTGTCAAGTCCCGACTCTGCCTCGGAGCTGTGTGGCTCTTGGCAGCCGGCTTACCCCTGAGCCTCAATCCCTCGTCTATAAATGGAATCAGTCAAGTCAAGTCACTCATCTTTGCCAATATTTGAGAAAGCGCATATTTGTAAAAGGGCAATATTGATAAATGAGTCTTCCTCAATGTCTAGTATGTTTTTTCTTTCCTTCCCTCCCTAACTCCTTCTTTCCTCCTTTCTTCCATCCTACTGTCCTTCCTCCCCACTCCCTTCCAATCTTCTACCTTGGTTGACTCACTCCTTCTTGACAGTGATGGTTTCAGGTAAAGCAAGATTAGAGCAGACCAGGAAAGGTGTCAGTGAGCCGCCTCCCTCGATCAGACATGGAGTTTGGGATCCCAGGGGAGGAGAGAGGTGAGTGGTGTTTGTGACGGTTCACTGGGGCCCTCTCAACATCAGAACACCTGGCTAGACAGAGGGCCAGGAGAGTGGTCTGCTTGTGCCGTTCTGGGCAAGCCTGAGCAGTACGCTCAGTTTCTACAACCGTGGAAAGGGACTAATTACCTTGACTTTCTACACGTAGTTCCTGAGAATCACGGGAATCAATGAACAAAAGGCTTTGTTTTGTCTGAGACCAGCAGAACACATTAGGCAAAAATTATGTCTTGTAACTAATGTCCGTTGGTGACAAATCGTAGACCTGGAGAGTTGGGGAGTGTCAGCCCAGGGAGGCCATCAGAGCTCAGCCTACCATCCCCCTTCTTTAACCAAAGCTAAAACTGAGGCTCTAACATTCAGATGCAAATGGCTTCTACAGGATTATACTCAGTACCTGCACACCCCTCATCTGGATGGCCAATATTAAAAACCACCAAGAGCCCGTATTTGCCTAAAAATCCAGTACTGACTTATCTGAAAAACACAGATTCTTGATTTTTCCAAGACTATTCTGGTTTCATATGTTTTTGTTATTATCAACACTAATGGCTGAAGTCTATGACAAAATGCATTTTCCCACTTTATTCATCAGTATTCTGAAATGCACTTTGATGATGACTACCTAGACAGCCCTGTCCCCAGGATGTTCATGATTTTTTCCTCTGTCACCTGTGTTTTCTGTAAATGAGCGCTGGATCTGAAAGCCGGACCGGACTCACATCTGATGGTCTTGGCAAGGCGATGTCACAGGTGGCATGTGTCCTCACGTCCTGCTTTCAGGGGACACATGTGGTCTCACAGCCTCTTTTATAATAGCAGCAGGCGCCATTGTTCAGTGCCTAGATCAATTACAGTTTTCAGAATGGTGATATTCTATTTTATCATCCATCTTTATGGACTGGCTGAAATAGTTTTGTACAGAAAAACTTCTTCCCCTCATCACCATTTGGTCATTTATCAATTAGATTATACAGAAAAGACAGAAGAAATGTTTGATTCTTTTCATTTATCATTTTTCAAATCGTAAGTGGATTGACTGACATCCAACAGCATGTGACCTATTTGGGTTTTTGTTGTGTCACTTAAATTCAGGATTGGAAGTCTCATTCCACCGATGTTCCCTACCATTGCTCAAATGCCCCATCTCTGGCCAGTGGGAGTCACTTCCAGCTGGGTCCTCAGTCCCTTAGACATTACCTAGTGAGTGTGTGACTTCCCTGTCCTCTCATCTGACATAGGCTCAGGCTCATCTTGCACATTTCCAAGAAGCTGTTTTCTTCTTCTGTGAGAAATAGTATTTTGAAACCACAGTTTGGGCACCAGGAATGCCCACTGCCACTGGATAGGCAACTTTTTTGAGAGAGAGAGAGGGGGGGGGCAAGGCAAGAGATGAGAAGCGCCAACTTGTAGCTGCAACACCGTAGTTGTTCCTTGACTGCTTGTCATACATGTCTTAACCATGGGGCTCAAGCTGAGCCTTGCTCAAGCCAGTGACCTTGAGCTTCAAGCCAGCAACTATGGAATCACGTCAATGGTCCCATGTTCAAGCCTGCAACCCCGTGCTCAAGCTGGATGAGCCCGCACTCAAGCTGCAACTTCTGGGTTTCAAACCTGGGTCCTCAGCATCCCAGGTCTATCCACTGCGCCCACACTGGTCAGGTAAGAGACGTGACGACTTATGCCTTTTCAAAGGACTGGGCCAGAAAATATTTTTTTTAAATAAATAAAACATTCCAAATATATATTAATAGTTTCTATTCCAATTCCAAGCTGTAGGGCTTTTATTTACATTAGAACCTCTCTTCTTATATGCTGAGAACCCGAATATTCAAGGAGATTAAAAAAGATAGCATTGTGACATCACAGAATTATTCATTTGCTTTAAAGAATAATAACAACATACCATCAACATCTGTGATTCCGTATCTGAGCATCAAGCCATGGCATTTCATCACGCAGGCTGTCTTCCCTGTGATACCCTCTTCTCTCCCTTGTATTTTCATCTAGAATGACACACATGCTCCTCCCCTAGGCTGGGGGTCCTGTGTTCACTGGAGGGAGGGGCAGAAAGCGTTAGTCTTGGCCCAACCTCCCCTAGCTATTGCAGAACTTGTCGATCCAACTGGTCAACCTTCCAGATGTTCGCTGGGCTGTGCCCACGAGGAAGTGGGCTTGCTGAAATTGGGCACCCTCCCATCTTCTCCCTCTTACAATTTCTACCCAAATGCGATAAGCAGCCCTTGCAAGGCCCTGGTCCCTCAGGACAGCAGGCTGGCTGTCCTCCTCCCTCCTCTCCCAGCTCCCAGCTCCTCACACTTGAATACCATCAATCCCTCGTGGCAAATCACCAGAGTGTGCAGGTGCCTAAGGTCAAAGCCGGTGGTGGGGCGGGAAGGATGGCAACGCAGGACAGAGTGGAAAGCCCTGTCGTTGCTTTGAGCCAAACTGCACGCTGCCGCCCAGCCTTGCAGCGGGTCTCAGATTGGGTCCTACACACCGCGTGGCCTCCCCACCTCCCTCGGAGCCTGCAGCCCTACCCTCCCTGAAGTCTTCATTTCTGCTACTTGCAGATAACACAAGTACTGATCATTAAGTGTCAGCATGAATAGCCCCCTAGAAAAGGTAAAAGAAGCTAATTGGTTCCCAGCACATACAGATTCAGCACACGTGATAGAAGATAATCCTAGAATATCTGTCATAATAATAAAAGATATATAATTTGTTGAGTCCTTACCATGTGCCAGGTGTTGTACAAAGCCTTTTACAGCCAGTATGGTATCTAATTCTCACACCACTGCTGTAAAGAGCCATTATTATTCCTGCTCAGCAGGCAGGAAACGAAAGCCCCCAGGGGCCATGAAAACTTCTCACTACTACACAGATCTGGAAACCCGGAGGGCCGGGATTCCAACCCTGTCTGCAGTCATGGTTTGATGGGGTCAAAAACGGACAGCTTTCAAGTTGAAACCAGCTGACATATGGCCGCACAGAGTCAGACAGATGGAATCATAACGCCAGCTTTATTACCAGTGAAAATTAGGAAGGAAGGAGAGTGGCTTACCCGTGCGACCCAACAAGCGTAGTCATCCCGCACTGAGCGGACACTGCCCCCTCCACAGACAGCCCCCCACCGATGAACTCCATCGGAAGGCCCATGTCAGAATGCCTTCTCTTGGATGCACCTCAACCAGAGGAGAAGACAGGCCAGGGTCCCCAAGTCCAGTGTGCAGTAAGTCAAAGGTCAGTAAGGCTTCTGACAGCTAGGGCAGGGCAGAGAGACAGGGCTCCACCCAGCGAGGCCCCGGGGCGGGGCTCCCTCAGTCCATCGGGATGACATTGTGTCCTCCATGAGGGGAGGGCACCTCACTGTTCCCTTGCCTGTCACTCTGGAACTACATATGGGATAATTCACATTTTGCTCCCCCAAATGTTTGGAAACAGTCCAAAAAGTCAGTTCATTCTATAAGCTCAAAAAAAAAAATCTTTGTACGTAAGCTGAAAATACACTCTTGATTCTTTTTTCTATCTCCAATTAGGGTCAGGCAAATTGTCTAATATGGTTCAGGGTAGATTCTCTGATAAGATTGAAGAATATCAGGAAGATACTCTGTTAACTTAACATCAATCACACGGAAATGTCCCAAAGTTGAATAAAAATCATTTCCATTATCATATTCATAGAAAAAAGAAAATTAAACTCCCAAGATAAAATCCTGTTGTAATATAAACCCGGAAAATTTAAGGTCTAAAGAAATTAAGAGCCCAAATCAAATTATCTTGCCTTTGTTAACCAAAAATCTATAACCCATGGCAGAGCTATCCATTAGGGACCCAGTGTCCCCTTTCATAATAGTGTTATTTGGAAACGGCTCCAACGACACTCTCCAGGCTCCCTTTCATCTAAGAGTGACCAAGTAACTGAGTGGGGACAGAAGTGACACATGCCCCCACTTCCAGGCCAGCCTCCTAAGAGCCTGGACATGGTCTTCTGTTGTCTCTCTTGCTTCTCTCCTTCGTCTGCTGGAGATCACCACCAAGGATGACCCTAAAGGCTATCCATCCATGTTACTAAAGTTCTGTCAACCTGGGCCCCCATGTGACACTTAGAGCAGACACTGTCCATCAGCACCACAAATGGCATATTCCTGTGAGAAGTCTAGGGCTTGTTTGTTACAGCAACTAACATTAACTTAATCACCAGAAAGTCAAAGGAAATTAAAGGCTAAAATTCAGCACCCCTTGCTCTGTTATAACATGTTCAATCTCAGACTAGATATTTGTTCAGAGGTCTGAGTAGAGTTCAGGTTCCTTCAGGAATCCAATCTGAGCTGTTCATGAATCTGCTCATTCAAGATCACAGGGGATATATTTCTCCAGTGCTTCATTAATCAAGTCCAAGCTGTTAGCCCAGTGGTCGGCAAACTCATCAGTCAACAGAGCCAAGTATCAGCAGTACAACAATTGAAATTTCTTTTGAGAGCCAAATGTTTTAAACTTAAACTATATAGGTAGGTACATTCCTTATCGAGGTAGCACCCACACGTGCTACTTTGTGGAAGAGCCACACTCACGGGGCCAAAGAGCCACACGTGGCTCGCGAGCCGCGGTTTGCCGACCACTGTGTTAACAGGATGCATACAATTACCCCAATCCTCACCCCACACTGGTGAAATTTGGAAAACAAATAAATCCCCAATTCTAGGACAGTTTTGCCTAGAAAACTGATGTTCCTAAGAGTGACAGCCACCAAAGATGAAACCGAAGAAGAAAAGTGGAGAAAAAAAGAGGATTTAAAAAAAAATCATGCTGGCCAAGTTATTGCTCAGTCCAATGATGGTTGTTGCCCGGGGTTGATGACCTATGAAGCCAAACACAACTGGGAACGACCTCCCAGAGAGGGTGATTCTAGCACCCTGTTATGGTACCTTTGCCAGGATGGGAAGGCACCCCCACCTGCTCCCTTCCTCCTCTTCCAGAGAGTGGGGTTTGAGATGGGCTGTGGCCCAGTTAGAGCAGCTCCAAACTTGACAATGGTGCCCTTGCTGGACATCAGACCCTCCTCGATGTGCCCTCCCTCCCATCCTGCACCTTCGAAACCTCGGTTCCTGTTTGCCCTCGGAGCCTTCGTGTCTGGCGCTCCTCGTTTAGGATGAAATAAGCACTACAACTTATTTCTATGAAATCAGCCCCCGGGCTTGTGAGCAGCCTCCGCTCCTGGTTCCCAGCGGCTGTTGCCTCTGCTTCCGGATTGGAATGACCTAGATGTGAGATCACAACTTCTTAGGGTATCTTTTTCCTCTAGTCTCCACATTTGTTCCCACAAGGGAATCTTCATCAATGGATTTCTAGACAGACACCACTCTGCATCTTACTGAAGCCCATGTCTTCAAGAGCACAGGGAAGACAGATATTTTTGCTAGGTACCTCCAAGATGTCTCCCTGAACTTTTCAGAGTGCCTATTCTTAGATTAACATTTCTTTCTTGTATTTCCCTCTATACTGGGTTATACTGCTATTAATTCATTTCCACCTGCCATTTGCTTACTGTTCAATAGTGATGCATCAGAGTTTCCAGGAGTCTTACCTGTCTCATACATTCCCCTTTTCCTCTCTAATGAATGTAGACCAACCTGTTCACCTGAACTAAGTGCCACTACTGCTGGGGCTTCCCCTTAGCTTTCAGATGCCCTGATATAGACCTCCAGGGTGCTCCTCCTCAAAAAAGACACTCCCCAATGTGCTTTGAAATCATCTTTCAAGAAGGCACAGGAAGGACCCTGGGTGGTTGGCTCAGTGGCCCGGCATATAGATGTCCCAGGTTCAATTCCTAGTCAGAGGTCAGAGCACATAGGAGAAGTGACCATCTGCTTCTCCACCCTTCCCTCTCTTCCTTCTCTCTATCTCTTCTCCTCCCATAGCCATGGCTTGGTAGGAGCAAGTTGGCCCCAGGTGCTGACGATGGCTCCATGGCCTCACTTTAAGTGCTCAGTTGCTGAGCAACAAAGCAACAGTTCCAGATGTGCAGAGCATTGCCCGGTAGGGGACTTGCCAGTGATTCCCTGTCATGGTGCATGTGGGAGTCTGTCACTCTGCCTCCCCGCTTCTCATCTAAGGGAAAAAAAAAAGGAAGCAGCAAAGACAAGACATCGTCTATCTTCCACTGACAAGCCTGGTATGGTCTCTCACATTGGCAACCTTTACACACTTCAGCATGTTGGCATAACTGTCGTGGACAGCTGGGCATCAGCACTCCTCTCAGCAGCAGCCCAGAGCTGATGCCAGGCAGCCCGGGCCTCTCACCACCACTGCGGTCCCTGCCAGCTCCCAGGGGCCCCAGCCTGGCACAGCTGCTTTGATCACTTGCAGATGAGACGTGTAGGCAGGATCTGTTAGCTCCTTATCACTCAGAAATTAATTCGACAAATATGCTTCTTTGATTTTCTGTTTCCTTTTGAAGGAATGTTTGGATTCTTATTGCATAGTCTTGTTTATATACCAATTAAAGCAGGAAGCAATTATCATCAATTATCATGTGAGACCGGCGACTGTCTTGTAATTACCACGTTAATTGACATTAAGTTTAGACAGAAATTATTGTTGCCTATTTCCCACTGAAAAGTAAGAACAGCACGTGAGGGGTGGAGACAGCACATCTACAAATGCCATCTTCCCCTCTGAGAAAATCTACCTCGCGAGCATTTTTCTTAAGTGTTTGCAGATTTCTCATTTAAGTCATTCCTTCATTCAGAAGATTATGATGCTGAAGGGGTTACAGCCTCCAACATGCCCCCCTCCCAATAATCCATGCTGCTTGGCTTTCAAGCCCTTGGAGAAACGTCTCCCACACTAGACAAGACTGACCCGCATCAACGATAGGATATTGCTGAAACGACCCTATGTGGCTTCCAAGGATAGGGCATGAAAGACATCGCAGCTCCCACCTTGCTCGCTCAGAACGCTCGCTGTACGAGAAGGCAGCCCCGTGTCTGGTGGGTGCTCAAATGCTCAGGCAGCTCTATGAAGAAGTCAACTCGCTGAGGAGCTGAGGCCTCCCACCAACAGCTGGTACCAAGGCGGCGGCTGTGTGCGTGAACCAGTGAAGAACGGACCCTCCTGGCCGGACCCAGTCAAGCCTTTAGGGAACTGCTGCCCCAACCCGCATCCAAATGGCAACCCCATGACAGACCCCAAGCCCGGACAACCCAGCGAGGTCACTTCCAAGTGGCTGAGTCACAGAAATTATAAGATATCATTAATATTCATTATGGCTGACGGCACTAAATTGTTGAGGTAATTTGTTATGTAGCAGTAGATAATTGATACAGATGATGGTCATTATTATTGGTGGCTCTGATGGTGACATTAACTCTCGTTCGCTCAGAAGAGAAAATATAAAATCGGGCGTAGGATTCTCCCTATAAGAACATGCTAACTTTAATTAAAAATAAACCGCCAACAAATGACTTGGAGATGAATTGCACTTACAGTTGCATTGCCTTGGTGACAAAGACAAATACACAGATTCTTGACCCTGAGACCTAAAGAAATAATTGATTTTCTAATGGGGGGTAGGGGGGCAAAGTTCTTGGGAAGAACTATGACAGGCTCTTCCACCACTCGTGGGGACTGTCTGTGCTGATTTCCTGTCATTCAGGGTGACAGGACAAAAAGGCCCCCTTTCTGCCACTTGCTATATCACTAAACTGTCTTCACGCACCTGGACTGTAACCCTCTGTATCGGAACAGATGTTAAAGTTTGAGAAACATGTTCTCAATAATTACATAGCGTGACGAGATGGAACTCTCAGAGAAGACTGGTCGTTGTACGTTACCTCTTGCACTAATTACCTCAGACATCACTGATCTTCACTTAAAATACTTGTTCAGCTTTCCTGCCGTGTACTGACATGGGTGGTTAGCACACGGTATTTTTAAAAAAATAATCAACTCGGTGCAAATCTGGCCTTTTGCCCTGCTATAATTTTATGGTTTTTGTTTTTCCCCCCTCTGTTGACAAAAAAGAAGAAGAAGAAGAAGAAGAAGCTGGATTTAAATAATAGCATCTCTAATGGCTCCTAAATATAAAACCCAACGTGAAGTCTTATTCTCTTATACAGAAGTGTAGAACTTTGGGACTGATAGAGCGTTTCTTACACAGAATTTCTGTTGCGGAATATCGACATCCACCGGTCAGGTGTTCTGATGCTCATTTTAGAGAGAAGGTTACTGAAGACGGGAGCAGGAGGGAGCTCGCCCCGGTCACAGAACTGGCAAAGGTGGCGGCCAGCCGTGGAAACCGAGCTGGGTCAGGGCCCAAGCCTGGGGTCAAAGCTGCAGTTGTCTGACTTGGGCCTGTGGTTACAGCTTGAGGGAAACAGAAGTGCTCTTAAATGGTAGTTAATTCAGAAAATCAGAATCAGGAGTTTGCTTGTCCTGCCGGGTCAGGTCGCCACGCCCAGCCAAAGCTCCCCAGGGATGATCCACGCACAGAGCCCAGCCGGCAAAGCAAAGAACATCTGCAATACCTGGGTTCTGTTCCCAGAACCCAGAGCAAAACTAATCCAGCAGGCTGGGCCGATTTCCCTAAAACCAAAACCAGTGACTCGTTGACCATCGTATTGCAAAGCAAGGCCCAGAGTCATAGTGGAGGGAAGACCAGGCCAGATCTGTACTGGGGAGAAGGCCAATGTGCCTCAGGTAGGGAAGCCTGGGCCCCTGGCTTTCCCCAGCGAAGCTGCGGGCTGGCACGTGGGTGTCACATGCGGAGAGCAGGCTTCCTGAGCGGGAAGCAGACCGTCTGCTGAGAACAGTGCCCTGGAATGTTCAGCCTGGGGATCTTTGCAGAGTGCGTCTCTACTTTTAATTCCGATCTCACCTTTCAAATTAAAAGGCCCAGCGAAGCCTTCCCTGACAACCCAACCTAAAGCAGCCAGCTCCCCTGTTCCAATGTACCATAACATCCTGCTCAAATTATGTCATACACTTTCTCGTTCCCTGAAATGACCGTATTCGTTCACTGACTCGTTGGTTAGCAGCCGCCTCCCCTCACTTTCCACCTCATCCTGAGAGCCTTCCAGAGCAGGAGGGTGCTTTCTGGTCTGTCCCCACAGCTAAGCAGTCCTGGCCCATGGCAGGCACTTTATTTAGAAGTGGCTGGAACCCACAAATCTTGGTGTGATTCTACGTTAGGTTGTCCACGGTGTTTGTCCATCTTCCCCCGCTGCCTTTATCATTTTACGCACACGAGCCATTCAAACGATGCACTTTGGATCTCCCAGACTTCCCCTCATTTGGATCTGGCATCTCTAAGGAAAACTCATACGCTCCTAAAAAAAACCCTGATGACTCGGGAGGCTTCCCTGAACCTCTCCAGCGGAACGAGCACAGACTTAGGGGGCGGGCAGCGGTGGACTCTGCTTGGGTCGTGAGCTGCTGCTCCCCAGCTCTGCAAAACAGCGCAGATGTCTACGTTTCCAGTTTACCCTCCGGAATGGTGGCTCTCACTGTCTACTTTCCAATATCATCATAAATGGTAATCAAGGTAGCGTACTCAGAACACTTGCTCTATAGCAGTGGTTCTTAACCTGGGTTCTATTGAACCCTAGCAGTTTGATGAGTCAATCTTAGGAGTTCGGAGAAGCCTCTGCCGCGGAGGCCAGAATAAAGTAATACCGTAATTTGTTGTGAGTTCAGGCACTTTGTTGGTTTTGTTCTTTGAGCAAGGTGATGTTCATGCACGGCTCATTTTGTGCACCAGTAAAAAAACATATACCTATGTCTTGAATTTGGAAAAAGAAATCCTATTTTATTTATCACTAAAGAAGGGTTCGGTGAATGCGCATATGAAACTGGTGGGTTCGGTACCTCAGAAAGGGTTAAGAACCACTGCTCTATAGGAATAATGAATAACGCTCTCCTCCACCGTCTCCCAAGGGTTCGCCTGCAGGCTGTGTGAACATCCCTGTTCCTCCCCAAGAGGAGAATGTGTTTGTTTCTTTACCCTTATTTGTAACCCTCTTTGTAAAGAATCCATTTAAAAAAGGCTAATTAGGGACTCCTATAAAGCAGGCCCTGTGGGGGGGCCAAAGGATGGCGTGCTCCCCCCCCCCCCCGTCAGCCTGCGGGAACCTGTGTGCCCAGCGGCTGGGGAGGCGCTGCCGTGACAACGGACGGCCAGCCGTGCGCAGTGGTCAGCAGGCACCACGTCTGCTGGGTACTCCTCCCTATTCAACGGTTGCCTGTAGTCGGGCCATCACACCTCTGTAGCGTCCCTTTCTCTTCTTTTCCTGGAGGAAAAGCCAGATTCGTGTTTCTGCTTTAATTGTGCTCATTCGTTAACCATTTCCTGCCACAAACGTCCTCAATTCTGTGCAAATATAAAGACATCATGGTGTAATGGGTGTTGAGCAAGGGACCAGAATCTCAGGAAGATCTTCCTCACTAACGTATGCTATTGGAGCAGTGCGACACTGTCTGAGCTTCAGGTGACTCACCCGTCATGCCCGTCGCAGCACCGAGCCCCCTAGCTGACGGGGCTGTTGGGAGAAAAACTAAGAAAATGTAAGAGAACGCTCCCTGTGAATTATAACATGTGGTAGTCAATACGTGTTTGGGGAATTCCTGAAGGAAAGAAACAAGTCAATAAATGATCGTGTATCCATGTGCCTTTTCTAGAAAAGCCTTTTTTTAGGGCTCAGTCTTACCTCTGGGAGAAGTCTTACCTCAGTAGGTCCACGCCAGATGGGGGCGCTCTGCTCATGCTCCTGCCCCGAAACTGGCCGTGCCCAGTGGCCACGCTACCCTGCGTCCCTCTGAGCCCGCCTGTGTCTGGGCCTCTGTCCACGTGCTCCCTTCAGAAGCTCCCCCTCCTCCCTGGGCCGCCGGACCTCCCCTCCGACACCTCACTCAGACCACGGCCTCTCCTCCGGGGCTTCATCTGCCCCAGGAATGACACTTCCCACGAATGCTTTGTTTTTATGAAATATTGGTCTTCTCGACGTAATTCTCCTGCCTCCCTGGTAACAGAGGGTTGTTAGGGGTTGGTCAGCGTCCAGGCTGATGAATGGTGATGCAGCTCTCACTTGTCAGGATAAATGAGGTCAGGCCTCCGGCAACATGAGGCCGATCGTGACCTTCGTCTCTGATTGATTCAGAAAAAAAAGCAGAGATAAATGTGGCCCAGAAATTGGTACCCTAAACCAGGGGAGGCCCGGGAACAGGGAGACCCAAACGGCGAGGCAGACCCTTAGAAACAGCGCCACGGTCTCCACACCTCTGCTCCTGAGTTCTGTCGGTGACAACGTCTGAGCATGTGCCTCCAATATACACCTGCTACAGTACTACTGTATACCAATGCACACCCACACCGCACACCCAGGCACATGCTAAGCTACATAATAAGTACTCAAACGAAGCAGTAATACAGTGTGTCCGTAAAGTCATGGTGCACTTTTGACCCGGCCACACAGTCAAAAGTGCACCATGACTTAACGGACGCACTGTACCTTCTATGTTTTACGAAAAATGGACAAAAAAATAGAAGTGAAGATAGTGTCAATATGTATTTTCAGTATCAAAACACACCCCCCTTTTCTTTAGATAAAGAGGACACACTGCCGACCTGCAGGGGCTGCATGCTGTGTGACTCCAGCCCCACGACGTTCTAGAGAAGGAAATGCTAGGGGGACAGCCAAGGGGCGGCGGCCGCAGGGGCGGGGGCGAGGGCCGGAGAGTCGGAGTGCAGAGGGCTTGGGGGGCCGCGAAACCACTCTGGGTGACACGATGCTGGTGGAGACACAGCATTGTTTACTCGCCCAAACCCACAGAACGTACAACACGCGTGAACGCTTAGAGAAACCACGGATTTCATCATTTTCCTGTGTCGGTGTAGGTTGGACAGTGGTAACAAATGTCCCAATCCGGTGGGAGATATTGATGTCGGGGGAGAGTCTTCCTATGTGGGGGGCAGGAGCGTATGGAAAATCTCTACATTCCTCTCAATTTTCCTGTGACCCTAACTGGTCTAGAAAAATAATCTTGAAAAAAGTACATAATTGTTTTTACCTCTAAAACACAGAAAGCTTACAGTAAAACAAGGAAGAATGAACCCCTCCCTCCTGCTAAAAGGGGGTCCGTGAAGACCTTACTAAATTATCAGTGAAGGAAGGCACCCAGACGGGGAGCAGGGGAAGGAAACAGGGCACAAGAAAGTGAGTCCAACTTTAAAGATATAAGCCACGGCGTGGGTGACAGCCCCACGAGCCACGCGCAGAGAAAGCCCGCTGGGTCTCCACAGGGCGTGACAGCAGAGGGAATCCCAGCCTGAGAGTCCTCGCCTGTTAAATAAGGAAGACAACTCTTGCCTCAAGGAGAAGATAAATAAGATCATTGGGCGCTCTCGGTTTAAGGAAGGTGCTCTGTAGATGTCAACCCTCTTTCCCCTGCACCCCTTTAGTCTGGCGCACGCCCATCACCCAACAGACAGAGTCCTTCCTCTTCCTAACGACAGCCACTCGGGTTATTACACGGAACCTCACGGTGCCAACAGTTACGATCTACTGGAAGAAATACAATGAAGTTCCTGCCACAGTCGGTACCCTGACAGTGCACCCGCTTTCGGAGGGGACCCCCACAGCAGATAGGTGTGGCGGGTCGGACACACTGCACCCCTGATTCTTTAGGAAGAAACAGGACCGGCGGGTGAAGTGCTTTTCCTGGGGTCACTCAGCCACCTGCACTCCCTACCGTGTCTCCTCTCACCTGCTCCTCCCCTGTCTTCCCACATGCTGGGGGGGGGGGGCGGGGGGGGGTGTCACTAGGTGCTTTGAAGTTACAGTCACTTCGAAGCCTCAGAGTGAGACGTCCCTTGTTCTCGCACAGTCTGGCTATAATTAAGTCATCAGCACAACTCATGAAAACAAAACTGTGCCTTTTTAATTAGTGTCTCCAATGTGAATGAATGGTTCATTATCCTCTCCCATCGCAAGCTGAGATCGTGGCTAAAAGCTGAGGAAATAATGAACAGCCAGGCAGGGACACTCAGAGCAGTGGGGAGAGGCTCACTTCTCCCTGAGTCGCCAAGCACGGGAGTGGCCTGGGAGGCTCGTCCACAGGCCCAGCAGCCGGCAGCGGGGACCTAGAGGAGACTGCCAACATCTGGGCTGGGGGCCCCTTGGAGCAGGGGTCTGCCACTCAAAGAATAAACTCCCTGACAAGACTCATAGGGTTCCCCTTCATGGCCTTGAGAACTGAATTGTGTTTCCCCAAAATTGTATGTCAAAACCCCAACTCCCAAAGTGACTGTATTTGGAGATAGAGATTTAAATAGGTAACTAAGGTCAAATAGGGTCCTAAGGGTGAGGTCCTCATCCAATCTGACTGGTGCCCGTCTTTTTTTTTTTTTTAATTGAGAAACAGGGAGGCAGAGAGACAGACTCCTGCATGTACCCTGACTAGGATACACTTGACAAGCCTCCTACTAGTCAATGTGCTGCCCATCTGGGACGCTGCTATGTTGCTCAGCAACTGAGCTATGTTTAGCACCTGAGGCAAGGCCATGAAGTCATCCTCAGCACCCAAGGCCAACTTGCTCAAACCATTTGAGCCATGGATGCATAAGGGGAAGAAAGAGAGAGAAAGAGATAGAAGAAAGAGGAGGGGTGGAGAAGCAGATGGTCGCTTCTCCTGTGTGTCTTGGCTGGGAATCAAACCCAGGACTTCCACACACTGGGCCAATGCTCTCCTGCTGAGTCAACCGGCCAGGGACCTGATACCCTTCTAAGAAAAAAGGACACCAGGCAGGCACATGCAGAAAAAAGGCCATGTGAGGACACAGGAAGAAGGCAGCTGTCTCCAAGCCAAGGAGAGACACTTAAGGGGAAACCAAGCCTGCCGGCACCTTGACCTCAGAATTCCGGCTAACAGAACCGTGAGAAATTAACATCTGTTGTCTAAGCCTCCCCAGTCTGCAGTGTGTTATGAAGCCAGCCCCAGCTGACTAAGACAGGGGGTCTCTTGATTTAGACAAGCCCGATCTTCCAGGAATCCAGTACCTTGACTTGGATTGTAGAAGTCACAGCTGTCTTTCATTGGCCACTCCACAAACACTTGTTGAGGACCTGCGCTGCCCCATCGTTGTGCTCAGTGCTGGGACCCTTGATCAAACGGGAGAGGCAGGTGTGAATGAGAAGTGACCCTTGTGCACGCGGGTGAGCCCCTTCAGTGAGGCTGACGGCTGCCTCCCCAACATGCAGGGAGGTCTCGGCGGAAGGGCCGGGCTATAGAAACACAGGTCTGGCAAACTGAGAGGGCACTTGCTAACCACCCTGGCGGCACGGAGGAGAAACTCCCAGGAAGACAGGTGATCGGTTTAAAGGGGGGGAACCTCAGAGGGCACGCAGATTTGGAGGCCATGCCCAGAGATGTGGGATACGGGCCTGATAAGCCATAGTGTGGGTCCCAGGCCACTGGGTGCTCATCCTCCCTGTCCTGCTCTGACCCCAGGGAAACTGGCCCTGCAGGCTTCAGCATCAGCTGGCTCCTACCCAGGTTCACACAAGGTGGGGGGGCAGGAGCAGTAGGAGATGGGAAAAGCTGCGGGGTGGGGGTTCTCTGCTTCTCTTGGTATCTTGGTATGGCTGTCCTCCATAGCTCCCTCCACCTTGGACTGACCTGCCCAGGGTGGTTCCAGCTGCAGGTTACTCCGGTCCCTGAATGCCAGGAGAACAGTGCTTCCCCGCACTGTCCCTCAGGCCCAGGGCTGGTGCCGGTGCCCCACAGCTGCTAACCCCTGGTGGTCTCTGCCAGGCAGGGCAATGACCTCTGTAACGTGCTCCCTGCATTCTAGGCTCTCCGTGTTGAACACTCAGGTGCTCTCTGATCTCTAGTGAGACCCTGCCTCAGACAGCCCAGTGCAGACCTTGGCCTTGGCTCTTAGTTGACAGAGAGCACATACACTTCAGATGCACCTCAGGAAGACGGCTCTGGCCACCGGCGAGAGTCCAGGTTACAAGGCAAGATACTGGAGCGAGGGGACCAGCAGGGGGACATTGCAAGTGCACAGGGGAGTAGGGTGGGCAGCCGGGACCAGGGCACAGCCAACGGTGCGGTGTGCCGAGAACAAGAGCCAGGGCTTCCTCGGCACATTTCTACCACTGACCTGCGTTCCCTCTCACACCCTTAACATCATCCAAAGGGAATTAAATACAATGTGAGGCTCGATGGACCGGAAGTCGCAGAAACTGGGTTCAGGTGCCTCCTCTGCGTGTGATAGACTCTGTGACTTTGGACCGGCCCTTTACTAACACCTGCATGCACACCTGGACAGGAAAGGAAGCCCCAGCTGCTGAGTTCGGCCATCACCTTGCAAGATGGGCATCTTTAATACTTTCCCCCCGTTTTCAGGAAAAACACAAGAGGGAGATTCAAGATTTGGGAAGAGTAAGCAGATTACCCAAAATTACTCAACAAGCAAAAGGAAGTGAGGATCAGCCCAGGTCTGCGTGGCCCTGACGCCCGTCAGGAAAACGCACCTTACTGTGGTACTGCTCACCTGACTCCCTGACTTTCATAGAATGTTCCAGTTGGAAGGAGCTGCTAAGCTTGTCTGATGCAATTGTCTTAAACCAGAGTTAAGATCCCACCGTTCTTTCCACGTGCTGACTTGCCCTGGTCTCGCCTAAGGATGCCAACATTTTCGTCCTCATCTCTGGTACTTCGGGCTCTGTGTTTCAAGGCTCACTATTTCCCACAGAGTTGTAAGGAAGGGCTGGTTTGTTTTTAATTAACAAACAGAATCACATGTTGTTTATTCCTCAAAGACAAACATCCTTGGCTTTCTCCAAGAAAGGAAGGAAAGAGCTCCTGCTTTTGGTAATGAGTGAAGAACCCAGAGGTTGACTCAGGTGTGTTTTTATAGGAAGACAGAGAACTGTGTCCTCGAGTCTCCATCTTTAAATCCAAAGCCCCAAGTGGCGAAAGAACTCTCATGGTGCTCTTCCCTTGGGCTGTGACCCCTTCCTTACTCTGTTTTGCTTTCTGACACCCCTTCACCTCTTTGGATAAGCTCTAAAGTAATAACTTCCTGGTAGAGCTAAATGAGAACACGTGTCTAAATTATCGGGTAAAAACCGGTGAGGAGCAGCGGCCCCTCCCCTGCTCACTGCTTCATAGCCACACTGATTTTCGACATCGCCTGAAATACCGCTCACCTACCAGAGAGGACCTGCCGTGTGTAACGAATAAAGGGGGTGGCTTCCATCTTGGCAGCATTCGTGAAGCTCCTTTTTGACTGGGCGCAGGGGCGCTGCAGGAGAGCCAGCCGCTGGGTGTAAGCCCATCGCCGACGGCCACTGTCCTCCACAGGAAGTGATGAGATTGTAACGGTTACTGCCGTCTGTGGTTGACCGGGAGATGGGCTAATCCAGCTGGAAGACCATTTGGGGTTTTCCCTTCTGGGGCGCCATCTGTCAAATGAAGAGGTCAACGCAGCACTGCTCTGTTTGTGAGCACACACATTCTGTAATTTCTACAAAATGTGCACAGTCCCTGAATGACTCCACCCACAGGGATGGCACTTAAACCCACGTAAATACCGGGGGGTCTGATGGTCAAGAATAAAATCCACTGTCTCAGAACATTCAAGGAGACTTGTTAAATTCCACCTGGAGGTAGCCAGCCACCTTGCTCACAACCTGGAGGAGGAGAAGGAAGAGGAGGGGGAGGAGGAGGAGGAGGGGGAGGAGGAGGGGGAGGAGGAGGAGGAGGAGAGGGAGGAGGAGGAGGAGGGGGAGGAGGTGGGGGAGGAGGAGGAGGAGGAGGAGGAGGAGAAGGAGGAGAAGGAGGAGGAGGAGCCGGGGAGCGATCGCCAGTTCAGGGGCTGGGTCATAAATGCAGGGCGTTAGCTGAATGAAAGGCTCTCCAGGAGCGGGGACCCAGGAATATTTCATGACACCCTACTGACTTCTCACACTGAGTTCCATTCCTCACGTGTAAATCGAGCCCCAGGGCCTTCCTTCGGGCTGCTCTTGACCCTCCACCATCCACCATGTGTGTCTGCAGCTGAACTTCGCTCCCACCCAGCTATCAACCTCAGTGGACTGTCCCTGGACCCTGCCCAGCATCCTGCAGTTTTCTGACTCCTGCATTTGGCTCATAGAATGGTCCTGTTAGGTGGAGCGGGACACTTGAGAGAACTGGGCAAAAGGAGGGAACAAAACAGAAAAGGTGACGTCACGAAACATAAACAGAGCTCGGCATGGGACGCCAGGTGTCCGTCACCCCTGAGTTTACTGAGGGTGTTTCCCGACTCTCCCGAGGTAAGGCACACAGAGAAATGTTAACATCTGTCTGAGACAATGGAGCGAATTGACGAGACGGCTTGACACTGGAGGAGACAGGCCCTGAAGTTTGGCTGCCCAGGCGGCCCATCCCAAGGGGCTGCTAGACCCTCCTGGGAATCCTTTCCTGGATGCTTTAGGTACAGCCCACTGATAAGCAGAGAGAGAGAGAGAAAGAGAATGGGCAGTGTCACCGGACATCCAACACTCAGGACCCATTACCTCCTCTCTCCCAATGGCCAGAGACCAGCCATATGGCCCATGTGACAAGGGGTTCTAGCGCCCCCTGGTATCCAATTGTGAATGGGGCTGTTAGACATCTGGCCAGCTGGCCACTTGTGATGTAACAAGACATCCAGGCTCCTCCTTAGACCTCTTGGAGGAAAGTGTGATCATGACTAGCAGCCCGGACAGCACCTGGGTCTTTTCAGAAATACAGAAGCTTGGGCCTCAACTGAGGACCATCCATTCTAAGAAGCTCTCCAAGTGATCTTGTTTTGAGAAACAAACACTGCCCAAGAGCAGTCACGCCCCTGATCACCTTCAAAACTGCCAAACCCATCGAAACAGCAAAGAATCGTGAACGATCAAAGTTTTCAATGACCGTGACCCCCCCACCCCCCGAGGGAATCACACCAGACACACCACACACATTATCTCGTGTAAGAGTTACCGTCATCCTGAGGGAGAAGCTATGATCCCTGTTATAGGAAACTCAAAGAGAACAAGTAAAGAGACTCACTCAAGACCGCCCGCTGGTTGTGAGATGGGGGGACATTGGGACCCAGACTACAGGCTTCTTGTCTGGTCCTTTCCATGCCGTGCTGGGCTCAGCTGCATTTCAGGCTTGCTCCTTAAGGAAGCGGCATGGTGGATAATAGTAATTGGAAAAGGACTCTGGAATTACGTGATTTGAGAGGAAAATGGAACACTCAGTGGAGGTTTGAAATATGCACATTTTAAACGTATGAATTATTCAGCGGTGGGGGGAAGCAGATTTTCTTAGAGTTAGATTTAAAAGAAGAAAAAGAAGAGATCTCAGAGGCTGTCCCATTTAACTTCAAGCTCCGTGGGCACCTCGACGTGGCCCACGTGGGTACCACCAGGCGTGCAGGAGTCGGGACGCCCTGTCCCTGGGCTGGTTTTCTTGAGAATTACATGGCTTCTATAGAGATCATTATAAAATTAAATCTCACCCCAATGGGAACAAAAGAAGAAAAGGCACCACTGATGACCCGGTACATCCACCGCCGAGGTATCATGGAGTCTGAGACACACCTGCCCTCGAGCCCTGAGCTCTGCCATGTCCTCTCCCTTTGGTCCCTCCCCCACTCAGTCATTGTTTATTCCTCCAGAATTTTCTGTGCTTCGTGGGAGCTGCAGTTCATACTGCTCTCAGCGAGCAGAGTATTTCTCGTGATGTTGACTAGTAGTTCTCAAAACTCAATAAGCATGGGAATACTGGGAACGACTACTAGGATTCAGGTTCCTGGGCCCCATCCGCAAAAAGTTTGCGTGAGTACACCTGTTCCGGCTGCAGGAAGGAGTCTGAGTGCTCGGGTAAAGCAGCCTTTGCAAGCAGCCTCTGCCGGGACCCCTCCCCAGCCTCAGAAAAGGAGAGGCGGATGAAATCCTGAAATCAAGGGGTGGGCAGGTCACTCTCTCTCTCTGGAGGCTCTCGCTGGTCTCTTCACAGGTTCTGGGGCGTACCAAAACTCCCTGATGTGCTGCACACACATCACTGCAGCCTCTGTGGCCACTGTCACATGGCTGCATCCCTAAGTGTGTGTGTGTGTGTGTGTGCCTCTGGGTCCAGATTTCCCTCTCCTTCTAAGGACCTCAGTTCCTGAGTTAGGGCTCGTGTCCAGCATGATCTCATCTCAATTTGATTATGTCACAAACCCTATTTACCAAAAGGTCCTGTTCACACACATGGGGGATCAGGGCTTGAACTTCTCTTTCTGAGGCACGCTGCCCACAGTACCTTGTTTCCCAGCTCCACCCACTGCTTCCCTGCACACCTGCACAGGCATGCCGACTCCACTCCCTGTCCCCAGTGGCGCTCGGCCTTCCGGTCCACTCTAGAGTTCACTCTGCCGCCAGAGGGACCTTTCTGACACACACATCCTGTCCCGTCATCCTCCTGCATAAGCCCCTTGAGTGCTCTAGCCAGTCCAAACGCCCTCTCAAGACAAAGCACTGGGTCAGCTGCCCTTACTAGCCTTGATAGGTTTATTTCTCAGATGCCATGCTCTGGGAAAGACGAAATCCTCACAACTCTATCGGCAGCCGTCTCTGCATCTTTGTTTCTCCTGCTTCATATGTCAAAACGGTGTTTTAGAAGCCCAAATCCACCCTCCCCATACAGCCCAGAGGCATCTCCTTATACCCAAACCCAATCGCGGAGTGCTGTCCACACCTGAAAGGGCGTCTTCCCTGCTCTTCCACAGCCAGGCGGCGGACACTCCCCCAGAGCACACCCCCCTTGCATCCCTAAACCCCATTTTTATCCTCTTGCCCATAGCTCTCCAAACTCCAGTCTACTGTTCTAGCTGTTCCCTCTGCCCAGGTTGACCTGTGCATTGAGCTCTTACTAATCTTCAAAAATGTCACCTCCTCCACGAAGCCCACATGATTGCCAATGCTGTGCAAAGACGACCACCTCCTCCTTTGTCCTCCCGCTGTGGACACTTCCAGCAATGCCTCTACGAACCCCATGCTGTGTGTAGTACAACTCTACCTCTCTACATAAACCACAGTCACAGAAGACTGGCCGCAATGTTTTTATCTCTTTCGTCTGCACACTGGGCAAAGGGGCACACAGTAGGCTCTCGGAAAATGTCATGCGTGAGAGCAAGGCCACCATCTGAATCCCACCATCTGAATTCCTGCCCTGCGGGGGAAAGCCCCCAGTGTGAGCACCCAGGACTTCCCTCTCGGGACCAGGTGATTCCCCAGTTGTTTAATTCATCGGGCTTGGCGTACCAGGTGTCCCCTCTGCACTCAGCTTTGCTGACCAGGAAAATGAATTCGATCCTGGCTCCCCGCCCTCCCGACAGCAGCTTGCCAGGAGAAGTCGTTGATGCGGTGAATTATCTCCCCAGCTGTTAATGTCCTGTTCCCGTCTCGTCTCCCTTCTCTCGGTCCAGCTGAGCACAGTTTGCTCAGTGATCTTTATGTGAATGTCTCCGTCGTCAGCACCCCCGTTCAGCTGTGTGGCTGGGGGCTGAGTCACCGGTCTGTGGCCGGGAGTGGAGGCAGGGGCCGAACTGAAAAGGAACTTCTCCCTGCAGGGAAAGGCCGCCCATCCCCAGCGTCCCTGCCCCCACGTACCACTGAAATGCAGCCTGACAGACACGGAGCAGCGACTTCAAAGGATCATCCTTTAGGAGAATGCTAGAAAATCAGGGGCATCTGTCTTCTCAGCAGAGGCTACCCCAGGGAAGCCGCGTGGACAGCATGGAACAAGCCCTGGTTCTCTGCCTGAGGCTGCGCTCTGCAGCCCACATCTAACACATGTTTTCACTCCTGACAGATCAGTCACCATGGGCCTGCTATGTACCGGACACTGATCACCAAGGATGCAAAACAGCCCCTCCCTTCTCTCCTCCTCTATTCCACTGGGCCAACGCATAGCTCTTGAGAGCCTCCTGTGTCCCCAACCCCACTCTGGGTCCTGGGGGTGAAGCATGATTAAGACTGAGGGGGTCCCCTCAAAGCCTGAGGAGCCTGAGGACCTTGTCTGGGTTGAAGGCGGAGTGGCGACCAGAGGAGGCGGCGCTGGGAATGAGCAGTGGGTGTGGTCTCTGAGCAGGCGAGGCCCTGGTACAGCTTTGGATCTTGTCCTGCGTGTGGCGGGAGAAGGCCTGGCGTGATCTGAATTGCCTTTTACAAGAACCCTTAGCCTCTGTGTGGACAACGGGCAGCGGGGGGTGTGAGGCTGGGGGCAGGTAGACCAGTTAGAACTTCTGTCAAGGTGAGAGTGAACGTGGTGAGTATGTCCGGCCGTGAACATGGACAGGACTTCCCAGGGGACGAGGACAGGTTACGGGCACACGGGAGCAAGTCTAACCCAGGAGGAACGCCTCGCAGTGCAGAGCAGACTTGGGAGGAAAAGCAACAGGCCCGCTAGGAATGGGTTAGAGCTGGATGTCCATGTGCCATCCAAGGGGAGGTGTCAGGTGTGCGATCTGTGCTCAGGAACGAAGAGGAGGAGGCCACCAGAGGAGGGCGCTGAGACGCGGAGGTGCAGGGCAGCTTCTCCATACCGCACAGGGCGAAATGCAACTCACACGGTGGAGCGGGTGCCTCCCGTCACCCATTAGACTCTGCGCCTCATCTTGCTTCACCCACAGTCCAGGGAGATATTATTTCCCGAGTGACACAGAGTTCAGGGGTGGGTGCACCACCCTCTGCTCGTGTGTGTCCCCACCCCTGAGCTCCACTACCTCCTGTCCAGGTGACCTTGAGGAAGTCACTCACACTCTCTAGGTCCTTGTTTCCTTATCTGTGGATGCGAAAGATGAATGGGACCTTTCAGAGGAGTGCAGGGGGCCATGCAGAGAAATCTCACAGCCCAGCACGTAGCCGCAGGTGACCAAGCGATGGGCGTCAGAGTTATCGTGGGTTGTTATCATTCCCTTGTGGGTTGAATTGGGTCCCCTGGGAATACACAGTCTGTTCCTAACCCCCACGACCTGGTGACTGTGAACTTATCTGGAAAAACGTCCTTGCAGGTGTCTTCTAGTTAAGACAAGGTCACACTGCCTATGGGTGGATCCCGATGCACAGACAGGTGTCCTCAGAGGGAGAGGGGAGTCTGGACACAGAGACAGAGAGGGAGAATGCCAGGCAAGAGGCAGGAGGGGACTGGAGGGATGCTGCCCCCTGATAGCGGCCAGCCGAGGCTGGGAGAGGGCGCAGGACAGGTCCTCCCGCAGAGTTCAGGACACCTAGCTCTCAGACATCTGGCCCCCCGAACCGTGCGAATCGGTTTCTGTGGCTTTAAGCCACCACATTGGGGAATTTTATTACCACAGCCTCAGGAAAGGAGCTAATACAAGTTCTACTTTACAAAATGAGGGAGTTCCAAGAATGACATTGCTTTCCTAAATGGCAGAAAAAACGGTCCCCCTGCACCCACATCAGAGCACCGTGTGTATGAGGAGTCAGCTTGCGATAGCGGCCTAGCTCGTCAGTGCCCCCGGGGCCCGGCCGTCCACAGGCGCGGCAGACAGAGAACCCAGCCAAGTGAATTAGGCTCCAACACCAGATACCGGCAAAGGTCCCTGGGCATACAGAGAGCCTGCCTTTCTGACTCGGGCCGGGTCGGTCGGGCAATGGCAGGTTGGGGTTTGCACGGGGAGCAGTGCATGGAAGGAGGGACCAGCACCCAGGAAGCCCAGGACAGACACTGCCTCTGGAGTCAGACAAGGTACGTCCTTTCTAGATGAGCTTCCTGCCACTTTGCCAGCCACTTCCCCGCAGAAACTCAGGGCATTCTCCCCCGGCACTCCCAGGAGGGCTACTGCACCTGCATCCGACAGACAGACAGCACCAGACTCAGACATCACTGAGCCTGAGGGCTGACGCCACACGCCCAGCTCTCAGGACAAGTGCCTCCAAACAGGAACTATAAGTCATCCCCCCCTTTCACCACGACGCTACATCCGTTCTCAGCCTGCCACACTGGCCCCCACATGCCCTTGCCCCTTACAAGCGGCCTGACCTCAGTCAGGCCCCTAACCATGCGGAGACGAGGTCTCCCCATCCGCAACCCAGGAACGGCCCTAATCACAGTGGATGTTCAGCATGAAGCACGTTACGCCGCCCTGGACAGCAGCCTAGTGGCCTCCGGTGGGCTCCCCAGTGCCGGCGAGGTCCCAGTGACATCAGGCAAGAACAGTACTTACCAGAATTCTGCCAGCTCCCTGTGAACACGGATGACAGAGAAGAACAGGAGCTCACCTATCTTTCTGGAGCGTCCTCAGGTGGGTTGCAGGCACAAAAGGCCATGAAGAGAGCAAGCATTCTGTGACTTGATCTAGAGGTAGAAACAAACAAATAAACACCAAAAAAAAAATGACAAAAATTAAGGAATGAGTATTCCTGGGCAAAATAATGAACACATGTATTCAACTGGGTTCACAGAAACACGGCAATTTTATCTCAGTCTGAAGCTAGATCACTCCGGACTGTTTAATAAATGCACCTAGCTGCCTAAAGAGAATGTCAACTTCACTCTAAATCTGAGTCCCAAATGTATGCAGCAGGTCCCTTCTGGGTCTCGGGCAGATTTAAAGATGCAAATGGCAGCTGCAGGGAGAAAGGGGACAGGCGCATAGCAAGGACAGCTCGCTGAACCAAGGGGGCTGTGCGATGTGGTCCCTCACATTTACTCCTTAAACAGAGAAATAGGAAAGCCCCCCCCCCCCCACGGGCAATGCTGAATGGCCGCTCACGTGCCTGGCACACTTGCACCCAGTAAAGGAGGTGCTGTCCTTATTTCTGGTCGACACAGGAGGACACGAGGGTGGATCTGAACCCAAGGACTCTCCCGTGAGATCACATGTTCCTAACCACTACTGTCCACAGTGTCTCGGTCTGGAGCACAGGAAGGAGCAAGGGGGAAACACAGTTAGGATGCCATGCTGAACTTCCCCTGAGTACAAGCCCAGCTCTGAGGTGACCAGGGCGAAAGGAGTGAGCAGGGACTGTGGAGATTCCTGCAGAACCCCGGGGGCTCCCGGCGTCTCCAGGCGGGCATCGGTAGGGCCACAGGGCACGTCCGCTCATCCTGCGGAAAGACAGTCCAGCCCACTGCGCAGAGCCGGTTTGCTCAGTGGTCCCTGCAGCCTGCAGAGGGCCCAGAGGGAGGGAGCACAGGGGGGGGGGGGGTAAACAGTACCCAGCGTGAGGCCCGTGCGCACTACCCAAGCCTAGAAGGGCTGACATTCGGTGGTGCTTCGACTTGGATGATGACCAAAAAATGAAGAAAAACATCCAAAAAATCAGACAAAGGGCCCACCCACCACCGTGCCCATGAGCAGTCTCTGCTCAAAGTGGTCTCTTCTCCACCATCAGTATGGAGTCTAGGGACCAATTCTGGAAAGTCCTAGAATTTCCTGAATATAAAGGGCTGGCTGGCCTGAGACCCCAGCTGTATAAATGCAGGTGCGTGACTTCACCTGTCTCTCAGACTTCAGTTTCTCCTACTCCGAGACGTGGTCAGCGAACAGAAAGTGCTATTGGAGGGATTAGATCAAATAACGTGCAGTCCAGGCTGGGCGGGGCGCAGGCTAGGCCCACCACAGACGCTTGATAAACGGCAAAAGCGTCAACTGCATCTCCGTAAAGCTACAAAGGCCATTTGGCAAACAGTGTTTGCTAATACCCTTCTGCTGTTCTATTCCTGTTCTCTTTGAGGAATCTAGAATATGCGTTGTGTGTGTGTGTCATCAGCAGGTGTACCAGTACAGCAAAGCGGTATTACAGTGTGCTGGTTGCTGAGTCACCAGAGAGCCTTCGGAGAGGAGGTGACATTGGACCTGGGCTTTCAAGGAAGAGCTGACGCTGATGAAATGGAAGGGCGACGGGTCTTTCAGAGAGTGAGCGGAGCCTGCACAGACCAAGCGCTGAATCTGCCCGATGCTTTGGTGAACGGGAAGCCCAGCATCTTTGCGGGGAACGGCCGTGTTTCCTGGCTGTTTCGGAAGCTTTACACCTTCCAAATGGCCGGGAAAAAAAAGTCCTCAGTGGCTGCCACATTTTCTACCCTTATTTAAAACCCGGGTTCTCTCTCCTGACCACTGTGGTTGAGCTGAATGGGTACGTCAATGGCCACTCTGACCGTGGGGACTCCTAATGACACGTCAGGTGGAGCGTACAGCATTTCCAAAGTCTCTCTGGTGTAAGCTACAGCCAGAATATCAATGATTACTTATTAATATTCTTTAATAATGGAGACCACTGTTCCATCATTCGTTTAATCCACAAATGCTCACTGAGTACCCACTGGCATTGGTCACCACAGGGAGTGTGGGAACACACTGGGGAACAGGCAGACGGCCCCTGCCTCGTGGATCTATAGTCTCACAGGGGAGACAGACGCTAACCAAGAAAACAAGCACAAATAAATGATGCCAAGTTACACGAAAACAAACCAAAATGTGGCAACAGATTAAAAACAGGGCGGGGCATTTACGTAGGCTGAGTAGAGGAGAACTTCTCGAGAGGGGGCATTGTCAAAGAGTCCTGCATTATGTATGAAAAGGAGTCAGCCGTGCACACAGCGGAGGCAAGAGATTCCACGGCTGAAGAAGGGAAAGAGGCCAGGATCTGATGGTGGCCAAGGACGCCGGAGGGAGGAAGTGACAGTTTTACCTGCAGGCTGGCCTGGCCTGGGGAAGAAAGACATGGAATGAAATACTGATGTTAATATCCTGATAATAATAGTGTCCCCTTACAAAGTCCTCTGTGCCTGCTACACTCTCCCTCATTTCCCCACGGTTGCAAGCGGGAGCCAGCAGGTGCTACTCCTCCCACTTACATGAGACAACCAGAGCTGACAGTGAGTGACACCCACCAGCCCCACAGTCAGCGGCAGAAAAGCACTGGACTCGGAACTCTAGAACCACTAATGACAGGAAGCCCCTGGTTCAGCACCCGCCAGGAAGTCTCTGAAGGCCCGGGCAGAACCACTCATCCTGGACAGAACCTCTTGCCCGGGACCAAGCAGACCTGTGTGAAGTCCCCAAACCCCAACCTGGATCGTTCCTGTGCACAGGGGCTCATGCTCCATGTGACTCTAGTAACCAAGAAAATAAATTAGACCCCGGAATCGCTTTCACCCTGGATAACAGCTCGTTCCAGGAAGTCATCAATGCAGTAAATCACCCTCACAACTGTTGACACTTTGAGAGCGTGCTGTTTACCTTCCCTGCGGCCAGCCCAGTATCAATTAGCTCAGTGATATTTACACAAACGTCTCGATCTGGAGGGTGGAATTGTCCATCTGCGTCTGAAGAGGCTTGATTAGGTCTGTGTTGCTAGGGAATAAGAAATTAATCCTTTCCAACATTAACCTTTTCAATTAATATATATCGTGCAGTATATTGTGGAACACGCCTTGTTATGTCAATGGGACAGACTGGAGCATTTCAGACTGGGGAAATGGTGTTTTTTAAACTGAAAATGTGTCTCTTTTCCAAGTCCTGACAATAAGTGGGTATTTATATGCTCACACGCATCTGTCCCATCCTGGTGAGGGTTTCTTTCAGCTCAACCCCAGGGGGCTTCTCTTTGATGCTGCACAACCCTTCAGTCTGTAAGGGGTGCTCACGCCCCCTCTGCTCACCTGGGGGGCTCCTGCGGGCCTCTCACCACCAGTTAAAGGTACCGAGTCCTATATAGAATCACTGGACGTGTTGGTGTGACCACAGTGGTATCCATTGCCAATCTGTCTTGTGAGGCCTGAGTTCTAAAGGAATTTTAGTATAAGATGATAGCACTGTCGGAACTGTAAGAGTATAAAAATGATGGATGTAGGCCAAGGTGGGGACCAACACAGAGCAAAGACAAATAAAGACAGCTTGATTTATTGCAGACTATGAGATCCGACTTTCTCTTTTGTTTGTTCTGTTTTTATGGAAGTCCATGTGAGATAGCCACAGTGTTACTTATGAAATCAAAAGAACAGAGTCAAGAGAAACATCAATGAACTGACGTTTAAAAATCAATGATGGGGGCCCTGGCCAGTTGGCTCAGTGGTAGAGCATCAGCCTGGCATGTGGATGCCTCGGGTTCAATTCCCGGTCAGAGCACACAGGAGAAGCAACCATCTGTTTCTCCACCCCTTCCCTTCTCCCTCTTCCTCTTCCCCACCCACAGCCATGGCTCAAATAGTTGAAGCATGCTGGCCCAGGGCACTGCTCTATGACCCCACATTAGACACTAAAATAGCTTATTTGCTGAATAATGGAGCAACGACCCCAGATGGGCAGAGCATTGCCTGATAGGGGGCTTGCTGGGTGGATCCCAGTGAGGGCGCCTGCGGAAGTCTGTCTCTCTGCCTCCCCACTTCTCACTTAAGAAAAAAAATTAATGATGAGCCCTGGCGAGATAGCTTGGTTGGTTGGAGCACCATCCCAAAGCTCAGAGGTTTCCAGTTTGATCCTCGGTTGGGGCACATACAGGAGGTAATCAGTGTTCTTGTCTCTCTTTCTCTCTCTCTCTCTCTCTCTCTCCCTCCCTTTCTCTCTCTCGTTAAAATCAATAAATATATATTTTTTTAATTTTTGAAAAAAAATTAATGATGATATTTTAACAGAAAACAAGCCCCCCAAATTCTAAAAAGTATGAAAATAATTTTATTAACCTGAGCATTCTTGAGACTATGTGTTGACTTCCTTAAGGAGTTTTATTAATTACATTTTATTAAATCTCTTATCAACACCTGCTTTTCTGCTGGGGTGCCATCCACCAGGCCACTCGGCTGACGCCCTGTCCCTGTCGTACCTTGTTATCATCGGCTCCCACTCAACAGAGAAGCAGTGAGCTCTCTGGGCTGCTCCAAGGACATCCTCAAGATCATTTTCATGAGTTACGTCTGTCCCGCTAGACAGACTCCAATAGAACTTTCCAAAACGGGACATACACAAGGTTCTCCCGGCACAAGGTCATCCACTTGTTTGTCCAAATAGCCGGGCAACTAACTCATCGACCGATTAAGCAGCAGGCCTTGAGTTTTCTAAGAGTTCTCTTGTTTTACAAAATGAAATGTCTTCATCTCACAAAAGAGGTTTAGAGAAGGGCTCTCTGCCATGCCCGGTAGGCCCCCACTACTTCCTGCCCCCCCCCAAAAAAAAGGCACTCTGTGAAACCCACAGAGCTGGGGTTGCCTCTCCGCCGTTTCTCCACTGCGTGACTTTGGACAGATGACGTAATTTCCCCAAGTTCCAATATGCCGATGGCCCTACCGGCCTCGCCCGTGTCACGTATGCAAAGTAGTATCGCGTATGCAAAGTATTATTTCCCATCGTTCCATTCTTTCCTGAAACACAGACGGGGCATAAAAAATAATCCTCAGTCGGGCTCTTGTTCTTGATTAAGTCCTCTATGAATTTTAATTTTAGCCTCTTTTAGCGCTGCCGCAACTCTACGGGGTAGGCGCTCCCCCTTTAAAAAGGAGAACGTGCCACCAGCCTGTGGTCTTCTGTTAGAGCAGCCTTTTAGCACACGAGCTCAGGTCCGCAACAACTAGGCTCCGAAAGCCCTCAAAGTCCATCTCTACCCATCAAAGCCCTCTCAGCCCTTTGTCGGGATCCAACACCAGCACTGGGATGCGGGAAGGTCCTGGCACTGCTGGTGAGAACAGGTGGCTGGTCCCACACCCCCAAACGCTGCTGAGCCATGAATTTCACCCTCATAATGATGTAGCTATTAACATGACTGACAGCTGGGGTCAGGGCAGGAAACAAGAGCAGCGAAACTCAAAGCGTGGTCCCCGACATCCACAGGAGCTTGTTAGAAACGCCAGTTCTCAGGTCCCACACCTGAATTGGCATCTTTTGGCCTGGGGCCCAGAATTTTATGTTATAACAACCTCTCTAGCTGAATTTTTTTTAAAAATACACTATATGTTCGAGAAGGCCGGGGCTGGAAGACAGGTGTCTAAATGGTCTCAAGACTTACTGCCCTTCCCACCAACACTGCGTGTGCGCGTGGCCGGGGGCGGGGCGTGTGGAATGTCTTCTGTGGGAAGTTTGCCGCTCTAGGGGTGAGGGAGTGTAAATACCTAGGTTATCAACGAGGGAGTGCGACACTCTGAGGGAACTCGGGTGGGCATATAAGCAGAGCTGACCCCGACTGCTTCACACTTACAGCCTGACACGTCATGTCGTAGGAGGGGAGGAGGGGACAGGAGAGTGGCATGGCAGGTAACTTCCAGGGTCAGGAGAACTGACCACCTGACTGCAGAGTGCCCCTCATGTGGTCCAGGTGGGAGGTGCAAGAGGCTCTTTTAGACAAGCTTATTATACCAAGGGCCCCTGGGTGAGTGACGTCCTCTGTTCACAGTGAGGCTTGTTACCCCAGGACCACCAGGGGCTACGGCCCCAGGGGCAGTGTTCTGAGGACACCTCGGTGTCAGAGCCATCCCAGCCTGTGCCTTCCCAGGTCTCCTCTGCCATGGGCATTTCTCTGCCACCTGGTATTCTGAAGCATTAACTCAAGTTCGCACTGCCTCAGGAGCAGACTCTGACAGGAATCTGGCACAAGTTATTTGGAAGGTGATTCCAGGAAGCATGGTGCAAGGGCGAGGAAGTAAAACAGAAATGAGGAGAAAGCCAAGGATGGTGGTGTCAGCAGCAAGTCACCACTGTGGGAACTGGGGCTCAGTCCCACGGGGACCCCCTGGAACACTGTGGCTCACAGCTCAGAAGCGGGATCCCCGAAGGTGAAGAGGCCAGGGCCCGTGCCTGCCAGCTGAGGACTGCTCCTGGGCTCTAAGCTCAGCTCTCTGTCCCGCCCTGCACTTGGACCGGGCACCCTCCTAGAGCCAGAGGGACCCATGATGCCACAGGTGTGGCTGTCACTCTTCAGGTGACCTTCAGGACAGTTAAGGAACACAGGTGATACTGGTGGGTTATCCTTCAAGACTTGTTACTAGAATATTCTCTCAGAGAAAAAAACCCATGACATCTTGTATCTGAGCTCTGCAAAACGGTCACCACCAAAAAAAAGCCTACCATTCTTTCCACCTGGGAATCTCAAGGTGGGCAAATACAGTTTCCTCCGCCAGTTTCTGCAAGCACCCTTATATCTTATAGAACAGAGATGTCCTGCAATGAGACCCACAGCGAGGGGACACAGAGAAACACTCGATCCTGGCAAGGGCAGAGAGGTGGTGTTTCTTTTCTCCTGCATGTGATTATGGCTAAACATAAGGAGACAGTGGCTAGGATTTTTAATATACTGAAAATTAAGTTGGATCCTAATCATCACCTACAGACCATGCTGATGGTCTATGAAAGCCACCAGGGTGCAGGAACCCTGCCTCCCCCTGCCACCCCCGCTCCCCACCTGCCACCCCCGCTGCTCCCACACAGAGCAGGGGCACACCGCCAGCGTGGATGGTGCTGACTGAGACGGGCTTCCAGAGCACTAAGGGGCTTTGAGTGGGCCTCGTTTCACAGGAGTCCAATTCACCAAACACTTCTTAGAGTTTTAAATGGACGTGTGGAAAATTCACGCTTCCGTTCACTTTTAATGAGAACTTTCTTTTTTAAAGAGTAATCTGCAGGCTGCCTTACAAGTCATTGCGCGGCCATCTGGAAGATGTGTGCTGCTACTCGGAAGCGCTAAGAGAGATACATATGCAGACTGGCTCCAGACCGGATTGGAAAGGGAGAGAAGAAGCACGCTTTCGCCGCCCCCAGCCCTTCCCTGCTCCCTGCCCTTTCTCCTCGTGTCCCCAGAACTCTGGGTGCAGACCCCACGCATGCCTCCACGGCGCACAAACGTTTTAAAGATGTAACATGCTACTCTTTCCACCAATAGCTGTTGTGGTGCCAAGGGTATGTGGGTGAAGAAATACTTACTTCACAAGGCTGCCTCGGTAATGACAGTATTTCAGGCATGGTGACCAAGGCAGGGAGATAACCAAGGACAAAACAATCTGACTGGGCCCCAGAAATTGTAAGACATTAGCTGACTACATTCCTTCATGAAAACAATTGGTTATCAACAACTCCATTCAATAGACACGTATATCCTCCTAGAACTTAAAAAAAAAAAAAAAAAAAAAGCGTCGGGCGCTGTCCTTGGTGCTGAAGAAGCAGAGATGAGAAATCCGTGACCCGGAACACTAAGAGCTTACACTCCAGGGGCAGACAGTGCCCGTCACCCTGACGTCTGAGTTTGCTGGGGAAAGGAATAATTGTCTACAGACAGACCCGCCCTGACAAGCGTATTATAAGCACAGTGCTGTGTGGGGCAAGAGGAGGACACCCCCAGCTCTGCTGGGGTGTGATGGGGCAGACAACAGTCGGCTGAACCTAGAAACAAGGAGAGGAGGGCCATACGAGAGAAGGTGGACAGAGTCTTGTGATTCCTGCAACTGAAAATCAGACAAACAACCCCAAGAACTAAAACGGGGAGGCTGCGGGACGAGTATGATTCTGGAAGCAGACTTTCTGCCGCGGTTCACATCCCAGCTCTGCCGCGCTTCATACGCGCGACCTTGAGGGGACAGCCATGCCTGTCTTTCCTTTGGAGTCCTCATCTTTAAAATGGGGATTATGGGAGGCCTGCCCCCCAAGCTTGTTATGACGATTCAGTGAGCTAATGGATGTCAGGCACTTGCACAGTGCCTGGCACAAAATCAGAGCTCTGGCCACATTCACTGTCGTTGCTACGATGGAAAACACAGACTGCAAAGGCAGTGTGCATGGCTGGTTTGTGTCTGGGACCTGGGACCTTGCACTCACCTATACAGTGAAGCGTTCAACAAACACTCATCAAGGGCTGGTCCCGTGTCACACACAGGGAGGTGTGGCCCTTGCCCTCCCTCTGGAGGCTGGCAGCGGGAGACCAGGAAGCAACAGGAAAGACCAGCCTGGCAGGGTTATCACCCATGTCTGTGGAGGACAGGGCAGGATGGGTGGCCCTACACAAGGGCACGGGCAATTTGACCCACATCCCAGTTTTTGTGCTAAAAACTCTAGAACACCCACACCCAAGTGCTTGTCGCACTCCATGGGGCTCCCGGACAATAGAGCAGGGCAGGGGCGCTTCAGGGTGACCAGGGATGGCCATGAGCCTGGAATGACTGTGGAGACGGGACGGGAAGAGAACACAGCTGCCTGTCACCTGATAGTTACCCAAAGCACACCTGGTAGAGGAACCCGGAACCGTGTGATGAGGAGAGTGAAAACAGAACTCACGAGGTAAGCAGCTCAGAGAAAAGGGGGAAATGGAAGAGAATCCATGCCTTTCTGTAGTCGGGGGTTTCAAACAAGGTCCTGTGCAAAAAAAAAAAAAAAAAAAAATGTTCCCTGAGGGGAGACTGCTCACAGAGAGCCAGGGGATGAGCAGAGCGTGTGGGTTTGTGTGTTATGTCCCATTCATGAGACTGAAGTTTAGGGACAGCCTGTCGCTCTGTTCAGCACACAGGTCTGCAGTGCCGGACAATGCCCCTGACACAAGGAAGGGTCCCAAAAGTCCGTCGGGAAAAAGACTTCATACTTCCCGTCAAGCGTGTTACAACCAGTCATGTTAGACGGAGGTTGGAGACACCCTTTGAGTGACATGAGGCTTGTGACTTGTCTCCCATGTCTCCATTTTTCATTTCTTCATTTCTCCATTCATTCAGTAAGCATGCCCTGACTGCCCCGGGGGTGACCCAATCTCTCGTGTGTGCTAGAAATGCAAATGACAACAGGTCTGCTCTCACGGAGCTTAAACTCCAGTAGAGAGAGAGAGACAGTAAACAAGAATCAACATCAAACTAAGTAAATGGGGAAGCAATGAGCTAACTATATAATGTGCCAAGCAGTCAGGGAAGTCTGCTCAACGGAAGTGACATTTTCAGCTAAGAACGAAACGGCCAAAGAGGCAGTTGTGCACGACCTGGCAGCGCGCGCAAAGCCGCTCGAGTGGGAGCAAGGTGGTGCTTCTGGTTAAAGGCAGAAAGCACGGAGGCAGGATTTGAACCCAGGCACTCTGGGCTCTAGGAGCTATAAGTCTAATCACTGCAGAGGGAGAAGCAGGGCTGGAAGAGGTGGGAGACAAGGATGAAGAGATAAACTTGGTGGACACTTACCACGTGGTGGCCAGGTGCCAGGCACAGACCTTAGGAATCTCCTTTAGTCCTTGGTTCAATGCAGTGAGTGACATCCTATTGTCCCCATTTTACTGATGAAGAAACTGAGGTATAAGGAGGGTAAGTGACTCTCTCAAGGTCACATAGTGCTAAGCTTTCATTCTTAACCCCTGCGTGGAAGGGGCTATGGGCAGAGGGCAGACAGCGGAGGGGACAGAGATGGAGGGAGAGGGTGGAGGAAGTATAACACATCTCAGCATGTCATGCCTCACCAAACAAATGGGAAAATTTCTCGAGGCCCAAATCAGTGTTTTTCATTCCTGACTCTGCATCCCTGGCTCCTATCATGAGGCTGAGTACATAGTAAGGTCTTTAAATCTGCTTATGAAATTTAAGGCACAAAGCTCTCCTCTCTGCAGAAGCCTGGCACTTTTTGCACGTGGATAGCCTGACAGTGACGCTAACTGGAATCTATTTCAAATACTATGCATGCTCCTCGTGTGGCTAATGAATATTTTCTCCCTTGAGATTCTTGAGTGATTTTAACCCACCGGCTGTTTTAAGACTAAGATTTATTATTTTCATTTGTGTTTCTAAAAGATTTTGAAAGCCCAACCCTTCCCTTTTGTTATTGTCACACATCCTCCCACCCGATTCACTGAAGAAGCCTAATGTGAGTCACAATCACCTGCTGGCCCTATCTGCAGGAAAGGGCATGGTCAGGCCTGCCTGGCAGCCTTAGTGTCAGAGGCTTGGGGACACCCTGCAGGGGGGAGGGGAGGGGAGGGGAGGGAGGGGGGAGGCCGTTCAGTTTGTCCCTTTACATTTGCACTTTGAAAGCACCATTTTTAAAGGGACTCCTTTCACAATGCAGAAAATGACATAAATTTGATCTGACAAAGGACGTATGGCGTGAGCAGGAAAAATTGCCCTGCTCGGTCCTTTCATGTTTTCTGGTGCCGATCCACAATTAACGCTTAGCACCGAGAAGGACAAAAGTGCCATTTTATTGTAAAAAAAAACAAACAAAACAAAACCCTGACATTGTAGCCCCCAGGCTATTTGTTAGCAATTAGTGAGAAACAGATTCTCAGTTTTCGTTTTGGTCTCAGCTTGGAGGGCCTTTTTTCTTTCCTGGAGAAAGAGTGATAAGTAGAAACAATCCCTAAGAGGTTCTGAAGATGCTGGTGGTAAGGGGGCTTGGCACACGGCAAGAGTGACAAAAGTAGAACGCTGCCTTTTAGTAGCCACCGACATGCTCACTGAGTCAGCAGGAGCCACCCAGGGACAGTGCTGTTCCAGTCACTACTGCTCCATAGCAAGTGTCCCACACCTCGGGGCCATTTTTTCTCGGTCATGATTTTGTGGAGCAGGAATCCAAGACGTGTTGTCTGGGCAGTCCACGCGTGCAGCCACTGGCGCAGCTACGGTCAGAAGTCAGGTGTGGTCACGGTCACCTTTAGGGTCAGCTGGGCTGCAGCAGCCACGGTGAGTCACTTGCACAGTGCCAACTGGTGCGGGCTGTTGGTTGACAGCTTGTCCAGGCTGGTGACCAGAACGCCTGCTCGTGGCCTCTCCAGCACGCCAACCTCGGGGTGGTGAGCCTTTCTATGGGCGTCTCGCTTTTCCCAAGCCGAACATCCCAGGAGGACGAGCAGAGGCTGCATGACCTTCAAAGAGAGCCTCCAAGGTCACACAGTGTCACCTCCCCTCTAGTGGCCAGAGCCATCACGGCCTCATCCAGTTCCGGGGGGGGCGGGGGGGGGGGGAAGGATGGAGACCCCACGCTCAATGGGAGGAGACTCAAAGACGTTTGGGGTTGCAGGTTCATAAACTGCTACATATGTTCATATAATTGGGTAGCAGATTTACTGGAGAGGAGGATATTTACACGTGTCATCACAGACACGTGTAAATATTTGTGTCATTACAGACACGTGTAAATATTCGTGTCATTACAGACACGTGTAAATATTCTCAATTACAGAGGATTGCTCAGAGATTACCTATTTATTACAAAGGGAAACAGACTCACAGTGGAGAAAGCTGACAGACACCACCTTAAGCAAGCGATCCAAGTTAATCTCACCAATAATGGGACGTATTATTGCAGGGTGTGCCTTCTGATATGAGGTCCTGAGAGGACACAAGAGAAAACAAGAAGCCAACCCTAACTGAGGAGCCTGCTACAAAACACATGCTCTTTGCTCTTCAAAATGTCGGTGTGGCTGCTGCAGGTGCCATCGGTGCCACCCTCCTCCCTGCGCCTGGCGCACGCGGCACTCACTGGGCCAGGACTTGCACTGGAGCTCTCCAGGTGGCACCCACCCAACACGGTCACAAAAGGCAGAAGCAAAACCCGAGGAATCACTCTGAACTAAAGGCGAGTGAAGACACACAAAGGAGCGATCGCGCCCGTGGAACCCCCACGGGGGGTGGGGGAGGGGATGCCGCGGAGATACGTATGACTGGGAACATTAGCAAAACTTGAGTACAGGCTGTCGGTGAGATCGTAGTCCAGTCGGTCGTCCGCCCTTCCCCGCAGTTTCGCTTTCCACGATTTCAGTTACCCACGGTCAACCACCGTCCAAACACGTTAAATGAAAAATTCCAGGAATAAAGGACCATACGGGGTCACGTGATGGAATCGCACGCCCCCCTCCCCGCACCCGGGACGTGGCTCATCCCTGCGCGCAGCGTCTCCTTGCTGTGGGCGCCACTAGCAGCAGCTTGGTGGGCAGATGGGTGCGGTGTTCTCATGGTGCTTGCTTGCGTTCAAGCCCTCCCGATTTTACTTCACAAGGCCGAGCGCAAGAGGGGGGGGGCAGTTCGGATGTGCCAGAGAGAAGCTATGAAGTGCTTCCATTAAGTGAAAAGTTATACATGTAAGAAGAAAAAAAATCGTCTTCTAAGTTTGCTAAGATCTCTTATCCATGAAACTGCCTAATTTACTGATTAAACTTTAGGATAGGTATGTATGTATGGGTGGTGGGGGGAGGGGGGGAATACAATATATATAAGGCTCAGTACCATCCAAGGTTCCAGTCACCCACGGGAGGTCTTGGAATGTGTCCCCGCAGATAAGAAGGGACAGCTGCACTGTATGGTGTCATATCCTAAAATTATAATCATAGTGCAGTGACAAAGAGCGTGTCCTTGGTTTTAGGAATGAATGCTGATGATTTAGAGGTGAAGGAACATGATAGCTGCCACTGAATCTAAAATGGCTTCACAAGAATAAGAGGACGATGAGAGATGTAGAGGAAAAAGGACAGAATATTCACAGCGGGTGAAGAGAGGTGTCACTTGACTGCTTTTTTATTCTTGCAACTTTTCTGATATCTTCCATTTATCTTAAAAAGTTACAAAAGAGCACTAACAATAAAAATATGGTATTGTATCAATGTAACAGAAATTCAAAAGAAAGATACATGTATCAAAAAGATTACCAGCAGCTGATTTATTTTTTTTTTAATGTAGCTCTGAGCTTCCTGGCACATAAGAAACTTACATGATGCTGAAAGAGGTAAGACATGCTGCCTGACCAGGTGGTGGCACAGAGGACAGAGCATCAACTGGGGACACTGAGAACCCAGGTTCAAAACCCCAAAGTTGCAGGCTTGAGCACAGGCTCATCCAGCTGAGTTCAGGCTCACCAGCTTGAGTGTGGGATCATCAACATGACCCGATGGTTGCTGGCTTGAGCTCAGAGGTCGCTGGTTTGGGCAAAGGGGTTAGTGGCTCTGTGTGAGCCCCCGGCCAAGGCACGCATGAAGCACAATCGATGAAGAGCTAAGGTGCTGTGAGTACAAGTTGCTGCTTCTTATCCCCCTCCCTGTCATCTCCCTTTATTTCATGCGTGCACAAAATTTTTTTAAAAAAACATGTTAAAAACATGTCAAATATCTTTGAAACTTTAGTTAACTATGAAGATGTCAGGCTTACTGTGGGTTATTAAGGCAAGTCAGAAAGGAGACTAATATGTCTTGATGAGGTCAGATGGTCTCCCCTAATGGTAACGCCCGTGTGACTAGAGCTGGTCATTTCCGCAGGGATGCGAGTGCTGGGCCGTCCACAGCACTGCCCTGGCCTCAACCTTGGGAAGGTGTTATTCGTGGCCCTCAGGCTCAGAGAGACCAGGTAACATGTCTACATCACACCCCCAAGACGGGCCAGAGCACAATTCAAACCCTGGTCTGTCTGTAGGGAAGCCTTGGCTCTGTTCCCTCCTGTGCCATATCCCAACATCCCATAAGGCAAGAGAGATGTGAGCCTGTGTCCAGTCCCAGGGAGCCTATGCTTTGGCCCCAGGGAGACTCTGGTGCCATGGTCAGCACTACCTCTTGGGCCTCTCTGCACCCTCGGTGGGCAGGAGGCAGTTGATGGGAATGCTCCGGTTAGCACAGTGGCTGTGAGTCTGTGTCCCCATCCTGTATTCTGGGGAGCAGTGCCCATGTGTCTACCAATGAGGCCTCCGCCATCGCCCCACGGTCCAGGCAGACGGCACACTCACCGAGACTCGAAACAGCCACCAAGAAAAGTTAACCTGAATTTGAATTCAAATGGCTGGAGCTTCAATGTATTTCTTTATTTTACATGACTCAGAGAAGCCTTAGCCATCGAACCCCCTCACTTTTACAGACCAGGAAACTGAGGTCCCCAGGTTGGGGGAGGGGACGCGATGGCTGGAGCGGTGAGCTGATCAGCAGCAGCAGCAGCAGGGAACTCAGAGCCGCAGACAGCCCGGTGCCAAGTCCTCGGGGGAGGTCCGCTGGCATTGCCAGGCTTGATTTTTCTTTTCTTTTCTTTTCTTTTTTAAATCATGTTCTTCCCTTTTATTGAGCTGGAAGTGCTCTGACAAGCTTGGAAATGTTAGCAGACCGTCAGAGAAAGCTGCCATCAGAGGGAGCGGGAGATATGAAAAGGACAGCCAGTGACTTCTGGCTCCTGGGGCACACCGACATGTTCCTACAGGGGGGTCTGGGGGATGGGTCTTTGTGGGTGCAGGGTGGCGACGGGGGCTGTGCCGGCTCCGGGCATGTCAGGTCCTGCCGCAGTGGCGAGAGGGGGACTCCAGGAGGCCCGCAAGACCTTGGACAGAGGGAAAATGGAAGCCCGACCCCCAGAGAGACAGAGAGCATCTTCCCACACAGCGTGGTAACAGCAGAGCCCAGGCATCTGAGGGCACAGAGGAGCAAGATTATACAGGGGGGCAGGAAGAGGGTTTAAAGCCCTGAGGAAAAAGCATGCCCAGATTTGCACACTTAGAGGGGAAAGGTCGGGAAAAGTGTGTCTTTCCCACAACTGATCCGGCGGAATGTAATCTGTTTGTTTTTTAATGATACCCCCCCCAAAAAAATAAAAAATCTCGTTTGCTTAATTATAAAAATATGTGTGCGTGTATGTAATGTGTATTGGTCTGTGTGTGTGCGTGTGCATAGGTGTGTACACTGTGTGCATGAGTGTGTGCTGTCTCTGGAGCCTCATCGCTACTCCCTACACATTTCTCTCCCTTCCTGCAGGAGCCGTAGCTCTGGAGATGAGGTCTAGAGCCCTTCCTGTTGGAATCCAGCTTTCTTTCCCTTCCCATGGGGCTAAGTGAGATGAGATGCATATTCATATTGGAAAGGATTCCAGTCAGCAAAATAACTGTGCAAATTTTTGCCCACTATTTGGCCCAGATTCATACACCTGGGCATTAATTAAAGCAATTCTAAACTTAGTTCCAAATCACCGCTGTCTGGCTCTCCCGGGAGAAAGGTGGCCAAGGTCTGCAGGGTTCAGAGCGTGGGCACCGGCACAACAGATGGGTAGGCGCTGGGTCAGAACACCCACCCGCGGCCCCTGGCATCGGTCCTGTGGGTGGCAGTGTTGAGAACATGTGAGCGTGCTTGCAGGGATGATAAATGCCATGAAGCAATCATCCAATCGACATGCCATTCAGCTCCATCAGATCTGCCAACGTGATTGATGCTCGCCCATCAGTGGAGTCAAGATTTGATCAGCCGGCCCAGCGGTAGAATCATAATATTACCGGCTCCGAGTCCTGGGGCCTGATGAGAAACTTAGTAGGGGGCTGTTTTTATTATTGTTATTGTTGTCGTTTCCTCGGGGGTCCTCTGTGACTATTGAATTATAACTGATTTCTCTAGCAGTTTATTGCAATTTGCCACTTTGTTCTTCATGTCAAAAACCCAATATCATTTTCAGGCAGAAAAATAAGGCACTACATTATGATAATGGCATTTCATCCGTCAGCTGGGACTGAATGCGTTACTTAACACATTTTGGAGGAATTCATGATGAGTTTGGAAAGGTGCCCTTTTGGAAAGAATGGCCTAAAATCTTTGGACTTTGTCTAAGTTTGGGGACAGCTCGGCAGCCGGGCCTCCCAGAGATGAGGGAGCCTTTTCGGAGGATGGCCAGGACTGCCCTGCACTCACTGCCTAGCCGGGAAAGCGATGAGAAGAATCAGCTGGAAAGTTTACGGCCTGGGAAATGGTTGCTCCTCACCCACAGTCACTGGCTTTGAAGAGCCATCTGTCTAGAACTGACTGGCTCGAAGCGCTGGCACACGGAGATAATGAATCCAAGGTCACAGGGTCAAGTTCGGGTCCATCTGAGCCAACTAGTTTGCAGAGGGTGGTAGGGAGCAAGGGGTACACAGCTGCTGGAGCCCCTCCAGCCCACTGGCTTTGTGTGCACGCGGCATTGGTTGCCAAGAAGAAAAAATGGCAGGAGGGGGGTGGGAGCTGGCTCGTCCAATTCAGAAGGCTTCCACTGAGCACCCACCGGAACTAGACTACGTCCTTCCAACAAGGTGGAGTAAATCGAACAAGGCCTGGTCTCTGCACTCAGGCAGCCCGTGGTCCGGTGGCTGACTTGACTCGGAGGAGGACTAGCCCTTCCCATGAAAGCCAGAAGGAGGGGAGAAACACATGCTATTCACAGCAAAGGCAGTATCCCAGAGGGGAGGCTGCCAGGACCAGGTGGGATTTTATAAGGGCCCTTGGGGATTTCACCACTGAGAGACAGGAAGTGTGGCTGGGGTAGGGGTGTCCCCTGGGGTACCTTAAAGAGTGACTGCTGGTCCCTCCTCCCCAGGTCTTCACTCCTCTCAGACAATCTTCCCTCTATAACTCAACCCCTCTCCACATTCCAGTAACCACTCAACTTTCTTCACCCATCACAGCCTAGGCATGGTGTTTCACTTGGGGTCTCCCGGAAACGCACTCCAAGCCAGGGGTCAGCCAAGGTTTTCTCTAAAGGGCCAGTGTAGTCACCTTTCCAGGTCATACCACCTGTGTCCCAACTATTCCACTTACTGCGCATCCTTGTTGTGTGAACACTGCCATAGACAACAAAAAAGAAGTGACATCACTGTGTTCCAATGAAGCATTATTTACACAAACAAGCCACAGCGAGGGCTGGGCTCATGGACCCTTGTCTGGTGAGCCCCGCTGCCAGCAACAGGTATGGGAGCCAGAGGTTCACTCGTGGCGCAAGGAACGGGGCTGGCAGAGAAGAAACAGGCCCGGGAGAAAGAGCAGCCAGCAAGGATGGTGTGTTCCAGCCCATCACTGCAGTGAGCTACTAGATAGAGCTTACTCCCATCCAGAAACTAGGGGGAAACGGTAGAAAAAAATCTGAGAATTATCTTGGCCAAACAGCAAGGGCTTTCCCTCGGAGGACAGGATACCCAGGAAGCTCCAGCAGATTCCCAGGCAGACTGGGGTTTCCCCACTTCCGACAAAACACTGAGATGCTGGCTTGTGGGAACAGAATAGGGTCAGGAGCTAAGGGAGGGGAGGGAGCAGGGACAGAGGCTGTGACTGCCCATTGCTGAGACCACTCAGCTCCAGCCAAGTCTCTCAGGAAGTTGACTCAATCTTCAAACTGATTCTTCAGAAGAGCATCTAAAACATCTAAAGAGAGGGAGATACTGTACCCACTACTGTGGCTGGAGCCAGGACCGTAGCTGGTACTCATCATCACCCTGTCTACATCCTTTCTAGATTTCTCTCACCTGCAGGCAGCACTGGCTGATTTGAGTTACTTGCCAAATGAGCTCTCCTAATCTTGCGGTTTGTATCATCATGACCACGTATTACGTTGAAAACAAGATCTTTCACAAAATGAAATGGGGATACTGTGAACAAATCTCTTAGGCGCTCCAAAGGGCTAATTCCCTACCTTCAAAATGTACTCCCCGCCGAGAGGAATGGGACACACTTACTTCACAACAATATGGAGAGGCTTTTCATCTTTGTTTTGAAACCCTGTGTCTGATTTCCTATGCTAACCTGTTCTTGCCAAATCCAGTGGTTGGTTCATCAACACCAGTTCATCAGGGTTGATTCTTCTGGCGCGTCCCCGGTAGACACAAAGCACGCCACCTGAATAAAGCAGCAGCGCCGGCTGGTCTGCTGACCCAGCCCAGAGCCACAGATGACCCTGAGTCCAGAAGCAATTTCCTCCCGTTATGTTATCTGGTCTTCCCGTCAGCTGCCCATCAGAGGGAACAGTTCTGGCCCGGGCATTACCGAGTTTTTAAAACGCGGGGCTCTCACAGACTGCCATATTCCTAGGCTCATTTCATTGCCTGCCTTCGCTTCAACAGTCTGAGAAGGAAGTAAGGAGAATGACTGCCCACCCTTTGCCCCAGATGGCTTTAGAGAGGCCACGCTCGCCAAGCTGATGCCAAGCTCTCTGGCAGATTCACGAGGGAGGGAATACCCTGGGGTCTGTTGGTGTTGAATGCACTCAGGCGCTGTTGGGAGAATCAGATTTTCCTGGCTCCGAGACTGGAGGTAGAGAAGCTGCCACCAGGAATAAGTCAGCGTGGCCCAAAGGAGAGTCTGACAAGGACAGGAAGGGGCTCACCCACCCCTCCCTCTCTCCTCAGCCCGACAAGAGGGTTATGGGGAGGCTTGTAGCTCAATATCCTCAAGCAGATCTTGGTCAATGTCAAGAATAAGTTCCGAAGCCCAGGATGAGACTGGTGGACACCTGATCCCGCGTGGAAGAAGCACAGAGCCCGGTGCTCTCTCCTGCCTCTGCCCTCTGCTAGTTCAGGGACCTGGGCGACCACATCTGTGATCCATGCCCTAACGATTTTACCAAGAGTCTTGGCAGGGGCTCACCACTGAGGTCACAGGAACCTTGTCAACTATAAAACACGTTACAACTGCAGTGCATCAGGATGAGTCTAGATGTGGCTTGAAGCAAAGAGGCCACAGTCAGACGTCTTGGGTTTGGACCCCGGCTCCATTTCCAATTAGTCAGGAAGTCTCAACACTCTCGGCCACAGTGTTCTAGTTTGGAAAATTAAGAAAGCACTTCCTCCCGGAGGTCTGCCACGGGTTTAAGTGACCATGAGTGGAGTTACTTGGGAGAACAGATGAGCTGCTATCCACCTGTATTCCCAGCACTGACTCTAGTGGGTGGAGCTTACAGGATATTAAAAAATAAAGGTGGTCCTTGAATCAATGAGCAACATAAAGCAGGGTGACATACTTAAACATTAACAGGAGCAGTGGCGATGACAATGATAACAGGTCTTATTAAGCAAGGCACCATCCTGACCGCTTGCATCATCATCACACCTAATCCCCATGGCAACAATAATGAGATGGTTCTTTCCTGAGCCTGGTTTTGTCCTATGAGAAGAACAAGGCTTAATAGGGGTGAGTGGCTTGTCCAGAGTCATCCAGGCTGCCCACAGACAAGCCAGGATCCCAGACGACATTACTCTGACCCCAACGACCATGCTGTTGTTCAGACAGATGTGCACACACGCGTTTGTGTACTAGTAAAGGCAGGGAGCAGAGCTTCACACACACGTGATGTACAGGTTAGCACTTCACATCTATTAACCTTAAGTTCTGGGTGCTGCCTGACCAGGTGGTGGCGCAGTGGGTAAAGCGTCAGACTGGGATGCAGAGGATTCAGGTTTGAAACCCCGAGGCCACCAGTTTGAGTGTGGGCTCATCCGGCCTGAGTGCCTTCATTTCCTCCTCTGTTTAAATAAGACTTAAAAATTAATTTTAAGTTATCCCTGCAGGCAATGAGGATTAAGGCCATGCGTTTAGAACAAGGTCCACATAGGATGTGCTCCAATTACGTAGGCTGTCTTGTTGGAGCAGGCTTCTGTCCCTGGACACTACCGACGTTTGAAATGGGATGATCCTTGGCTGTAAGCAGCTATCCCACATACTGGAGGACAGTAAGCAGCCCCTCTGCCCCTACTGACAAGATGACAATAGCAATGTCCCAACTGTGACACCCACAAATGTCCCTGGCATCGCCAAAGGTCCCCTGGGAGGGGCAAAATTCGTCCTGCTGAGAGCCACGGGTTCTGCGGAGGTTGGAGGAAAGGCAGGCCCTTACATCCAAAGTCACACGCTTTGAAGATGAGGCCTCCTGCCAGTGAGCCGCTTTTACTGTCCCCGCTCCTGGTGAAGTCACTGCTAATGCCTGTGAGGGCTCTGCGTGGGTCAGCTAAGCCACGGTCCCAGGCAGTCAGCGACTGCGAAGCCAGGTGATGTCTGAAAGCGCCTCAGTGGTTGGTTTTCAATAAGGGGGATTGTCCTGAATAATTTGGGGATGGAGCAGGGGGCACAACTTAGCAAGTCGGAAGGTCTTAAAGCTAAGGCTGAGTTTTCACAGGCAAGAAAAGAGATCTATCTGTCTGTGGACAAGAGATGCGCCCGGGCATAGGGGCACAAGCCGAAATAGAGTCTTCCTTTTGGACTTCCTGCCCTGCAGATTTGGGACTTGCTTAGCTAGCTAAACACATAAACAATTCTCTGTGACAAATCTTTCTAGATAGACAGACAGACATATATAAACATGTGTGCATGTATATACATAAACACACATTATATATATTTGCTATATATAAAATATGTGCATATACATACTATATACATGCGTGTGTTTACGTACATGTATGTATATCCTACTAATTGTTTCTCCAGTTGAACCCTGAATGGTACAATGCTAACAAACCATATAAACTTTTTAAATTTATTAGGGTGACACTGGCTAAAAAGATTATACAGGTTTTAAGTGTATAAGTCAATAATGCATCATCTGCATACTGCCTGTGTGCCCACCACTCCAAGTCAAATCACCTTCCATCACCATGTACTTGACCCCCTGTACCCTTTACTACCCTCCTTCCATCCCTCTGGTGTCCACCCTACTGTTGTCTGTGACTCTGAGTGTTAGGTTTTTATTGTTTGTTTGGTTGGTTGGTTTTTTGCTTGTTCATCTGTTGCTTTCGGCTTTATCTCCCACATGTGAGTGAAATCATCTCGTTCTGAACTTTTTCTGTCTGACTCACATTGCTCGGCCTGATATTCTCAAGATACATCCATACTGCCACAAATGGCAGTGTTTCATTTCTTTGTATAGCCGACTAGAATTCCATTGTACAGATATACCGCTTCTTCTTCAGGCAACCCTCTATCAAAGGACACTTCAGTTGTTTGCACATCGTGTCCACTGCAAACCACCTCTCTCTCTGAGGCTGAATCCACAGGACCTGAGTCCTCATATTGAAGTTGTCATTCCCAGAAAGAATCCTGACCTCTTGCTTCTGAGAACTGAGCAAATACAGATTGGATCCCAGCTTCGAGCATCTGTGTAACTACGTGCTCTCTGATCTTCTGTTGACTCATCTGAAGCCTCCTGGAGTTGTTAGAATTCGATGAGAAAATGTGTGTAGCGCAGGGGTCCCCAAACTTTTTACACAGGCCGCCAGTTCACTGTCCCTCAGACCGTTGGAGGACTGGACTATAAAAACAAACTATGAACAAACCCCCAAGCACACTGCACATATCTTATTTTAAAGTGAAAAAACAAAACGGGAACAAACACAGTATTTAAAATAAAGAACAAGTAAATTTAAATCAACAAACTGACCAGTATTTCAATGGGGACTATGGGTGCGGATGCATCCTGTGCTCCTCTCACTGACCACCAATGAAAGAGGTGCCCCTTCCGGAAGTGCGGCAGGGGCCGGATAAATGGCCTCAGGGGGCTGCATGCGGCCCACGGGCAGTAGTTTGTGGACCCCTGCTGTAGCGCCTAAAAATATGGTATTCTTCACATGTTGGATACACTAGATGTTAAAAAGATTTCAGTGAAATCACTACAAAAATGCAAATTATAACACAATGTAAAGCATAATTATTTCCACAGAGAGAAATATTAGTGCATTCTGGCTTTAGAAGAGTTACTAATGTTCTTTTTAACTTACCCGTATCATCAAAGGATTTAGAGAACTGAAGATACCCACAGAGATGTCCATGTAGAACAGGATGACACCCACTTAAAAGAGGTCAGTGGTGTCGTGTGAACATTCCGGGTCCATTAAAAGGTCTCAGTATTGGACAGGACGGGGTAAACATGCATGCTCTCTTTGTTCATTGAGATGTTGGCCTTTAGAATATTTCATGTAAAGTTCTATTGATTGTGGATCTGGACCCATCTGCATTTTTAATGTCTTTCTCTGGCTGTCCTGCAGCACGTGGGATGGACATCATGGCCGTGACCCAGCAAGGCACTGGGGAGGGGCAGGGGTGCACAGAGAGGGGAGTTGTCCCTTGTGGAGGGTACAGTCACTGATGGGGAGGGGGCAGGGTCTCATGCAGGTTCAGTGGCTACCGGGATGCCAGCCAGCACACTAGGATGAGAAGAAGGGACATGCTTTAGAAAGAAAGTAACGGATTTGATCTGTGCTGGTGGAAGAGTCTTGGGAGACCCCTGACCTGAGAGGGTCTGGACAAAAAGGATGCAGACCACAGCGCACCCTGGGCTGACCTGAATGGAGGCGTGACCAGCTGGGTTTTAACCCTCCGTTCGCCTCTCCTGTGGGCCATGAACGCACTGAGGGCAGCAGCCATGTCCTCCCACCACCGTGCCCAGCAGACACACACATACCCCCCCGCTCCCGTCACTGTTAGGTACGGGAAGTACAGCGTGCAGTGGGCTGCTGGGTCTGTCACGCTAGTCCTCTCTGCCTGGGACGAGGTTTTATGGACAGTCTCTGAGCTCCACAGGAACTTCTGCACTGTGTCTTCTCGCTAGGGCTGTTTCTCTTCCTGCCCCGAGCTTCCCAATAGCCGCGTGCAGCAGCCTGTAGGAATTCGTAACCCTGTCTTCTGGCAGCCAGGCCAGGGAGATGCCCACTTGGGAGCATATACCCTGCAGGTAACTGTTAAGAAAAAGCAGACTTGAACTTTGCTATCCCTGAGGGGAAGAGAGACGGCATACAGCCATAACTCAACGGGGGTCTTGCCTCTTCAGGATTATTATACTGCTCCATCATAACAATATCAAGAATCTATTCCTAGTCCAAACTGTCTGCAGACACAGCCTCAGAAGAGCAAAGCAACTTGTGCACCCTTAAAGGAAGCCACGTGACCTGGAGTGCCAGGCCAGGGCCAAGGGGCCCCTATCGGCTCCGGGCACACAGCAGCTGCCGGCCCTACGAGCTGGGGCAACTTCCTGACGGTTCCATTTTTATCCCCGCCACGGCACAGGCCCATTTCAGTGCCTCTTAGCTCTTTTCCCAAAGACAATTTAGTAGCATCATGAGCCGGATCTGTCTTGTTTACGGCCGTATAAATAACAACCATCCAGGGCTGGCCTTGCGGGCCGTTCTCTCCAAATATGAAATTAGCTTCTGTGGGAGAGAGCACATTTCAAAGCTAGGGCTGATTGTTCCTATAAAAACGGGGAGACTCGAGAGCGGGGTCTGCTCTACCTGGAACCACAGAGGTGGACGGGAAGGGGAGGCCAGGCTCGTCGGTCATGTCCCCTGCCCAAAAGCTCTTACGCCAGGCTATCAACTTTTATGACAATTCTCTGCTCATGAGCTCTTGGTTATTTTCTTGTTGAAAATGAGCCCCAAGGACCCCTCACTGTTTCTAAAGGGGCTTTGTGAACTGAAGACTCCACATCTGTCGGCCTTTGCCCCCACCCTGTCCCATCTGAGCGCTTCAGAATGAGAGCCCGATTGTTTGCAGGGCCCAGGCCTTCTTGCAGGGGCCAGGCCTTCCGGGAAGCAATGAAAGGCCAGCCTATGAACCGGAAAGGCCCGATGTGATCCCCATGACTCCCTGCCCGAAGGTGAAGCCCAGGGTGCTCCCCTCTGTGTGTGCAGGCACTCGATAAGGAGATGCCAAGCACCATATTCTTGGCACTAGAGATACAGCCAGGAGCAAGGTGCTTCCCCTCCCCTAGTGAGCTCACATCTGTATCAAGGAGAAGAACATCTGGGAAGCCTGTGACCATCCAGCATGGAAACGGGTGGACAGGGGAGGTAAGGTGCTGTTGAAACATGTAGTCTCAAGTGATCAGGGAAAGCTTCCCAGAGAGAGCAAAGCTGAGGCCCAAGGAGCGGGTGTGAGTGTCCACGCAAGAGAAGGAGGCAGGCCACCCCCAGCACGGGCAAGGGCGAGAGAAAGCCCGAGTGTCCCATAATTCCGTCAGCCTGGCCCCCAGAGGCGACAGAATGGTGGGAATGACAATGGAACGGGATGTGGGGGCCAGATGAGTCAGGGCCCCAAATCCTCACCCTGTGGCAACATTTGTTTTTCTTGTGATGAGAACTTTTAAGATCTGCTCTCTTAGCAGCTTTCAAAGATAGAATACAGGACTGTTAACTAAATCATTTTGTAACGTGCACATAGGGGAAGTCGTGATGTTGGACAACCTAAAACTATGCGTGACGTGACCTTTCCAGACAGAATGCTGGCCGCAGCTAATGGCAGAGGAGTGAGTTACGTATCGATTTAAATAAGTAAACAGAAGTCAGCAAATTCCTGAATTCCCCTGTAGGCGAATAAGTAAAAGTCTGCAGATTACTGAATGCCCCTGTAGGTGACCAGGTTAAGGATCCTGTCACTTTTTGCTCAGCCTGTGACTGTATGCTGTCAGCTCTCTCTTCGAAGTTACAAAGAAAATACAAAAAGCAAGACGGACACCTCTGTTTTACTAAAACTGAAGGCTTACTGGTGCGCTGGTCGTGGAAGAGTGTCACTCATGGCAGAGAGAGTTGACGTCCCCAAACGAGGCTCCGTTTACCACCTGACCGGGAACCAGTTAGGAGTGGACAATCAGCTGACCCAGGTGATGAAGATTCTTTTCAGTGAATGCCAACTAGCATCACCAGCATCGAGGGCTGGAGGCCAAACAGAGACACCGCCCCTGCTCAGGCCGCGGGCCAGCGCACGTGACACCCAGTAGCAGCTGAGCGGAGCGCTCCCGCGCTGCCGGGAGTGTCCTCCCACCTGTCCACTGAGCAGGTGCACAGCCCTCCTTTGGGGCCCTGCACAAATGGACCCGTGGCGAGCCGCCCAGCCCTCCTACGCACTCAGGCGGGAGGAGTCGCTCGCCTGCCCGGGCTCTCCCAGCATCTTGCTCTCACCTTTGACGCAGCAGCCTGTGCAGGTTTCTCTCTGCACCTTAGTGCAGGCTCCAGGGACCGCCATTTCTGCTCATCATCCAGTGCTAGTGCCGACAAGAGCACCTAGGATGTGGGGGGTGCTGAATGGGGTGGGGGTGGGGGAAGATATGAGGCAAATGAGGGATTGAGACTGCAGGCTATGAGCTCTGGTGACAGGGTTTTAGGACCAGAATTTACCATCTGACACCTACCAGGTGTTGGACTTCCGTTAACCTATCAGATACTCCTCTCACCGAACTCTGTGGTACGGTTAACATTCTTGATATAAAAATGACAGTGATCAGTGGTAGAGCATCAGTCCAGCTTGTGAAAGTCCCAGGTTTGACTCCTGGTCAGGGCACCTAGAAGAAGCACCCATCTGCTTCTCTATCCCTCCCCCCACCTCTCTTTCTTTTCCTCCCACAGCCATGGCTTGAATGGGCAAGTTGCATGGCCTTCCCTCAGACACTAAAATAGCTTGGTTGCTGAGCAGCGGAGCAGCAACCCCAGATGGGCAAAACATCAGCCCCAGACCAGGGTTGCTGGGTGGATCCTGGTCAGGAAACATGCAGGAGTCTGTCTCTTCAACTCCTTGCCTCTCACTTCATTGAAAAAAGGAAAAGGAAAATAAATAGAAAATGAGAACGAGAGGCTTGGAGGGGACGGACACCTTGCACCAGGGGAACTAGACTCAGTTCCAGGTGTGCTGCTCGCAGCTCTGACAAGTCAGAGGAGTGGCACAGAAACTAACACTCCCCTCCTGCCCGTACCTCTGCTGGTGACTGCAGCTGCTGCTGTGAGCACTCTGTCCGGAAAGGTCACACAAAAGACCAATTCAGCCACAATTTTAAACGAGGGGGATAAAGAAGCCATGCTCTGTGGCTTGCTGTCATGCACACAAATACCTACGTGGAGTCATTGAATTTTTCCACTTCCCAGGCATACTATTAGCTAAACCTTCTCCCTCACCCCTTCCTAGAAGACGCTGCCCAGCACCCGCTAGTTCACCTAGTCCAGGCAAAGGAGCAAAGACCCAGGAGAAAGCTACAGGGTTAGCAGTTTTCTCGGGGTGGGGGGCTCTGTTTATTAAGGAGAGGGTCAGAGCCATCCTGCAAGGGAGGAACTTCCTCCACTGTCCAGCTCAGCAAAGCACCAAGCTGTTCCTTTAGAAACTGACATCCCAGAATTAATCATACGGGCTGTTCTGATTTCCATAGCTTCTATTTTGGGCGTATCATGAAAAGCTGTGGCAACACAATTATGGCTTTTAAAGCCCATGTTCCTTGGCCGTGCTGATTCTCCGACGGCTGAGTCAAATCTCGTTTCTATAGACAGCCCTTGGAATTAGTTAATCCATAAAGTTTAGCATATTTCTGTTATTGAAAGATATAAAATGCATAAAATTACTTGTATACGAGCACAGATATGCACACACACACACACACACACACACACACACACAGTCTACGTCACAACTCCCTACTTGGCCCTGTTCTTTCTTTAAGAACTTCTTTCATTAACTAAGTACCTTAATACCTTTTTCTCCTCCTATATAATAAATTCCCATGAAGAATTTCCTTTCTGATCAATACAACCACTTCTTAACCATACCTTTCACTACTTCTTTAAATTAATTTTAATTTTTATATAAACTTTCCAAAATTTTAAATGATGACAGTAAAAAAAAATGAATCAATTAATCAGTTAATCAAACACACACAGAGTACACGAAGTCCACGCTGGCTGGCAGGTAGCTTCCGATACTTGGGATTTCATGAGCCCACGGTTTCCAAACTGGGCAGGAGGCTTCAGGCTGGGCTTTCCGCTCTTTATTCCCTTAGCTGAGAATTCCTTCTTTGCCCCTCAAATGGGCTGATCTCTCCTTAAAGCTCCCCTAGTAGTGCAGCATCTGTGAAAATGTCCCTGCTCATCCCACTCCATCCATTAGAGTGCAAAATGCCTCTTCTTCAACAGTACTTCTCGTCTTAAAAATAGTACTTCACATAAGTAAATCAGAAAAAAAGAAAAACTGAGAACAGCATGATTTCATACATAGGTGGGACATAAAAGTGAGACTATGAGACATGGACAAGAGAGTGGTGGTTACGAGGTGGGGGGAGGGAGGGGAGGGTGGGATAGGGAGGAGGGGAGAGACACAGGGAAAACCAGATAGAAGGTGACAGAGGACAATTTGAGTTTGGGTGACGGGTATGCAACACAATTGAATGATAAGATAACCTGGAGATGTTTTCATTGTACATATGTACCCTGATTTATTGGTGTCACCCCATTAAAGTTAATAAAAAAAATTTTTATTTAAAAAAAAAATAGTACTTCACGGCTTCAGCTGCATTCAACATACCGTGTTGCTTTGGGGAGAGACATTTTTGTTTCTTCCATCAGACAGTTCCTGGATGTCAGAATCTTGTCCTGTTTAACTCAGCACATCTGTATATATCTCTAATACCTGGAGATATGGTACCCCCAAATACCAAGTACATTACCTGGCACATGGATGGCACCCGATGAATGCTTCGTGGATAAAGGATGGGGAGAATGAATGACTGGATAAAATGATTTCTCAAGCATGCCATGCATCCAAGTTCTTGACAGAAAACGCTGTACAACTTAGTCATTTTGTCTGTCCTCAAAAGTGTGATGTTAAATTTGGGGAATGGCGGAACAACATCCCTAATACCTATTGCTGTTGAAACTACTGTAACACACAGGATAACCCCACAACAAGGAATTACTCGGCCCAAAATGTCCATAGTGCTGAGGCTGACACACCTGGGTCTTTTTCCTTTGTCGTGGCATTTGTAGGACTCAGAGGATGCTTATGGAATTGAGGTCATCAACAGGTCCAGGAGACTCCGTGCAGAGAACAGGGGTTAGAGTTGGCAACTTACAGAAACGTTAGCGTGGGCCAGACAGCTGTCAGGGGCAAGCTGCCAACACCGTGAACTGAGTGTGGTCCTTTCAAAGCTCATAGAACCTCCCAACACTTCACAATTGCTTTGCATTATTCAGATGAATTCAGCCTGAACTGTCTCACTGACATAAAAAATAAATAAAATGGGCTGTGTTTTTCCTTTGATTTTTATATAGGATATAGCTCTTTGCTCTATAAAAGTCAACACTTTCCATCTGGCTCATGTGGTAAATACCATCATGGGAGTAGTAGAGATAGCTACCTTTGTTGTGACTTTCATGGTGTGTCCCAAACAGGTATGATGACATCCTCACCCCTAGTTTTTGTGAATGTGAATTTTAGAAATAGGGTCTTTGCAGATGTAAGCAAGTTACCACAAGGCCATACTAGACGAGGATGGTGTCCTCATAAGGAGAGAAAGAGAAGCTGCAGACACACAGGGAAGGCAACCATGGGGCGAAAAAGCAGAGATTGATGGATGCAGCCGTGAGCCAAGACCCACCAAGGACTGCCGGGAGCCCCAGGGAGCTACAGATGGTACCGGAGGATCTTCCCCATGCCCTTCAGACACCAACCTCTACACCAGTGGTCCTTAACCTTTTTTGAGGTACCGAACCCACCAGTTTCATATGCGCATTCACCGAACCCTTCTTTAGTGATAAATAAAATAGGATTTTTTTCCCCAAATTCAAGACATAGGTATATGTCTTTTTACTGGTGCACAAAATGAGCCATGCATGAACATCACCTTGCTCAAAGAACAAAACCAACAAAGTGCATGAACTCACAACAAATGACGGTATTACTTTATTCCGGCCTCCGTGGCAGAGGCTTCTCCGAACCCCTGAGACCAACTCATCGAACCCCTAGGGTTCGATAGAACCCAGGTTAAGAACCACTGCTCTAGAACTGTGAGGAAATAAATTTCTGTAGTGTAAAGCCCCCAGTCTGTGGTAAGTCATTCAGCAGGCTCTAGGAAACTAACAGATTTGCTGTATTCCAGGCACAGCTACATGCAGCCTCATTGAATCCTCACACACACACCCCAGTGTCCTGGGGTCCAGGCCAGCTCTGGGAAGAGTCCTGTGAGGCCCCTCCGATGCAGCTGGAGGTGAGCAGCAAGTGCCTAGGTAGAGAGGACACAGGGTGCGGGCGAACAGCACCCCAGCCCTCCCTCCTGAGACCCCTACCCCCCGCTCAGCCCTCACCCACCTCTGTGGAGGTTGGAGCGATGGTTGCCAGTGGTGACAGAGCAGACGCCAGCCTCTAACCAGGCCCTGCGTAAGGGCCCCTCCGTGCCAGGGCATTCTTGGCACTGGCTGCACGAGCTGTTAATGTCTCAGCCAAAACGGAGATGAAGGTTCCCTTTGTAATGCCCGGTTACACCTGATGGTTAAAGAATTAACGACTAAATAATTTAGGAGAGAAAGGCAGTGGTTTCCCAGGCAAAACTCAGACAAAAGGAGGCCTTCTTTATAGCTGTGTGATAATATAATCAGAGACCAAAGAATTTAGGAGAAAAAGCGCCCACAGAAGAAAGACAGAGGCATGAGCATGTCTCCATTCCCCTGCCCAGAGGGACACACATACACGCATGTGTGCAAACATGGACATGCACACCGGACATGCTTGTAAATGTGTACACACATACATGCTGACATGCACACACATGTGTGCAAATGCAGGCATGCATACCAGACATACACGTACCTGTTGACATGCACATACAAGTTGTGCACGTGGACGGACACACACACAGACACGCACCCATACATGCACATGCACACACGCAAAAGGGCAGGAGATAGAAAGTCTTGGCAAGTTCTCCAAACTAGAAGAGGTTCAAATTTGTGAAAATATGAAGGAATAATCAATGAGAGCCCAAACAAGACAGATGCGTAAGATAACAAGGCTTCCAAACGCTGTTCATTGTTGAAGGATGCCTGTAAGAAATTATGATTTGGCCTTCGACAAGAACCAGAAGCCTGGTGAGCTGGGGTCAGGCTTAGGTCAGAGTTTTGCTCTGGACACAAGTGCCTTTGTGCTGCGTCTGCACTGCTGCGGTCCACCCTGCCCACAGCCACTGCCAGCGCTGCCCGGGGTCAGTGCCGCAGCCCTCCCTGCGGCGCTGGCGGGGGCCCAAAGGCGACACAATCAGACCCTGGAGGGCTGTGTCGGCAGCTTGTCTCCCATAACCCTGGGCCTCCGGCCCCCACCACCTCCCCAGCAGGCTTGAAAGTCTGGGTCCCAAACAGATGGGGTCTTCACTTATTTCAGCCCCATGTCCCCGGGTCAAGTAGGGTGCCCTGGTTCTGCACCTGGGCCTGTCACTCACTCACTCTGCACAGTCAGGAGCCCCGCTGGGACCAGGGTTCAACTGCTTGGTGCAGGCCTTGTGGTTTTTCTCCCAACACCAGAAAGGTTTTGTTTTATCACACCAACAACCAAGTTTCCAATACCCTGACATCAAGCGGGTGTCCATCAAGCCAGGTCAGTTCTGACACAGCACCCAGAGTTAGCACAGATCCCGCAGGTCACGGCCCAGGCCACGGAATGCCCCCAATTCCTTTGCTTGTCCAGCAGACCCAACCCTCTTCTTTCATTGGGGTGCCAGCTCAGGTCTTGCATGGGGCCCCCACACGTCTGTGGGGCTGGCCGCCCTGGGAGGGAGGAGCAGAGCCCAGCTGTAGAGCCTGCGTCTCAGCCAGCATCCTAGTGAAGTCTTCCTCCCCTGCCTGTGGCCGGGATCTCCCTATCCCAGAGGACTTGCAAGTGAAACCATCCCGCTTCAAATGGCTAGGAGCCTTGGCCCTCCCCAGCCGTGTTATCAAGGTTTGCCCAGGAGCCTGACCAGCATTGGACTAGGATACAGAGGACCCAGGTTCGAAACCCCAAGATTGCCGGCTTGAGCACGGGCTGACCAGCTTGAGGGTGAGTCACTGGCTTGAGCGTGGATCATAGACATGACCTCCTGGTCGCTAGCCTGAGCAAGGGGTCACTCTCTCTGCTATGATCCCCCAGTCAAGGCAGATATGAGAAAGTAATTAATGAACAACTAAGGTAGCTGCAACGAATAATTGATGCTTCTCATCTCTCTCCCTTCCTGTCCGTCCCTATCTGTCCCTCTCTCTCTGACTCTCTCTGTCTCTGTCAAAAAAAAGAAAAAAAAAAAAAGATTTGCCCAGGAATTGATTAAGCAAAACAGGGACCCCATCAGAATGTGGTTTCTGTGTCTCCCAAAATAAGTTTTCTGGGGTTGATCTTATTTTTTGTTTTCCTTGGTTCTTCTTATTTTTTTTTTAAGATTTTCTTTCTGCAATAAAAGTAATAAATTTGAGATTTTTTTTACTGATAATAGAAATAAACATCACCAGTAGCTATTCCCCCCAAGAAGAAGAGAGCTTGCCACTATTAACCCTTTCATGTGCCTCCCTGCACAGATGCACCCCGAGACCTACTGCTGTGCACGCTGTAGCACAGCCCTCCACAATCAGCGTCCTTCCCATCATCACCAGAGAAGCTTCCACATAATGCCATTTAGATGTGGTAGTTACCATAAGAAAATATCATTTCATGGGCCGTTAATGGGCTTAACAGTCTTGTTCTAAAAAAATTAAAAATCCTCACCATTCATAATTTTTAAGTGAAATTGAAGGTAAAGCAATACACTATGACCTCCCAGTTTCACTCCGGCTACTGTGCACGTAGCTTCTTCCTGGGCTTGAGTCTCTGGTGTACTGTCTTTCCCATGTAAGTCACCCAGCAGCCCTGCCCGGTAGGCTTTGATACCCCTTAGGAATGGGGAAATGGGTTCAACAAGGTTAAGCTCCTTCGCAAATTTCATAGTTTGGAAACGGCAGTCATGACAGCCACGCGGGTCTGGCGCTGAGGTCCGTGCCCCTTCCACGGCGCTGGGCAGCCTCAGAGAAACCAGGCCACGGTGGCGAAGAACCCAGGGTCCGGAGATGGGCTGTTGGGTTCAGCACCTCCCTCCACCACGAGCAAGCTGTGCGACCGGCATCACGTTTCCCCAGCTGTGAAATGGGTAGAATAATAATGGTGACTCATCTGACTGCAGTAAAGCCCCTAGAGGAAAGCCCGGTACACGGCAGCATTTAGTACGTATGCCCGTTGGTACTGTCCGCAGCCCCCTTGACTGAACCTCCAGCAGACGGACCAACCAGCTGTGTAGGCTGCCAGGAGCTGCGCATGGTCCATCCTGAAGTTGTCAGGACATCAGCAGGCCCCCCAGGACTCTCTTATGTGGACAGTGACGATGGATGTGATTATCCGGTTTTCCTGTGTGAGATCATCTTATATGTGGATACCTTGTGTATTTCTCCCCTAGCTCCTGTAAGAGCTTTTACAGATGAAAATATTCCATTCTTTCTCTTCCCACACAACTGAAGATTTTACACATGTTCACTAGCCCCCATGTTCTGGAACATTCTTCCAATCCTTTCTCCTGACAACTTGTTGCCTTTCCTGATTCCATCCTCCTCCCTTCCCCAGCTAAGTCATCCTGTCTCCTCTGTGCTTCCACTGTTCTTGGTCCTTACCTTTAAAGCAGCAGTTCCCACTGCGTGGAACTGTCCGGAACTGCCCCTCTCCTTCCATTAGACAGTGAGCTCATTGCATTCCCCTGCGGGGGTGCCAGTGGGTCCCCTGGCGCCGTCTCCAACAGAGACATGTCCTCCTCACCCCAGACGTGTGCTCATTCACCCTCCTGGGTCCCACCACCACGACGCCGCAGAGCTATCTGAAGCTCTGGATTTGAGGCAGTATTCACGACCTTCTCCCAAGCCTGGTGCTCCCTGGTGCCCATGGCTCAGTAAATGGAGTCTTCATCTGGGCATTGCAGAAGCAGACCCCCGTGTGAGCAGGTGGGAGGCAGTGACGGCTTGGACAAGATGGTCATTGTGGCAGTGGGAAGAAGTGGTCAGACTCCAGATGTGTTCTGAAAACAGAGCCAATAGGATAGACCACGTGGTGTAAGATGAAGTGGGGGAGTCCAGATGACCTCAGGACCTTGACCTGCTCACCGGGACCTTGTAAGGAAAAGAAACCCGGCACGTGGCGAGTCCCCCAGTCACGTCAATGTTGGAACTAGGGCCCTGATTTGATATGCTGTAAAAAACTGATTACCTCTTTCATTGATCCAAGCAAGGTAGAAAAAGCAATTAAGAGGAGGGAGACACCCCTAGCAGGCGTCTGATTGGAAGGAAGAGACTGGCCGGTAAGAATAGAAGAGAAGGCTGAACCATTTTATTAAATGGGGACATGAGGAACCACAGAAGTCACAGGCACTGAGAGCCAGGCATTGGGAAACCACTGGGCTGGCATGGCTCACGATGACCCTGGGAACTGTCTTATAAAAGTTAATTTTCTTAATGCCAGTGAGTCATCTAGATGATCAGATTATGTTTATTGTGTTCTGCTTAAAAGATCAACAAATGTGTAACCTATTATAGGAAAACTTCCAGCTAAAATGCTTAAAATAAAAATATTTGCATTTAAAAGGATAACTCCTTAGATAGCTGGTGGGGGGGTGGGGCTATTTCAAGGTTCAGGATGCTGCATTTTATTGTAACAGCATAAATTCCCTGACATTCAAACGTGAAAGACATGGTCACATCCATTACCACCTCCGATGCTCATAAAAGCTATAAGAGAGAGATAATTATCCCTGACTCCACAGGCATGAAACTTTATAGGCCCAGAAATGCGACATGATTTGTTTGGTCACCCTGCACAATGGAACACGAGCCAAGGCTGGCAATGGAGAAGGGCCCCTGCTCCCTCGGGCTCTGTTGCTGGCCCATGTCCCCTCCCCCCACGCCAATCCCAGATGCTGGGGGAGCTGCCCGAAGTGGGAAGATTGAGCCCCAGAACTGATACCCAGTTTTCCCACGAATACTTGTGTGACCTGTTACCATCTAGGCATGGCCCATCATGGCCCCTTACATGCCAACTTCCATCACCCCATATTGGTTTCCAGAAGTCCCATACTGTAAGATTCCATCATCAGACAGACTCGACTGGAACGACAGAGGATAGTTTCACTACAGTTGTCTTCCAGGAGCCAAGACTGGGGAGGAGATCTAAGGAGCCGGCGGCTAGGGGGAAACTGAACTCATCGCCCCCTCCCCAGGAGAAGCCTGAAATACACACGTAAATAGACAGCAGTTCCCCCAGAGACACCCACAGAGACGAGAAAGAGACAGACTTGAGAGCCCAGAGAAGAGAGGCACGCACGGCTCAGTTCTGTCACCGTGAGGTTAGACAATGGTAACTTCCCTTCCAAGCCGCGTGCCAGGTGATAACGTCTAAACAGAAGCGCCTGGGTGGTGGATAGAGGAGGAATGGGAAGTTATGAATAGAGAGGCCTTTATACCTATTAATCTGCTTTCCACTCACCTGAGAGCCTCTGCCAGACGTTTTCTGTAGCGTAAGAACGTTGCCAAATATTTATATTTCACATTTTCCGAACATCCTCACTCCGAGAAGCTCAAGGTGATACACTTTGCTGACGCTTTTGGATATTTTCCAGTTGCCAGATGTAAACGTTTCATCTTAATCTGACACTGTAGCCAACCTGGTCTCGTCTCATATTTCCAGGTTGTGTGTTACTGTGAAGAGTGGAAGTGGTTTTATTGCCTAATCCGTTACTCTACAAATCCTAATTTGTTGAACACATGACATTTTTACAGAGAAGTAAAACCCTGGCCTAAAAGCAATGAACACAGCCTAACAGTGAGGACAATGATGCAACTCCTACTCCCGACTCAACCGAGAACAACGTGTGCCGTTGTCGGGACGGCGGTTTCTATGGCTTAACTGTAATGTCGGATCAAGGCTAGAATAAACATTATTGATGTGACTGTGTAACAAAGGTCATCTCTGACCACCTCAGAAGGCAAAGGTCTAACTAAGCTCAGTGTCTTTGACTCTGACTGATATCAGATATCCTCCTGTATTTATTGCCCCAAACAAAAATACACCCCGTGAAAGCAGCGCGCAGCAAACAGGAATTACCTGTGAGCCGCAGATATATGTCGAGGTACATTTTCTCCCTTGCGTCATGCATAACATGCGTTACATGCATGGCAGGTGGCTCTTGTCCATCTTGATACTGAAGAGAAGGAAACAGGAGTGAGCTCATTGGCTCAACAAATGTTTCTTGAGCACATACACAAGGTCGGAGATTGATCGTATAATGGGTTACGTAACCACCAAGTGACCAAGCCCAGATTCATGGGTCTCTAGGTAGCCCAGTCTTCTCTCTGCCCCAGCGTCTCTCGCACTGGTCTGATGGAGCCCCCCCCCCCAAATCAGAGTCAACTGGGATGTTCGCAATAACATATCCTCAGCCTCCAGCCTACTCAGTGTCCAATGTCTCCATCTAAAGATGGTGATCTGTTGCCCATGGCCACGTATTTGCTGAGGATTGACATGTGGGATATAATAATGATTCAATTCTACTTTGTGTATATCAATCTTAACCCTCACAAAACTCACACACACAAAAATGTACATTAAGTGAATTTATTTAAGGTGAAGTTCACAAGGAATACTGCTTCTCTTGGCTCTCCACTTAACATTTCACCAAGCTAACATGGTATATGTACTTTAGTAAAGCGCCCATGAAGACACAGAAAATGGCAAAATGACAAGTCATCTTTGAAAATAAAAGACAGTGGTCAACTATTTAAAAAGGACTTATGAGATTCTTAGTAACAGCAAGTGAAACTTGACTTATACCACAATTGTCTCTGTAAAGCAGAGCGGTAGGGACCCCGGGAGGCAGCCTGAGAACCAGAAGTAGGGGGCCTAGTATACCTCACCTTCTAATGACAATGTAAACAGGGAGGCTCAGAAGTGGGGGAAATACTGTGTTTAGACCAGTGGTTCTTAACCTTTTTTGAGGTACCGAACCCACCAGTTTCATATGCGCATTCACCGAACCCTCCTTTAGTGATGAATAAAATATGATTTTTTTTCCAAATTCAAGACATAGGTATATGTTTTTTTACTGGTGCACAAAATGAGCCATGCATGAACATCACCTTGCTCAAAGAACAAAACCCAACAAAGTGCATGAACTCACAACAAATTAAGGTATTACTTTACTCTGGCCTCTGTGGCAGAGGCTTCTCCGAACCCCTGAGACCAACTCATTGAACCCCTAGGGTTCAATAGAACCCAGGTTAAGAACCACTGGTTTAGAAAGATCTTCTTCATTTAAAAACTACCCAAAACCCACTATGAAAAAAACACTCAAGAAGATGATCATGGAAATATTCACCCATTAAGTTGGAAAAGCTCGTTTCTAAGTGATGTACTATTAAAAAAAATAAGAGAAAATATTAAACAACACGGCGTTTGTAAACATGACCCTATATCCTTCACCTTTGGTAGGATACCTCCTTGACCTTTGGTGGGACTAGTCCACACTAGATTCTGGGCTAGCCTTGGCCTGACCTTTGACCAAAGATAATACCAAGCAAGGCTTGAGAAGTGCTGGTTCCTTCGTGCTTGTAACTGCTTGCTGCCTGATGGAGCCTTGGGATGCCACATGCAAAAGCCTGGCCTAGCCTGACCTGTGGTGGCGCAGTGGATAAAGCGTCGACCTGGGAACACTGAGGTTGCCGGTTCAAAACCCTGCGCTGGTCCGGTCAAGGCACATATGGGAGTTGATGCTTCCAGCTCCTCCCCCCTTTCTCTCTTTCTCTCTTTCTCTCTCTCTCTCTCTTTCACTCTGTGTCTCCTCTCTAAAATGAATAAAATAAAAAGAAATTAAAGAACAAAGTTTAAAAAGAAAAGCCTGGCCTACCCGGAGGATGGAAGATCATATGGCTCCGCCGCCACCAGCCCGCCTGCCGATGGCCAGATAAACGGGCGAGGCAGACCTCGACCCCTCACAGCAGCCAGGCCAGCCCAGGGCATAGGAACCCGCCTAACCCACAGTACAGTGAGAAACAGCGAGTGTTTTGTTATTAGCCACGTTTTGTTTGGTTTGGTTTGGCTCTAACACATCAAAAGCTAATTCATACACAATCGCTTGGTTTCATCAATAATATTTAAAAGACAACATGTTCTGAAAAAGAATTCCAGGACATACTAAATAATCCAATCAAGAAAACCTGCCCTGAGCCTGAAAAGCGCAGTAATGATTAAAATTAGCATCGTGAGACAGTCACACAGAAATAAGACAGCGGAAAATTAAACAAGGTAGAGGACAGGCTGTAGACTGAATCTCAGGATAGATGGGAAAACGAAGAAGGAATGAAAACAATGAACGTGTGACATGCAAGACCCAGTTCTCACTCACGAGCAGAGCTAATTCCAGAAGGAGAAACAAAAAAGGAATGATCACGGAATTGAGAAGGAGGTGGAGGAGGGACAAAAGAAAGAAAAGGAAAGCTCCCCGAGCCTTCAGCTCAGTCAGGGGACACACAGAAATAGATCACTGTGCTTTGTAAGTGACAGGATGGATGCAAACTGAAAATTCCAAAATGGCCCAAACAGCTGATTTGCCAAGAATGTGGCGGCGCAGAGCCAGGGGAGGGGTGCAGACACGGAGACCCCCGGGGGAGAGGGAAACAGGGCTAGTGTTGGTGTTCCCAGCTGTGTGCTGATGCTGAGTAGTCAGCGCTATTAACTTTCTCTTTACACTTAATCTTTTCTTCTCTCTTAAACTTCATACACCATCATCACCACCACCACTTGAAGGTAAGAACATCCTTGAAGTATTTGAGTCAAAGCGAAAGTGAAAAAGAATTACAAATGTTTTAAATATTAAAAGTGAAAATTTTGTGTCCAAAATTATATACACAAGTAAAACCATAGTTTTGAATCCTTTCCTTTCCATGAGCTAAGAAAATACTTTTACTTTAAAAAAAAATAGCAAGAAAGGGGTTTGGCAATTGCTCAGAACATTATATTTGAGTTCTCCGGCAATTCCACTCCACGGTACGACTAAAGAGAAATGAAAACGGCCCACAGAAAACCTTGCACACGAGTGTCATAGCAGCGTTGTTCATAATAGGCGCTAAGTGGTGAACGGAGAAACGAAATATGGTATCTCCATACAACGGGCTATTTATTATTCGGCAGAGAAAAGAAATGAGATGCTGACACATGCTACAAGGCAGATGTAGCTTGAAACATTTTATTAAGGGAAGGAAGCCAGACACAAAAAGTCGCATATGATACGACTTAATTTACAGAAAATGCCCAGAATAGGCAAATTCATAGAGACATATTAGTGGCTCCACGGGCTGGAGGGAGAGGGAAGAGAGTTGTTACAGGGTTTCCTTCGGGGACAAGAAAATGCTCTACGATTAGCTAGAGGTGATAGTTGTGCAACAAGAGCCACTGTCGTGTACATTTTTAAAGGATAAATGTTGGGGTACGTGAATTGTATCTGAAGAAAGCCATTCTTAGGTCAATTAGCACGTCACAAACTCTAGACTAGCTAACACTACCAATGACGCCACGCACATAGATGAGAAACAGAACTCAATAGACATAAGAATTACTGTATGATGAAGGAAGAATAGCAAACAAATAGGGGGGAATAGATTATTCAGGACACGGTGTGAAAAACGGCTCTTGCTTAAAAAATATATCCAGTTTTGAGTCTCACCACCATACAGGAAGATAAATCCTGTTTAATGATTTGTACGTATAAGGGAAGCCAGATGCCAACGTAAGAGTATTTATTGCCCCACAGAACAGGATAGACTTTCTCAGCATAAAAGCAACAGAAGGAACCACAAATTAGATCACTGAAGGGTGTGCTACCTTACAATATAAATAAACATCTATAGCACAGAAATGCCCACGACATTGAAAGGGCAGCGAAGAAACTGAACAAAACATACCCAATACACCAGTGCTTAATATTTTTAGTTAAAGATTTCATTCACATTGGACATGTCCTTCATTGGAAGTAAATAAATAATACTAATAGAAGAAAAGCAAATAGCCAATGAATGCTCAAATTTATAAATGATGACAAATACGGACAGGGATATTCTCCCACTTATCCAAGTGGGAGAGATGACAGGTCAGGGCTGCAGAGGAAAGATGTGAGAAGGGAGGAACTTGGGCGGAAGTAGAAGCCCTGCAGAAACAGCTGGGCGACGTGGGAGTTCTTAAAAATTAGAACAGCCAGGCACACATATATCAACATTTGAAATAAATTAATTGTTAAAATAATTCATTATGTGATAAGTATACTTCTAGGAAGCTACCCTAAGAAAAACACGAGGACCTGTCAAGGACACACGATCCGTGTGCCGCATTTATTCATTGGACGGAGTTATGGAACATCGCCTGTGTGCCCAGCCCTGTTCTGGGTAATACAGGTCACCACGGAGAACACAACCGACTGAGGTCCCCGACATCGTGCAGCCTGCACCCTAGAGAGACAGGACGTGAGGTGCGTCGTGTCAGAGGTTGGCGCGTGCCCTGCAGCAGCTGAAAGGGGCACTGGCTGCCCAGGAAAGTCTTCCCGTTCACCCGGTTGTGGAGCTGCTTCTCCGTGGGGATGCCCTCAGGTGGGCACTGAAGAGAGGGACATGGCTCCGCCCATCGTGGACCCGCACTGAAGAGAGGGACATGGCTCCGCCCATCGTGGACCCGCACTGAAGAGAGGGACATGGCTCCGCCCATCGTGGACCCGCACTGAAGAGAAGGACATGGCTCCGCCCATCGTGGACCCTCACGAAAGGCTCCCTCTCCACAGGCCTCTTCCCAGGCTTCCGTTCACCCCGCGACGACGCTGGCCCTGGGTCCAAGAACCCTTCTGAGCTCAGCTGCCTTCTCCCGCCACCGCCGCTGGTGTAAATGACCACGCGGACCATGCAGCCCCCGCCTGCTGGGAGGCGGCCCTTCCCCGGTCACGGTCACGTAGTGCCCGCTGAGGGTGGGCCGCAGACTGGGGCAGTTCCTGCTGGATCACGCCCTCCGCTCTAATGCGGACCCGCCTACTAACCAGGCCCAAGTGCTCCCCGTCTTCTGTCTGCTGATGGTCCGGAACTGAAAAGGTCAGGCTGGTCCCTTCCCACAGCATACAGTTCCTCAGGAATGGGGACAAGTTCTTTGGGGTACCATTGGACGGACTGCTCCTATACTGGCTTGCTGCTGTTTGTAGGGTATCTTCAGGAAGGGACTCGATCTCCCCTTCAAACGACCAGCTCTGGGTCTGAGAACTGCCTCAGATCTAGCAAACAGGTGACAGGCCACAATTTGTCCTCAGTGTCATTGGTAGCTTCACCGGCTCTTGACTCTCTCCAGTTCTATAAGTCAAGTTACATCCTTGTGGGGTACCTGCTCATCTCTAGTGCTCCTCAGGTCATCATAGTCTCTTAGCCATCGCTGTAGATCCTGTAAGTTCAAGTCACCCAGGTTGTCCCTCCGGGCTTTATAGTAATTATGTCCTCCTGACACTGGCGGTTAAGCGTTGACACCTGGCTCCTGCTACTCTACAATAAGTCACATCCAGTCCCAGGACATCACCTGGCCCATAAACCACACAGAGCTTGTCAAAGTTTCCAGGCAATGACCACCCCTGCCTCAGCGGTGCGTTCCTCACTGGCTAAGTGATGAGCGTGTCCTCTGCACCTCCCGGGAACATAATCACACAGTGTGCTCCCCGGGCTCACATAATAAATCCAGTCCATTATCCTCATCGCTCCCCATCCTCTGACCTCCTCCTCATCACTCTGCTGGGCTTCTCCAGGCGTTTCCAGCTCATTATGCTGTCACCCTTTCCAAGTCGCAGGGAGACAGCCCAACAGAACGGGACTGACTCTAAGGTGTCCTTACCACAGTACGTTAAATCTCGATTCAGAGGAAAGTGCCCCCATATCAATAAGTGTTCCCTGGCCAGTCGTACGCTCTGTATCCACTAGTCTGACACCCACATGAGCTGCTCTGGTTCTCGTACACACAGATTATCCAGGTCCTGTAATAATGTCCGTGACAAGGACCCCAAGTGCGAAGGACAAGCTAGGAGGGAAGATGGGCCGCTTCTAAGGAGGGGTCCAAGGAAGTCTTCACGGAGAAGACACTTGATCCGAGCGCCGACAGCTGAGATTTCAGAAGGCAGAGAGGGTCAGTGTGAGCACCTGCACAGGAATATACCAAGTGGCCCGGCACACTGAGAAACAGCAAGGGGACACTCTAGTGGAAATGAAGGATGCCGAAGGAAATACAGCAGGATGAGGCTCAGGATGTGGACGAGGGTCCCTGAAGGAGGAGTTTGGGGGCTCAATCCTGGAAGGATAAGTGACCGCGACTTGGAGGGACTCAGAATACCACTTGCAAAACTGTAGTTCGGATGAACAGATTTTGTTCAGATGTCCGAACCTAGAGGGTCTTGAGGACAGAGCTGACATAGCAGATGCGGCGGAGAGGCGGAAGTCCAGGGGACGAGCGTGGGTGTCCAAGTTCAGTGACCAGGGTGACGTCCACCTCAGTGCTGGTGAGGATGGGAGGCTGACGGTGTTCTGGCTGCCATTTCTACTGCCACTTGGATCCATACATCCTACGTGCGTTTCTGATATCCATGTCACCCAGACAGAGTCTGGTGAGGTTTGTCCACGTGAGAGAAGAGGAAGGTGACGTCAGAGAGGCTCGATGCAGTGCCCACGCTCCCCCCACCCGACAGCAAGGGGCAGGGCTGGCATTCAGACGCCGGCTCCGTCTCCCACCTTCAGACACGGGGCATCACCAGGTCTGACGTGGGGATTGCGCGGGGCACCCAAAGGCTGACGCTCTTCAGGACTTGATCAACATCGGCCCAGGTAACATCTCTGGGTTATGGCAAGATATTAAAATAATAACAATAAAAACAATTCACATGTGGAAGTACATTGTGAATGATTATACAACCAAATATAAGGGCTTTGCTGATGTTTTTATTAGTAACCCTCACTGCTTTTTCTGAGTAGCTTTTATTGTCGTCGTCATCTCAATTTAAAATCCTAACAGGCTGAGGAATAATTGGCAAGACAAGAATGAAACCCCTCACCGTGCTTTTCCTTTTCCCTAGGTGGGCTATAAATTACATGTATGAGAAAACTAACCTTTCTTCCCTGAAGAGTGATGATTTAATGACGGATGACACCAGCCCCAGGTAGGAAATATCCCCGATGAAATAGGAACTCCAATAGCGATTCAGTGCTCGGGGACGTTCAAGAAGGAGAAAACCACCATGTGAGGCAATTAACTCCAGGTGACGTGGCCAGTGAGTTTCTGAGCCCTATTGAGGGACACAGAGAAAGGTCGATAAAGTCTGCAAGGAGCATACAGAGGGATCACACTCTGTAACCCAGAGGTCCCCAAACCATGGCCCGCGGGCCAAATTGCGGCCCCCTGAGGCCGTTTATCCGGCCCCCGCCGCACTTCCGGGAGGGGCACCTCCTTCATTGGTGGTCAGTGTATGGAGTACTGTATGTGGCGGCCCTCCAACGGTCTGAGGGACAGTGAACTGGACCCCTGTGTAAAACGTTTGGGGACCCCTGCTGTAACCACAGTATCCAGAGATGATGAGGGGAGATGCCTGACATCTGGCAGAAAAGAATTCTTTATCCAGATATTTATTCTACTTCAACACTGAGCATCTGAAGGGAGGAGCCAAGCATCGGTCTGAGGCTGTGTTTATTGTGGGGGTGGCGTGAGTGTGTGTGTGTGTGTGTGTGTGTGTGTGTGTGTGTGTGTGTAAGAGAGGGCATGTGAAATGGAATGAACAAAGCAAACACCAGCAGAAGAGATGGGACAGTCGAGACAGGAGACAGTTCTAAGCACTCAGTTCTTCAGAATCAGACACTGTGCATTCAAACCTCTGCTCTGACTCTGTGTTGCTCAGAAATTCCCTTAAGCTTCCTAAGCTTTGGTCTCCTTGTGTGGAAGTGCAAAGAGTAACCCTGAGTGTTGCTCTGAGGACTGTGTGCATTAATGTATGTGGTATGCCAGATACAGAGCATCATCAGTAAGTTTCATCCGTTATTATAACCATTGTTGTTACCGCCAGTCTACTGTGAGAGCCTCAGAGAGGAAGAATAAAATTAAAAAAAAAAAAAAAAAGATGCATTTTTAATCTTTTTAACTCAACCTGTACAAGTCTAATCAAAGTAGCTGGGATTCAAGACCATCAGGAAAACTAAAAGATTGGGTCGCATTCAAAGAAAAACTTGTGAATTATTTTGAAGCAAATTCCTCACAAAACATAAAGTCCTTGCGGTGCACAGCGTGGTGTGCGTCACCTGGGTGCTCGTTAGAAACGTACACTCGTGGGTCCCGCCCAAGGCTCTGCTACGCTGACCTGCATTTTCACAAGGTCCCCACCTGGTCTGTGAGCAATAATCCAGTCTGAGGAGCACTGAGCTGGCACGCAGTCTGCATTTGTCCGCAGTCACAGCAAATCCTCTAATGAATGGAAAGGCAGGATCCAGCTGGCCAGGCAGCTGATACATTGTCACACCTGATCAACTGATGCCCCGACAAAGAAACAGCACAACTGACCAGCTCAGACCGAACAATGCCCAACGCAAGCAGCCTAGCCGGGAAGCAGATGGGGTGTGTGTGTGTGTGTGTGTGTGTGTGTGTGTGTGTGTGTGAAGGACCATCCAAAAATATTTTAAGTAAGACAGTCCCTTACCCCCAGGAAAGGCACCAGAGGAGCAGGACACTAAGTCCAACTGCTAGATGAGGAACAAGAAGACACAGAGGTGACTGATTCTGACTTGGATGGTCAAAGTAGCCTTCTTGGAGAACGTAACATTGTCCATAGACAGAATAAGCAGGATTTCAACAGGCAGAAAAAGGGAGGAAAATACAATTAATTTCTTTGTCTTTTTTTCATTTGTTCCAGGTTATTTAAAATAATTTTTATTAAATTTATCAGGGTGATATTGGTTGCTAAAGCAATAAAGGTTTCGGGTGTACAATCCTATAACACATCATCCGTATATTGTATTGTGTGTTCGTCACCCCAAGTCACGTCTCCCTCCATCAATCACCATTTAGCCTCCACCTTCCCTCTCCCACCTCTCCCCCCACCCCCTTTCCCTCTTGTAAGCCCCACACAAGAAGGTGAAGCTTGAGCGGAGAGGATCCGTGAGGTGGAACAGCAGAAAAGAGCTCAATGTGTTCAGAGGCACAGACACCCCGATGAGAGCTAAAGCCTGAACGACATTTGGGACCACAGCTCCTAGAATGCTGAAAGCTGGACCTGGTGTCCCAGCTGGACATCAGGACAAAGAAGACTGGACCATCAGGAGTTTTGCCTTCAACAGGGAAGTGACTTGAATGTGTTTTCAGGCCACAAGCAATAACTATTTTCTCTAGCCTTTGCATGAACAACAGGGCACAATCTAATCTCCCTGTGACCAGAAGGAAGACAATTCTGTGTCCCCCGGCCTTGCTTTGTCATGTTTGAGGTCAGAGTCCTGCTGGTGTTCACTTTTGATGTACAGGGATCCCAGACCTCTCTTTGGGGATTCCCGGCCTCCGTCAATTATTTTTTCACATATACAACATGGGGACCTCAGGTCCTCACACCTGTGGCTGAGGTGGCGGGCTCCGCACTGAAATTTATTCCACCTCTGTTGTATAGTAGTCATGGGCAACCAGCCGCTCATTCTGACTCCTCCTTGTCCCACCCGTCGGTGCACTTCTGCGTAACCAGGAGACTAATTCTCACCACAAGAGTGGGAGCAGAAGCAAGGGGTTCACACTCCAGCCAAAGCTTTGAAGCGGCCAGGCCTTCATGCCTTTCCCTTCCTACAAGTTCAATGCTGAAGACATCGAGACCCTAGTGGGTGTTAAAGCCTGGGTCCCAAGTCTCCACCACGTGGAGTAAAGCCAAACACCAACCAGGCACACCCTCCCAGCACAGTGCCTTACACACACGAGAAGGAAGCTTCTATTGAATCCCAGCCACTCTATGTCTGGGTGTTCATACGCTACAGCGGCTAGCCTCACCCTGATACGGACCTCGCAGGGGAGCTGGGTGCGAAAGTGCTTTATAAATGACAATGTCCTGAATCAAACTCTTGCTGCATTAAATAGTCAACAAATATCAGTGGGGCCGCTATTATACACCAAGCATGGTTCTGAATAATCGGTAATAAGCAGGATGGGCCAGCTCCCTCTCTCCCAGATTAGTATTCAGCCGCTCCCCGGCAGTGCTGGCCAGAGCACAGTAATCGCACCATCTGTCTTTCAGCAGAGGAAATATTGCAGCCTCTCCTCATTTATTCCCCCATGGGACAAAAGCCAGGCGAAATGAGAGCTGCTCTCATTGGACAGCTTTCCCCGAATTTCTACTTTTAAACACAGAAGCTTGCTTTGTTCCAGGCAAGATTTAAGACAGCTTACAAGATGGCTTAATTTATAAATGAACATGAAAGAAGTAAAAACAGGGTAGGGATAGGAAATTGGGAAATAGAGCCGGAAATATCCTTAAATATGCAGTCACTAATGACGTACACATTTGCCAAAATTGTAGATTTCTGAGCTTTCTGGAAGCTGACTCTCGTGTGATGTTCTCTAGCTGTTTTAATGTCTGTGATGAAGTATCTGGTGTTGGTACCGACCACAGACTGGCAGCTTCATGGACGACAGAGACTGTCTTCTACTTACTGCTGTTCCCATGTGACTCAGCCTAGTTCCTGGTCCAGGGAAGGTCCCTCTGTAAGTACATCCTAAGGCAAAAGCAGATCAAGCCTGAGGTCCAGTCATGCTGAGCACTAAGACAAAGAGGCATGTCCCCCACCCCCAAACGCTCAGAAAGATGAGCCAGTGTGGAGGTGACCTATGCTTCCATCACAGACAGAGAGTGAACCCACGGAGTGACCTGCAGCTGGTCCTCATTTCCTGGACCCCTGTGAATGGTACCAAACCAAAGCTCAGCACAGAGGAAGCAAATTCTGTGGGAGCCCCAGAGCCCCATTTCTGCTGCTCTCTCAGGCTCCAAGGACGATTGCTGATGGGAGCGGATGGACACACGACTTCTTAACGACGCTGTCCTCATCGCTGGCGCTCCTGGAGCGTCAGATCCCACCAATCCAGCCGCTTTGACTCCATGCCTTTGGCCTCTCTACGTCGTTATTAGAAACCCCTTACTGAAATGAGGACGGGTGTTTCCTACATGGAAAATTGAAAGGTGTCGTCTACTCTGAGAGTCGGGGCTCCAGCATGAACGAAGAGGTCATCAGTTGGACATCAGCCTGTCACAGAAATGTCATTCTGGCTACAGAAGTAGAGAAACCTGTCCTTCATCTTCATCAGCTTCTCCTGACTCGTTTCCTTTTCTTTGCTTTGGCCCCCTATCCCAGGGACGGCGCTGAGAGGTGCAGTGCAGGGGTCCCCAAGAACGCCCCCACGTGAATGAGGTGACCTGGCGGGGAACAGGACCCCAAGACCGCCTGCACCACCTAGCACGCTGTTTGCCCTGACCGCGCTGAGTTCAGTGTGACGAGGCCGCCTGCAGTGTGCTGTGTCCCTGTCTGGAGGGTCACCCAGCACGCTGTTTGCCGTGACCGCGCTGAGTTCAGTGTGACGAGGCCGCCTGCAGTATGCTGTATCTACCCGGAGGGTCACCCAGCACGCTGTTTGCCCTGACCGCGCTGAGTTCAGTGTGACGAGGCCGCCTGCAGTATGCTGTATCTACCCGGAGGGTCACCCAGCACGCTGTTTGCCCTGACCGCGCTGAGTTCAGCGTGAGGGGCTGCCTGCAGTGTGCTGTGTCCCTGTCCGGAGGGTCACCCAGCACGCTGTTTGCCCTGACCGCGCTGAGTTCAGCGTGAGGGGCCGCCTGCAGTGTGCTGTGTCCCTGTCCGGAGGGTCACCCAGCACGCTGTTTGCCCTGACCGCGCTGAGTTCAGTGTGACGAGGCCGCCTGCAGTGTGCTGTGTCCCTGTCCGGAGGGTCACCCAGCACGCTGTTTGCCCTGACCGCGCTGAGTTCAGCGTGAGGGGCCGCCTGCAGTGTGCTGTGTGAGGGTAGAGCCTGCGAGGGCTCGCCGACAAGAATCCCAACAGAATCAACATGGACTGGGTGTTGTGAACGTGCCGGGCACGGTACAGAGGCCTTCCCAATTTCAGCTCCTCGGGCATTCACCGCAGCATGGTCAGCGGCCCGCAGGCACCACGGTCACTCCCATTTTACAAACGGAGGAAGGGAGGCTTAGAGAGATGAAGTGACTGACAACCCCGGATCATTCAGCCAATAAATGATGGAACCAGAATTTGAGCCCAGGGGACGAGGTGACTTCACCGGCTTTTAACCGCTCTAATATGGTGTCTTCCTAAGAGCTGATGGAAACCACCTCACTCTTCAAGACCCTGCACACAACAGCGCCTGAGTCCTGCCCTAGCCACTGAGGACCCGTCCCTGAATCTCACATGCGGATTCTACTGCCTCACGTAAGGCGCCGGCCCCGGACTGCAGCAGCTAAGCCCGTAGAACTACTCTGCACACGTGACCCCGAGGGACGGCCATGGCTGGCCCTGCAACGCCCCCCAGCACAGCCTCAGGCTGAGAGATGGGTGGCACTAAGCTGCATATTTATTAAGGCCTCCTTCTGAAGCGAGCAGAGGGCTCCTATTCTCCATAAAAGCTGGGTGAATGTGTTCAAGGGCAGAGCACAACCGTGGTCACATTTAGAAGGCACACACGGGGTGAGATGGCTTGTGACACGCCTTTCAGAGGACCTGTCAGGGCAGCATGACCCCAGCCCGGCAGCTGAGGTTCCTGTAACCAGGAGACACCTTCTGCCACGTGAAGAGGGGACAGAAGCCTCCGCAGAAAGGAGGCGCATCCAGTGACATGCTTTCAGCAAGTGGTCCAAGGCGTCCCCAGCCTCTCTTGACCCTCTCAGACAAATTGGCCTGGAAAGATGCGGCCCAATCCACTTCATCTTTCATCTTCCTTGACGGCTTTATTCTAGGTCACCTTGTTCTTAAACTGACATTTCAATCTTCTACATGTAGATTCAACTTTTCAATCTATTTGAACCAAATCTTTAGTGATGCATCCTCCCTCCCTCTCTCTCTCTCTCTCTCCCTCTCTCTCTCTCTCCCTCCCTCTCTCCCTCCCATCCTGCCTGCAGACACCTAGAGCCTGCGGACTGCAGCAGGTCTGGATGGGCGAGAACCTGCCCTCCTGCGCGAGAGGCCTGCGTGGGTGCAGCAGCAGACAAGCAAATGGCTGAGTGCAATCTGCATACCTGCACAGCCGCCCTCCAGCCTCAGCTCCCCCAGAATCAGCCCCCGGGGTGCCTGCCACCTCTACTCTCTTCCAGATCCCCAAACCGAGTCTGTCTCACTGTGGGGACCACAACTCGTCCAATCACCCCCGCCCCCATCCGCACCGAGGGCAGGACAGGTGGAAGTGGCAGGTGACACTGTGCTTAGAGTTGAGAATTAATAGCCAGTCTGGAGTTAACTGTACCTGGTTCTCCCCCAAGTCGTGTCTGAGGCTATTTGCAGAACGAAGACACGGCTCCCTTTGCCTAAGCTGTTGGATCCACCAGAATATTGTTTCAAAATGTCATCGAGTCTATTTTTAGTCTCCCTTGATTCATTTTTACTTTTCTTACAATTTTGAATCTTTGTTCAAACAACTCTGAAGGAACATGAAAACATTTCTTATATTTAATGTGTTCTCAAGGCTTTTGATATATATAATCGTGGGACTTGCCCCTCCCGCAACTTTGAACCATTCTCCCCGCCCAAGGGGCTAGCGAGTCTGTGAACTAGTTGGAACAGGTCGTGAATAAGCATCTTATGCGCAGTCTTGCATTCCGTAGCAGGTTACGGTTTGTCTTCCTGAGACCTGGAAAAAGCTCTCGTTGTAGACCTCAGCTCTCTTCCATGTATCTATCACCTACCTACCTATATATTTATATCTGTGGAATAAATAAGTGAAAAACGAGAAGATAAATAAAAGAAGTGGCCCCTGGTAGGATATTGGCATAGATGACCTTGAAAAATCTCTTACTTTTTAAATTAAACGCGAACACCATTTTAGACAAGAAGAGGAAGTTTCGCCTCCATTTATGTAGGAAACGTTCCCCTGGAAAACATTAGCTTTTCTCATCTCCCCTCACAGCGGGGCCGTCAGGGTCCTTCCAGGGTTAATGGCGTCATCTGTGGAGATGTCCGCCTTGGTTCCGGTCTCGGGCAGCAGAGGGTGCAGACACTGGCAGGTGCTGGACTCAGTTGAGGGAGAAGCAGGCCACCAGATGAAGCATCTCGTGGAGGAGCCCTGGGAGGGAGCTCCCGATGCCCCACAGCTGCAGGGGAGGGCCAGACAGGTCCTCTCGAGAGCTGCAGCCCAACATACTCAGCTTGGTTCCGGTACGCTCAGTGGGAAACGAACATCGGGCCCAGCGGCCCCCAGTCTCAGAGGTGGGTGCAGAACTCCCGACCAGGTAACAACAGGCCAGCTCCTCATCTTTGGCCGTCTCTCCTCCCACCGCAGGCTGGGGCCACCTGGCGGAGCTGAATGGCTTTTCCTGAGTTTATGTTCTGGACCCTTCAACCTTCTGCAATGAAATATATTCAGAATACAGGACTGAACTGGCTGGGCCACTAACTGGCTAACCGGCCTCGGCGAAGTCACGCAGCCTCCCTGGAAACGCAGCCTCCCGGCCGACCAGACAAGGACGGAAAAACGGGACAAGGATCATCTTGCCCACAGGGTTACATCCAGGACCATGTGCGCCCAGAGCAGCGCATGGCACAGTCTGGAGGCGGGCAGGCAGCACGGGCTGGGTCTTACATCTCACTTGTTAGACCTTGTGTGACCTTGGACAAGTCATTCACCCTCTCTGGGCTTCAGTATCTTAGAGGTGAAGATGTGTAACAGGGGTAAGAAGACCCCCTGCCTGTCGCTGCAAGGGCTCCGGGGGTAATGCATGAGAGAGTGAGTGTGGAATGGTTAGTGCACAAGGTGGCACAAGGTGGGGACCCAACAAGGGACAGCACCAGCAGCAGCATTAATATCCCTAAGCTAATCACTAGCATTTGTAAATATAATCAAGACAGCATGATTGTTACCCAAGTCCAACCCTGCCATCTTCACGAAGACCTTCCCTAAGCACTGTCACCTCTTTGGCCACCCCCTTTCCTAAACGACGTAGGACATCTCCATATGGAACACTCGGGACTTAACTGTACTCTCCCACCTATTTTCTCTAATGGCTTCCACCACAGTTAGAAACAGACGTCACTCACTCAGGCCGCATTTCCTGGGAAGGAGGTGGGGCAGGCAGGACCTGGTGGAGTCCCTCAGTTCAGGGCCTGGCTGCCCCCGGACAGGACTGGGGCTTCATCTGGAGCTCATCCCCAGAACTGAGTGCTTGCTTGGGGACTGATGTGAGCCAGCATCCCCTCTCCCCACCCCACACACGTCAAAACAAACGTAAGATGATAAATAATCCCAAACTCCCGCATACCCTTCGGAGCACGGGGATAATAACGCCCAGGTACAAGCGCCCAACTTTTTACTCCCACCCTGAGTCCCCCTTCACTGGCTGGAGGACCCAAAGACAGCCTGGCATAAAGTAAGTGCTCAGTAAATACTTGCAGACTGAGGAGATATTAACAGGAGGATGACTGGGCTCTCAGTTACCTGTTGTCACAAGGATGCTGTAAAGCAAGTCACCAAAAAGCCTCAGTGACAAAGTGCTGCTCACATGTCAGGCAACTGCAGGCAGCTGTGCCAACCTGGCTGAGAGGTGACGTGATCGCCGACAGGCATCCTCAGGGGAGCTGGCAGGATCCTGATTCTTCAGCACCCGGCCCGGCGCCCTCCTAATCACCCCTTGCCTCCCAGGTCCTCTGAGCGCTAAGCTTCTGTGTCAGGCAGTCATAGGACAAACAGAGGGTGCGGACTCCCAAGACGCATGCTCAAACACAAGCTTCCCCGTTGGCCGCGGGGCCAGCACACACAGGGAGCTGGGCCAGGCCTGAAACCCGCAGCACCGCCGAACTCAGGAGGCAGAACTCGGGCCGGTGCTATGAACGGGCTGCATCTAATAGGGACCTAGAAGAGGGAACGGCTTTTGGGGGACAGGAGTCTTTGCTTACAAAAGACAAGTCACTCAGCCCAGGTACCACAAGGGAAGCCAAATGCTTGGCCCATGCATGGACTGCTCCCATGGGAGTGTTATTCCCGCTTCCAGTCACAGATGAGAAACGTTCAGGCAGGGAGCGACTTGGCACGTGCTCCCTGGAAGCCTGGATCCGGGCTCGGAATGGTCCCCGGGGTCCGAGACTGGAGTCACACACACACATACCATGGGTGACGGTGCCATTTTAAAAACACTGTGCTGAATTCAGTCAAGAAATCACCTGCCTCCTCTCCCTGACTCCAGATAACAGGTTGTGCAGAATTTTTCAACCTTGGCCATTTGGGTCAAGCAAAGGTAGCCTCTGTCCACGGTTATCCCCTACCCCCAGTGACAACAGACTGCAATTCCTGAGAGAAGGGAAGCGCCCTGGTGAGCCGCCCCTGCCCCGGCACTCTGGGGGACTTCCCGGCCGTGGACTCGCGTGGGAGAAGGCAGGGTGCAGCTGGGGGACTCCCCGGCCGTGGACTCGTGTGGGAGAAGGCAGGGTGCAGCTGTGGGACTCCCTGGCCGTGGACTCACATGGGAGAAGGCAGGGTGCACCTGCGGGACTCCCCGGCCATGGACTCGTGTGGGAGAAGACAGGGTGCACCTGCGGGACTCCCCGGCCATGGACTCGTGTGGGAGAAGACAGGGTGCAGCTGGGGACTCCCCGGCCGTGGACTCGCGTGGGAGAAGGCAGGGTGTAGCTGGGGACTCCCTGGCCGTGGACTTGTGTGGGAGAAGGCAGGGTGCACCTGCGGGACTCCCCGGCCATGGACTCGTGTGGGAGAAGGCAGGGTGCAGCCATGGGGGCTGGAGGCCATGGAAGAGGGCCCTGGAGGGGGAGAGCCGCTCAGGGCAGCGATTTCCAACCCTTCCCGTCTCCCGGCGCATAGAAACTAATTGCCAAAATGCTGCGCACACCAAAAAATGTCTTCTTTGCCAATCTGACAAAAAACAGGTGTAATTTTGACTCATTCATTCACACCGGATGGCTATGGTCATGTTGGCTGTTGTCGTTCATTTTGTTGTTGTTGTTAAATGATCTAAGGGAAAAGAGCTCAGAGCCCCTGGCTAAACAGTCAGGTATTCGGTGTTGTAAAAATTCTTGTGGCACGCCAGTGTGCCACGGCACTCCGGCTGAGAATTGCTGGTCTCGCTGAGCCCACCAGACGCTCACCCCAGAGAGCAGCACAGAGAGGCTGGAGCCGCCGCAGGGCCAGGGACATCCAAGGTCTGGCCCAACAAGAGAGGGGTAAGACCTCACAGAAACCATGTGGCCACCCAGCCAGGAAGCTGAGATCACCCATCACTGAGGGCTCGGACATCGGATTAGGGACCTCACCCGGCGGTGCAGCCTATACTCAACATACCCTAAGCGGGTCCTAAAATTACGTGATGGTAAAAACTACAACTCTGAGTTCAGAGAGCAGGTCCTGAGAAATAGCGTAGGCTTTTCACAGCTCAGTCCTGACGAAGCATGACACCAAACCAACACAAGTTCAAAATGACCGGTTACTGGGCCACTCCCAATTAAATACAAAAAAACCAAAAATCAGTAGTCTTTATCTGCTTTGTTCAGCAAAAATTTCAAAACAGAAAACAGGACCTCCAGTCAGGAGAAAAGTCCGTTGGAAGCCCAGCCGGCGCTCACATGGCTGTCCTGCGTAGAGGACTAAAACTTCCAAGCGGCTTTTATGTTCAGTGAATTAAAACACGGTCTACACGCGTGAATACTTAAAGGATCTCAGCAAAGAAATGAGACCTAGGGCACAGGATCCAAATGTAAATTCGAAAACTGAAAACAAGCAAAATAATGGTATGGGCTTAACAGCAAATCAAAAACTGCATAAAGGGAGAGTCAGTGAACTTGAAAACGGATCCACAGAAACTCTCTGATGTGAGGACCAGAGAGAAAGCAAGCGAACGGGGACCTGTGGGACAACATCAAGGGCCTCCTCAGAGACTTGGGGGACAAGAGCGTGTGTGTAATAAGAATCCCAGAAGGAGAAGAGAATGAGAACAGGGCAAGGGGAAAAAAAAATGTTTTGGAAGAAATAATGGGCCCTTGGATAAAATCCCAAATTCTCAAAGCCCTTCATAAGACTAAGAATTTCTGAAATATGCAAAAGAGACCATCATTGGCAGCGTCTGCCAAATTTATCTGACCCTAGAACCATGTGCCATGGGGCATCGCACAGAACAAAGTTCTACAGAGCTCACTTTGAGGAAAGAGCCCCCACCCCTAGACCTGCAGCCCAGTCATTCCCTGGGGAGGTCGGTTCAGGTGAGCGAGGGCTCCCAGGCTCCCAGACGGTGGTGGCCCACAGGGGGTGGCTGAGAGTCACGAGGACACAGCACTCTGGGAGGTCAGGGAGGGAACACAGAGAGGGATGTGAAAGGGACTGAAGCTAACCGCCCTCCCGAGCTGGCTCTGAGCCGGCCGGCTGGAGCCCCGCATTCTGTTGTCGGCAGGTCCCCAAGCACCGCTTAGCACACAGCCCTGCGAGCACCCCTGGAAAATTGAGTCCAGGACTCAGAAAACTCGTTCCAGCCAAAGGAGATAGGAACCTGGGAGAGGTGCCAACATCCAGGTAGAGAGGATGGCTTTGTGTTTTCATTTCATTTTTCTGAAAGTGACAGGCTTGTAAGAAAGGCCACCTGATGTAAAAGAAATAGCACAGGGCCACAAGTCACCGCTCTCTGGACCGCAGCTGAGGCTGACCAACGCATCCTCGAGTGACACATGGCAAAACCATGAGGAAATTAAACGGAACAGGCTGTAAGATAGAAAACAAAAAACTCAACGGTGGCTAAGAGACAGGCCTTGTGATTAGCTGCATATTAAAACCCTGCGATGGTCAGCCCAGCATGTGGAAGTCCCAGGTTTGATTCCTGGCCAGGGCACACAGGAAAAGTGCCCATCTGCTTCTCCACCCTTCCCCTCTCCTTTCTCTCTATCTCTCTCTTCCCTTCCCATAGTCAAGGCTCCATTGGAGCAAAGTTGGCCCCGGGCACTGAGGACGGCTCCATGGCCTCTGCCTCAGGTGCTAGAATGGCTCCAGTTGCAATGGAGCAACACCCCAGATGGGCAGAGCATCGCCCCCTGGTGGGCATGCTGGGTGGATCCCGGTCAGGTGCATGCGGGAGTCTGTCTCTCTGCCTCCCCGCTTCTCACTTCAGAAAAATACAAAAACAAAAACAAAAAATCCTGCGATGGTCCTTCCATTCACAGAGAGCACCTGAGAGTCCATTATGAAGCTTGATCATCATGACAACCTGTGAGGCACTAGGCTGCTTTTCCATTTTACAGATGAAAAAACTGAGACCCAGGGAGGGCATTTCCAGAGGTTATATAATTCACAAGAGGACTAAGACTAAAATGTAGCTCATTCCCCTGAGTAATCCACAGCCACGCCCAGCCAGGGCCAGCCCCTGGCAACACTGTGAAAAGCTCCCCTCCTGCACTTCCTTTACAATGTCCCTCTCCAGACTCGGACTCCCATCCCCCACTCCCTACACCAGCACGCGGGCCTCCCCAGAACTACCCTCCTCTCCCAGCTCAGAGCACTCCCCTTTAATCCAGCCCTCCCGATTGACAGAACGTGCTGTCCATCCCTCAGAAACCCTTAAGTCCACACTGAGACGTGGAAATTGCATGGCACCTGGCACATGGGAATGGTCAAAGCATGCGTGTATTCATTCATTCATTCAACAGATACTCAGCATGTGGAGGGAGCCTTCCCGTCAGTGCTAAATCTCCACCTCCAGCTAGAAGGGGGAGAGGAAAATCGCTGTGGGGAAGGGGGCTCTTCCACCCTGATTCAGTTAGTTTTCTCTAGAGCAGTGGTTCTTAACCTGGGTTCTGTCGAACCCTAGGGGTTTGATGAGTCAGTCTCAGGGGTTCAAAGAAGCCAGAATAAAGTAATACCGTCATTTGTTGTGAGTTCATGCACTTTGTTGGTTTTGTTCTTTGAGCAAGGTGATGTTCATGCACGGCTCATTTTGTGCACCAATAAAAAAACATATACCTATGTCTTGAATTTGGGAAAAAAAATCATATTTTATTTATCACTAAAGAAGGGTTCGGTGAATGCGCATATGAATCTGGTGGGTTCGGTACCTCAGGAAAGGTTAAGAACCACTGCTCTAGAGGTAGGGGGGACAGCAGGTGTCTTTACACCACCAAGAACTCATTTGTCCTGTTTCTGCTCACAGCACACTGAATTCCCCGGCAGGTCACCCCACCCATAATACCCACGCTGGTGGAAGCGCCGTCTCAACTCCTGGCTCTGGAAATGGAGCACATGACCCGGCCAGGACAATCGGGTTACTGTCCCCACACTGCCCTCACCCAGCCGGTGCTGAGACACAGTCAATGCTGGAAAGAAACACATTCTGTGGGGTCCGGAGTCACAGGGGCACTGCTGCCACGAAGAAAGAATCTGTCCCAGGGGACAAGGACCCGAGAAACAACAGAGGACAAATGGGGTCCCACTGAGGTCGTCCGCGTCTCTGAATCGAACCACACTCAAATCTGAGTCCACCCCAAGCCTTCTCTACCACGTGAGCCAGGACACTCCCTCTGTTCTTAACCCACGGGGTTCACTTTGTCGGGGCTGCAACAGAAGAGTTCATATCTGATGTGTCAGTTATCTAAAATAAATCCCCCCCAAAATATCACTCAGAAATGTAGACTGACTTTCTCATAAAGCTCTAGTCGGGTCTTCATGCGGGGTTCACACTCGTCCAACTGACATGACTTTGACCTTATCAGGCTTTCCCACGCACACCCCGATCTCAGGCCACTCGTGACAACGGAGCAGACTGGATCCGCCGCTCTTCTATGATTCCATGGTCTCTGCCCCAGTTGGACTCCAGTGGAGACGCGGGCAGTCCTGCTCGAGTCCCAAGAGCACCCACCAAACAGGTGCTCTCTCCGTTCCTCAGATGGGGCACATCAACTCTACCACATTACTCATCAGGGCTCCACACCTGTCGGTGTACCCCAAGGGCCATGCCCTTAATCCTGCGATCCCCCACATCATTCCGGGCCTGAGTTCTCTGGGGACCACAAGGCCGAGTGGAAGTAAGTGCCAGGACCTGAGTCAGCCTCCGAGGCCCTTCCCAGCCTGTGCCGGCCGCCGGCCTCTCCCGAGTGTCCACAGGAAGGCAGAGATGATCGTCTTCATGGCGGGGACTCCAGAGCGCTCCTTCCAGCCCATGAAGCCAGGCGTGGAGCCATGGAATTGCGCACACGCCGAGGGGGGCTGCAGGAAGAGGGCCCACCCATCAGCAGCGTCACCGAGAGGAAGCCGAGGACGTTCCGACGACCAGCTTACAATCGGGATCTGCTGTGAAAGGCTCCTGCAGAACCATAAGGGACTGACAGGATGTGAAGTACGTACTATGGATGGCCGGTGGAACCCTGGTAACTCCGCGGGTGCAAATGTGGGAAATGCAGGAAGCGGAGGGGACGGCGAAGAAGGGCAGGTGGGACCCATAGTCACATCTGAGAGTGAGAAACGACAGCTTGGCAAACAGAAACAAGGGAACAATGTCCCGTCTCTGTTGCTCTGCAAAGTCAGCAAGCCGGAGGCACCCTTGCAAATAAATGTTCTTCCTGATGCTGAATGGATTACCAGTAGGCTAAAAAGTATTAAAAAAATTGAAGACTTAGGCTCTGGTCAGTTGGCTCTATGGATAGAACGTCAGCCCAGTGTATGGACGTCCTGGGTTCGATCTCCAGTCCGGACACACAAGAGAAGAGAGCATCTGCTTCTCTCCCCCTCCCCCTCCCCCAACCAGTGGCTCGACTGGTTCGAGCGTCAGCCCTGGGCACTGAGGATAGCTTGGTTGGTGCGAGCATTGGCCTCAGGTGCTAAAAATATTGTTAGCTCGATTGATTCCAGCATCAACCCCATTATATGGGTTGCCATGTGGATCCCAGTCAGGGCGCATGTGAGAGTCTATCTCTCCTCCTCTCACTTAAAAAGAAAATTGAAGATCTCTATTCAGACAGAAAATAAGTTTAACCAAGGGGATAGCAAAGTACGTTCCCTGACTCTGACCTGTCAACTTCCCTCAAACTTGTCCAGGAAGATTTGTACACAAAGCCTGAAATTTCAACCAGGGTTCGGTGGTATAGCCTCCTTCTTAGAAGCCTGTCACGTGCCATTCAGGACAGGAAGAGATCTGTCCACCATTCTCGTCGTCGCCATCCTGAGCACCCAGCTGAGTTGTCACATCTGGCTTCATCAGCTGCTTCTGGTACAGCTGGTCACTCTCTTCGTACTCACATGTTCTCTTCAGTGGTCTCCCACCGTTCCCGATTCCTTTCCTGGTCACTAGCCCGTCCTGCTCAGTCTCCTTGGCTGGGGCTTCCTCATCTCCCTGACTTTGAAATGCTGGGGAGCTTGGGTCTCAGCCTTGCCCCTCTGCTCTATCCACTCATTCCCGGGGGGGGGGGAATCTCTCCAGCCCACAGTTTTAAACACCACCACAGGCTGACAATTCCCACATTTGTTTATCCATCCCTGACTCATCTCCCAAAATGCTTAACAGCGTATGCAACTAATGTCTAACATATGTAAACTTAATATAAACTTAACAGGTCCAAAACAACTCCCAGGAGACAACTGGCAAGTTTTCTCCCCCTCCCACAGTCTCCCCCCACTCTCCACAGAGCTGCTGCAGACAGACATCTTGGGGTCACCCTCTACCCTGTCTCACGTCTCATGCACCATCAGCAAACCTTGAGGCTCCACCTACAAGACACAATCACAATCAGACCCCTTGTCACCACTGTACCGCTATCACCCGGCACCGAGGAACCACTGCCTTCGCCCACACTACGGTGTAGCCGCCTAACTGACCTCCCTGCTCAGCCGTTCCTCCTGCCCCACGTCTTTCCTCACGAGAGCAGCCAGAGGCTAGCTTGTTAGGTTAACCGCCCCCAATGAGCCGTGTTTTCTGAGACCCACACCATGCACCGTCCCGTGCCAACTCTGGACGCAGCAATGTGACAGTGCGTAGGAGGCAAGGGCAGCGCAGGGAGTGTGCGAGCTCCAGGAATACTGCCGCCATCTCAGCAGGGAGCCCAACAGCCTCAGCCTCACCACAGAGGATGAAAGATCACTGGCAAAGAGGGGCCAGCCCCTCCGAGCTGCGCCCAACCTTCCAGCTGAGTGAGGTCAGGAGGAGCCGGCCCACGGCCAGCCAGCGGAACACAGGGAACATTACCAGGGAGAGACAGTCAGTATCACATCACGGCAAGAAAATTATTTTCCCGGTAGTTACACTAGTCAGCAAAACAACAGTGTTCAAGTGTCCGGCACCGGCCTTGTCTGAGGAAAATGACACTTGAATTTAAGGAGAGAAACAGCCCCCGAAGAGATGGGGGCGAAGTCACCTGTCTAGAAATTGACAAGACCCATGACAAAATGTCGAAGCTAAGCTCTCAAGCTTTGCGAGGTTAACAGAAATGTCTGTATAGATTGCAAACTGCAGGCCCCTGGATGCTCTAACTCCTCCAGATGAATAAGAATCCTGTTGATTATAAACCAGGGAGCTTGACTTCATCATAAAGAAAACAAACAAACAAAAAAACTGTCAGATGGAAATGAGGACCACCTGGACAAGCCCAGCGTTAAACGGGACTTGTCAAAGCAGCCGTGTCCCGAGCTTGCCGGTGGCAGGGCACTCAGGGCCCTGCTGTTGGCTGCACGAGTGCTTGATACAGCTACAAGACAGAATCGTGAAAACCCAGCGGCAGTAACACGTGTTTGCTCATCCTGCCTTTCTAATGCAGATGGGCTTCCTTCCCCTCGGTCCCCTCTGCCCCCTGGGCCCGTCTGCCTCACTTGGAGCTGATCCGCACAGGGGCCGCGGCTGGTGGCATGCCTCCTCGCCAGACCACTGGGTAAACTGCCTCTCCCTAGCAACGGTGGTGGCTTCAGTTTGAGCACATGATTTAAACCTATTGGTTCCAAACCTGACCCTGTCCCTAGAGGGTGAGGAGGGGTCCAGTGAAGAGCAGAGCACTCCAGATTGCTAAGGGGCAGGTTTAACAGGCAAAGAAACGTACGTCCGAGGCTTGTCTTGGGCCAAAAGACGAGTCGATCTCTGCAGATCGCTGCTGGAATGCTCACAGTTTATGTAGAGGCCCGAGAGGGCTCAGTCTGGTCCGCCGTCCAGAGGGTTTCGACACCACCTTACTCTCTCGAGGCTGCAGCCTTGAAAACGGCCCCCACTGTGGGAACAGCGCACAGAGCAGGGTGTAAGTTCTAAGGGCGGGGGACGCAGTGGGAAGCCTGTGATGACCCCAGTCTAGCTTTGGACTCACTTCTTGATGGCTTCCATCAAGGTCATCCAAAATCTGCTCGGTGAAGTCAGGCCCGGGACTTTTGCGGGAAATGCCAAGAAAGGGTTTGCCTCTTACCTCCAGGATTGTGAAATGTACCCTGGCGTTTCTCAGAGCCAGCGCAGGGACAGAGAAACTGCATAACAGCAAGGAATAACGGAGAGGGAGCCAGCTGAGCAGTGGCCCAAGAGGGACCCAGTGCAGAGCCCTAATTCCCCGACCCTGTGCTAACTGAAGTACCAGCCACCCCTCGCCATTGCCACAGCCTGTGACTTCTCTCTTTTTTTTTTTTAAAGCTGTTTAACATTCCGTCTAATGTATCTGCTGGGCGAGCTCCCTGCCCCTGAACAACACCTCTCCCCATGCTGCACCATGGACTCACATCATTAGTATCGTCTAAGACCAGTCTGGGAACATCAGACTAGCAGGGGAGTTAGAGAAAAACCGTTCAAAAGCTTTGATGATTTCACCTTAATGTATAACTGAAACCACTGTGTGCCCCTCCAAGGGGCCTTAGTAAGAATATATAATGAGATACTCTACTGAGGCAAACAACCCTGATCAAAACTCAATATGCATGAGAGCGCCTGACCTGTGGTGGCGCAGTGGGTAAAGCGTCGACCTGGGAACACTGAGGTCGCCAGTTCAAAACCCTGCACTGGTCTGGTCAAGGCACATATGGGAGTTGATGCTTCCAGCTCCTCCCCCCTTTCTCTCTTTCTCTATCTCTCTCTCTCACTCTGTGTCTCCTCTCTAAAATGAATAAAAAAATAAAAATTAAAAAATATATATGCATGAGAACAGCATGTTCCCAAGGAAAAAGGGTGCATCAGAGAAGTTCCACGTGATTTTTTTTTTTAGAAATTATACTTGGTATCTTCTCACTGACCATGGCGGTAAAGTGGATGTTTAATAAATATTTGTTTCCTTAACCTTAATCTATCTTGTCTATGCATTGAACCTTGCTAAGCTTCAGGTTTCTTATCTGTAAAATGGAACCAATAAAAACCCCTGTGCATTGCTCCACAGGCTTGCACTAAACGAAATCACTCACATGAGATTTTTCTCTGTAAAATCTCAGGCGCCATGCAAACACATTCACCTTTCTGGAAAGCAATAATCTAAAAATACAGCAGGTTAATTTTTTTTTTAATTTTATTGGTTGACAAAGAAAGGAAGGTCAAAAACAGTGATTTAAGCGTATGGCCAAGAACACAAGAGTTAGTTAAAAAAAAAAAAAATTGTTTTCCATGAGAAAAAGCATTAACCTATGGCAACCTCTTTTTTATCGTCTGCCTTGTACATTCTATTCTGAACTTGGGGTAGTTAGTTCTCTGAAGAAGCAGATGGATGCCGGTGGATATGTGACCCTGCCCACGACAATTCACAGCTTTATGGTGCTTTAAATCATCCCAGAGATAAAACTCAAAAACAAAGTTTCGGAGCTTGTCAAAACCAGTCTAATTAAAGCAGCAAATGTGCTAGCTAGCAAATCTGTCTCCTCCATGCCATAACTCAGGCGCTGCTGGCTGCGAGGCATGCTGGGACCTTGTTGACAAGAGTCGGTGGGAAAAAGGAAAAAGACAGAGTTCAGTGGTCCAAAATGTCGTGTTTGGGGGCACAGTGGACTGTTGGCTGAAGGTCATCAAAGCGCAAGTTTTGGGGGGCGGCAGGGGGGAGACAAGAGTTGGTTCCTTTGGGTAGAAGACCCTACCTAGCCTCTGGCTGGTAGCATTGTTTCCAATGCGGGTCGGGAGCTGGCTGCGGTGCTGAAAATACGAGCTTGACTCCAATCATCTCGGGAGCCAAGGAAGGACCAACCAGTCTTGTGAGGAGGGCATGAGCTTGCACAGAGCATCTTGGCACAATAACAGCACATACCATTCATTGATCCTCCCCTCTGTGCCGGACACCATGCTAGCCATCGTTTCATTATCTGTCACCATCCGACATAACCATCCTTACCACGACTCTTCCTGTGCAGCCCCTGCCCCACCTCTCTCCCCTCACTGAAGTTATATTTATGAACTTTCACCACATGCCGGAAATACCGCTCCAAATTTCACATAAATTAGCTCATGCGCCGCAGAAGCCCAAGGGCGGCTCCCAGAGCCATATTTTACCACCTGGGCTGACCTTCCTGGGAACAGATGAAAGGAGTAAAGGCTTGACTCAAAATGGGCTTATGACAGTGCCCTCCCTGGGACTTTGAATGTGAGTCTGCTGTTTCTGCTTTACTCTGGGGTCTCGTGGACAGAGGAGATTAATAGCTAGAGTTTGTGGCCTTGGGGGCTGAGACGCAGGTTAGTCGGTCAGTACACAGGCAGAGAGAGGCAGGGAGGAGGCTGGAAACACTTTTTGAATGTTACCGTTCTGCACGCCCCTGGTGTGCTCATACCGGCGGTCTGGCTAGCCCTCCTTTGAGACCCGTTCTCTGGCCTGGAAACTTTCATGACCCACACTCCTGCGGGGCTAAAATGCTAAAGGCTCATGTCTTGCAAACGGTGGCCCTAACGAATGCATCACCGAGGACACTTACGTGGTAAGCCGGGCTCTAAGTGGTCTCTCAGACAGAAGAGAAGCTGAGCTCTTACCTGCCACGTGTCGTCACTGCTTCCACGCCTGTCCCTGGTCCTGTCCCTGCTCGCCCTTAGTGGTGCGCCAGCCAACCTGAATCTGTCCCTGGGGCCTGTCATCCACCTGCCACCGCACACGTCAGTGACACCCTCTGCCTAAACCTCGCTTACGCTCTCAGACTGGACCACTTGTGTTTATCATGCAAAACTCAGCTCAAGGGGATTTTCTTGGCTCAAACATGGGCTTTACGTCTACCACTCAAGTTCCCATGCCAGCCTACCTGTCTTCTCCAATATGCCAGGCTGCTGCCATGGTGTGTGTGTCCCCCCTTCCTGGACACACAGTATTCTGTTAACGTCCCCACTGCTCTGGTACAGTGGGGGTGGGGAGGAGGGAACTGACTCAAAATAGAAAGAGGCAAAATGGGTTTATTTGGATATATTTCATACCATTGTGGGATAATGGGATTGTGAAGAATTTCAGACATTAGCTGGAAATGTGGTCTTTGCTGCTGGGTAAACCTCCCCCTCCCCAGTCTGCCTGCATCTCCACAGATCACTCTCCACGCAGCAAGCAGTGAGCTTTCTGGAAAACACAAATCAGATAACACTATTTGGCGTACAAGCCTTCCAGAGCGTTCCCATTGCCCGCCCCCACCCCCAGAATAAAATCCAATGTTTTGTCACAATCTAGCCGAAGCGCATCTCTCTCGCCTCATCTTGTACCATTTCCCCTCGTTCATGATTCAGAAGCATCCCTTTCCTTCCACCCTAACTCGCCACGCTTATGCCTGCCTTCGGGACACTGCGATGTTTTCCCCTCAACCCACACTGTCGAATGACTCCGTCTCATCTCAGCTAGCATGTCTTCATAAAGTCCACCCTGTCGCTTGCCTCAGTCTGGAGTGGCCTGACCACTTCCCCATCACTTCCAGAGCATCACCCTCCTCTCCTGGCTTCACACCTCTTCATCGTCTTAACTATTCTGAGGAGCGTTGGGTTTGCGCCCTTAAGACAGCGAAGACTCTACAGTGGATTATTAAGCACAGAGGTATGACTTTCACACCCATGCCTTGACATGTGGATTAACGTACTCAGTCTGTGAAAAAGAGAGAACCATATTCTTGTCGCTGAGTCAAAAAATATGAGTACTTCACCCTAGAGCACAGAAGCCCAGCCTTGCAAGGCGCTGTTTCCCAACTGTGATTACAGTTTCGGGAAGCCATTCACATTTCCATTCGATCAGACACGCCTCCATTGTTGATGACGGAGGCAGGGATGGACCTAATCGGTATTGTTTTGTGAAATTTCAAGATTATCAAGAGCTCTGTGTGTTATATCATGACAGCAAGCAAGAGATGGAACAGCTCATGGCAAGCTTCCGACGGAGCGTGGGCGGTCCTGGGAGGCAAGCGCAAGCTGCTTCTGGTGGTCCGTAAGTGGACGTGGAGAAATAGGCACGTGGTCAGGTCGCTAGCTACCTACCGAGTGCGAGGGGTCCTCTGTATGCTGGTTCGTTCCACTAAAAACACTACCACAGTAACCACAATTAGCGCCTGCCCTGGCTAAGTCTGTGACAGCTGGTTCTTCTCCAATACCCATCTGACTTCGTATTGGGCAAACTGGTAAGTTAAATGGAACAGTGGTGGGTGCCACCACCTGTATACCTTTCCAGACTTTGACGCTGACACTAAACTCTATTATTATTTTACTGGACAACTAGGGTCATAACCGCAAGGTGGGTCCATGAAATGGAATTGGATGTGAGCTAACACTTCATGTATCCCCTGCCCACAATGAACCTCCACTTTGACTCTGATAATCCAGAGAGGCATTCTGGGTCCTGAGGAATTAGTGCCAATCCAAAGCTAATGTCTAGTAAACCCCCAGATCTGGGCTGTTTCTTTACCCTAGAACATAGTCTCTGGCACTAACTGGCCCCATGTCCTTAGAGAAAAGCTTGGAGGAAGTGCCATAGGTACTTGCGGCAATGAGCCCCCCAGGCTCAGACAGACCTTCTGTAACTCTTCCAGACGTAGATTTCGCAGTGAGACTGACTGAGGGTTGGACCGCCGTTCTGCTGCCTTATTAATTACATGGCCAAGTAATGTAAAGGCTCTATGCCTTTGTGTCTTCGTTAGAAAGTAGAGCATGCTGTTAGCATAATGAATCAAGCACCTACCCTATGCCAGCCGCTGTTGAGCACGAGCCAGTCATGGCCTCTAACGTCCAGGAGTTACAGTGGCACAAACAGACCAGCAGGTGTACATTTATAAGGTGACAGGGCTGTGGGAGACGTAGCCGCCACTACTGCATGAGTGGAGGGGTTACAGATGGCTCCTTTGTAATCCTGCACGGCAATCTTGTTTCCCATTGATCTCTCAGCCTGAGATCAATGGCTAGCTCAAGCTTTCAATAATGACAACACAACGCTATTATAGCAGCTATGTTGGGGACACACGATCAACCCAGCATCCTGCCCATGTGTGCTTTCTTTGTGTGTCCCACGGAGGGCTCTGGCAGCCAAGTATTAGAGTCCTTTCCTTCTGCATCCCAAGACACCCGCCTGACCTCAGCTCGGTCACAGACTGCATGACCAAGACAGCCTAGAGCCTGTGATGTCTAAACCTCAGAGTTCACGTCCATGGAGAGTTAGGTGAGAAGAGAACTGGCAGGGCCAGACCAGGGGAAACTGTGTCAGCTGTGGGGACAGGTGCCAGGGTGGAAGGGTCATTGACAAGGGCCACACAGAGTGTTCAAGGGATCTCAGTAGGTAGGAAGTTGGTTGGAGAGGACCACGCTATGTCCAGGGACAAGCCAGGTCTTACAAATGGTCAGAGATACCTGTCCCTTTCCTCAAGGGGCTGCCAGTCCGGAACGGGGGAGAGTAAATGCCTGCTGTTCAATGGCTCTGCTGCTGTGATGTTGGCCTCCCCACACCTCGTGGGAACACCCAGCACAGAGCAGCTAGCTCTGCACACGGCAGAGCCAAGGGTACAGGGCCTCCCATTGGGCAAAGGCTCCCTCTTACCCACTCAGACCTTTATGCTGCAGTGATTCAGAGCACGGATTGCACTGCCATTGGCCATGTACTTGAGTCCCAACATTCCCCCAAACATACCTGACAAGGACCCTCGAGCACATTCACATCCTACAGACCCAGCGCTCCAAGGGACAGCCTCGGAGGAACATGACGTTTGGCATTACCCCACAGTTTAGCACTTGATCACCATGAACCAGTGCTGATCACTAATGACTTCAGTCAATCAAGCGTGGATTAATCAAGGGGGACCCATTTGAAAGAAAAACTATGTATAAATTCAACATGAGCCGTGCCTTCATTTATTTCCCTTCCATTATGCACATGGCAGTCCCCCTCCTAGCCAAGAGCCCATCACCCCAAGGCCTACTCATCCCTTACAGGTCACCCCAAGCACCCTGTTATGGGAGCATCCCGCCCCGCAAGTGCCAACATACTTGTCCCTGCCTTCCCAGTGCACCCTGAGCAGGCTCCAGGCAACACCCTGCACCTGAGGCTGAAATAACGAGACTGTCTCCCTCACAGGGAAGCTGAAGACCATCCCGGGCCTGAGGGGGATGCTCTCCAAGTGCCACCTGTCAGAAGAGAGCTGGCACAACAGTGAGGACTTCAGACAGTCCTGACACACAGAGCTCCCACCTCCCTCCTCTGCCTCCGTTCTTGCTCACCCTGCACAGTCACCTTCAATCCCATCTTCCTGCTGTCCCCAGGGTGATTTTCCTACAACATACCACCAGTTACGAGCTTCTCTGATTAAAACCCTTTACTTGTCTTTATTTCCAGAAGGTAAATATGGCCCTTCACAACCTTCACTCCCCACACGGGGCTCTGCTCCAGGCTGATGAAGGTCAACGGTAGTTAGTTCCCGAACCCAGCACCTTCTCTCCAAGTTTCACGTCCTGGTACCTGCTGTTCCCTAGCCTCAGCTGCCCCTCAGCACCCTAACCCACCGGTCCTCCCATCAGAGCTCAGCGGATGGGTCTACCCTCCACGGTGCCTCCTCCTCTGCGCTCCCACAATGCTGTGCGAGCCCCACCCAGCTCCTGTAACGAGGCTCTGACCCCCCTCTGTCCCCCCCAGGACAACGTGTGCTCCACCAGGGCACAGAGTTCCTTCCATCCATCCCTGTGTCTGGTCACCCAGCATCCACCGGGCCACCACACCCGCTCAGTCAATCAGCCAAAGCTGAATGGATGGGTGAGGGGGTGAATTAGTGATAACAGTTGCTGCTGTTCTTCCAAATGAAATCACCGGCTCCCTTTTGTTTGTTTGTTTTTTTTAACCTAAAAACGAGAAGGGTTCTGGTGTAGTCGCAAAACACAGACGTGAGGTAGCGGAGTCTCAGAACCGTGACGGAAGCCATCTGTCTTCGGACCCTCCTTTCCGTGTTTGCTCTCTGGGCAACCTCAGCAGCAGGGAGAGCCGGACGAAAATCATCTTTTAAAACAACCTGATCCAGAAACACAACCAGGAAAAGGACAATAATAATGATTTATTCGTCTCTGTCCCCCTGCCCCCACCATCGTAGCAAGTTCAGGGCCCCAGTACCTCCTTGTGAAATGAATCCCCGAGCCAGCGAGTTCATACACTAACAAACATGGATGCCCTCAGGCCCAGAGGTGACCTTCCCAAGGCGAGATTGAAATGTCCCCTCGGTCTGTTGAGACAGTGCTGAAGAGCCTCCGCGTCTGGGTCAACTTGACCGTTCGTTCCCCGGAGAAGCGGAGACAGAAGCCGGAAGCACTGTTTACGGAAGGGGCCCCGGGTTCTGCCATCATTTGGCTGCCGACCCCAAACCCTGGAGAATTCCGCTGCCCCGAGCTCGGCGTGCAGACCGTGACTGTCAGGACCCGGCCCCGGTACCCGCATTTCAGTAACAGGACTCAAGCGGGGTCACCTTCTCCGTGCCTTTTGATGGGGGCCAGTTAACAGGGCTCCCCAGTGTCCAGCGGGAGGTGGAGGTTATAATGCGGAGCTGGCCACAGGAGCCCACGCACTGAGGTCTGGCAGTCCCTCCGGACCTTGGCATGGAGACCACTCCGGTGTCCTAGGAGGAGGTTGAATTTATTTGGCTAAGCTGGTGGAAGTGATAGAAAAGAATCCAGGAGCCTGAACTGGAAGGAGCCAGGCTGGAACCCCAAGTGAGGAGTGGTGACAAGTTACTGAGCCTCTGTAGGCTTTCATTTCCTTACTTGTGAACACAATTAATAATAATAATAATAATAATAATCCACTTGCTAGGATTGTTGTGAAAGTGTGAGAATTAAATAGGAAAATGCAGTAGAGCAGTGGCCCCAGCCACCGTCCACCAGCTAACTGCTGACATGTGAGACGACCAGCCCAGCCCAGAAGAAATGAGCCGGACACCACGTGGCTCTGGGCAATGTGGCACCGTGTAAGCATCTGGAGGGCACCCGGCACCTGCTTGTGGCAGAAACTCCCATATTTTCACCATGGGTTCTGCCATGCAGCCAGTGGCTTGTATCTGCAAGGGGCTAAAGCAGAGTGACCTGTAAGGACTGTCCCCGAGAACCTGGGAGACACCGTGGTAACTCTGAGAAATGACCGAAGGGCTTCTTAGACTGGGCAGAGGGACAGCCAGCCAAGTGTGAGGGGCTGGCCCCCGATGAGAACTCTGGTACGGGCAGCTGGGGAACACTAACGTTCTGTGAGCAAATGGCCACGCTAAGGCAGGGCCACCTAATGACCTTCTAGAGTTCACGCCACGGCAGGTGTCCCCTGACTGCAGCTTCTCAGGGGACACTATGACGTCCTCTATGAGGTGGAAATGTGACTTCTCCACATCCGATCCCTACTTAATGCTCCACGGGACACTTACTGATTTTTGTGTCAAGAACTACGAAGCACACCAACAAACGTGTCTGGGACAGTCGGGCAATCAGGAGAGGTTTCTCGAGTCAAATTACAATAGAATGCATAATTTTATGGCCTCGGGGATGTCATTCAAAGGGCTTTGGAAAGCGCTTTTCTGTGATTAGCCAAAATGCTCAGCTATCTACATAAACGACTGCTAACAAGAGGCAGGCTCACACTTCAGAGCTGTGTCATGACTGCTCCCGTGCTGATCACCTCCCACCAACTTACCAAATTAGACAGGACTCTAATTATTAAACACGTGACGTCAGACGAGGAATCCGAGGGGCATACAAGACAAATGCCCAAGGTCCCCCTAGCTGGTGAGTGACAAAATCCACTGCGACCTATCACGCCCTCTGTGATAATGACGTAGAGGAAATGCAGGCAACCCATCATCTGGGCCGGGTACGCCTCACCCTCGGCACCCGTCTAAGGCTGGGCTGCTGCGGCAGAACGTCAGACACTGAGTTACGAACCACAGAAATGGAATTCTCAGTCTGGCGGCTGGAAGCCCCAGTTCAAGGGGCCGACACTGTGGCCGGTGAGGACCCGCGCCCTGGCTCACAGATGGCCATGTTCTCACGGTGTCCTCGCACGGTCCCTTTTATAAAAGCACTAATCCCCTTCGTGAGGGTTCAGTCCTCAGGAGCTCATCTACCCCCAAGGCCTCCTCCCACCTACTCCCGTGACACTGAGAGCTAGGGTCCGAGGATGGGAATCTGGGAGGGACTTGCACAGTCAGTCCCCACAAGTGCCCATGGAATCATCACCACCACGGCCAAGTGGCAGACATTGTTTGCCCCCACTGTACAGATGAGGGAACTGCAGTTCAGAGAGTTAGGTAACCTGCTCACGGTCACCGCGCTGGCAGGCGGCCGACTCCGAGCTGGGCAATGCAGAAGTCTTTGTAGAATACCCCGTCTCCAAGGCAGAGGGTCAGAGAAGGGCTCGCCGCCACCCCCAGCGGCCCTACGCATGCGGCTGAGCGAATCAGGGAATGACGAGATGGCTAGGCTTTGGCAGAATGGGCCCGCCAAGTCACTGTCTCTCCACGTTCAGTAATAACCCGAGTAGCCGCGAGCCCGCGCTCCCTGAGGTCTGCCGGGTTAGGACTGAGCAGACACATCAAGGCTGTGAGTCTGGATGTAGAGTGGGGAAATCACCTACCCAGGCACAGGGGCCCGCCTGGTCAGCCTTTCTTCACTTATTTGATGTTCAGAAAAATATTGTACCCTTTTTGTCAAAACTGCCTGGGGGAACAAATACAATTAATTTCTTGATGAAAATGATTAGATCAGGCAACATGATGAAAAGGGAAATTCAGCACGCAAATGGGATCGGTGGCGCCCTCCTGTGGAGGAGGTGGGTACTGGAGGAAGGACAGCTGGGAGCGCCTGGCCAGGGACCCACAGCCCTGGGATGCAGGAGGTAAGTGCCGTCCAGTGGAAGGGACAGCGGTCTGGAGGCTAAAGACCCCGGTGTCTTTTCCAGTTCAACCCAGGATCAGCTGAGACACTGGTACCTCTCCTTCCTTGCATCCTGCCTACCCTCCTTCCTTCCTTCCTTCCTTTTGCCCTTTCTTTCAACAAATATTTATTGAGTACTTAAGAAATTGAGATGACTCAATGAGGCATTGACCTGTACCAAAACAAGGAGGCACCTAAAGTCACAGATAAATAAAACACTGCTCTGCTAATAAGTGCCATGAAGAGAGAGCCCCATGACAGTGTCGAAGCAGAGCACCTGACCCTGACCAGCGGTGGCACAGTGGATAGAGCATCGACCTAGGACGCCAAAGTTCTAGGTTCGAAACGCTGAGGTTGCCAGCTTGAGCACAGGGTTGCTGGCTTGAGTGTGGGATCATTGACATGGTATCATGGTCACTGGCTTGAGACTCAAGGTCGCTGGCTTCAGCCCAAGGTAATTGGCTTGAAGCCCAAGGTCGCTGGCTTGAGCCCAAGGTTGCTGGCTTGAGCAAGGGGTCTCTGGCTCAGCTGGAGCCCTCCCCTATCAAGCCACATATGAGAAGCAGTCAATGAATAACCGGACTGAAGCAACTATGAGCTGATGTTTCTCATCTCTCTCCCTTTCTGTCTCTTCTTGCTGTCCTAAAGAAAATAAAACTTGAGTGGAGCGCCTGATCAAAGCAGTGAGTTCAGGGAAGGTCTCTGTGAAGGACAAAGGTCCTGTAGGGGGAGGGGCGTGATGCTGTTACGTGGATTGAAGGCGTGTAAAGGAGTCCAGTGTGTCCGCTGGATGCATATAATGTGATGGGAGGCGGCGTAAGGTCAGGCTAGAGAGGCAGGGAGGGAGAAAACCTGACAGGATGTCGTAGGAGATATTAATAATGTGAGGTTTTTCTTTTTAGATGTTTTATTTATTTATTTATTTATTTATTTTTACAGGGACAGAGAGAGTCAGAGAGAGGGATAGATAGGGACAGACAGACAGGAACGGAGAGAAATGAGAAGCATCAATCATTAGTTTTTCGTTGCCGTTGCAACACCTTAATTGTTCATTGACTGCTTTCTCACATGTGCCTTGATCACGGGCCTTCAGCAGACTGAGCCACCCCTTGCTGAAGCCAGCGACCTTGGGTCCAAGCTGACGAGCTTTTGCTCAAGCCAGATGAGCCCGCACTCTAGCTGGCGAGCTCCGGGTCTCGAACCTGGGTCTTCCGCATCCCAGTCCGACGCTCTATCCACTGCGCCACCGCCTGGTCAGGCATGGGAGTTTTTTTATCTGAGGTACATACAAGACCCAAGGTCACCTACCTGGTGAGTGACAAAATCCGCTGTGACAGCTAAAACTCTAGAACTCAAAATGGCGGAAGGACTGCCAACACAGACAGAGAAGGCAGAAGGTGTGAGAAAAAGACTCCTGAGCTGCAGCTCCGCGGGGAAGCCAGCGCCCCCCCCCGCCCCCTCCCCCCCCCCCCCCCCGACGCGGAGCGCACACACTGGGCGTGAGGGCTAACGCTCCCGGCTAAAACGCAGTCCCGGTGGCGGCAGCAGCTGACAGCAGGGGACACAGAGCTGTACAAGGGGCACAGAGAAGACATGTCTGCAGGAGGCACGCTGCCTATACAGCAGCAGCGGAGGAGAAGAAGAGCGACCCGTCAGGACACACTCGGGCTGGGATGACACGCGGCCAACGTGAGCCTGTTTGGGGCTGGGCTGGAGGCCCACAAGGGCACCGGAGGCGGGGGGAACAGTACAGATGAGGAAACGGTTGATACCTTCACCTACGGAGCTGAGAGGGCGGGGAAGGATGTCAAGCCCTCCGCAGTCTGACAGCCCAGGGAGAAACGGGTTTGTGCCTTTGTGGGGTTGAGAGCCAAGACGGGGGGAAGGTGGGAGACTGCGGTGAGAGAGCAGAAACTGAGACCCAGGACAGGGAAGGGACATCCCGGAGCTTGCAGCTGCCGGCTGACAGCTGGGCAGGCTCCAAGCCGCAGACCCCCAGTGAGAGTGGCTCCCACCAACAAGAGCCCCATCCCTCTGAAAGACAGCCTGCTCCGCTGGGCGGCAGGAGCCCGGGTCAGACATGAGGATCCAGGATGCTCAGATGCACTTGACTAATCCCGGGCAGGTGCAATTTTAAAAGACAAGATTCCTAGGTCTGGGAGTCAGAAAAGCCTGGATCCGACCCCTGGGGCAGCGTTCACCCACCAGTGACCTAGCGTACATACTGTAACCTCTCAGGGCCTGACCCACCGCGCGCAAAGCAGCCCCTAACACCCCTGGCAGGGGAAGGGGAGCTGGAGAATTCGTTTTTCTTTTTTCCCGTAAAAGGAGAAGAGCGGGAGAGCCAATGAAATAAATGACATAAGAAGAGGCTGTGACCAAACAGGTTTAGTGACGGGGCCAGTGGGAGTTTGAGAAGCTGTAACACTCATTCCCTGTGTTTCTGTTCCTACAATACAGGGGCTCCCACATTTCTTCTTTTTTTTTTTACAGGAACAGAGAGAGTCAGAGAGAGGGATAGATAGGGACAAACAGGAACGGAGAGAGGTGAGAAGCATCAATCATTAGTTTTTCATTGCCGTTGCGACACCTTAGTTGTTTATTGATTGCTTTCTCACATGTGCCTTGACTGCGGGCCTTCAGCAGACCGAGCAACCCCTTGCTGGAGCCAGCGACCTTGGGTCCAAGCTGGCGAGCTTTTGCTCAAGCCAGATGGGTCTGCACTCAAGCTGGTGACCTCGGGGTCTCGAACCTGGGTCTTCTGCATCCCAGTCCGACACTCTATCCACTGCACCACCGCCTGGTCAGGCCCACATTTCATTCAGTATGAGGACCACCTGAGAAGTTCTGCTGAATTTCAAAAGTCCAAATCGCAGCGTTCTTCCTGAGCCCAGGGCCCCTGTGCCCTGTTAGCCGTACAGAGCTGTGATCTCACCAACATGTGAGACCCGCTGGGCCACAGCTGCGCCCTGAGTCGCCCTCCAGGGTTCAGAGCTGCGTGGCTTCTTGTTCTGAAGTGGAAGCCCAGAGGGGTCGGCCACACATCATGCTTGACATGGGCACGGTCCAGTATGCTGTCCCCCAGAGCCACAAGAGCCCGGGCCAGCGAAAAATCCAGGCAGGGACTGGGCAGTGAGGAACTAATCAGCCCTGAAATGGTATCGATTTTCTCTATCCTGATTCAGCTCTGGAAGTGTGGCTCAGAGACCTGTCACACTGACATGTGTGACGTGTCTTCCTAACGGGGGTGTCTGAACAAGGTGTCGCTTCCCACGTGTGATGGGTGCAGCATTTAAAGAGTGCACTCTCTGGGATGTCAAACTCTCTCTGCATTGAAGCCCTGACGATTTTCGGAGATTTTGGTGCAGAATGATCAGGGTTCAAATCCCACCTCCTCCATTACTCTTCAGCAACTTGAACAGGTCACTGGACTGTTTCCTCACCTATACAACAAGGTAGTAATAGTGAATTGCATGTATCTGTTAGGTTATGTACAATTCCACGTGCAGTTGTTAGGCATAATAACACAGAATGCAATAGAATTGGTTTGGAAAACTAGCCCCTTGGGGGTGACAGTTCCCTAATTACTGTTCTAGTACTTGAGCTCATTTGGCCCAGAGAGACAGAAGGGCTGGCAGACACCTGTGCACTGAGCTCTCTTAGCTTGTGCATGGGGATGACCCAGCTTCTCTGCACTCCTGGGTTCGCTGTCAGGGCTTCGGCAACCCTCCAGGACTCAGCCGATGGGGAGGGAAGTGGCGTGGGGCGTTCTCATGAATGGTGTCAGGGTCTCACTCCCAGGCCGAGTCCCCAGAATCCTCACTGGGTCCAAGGATGGGGAAGCCGTCTCTCCCTCTGTTCTTAGGCGCCTGATCTTCACAGCACACAGGTAGTTCAGGCCCAGTTTTGCAAAATTCAGAAGCGTCCTCTCTCAACTCAAAGCCCTGGCTTTGGACAGGCCCAGGTCCCTGCTGTGCTTCCTGTCCTCTGTCCCCTGAGGCCTAGGCAATGAATGCTGCCAATGGTGGGGAGGGAGGGGCAAGAAGGAAGCATGGGAGCAGGGATAGTTGGTGCACATCCCCAAACACTAACCTGCCTCCCAGAAGTGTGAGAGCCTTGTGCATGCAGGAGGGCACTGAGACCCAGACGTGGTGAGGTTCTTGCTCGGAGAAAGCACAGGAGTGAGAGAATACGGGGCCAGCTCCAGCCCTGGGAAACGCAGGCGCTGCAAGCTGAGGGCCGGCCGCCCTCTCCCATAAGGGGTCCGATAAGAAGTACTGTCTGCTTTGCAGGAACGGCCCAACCCTAGGTTGTAGCCCCAATATAACCATAGCCATAGACCAGGGGTGCCCACACTTTTTCAGCTTGCGAGCTACTTATAAGATGACCAAGTCAAAATGATCTACCCACAATAAAAATGCAAAACATAAATTTATTTCTTCTATAGTATCATTATTTAATTTACTGTTATTACTATTTAATATTGTGTATTCTTCTTTCACCTTTCTCCTTCTCAGCTCTCTTTTCGGAGGAGAGTCAATGTCATAGTTTTTATAAACAGTCCGAAAAAGCCGCTCCACATGTCCCTTCTTTGGAATAGCAATGGCACACAGACAGATGAGGCAAACGCACTTAGAATATGACATAGTGAAAAAAATCCCCTCCCATTCTGTATAAAAGTGGTAGGTTTTAGGCTTCTTACTCGGACCAGCTACAGCACTCATTTTTATACCCTTTGTTGTATTTAGTTTAAATAAATTGAAGGCTAACTACGCAGCAATGTAACTGAACAAGTTAGCGTGGTTTAATGCGCATGCGTAGGGTGTCAAAAGTTCAGACGTCAGATTGGCTACCCTGTATGCCAATCAAAAGACAAATGTCTTTTTAATGTCATACGATCTACCCACACTTCCTTCGCGATCGAGGTATTGAGCACCCCTGCCATAGACCATATGTGAATTACTGTCCTAATAACACCGGATTCAGAAAACCGTGTATTGGGCCAAGCTAAGCCTGGGGGAGCGGGGGAGCTGGAGTCCTGTTTACAGGGATGGGTATTATTAGAAGAGGTCTCTGAGAAGGAGCTGAGAACCAGGAGCCCAGAAGGAGGCACCCAGGAGCAGAGCTGGCCTGATCTGCCTCATGCCTGAGCCTTGCTCCTTCCTACCTTGAGTTCTCAGTCCCGCCTGCACACTCGGTCACCTGCAGAACTTGTTAAAATCCTCCTGAGGCAGGCCCAACATGTAAAGATTCTAATGTCAAGGGTCCGGGGTGAGGCTGTGTCAGGAGAGGATATTGTAACAGCTCCTGGGAAACTCTGATGGGCGGATCCCCTGTGGCTCCGCCCCCTCCCCTCCTCACAGGTGGTCCTCAGCTTTCCGAAGGTGAAAATGCTTTGACAGTAATTACACCAGTCTGAGGCCCTCCAAAGCACAACCCTACTCAACAAAATGGTATTCCTCACTATTTAATTCTTTGTGTTAGGGAGAAGTTAGATTTTTCTCCCAAAGAGGCAGTAGGGACGTAAGTGTGGGACAGATACCACCACAGTCAGCAGTGGCCCTCATCAGCTGTCCCCCTGCGATGCTCAGCTCTGCGGACAGATGGTTGGACAGATACAGTGCTTCTCACACCAGCTGGACAACCCCTGCCACCCTGAGGCCTTAGTCGTTTGTCTCTGGCATTCTATTATTTAGGACGCTTTCTCTCCTAACTGACCTGCTAACCATTCATTTACCTCTCACACTTCTGTTTCTAGCCCACTCCTCCCCGGGCGCTGAGGATGGCTCCATAGCCTCCACTTCAGGCACTAAAATAGCTCGATTGCTGAGCAGTGGAGCAACAGCCCCGGATGGGCAGAGCACCGCTCAGGAGGGGCGTGCTGGGTGGATCCCGGTCCAGGCGCAGGCAGGAGTGTCTCCATCTACCCACTTCTCACTTAAGAAACGTTTTTAATAAATAAAAAGAGAGCGAGATAAACCCAGAAATCCGTGGGGTTGGTTAGATGTCCCGAGGCCTGGGGGAGGTGGAGGAGGAGGGCAGTTAGCTAAAGGGCATGCTGAGAAGTTAGAACGGCTCTAAAACCAACACATTCCCAGGACAGCACAGGGAAGTTCATTCCCAGCGGCCGCTCCGGGACAACCTTCCAGGGCAGGCGTCGTCTGAGGTGAAGACTGCCTGGCACACAGGAGAGGCTTTGCTACATGCTCCCTCCAGCCAAGATGGCCTCGTAGAGGTGTGAGGGACGGGAAGGGAGACCGGGTCTGGCCCATGCGGGGCTGCCAGCACCTGACCCACCTGTGCGCCAGCTGCCAGCCAGGCCGAGGCAGAAGCACAAGGCCATCCGTGGGCCGTATGTCGACGCTGAAGCCCAGCCGGCGTTTATGGTGACACACATTGATTTTGGCTCTTGGAGGGTGTCAGCTCACCATAAGTTAGATTTATTTCCAGGTGCTACGGAGATAAGTAGCCCTGCACATAAGAACTTTGTTTTTTTTTTTTAACTGAGAGTGCTAATGTGCTGAGAACTCTCATGGAGGGAGGCTTTAGGGAACTCCTGTGAGATTCTGGGTCCAGCTCTGGGTAGGTAAGTGGACGTGGCCCAGGATGTCTGCAGGGTGCCCACAGTGTCATCCCCGTCTCTCCTCTCACCTCCTCTGTAGAAAGGAATGCTGTCAGCATTGCACACCTCACTCAGTTCTAGGACTCGCTCATTCACTCATTCATCAAACATCAACTGAAGGGCTCTCATGTCAGACGCAGGGTCAGGGACTGTGGATGGATGCGGCGGTGGCTACACCGAGTCCCTGCCCTCATGGAGCTTGCAGGCCAGTGGAGGACGTGCACCAGAGTCAGTACATGTGAGGATATCAGGTATGATCCCTGCTGTGAGGAAAGTAAGCTAACTGATGTGAATGGGATTAGCCTGTGGCGGAGGCTCTTCAGATGGGTGGGCAGGGCAGGCTTCTCAAGTGACGTCTGAGCAGAGACCCCAAGAATGAGAATAAGTAGTCTTGTAAAGAGGAGGAGGAGGGGCCCTGGCCAGTTGGCTCAGTGGTAGAGCATCAGCCTAGTGTGTGGAAGTCCCGGGTTTGATTCCCAGCCAGGGCACACAGAAGTACCCATCTGTTTCTCCACCCTTCCTACTCTACTTTCTGTCTCTCTCTTCTCCTCCCGCAGCCAAGGCTCCACTGGAACAAAGTTGGCCCGGGCACTGAGAATGGCTCCATGGCCTCCACCTCAGGCGCTAGAATGGCTCTGGCAGCAACAGAGCAACACCCCAGATGGGCAGAGCATCGCCCCCTGGTGGGCATGCCGGCGGGGGGGATCCTGGTCAGGTGCATGTGGGAGTCTGTCTCTGCCTCCCGCTTCTCACTTCAGAAAAATACAAAAAAAAAAAAAAGAGGAGGAGGAGGAGGGAGGGCACTCCTGGCAGAGGGAATTCCAGAGTCATAGAAGAGCTTGGAATGTTCCAGAAACAGAAAGGAGGCTAACGTGGCTGCAGGTTGGTAAGCAAGTAAGAAGGAGGATAGAGACGAGATGGGAGAAAGGTGGCAGGGGCTGGACCCGGTGGACAAAGGTCACTGCAGCAGGGTTTACCACAGCCAGGATACGGAGGCAACCTAAGTGCCATCCACTGACGGTGGGCCAAGCGCATTTACACAAGGGAATATCCCTCGGCCATAGCACAGAATGAAGTCTTACCATTCGCGACAGCATGCATGGACCTAGAGGACACTGTGCTAAATGAAATGAGTCAGAGACAGACAGATGCCATATGATTCACTTGCATGTGGTATCCGGGAAACATAACAAACAAAACGAAAACAACAACAACAAGAAAATCCAGAAAGGACTCACAGAGAACAAATGAGGACTGCCAGATGAGAAGGGGGCTGGGGGCTGGGTGAAACAGAGGAAGGGATTAAGAAGTACAAACTGCCAGTTATGAACACAGTCACAGGGACGTAAGGTGCAGGGTGAGGAATACAGTCAGTCAGACTGTAATGGGTATGCGTGGCACCAGGTGGGCACTAGACGCATCAGGGGGTCGCTTCATAAGGGGTATCAATGTCTAATCACTACGTTATACATCTGAAACTAATAGGATAGTGTGTCAACTACAATTGAAAAGTAAATTTAAAAAATAAAAAGACTTGTAATGGGGTGAATTGATCAGTAAGGGTGTACAGGTTTCAGGTGAACCTCTCTAGAGCATCTGAACTGACAATTACGTTGTGTGCCCGTCACCCAAAGCCAAATCGTTTTCCGTCGCCATGTATTTGTCCCTCTTTACTCCCCTGGCCCCGCTCCCCTCCCCCTGGGAACCACCTTACTACTGTCTATGGCCATGTGTCTCGGTTTTATGTCCCACACCTATGTGTGAGATCATACAGTTCTCAGCTTTTTCTGACTGACTCATTTCACTCAGTACAACGTCCTCAGGGTCCATCCATGTTGTCGTAAATGGCAATATGTCATCATTGCTTATGGCTGAGTGGTATTCCATTGTATATATGGACCACATCTTCTTTATCCAGTCCTCTATTGAGGGACACTTTGGTTGCTGCCATGTCTTGGCCGCCGTGAACAATGCTGCAATGAACATGGGGGTGCGTGTCTCTTTGTGTCCCTATGTTGGGTGGATACCTAGTAGGGGCATTGCTGGGTCATACGGTAGTTCTATTCTTAATTTTCTGAGGAACCACCACACTGGAGGACAAGGTTTAATAGAGAACTACAAGGCAGGGGATTTTTTTTTTTTTTTTTTTTTTACAGGGACAGAGAGAGAGTCAGAGAGAGGGATAGATAGGGACAGACAGACAGGAATGGAGAGAGGTAAGAAGCATCAATAATTAGGTTTTCGTTGCTGTCGCAACACCTTAGTTGTTCATTGATTGCTTTCTCACATGTGCCTTGACCACGGGCCTTCAGCAGACCAAGCAACTCCTTGCTGGAGCCAGCGACCTTGGGTCCAAGCTGACGAGCTTTTGCTCAAGCTGGCAAGCTCGGGGTCTTGAATCTGGGTCTTCCACATCCCAATCCGATGCTCTATCCACTGCGCCACCGCCTGGTCAAGCAAAGCAGGGGATTTTGAGAGGAAGCTGTGGGGCAGTAGAGCCCCAGGGGGGAGGCAGTGGCAGGTGCAAAGGTCCAGGGGCCAGAGGGATGGGCCGCCTTAGTAACTAGAGAGTCTACGTCTTGGGAGTGGCCGGTGCGTCAGAGTGAAGAGAGGTGTTAAGAGAGGCTGAGTCTGCATGTGGGCAGCTTCCCATCTACCATGAGAAGGAACAGCCGTAAACACTTGAGAACTTTCTGGAACATCAGCCTCCAGAACAGTGTGCACCCCCCACCTTTACTTTTCTTCACTTATTCTGTGGTTGTGCCAGAAAGACTGTCCAGTCTGCCTCTCTTTTCTATTTCCCTGACGACGCAGCAAGAGCGGGCAGCGCTGCAGACCCAGCCCCTGGCACGGAGCAGTGGGTGCTGGTCCCAGCCTTTGCAAAGCGTCAGCCATGAAGCAGAAGTAGCCGGGGACCCCGGGGAGAGGCACACTGGACCGTGAGGTGGCCAGACCCTTCCTTCAGGTAGGAGAAACAAAGAAAGTTGGAGAAGAGGTGGGGAGCGCTGTCGGTGTCCCCAGGAAGGCGAGAGCCCAGCACAGGCTGAGCCCAAGTGCCTTCCGCAGAGACGAAGGTGGGATGGTGGTCGCAACAGCGGCCCAAGTCTCCCCCGGTCAAAGGGCTGTTATCATCACCTTGCAGAGCAGAGCAGGAGCTGGTGACGGCAAGGGCTGCTCAGCCGCGCGTGAGTGAGCGTGAGTGTGCGTGAGTGAGCGTGAGTGCGCGTGAGCGTGAGTGTGAGTGCGTGAGTGCGCGTGTGTGTGTGCGTGTGACAGCCACCCATTAACAATTCATGCCTCAGGGAAAGGGTGAGAGAGCCAGCCAGCTTCAGGCCCCTCCCATCCCCCAGCACCTGCTCCAGGTCACGAACCCCTTTGGGGGACGGCCCGTGCCTCTCCCCGCCTGGGATGAGCGGCGCCTGGCTCCCACATCACGCTGCAGCTGACAAGCCCGTGACAGATGCTGACAGTCCCCGGCAGCCTTTCCTCCCAGCCACCCACAACCACCCAGGCTGCTGTATGGTGACGTCCTCTCCCTCCTCCGGTCCCCAGCCTCACCCCTGGCCCTGGGAGGATGTGGGCCAGCTGGACAGGTCCTTGGGGGCACGGGCTTCAGTTCCCACTGGCCCCTACCCCTGCACCTGCCTATCCGGGGCAAGCCTGAATGTCCAGCCCTGTGACTAGCCTTTAGATCTGTCCCAGATGCTTCTCAGAACCACTGGGCAGGATTCAAAGGGGTGACCCTCTCCTCCATTCTAACCCAACCCGAATTCTTGGTGCCATTCGTCCCTGCAAGCCCCCAGGCAGATCGTCCCTTTCCTTGGCTGAAAAGGGCTGCAGGACACCTCTCCTGTCCCGGCCCCACTTCCGTTCTCAAAGTGGCCCAACACAGTATCATGGTGACAGCCATGCAGTCCCCATGTGGAGAGGGGCCAGCTGACTCGGGCCTCTGCCCCCAGGTGGTGCAGCGGGCCTGGGAACCTCAGTCAGCCGCCATAAATAGAGCCTGGGCCACCAAGGTGTGCCACTGACGGTGTCACCGGGGCCGGGACAGATACAGCACCCGCCAGACCAGCCAAGCCCATGCCGCTGTCTGGGCGCCGCTGTTCTTTCCCCATCACCTCCCAGTGGCTCAGTATATTACATATAATAGCTATTTCTGAAGTATGGACAGTACATAGGCGCTGCTCTAGGTGGTGGGATAGAGCAGTGGTTAACATGAGTCAGGGGCCCCTGGGAGGGGAGCCCCGCCCAGCTCCCAGAGGGCTGACCTGGCATGTCACTAGCCAGCGCATGGGGACAGCCCTGCAGAGGCTCACGCAACGCACACAGGGGCCCTCTGCCCGCAAGCCGCTTCCTCGCCCCTTGAGAAAATGCCTGCCGTCCCTCTTGGTCCTGGTACAGGGAGGCCACCCTGCCACAGACCACAAACCCCTGGGCTCAACTGCTTGGCTGACACAGACGCGCCCCTGCTGTGCGTCCCAGTCACTGACCCTTGCCAACTTCCCTCTTGCGGGATGGCGGGAGCTGCATACAAAACCATGCAGGCCTGACCAGGTGGCGCAGTGGGTGGAGCGTCGGACTGGGATGCGGAAGACCCAGGTTCGAGACCCCGAGGTCACCAGCTTGAGCGCGGGCCCATCTGGCTTGAGCAAAAGCTCGTCAGCTTGGACTCAGGGTCACTGGCTCCAGCAAGGGGTGGCTCGGTCTGCTGAAGGCCCACGGTCAAGGCACATGTGAGAAAGCAATCAATGAACAACAAGGTATCGCAATGAAAACTAATGATGGATGCTTCTCACCTCTCTCTGTTCCTGTCTGTCTGTCCCTATCTATCCCTCGCTCTGACTCTCTCTCTGTCCCTGTAAAAAAAAAAGAAAAAACCACACAGGCTATGCAAACTCGTTTTATAAAATAAAGCATACTTACATAAACACTGTGAACTACATCTGCCCAAAATAGAAACAGTTTCATTCTCTAGAAGTTTGTGTTTTCTTCTTTGCTCTGTTCTGCCTTTTCTGGATCACCCTGCATTTGCAGGAGTTACTGCCCGGGGATCACAACCAGGGCTCTGGGTCCGGGGAGCCTGGGTTCCCCTTCAGCCCTGCAAACTACTCCGACCTGAGGCTGGACCCGGCCACTCTAGCCCACTCCTTTCTCTTCTATAAGATGGGGTTATAACTGTCTTTCTCTCCCCCTCTGCGGGCTGCCATCAGGTGCCGGGGCGGTGCAGGGGACTTGCCTATTACATTCCGGCCCAAGGTAAACACAGGGTGAACAGCGAGCCTTAACCACTCAGGGCACAGAGCACCGTTAGAGAAACAGGTTTGTAATCGCCCCAAAGTCAGGGTGGGGCAGGAGAGCGAAGGCCCGTTCTAATCTTCAAAGCACGTGAATCGGAGGTGTCTGTGCTGGGAACACGTCAAAGCCTCCCGGAGTCCATCTTCACTTGGTGCCCAAGCACTGGGGAGAGATGACAAACAGGCCACCGGGTGTGAGGGGTCGTCCTCAGCATCAGCAGGGCTGTCCCTAAGCCCTGCGTGCATGGTGTGTGTGTGTGTGTGTGTGCAGTCTGTGGTGTGTGCATGTCTGTGTGGTGTATCTGTGTGGTGTGTATGTAGGATGTAGGGTGTGTGTGCAGCCTGTGTGGTGTATCTGCGTGGTGTGTATGTAGGATGTAGGGTGTGTGTGGTGTGTATGTAGGATGTAGGGTGTGTGTGGTGTATCTGCGTGGTGTGTATGTAGGATGTAGGGTGTATGTGGTGTGTGTGGTGTGTGTGTGCAGTCTGTGTGGTGTATCTGCGTGGTGTGTATGTAGGATGTAGGGTGTGTGTGGTGTGTATGTAGGATGTAGGGTGTGTGTGGTGTATCTGCGTGGTGTGTATGTAGGATGTAGGGTGTATGTGGTGTGTGTGGTGTGTGTGTGCAGTCTGTGTGGTGTATCTGCGTGGTGTGTATGTAGGATGTAGGGTCTGTGTGGTGTGTGTGTGCAGTCTGTGTGGTGTATCTGTGTGGTGTGTATGTAGGATGTAGGGTGTGTGTGGTGTGTGTGTTCAGTCTGTGTGGTGTATCTGCGTGGTGTGTATGTAGGATGTGTGTGGTGTGTGTGGTGTGTGTGTGCAGTCTGTGTGGTGTATCTGCGTGGTGTGTATGTAGGATGTAGGGTCTGTGTGGTGTGTGTGTGCAGTCTGTGTGGTGTATCTGCGTGGTGTGTATGTAGGATGTAGGGTGTATGTGGTGTGTGTGTGTGTGCAGTCTGTGTGGTGTATCTGCGTGGTGTGTATGTAGGATGTAGGGTGTCTGTGTGTGTGCAGTCTGTGTGGTGTATCTGTGTGGTGTGTATGTAAGATGTGGGGTGTGTGTGTGTGTGTGCAGTCTGTGTGGTGTATCTGTGTGGTGTGTATGTAGGATGTAGGGTGTGTGTGGTGTGTGTGTGCAGTCTGTGTGGTGTATCTGCGTGGTGTGTATGTAGGATGTAGGGTGTGTGTGGTGTGTGTGTGCAGTCTGTGTGGTGTATCTGCGTGGTGTGTATGTAGGATGTAGGGTGTGTGTGTGTGTGCAGTCTGTGTGGTGTATCTGTGTGGTGTGTATGTAGGATGTGGGGTGTGTGTGTGTGTGTGCAGTCTGTGTGGTGTATCTGTGTGGTGTGTATGTAGGATGTAGGGTGTGTGTGGTGTGAGTGTGTGCAGTCTGTGTGGTGTATCTGCGTGGTGTGTATGTAGGATGTGTGTGGTGTGTGTGGTATGTGTGTGCAGTCTGTGTGGTGTATCTGTGTGGTATGTATGTAGGATGTAGGGTGTGTGTGGTGTGTGTGTGCAGTCTGTGTGGTGTATCTGCGTGGTGTGTATGTAGGATGTAGGGTGTGTGTGTGTGTGCAGTCTGTGTGGTGTATCTGTGTGGTGTGTATGTAGGATGTGGGGTGTGTGTGTGTGTGCAGTCTGTGTGGTGTATCTGTGTGGTGTGTATGTAGGATGTAGGGTGTGTGTGGTGTGTGTGTTCAGTCTGTGTGGTGTATCTGCGTGGTGTGTATGTAGGATGTGTGTGGTGTGTGTGGTGTGTGCGTGCAGTCTGTGCGGTGTATCTGCGTGGTGTGTATGTAGGATGTAGGGTCTGTGTGGTGTGTGTGTGCAGTCTGTGTGGTGTATCTGTGTGGTGTGTATGTAGGATGTAGGGTGTGTGTGGTGTGTGTGTTCAGTCTGTGTGGTGTATCTGCGTGGTGTGTATGTAGGATGTGTGTGGTGTGTGTGTGTGTGTGTGCAGTCTGTGTGGTGTATCTGCGTGGTGTGTATGTAGGATGTAGGGTCTGTGTGGTGTGTGTGTGCAGTCTGTGTGGTGTATCTGCGTGGTGTGTATGTAGGATGTAGGGTGTATGTGGTGTGAGTGTGTGCAGTCTGTGTGGTGTATCTGCGTGGTGTGTATGTAGGATGTAGGGTCTGTGTGGTGTGTGTGTGCAGTCTGTGTGGTATATCTGCGTGGTGTGTATGTAGGATGTAGGGTGTATGTGGTGTGTGTGTGTGTGCAGTCTGTGTGGTGTATCTGCGTGGTGTGTATGTAGGATGTAGGGTGTATGTGGTGTGTGTGTGTGTGTGCAGTCTGTGTGGTGTATCTGTGTGGTGTGTATGTAGGATGTAGGGTGTGTGTGGTGTGTGTGTGCAGTCTGTGTGGTGTATCTGTGTGGTGTGTATGTAGGATGTAGGTTGTGTGTGGTGTGTGTGTGCAGTCTGTGTGGTGTATCTGCGTGGTGTGTATTTAGGATGTAGGGTGTGGTGTATCTGCGTGGTGTGTATGTAGGATGTAGGGTGTATGTGGTGTGTGTGTGTGTGTGTGTGCAGTCTGTGTGGTGTATCTGTGTGGTGTGTATGGAGGATGTAGGGTGTGTGTGTGTGTGTGCAGTCTGTGTGTTGTATCTGTGTGGTGTGTATGTAGGATGTAGGGTGTGTGTGTGTGTGTGCAGTCTGTGTGGTGTATCTGTGTGGTGTGTATGTAGGATGTAGGGTGTGTGTGGTGTGTGTGTGCAGTCTGTGTGGTGTATCTGTGTGGTGTGTATGTAGGATGTAGGTTGTGTGTGGTGTGTGTGTGCAGTCTGTGTGGTGTATCTGTGTGGTGTGTATGTAGGATGTAGGGTGTGGTGTATCTGCGTGGTGTGTATGTAGGATGTAGGGTGTAAGTGGTGTGTGTGTGTGTGTGCAGTCTGTGTGGTGTATCTGTGTGGTGTGTATGTAGGATGTAGGGTGTGTGTGTGTGTGTGCAGTCTGTGTGGTGTGTATGTAGGATGTAGGGTGTGTGTGTGTGTGCAGTCTGTGTGGTGTATCTGTGTGGTGTGTATGTAGGATGTAGGGTGTGTGTGGTGTGTGTGTGCAGTCTGTGTGGTGTATCTGTGTGGTGTGTATGTAGGATGTAGGGTGTGTGTGGTGTGTGTGTGCAGTCTGTGTGGTGTATCTGCGTGGTGTGTATGTAGGATGTGTGTGGTGTGTGTGGTGTGTGTGTGCAGTCTGTGTGGTGTATCTGCGTGGTGTGTATGTAGGGTGTGTGTGGTGTGTGTGTGCAGTCTGTGTGGTGTATCTGCATGGTGTGTATGTAGGATGTAGGGTCTGTGTGGTGTGTGTGTGCAGTCTGTGTGGTGTATCTGTGTGGTGTGTATGTAGGATGTAGGGTGTGTGTGGTGTGTGTGTTCAGTCTGTGTGGTGTATCTGCATGGTGTGTATGTAGGATGTAGGGTGTATGTGGTGTGTGTGTGTGTGTGCAGTCTGTGTGGTGTATCTGTGTGGTGTGTATGTAGGAAGTAGGGTGTGTGTGGTGTGTGTGTACAGTCTGTGTGGTGTATCTGTGTGGTGTGTATGTAGGATGTAGGGTGTGTGTGGTGTGTGTGTGCAGTCTGTGTGGTGTATCTGCGTGGTGTGTATGTAGGATGTAGGGTGTGTGTGGTGTGTGTGCAGTCTGTGTGGTGTATCTGCGTGGTGTGTATGTAGGATGTAGGCTGTGTGTGGTGTGTGTGTGCAGTCTGTGTGGTGTATCTGCGTGGTGTGTATGTAGGATGTAGGGTGTGTGTGGTGTATCTGCGTGGTGTGTATGTAGGATGTAGGCTGTGTGTGGTGTATCTGCGTGGTGTGTATGTAGGATGTAGGGTGTGTGTGGTGTATCTGCGTGGTGTGTATGTAGGATGTAGGGTGTGTGTGGTGTGTCTGCGTGGTGTGTATGTAGGATGTAGGGTGTGTGTGGTGTGTCTGCGTGGTGTGTATGTAGGATGTAGGGTGTGTGTGTGCAGTCTGTGTGGTGTATCTGTGTGGTGTGTATGTAGGATGTAGGGTGTATGTGGTGTGTGTGTGTGTGCAGTCTGTGTGGTGTATCTATGTGGTGTGTATGTAGGATGTAGGGTGTGTGTGGTGTATCTGCGTGGTGTGTATGTAGGATGTAGGCTGTGTGTGGTGTGTCTGCGTGGTGTGTATGTAGGATGTAGGGTGTGTGTGGTGTATCTGCGTGGTGTGTATGTAGGATGTAGGGTGTGTGTGGTGTATCTGCGTGGTGTGTATGTAGGATGTAGGGTGTGTGTGGTGTATCTGCGTGGTGTGTATGTAGGATGTAGGCTGTGTGTGGTGTGTCTGCGTGGTGTGTATGTAGGATGTAGGCTGTGTGTGGTGTGTCTGCGTGGTGTGTATGTAGGATGTAGGGTGTGTGTGGTGTGTCTGCGTGGTGTGTATGTAGGATGTAGGCTGTGTGTGGTGTGTCTGCGTGGTGTGTATGTAGGATGTAGGCTGTGTGTGGTGTGTCTGCGTGGTGTGTATGTAGGATGTAGGCTGTGTGTGGTGTGTCTGCGTGGTGTGTATGTAGGATGTAGGCTGTGTGTGGTGTGTGTGTGCAGTCTGTGTGGTGTATCTGCGTGGTGTGTATGTAGGATGTAGGGTGTGTGTGGTGTATCTGCGTGGTGTGTATGTAGGATGTAGGCTGTGTGTGGTGTATCTGCGTGGTGTGTATGTAGGATGTAGGGTGTGTGTGGTGTATCTGCGTGGTGTGTATGTAGGATGTAGGGTGTGTGTGGTGTGTCTGCGTGGTGTGTATGTAGGATGTAGGGTGTGTGTGGTGTGTCTGCGTGGTGTGTATGTAGGATGTAGGGTGTGTGTGTGCAGTCTGTGTGGTGTATCTGTGTGGTGTGTATGTAGGATGTAGGGTGTATGTGGTGTGTGTGTGTGCAGTCTGTGTGGTGTATCTATGTGGTGTGTATGTAGGATGTAGGGTGTGTGTGGTGTATCTGCGTGGTGTGTATGTAGGATGTAGGCTGTGTGTGGTGTGTCTGCGTGGTGTGTATGTAGGATGTAGGGTGTGTGTGGTGTATCTGCGTGGTGTGTATGTAGGATGTAGGGTGTGTGTGGTGTATCTGCGTGGTGTGTATGTAGGATGTAGGGTGTGTGTGGTGTATCTGCGTGGTGTGTATGTAGGATGTAGGCTGTGTGTGGTGTGTCTGCGTGGTGTGTATGTAGGATGTAGGCTGTGTGTGGTGTGTCTGCGTGGTGTGTATGTAGGATGTAGGGTGTGTGTGGTGTGTCTGCGTGGTGTGTATGTAGGATGTAGGCTGTGTGTGGTGTGTCTGCGTGGTGTGTATGTAGGATGTAGGCTGTGTGTGGTGTGTCTGCGTGGTGTGTATGTAGGATGTAGGCTGTGTGTGGTGTGTCTGCGTGGTGTGTATGTAGGATGTAGGCTGTGTGTGGTGTATCTGCGTGGTGTGTATGTAGGATGTAGGGTGTGTGTGGTGTGTCTGCGTGGTGTGTATGTAGGATGTAGGGTGTGTGTGGTGTATCTGCGTGGTGTGTATGTAGGATGTAGGGTGTGTGTGGTGTATCTGCGTGGTGTGTATGTAGGATGTAGGGTGTGTGTGGTGTGTCTGCGTGGTGTGTATGTAGGATGTAGGGTGTGTGGTGTGTCTGCGTGGTGTGTATGTAGGATGTAGGGTGTGTGTGGTGTGTCTGCGTGGTGTGTATGTAGGATGTAGGGTGTGTGTGGTGTGTCTGCGTGGTGTGTATGTAGGATGTAGGGTGTGTGTGGTGTGTCTGCGTGGTGTGTATGTAGGATGTAGGGTGTGTGTGGTGTATCTGCGTGGTGTGTATGTAGGATGTAGGGTGTGTGTGGTGTGTCTGCGTGGTGTGTATGTAGGATGTAGGGTGTGTGTGGTGTGTATGTAGGATGTAGGGTGTGTGTGGTGTATCTGCGTGGTGTGTATGTAGGATGTAGGGTGTGTGTGGTGTATCTGCGTGGTGTGTATGTAGGATGTAGGGTGTGTGTGGTGTGTATGTAGGATGTAGGGTGTGTGTGGTGTATCTGCGTGGTGTGTATGTAGGATGTAGGGTGTGTGTGGTGTGTATGTAGGATGTAGGGTGTGTGTGGTGTGTCTGCGTGGTGTGTATGTAGGATGTAGGCTGTGTGTGTGGTGTGTATGTAGGATGTAGGGTGTGTGTGGTGTATCTGCGTGGTGTGTATGTAGGATGTAGGGTGTGTGTGGTGTGTATGTAGGATGTAGGGTGTGTGTGGTGTATCTGCGTGGTGTGTATGTAGGATGTAGGGTGTGTGTGGTGTGTCTGCGTGGTGTGTATGTAGGATGTAGGGTGTGTGTGGTGTATCTGCGTGGTGTGTATGTAGGATGTAGGGTGTGTGTGGTGTGTATGTAGGATGTAGGGTGTGTGTGGTGTGTCTGCGTGGTGTGTATGTAGGATGTAGGCTGTGTGTGGTGTGTCTGCGTGGTGTGTATGTAGGATGTAGGCTGTGTGTGGTGTGTATGTAGGATGTAGGGTGTGTGTGGTGTGTCTGCGTGGTGTGTATGTAGGATGTAGGCTGTGTGTGGTGTGTCTGCGTGGTGTGTATGTAGGATGTAGGCTGTGTGTGGTGTGTCTGCGTGGTGTGTATGTAGGATGTAGGGTGTGTGTGGTGTATCTGCGTGGTGTGTATGTAGGATGTAGGGTGTGTGTGGTGTGTCTGCGTGGTGTGTATGTAGGATGTAGGGTGTGTGTGTTGTGTCTGTGTGGTGTGTATGTAGGATGTAGGGTGTGTGTGGTGTATCTGCGTGGTGTGTATGTAGGATGTAGGGTGTGTGTGGTGTGTATGTAGGATGTAGGGTGTGTGTGGTGTGTCTGCGTGGTGTGTATGTAGGATGTAGGGTGTGTGTGGTGTGTATGTAGGATGTAGGGTGTGTGTGGTGTGTCTGCGTGGTGTGTATGTAGGATGTAGGGTGTGTGTGGTGTGTCTGCGTGGTGTGTATGTAGGATGTAGGCTGTGTGTGGTGTGTCTGCGTGGTGTGTATGTAGGATGTAGGCTGTGTGTGGTGTGTCTGCGTGGTGTGTATGTAGGATGTAGGCTGTGTGTGGTGTGTCTGCGTGGTGTGTATGTAGGATGTAGGCTGTGTGTGGTGTGTGTGTGCAGTCTGTGTGGTGTATCTGCGTGGTGTGTATGTAGGATGTAGGGTGTGTGTGGTGTATCTGCGTGGTGTGTATGTAGGATGTAGGCTGTGTGTGGTGTATCTGCGTGGTGTGTATGTAGGATGTAGGGTGTGTGTGGTGTATCTGCGTGGTGTGTATGTAGGATGTAGGGTGTGTGTGGTGTGTCTGCGTGGTGTGTATGTAGGATGTAGGGTGTGTGTGGTGTGTCTGCGTGGTGTGTATGTAGGATGTAGGGTGTGTGTGTGCAGTCTGTGTGGTGTATCTGTGTGGTGTGTATGTAGGATGTAGGGTGTATGTGGTGTGTGTGTGTGCAGTCTGTGTGGTGTATCTATGTGGTGTGTATGTAGGATGTAGGGTGTGTGTGGTGTATCTGCGTGGTGTGTATGTAGGATGTAGGCTGTGTGTGGTGTGTCTGCGTGGTGTGTATGTAGGATGTAGGGTGTGTGTGGTGTATCTGCGTGGTGTGTATGTAGGATGTAGGGTGTGTGTGGTGTATCTGCGTGGTGTGTATGTAGGATGTAGGGTGTGTGTGGTGTATCTGCGTGGTGTGTATGTAGGATGTAGGCTGTGTGTGGTGTGTCTGCGTGGTGTGTATGTAGGATGTAGGCTGTGTGTGGTGTGTCTGCGTGGTGTGTATGTAGGATGTAGGGTGTGTGTGGTGTGTCTGCGTGGTGTGTATGTAGGATGTAGGCTGTGTGTGGTGTGTCTGCGTGGTGTGTATGTAGGATGTAGGCTGTGTGTGGTGTGTCTGCGTGGTGTGTATGTAGGATGTAGGCTGTGTGTGGTGTGTCTGCGTGGTGTGTATGTAGGATGTAGGCTGTGTGTGGTGTATCTGCGTGGTGTGTATGTAGGATGTAGGCTGTGTGTGGTGTGTCTGCGTGGTGTGTATGTAGGATGTAGGGTGTGTGTGGTGTATCTGCGTGGTGTGTATGTAGGATGTAGGCTGTGTGTGGTGTGTCTGCGTGGTGTGTATGTAGGATGTAGGCTGTGTGTGGTGTATCTGCGTGGTGTGTATGTAGGATGTAGGGTGTGTGTGGTGTATCTGCGTGGTGTGTATGTAGGATGTAGGGTGTGTGTGGTGTGTATGTAGGATGTAGGGTGTGTGTGGTGTGTCTGCGTGGTGTGTATGTAGGATGTAGGGTGTGTGTGGTGTGTATGTAGGATGTAGGGTGTGTGTGGTGTGTCTGCGTGGTGTGTATGTAGGATGTAGGGTGTGTGTGGTGTGTCTGCGTGGTGTGTATGTAGGATGTAGGCTGTGTGTGGTGTGTCTGCGTGGTGTGTATGTAGGATGTAGGCTGTGTGTGGTGTGTCTGCGTGGTGTGTATGTAGGATGTAGGCTGTGTGTGGTGTGTCTGCGTGGTGTGTATGTAGGATGTAGGCTGTGTGTGGTAGGGCTGACACTGAGAGAGGGGCAGACCTGACCTCCCTCCCTAGCTAGGAGAGCATGACAGCCCTTGCAGTCACTGTGTAGTCACTTGTTAAGTGGAGAGGACATCTGTGTGAGAATGTGTGACCTCAGGAAGCAGCAGGGTGGCCCTAGGACAGCACAGCCTTGGTGTTTGCTGCTCCCCAAACGCCCACCGCACACGGCTCCCTCCCCTCAGCTATGAACCAGGGTGGACCTTGGAGGGAAGCCACAGGGCCGGCGACTCTGAGGACCGGCCCGGGTCACAAACCGCTGCTCGCCCTCCACAGTGAGAGCAGCACCTTAGTCCGGGCTGGAATGCAAGCCAGCTGCATCATTAAGCCCAGGGTTCGGGGTCTGTGTGTGCCCCCCACCCCACGTCCTCCTCCTCTTCCTTCCTCCCTGAGTCCCCAACACCCATCAGAGTCCCCGGGACGCTGCTCTCACTGGCCTCTTGACCCTGGGACATGCCATGTCCTTCGTCTGGCTAAAGCCCAGACAACTGGGAAGATTGGGCTTCAAGGGGCCCAGCACCCCAAGGAGCCTAAGCGTCCGAGCCCTGGGGAACCCCTCTATCACTTGGCATTGTCACGGCCAGTGAGCCCCTGTCTTACTGGACTGGGACTGGGTGGGCTTGGATGGAGTGAGGTTCACCCGCACACACACGCCCAGGTCTCAGGGCAGAACACTGGGCACATATTTTTGGAAGTTGGAGTGAATGGGCTTGATGCCACGGGGAAAGGGTCAGTGCCCTGTCTCATCCCCACGCAGGGGAGGCCGCGTGTCCCACCCGGGGGAAGCAACCACCGCCCATCCAGAGGGGCTCTCAGCAAGGTGCTCCGTGTGTGTGTGTGTGTGTGTGTGTGCGCGCGCGCACGGGGGGGGCGGTGCTGGCACAGACATTGACAAGACACTCTGATGGGACTAGAGTCTGGAAGGCTTCCCAGAGGAGGAGGAGGAAGGCCTTGGAGGATGGGGAAGATTCACAGCCACAGGGAGCATAGTCCTGGTTTTAACAGAGTCCCAAAGCCTTTGTCAGACTTCATGTTCCCCTCAGCGGGGGGGGGGGGGGCTGTTAGGGGGAGGGGAGGGGGCGCTAACGCAATGCATTCCCCTCAGCAGGGAGGGGGGGCTGTTAGGGGGAGGGGAGGGGGCGCGAACGCCACCCAGGGTGAACAGCATGGAGCCTGCATTTCAGGACACTCCTCAGCCTCTCCAGGAGGTACGGCCCAACCAACCGCACCCCACCCCACCCCGGGCGGAGGCAGCAAACATTAATTGCTTTTGCAAGCTCCAGAAAGATCATCCAACTTAATTAAGACCGGCCCTGCCTGCGAACATCCATCAGCTGTCAGCAGGACTGGAACAGGAGGCCGACTCGGGGTGGGAGAAGAGGCCGGCAGCTGGGGAGAGTGGCCGCTGTGCGGGGCAAGGACTGCGCCGGCCAGCAGAGGGGTCTGCGCAATGTTCCTGGGGGCAGGCGTCTGGTGTCCCAGGTCCCGGGCGTGGGGAGCCGGAGCACAGCGGCCTCTTAATTAATCCACAGAGAGCGCCCTGGCCTCCGTGTCACCCTCTGGTTTCAGCCGCTCGGTCCTCCTAATTTCCCAGCAATTTAATTAAAGCCTCTTTCCCTGTACAATAAGGTCTCGTTTTCCTCTGAGTAGCATGAAAGGGATTAGGAGCCACGGACGCTGATCTGACTGCGGATGTTTTCCTGTCAGAACAGAAAGGGGACGACAGGGTGACTCAGACACTCCCCACCGCAACCGGACACAGGGCAGGCCGCCCAGGCACCGGGAGGAGGTCACACGGGGGGGGGGGCTGGAGAGTAACAGACCCATCCCCTTCCTCCCCCCCCCCCCCCGTCCCCTCCATCACCTCCACCGGGCTGTAATCTCCAACCAATGGCCCTGGTTTATGCCTCTCTGAAATGGCATGACATTTGTGAAAAGTTGACTTATGAGTGTTAGAGGGCTTGGTTTCTGGACATCAAAATAAAACACAACCACCTTAGCAGATTCACGAACCTGGCCGTGCGGGCCCAGCGTCGAGCGCCAGACTCGGTAAACTGTGGTCTGGGAGCCACGCCGGGCCACCACCCAGCTCTGTGAATGAACTTGTAAGGGAACAAGCACACCTGCCCCTTAGGGACAATATGCTTCCAGGTGACAACAGCAGAGAGGGGAAGAGGTGCGACAGAGACCACACAGCCCACGAGGCCTAACGTGTCCATCTGTGCTTTACAAGAAGCTAGTGCCGGGGCCAGCAGAGCCGCAGAAGCCCGTGAACCCCTCAGTGACCCTCCGGTACCACCCTCCAGCAAACGGAGCACTCACGGCTGTCAAGTCCTAAGGACACACTGTGTGCCAAGGTCGCCAGGTGACAACTTTTAGGCATAATGAACCCTTGCACCCACCCTGCAGAAGAGTGAAACATCCCACTTGCACAGAAGCATGCTCTGACGCTCGGGGAGGCTAAGCAACTGCCTGAGGCCACAGAGCCACGAGCTGTGGACAGAGCCTGCATCCAGCCCACCCTGCGGAGGCCGGGCTCCCCCACACCACACGGATGCCTTCCTTCCCGTGTGGGCCAGAGGGCGTGAGAGCTGACGGGGAACTGAGGTGCCCCAGGCCCAACCTTCTCACCACAGCGCAGAAAATCCGAGGCGCAGACAGCAGAAGAGACCTCCAGGATGACTCAGACCGTCGGGGACAGAGACAGGGAAGGGCCCGCGGCTCCTGGCTCCCACAGGCAGTGCCCCATGCATCCTCGCAGGAGGAGCACCTGCTGAGTGTGTGTGGGGGGAACCAGGCAGGTGACACACCTCTCCATCTACACAACAGCCATGGATGGAGTCTCATCGCCCCCATGCATCAGCTAGAGAGAACTGAACTGAGACACAGAAGCAGGATGGGGTGCATCCCAGGACACACAGCCAACAGAGCCCGACACCAACACAGGTTCTCCTGAGTGCCAAGTCTGCCTTTTGCCACCGCCCCAGGCTGCCCGGTGCCCTGGGCCCGTCAGAGAAGCTGAGTAGACCCACCCGCTCTGCACCCACCGCTCTCCTGCACCAACCCCAACCCGGGGCAGCAGCTCCTGTCACCAGGAGGCTCCTAGCTCCCCCTGCTGGTATGTGGTCGCCACAGCACCGTGTCTCAGTTTCTGTAGCTAAAAACCCACTCCTGACCCACCTTCGTTCCCATGGCGGCCTTGCACTTACCAGTTGCAAAGGGATCCGGTGGACCTGAGATACAGCAAAGCACACAGTGGGGAGGAAAGGCAGAAAGGGAGGCCGTCGCAGCTGAGCGTGCATGAGTTCAAATCCCTGCCCCGCCACCCGCTGGCTCTGACACCCCCCTCCCCCCAGCGCGGGGCTACCAGCTGCAAGCTCTCTGCCTGATTGGTGCGTGGGTGCGTGGCTGCGCCGCCACGTGTGGATGGCCTACAGGAGGCTACGGGTGCTCGGGCTCCAGAGAGACGGGGATTGCGAGTGCACGGAGTCCCTGCCCACCACTGTAAGGGGCCCGGTCTTGCTGTTGGTTTGCCTGAGGGGCGGTTTCCCTGCCTGTGGGTTGTCCTCCGTTATGAGACTTAATTAAACAGAACGGCCCCACCCCTTGCGGCTCTGCAGTTTTTCTACCATCGGCCCGGTTCCGATGCGGACCTGCCTGGCCCCGGCACCGGCATCACACCCAGCAAAGGAATGTGCTGCTCCCCCACGCAAGCTGCTTCTGGAACCGCGATTCTGCACCCGGGAAATGGGTGGCCGCAGGTCATCGGCGAGGGTCAGGAGGGAAGTGTGCACAGTGCTGACGCCCTGCAAGTTCAACGGTGCGAAAATAGTTCTGGCAGACGGTCCATTTTGAAGATGCTGGAAGCGCCGTGTTGCCTACGGGGAGGAGGAGTGTGGAGCATGGGCACAGGGCGAGAAGGAAGTGCTCAGAGGAGGGTTGCCACTTCTCTGTCCCTCCTGATCCCGTGACCAGGCACTGGTGGGGGGGGGAGCCACCTCCAGCTCCTCTCATCCCCTCGGGTTCCTCTGCCCTGCAGGGATCAACATCGTTACTTTACAATGAAAACAAGGATGACAAGGGTTATAACGACCCTGACCCATGCCTGAGCGCTGCAGGAAATGGACACACTATCCTAGCCTCACAACCCCACGAGGACGCTGTCATGAGCTCCATTCTAGAGGTGAGAACACTGAGGTTCCGGGAGAAGATGGGATGGGTCAGCCAGGACGTGGTGTTGGACCCGATTCTGTCCACAGACACAGCAAAGGCTCAGCTACTCCCAAGGCATCCACACTTTCGCAGAGTGTGCCAGCCGCAGGTCTGTAAAGACCCCCGGACCGGGCAGACTCTACAGATCATGACTGCTACCACGCTGTGACCTACAAGGGACGGAAACCAGCCAAGCACCCCACACTCCAGGGCCTGCAGAAGGTGCCTCCGATCCCCTCCAGGTACCCGGGTAGGACGCAGGTGGCTTTAAGTACCCACTTAAGGTAGTTCTGCCACCAGTCCTCCCCTGATTAGTTTTTCCTGGTCATCACCAGCCCCCCACACCCCCCCTCCCCAGAGGCAGGGCTGCTGCCTAGGACCTCTCTCCATCGCCCTCAAGTCTGGATCTGGGACCGTCAGAAAAGACATGGAGCATGGAGGGACCCAAGCCCAGCGTGGGGGGCAGCAGGAATGCCCGGGGCCTGGGGCGGCCTCCCTCTGTCTACACAGGCCTGCCTTTTCCCTTTTGTCTGTTCTGTGAGAGTTATATACCAACCCGCCAGCACCTTCTTAGCCTGCGGGAAGAAGGCTTCTACAGCTGCTATCTTCCACAAACCACCGAAGCCTTAAATTGCAGCAGGAAAGGTGACCATGCTAGATTAGAATTTTTTCTCTTTAAATTAAACCCAGACGTGTCCCCGTCATGGCTAAGAGAAGGGCCGAGCTGAGTTGAAAGTAATTTACTTAGAAAATGTCTTGATGCATGGTAAATTAAGTGCACCCCCCCAATTCAGCACACTTTCCCCGCACCTCACCCCTTCCAGCACAGTATTAGTCCACTTAATTGATTCCCAAATACTTCCTGCTATGACTTACAACCATCACGACTGGGAGGAGACTGATGCGAACTGGACTTCACCCAAGGTCAGGACGGAAGGTTCACTGTGAAATTTTAAAGGGGCGGGTGGGGAGGGGGGTTGGAGAAACGGATCTGAAGTCATCCCGTCTTTTTTTCTTTTCTCCCCCTTTGATAGATGGAACCAAAGAACAAGGGGAATATCACCAGTGACAACAGCTAATCAATACTGAAACCTTATTACAAGAGAAATTAATTTGCTAAATTGGCCCTGTAGATACAGATTATAAAAATGAGTCACCGTTCTCATCAAAAATGCAAAACCCGGGAGCAGTGACGGCAGCAGGGACTCGCTCTGCACGGCCACGTGGCGGGTCACTGCCTCCTTACGGAGCACTGTCCCCGGGGTCAGAGGCGACCCTCACATTGCACACTGTGCTAAGCACATCACAGACATCCTCTCGAAGAATCTCACCGCCTCGGCGGCTAGGGACTCCCGCAGTCTGGTCACGTACACCCAGGTGATGTCCTAACCAGAGAACCTGGCAGGAATGTCCCCTCGTCATCCTCACTGGGGCAGTGATGGCGGGACATAACTTTCCGAATTGCACCAGGGCCAAGAGGCGGAGTCAGGCTCAGGTGTGTCCTGACTGGGCTTCTCCCACTGCGTGACCACCTGGGAGCCTGGGAGGGGAGTCCACACGGCAGCCTGAGGAGGGCCTGCACAGCCAGGCCAGTGAGCGCTGCCCTGGGCCCCCGCTCCAGCCCCGCCAGGCTGGTCTCTATCTGCCACCCGGCCCTGAGCTGTGTCTGACTTTGGGCTGGGCCTGGGCCTCCTATCTTCCACTGGCTGGTTCACACGTGCACGTGCCTCGTGGCCACAGGACGCCCAGCCTTCACTCCCTGTAGTGGAAACGGGCACCCTGCTCGTAACCAACCCTCCCTGGAACTTGGCCATGCCCTCTCCACCCGGCCCTTCCTCTGCCTTGCTGGTGTCAGGGCTGGAAGATAACGGTGGAGGCAATGTGTCATAGGGACCTTCTTACAGGATTCGAGTCCCAGACAACAGCATCCTCTGGCCTCAAGTGTCCCCCAATGCAGGTTACTCACAGCGCCCCTGTTTTCTCAGGTGTATAAAGGGGAGAGAAATTGGCAGAGGACACTCTGCTTATACATGTAGATCCTGCCTGGGCTCAAATTCTCGGTCTGCTACTTCCTGTAGGACCTTACGCAAGTTTCTTAACCTCTCTGTGCCAGTATTCTCCATCGATAAAACTCTCACGGCAGCACCTAACTGGGTGCTGGGTCGCGCTGAGGGTAGAACGAGGACGTCCACTCTGGCACGGAGTCGGCACTGCGAGGGTGCCCACAGGTCTATCGTAGGACACAGGTGGACAGGAAGACTCAAGACCCCCGTACGAGACACAGGACACATGATAAAACAGGAAGGAGGAGCCTATTTGGTCTTTCAGCACCACCACAAAATCCTGAGCACACAGGTGGATCACAGAACACCTGCGTAAAATGGCCCAGGGAAAACTACTTGCTCTAATGGTACCACGTGGTTCAGAAAGGCCAACCCCACCTACCCGAGAAAGAACCCTGGAGAACCAGGGCCTCTGCCCTGCCCACCACACACCACTGCGGGGTCCCGTATCACGGACACTTGAACTTTCTATGTTTCCATAACCGGGGCAGGGGTGGGGGGTGAAATACAAAAATAACCAGTCTGCTGCCTAGCCCTGCTGTGAGCAAATGCTCCCCCAGGGGGTAAGAGCTAGTGATTTCGTGGTTCCGACAGAAACACTCCCTAGATCCAAAGAACATTGTGAATAGCCTGAAAAGGCAAAAATGTTTCCTTCCTCCTCTCCCTCCCTCCTGTCCCTGCCTAGCACCATCTCAGGTATCAGGGACAGGTGCCCTGCCTCCCTCCTCTGGGGCCTTCTCTCTCACCAGATGCCCAGGCCCTGAGGCTCTGGCTGCAACACAAGAGTCATGGGTAAGAGTGTGAGCCCCGAGATCAGACAGCCCACTTCTCAACTGGCTCTGCCTCCGGAGAGCTGTAGACTTCACCTGTTTCTACCTCAAGGATGAACTAGGACTCACCCACGGGCTTGGTGTGGAAGTCAAGGAGAGGATGTCCGGGGAGTGCTGGGCTGGTCCATGTTTGTTCTTGGTCCTTATTACTTGTGTCAACAAAAAGGTCACGGCCACCGATCTAAGGCCAATAGGAGTCCCCAGTCTGGAGTACGGGGAAAAGAGAAAGTTTATTCAGGGAAAACGTTTGCAAAGAGAAAACACAGCTGCTAGCAAAAAAGGGGGGGGGGGGGCGGGGAGGCGTACGTCAACTAAAGCACCTGCTTGGTTAAGCGCCAACTAGCATTGTCCCGACTGGTCAGAATCATGCATCCTCTTTGGTTAAGGAGCCGCTGATTGGTCAGTAAAGGTGCAAATGAGGCTACTTCTGTGAAGCTCTGATTGGATGGAGAAAGTCTCGGCCCCTAGATCAAAAGAGGATCCCGGAAACTCCTTTATAAGGTTCAGGCTCCAGGGGGCTGGAACCAGCGCAGGGGCGTTTCCTGATGGCTGCTAGCCCCCGGTTGTGAATTTGGGCCCCGCTGCCCACAGACCTTTATGGCGGGTAGATTCATTCTTGGAGTCAACACTTATCATTTCCTGGGCATGTTGGTTCAAGTCTCTGGCATGCGGCCCCTCTCTGCCTGGACCCCAGGACGTGGCACCCACCCATGAGACACACTAGTGGGCGTGCTCTGCACCTGCAGATACGTTCACCTGGCCTTCCCATCACCCGCTCGCCGCTCCAGCCACTCACTGGTGATTTCCTGATGCCCGGGACCAGGTGTTATTGGTAGGGTCTGTTCCTGGTTCAATGCCCAGGGCCTGGCCGCCGGAGGTGGTCGGCCTTCGCTGAGTCGATGAGGGAGTGGATGCACGTAGGCACGGTGACAGGCCCAGGAGAGGGGGCACAGCTGGGGACAGTGCAGCTGCGGGGTTAGACAACACTGGATGTGAACCTCTCTGCTCACAGCTGAGCTAATGAGACGTCCCTTTCAAACTACCGCTTGTCACAGGACTCTACTAGGAACCCACCATGAACACCAGGAAGTAAAATAAAAACTGTGGTCCTACTATGTGCAGTAGGATGCACGGGTGCTTTGACAGTGCTATTGTAGCTAATGCTCAAAGCAGAGTAGGCCAATGGGGCGAGATTCACCACATTTATAGATGATGCGAGCAGTGTTCACAACGGGGAAGCCACAGCACAACACATCGCAAACGTGGAATCAGCACTCGAACTGACGCCCGCCCCACCTCCCAGGCAGAAGGCCCTAATGACCAAAAACTTGGACATTTAAAGCCACGTCTCCCTCATCTGTGTTCAACTTCAAAAGGACACAGGACTTCGGGGGACTCAGTAGATACCCAGCATGTCCACCCTGAACACCAGCCCAGTGCAGTTATCATTCTTCATGGGGAGTTTATCAGTAAAAGAGCAAGGTCTTTTCATGATTTCAGGGTCACTGATGAAGCACAGAAGTGGCACCTGTTGTATGTGCGTCTCAGAAATAATCACGTCTTGAGGCAACCAGCATGCAGGGCTGACCAAGCCATGAAGTCACCCAGACTCTGAGCTATGTGGACAGTCGTGTACAGTTTAAGCTCCTGCCAAGTGGCCGGCACCCAGTCCTCAGGGTCATGTGGCCTCACCACGGCCCCAGGTCAGGGAGCCGAGGAAGGGCAGGCTCCTCCCCCCAGCCTCACAGAGCACATTCAAGGAGTCCTTCCCTGTTGTGTGTTCTTCTCCCCCACTAGGCTGTGACCTCCTCGAGGGTGGGGTTTGAGGAGTACTCATGTTTGTGAACCCCATGCCTAAGAATAGAAATAACACTTGATACTAACAGGGTGCGGGTCGGCCAGACTCTGCTAATGGTGTCAGGGCTTCGTCTTGTTTTTTAATCCTCAGACCCATTTCAGAGACAAGTGAGCGAAATCTCAGACAGGCAGAATAATGGGCTGGTGACTCGGGTAAATGACAGAGCTGGGCCTGAGCCCAATTCTCTGCCTCCGATCTGGGCGCTCCACCATCTCAGCATGGCCCACCTGCTGCATGGACAAGATCACCCTTCTGCAACACTGCTCTGCCCCTGGGTCTGTCCCCGCGGCTTACTGAATGAAACCAATACCCATCACCTCTCGTCTGTTCTTCTAGGTCTGGCTCTGCTTGATCTCTGTGCCTTTCACCTGGGGAATGGGTGCCCACCAGCCCATGGCATACGATGGTTCACTGTGCTTCCCCATGCTGTCCCGCTCCCCGGGGTCAGCTGCACTGTGACTCTTCTTTGGAATTCCCTTTTCCCTCCCAGGAGCCTGATCCCTCCAAATGCAAAGTCGATCTAGTTTACAAAGCCCCGACCACAGGTCACCTCCCCCAGGAAGCTCTCCCCAACTCATCCCAATGGGCAGTGCCCTTCCTTCCCCTGAAGGCCTGACACACGTCTTCCCTTCCCGGCTCAGGGTAAGCCGTCACTGCCTTCTTGTATGAGCGCAGCTGGGGTTGAGTGAAGGCCAAGTGCACAGGGCAGCAGACTCCACCCTCTTCAATGCGACCAACAGACACGGCATCTGCTTGTCTACCTGCCATTATATCTGCATGTGATTTCTTTTGAAGAAAGGGTCCACAGCGGAAACAAGTCTTTACCTCAGTGCATTAGATGGTGGGTGTTGATGCCAAGCAACCTCAGGGCTGGGTAGAGGTACAGCAGGACTTCCTAGTGCTGTGTGCAAAGTAGGGGTTCAGAAAATGTGGGACTTACCTGGGCTGAAACCTGAGTCAGACAACAGTGTGTCAGGATGCAGTGTACAGAGTGGATGGAGCACAGGGGTCCCGCTGTGTCCAGACGGGCAGCAGATGAAATGCTGGCCCAGGCATGGAGAGTTCACCACCCTCCCGCACGGGGCCCCAAAGCAAGCCTAAACGCTTTAGAGGGAGAAAGACACCACGGTCCGCATTCCAAGCGCCCTGGGTCTCGGCTGGGGCAGGTCTGGGTGGGGCCCAGATCCCAGATCCCGAGTCAGGAGTGGCAGGGTAAGCCGTCCAACTGAAACACTCAGGCAGAGACTGGTTTTATTCTAGCTGGCTCGCCTCCTTAGAATCGGAGGTGAATAGTAAAAAGTGCATTTTTTAAAAAGAGCAAAAAGAACGGCAAGACTGTAAGCTGAGACCCCACCTGTAAAACGGCAGGTGGAAGGGTCATCAAATTGTGGTTACTTCACACGGCAAGAAGCGCCCTCGATACTGGAGGAGAGACTCAGTGTCCAGCAGCCCGACCCCCGTATCCCCCCCCCAAGGTCACTCTCTCTGTGACGGCTCTCTCCCCTGCCCCAGGCTGCACAGCGGTCCCGCCCGACAGGGTGAAGGCACTGGGGTGGGATTCAGGAAGACAGCCAGGGGGCCTGGAGGGGCCTCTGAAACTTGGAGGGAGGGGCAATGCAGTGTGAGCCATGTTAGAAGCGTGACCGGAGTCCTTCCAGATCACGCATGGTGGGGGTGGGGGGTTGTACTGAGGGCGGGGTCCTGCGATGCTGATCACCTGATCCACCCAAAGCAGACAAGGAGCGCCCGCCCTGGTGGCCAGCTGATGGGCAGGGAGCAGAGAGAAGGGCACCAGGAGAGCACCGGTCTGCAGCCTCCCTGCCCCGGGTGCCCTGTGGGCCTGTCCCCCAGTCTGTGTCCCCTAGAGCCCCTGAGTCGGCTGCCCCACGGCCGGCTCCTCCACGGGCTGCACGGCCTCCTGCACGTAGACGATGAACTCGGAGGCCTCCCCGCCCTGCGTGTAGACGGTCACTGTCTCGATGCCCTCCACGTCGTCGGAGGACACGACCAGGTGGTGCTGCTCGGCCAGCTCCACGGACGCCTGCTGGAGCGTCTCCTGAATCATGACCGTGTGGTTGGAGCTGGGCTCCTCGTCGGTGACCTGCGGGAGGGCGAGAGAAAGGTCACACGGGTCCCGCTGCTCATGGGCCACCTAGAGTGTTCCAAGGGCTTGTCCCTATGGCAGGTAATCCTCTCCACAGGCTCTATGCCCTCACTCCCAGTACAGACGCGGACAGTGAAGCTCAGTGCTGCAAAGCGACCCAGTCAGGGGCCCGGCTGCGGCTAGGGGCAGGACCCAAGTGCAACCCCTACGTCCAAGCTCCTGTCCTGAAGCCACGCTGCCCCAGCAGGGTGAGGGCTGCCGAGGGTTCGAGACTGGAAGGCACTGTAGCAGTTACTTCCTGCAACCGTGCGGGGGGGGGGGGGGAGGGCGTAAACTCAGAGCCGGTCCATGTGGTGGTGGGAGAGGGACTGAGCTTACCCTGTGCGATCTGCCTCCCCACTGCTCTGGGAGCTCAGCTCTCTGCCTGAAGGTTAGTGTCACACTAGGGAGGAGCGACACCCAGCGGGAATGATTTTCCCGGGGCCTCGTCCATCAACACTAACTCCTCTGCCCCGTGGGGAGGCGGCCTGCTGATGGAAACAGTGCCACAAGGCAGGGCAGGAGCGAGCGTCCGTCCATCCCTCAGGGGAGGGGACCCGCAGAACTCTGCAGCCAGGCCTTTCTGGGTCTGGGGTTGTTTCCCTGGGGAACGACAGTCCTCAGACGCATGGAGGGTGTCAGAGGGACACAGACGTTCCAAGGTGGGTCCGATGGCGAAGCAAAAGGAGCACATGCCGTGTCCTGCTCAAAGCAGGGTTCGGGCAGCAGCCCCACCGCTATCAGCAGTGAGGCCTGGGCTGGACACTTTCACCTATGACCCTCAGTGCCCACCTCAGAGGGCTGCTCAGAGACCTGAGGGAGGTTCCGTGTGCACAGCCGTGCTTAGCACTCAGTAACATCACTGCCCTTCCCACGCCTCCATTCATTCACACAGTAACGCTTCCTGTCACCTGAGGGGGACCGCGGGATGCTGATTACAATGAGCCAGACCTCTGTCATCTCCTCGGGTCCCCCAGGTCCCCCTGGGCTAAGTTGATGATGGTTGGCATGTGCCGTCTTGGCACAGCTCTGTGCCCAGAGCCAGGTGGACTGCCTGGCGCACAGCAAATCCTCCGTGGTTGCTGACTAACGGCCCACCAGTTGCCAGATGCCATGCCAGGGGCATGGTGGAAAATCAGAGTCTGCTGGGGGTCGGGGGACAGAGCAGAGAGCCGCAGGGCTGGGCTGCTCCCGCTGAGGGGTGGCTGTGCAGGGTGGGCAGCAGGCACCAAAGTCAGAGAAGGCAGAAGGCGGAGACTCCCAGGAGAGCCCGGGACAGGGGGGTTTGCTCAGGAAGCTTCCCTGAGCTCCGATTTGTGATGCTTCTGACCCCAGTCCCTGCTGACATGGGGAGCTTCCTCCTCCTGCCCAGCCCTCGCTGACACGCCATGACTCCACGCTGTCTCTGGAAACCCCCGACGGCTTGGAGCGATCTCACCTCCGTCCCATGACTGTACTGTTCCCTGTGAGCAGGAGGGACTGGGACAGCCGGGAGGGGTCATGTTTTATTCTGAGAGGAAAACGGAAAATGCACCTTTGGGGTGGGCTCCACACAAAGCTATGGAACTTTTAATTAAGAGGAAGGAACTTTTCATTTGGTTGACAGAATTCACCAGAAACTAGAGAGCTATTCTGAGTGGAAATTATTAATACAGTTAGCCTGACTGTTTTTTCTGGATTGAACTGAGACCTTTTTTCTTCCCCCTTCTCTTATTGCTTGTTTCAATTTCATTTAAATGGGAAAACGTGCCGCAGACTAAGACTTAGAGGCAAATATTGACTTATTTCCCGCTGCAAGCCAGTGCCTGACAGAGGTGGAGGGCATGGAGGAAACACGCAACAAATGTTCTTCTCACTGTCAGTGGTTTCCACGCAGAGGAGAAAGATGGGGACCTGGGTGATGTGTGCTGAGGCCCCGCGACCTCGCAGATACAGACCTACTGCACTTCGGATGAACAGACAGTGCCAGTGGGGAAGAGACAGACACCTGCAAAGAGCGGGTATGGGCCATACCCCCAGGCCGCCGGCCACCCCTCAGTGACCAGACCCCCTGGGCGGAGTTCCTTCCTCCCCTCTCCAGACTCGGTGCCCTCAGCACTGTGAGCTGGCCTGCCAGCAGCTCCCACGGCCCTAGAATGGGCTCTCTTCCGAGCCTCTCCCGAGTCCAGGCTCCCCATGGCTTGTCTGCCCGCTCTCAAACCTGGGGCACTCCCGCGAGTCCGGCCGGACTAGGGAGGGAGGGGTCTATTTAAAGGTAAACCCTTCTCTGTTTCTCTTGTTCGTTTTCAGCTCCAGCGTTTTGTCTGCTAGAATCTCCGTTAAATGCATCCACTGCTCATTATGAGACTCCAAGCACAGTCCTTTGGGACCAGGAGAGTGACGGGGACAAAGATAAAAGTGCCCTTCCCAGAAGCCCTGCAGAGAACACTGTCCTCGGCCTGCACAGGTGTGCTGGGGCTGCATGCCGCTGTCACTTCCCCGAGCAGGAGGCTGCGGTGGCCGGCCACCACTTCCTGGTCCTCACACTGGCGTCTGACCCTGGCACCTCTTTTTCCACACTTCTATTTCCTCTTTAGTAAGAACACACTGACGGACCCCTCTGTCCAAGTGTCCCCTTGCCTTGGACACAGATGCCACAGAATGCCCAAGAGAGGCAAGGACAGGGAGCACAGCTTCTTCCCGGACCCAAGGCCCCGGGAACCCCCAAACCTGGCCAGAAGTGTGTGAGGGGGCAAAACAGGAAGACAACCCGTGGGGAAGCCAGCCTGGAAAAGCTCTTCTGCACCCAGTGACTCGATGCCGGACAGAAAGAGGTGTATCTGTGTCCCCGACCAGGGTCTCTCCCCAGGACACCTGAACGGCCCATCCAAGGACCAGCAGAGTATGACCAAGAAAGACTAATTACAGGAAGAAAGAGCTGGATGTCACGACTGGATCCCACAGACCCGGCAGCAGCGAGAAAAGAGCAAAGGCTCTTACTAGCTGGAGATTTTAATCTAAAAGCTGCTGGCAGACTATAATACACAACATTTGCATTACCCGTTCCACGCGGAGCTTTCAAAACATTGCAGATTACCTCCTGGAGGCCCAGTGCCCACATGCTCGTGCCAGGAGGGCCCCGGTGCCCAAGAGGCCCCCCTCCCCACAAGCTCACCACATTCACGGTGTCTGTGACCCCGTGCGGATAGGACCTGGATTCCCATGCGAGGGGCGGGCTCGTGGGGCCTGGCACGTGAATAAAGGATGAATTGCAAAGGAAGATAAATAAAGCTGCTGTTGGCCGCGGAATGAAAAGAATCCAGGATGACACCTACGGGTCTGGCATCGGTTTCGTGCCTATTCGGTTTGTCACCGCGCGGAACAGCAATGACCACCGAGGCTCTCCTGCATTCCCGCGCTGCCCACGTCCCCAGCCCCTCCCTCAAGCCTGTCGCCCTCCCGGGCTGGAGGGGGCTGACTACCAGGGGCTCCGGGACAGGGATCCTCCTTCACGTTTGGGGGGGGCACCCACTGTCAGCTTGGCTGCGGCAGGGAGACGGTTTCACCCCGGGCACCTTCCCGTCTCAAATCCATTTTTAAATACGTTGAACCAGGATCCTATTTATTAAACCGTGCCTCGGGGAACAGCCCTCTCTCAGGTGTCATTAATGTCCCTGAAATGGAAGGCACCTGGGGCTGCCGGCAGGAAATAAACAGAGACACTCCTTGTTCCCCCGTGTTCCCAGGGCGGGCTCCTGGGACCGCTGTGCGCCAGCCACAGTCAGCCCTCAGCGGTGGGAAGCAGATGGCGCTTGGAATGCCACCAGCAGAGCATGGCCATTGTCAGCAACTCGGAGAATGTGATGAGCACCCGTGACGGGCAGGGCTTAATAAGAGCAGGCCCGGGAGATGCAAACACTCTAGGACAGGCGCTCCCACGAGCAAGTAGGCTGCATGGCGACAGTGTGCGTGTGGGTGTGGGGGTGTGGTCTGCCAGGGTGGGTATGTGCACATTTGTGTATGCATGTCTATGTGCACATGTACATGCCTACGTGCAGGTATGCAGGCCTGGGTGGGTGTGCGTGTGCATGCGTGTGGGCACGGGGGTGTGTGCATGCATGCACACATGCATGGATATGGTGAGACTGTATGCAGCTGTGTCTGTATGGCTGTCTCCTCCTCCTTCCTCACACTTCCCTCTGTTCTGTGATCAGTGAGAAGCATGCGCGTGTTACCCAAGTGAAAGCAAGTTACACAACCGCACACACCATCCTGTGCATCCGCACACTCAGCGCAAACCCCACCCTGGGTCCACAGTCAGCAGACCCCTCGTGCCATGACCCTTGCCACACTGAGCGTGTCCCATCTCAAGGTTCTTCACATGGTTTCTCAGACTCCACGGTCTGGGAAGGAGGAGTGGGCCGCGGACAAAAACCCAAATACAGCGCAGCAACGACCCTGAGAAGGGACGCCGCAGCGGTTCTGATAGGGGACAGAGCTCCCGCTTAAGCTCACGCTCCGGGGAAGCCGCTTCTCCCAGCAATTAGGGTGTCACTTGCTTAAACTATAACCCAGCCGAAGCCCCCCGCCCCCCGCATGCTCACAGCAGCAGGCCCGTGCTACAGGGTTAATAAGCAAGCGCACGCTCTCCCGACCCTGGGTTAGGTGGGTGCTGTGTGCATCACGTACCGCGGGAAAGAGGAGACTGCCTCCCGAGTTTATCGAGGGAAGAGAAAGTATAAGTAAGCATGGTGTTTTTTTTAAAGCATCATAAATTCCCAACTGTACAAATATATATACAGGACCAAAAAAGAGAGGAAGAAACTTGTGAAATCATCAAAAGATATTCACAGGCAGGGAGATTCCATTCCCAGGTCAGTGAAGATTTAAAGGCTTTTAAAAAGGAAGGGCCGCGTGGGGATCCAGGAAGACCGTGAGGCTTCTGCCCTGGGAAGGCAGAACACCCCCTCCCCTCCCCCCACCACCTTTCTCTTGGTTGTAAGTGGGCAGCAGCCACCTTGTCTTTCCGGGGGGCACTGACCTCGCAAACAGTCCACAGCCTGAGTGGTCAAGATCCCTGGCTAAACAGTCATGCCCGTCCTGTGTGCGCATCCTGGCTCTGAGACACGGCACGGCCCAGCTGGCCAGCATGGGGGACCTGTGCCACACCCCCGGGCACCGGGAGGAACCTGTCTGCCGGGTCCTCACCTTCAGGGAGCAGGAAGGGCCCGTGCTGCGGGCTAGGAGAGAGGAGCCGGCAACAGGAAGAGGGGTGTCTCCTGCTGCCCATTCGTCCCTGGATGAGGACGAAAGGGTCCACGTTGGCTATAGACTCAGCCAGCAGGTGGGGGAGAGAAGACTGGCAGCAGAAGGAGGTGCACATGGCAGGGAACCCCTTGTGTTCCTCCCGCCTCTCCAAGCGCACTGTGTGTGGTCTCCGTGGGCACCTGACGAAGGGAAATCCTTCTCTAGTTGAGTGTGGTGAGATGTGACGCAGAGCAGGGTAAGATGGGGCGAGCAGTAACGTATGTGGCTCACAACTGCCCCCGGGTGCCATCCCCTCCAGGCGCAGGTGTCTCGTGCCTGTCCCCTCCACCCGTAACCTGACCTAGCCACCCCCGCTCCCGGACCATGTCCACAGGGCACCTGGCTTAGAGCAAGCACTCAGGACACCTCCGGCCTGTGCTATTCTAATGGGTGCCCTGGGAGAGATTTGAAACTGAGCTCAAACAGAATCCGAGCACAGGCACAGGGACAGCAAGGAGGCAGGAGGCAGCGCCGTGCCACCAAGGGGCACCTCTCAGTACTCAGACACGTTTCCCGTGTGACGCTCCCCTTTCTTGGCCTTTAAGCACACAGATATTGGGGGGACTTTCTATTTGGCACCAGGCACTGCAGGGGGCTCTGCGTCAGCACCAGGCACCTCACACGCACGGACATGCTTCTCCTTACCAGCCTCGCCCCTGCCTGGGAGCCCCTCGACAGATGGGCAGCTCCCAGGGTCAGGCAGGGCTTTCTCCCTTCTCTTCCCTGAAATCCTGTCCGCAGCAGTCTGAGAACATGTCTCCTCTGCACATCACTCGGTCAGAGCATCCTCTGCCCTCCTGATGGGCACAGGCTCACCCAGGCAGCCACCCTGGCAGGCTCTGGCCCTTCCCACTGCCAGGCAGGTGCTCGATGGAGACGTGGGGATGGGACTGATCCCTGCCTTCCTTGACTTTGCCACCCCCCCCCCAAACCTCCCTCTCTGCAGGGGAAGCACATGGCTCATCACCCTTATGCACACTCTTGTCCCCAGGAGTCAACAACCCGTCTCCTTTAGCAGGTTCCCTACCTGCCCTTCACACAGGTGACCGGCAGTCTCCCTGAGAAGGAGGGGACGGGAAATGGAGCTGGAAGCAGCTGCACTAGGTTGCTCCCTGGACCTCCCCCATCGCCACAGCCCTGCCCAAGGAAGAAGGAACGGGAAATGGAGCTGGAAGCAGCTGCACTAGGTTGCTCCCTGGACTTCCCCCATCGCCACAGCCCTGCCCAAGAAAGAAAGAAAAGCCCACCTCCCAGCATTCTCACTCTGCTTAAGCCATGTCTATCAGACGAGATCGGGTGTGCTCAGGGGGGCACGGCGGTAGACAAGCCATGTGTATCAGACGAGATCGGGTGCACTCAGGGGGGCACGGCCGTAGACAAGCCATGTGTATCAGACGAGATCGGGTGTGCTCAGGGGGGCACGGCCGTAGACAAGCCATGTGTATCAGAACAGAAGGTAAACTACTTCAGCCACTCACCAAACTTAGGTTAGTTCATTCATAGCAGAGTACCGTATTTCCCCGAGTATAAGACGCACCCTTTTTTGAAAAATTTGGGGTCTAAAAACTGGGTGCATCTTACACAGTGGTTGTAGATTTTTTTACTTGCATTTCCTGCTTTTATGTGCTTGTTTTTGTGCTCATTGTCAAAGACAGTGGTTCATCATCAGACACAGATGAGGACAAGCTCATGGATGGGAGTTCTGACAGTGATGAGGAGTTGTATGCATTTTATGATGACTAAAACTTGAGTTCAATAACTTCATGTCATAAATTTTCTTTCAAAATTTGGGCCCCAAAATTTAGGTGCGTCTTATACATGGGAGTGTCTTATACGTGGGGAAATACGGTAGGTCTAAGATCAGGAAAGAGAGTGTTGATCCTACTCTCCGACCCTCCTTCTCAATCCCCCCCCCAACACTGTCACAGCTCTGAGGCCCCTCCTCCTGCGCCCACGCGCAGCCTGCAAGACCCCAAGCCAAAACTCCACAAGGACATCACTTCTGGCTTGTTGGACCTGCATACCACCACACTTCTTGGCCAGCTGGACCTCTCTCTCGGGAGGAAGACCTGCCAGACTTGACTCTCCAGGTGCGTTCTCCCTACCCCACCTGCTCTCGAGTCTGTGTACCCCTTCTTGCCCAGAGCCCCTCTGCCCCCTGCCCTTTACTTTGGGGAAGGGGTGGTGGGATGTCGCTTCCTAATCAGCCTCCCCGGGCCTTCTCTGTGGGCTCCTCAGAAGGCCTCAACCACTGGTGGCTGTCGGGGGTCCATTATTCTGGCCACAAACACAAGGCAACTTGCAACACAGCGCAGCTATGTGCTCGCCCCAGACCTGAAACAGACAGAGTGATCTGGGCCAGCAAGGTTACCCTGCAGAGAACGGAGGGTCAGTGACAACACAGCTGACCTGGCCATGGACACGCATCGGGAAATGGGCACCCAGGGACGCAGTAATAAACTCAATGGCATTAAGACTCAAATAAGAGTGGGATTCTGCAAATTACACCAAGCACACAGCAGCTACCTGGCGCAGCTGAGGCAAGTCGGGGTGCCAGGAGAGGAAGAAAAAGAGCAGCAGTCTGCAGACTGACCGCTCCAGAGTAGCTCACGCTGTATTATATGAGAGAAAGGGCTGGAAAGGAAGAGGGGAAACCCTTTATCTTCCTTTTTGTTTTTTAAAACAATTTCCCAGGGATCCACAGATATATCACGGACCTTATGTTCAGTTTTAAAATTTCACAAAGACATGGAATTCGTAGTCACTACTATGGGACCAAGAAGGCTCAGCCAGTCATTCAAGTTACAAAAGAGGGTGCAACTTTTAGTATCAGCCATCAGAAGCCTTAGAAACAGACACCTCGGAGCAAAGTTTTATTGAAGACAAAGAAAAAAATAAATGAGACTCAAATGGCGAAGGGAGACATGAGGAAGGAAGGCCTTCGAGGACCAGGGTTGTCACTGAGTGACGAAGGAGAGGGACCCAGTGCCGAGAGAGACCCTGAAGGACCTTTCTTCTCTCTCGCTCTCCGCGCTGACGGTCACCATCCCGTGGCAGCAGGCCACGTGCTCGAGAAGGGTGTGAGGTGTGAGAATATTTCCCGAAGCCACCCGTGTGGATCAGGAGGATCCGGACTGAATTAATGTGGGCAGAGCCCCAGTGGGCATTGCAACACGTGCTTTAGGCAGGAGCCAAATCGGATGGACCAGAGCGTGCCGCAGAAAGCTGGTTACCACAGTGGAAAGGGCGACAGTAAGGGACACCGAGGAAAGGAAGCAGCCCGGAGACGTCGGTATTTACGTAAAGATCAGAGCCTGGGAATGCAGAGACTAGAGACACCTCTGTGACCGCAGACACTTGTCCACCCAGGAGCAGAGCGTCGGTTGGCTTCCCCGGGGGGTTAGGAAGCAGGGGTGCACTGGCTCTCAGTCCCTGAATTGCAACGATCTCGTCGCCTCCGAGAGACGTGTGTGGCTCCCTCGCGCGGGCCTTCACGGGCCTCTGAATCCATCGTGATGGCAATGATACTGCTCTGCCTGCCGGCATGAGACGGACATGACATTGCCCGCACACAATGGGGAGGAACAGAGACACACGCGGTTACAGGGGATGGAGACGGCGTTACTGCCTGTGCTCTCAACATACAGACATTCTCTGTCTTGCAGGAAAGGACTCGTAGACGAGCCACAACAAGGGGAGAGCGACTGGAACGCAAAAGCGGACGAGCCACAGGACGGAAGACGCCGGGCTTTCCCTTACGGTGTCAGAGGACACGCGTCTGCTGCTGTGATGTCTCACCCTTCCCGGAAAGTGTGGAAGACGGGGGGGGGGGGGGGTGTCTCATGGGGGCGGCTGGGCTGAGAACAGCAGGACGGACTCTCTCATCACTTCTGCCACGTGGACGGCAATGACGTCGGGGAGGCGTCTCTTTACAGAGTGAGGCCCAGAGCTCCTCTGTGGGGGCACAGGAAGGACAATACTGCTGAGTCCCTGTGCGCTTCAAGGGACAGCAGCACAGGAAGAGCTTCACTGCCCCCTTCCTGTGGGCAGGACTGGGGGACATCTCTGCTCAGGCCCGCGCCGCGACCACGCGGTCGGCCAGTGTCACCTATGCCGGGACACAAAGGGGAATAACAGTCTCTTACACGGACGTGAACCTTCTGTCAGGCCTCTTGTCGGGCAGTTAAATGATCGAGTTAATAGAATGGGGTGATTGTTACAAAATAATAATGATAATAATAAGGAACATGAGTTTTGAAACCTCAGACCAATCACATTCCAGACCCCTCCCCCCTATATGTTGCCAGGAGTCTTACAAAGGGGTCGCCATTGCCCCCGAGGGGAGGAGGCCGGTTCTGGATGCCCCTCCTGGGACCACAGAGGGCGAGGCGTCCCGGAGCCACAGGCTGCCCTTGAGAAGTCCCTTCTGCAGAGCGGTGTCTCCCCCCAGTTCCCCTGTGCCCCTGTGCAGACGGCCATGGAGAACGGGTCCCAGGGACCAGACTGCTCGGGGCCTTGAGGAAGACCAGGGCGGGCTGGATCTGCACCTTGCTGCCAGCAGGCAATGGTCTTCATGGTCAGCCATAGGGATAGCAGTGGACTGCATTTCCTTGCAGAAACAATGAACTGCGAGTGACACACAGCAAGTCCAGTGTTGGCTGGTCACCCCCACGTCTTCCAGAGACGGCTGCGGCTGGAGCCCAGAAGGAGGCTGTGCCCGCCCTCTCCTCAGGACACGTCCTCACTTCACCCTCCGGCAACAACCCCCACAGGGGCCCTGCCCTGGGCGAGCAGCTGGGAGAGGTGGGCAGTTGTTGGCAAAGCTGAAATGTCTGCTTTGATCTTTAGATCAGCAGCTGAGCGTGTGGGAAGAGCACGTGTGGAATTCTGGGCAAGACTACGGCAGCACAATTCTGTGCCAGGCCAGGCGGAGGGTCTGTGTGCGGAAATGGGCACTGGTCCTCTGGGGCATCGGCTGACAACTTGGAAGCATTCAGCGCATGGAGGGGAAACACTGGAGAGAACAGTGGTGATCCTAGAGGACACTGCAGAGAACTAGGGAGGGGACAGAGACACAGGCCTGTCAACAGAAGGTACTGCTCACCGCAGCCACTACTGAAACAGTCAGTCACCCCACAGGAATTGGCACAACAGAGTGACTCCCACCTCGGCCTGCAGCCCCGCCCTCCCCAACTCCCAGCAACCCTCCAAGACTCTGTCCAGGCACCAGGGCACCCAGGAAGCCCTCCCTGTCCACCGCCTGCCCCCACCCCACTCCCAGGTTCAAGGTGGGCAATGCCCTGGTGCTCCCACTGTACCTGGGGGCACTGGCCGACCTCCCGGATGCAGTCACTGCTCTTGGTTTGGACCTGCCTGCGTGAGGTGTATGTGTTTCAGACCTCCTGACTGGGTTCTGCTGCTTTTTTTCCATCTCACCTCTCACATACTATACTATACACTTATTGATGACGTGTGTGTGCGTTAGCTAGCTCTCCCGCGGGAGCGTAAGGTCCTCAACCGCACCATTCCTCTGCTTTCTTCCCGGCAGCACCCAGGTACCCAGACAGCAGCCGGCGGGTGGAACCAGCCCAGGGGTGTCTGCACAGTGAGAGGATACCCCCGTCGACAGGCTATCTGCCTCTGGAGATGAGGACCCGTCTGAACCCTGTAACCCGGCGTGGTCAGCAGAATAACACAGCCCTGACCCCCAAAGACGGGTGTGTCCTAACCCCCGGACCTGGGGTTGCCCCCATGCGTGACAGAGGGGACTCTGCCCCTGAGAATACACCGAGGATCCTGACACGAGGGGACTGCCCTGGATATGTCCTGGACACGTGGCCCAGGGCAAACACAGGTCCCTTCTAAGAGGGAGGCAGGAAGGTCAGACCCAGGGAGGGAGGCCAGGGGGCACCAGAGTCAGAGATCAGAAGGGGTGGGAGAAGAGCAGGGCCGGCCACGGTCGCTGGCGTTGGTGGCGGAGGTGGGGACCAGGGCGGGGGTGCAGGGGGCCTCTAGAGGCTGGAGCAGGAGCAGGGCCGCTGTCACCGTCTGGATTTCAGCCCAGTGAGACCCATCCCAACTGTAAGGTAACAAATGTGTGTGTTTCCGGCCACCGAGGGCACGGTGGCCATCTGCCGCTGTGCGGGGACGTGGTGCGCCCAGGACTACATGCAGCGGCACACGGCGAGTGCGCGGCGAGTGTGCGGCAAGTGTGCGGCGAGTGTGCGGTGAGTGTGCGGTGAGTGTGCATGGACGCAGGCGGCAGGTGAAGACGTAAGACGTGGCTGTTAGTCCCTGGGGTAAGTTGGGTTTTTTGTGTGTATTTTTATGAAGTTCAAAGCAGGGAGGCAGACAGACTCCGGCATGTGCCCAACAGGGATCCACCTGGCATGCCCACCAGGGGGTGATGCTCTGCCCATCTGGGGCATTGCTCCATTGCAACCAGAGCCTTTCCAGTGCCTGAGGCAGAGGCCATGGAGCCGTCCTCAGGGCCCCGGTCAGCTTTGCTCCAATGGAGCCTTGGCCGCTGGAGAGGAAGAGAGAGATAGAAAGGAAAGGGGAAAGGGTGGAGAACAGATGGGCGCTTCTCCCGTGTGCCCTGGCCGGAAATCGAACCAGGGACTTCCACATGCTGGGCCGACGCTCTACCTCTGAGCCAACTGACCAGGGCTTTAATCCAAAGAAACAGCAAAGAGTGACTTATGCCACGAGCCAATGGGCACAGTGGCTGGTGCTACTTTCTCTAAGTCTTTCTCTTGCTCTGAGGAACTTTTGACTCGGAGATGCTTATGATAATATTTCCTACGCTGGTCGGTGTTACATTTAACCTCCTGAGGCAGCTTTATTCATCAAGTTACAAATCCCCTCCTCATAAAACCCTAAAGGGAGATTTAACACAACAAAATAAATCATGTAACGGAAACCACAGCGCCTTAGCAAACGCACGATCCCCTGCGTCCCAAGTCCTCCCGGGCTTCCTTCGGCTGCTGCTCAGGGGACCTTGCTTTCTGAATATGTCAAAATGCGCCATCCCCACGAACCCACTGTTGATGCTGACACTGGAGAAAACGCAGAAGTGACAGGCAACCATTGAAGACACACTTCTGGGTCCAACCGAAAATTGAAATGGGCTGGATTGTGGATGGAATCTTTCCCATGTTGCATGAACAGATGGGAGGGACACGACCCAGGAGGACAGTGTGTCCTCAGCTCTTTGCTTTCCCGCTGCCTGGATGAGCCAGGCCTACCCTCATTCCTACCCTGGAGACCAAACACCCAAAGAGAAAGGAGAGCCATCGCTTTCTGATACCATCTATAAACCCTAATCTATAAGATTCTTTTCAATTTACATGTTATGTCATGAAAGAATAAAATTATAACCAGCACACTATTTTTTAATATGGGAAAGAAAATTTGTCTTTGGCCCTGGGGAAGATATATATATCTCTTAGGATCTATTTTTAACGTGTGTATGTGTCCATATATATATGTATGGAAACTTTAAGAAAGATCTCAAAGTACGCTATCCAACAGTAACTTAAAATCTTTTTCCGCAATATACACCACATACTCCACGGCAAGGCGTTCTTGCTTTTTCTATACAGGACACAATTGAAGAATACAGACAGGAAACCCACACGGTATTCAATCCTACTTAATAGCCATTTACTGAGCAACTACTATATATGACATGCCGAGCTGGAGAGAGACGAAGCCCCCACTTGCAGGGCTCCCACAGGTGAAGCCGGAGCGTCACTGCTTTCCAGTAAGTGCACCAGAGTCCCTGCAAGTGGCTCCCGCACGCTCGTGACTCAGGTAGACTTTCTCTACTGCAAAACCCTAAACCAGAGTTTAATTAAAAGAAGAAAATTAAAACTAATTTATTTCCCTCATAAAAACTGCTATATTTAAATTTCAATACTTGGACAACCGAAATCAGAGGGCATTCTTTCAGGACCGCCTGGCACGCTGCGGTCCCTGGGCCCCAGGCGGGGGCGTCGCTGCCAGTCCACCCCTCCACTCTCCTGTCCTTTCTTCCCCACAGTGAGCTCGGGGCCAGGCCAGGCACAAGGACAGCGACCAGGACCCACGTCCCGGGGAACATTTCCTAACGCAGTTATCCAGGCTGCGTCACATGGGCGCATGCTGGTGGCCCCGGGCGCGTGTCTGCCTTGCCCCTTGTCTCGCGGCACACCTAAGCTGCGTCCTAAACCCGCCACCTCATGCATCACCACATCGCCCGCGGTGGTCAGTACTTCACGGCCCTGAGCAGCAGCAATCAGTCCTGTTCCTAGAGCGTCACAGTCGGGAGTACCTCCCTGCAGTTCCCAAAGGGACCTAGTGCATCTGAAACAGCCGACGTGTTACTGGAGCTCTCCCGCGCAGACCCTGCCCGGACCAGGTAAGCTCAGGACGCCACGTGTCACCAAGCAGAGGACGAGTTTCAGGAGATGTAGGAGGCAACCTGAGGACTGCAAGCTGGTGGCCACAAGGAAAAGCCACCGCAGTGTTCAGCCCGGAAGAACACAAACCTTTCCTCACCAGAGCAGAGCGGCAGGCCCTGGGGACACTGGAACACCGGACTCCTGTCCGATTCTGTCCAGGGTGTCCGTCAGAGGAGACACTGAATGGAGGAGGGTTTCAGGACACATGGTCCAAGGAGTCATCGAAATGCACTAAGTCTTCTTTATGGGTCAACAAGTCAAGCTGAACCAGAACGTACCGATTCCCCGAGAATTACACAGCTCGAATTTCACACTCTGCCTGGCACCCTGGGCACACTCAGGGGACAGTGACAGTTGTGGAAACAGCACTGCAACGGCATCAAAGGCAGGTTGCCAGGGACACATCACTCAGAGGCCCCTCCCCAAGAGCCACTTTTAGAAATAGCTTTGTGAGTACCCAGAAACCCTGACCCCTTTTACTGCTAACTCTTCCGTGTTTCCTCCTTGTCCTGTTACGAAACTCGGCACTAACTTCACGGCTGAGCTTGGATAGGTCTAACAGCACACCCCTCTTCCAGGTTCCGGCTGGAACGTCAGAGACCTGCCCCAACAACCCTGACTAAACGGCCGCCCACCCACACGCCCTCTTCTCCGCCGCACCTGTTCACCCCTGGCACCCTTCCTTCTTTACCTGTTTGTGACTCGTCTTTCCCCACGGGCGCCAGGCACGGTTCTCTCCTGGGCCCGCAAGGCGTGTCTGACTACGGCCGGCATGTCCTGAGCCCTGACTGACCGGAGAACTGAAAGAATGGATGACGACTAAAACACAACGACGATCTGCCTACCAACCTTCCCCGTGAACCTAAACTTTGTTCTAAATTATATATCCCTCCTCTATCCTGGCCCCGATGTCCCCACTGCATGTATTTTCTAAGTATCTGTATAAGCCAGATGAAATATTTTGTAGGACGAGGCAGGAGAGAGCGGAGTGAGAAGTATGGACAGAAAAGAAAGGATGATCTAACTATCAGACACGGCATTTTAACAGACGGAAACGTCTCCGAGGGCAGAGGAAGAGGACAGGAGCCGAGGAGTCTAACAATTAAGTTGAGTGACCTTTATTCAAAAATCGATCACTTTCTTCCTATCAGTTCAGTCATCCTGTGCGCAGTTGGTCAGGGCGAGGTTTGCTGACTATAAAGGCCAGTCCCTTGGGAAGCCCTTCCGGATTCTCTGGCTGTCCCCGCTCCCCAGGGCCACTCGCTCCGCTCACTTAGGCACCAAGGGTGCTTTCCGTGACAGGTGTGCCCAGTTGTGTCCACATCGTGCTCACTGTCCCTCTGGGATTCTTGAAAGGAATGACAAGTTTCCAGGATTTTCAAAACTATATTATACCCTCCCCCTAAAACGTACCCCCCACCCACGAAGCTACTGAACATACAATTCCATAACAATCGGGGGTAGGAAAAGAAATGCTCGAGACCAGGCCAGTTTCCTCCCACAGTCCACTCAGGGGAGTAAGCTGGAGCCTCGGAAACGGAAGGGGGCCGGAGAGAAGAGGCGGGGGGCAGGGAGAGGAGACAGTATTTAGGAGACACGGGGACATCCTTACCTGCTTCACAACAGTCACAGTCCCGGGAGCCATGGCGACCACAGAGGCAACAGCTGTGGCGTCGTGGGTCTCGCTGCCCAGCTCAATGATCTGCTGCAGGATGTTGACAGCGGTGGGGTCAAGCCGGTCACCTAATGAGGATGAAACCAACAGGGGACCGATGAGGCTGCTGGTACTGGGGGTTCTGAGTGCGAAAGCAGCCCTGACGAGGGCCCCCTCGCGGGCGGTGCCTTCTCCAGGGGATGAACGTGTTCCTGGTATTCACTCATACGACAACAGCAATCACGTGTGTGGTACTTTATAGTTACGTGTCACTTTCTATAAGAACTTCTCCAGCCCTTGAACAACCCTGTGAGAGGACATTATCCCCTTTTCACAGATTACATCTTCCCACACAATAAAAAATAGCCAAGAGATTTGCCCTGGGCCACTGGTCAGTTACACCAGAGCCAGCGCTCCAGTCCAGATGTTCAGAACCCAAATGTGGGGACACAAGACTGCCTCTCAAAACAGAAGCCCCAAGCAGCACCAGCTACCCCATCAAACGCAGAGGTGGGTCCCCTTGAGAACACAGGCCAGGTGGTCAGTGAGAGAGAGCCAAATAAATCACATAGTTCTGGGCAAGGCATCCAAGGATGTCCCAAGTGTCAAACCAATAGGTTTAACCATTCCAAACCAACTGAAGGGTGTGGTTCTTGTCTAATCATCTCAAGAGATTGGCATTCATATTACTGGGCAGCTACCGAGGGTACCCTGTCTGCTGGCACCATCTGCTAGACTATCTGTGACTCTCCTAAACGTGGCATTTTGACTCTGACCAGTCACTCACTGAAAGGGGAGTTACTGCCGGGTCTCCATGTTAACAGAATATTATGAAGTCTCCGCCAACATCTGCCATCCTCTGGACGGGCCTTCTGCAGCCACATTCCCCTGCGAGCCAGTCAGTAAGGGACGGGAAGGTCGTGTTCTGTGTAAAGGGTGGGATGTGGCACGTGACTGACACACTGATGTTAGTGACCTGAACACAGTCACAACGAGGCGCCCCAGACTGCCCTACAGACACACACTCACAAGTCCTTCTCTCTCTGGGCGGACATTTCAATGGTGCCTTGCATCCAGCCACTCTGAACATCCAAAGACTAAATAAGACATTTGCCTTAAACACTCATGGAGATAAGGCCTCATCCCAGAATAAAGAAATTTACCTTACACACTCACTGAGATAAGGCTTCATCCCGGCATAAATAAGACATTTACCTTACACACCGAGATAAGGCTTCATCCCTCATCCATTTACTCTCTCAGTGACCAGCTGCCAACCCTGCCCATCAGCCAGGAACGTGACTCCCAGTGGAGCAGAGACAAAGATCTAACACCACCCCTGCCCTTCCAGGGCTCGCAGGCCCCCAAGACAGGCCCGTGAGCAAATTATCACAGCACCTCGGTGGTTCCATATCAGGAAGGCAATTTGGGAAACAGCATTGCGAAGTCGGGTGGGTTTCTGTACAATCTGAATCCTGACGATGAGGGGGGGCGTTGCCAGGGAACATGCGGGGGCGGGGGCGGTAGGCGGGAACAGACTGCGTACTACTGAGCACGGGAGCGCAGGGCTAGGGCCAAGGAGGGCCGCCTGTGCTGAGAGTGCAGCGTCCAGCGGGGACAGCACGGCCAGAGGGAGGCAGCAGGGCAGGGAGCCAGGGCCCAGAGCAGGCGGCCGGGGCCTGCGGTGCCGCCACGTCCGAGACCCCGGACCTCGCGGAGGCTGTGGAGGACGGCCAGCGCGTGGGGGTGCGGATGGACAGGCTGCCTCCGCGGGGCGTGAGCCACCACTGCCGGCGCTGAACGGATGGGAGGAAACAAAGTCACGCAAGGCCTGGGCTTGGGACACTGCCTGTACCAGCCGGGCCTCCACTCTCCTGGACAAGCCCCCGGGACAGACAGCCACGAGGCGGGGAATGGGGACAGCACCTCATGGGATTCAGGAAGCCTGGACTCCAGGACCAGCGCCCTCCCCCAGATGTGAGCATCTCCTGGCCACACACTCACAACAAAGAGCCCTCTGCGTCCGAGCGGGGACAGTACGCCCTGCTGACCTCACTGGCTGTCTGTCCTGAGCACCGCTGTGACGATGTGAGCACGGGGAAGCCCGGCAGCACTGCCACACACCACGCCTCCGTGGTGACAGCTGCGCGCTGCTGTGGCTCTATTTAAAGAGGCAGAGGTCTCCGCCAGACAAGGGGACTGCCTCTGCGGGCTGGACGCTGGACCTGGGTTTGGACGCTGACCCACTGGCAGACGCCGGACAGACAGCATTCATTGGCAAGAGCACTCGTTCAGCCCCAGACCACCTCCCGGGCGCGAGGGGACGCGTGTGGCCTCTCACCACTCTCCGAGGTGTATCTCAGGTCCTGCAATGCGGCCACGGCAGCCTGTGTCCCCTGCACGTCCTCCTCGGCCTCCGTGATGTGCAGATACTGGGTGGACGGCTCCTCGGGCGTCTCTGTCGCTGGCTAAACAAACACACAGTGCCCGGGTGACCTTGTGGAAGACCCACTGCTCCCCGGAAGCCCAGGATGAGGTGCTAACATGAAACCACGGTGCTCTGCCACACCGCACTCACCCGGCCTCCCTGAGAAGTCGGCCGCTCCGGTAAGCGACCTCTTTCCCACAGAGGAAACTTCTCTCAGCTCATGCTGACACTTTTACAACCAGCTGGGGTATCCCTGCCCCAGGGAACAGACTGCTGTTTGGGATGAGGGATCAGACATGCTCAGAAACTGCCATGTGCCGCTCTGTTCGCTTTCTGTTATATGTATTGGGGTGACACTGGGTAACAAAATCATACAGGTTTCAGCTGCACAATTCTACGGCACGTCTCTGTACACTGTACTGTGTGCCCACCCCCTAGAGAGTCTCATCCATCACCATGTATGCCCCCCACCCTCCTCTGCTCCCCCCAACCCCGGCAGTCACCACACTGTTGTCCGTGTCCATGAGGGTTCTTCTTTCCCTTCTGGCTCAACCCCCCCCACACACACAGTACCCCCTCCCCTGACAGCAGTCAGCCTGCTCTCCGTCTGAGTCTGTTACCATTTTGCCTGTTGGTTTGTTTTCTTCATTAAAGTCCACACGTGAGATTCTACGGTCCCTGTCTTTCTCTGACTGGCTTATGTCACTCAGCATAATGCTCTCCAGGTCCATCCACGTGGATACAAAAGGTGAGCTTTCCTTCTTTTTACGGCTGAGTAGTAAGCACTCCATTGCGTACGTGGACCACACGTGTTAATCCTCACGTCCACTGACGGGCACTTGGGCCACCTCCAGACCCTGGCCACTGTAAATAACCCTGCAGTGAACATTGGGGTGCAGACATTCTTTCCAATTGGTGTTCCAGATTCAGGTAATGGCTCCTCTGTCTGTCTCCTCACGGCCACCAACACTGCCACTAATTGTCCTCATGCCAGGGCCTCGTGCCATGTGGGCAGCAGAAGAAGGGACACCAGTGGTGATGGCGGAAGGAAGGAGAGGTACGTGTGGAGCCCGTGGGACTGGTCCTAGCACAGGGTCCGAGCTCAGCAAACCTCAGCTGTTCCTTCCTTCCTTATTTTGGCGTCACAGACACAGTACGCAAAAGTGAACACAGAAGCCAGGTCTGTGCAGATGAGGACTGAGCGTAGGAGGAGCTAAAGTGGGGTTCACAGGCAACTGGCGCCTGAAGAGAAGGCGAGAGAACAAGATGTTCACAAGAACCAGACATTCACGACGACTATGGAAGGGATGAGGAGCCCAGGTGACACCAGGAGGCAGGAACCTTGACTGTCACTCGTAATGAAGAACGAAAAGGAGGAGGACTTTTCACAAAGCCTACAGGAGCCAGTTTCGCTCTATACGCACTGCTCAGGAAGGACGGGCTCAGAATAGCACGGGCCTCTTCTATTGCAGCCGAGTTCGTTCAGGTGTTTCCAGCTTGACATGGAGTAGACGCCCACTAGCCATCTGATGAACGCATGAACCAGCTGAAGAAGTGTATTCCCTTTCGACTGCCGTTCAGCAACGGCCTGGCCAACACCAACTGGACCCAAGGCTCGTCTGGGCCTGTAGCAATCAGGACGCACCTGGAGTGGCTCCCCCTTGCCACGGGGAACTCCGTAGTAACCACGACTGCTGGGAAAGACTGTGCTCTGTGCAAGGCATTCCCGGGAGCCAGGCGACGGCCCACACCCCGGGAATAGAGGGCCCGCAGTTCCACAGGTGACCCCCGCCCAGCTCCGGGGCTGTCCTACCCTCTCCCTGGTGGGGCTGAGTGCACAGCTTGGTGTCAAGCGGTTTGTTTGGGTTCACAGTTCTGCTCGAGGGGCTGGGACCCCTGCAGAGGGTCTGAGACGCTGCCTTCTCACTGGCAGTGGACGAGGGCCGTCTCCCGAGCCTCCCCGGCAGAGACAACGTCTGACTTCTGGGTTCTTCCCAACCGAACAGCTGAGAAATCCCACCCCGTCTCGTTTTAAAGAGCTTTATTATGTGTGAGGCTGACCAGGGTTTCAGACATCCACCATCACTTGTGTTTGTTTTTTCTGTAAACCTTTCTAATCTCTTGCTCATTTTCCTTTTGGGCTGGTGATTGTTTTCCTCATTACTTTTAAAAGGCTTTTATCGTGTAAAAATAGTCATCTTTTTTCTATGATGGACCAAACTTATTTTGTCATTTTTCTCTCTGAGTTCTTTTCTGGAAGACTTGAAATCATTTTTTTCATGCAGTTATTTTTATTTTCAATTTTTTCCCTTACTAAACCTGGACTTTAAGTTATAGCTGGGAAAGTTCTCCACATGCTCAATTTGCAATGAATTCACTTACGTTTTGTTCTGGTATTTGTCAAATGTCGCTGTTTTGATATTTAAACCCCTGCTCCTTCTGCTCAAGGCATTCTCTCTCTATTGGCCATGGATGATACTGTGTACTGATGATTTCCTATATTATCTATTGTGATTTTTCATTCTTTTTATTGAATCTTCCAAAAATGCAATCCTGTCATCTGCAGACACAGAGGTGCTGTTTCTCCTCTTCCTGTGTGTCTCTGTCCCCTCTGCCTCACGTGACGCGCCAGCTGACGCCTCCCACACGGCACTCAGGAACTGCACTCCCAGCCACCCCGGCCTCCTCCCGAGGTCGGGGAGACACCCTCCGCTGTTTCCCCATGAAGGAAGACGCTGATTTGGGCTGAGACACGTACGTCTTGTTTATCATGTTAAGGAGCAGTCATCAAAGTCTAAGTTACTGGCTAGAATCCGAGCAGTGGTTGCTGGGTTTCCTCAAACGCCCTTTCTGCACCCCTGAAGGTGAGTGACTATCTCACTCCTCTCCCTAGGTGGGTCACAGCAACGGGTTCCATGAGCGCAGCTCTCCCCTCCCCTCCCCTGGCACGGGGAGGAGTCCCGCATTGTCGTGATGCATTAATGCAACTTCCCTCCCGTGTTGTCAGAGTTACCCTCCGGCCCTCCTCCCAACCCCTCGGTGCCCCGATGGCTGAATCCTCAGAAAGACGTTTCTCAGCCAGGGTGATTCTGACTCCCGGGAAGCACTGGCAACATCTGCGATGGTCTGGGTCCTCACAACTGGGGTGCTAGTGGTACCTGGTAGGTAGAGGTCTATGAGGCTGTCAAATACCCTAATATGCACAGGGCGGCCCTACCAAAACAGTTATCCGATGATTATTTCCGTGGTGCTGACACTGAGGAGCCCTGGAGCAGGTAAGCCGTAGGCAGTCTGTGGTCGTGGCCCTCGTATCTGAGAGAGCGGCTCCTGGCCTTCATCACACAGACGTGTCTCCAGGGAACATCAAAGATGACAGGAAGAACACAGGCTACCCGAGCAGGGAGCAGACTCAGGAGACAGGGCCCTTCCCTGCTGTCCTGGCAAGGGCAGGCAAGACTCCCTTCCTCGCCTTGCGTGCCTCTTTCAGATGCAGTGCCTGACCCTCAGGGTTTGAGAATAGCGGAGGAGACCAATACAGACCTTCAGGAAACAGACTGAATCCTATCCAGAGTTAGAGACCCCCGTGCATGGCCCAGCGCTCCTCCCGTGACGCTCGGCTATGAGATAGGATCTGAGGTTTCCGAGTTTCCCGACCAGACAGCCCAGAGCGCTGAGGGGCACTGCCCGTGCCGGGCCCCGGGGCCTGCCTGGCTCGCATGTGCGTTCAGAGAGCACAGAACTATGGCCGCCCACGCCACACCCGAGAGAGTTACCTCCCACTTGGGCTCTCCTCCACTTTCCACCAACTTCAGGCCATGCCTGTTCTTCAGGTGCCTGTTGAACTCCCACTTGGTGCCGTAGACAAAGCTGCACACCGGGCACTTCAGACCACCTGCAGGCAGGGACAGAGGCAAAGGGACGTGTCAGAGCACCGGAAGTGCAACGTTCCGCCTTCTCTCCCAAAGCCTAGAGCTAAGGAGCACAAGCTTGCCTTTGCACTGGAACAGGACAGCAACAGTTTATGGGTTTTAGAGTGTAGATTTTAAAACATGATATGTATCTTTTCCCCATGTAGTGAATGAGCATTTGCAGAGAGCCTGACTGTCAGGTTCTACCTCTGTGATTCAACCAACTACCGATTAAAAATATTTTTTAAAAAAAAGAAAAAGTTACATTGTTGCTGACATGTACCATGTACTTAGGCCTAGGACACTGTGTCTGTAGCGAGTTCTGTTTCTTGTCATTGCTTCTTAAACAGTACAACTGTTTACACAGACCTGTCACTGCACGAGCCACAGCAAAACAACCAGAGATGGTTCAAGTGCACCAGAGGACGGTTTCGGTTACAGGCAAATACTACGCCATTTCCTACAAGGGACTCGACCATGAGCATCTGGAGATTTTGGTATCTGCGGGGTCCTGGAACCAATCTCCCACGATGCCTACAGATGATTGTATACACTCAATGTTTTAGATACCAGAGAGAAATGAGGTGAGTAACATAAACCCCCGTGGCTGGTGGGATAAGTGGAAGGTGCTTTATAATAAACATAAACTTTAAATTGTGAATGCTCAGATACAATTACAGAAGTTTTCTTTAAAAGGTCCCAAGTTTCTGCACTCTGCCTGGGCGCAAGTAGGTGCCCCTCCACTGAGCAGCCCAGTCAGCGGGCCTCTGCTGTCACCCAGCCACCAGGTTACCCTGTCTCCTCACTGGGCCTCTCACTCTGTTCCCCTGCGCCTCCTGTCCACCCCAGCCACGAACCCCCGCTGCGTGCTCAGCCATTCTGCTCCAGGCTCCTCCTCCTGCCCCTTGAACCTTAGGGGACGAACTCATCCCTTTTTACACAGTAGCATCTGTCAGCTGGTGACTGTCCCATTTATATCACCAGCTCAGACCTCTGCCCACCACTCCAGCTTCAGATGCCGGTCCAGCAGGTACTGAGCCCGCCCACAGCCGCTCAAACAACCAAGCATCCCGGCACCTCCCAGGTCACTCAGTGCTGGCCGCTGTGAGGAACAACAAGCTTGTCACTGACCCGAGTCCCCAGTAGCCACTGCTGGCCTGTTCTCCACCCAGAATACAGAACCGCCATGCAAATCACAGACAACACCACGTCCCCTGCAGCTGGGAGACCCTCCAGCGGCTGTCCACCCACTTAGAATCAACCCCGGCTCCGCACTGTGTGGCCTGGGACCCCATGTGACCTCGGCCCTGACTCCCTCTCTGACCCTGTCTCCTCCCCGCCTCCATTCTCTGTCTCTGTCTCTGCACGGACCCGTCAGCCCCTCCCTGGACACCTGCCTGGAAGCGCGTCCCCCACGGTCTCCACTCACCGGCGTGCTCCTCACTAAGGTGTCCGCTCAAGCACCACCTCTCTGGAAGGCCTTCTCTGTCACTCGTAGCTAAGGCAGCCCCCCTGAAACACTCACAACCCCCACGCTACAGGATATCCTGATTGTGCATTTGTCGCGCACTAATCCGTGTCTCAGGTTACATTCTGTGTCACTCCTGTGCATGTCAACTGCCAGCCCTCCCTTCTCAGATGGCGCCTTCGTGAGGGCAGGGACATGGCCCAGCCTGCTCCCTGCTCAGGTCCCAGCTCCTGGCACCCGGCGGGCCCTCGAGCAACGTGTCTGATTGCCGACTCTGAGGTCAGAAAGTCCTCTTCTTCATTCAGGTCCTTCTCCAGCCGACCCCGCTCTCCTCTGGGCCGTGGCCCCTTCCCTCTGAGCTCTTTCTCCCTTCGGCAGAGAAACCCGTGGAGACCACCCAAGGGGGAGAGCTTGCACCCCGTCTGGGCCCCGCGCTAGCCGGGCAGCGTCCCCGGGACAGGCGCTCACAAGGGCCTGGCGCCTCTGTTCCTCTGAGATGGACAACGGCTAGGAGCCCAGCGTGCCCTCCGCAGCCTCCTGCACCTTCTACATCTCAGTCCACGTGCGTGCAACTGCCCATTCACAACTGGTGAAATCTGGAGTGTGGACCCACCAGGAAACGACACGCAGTCGTCTCTTCATTACTTTGGCAGGTGGTTCGCCGCCAGGGAAACCTTGCCTCTCGGACGGGGGACATCTGGCAATGCCTGGAGAAACTCTTGGTTGTCCCAGCTGCTGAGGGCTCCTGGCATCTGGTGGGTGGACAACAAGGATGCTGCTGAGCATCCTACGATGCTCAGGACAGCCCCATGACAAAAAAAGATCTGGCCCGAAACGGGCAGTGCTGAGGTGGGGAAGCCCTGTGAGCTTACGTCACAGCAAGCTGCTCTGTGGTCCCCGTTCCCCCTCAGCCCCACCCCCCGGCACTGCACATGTCCAGGTCAACTGGCCTCCTTGGTTAATCCTATGAACACTCACACTCTTTGTTTTACCCCTAGTAACGCCATCACCACCACATACAGCAAACACGTCTCCCACTTAGGAGGCAGTTGCCCTGTGTCCAACGCCTCGTACATCAAGTCACGCATTCTTCACAAGAGCCTGGTAGCACGGCCAACTTGGAGGCTCAGAATGGCCGCGTGCCCTTCAGAGGTCCCTCTGAAAAGCCAAGAACTGAATCCAAGCCTAGCTAACTGCAGGGCCCACACCTTTGTCCCCCAACCCGTACTGCTGCCCAGCGTGACTTCTGTGGATTATCCGACCATGTCTATGCCATTTTCCAGCCGTTCTCTTCCTCCTGGGCTCTGGGACAGCCCCTCATTCCTGCTTCTTCCACCAAGCGTTGCTCTGACTCAAAGCCCTGTTTAGGTTCTTTGTCCCGTGTCCCCAAGCCTCACACACATTCAGTCCCTTCTGTATCTCAGAGGTGCACGCCCAGTGATGTCCAGAGCACCCCTTTTCTCCAACACCACAGAGAAGCTTGTCCCTAGGCAGGGGAAGACTGGCACTGGACACAAAGTGCTCTCAGGCTGCCGTGTTTACTTCCTGCTCACTGGGGAGGGGGTAAAGGAATTCTCTCCTGATGACCAGGCTGTCCTCACGGATGCGTAAGGACCAGACAAACCACACGGGGATGCATCACACGCCGAAGCCTCTCCCAGATGCAGTCAGGACGTGCTCGATGTCCTGCCTTGATTCCACGTCCACAGGACCTCAGAGCGCTGTTCAGTAATCGGTGTTGCCCGTCTACCCGCTGAGGTGGGGAGTGCCCCCTCCAAGAGTCAGCAGCAGAGACGGAAGCCAACCCGGACGGTGACAGAGCACCCCCTCCCAAAGCTGGGAGGGGACAGGAGTCGGACAGAGGCAGAGGACAGAGTCAGCCAAAGGCTAGCAACAGACACCAAATTCTACTTCGAGAATATTCTCAAACAGATGCTGTTTTCTGAAACTTAAACAGTCTGTAATTTTTTATTTTTAGGCAAAACCTAATAAGCTCATTCTTTCTTGGCGAAAGGATAAAGAAACTTAAGTTTTTAGCCTCCCTTGTTACCATTTATTAGTCATCGAAAATGGTGTAATGTTCCTATGATCACCTTTTAAACCCCCCTAATCCCCAGATAGTGAGATACCACCTTTTTTATTCTCTTTATTTTTTCTTTTGTAAAACTGACGCTGGTGCTATAAAAACTAAATACGGGGCTATGAGCAAAAGCAAACTACGGCCTGACCAGGTGGTGGCGCAGTGGATAGAGCGTCGGACTGGGATGCAGAAGACCCAGGTTCGAGACCCCGAGCTCACCAGCTTGAATGCGGGCTCATCTGGCTTGAGCAAAAGCTCACCAGCTTGGACCCAAGGTCGCTGGCTCCAGCAAGGGGTGGCTTGGTCTGCTGAAGGCCCGCGGTCAAGGCACATGTGAGAAAGCAATCAATGAACAACTAAGGTGTTGTCACAGCAACGGAAAACTAATGATTGATGCTTCTCACCTCTCTTCATTCCTGTCTGCCCGTCCCTATCCCTCTCTCTGACTCTGTAAAAAAAAAGCAAACTACGTAAGGCTACACTGAGGCTTTAACATGAAATTAAAGATTCCTAATGGGCTGCTTTTTAATGGAAACTAATTTAGGGAGGAAAACATCCCTCTATTATGCTTAATATAAATTAATATAATAATGCCTTCCACATTAATTAAAACTTCGACCTTTGCCACAGTGATGTTAATTAAAGAACAACAAATGGAAATCTGTAATCTAGACCAAACATATAACTCCGCCAGCTAATTGACATCAAGGCTGAGAGAGAAATTAATTTCTATTTCATTTCATTAAATTTGTAGGCAGTGCACAGTAAAAGGTCAAAGAGAAACTTGGTGACTTTACCTGTAGCATTGATATCAAGTGTCTGTCATAAAAACTTCAAACCCCCAAACCACAATTTCCTCAGAAGGCGTGATGGCCCAGGCAGAAGAATAGAATTCCGGGAGCAATTTTAAAAATCGATCATGGCATCCCTTGGTCTTTTCTGGAACACAATATATTCTGCAGGAGTTTCAGGAACTAAAACGTGTGTGCTCCTTTGTGGTGGCTGACATTACTGAAAATTCAATTTCATTTCCAATAATCTGTCTCCCAGAACGGCCCGGAACACTGAGCCAGGCAGTCACGAGGCCTGAACATGGCGTGCACTCGTGGGGCCCAGAAGCACCTTCTCAGACTCTCAGGGAGTGTTCTCCAAGGTGAAAATGCGAGAGCTCACGTACTTAACAAAGGCACCGCAGTCGGCAGAAGAATGGACCCCCCAAAAATATTCATGTCCTGACCCCGCCACACGCAAACACCTTCCCTTTGTGGCAAAAGGGACGTCAAAGATGTGACCCGTGAAGGGTCTGCACTGCAGCGAGAGCACACGGGAGTGGCTGCTCCGGGGTCCGGGACCCAATCGCGGCTCGGTTACCAAAGGAGAGGACACAGAGCGATCCCATGTCGCAATATTAACAACTGAGCAACGGCACCAGACGGGGTCGACACGCTCATCTCCCGTGGCCCCTTAGTTCAGCGCCTGCCCATGGGCGCAGCCAGAGCCCAGCCTGGAACTGGCCAGTGCACGCCGGGTGGGCGCCACATGGGAATCCCGGGTGAGCGCCGAGGTAGAGGGGTCCTGCTGACAGGGCACACTGTCAGACCATGACCTTGAGACCCGGGGGGATCTGAATCCCATCCTACACCCCTCTCCCGTGAGATCTACAAGGAAACGGCGTCAGGGAACAGGGCAGATGAAAAGCAGAGTGCGTTTTACCACTGGCCAGGCTGACGTCCAGAACCCCACGCAGGGGATCTGGTAACTGGAGCTTAAGCAAGGTCTCCCCCATCCCTGCCGGTCCCCTCACACGCTCCCCCAAATCCAAGATCCTCAGGACAACCGCGGGGAAGCAGCAGAAACAGAGGTGGGTCCTAGGATCAGATAAGCCATGGGGCCTGAAAACAAGGAAACAAGAGGGGTGAGCAGCACCCTGTGTGTGTGACCTTCCAGCACATCATCATGGGACCGATGGCAAACGAGAGTCTCTGGGCACCTGACAGCAGGACCATGGCTCCTCCTCGGCCTCCTCTTTAACACGTGCAAACTGAGACCAAGTGCAGGGACCTCGCCCTGAATGGTGAGGAAGCCAGACTCTGTATCCAGAACCAGGTCCGGCTTAGCCACCTGTTCTCCCTGTGGCCTGGGCCGGTCATCTGCCCTTCCTGCGTTTCCCCATTTAAAACATGAATGAAGATGCCAACCTCACAGGACCTCGGTGTGAAAGAAATTAACCAATAACACAGCATGATAAATAGCACATCACCAGATGCATCCACCAAAATGTGTGGAATTTGGGCCCTAATAACAACAATTTTAAAATTAAAATATACCAAAATCAAACAGATGGCTTTGGGGGTTAGCTGTTAGTTTCTGGATTTTCTTTCATATTATTTCCCCTGAATCTGGTGTGAAAAACTATGGTATGAATATACATCCGAGGTACCAATGTAACATGTGTACATTATTCCAATATAGCTCAAAATAACAGGAAGATTTTAGCGGCTGCCGAAATCTATCTTTTCCCTGACCCCCTCCTCTCCCCATTGCTTCTCTGTCTCCCTTGCCTGCCCTCACCATAACGACCCTCTAACACCGGGGCCTGGGGGCAGGGTCAGCTCTGGGAGAAGCAGCTGACCCCACCCCCCAGAACGACAGGGGTGCTGCTGAGAGAAGCCCTACTTCCGGGTGCAGAGTCTGACCACGGAGCCATGGAGGAGCCACCCAGCCTTCATCCCCAACCCAGGCAGTGAGTCGTCAGTGCCACCAAAGCCCAGTGCCGAGCACAGTGCCAGGCACACTGGGAGCCCAGGACACTCGTGGGGAAGAAGGAATGCAGGAATATCTGTGACAGCAAATCTGAACCACGTGCCAAGTACTTACTGCATGTCAGGCACGGTCTGGGGTCTCAGAGGAAAGTCCCTCGTCTCTGCAGCTTCTACAGGGCAGGGATCAGCCCCTCCTCTCTGAAGACGTGCATCCGACGTTCAGAGAAGTTAACTGGTCCAAGGGTCAGAGGGAGCAGGGGCCTGGCTCTGAGTCCATCTGATTCCCAACCCTGTGCTTGTGCCAACCACTCAGGGCCACTTGAGAGGGCGCTGAGGACTTAGGGCACGAAACAGTTTGGCCTCCGCACTTTTTTTTTTGCAAGGCAATGCTTACAATTTGGAAGCACCAAGCAGTGATAGTATTATCAATCAGGTGCCCACACCCGTCCCAGCAGCCACTGAAACGTCTGTTTCCTGCCAATCTGACCCAAGGGACGAAGGGTGTTAAAGTTCTCTCTAGCCCGCCACTCTGAGTTATTTACTGGTGACCCTAGGCTTCCATTCTCCCCTCTGTGATTCCTGGATCTCGTCAAAGATAACGCGATGGCTCTAGGGACCTTAGATAACTTTAGAAAAAAAGCTACAAAAGCAAAGAATAAAAATGTGTTGAGTGCCGGGCAAGTGCTCTCTCATTCCACCCTGGTCACCAGCACATGAGGCGCTGCTATGGCCTCCACGCTTGGGCGAAGGGCCATGGGCAGAGAGGTTCAGTAGTCATCCCAGGGCACAGCCACAGCGGGACACGCCCCTCACCACCCAGCTCCATGGGCAGAGAGGTTCAGTAAGTCACCGGAGGCACAGCCACAGCGGGACACGCCCCTCACCACCCAGCTCCATAAAACTGCCCCTAAAGAAAACACAAGCAGGCACACGCCCCCCTCGCCCCTCCCTCCCCAGGAGTGGCTCTGAAACCACCCTGAGGGCTTCATGACATCATCCACGCCCACAAGTCAGCCCAGTCACACAAGTGCTGAAGGACTCAACCAATTCATTCGTTTTAGATGAAGATGCATTGTGTGGTGATTCCACCCAGAGTGTACAAGCCCACAGATCTCTACAACTGTCTTCGGCGTCACAGAGACACAGGGCTCGGGAAAGAGCTGCCACCACTTTTCCGCTGAATTCCTAGTGTGGGACAGAAACACGCGGCCCGTCTCTGTGTGGCAGCAGCATCTGCGCTACCCTCTCCACTTCAGGTGGGAACACGGGATTACTTCCCGAAAAAGGAAGCAGGGAAAGCCCCAGAATTTCCAATAATTTCAGAGGCTTCCTCCATTCTCTTTAGTTTAAATGCTCTCCACACTTTTTTTTTCTTCTTCTTCTTTTCAGGACAAGTAATCTGAGGGCTCAATAAGTACTTTCGGGTGATCTAAAGATGCTCGGCCATAAGCATGTTTACCGTCGCGGTCTTTATAACTGCAATAAAAGAAAAATCGGGAAACTCTGTGATGTTCAACCACAGGTCCATGCATAAATAAGATTAGGTCCTTGATGCTGGCTTACAAAGAGCCCTCTGAAATTGCAATTAGAAAGACCAAAGGAAACAACGCGTCCATGCGAATCACTGTTCAGTAGAGAAAGGAAGCCAGGAGCTTCCATTTATGCGAAACACACAGGCATGGACAATACGGATAAATGAGCCTGGGGGTACATGATTACTCCTCATTTCAGGTTTCCCTTAAGGTCGCTCTAGCGCATCCTGCCCACAGGGAATGCTGGTGAGGAGGAGGAGCAGGGAGACAAGGCAGGGAAGAATTAACCCCTCAGAGACCCGGATTAAATCATCAGACACGGCAGCTCTTGTCAGCGGAAACGCGGCCAGCAGGGGACGAGAAGGGGCCTGGCCAGCACGTCGCCTACCTTGCTGGACGAGCGCGTCGGCCGCCAGCTCCCCGGCCCCCACGTTGGTGTACTCCTCGTCGGGGTGCTTCCTGTTGTAGTGCCTCTTCAGCGAGCCCGAGATGTTGCACGAGTAATGGCAGTGGGCACAGCGGAAAGGCTGCAGGACAAGGGAAAAGGTCCAGGAAAGGTAAGCCCCAGCTGAGCCCCAGCCCTCCCTCAGCAAGGGGGGCCGGTGCCGCCCAGTAAACGTCCCACCCCCCAGTGTGAGGTCTGAGGTGAGCAGCCCCGCCCCGTGTGGGTATGCTCTAGGGAAAATGTGACCCTGGGAGGTTGGGTCCTGCCCTGAGGGACCAACCCAGTGACAGGGCAAGGTGTCCCCAGACTAGGAGGGGCCTCTGCAAATTTCCTTTCATTTCTTCCTTACCTTCTCTTTTTTGTTCACCCCAGAATTTTCTCAAGAAAAAAATAAAAAAGCAATAGAGTAATTCACTTTTTTTTTTTTTTTTAAGGAAATGCTTTTCAAAGTCATTCCCCTTACAATTAATTCCCTGGTGTACTTGCTTCTTTAACTAATCTATTCCCTGCACAGTGTTTACCTGTAAGCACCTGCCTGTAAACCTATGTCAAGCCATCTCTGTCCAGCAGCAGGAAAACCACCTGTTCCAATCTACCCCCCCCCAACCTGGGCAAGACAAGGCACTTTCAGGATAAGGACACACACAGTTCGTGCAGCCTTGTCCCCCCCTCCATGCCCCTGCTTCAGCACTCAGTGGTGACAGGACAGGGTGCTCGCTTGGACCTCTGGGGAGCCCAGGGAGACCCGGCCACCCGCTGGGCAACGTGGTCACTGCCATGTCCAGGCCACTGTCATGTCCCACGCCCTTGCTCCTGATCAGTACAATGTCAGGGACAAACAGAGTGAGGAACTGTCCCACAAGCCTAACTCCAGGCTCATGAGCCACTTTGCTCCTCGCGGCAAAGCAGAGAAACGGTCTCACAAGAGCTTTAAGCTCCTGAAGTCCCCGTGCCCTGTCCCCGTGCCCAGTCCCCGTGCCCTGTCCCCGTGCCCTGTCCCCGTGCCCTCTCCTTGGAAGGATTGCTAACGAGTGGGGAAACTGCCCAAACACAGGCCGAGGGCAGAAAACGCACAGGTGAGCCGAAACGAGGAAACAGTCTCTGAGCTGCTGTTTTCTATGAAAATATTCAATTCTTTCCATTAGAAGGGACACTTTCAAAGATTGGCTCTGACCTACCTTACCTCCACAAGGAGACGTTCTCCTGTAGCCCCTGACCCTCTGGGAGCTCAGCCCCCGACCGTCCGGGAGCTTAGCCCCTGACCCTCTGGGAGCTCAGCCCCCGACCGTCCGCGAGCTCAGCCCCTGACCCTCCGGGAGCTCAGCCCCCGACCGTCCGCGAGCTCAGCCCCTGACCCTCCGGGAGCTCAGCCCCCGACCATCCGCGAGCTCAGCCCCTGACCCTCCGGGAGCTCAGCCCCTGACCCTCCGGGAGCTCAGCCCGACCCTCCGGGAGCTCAGCCCCTGACCCTCCGGGAGCTCAGCCTGACCGTCCACGAGCTCAGCCCCTGACCCTCCGGGAGCTCAGCCCCGACCCTCTGCGAGCTCAGGCCCCGACCCTCCAGGAGCTCAGCCCCTGACCCTCTGGGAGCTCATCCTGACCATCCGCGAGCTCAGCCCCTGCAGGTGCTGAGAGGTCAATCCCCCCGCGGCGCCCTGCACTGCACAACAGATCTGGAGTCTAGGAGGATAAGCCACCCCGTCTAGCTCCGTCGTGGGCTTGGCTGCGGCTTTCTTATGCCCATCACAACCCTTTACACGGGCTCAATCAGCACCTAACTTCAACTTGGGGTCCTCCCTTCCGTGTTGTAACTGAAGGGTCGCCAGGTTTCAGCGGGGAACGTCACAGGCAACGACACCCGCCCACGGCCAGGCACTGCGTCTGACGGCACTATTACCCGGCAGATCTCGAGGCCTCACTTCTGAAGCACGGGCCTCCTGCCTCCTACTCTGAGCCAGGCATGGTTCTCCTGCCCTGGGGACACGCTGACGCAGGAGAGGGATGCGATTCTCTGCACACCCACGAGCTTTTCGACACAGAGAGCCACTGCAAAGAGGAAATGCTGCAGAGTCCGGCCGGATCATAAACCTTAGTTTTGAAGTCAGATGCGTGTGGACAGCAGAGGACGGGAGCGCTCAGGAGGGACATTATTTACCATGAGCTTTCAGGCCAGCAGCCAGCCGCGGAAGATATAAGGAGACTACGGTCGTCTAGTTTATGTGACACAAACAGCAAGGTTCCTACTGTTGTCCAAAGAGAAAGTGAATCAAGGACAAGGCAGTGGACCCACTGTCATGTCCCCAGTCAGCAGTACACTGGAATTATCATCCGAAGTAAATGTGACCTAACGTAATAATCGTAGCATTTCAGCTGACATTTGCTGATGGCTACCGTGACACAAGATTAGTTCCAAGTGCCTTACACGGATTAATTCCTGTAAGTCTCACAACCACCTCTTGTGGTAGATAAGAAAACTGAGGTATAGACATTTAAGGTATGCGCCCAAAGTTTCACAGTCTCCCAGGCTGAGCCCCTGGTCTGCACTGGACCTGGGCCCCCGGGCCCAGCTGGAAACAAAGAGTTGACGTGACTTCGCCTTTATCACTATCTTCCGAGCCTCTCTTGGCTGGGAGCCTGGCGGGGAGGGGCGTGGATTGGTATTCTTTGATTTCCTAGATGTGAGGCAGCCCAGATCAACTTCCAAGGACGAGAAGCACCCTGGCAGGATGGGCACCATGCGGGGCCCCCGGGTCACTGCGGTCAGACAGGGCTGGTGGCAGCTGACAGACAAGGCTGGCGGCAGCCAAACCAGAGCAGAGGCGCAGTGTCGGACAGTAACGCGAGTCCAGGTGGGCGCTGAGTGGGGGACAACACCAAATCCACACTGAGAATGCCACTCTGGAAATTAAAAGAGGGCGGGTTTGAAAGGGACAGACGGAGGCAGGGAACCCCTTCGCCAGTCACAGCGCTAGTGTGGATGAGAGACACCACGGGCCTGGGAGGAGAGAGAGGGACAAAACACAGACGGGGAAGACTGGGTTTGAGGGACGGAGGAGGCACAACCAGCCAGGCCTGATGACCAGATGTGGGGGGGTAGCAGAGAGACGACGGGTCCCGGTTTCCAGCGTGCACGACAGGAGGAAGGCGTCCCGCCAGCTGTGGCAGAAGGGGCGACAGGACAGCACTCTGGACAACCAGGACAGGTGCAACAGTCAGGGGAACGTTCTGGGCCGTGGATACGCACCCCAGCAAAGGCCACTAGGATATGCCCCAGGACAGAGCTCAGCCACTGCAGGAGGATGGGACGAGGAGACAGGCACCCTGGAACCTGGGGACAGAATGCAAGGACAAGACAGAATGACAGCAGGGAGGAGAACCGGGTGTCTGGAGTCTCAGAACCAGGGGAATGATGTCTCTCGTGGAACGAGGAATGACAGGGTCAAGTACACTAAGAAATCCAGAAAAACAGGGCCTGACAAGGCTCCACTGGACCTGGCCACTCGGGCCATGGGCACTGAGGGCCTGACTGAGGAAGAAGAGTCAGTCACATGCTGGGAACAAAAGGCGGGTCACGGGAAAAAGACAAGAGGCAGGAGCTGGATTTGGAGTCTTATTTCAATGACATTTCATGACGCAAAGACTCTTTCACACAGTGCATTAAAGATCAACACATTGGATCGGGGGGGGGAAAGTGCAATCGAACTTGCTGAGGCTGAAACTCTAGGTTCTCAGATTTATGTCAAGTAAATTACATTTTTTCACAATTTGAGGATTTCCTGTCCTGGTTCTCCAAAAAGAAAGAAAGAAAATATCGGAGGACAGGAAGTCCTGCCTCACATGTGAAACTGGGTTCCGTAGAGCTAGATGAGAAGACATCTAACCATATTCAAGAGGGGCTCATCCGATTCCCCACCAGCATCAAGAAAGGAACTTAGAGAAAGGCTGTAAAACAGGCGAGAAGCTGGTGATGAGGCAATGTCCAAGGCCGGACGGCTTCCGGTAAAAGGAGAGGGGAGGCCTCCCAGGTAAGACGTTGAAGTCGAGCGTGTAACTGAGAATAGCCGACCGTCACACAGTGCATCAGACTCAGGATGCAAAAGGGGAGCCTGTCGCTCTGGGATGGGCTGCTCTCTACAGGGGACAGAAAAGGAAACGACAAGAAAGAAGATTCTGGATGACCGCTGAGGTAAAACCCACGGCCACAGGTCACCGTTGGTCATAACCTTGGTTTGAGAACCCAGTTGAAGACAGAGGCAGAGAAGACAAAGCACAGGTCTAATTGGCATCCAGGTGGATTAGGACCCAAAACACAGACAAGGCTGTGCACCTGTTACCACCTGTCCTGAGCACATGTCAGAAAGGAGATGCTTGTGTCCCAAGAAGCAGCAGGGTCCATGGACTTCCCTGGACCCATGACCCCGGTGGTCAGCCTTTCAAGAGGTGTGCACCCAAGCTTTCAGAGCGGTGTCATCGGGTGGGTGAGACTGCCACCCCAGCTCAGGGTGACAGTGCCCTCCGCACTGACCCTTCCTTCCGCCGAAGACATTACACCGTTTTTGCAGGAGAGTAAATTCTTGTGATTTTTTTCTTTTCTTCTTTTTTTTTGGCCCCAAATCTTCAAAATACTAAGCCTGAGATCACTAGGTTGGGATCCCGTTTCCGGATCCGTGACAGGGACAAGACCATGCCTATGGCTAAGGATTCAGAGGTCTTTGTATCCTTCCACAAGCACAAAGCCACCTCCATTGTGAAATAAGGCCAGAACCAAATTAAACAATTTAAAAGAACAAATGTTTTAAAACCGTGGGGTACCACAAGTTCAAGAAGGGGTTGCATGGAGACAATTATCTCATCACAATAAATAACAGCGAGTCAATCCGCACTAATTGCTTTTCATGCCGGAGCTCAGGGGATGCATCCGCGTTCTCTGGGGATTGATTTTTTGGTAATCGCCTGTGCTGTCAAAGGTGCGGTATTTCCAGAGACTGCACAGCATGTTATTAGGCAGGAATTTAATTTAACATAAGTCAATCCAATTGTGTCCTTTTTCTTTTTCCAGAAGGGCTTTAAAAGTCTAAGAGACAAGGAAGCAGAAGATGGTATAAAAGCTCTCCCGCAGAGACATTTCAGCCCTAACCGTTTAATAAGTGGTCCCTGGAACCTCCCCTTCCCGGCCGCGCCCCTTCTGTCTTCTCGCGCGCGGACACACACACACCTCCCGGACAACACGTGATCGCAGATGCTCCGCTTCCATCGGAGTTGAGAAGTGAAAAGCAGAATGCACGTGGGCTGCTGCTGCCCTCCTCCCCTTTCCTTTTATCCTCTTTGCTTAACGTTCCGTCATTTCCACTGAACCTGGGAAATGTTCCGGTTGCTGAGTTCGCCCACCGTCAGCATTTCGCTTAAAGATTGTGCTCGAGCTTGACAGCTAGCTGAGCATAATAACTGCATGCTCAGGTAATCACAGCAGAGGGAACACGCAGAAGGGGCGAGCACATCCCTCTGCTTGGCCTGGGCGGGAGGCAGTGCTGGGCAGAGTAGCCCTTGTCCACAAAGAGACAAGGATAAAATTCCAGCGCCACCACTTACATCCTCTCAAACATGTGCTACTAAACTGGAAGCTGGGCCTCAGTTTCCTTGTCTACAAAATGGGAATATCAATACCTATAGTATAGGGTTTTCTAGGGGAAAATCAGGTCACGTACATGGAACGCCTGACATAAGGCCAAACCTACACGGCTGTTACGAAGGGGACCGTCCACCTGTCTTCTTTATTCTGACACTCCGCCTTGTGGTGGGGCTCTCTGATGGGAGAGAACCAGCTCACGGGCAGGAGGAGACCGGAGGGGAGAAACAAAGCCCAATGCCAGGAGCAATACGCGATGACTTAGCTTTCTGAGGGGACTGGGGCTCGCAGTCTGAGGAGGTACTTCAACCGTGCTTCCCAAAACGACGCTTATTCAAGATCTCTTCTGCGCTCTCACTCCCTTGCTCGCCAAGTTTAAACTGGCGACCAGGAGGACATTGTTAGCACAGCCACATCCTGGGTGGCCTCCCCCAAACACAACCTTTGTCCAAGTCAGCATCGAAGCCCCGCGCCCTCTGCGAGCTCAGTGGCCTGTGTCTTCTGCCCGTGTAACTAACTCACTGCCGCATCGCACGGACTCCCTGCGATATGAACGCCTTGGGGACCCACTGCATGTCAGGAATGCAACGCCCCGGGATCTGTGAACATGTCAACCAGAGAACTTTCCGGCTGCTAATAGGCTGGAAAAACTCTAGGTCTGACATGACAGGAGACTATTACAGCAACCCACTTCACCGAGGCTTTTAAACAATGACAGAGTTGGAATAATGAGGCGGTCTTGTGGGCTCCCACGGCACACAGCACACCATTTAACACACTCGCTGTGATTGTAGGCCTCGAGAGCCTGGCAGAGGCAGGCGAGGCCTGGCCTCATCCCTGCCCCCTATGCCCCTGGCTTGCTACTTGGCACTCGGGGAGGGGGGTATGCAGAAAGGGTGCGTTCAAGAAAGGAGTCAGCTTCTCAGGGTTTGCATCAGACAGTCAGATGAAAATTTAGTGCTTCATTGATATTTATGTTACCTCTTACCATTCTAAATGTTACGTCCGTGGGATCACACACACACTCCCTCTGGAAAACTCGTCAATGATAACAAAATCAACGACTGCAATCTCCCTTACTTCTCACCAGTTTGATGGGGATGCTTGCGTTGAGCACATTCTCAGCTGAATAGCAATCCACTCTTCAGGCTTTGCGGCATAAATTTGAGGATTTAGTTGGTTTTAGAGACATAGCAAACGTTAAGTTAAATTTAACAGTGTCTTCAAGAGGACGGTCGGCATCTATTGAAATTATCATGTGGTTTTTCTCCTTCCTTTTGTTTAAGTAATAAATCACATTAATTGATTTATGACTGTTGTACCATCCTTGCCTCCCCAGAGTAAATCCCACTTGATTATGATGTATGATTTTTTTCATGTATTGCTGGATTCGGTTTGCTAATATTTTGTTGAGGATTTTAGCATCTAAATCAGTGGTTATTAACCTTTTTTGAGGTACCGAACCCACCAGTTTCATATGCACATTCACTGAACCCTTCTTTAGTGATAAATACAATATGATTTTTTTTTTCCAAATTCAAGACACAGTTATATGTTTTTTTACTGGTGCACAAAATGAGCCGTGCATGAACATCACCTTGCTCAAAGAACAAAACCAACAAAGTGCATGAACTCACAACAAATTACGGTATTACTTTATTCTGGCCTCTGCGGCAGAGGCTTCTCCGAACCCCTGAGAGCGACTCATCGACCCCCTAGGGTTCGATAGAACCCAGGTTAAGAGCCACTGATTTAAATTCATCAGGGATATTGGCCTATAATTCTCTTTCTTTGTGTTGTCTTTGCCTGGTTTTGGAATCAAAATTATGCTCGCCTCATAAAAGGAACTTGGTAGTGTTCCTTCCTCTTGAATATTTTGAAACAGCTTGAAAAGGATAGGAGTTAGTTCTTCTTTGAATATTTGGTAAAATTCACCAGTGAAGCCATCGGGCCCAGAGGTTTTGTTTTTTGGGAGCTTTTCGGTAACTTTCAATCTATTTTGTTGTAATCGGGCTGTTTAGGTTTTCTGATTCTTCCAGATTGATTTTTGAGAGATTACATATGTTTCAAGGAATTTGTCCATTTCACCTAGGTTGTTCAATCTTTTGGCATACAGTTCTTCATAGTATTTTCTTACAATATTTTATATTTCTGTTGTGTCGGTTGTTATTTCTCCACTCTCATTTCTAATTTTATTTATTTGAGTCCCCTCTCTCTTTTTTCTTGGTGAGTCTCGTCAAAGGTTCATCGATCTTGTTTACCTTTTCAAAGAACCAGCTCTTGGTTTCATTGATCCTCTGTATTGTTTCTTTAGCCTCTATGCCATTTATTTCCACTCTGATCTTTATTATTTCCTTCCTTCTACTACCTCTGGGCCTTACTTGCTGTTCTTTTTCAAGTTCTTTTAGATGATGGGTTAGGTTTTTTATTTGAGCTTTTTCAAGCTTCTTAAGGAATGCCTGTAATGCTATGAACTTCCCTCTCAGGACTGCTTTAGCTGTGTCCCATAAATTTTGAGTTGTTGCATGATCATTATCATTCGTTTCTAAGAATTATTTTATTTCTTCTTTGATTTCATTGTTAACCCATTCGTTATTTAGTAACATGCTATTAAGTTTCCATGTGTTTGAGTATTTTTCAGTTTTTCTGTTGTGGTTGATCTCTAGTTTCATGCCATTGTGATCAGAGAAAATGCTTGATATAATTTCAATCTTCTTAAATTTGCTGAGACTGCTTTTGTGTCCTAACATGTGATCTATCCTAGAGAATGTACCATAAGCACTTGAAAAGAATGTATATTCTGCTGCTTTAGGGTGAAAGGTTCTGAAGATATCTATTCAATCCAGTTGATCTAGTGCAGTGGTTCTTAATCTTTTTTGAGGTACCGAACCCACCAGTTTCACTTGCACATTCACCGAACCCTTCTTTAGTGATAAATAAAATAGGATTTTTTTTTCCAAATTCAAGACATAGGTATATGCTTTTTTACTGGTGCACAAAATTAGCCGTGCATGAACATCACCTTGCTCAAAGAACAAAACCAACAAAGTGCATGAACTCGCAACAAATTACGGTATTACTTTATTCTGGCCTCCGCGGCAGAGGCTTCTCCGAACCCCTGAGAACGACTCATCGAACCCCTAGGGTTCGATAGAACCCAGATTAAGAACCACTGATCTAGTGTGTCCTTTAAGTCTGCTGTTTCTTTGTTAATTTTCTTTCTTGAAGATCTATCTAGTGATGTAAGTGGGGAATTGAAATCTCCTACTATTATAGCATTGCTGTTAATCTCGCCCTTTATATCCATCAAAGTCTGCTTTATGTAATTCGGTGCCCCTATGTTCGGCGCATAGATATTTATAATGGTTATATCTTCCTGTTGCATTGCTCCCTTTATCATTATGTAGTGACCTTCTTTATCTCTTACTATATAGCCTTGGTTTTAAAGTCCATTGTGTCTGACATAAGTATTGCTACCCCGGCTTTTTTTTTCATTTTCGTTTGCATGAAATATTTCTTTCCATCCTTTTACCTTCAGTCTATGTGCATCTTTTGTTTAGCCGTGAAACCATAAGCATTCTAGAAGAAAACATAGGCAGTAAACTCTCCGACATCTATCGAAGCAATATATTTGCTGATTTATCTCCACAGGCAAATAAAATAAAAGACAGGATAAACAAATGGGACTAAATCAAACTAAAAAGCTTATGCACAGCTAAAGACAATATGAACACTAAAAAAAAGACAAACCACACAATGGGAGAACATATTCAACAACACATCTGATAAAGGATTAATAACCAAAATCTATAAAGAACTTGTAAAACCCAACAGGAGACAAACAATCCAATCAAAAAATGGGCACAAGAAATGAATAGAGACTTCTCCAAAGAGGACACACTGATGGCCAATAGGCATATGAAAAAATGCTCAACATCACTAATCATTAGAGAAATGCAAATTAAAACCACAATGAGATACCACCTCACACTAGTCAGAATGGCGCTCATTAACAAAACAACACATTGTAGGTACTGACGAGGATGTGGAGAAAAGGGACCCTCCTGCACTGCTGGTGGGAATGCAGACTGGTGTGGCCACTGTGGAAAACAGTATGGAGATTCCTCAAAAAATTAAAAATGGAACTGCCCTTTGACCCAGCTATCTCACTTATAGGAATATTTCCCAAGGACACCATATCTCCGACTGTAAAAAAGAAATGCACCCCCATGTTTATGACAGCATTTTTCACAATAGCGAAGAGCTGGAAACAGCCCAAGTGTCTGTCAGAGGACGAGTGGATTAAAAAGCGGTGGTACATATATACTATGGAATACTATGGGGCCATGAAAAAGAAGGAAATTACCTTTTGTAACAATATGGAGGGACCTGGAAACTATTATGTTGAGTAAAATAACCCAGGCAGAAAGAGAAAAATGTCTTATGACCTCACTCATTTGAGGAATCCAAGGCACACTGAGAACTGAGGAAAGGGATTGAGACAGAGGAGGGATCAAAGGGACCAGAGGAAAAGAGCACAGAGGGAAAGGGGAGGATAGGATGGGATAAACCTGAAGGGAAGGGGGGAGGGTGCTATAGGGAGGGGGGCAAGAGAGATGTGGAGGGGAATATGGGGAGGGGGGATGCAGTCGGGGTTACCCTAGAATCTATGCAAACACAATTAATTAAATTAAAAAAGGAGGACAGTCGGGCTGACCTCCCTTTGAAAGGACATGCTCGCCTCTACCTCCACAGCTCACGCGGCAGGAGAGAGTGCCAGCCTCCCCCGGGGAAAGCAGGGCAGAGAACCGGTCAGAGCTGTTTGTCAGACGAGCCCAGGCCTTGTTGCAGAAGCAAAGAAGTGTGAAGAGGCAGGGTCAGCAATAAGTCACACTGAACAGTTTCCAAAGTGGACAGATTTAGAAAACTGCTGATCTCAGACTGAATGTTTTTTTTATTTTTTTTGCAGACTTGCACATTCACACACCCAATTTCTGATTTGCTTTCCAGAACTCCAAAGCCACCTGGTGCACCAGAGCCTCACAGAGCAGACCTGCAGTGCACATGGCAGCACTGGGCCCTGTGGCGTGTCTCAGGGTGACAGGGAGGGAAAGGCCAGGGGGCACCAGAGCCTCACAGAGCAGACCTGCAGTGCACATGCCTGCAGCACTGGGCCCTGTGGCGTGTCTCAGGGTGACAGGGAGGGAAACGCCAGGGGGCACCAGAGCCTCACAGAGCAGACCTGCAGTGCACATGGCAGCACTGGGCCCTGTGGCGTGTCTCAGGGTGACAGGGAGGAAAAGGCCAGGGGGCACCAGAGCCTCACAGAGCAGACCTGCAGTGCACATGGCAGCACTGGGCCCTGTGGCGTGTCTCAGGGTGACAGGGAGGAAAAGGCCAGGGGGCACCAGAGCCTCACAGAGCAAAGACCTGCAGTGCACATGCCTGCAGCACTGGGCCCTGTGGCGTGTCTCAGGGTGACAGGGAGGGAAAGGCCAGGGGACACCAGAGCCTCACAGAGCAGACCTGCAGTGCACATGCCTGCAGCACTGGGCCCTGTGGCGTGTCTCAGGGTGACAGGGAGGGAAACGCCAGGGGGCACCAGAGCCTCACAGAGCAGACCTGCAGTGCACATGGCAGCACTGGGCCCTGTGGCGTGTCTCAGGGTGACAGGGAGGGAAAGGCCAGGGCTCAGGGAAACCAGCTCTGGGAAAGAAGGGCCGGTCTAGCAGTGTCCAGGACAGACAGCCACTCTGGAAGGAAAAGGAGAATGCATGAAGAACTCTATGTGAGCAATGAACCTTGTGGAAGGTTCTCTGCGTGAAGTGACGTGTGTATGCACTCAGGCACATTCTACGGGACTATACCGAGTCAGTGGAATGAGCGGACTATGACTTCTTGAGCAAAGAGAACATGTCATGGGCACCTAGCCTCTTCAACTGAGGCCTGACAAAGCAGACGACACCGCACAGGTGTGACCATCTTTTGGTGAACAGAGAAAGGAAGAAACCAGGACAGAATGTGGACCGAATAACATTTCAGGTCTATGTACCAAGGCCTCTGAGAAGCACTACGACTCACAATCTATACAGCGACAAGAGGCACTGCTCTGTTCCCACATTACAGAAACGTTACGGAGGCTACCTGACTTGCCCAAGGTCCCACAGGTAGTAGGTGGCAAGGCTGCATTCTAAGACAGTGGGGTCACAGGGCCACAGTGTATAATGTCAAAAACGAAAAGGGAGGGGCTCATGCTGTAAAAGATGGGCTCACACGAAGCTGCACACTGCATGGGACAGTTTCTCAGACTTTTCCTATTTTTGATGACTTGGGCAGTTTTAAGGAGCAATGATGAAGCGCTTTAATAGTGTGTCCCTCAATTGGGGTTGGTTGACTTTTTAACTATAATGGTGGATGCATGTTACTATACATTTGTCAAAAACCACAGAATATACAACACCAAGAGCGAGTCCTCATGCTAACTATGGCCTCTGGGGGGTTGTGATGCAGCCATACAGGCTCAGCTGTGACAAATGCACCACTCAGTGGGAACACACTGAAAATGGGGTAGGCTGTGTCCAGGCGAACAAGGGGGCAGTTGGTGTACGTGACCTCCCTGTACTTCCAATTTTGCTGTGAACCTAGTACTACCTTAAAATCAGTTTATTCATGATAAAAAGAGACAAGACTGGTAAAACCCAAATAAGGCCTAGACTTTAGTTCATAGTAATACAGTGTGTCCGTAAAGTCATGGTGCACTTTTGACCGGTCACAGGAAAGCAACAAAAGACGATAGAAATGTGAAATCTGCACCAAATAAAAGGAAAACTCTCTCTTCTTTCATACCTATTCAGTGCAGTTCGATATGGGCTCCATTTGTTGCCCTACACACATCCAGACAATAGTGAAGTTCTTGCCACACATGGGTAAGGACGTCTGGTATAACAGAGTGAATAACGTCTGTGATTCTCTGTTTTAAGTGATTAATGTCGTTGATACATTCAATGTACACATGTTGCTTCACATATCTGTAGCAAACGCGCGTCGTGTGGGTCTATCCGCCGCTTTGATAGCGTGCAACAGCTGCAATTTATACCCCGTAAAACAGAGAACTTTCTTTAACACCTTATGAACTGTAGTCTTGCTTAGGTGTAATTGTCGAGCACACGCACACACAGATTTTTTTAGGGCTCCTTAGATAGCCATCCCATATAGCCTCTACAGACTTGTCACTGACTGATGGCCTACCAGAACGGGGTTTCTCCACCAAACTGCCGGTTTCCTTCAGCTGCTTATCCCACCGAGTAATGTTATTCCTATGTGGTGGCACTTCGTTATAAACGCGCCGATATTCACGTTGCACTTTGGTCACGGATTTGAATTTAGCGAGCCACAGAACACACTGAACTTTCCTCTGTACCATCCACATCTCGAATGGCATGGCTGTGGGCTGCTCCACTGTATACACAGTGTTACATCATCATCTGCACATGCGCACATGCTGCCACATCATCCTACAGAAACTGGGAGGATTTTCCTTTTATTTGGTGCAGATTTCACATTTCTATCGTCTTTTGTTGCTTTCCTGTGACCGGTCAAAAGTGCACCATGACTTTATGGACACACTGTATATCAAAGTCAGTTTCTTAGTCTGGATAACATACTAGGGTTAAGTAATAAGATGTTATTATTGGCGGAAGGTGGGTGACGGGTACACAGGTAATCTCTGTGACTTTGTGAGTCTAAAATGATTTCAAATATTAAAAAGAAATTTTAACTAAGTCAAGTCATTTTTGGTCATGTAAAAGGAGAGAGGCAGAGACTCAATCAGCCCTGGAACAGAGAACATTTCTATCGACAGTCCTGGATCCTCCAAGCCTAGCAGAGAGGCAACCCCACAAGGTGCTTCCGCCCACAGGCCACACTGCCTACAGGGCGGGGTGTGGGCTGTTAGTCTGCCCGAAAGCAAAGCGTCTGACAGCAAGGCTGAGAGGACACCCCGTGCTGTTAGACCCCAGACCCTGCCCCAGCCGCGTCCTCCGGCCCAGGAGGCTCTTTCCGCACACCCATAAGGCTGACGGCGACCCCGCTCCATCGCTCGCCCCTGGATGACAGTGGCAGGACGCACACAGGACACCTTTAGCTTTTGTGGATGCCCACTGGAGTGAGGGGCTTCCCCAGTGCTTCCGAGCCCTTCAGATTTTAGGATGACAGGCACACTGTTGTCATGACGACAGCCAATGTTGGGCTACTCTTAACAGCAAACACTGGGAACCAGCATACTGTCTGACTATGAAGGGAGGGGTTAATTAAGCCATGCATCCTCAGGCAGCCACTGAATAGCAGTCTACATATTTTCATAAAACGTGAAAAGGCCTGTGAAATGGTGATGAACAAGGCACTATGTGTCACCTGGAGCACGCAGGCCCAGCAGCGCCGCCTCCCATGGGAGGTCCCCCGTGAGACCTGGAGAGGAAGCCGTCCGGCCACCCGCCCAGCCACGCAGCGAAGCCGCATTCTCCAGCACAGCCTTCTGGCGGTCAGGATGACACTCCATCTCCACCAAGAAAACGCTCGGTTTCAGAGTGACCACAGTCACCTCTGAAGAAGTTACCTGTCCAAGTCTTCTATGAGGAGAGGGGCCGCAAAGCATTCTCCCAATCTTATTTGGTGAACACTGACTTTATTTCTATACCATAGAAATAAAAACATGTCATTGCAGAAGGCAGTGTGAGAGGCTGCCCCTGTTACAGTGTTTCCTGACACAGATGACAGACACACTGTAAATTATGTACCCAGACCTGGAAAAGCAAATCGGTTTCACTGCACGGCCAGTGCAGTTAGCAGTGCCGACCGATGACGGAGGCCTCATCCAGGGTTTTGTAAGGCAGGGAGGGTGGAGTTCCCGATCACATGGCCACTGGTATGAAGAGGAGGGCGGGACATACGTACCACCACGGAGTAGACGTGTACAAGGAGTGGGCATGCAGTGGGCAGCATAATTAAACATCCATTGGAGGGATAAAGGAACAGGAAGCCACCATCTCCGAGCCCCTGCTACACGCTGGGCACCGTGGTGGGCACTCCCTGAGCACCAGCTGCAGCTCTTACAACAAACTGCCGGGTGGGCCCCTTCGCACCTGTCGGCTCAGGGGTTTACCTAAGGAATCTGGGATCTAAAAGCACACGTCCTTGTCCTTAAAGCTGCCATTTGGTCCTCTACGTCACTCCGGTTTTGATGGTGAGCATACCTTTTCCCTAGTGTGCACCCTCTTACGTGCTCTTCCTGGCCTGGGCTTCCAAAGGAGAGAGAGATGCCACCCTCTGGGAGGAGCCCACGGCATAGCTCCTTTACTCGGTGAGGACCAGCTGTGGGCCGGCCGCGAAGGGGGTACTGGGAGGAATGGGCGGGCGCCCTCCTCTCCTTCCTCCTACAGAGCCACGGCTTTGAGCTCCGCCCGGCTGCAGCCCCAGGGCCTTACCTTGAAGGAGGCGTGCTGCTCCATGTGCCGCAGCAGCTGCGGCTTCTGCGCTGCCGTGTGGTCGCACACCGTGCACTTAAACTGCTTCCCTGCAAAGAAGGGAGGCCAAGGTGAGCGTCGCCGGGGCACGAGCACCTGCGTGTGAGGCACAGAGCCAGGCGCACGGAGAGGTCCCTGTCACCCAGGGGTCCAGAATCTCAGAGGGAGGCGGGCTAGTAGGGGCACAGACACCAGGAGGACAGCCGGGTCCGCCAGGGGAAAAGCCAGGTTGGCCTGAGGCGGCCCACGGGCGAGGACACCTGAGCCGGCTCGGGGACAAAGAGTCCAGGTGTGTCCAGGTGAGCATGGAGGAGTGGAGGCCAGGGTGGTCAGGAGAGGGGAGCAGTGGGCTCTCCCTTCGGGGCCTAAAGTGTAAGGTCTGGAGAGAGTCCCGAGGTGGCCCTAGGAGGCCGGGCGGCCAGAACTCTCTAGAAGCGTGGGTGCTCCCCTGAGAGCCAGGAGTGCCTACAGAAGGCCATGCAGCAGGAAGCCAGGTCTGTGTCTTGGAAACCCCTGATTTAGGCAGGGGCATAAAAGGCAGGGATGCTAGCAAGAAAACTCCAGAAAAATGCAAAACACAGCTCTTATAAGAGGACTAACGTTCCAGCAATATGTACACATTCCATGATGGAATAAACGGGCACATGTTAATGGGTATACAGGGTACGTGACATTTTTCATGCCCTGATTAGCATAAGTAAAACCTCCACTTTGCAATAATACACACCTGTACAAGCCAGTAGAACTACGACCCACTCCTCAGAGCAGGGAGCTGTTCGCCAAGCGGCTTCCTGCTCGCGATGCGAGCCGGCTTGGGACACCAAGACACAGCCCTTCACGTGAACCATGGGAGGTCCACTCCTGCTGGGGGCCTTTGCGGCCTCTGCTCTCCCCTCCTGTGCATGCCAGAACCTGAGGGAAGCAGGCTGGCGGCACTGGCTCCCCCCGAAGTCCGTCCTCACCAAGGAAACCAGTGAACTCTGCGACGCTGAGCCAATGTCCGAGTTCAGTCCTCACTTCACCAGACCCTCCTGCTCCTCTGAACCCACCCCACTGCCTCCCTGGCCTCCGACTGCTCGTCCTGAGCATTCCTGAAGTATCCTCTCCCCTCCGCCCCCTTTATACACCCACATTCCACCGTGTTCCTGTCCCGCAAGCATCCTCGCATGGAACTGTGCCCTGTGGGCTTTTGTAAACCTTTGGTGCCCACCTCTGCCTCTTCCACTCTGACCCCTTCCCTGAACTTGAGATCTGAGCATCAAAATATCTGCGGGACTGCCCGCTTAGCTGTCCCCAGAGCCCCAAACTGCCTCATGTGGTACCCAGCAAGCGTCTTACCACCACCCTGATCCCTCAAGTCAGAGACCCGGTAGCCTTCCTCGGCGTGTCCGTGGCCCTAACTTCTCTCACTCACTTTTCGGATTTCCACACCTAAATATTTCCGTCTATTTTTTCTCTAACACCTCCACCGGAATTTTAGGCCCTCTTTCCTGGACAATGGCAAAAGCCTCTATATTGGTGTCCTTTCCTCCATGTAACCTTCCCATCCATCCATCCACCCACCATCCATCCATCCATCCATCCACCCACCCACCATCCATCCATCCATCCATCTACCATCCATCCATCCATCTATCCATCCATCCACCCACCCACCCACCATCCTTCCATCCATCCACCATCCATCCATCCATCAACCATCTATCCATCCATCCATCCATCCATCCATCAACCGTCCATCCAAAATACATACACCCAAAAGGAAATTTTGAGCAGCTTACATGAATAACACTTTCAGTAAGAGCAGCAAAAACAGGTGAAACATATTAATACTACCGTTATACTTATCATTCCAACTGAATGAACCTCAAATTCTAGATTTTCCTAATTCTGCAAGTGCAAAGTGTGGGGGAAACTTTTTCATGTGTAAGGCTGTCAAGTCTCAATTAGAGAGGAATTAACACCTTTTCTTAAACACAGTATGATCTTTTTTCACACACTTGTGTGCAACTTCGATCCAGTCTCAGCCACCCACACTTCTCCACTGACTCACGAATCCCATAAAAGCATCATGACTGAGCCAGGAAGTCCAAGTCCTAGAGTGTCTGGGCCACCCACCACCAGTGGGGAGAACACTGATAGAACCATTCTGTGAGTTGATAAATATTATCATTCATTGTCAATACACTTTCATCAAACAGTGAAGAGTAGGCCCTGATTGGTTGGCTCAGTGGATAGAGCATCAGCCTGGTGTATGGGCGTCCCAGGTTTGATCCCTGGTCAGGGCACACAGAAGCAACCATCTGCTTCTCACCCCTCCCCCTCCCCCTTCTTACCCTCTTCTCCCCTGTAGGCAGTGGCTCAATTGGCACAAGCATCAGCCCCAGACGCTGATGATGGCTCAGCTGGTCTGAGTGCGTCAGCCTCAGGTGCTAAAAATAGCTTGGTTGATTTGAGCATCGGCCCCAGGCAGGGGTTGTTGGGTGGATCCTGGCTGGGGCACATGTGGGAGTCTCTATCTCCCTTCCTCTTACTTAAAAAAAAAAAAAATTAAAAAGGAGTGAAGAGTAAGTGGTAGAGATGCCCTGAAATGAAGCAATGGAATCACCTTCGTAGAAATCAGGAGTCAGCCTTTCACGGGTATCATCCCACGTCTGCAGCAAGTGAGGACAGAAGGCAGCTCCTAAAAGCCCTCTCTTCCCGCGGCAGCGGATCCCGGGCAGTAAACACCACAAATGTTTTCAGCAAACACAGACCACCTCTACCAGACAGGCCCCGGAGAGCACTTGACATAATCTTCTGCTGCCTAATGAAATAATACAATGTAGATTCATGACTAATCATAAAGTAGCCGTGCTCTGAGACGGTGAGACTGTTTTCCATGCCAATAGTCCAGACAACCACAGGGAGAGTGGACGGGGAAGCCTAGTACCTCCTCGAGGGTAGGGGACACAAAGGGCTGCAGACAAACAGCAGATGGCCGTGCTTCGATGCGATCACGCGGCAGCCCAGGAAGAGACAAGAAAGATTACAAGGAGAAAGAGAGGCTGATATTTTAGACACTTCCCACGACATGCCAGGCTGGCTGAGCCTACCGAGCGACTGGCCATCAGTTGCTGTGCTCAAAGTTGATGTGTCTGATCGCCTGTGTACCCCACAGCCTGGGGTGGGGGGCCAGGTGGTGTGACCCCCGCATATGGATGAGGCTCTAGGATCCAGAACCATCGTCCAGGTTACGAAGTGGTCGGTGGCAGAACCCAAATTTGGACTCCAAAATCCCTGTTCATAGCTGTAGGTCAAATAAGTTTGCAAATATGATGTACAGTGGTGCCTTGAGATATGAGTGTAATTCATTCTGTAACCGAGCTCGTAAGTCAGTCAACTCATATATCAAACAAATGTCTCCCATTTAAAATAACTGAAATAGATTTAATCCGTTCCAGCCCTGTGAAACATCCCCAAACCACCCTAAATTATGAAAAAAGACATGTTTTTAATTAAGAAACACACATGTTTACTTTACCAGTGCATAACAAAATATATGAAATAAAAGAAAAAAGTGTTATTTAGTACTGTATTCTTACCCTGGAGACAGACGAGGGCGGCTAACGGAGGTGAATGGCGGAGGAGGAAGGAGGGAGAAAGGGATGCAGGCACTGTAGACACACAAACTAAAATGCACTTTCTTAACACTAAATGTAAACTAAAACTGCATTTTCTTTACTTTAAACAAAACTAAAATTGCACTTTCTTTACTTAAAATGAAACCACAAAAACTTAATTGTAAAAGAATGCACTTTCTTAACTTTAAACTTAATTAAGCTTAACATTACGTATTTTTCATTTAATCATCACCTGTTTTTGCTTTTTTGGCTGCACTTTCGGCACTTTCACTTGCAGGACTTTTGAATAAAAATCTATCCAAAGAGGTTTGCTTTAGCCTGCCTTTTAAAATGTTACGGAAATGTGACAAACAAGTGTCATTAAAAAGTGCTGAAGCACAACCAGTTGAAACTTTTTCTGGGTGTTTTTTTTCAATAAAACTTGAAAGCTTCTCCCACATTGCCAGCATGTCTTTAATTTCACTTGTAGAAATGACTTCCCCCGGCTCTACCTCCTCCTCACTACTCAGCTCCTGCAGAAGCTCCGTATGTTGCATCATCTGTAGCTCCTTCAGCTCCTCAGTTGAGAGCTCCTCCTCGTGTACCTTGAGGAGCTCAAACCAGCCATGACTTGCCTTAAATGTATCTTCTGCTACCTCTTTTGAGGTTGATGGTTCTTTCTTCTTCAAGTTGCCATAAATAATCCATATGTGCCTTTTCGCACATTACAGTCTCCGTCACTGTATCTCCTGCCAGCTCTTTCTCTCTCACCCACACCAGCAGAAGCTTCTCCATTTCTTCATGATTATTTGTCCTTAATTGGGACAGAATTGTAGTTCCTTTCGCTGGATTTGTGCTTTTGATGGCATCCTTTTGTTTCAGGATGGTACAAATGGTAGATGTATTGCAGTCGTACAGCCTTGCCAGTTCAATCACTCGTACACCACGCTCATGTTTTTCTATTATTTCTGCTTTACTTCTATCGACATTGTTCTCTTCTTCTTCTCACCACTGTCCTTTACACTCACTTTCTTCGGCCCCATGATAGCACACAAAAAAAGTTAGTAAAATGGCAAAAATGATGCAAGAACAAGTACAGCGTACGAGATTCGACTTGATTCTGTGGGTAACACGTGAGAAAGAACGAGATGCTGGTGTTGTGCTGCTGATAGGGGACCCGTGCGCCAACACGCCAACTAGCGGCAGCTTCCCGAATCACAACTCGTATCTCGGAATTTCACTCGGATCTCGAACAAAAATATGAACCGAGTTGCAGCTCATACCTTAAAAAATTCGTATGTTGATCTGCTCGCATCTCAAGGTATCACTGTATATGTTTGCTCACTTATAGCTTGCATTGGGTGTGGGAGACAGGCTGTAAGCAGGCAGGGTCCTTATAGCCTAAGGCTTGGTTTTAAGACTAAGACTTTCCCACCCTTTTAATACTAAGATCTTCTCAACACTGTGCTTTTCCCCACACCCTTGACTGTTGCATGATGTAGGGTGGTGCACTCTCATGAGGAATCCCATTTATGCCTCAGATGAGTGACTTTGTATCAGAGACTTCCTTATTTGTGCACTGGATTAGAGGTTTTGATTTCTACACTATAAAATGAGACAGACCAAGGGCTCACTCTCTCGTGTGGTTCCTGCAATTAGCATTGTAAGGAGAGGCAGCCAAGATGGCGGAGTGCTGAAGGAGAAGCCAGTTTGTGCAGAGAGAAGGAGATGGGGAACAGAGGTGAATAAGGCTGGTGAGGTAGAAACCTTTGATTCTAGGAAACTCGGATGAGTCAGTGGCTTTGGGAGCCCTGAATGGGAAGGGAAGTGTTGTCCCACTGTGTGTATTTCTCACCCGTGGGGTGCGAGCTAGGATTAAAGCTAGTGGCCCATCAGTTCTTGGCTCCGTTGTTTCATTACTGTCTGTCCGAATCAAATGCGAACCTGCACGGGCCAGGAGGCTGTGATGGTGGCCGTGGCTGCTGGCTTTACAACAGCCATATAAGGACTGTCTCAGATAATCAGGGCACAACACAATCACTACAAAGGGAACCAAGGAGTATAACAGCAATGGGCACATCTGTACCACTCACACACAGAGGTTTGTCACCGGGGACGGCTGCCCCTCAGGAAGGGCCACCCACGAAGGGCCAGCGGCGGGGTACAGGCGCTCTCCTTCTGGCTCTGCCCAGCTTACCCCATGGGGTCCTGGGTCCGTCTCTGCCGCTACTCAGGGGCCCGTTCGGAAAACGGGGGGGTAACCATGCCTGCTGCAAGGGTGAGCTCAGACCCCGGGCAGCAGGCAGCTGGGAAGGAGCCCCCTGAGGATGAGGTGCATACGGGTGACCCGCCAGGAAAGCCTTCTCCACCCCGGCCACTCGGGAGAGCAGGGCAGCACCTGCAAGGCCTGCACTTTGACCTCTGTGACACACTGAGACAATCCAAGTCTAGGTCTAATGAAGCCAGCCTGAAATAGCACTTTGCACAGAGAGAACCACAACAGACCTGGCGGAACGTCTGTAAATTACGACAAAGGGCACGTGGTTCTAGCATCAACAAGTCTCTTTACAGAGGGCTCTCCTTATCCTGCCCCGAGCCACCGCCCTGGCCGCACCGACCCAAAGCAAACCCTGAATGACCTACGATGGCTGGCAGGACCCTCGAGGGTGAGGGTCCCTGTTAGGCCACTGAGTCCACACCCTCCTCCTTTCCACGCCCTTCCATTCTGCACACAGTGCACACCTGCCCCACCTCCAGGCCTCTGCACTCACTGTCCCCAGGGACTGGCTGCCCCTCCCAGGTTCCCTGTGCTCGCTGGCTCCTGCCCCTCAAGTCCTCGTTTGAATGTCACCGTCTCACGGAATCTGTCCACGTCCCCCATCACCCTTTACTGATTCACGTTTGGCATCCTTGACTTGTAATTTTTATGTTGACACTGAATCGTTTCATGTTCCCATTTCATCTCCGTATCTCAGCTGTGACACACTGCACGTTCTGCTGATTTCTTATCGCTCAGTTTCCTGACAGTGGTTTCTGCTTCTGTTGCTGGTTACATTGTCCACCATCGTATCCAAGGTGCCTGGCTGCCCACCCAGCTCCTCGAGTCATCTTTGCTTAATCCATCCGGTACACTCCCAGGGCTGCGTGCTGTGGGGACAGAGATGGCACATGTCCGTTCCACGTCCTGGGGCTCGGACGCGAGCGCACGCTCACCACAAGGCTGGCAGGAAGTTACAGGAGCGCCACTGCAGGCTGACCCCTCAGCCTCGCCCCTCCGCTCCCCACAGCCCACACACTCACCCAGGGCCCCCTAGGCCTGCCATGGCTCCGCTCACGTGCCCCATCCCAGACACAGGTGACCGGACCATAGTGGACAAGTGGACAAGAACTTGAACGGCCTGGATATGCAGCCTGTAACTCGGGAGCTGCTGGTAGTATTTCCACTCCGCGGATAAAACGGGGAAACGAGACAATCTGCCAGAGAGTTTGGGGGAAAGCACAGCCAAGACAGACAGACAGGACATCAGAACCAGGGGGTTTGAGACTGCCCCCGGCCAGCGGGGCTCACTCACTGCATGGAGCTCTCTGAGGCCCCCAGGGACAGGACCACGCTTGGCCCAGACACTGAGCAGCACGGACAGCACAGGGAGCCCCGTCACCTGTACAGACAGGAAGCGAGCACACAGATTAACACTACGAGTGACAGGAGGTACAAAGCAGGCAGACAGGCTGCAGTGGTGAGGAATGGGCAGGAGGGGACGGGGACAGGGATGGGGTGTGGCGACGGCCAGCTATGAGAAAAGCCTTCTGGCAGGAAGTGAAGGTCAACACAGATAGTAAAGGACCCGGCCACAATAAGAGAAGTAACTCGGGGAGAAGACACTGAAAACATGGGAGACCCGAAGTCTCTGTTAGGTCCCCCTGGTACCTTTCTAACACATGTCCCTTTCTGCTTCTGCCACCTCCAATGAGTTCCTGCCAGCTGCAACCTAAGGGACCCAACACACAGCTGCTGAGTGAGTCCATGAGCACATGGACAGAAAACACCAAGACCCCGGACAGCAAACGATAAAGAAGGGACATGAACAAACACGTCACTCGGAAGAGGATTAAATCAGAGTCAAGTAACCCAAAGGAGCCCGATGACAGCAAGCACTCATCTCCTGGCACGAGGAGCCAGCCAGCGGGCACACGCTTGAGGCACACTGACTCATTTCACCCCTTTAATCCTTCCAATATTGTCCGATACGACGTGTTATCAAGGAGCTGAAAATCATCACACCGCGGTGAGATCTGATACCTGTAAAGCCAAGAGACTGGACGTTTTTGATAACAGGAAGTGCTCAGAACAGAGGAATTAGGCTGGAAGACTTGCACATTCCTGCCTCAGTGTTTTGGAAACAGCTGGCAGGGCAATGCACGGCAACACCAGGAAAACGAAGCCCCAGCCTATTCCTGGATAGGCGCCCTGAGGAATTAATTCCAAAGCAGGAGAGGCGGGAGAGGCGTACATGCACAGCGGGGCTCCTACTGCATAAGGCATAATAACGGGAGGGAGAAAAGGAAATAGCACACCATCCCAGACTAAGGGAAAGGTGTGTGACTCATGGATCACCACCTTAACAGACAGCATGCAGCTCTCAAGTGCATCGACCGTGGTCTCCACAGGAACGAAACAGAATCCCAGCGTTAACTGTAAGGACAGAGGAATGAAATTTATACTTCAATCACAACTATGCAGTCATTCTACGTGAATTCCAATCAAGATTGAAAAAGCGCTTTTAAAAAGAACAATGTAGTTGTCAGGTGACCGAGCAGCGTGCACCCTTGTAGGTTGGGGTTAACTTTGGGTGGCTATTTTTCATGTTTCCTGGGCGACGGAGAAGCATTTCCAATAAACCAGCACCAGGCCCTGAAAGGCCGAGATGATTCATCCCACCTGCTGTCTGTCGCCTGCAGTGCAGAAGACAGGTCTTTCCATACAGACCCATAAATGGTTATCAATGGTTCCTGAACTTGAAGGTCCAGAGTTCACTGTCTTTTAAAACACCGCCCAGCCTAGCCTAACCTGGGGTGGCACAGTGGACAGGGTATCCACCTGGAACGCTGAGGTCACTGGTTCAAAACCCTGGGTTTGCCCAGTGAAGGCACATATGACAAGCAATTAGTGAACAGCTAAAGTGAAGCAACTATGAGTTGATACTTCTCCCCCTATCCCGCCTCTGTAAAATTAATAAAATCTTTAAATCACTGATTGACGGGTGCTCTTTCAGACCAGGCGTCTCTGACCCTCTTCTCCACAAAACAGACAAAGGCATGTGAATTGTGTAAATGATCTCAGGGTGGTCATTTCTTGCCTTCCAAAGCAGGGCCTAACATTCGCCAACAGTCAGAAGTCTCACTGAGCCAAGTCCCGGCAACCAGGGGGACAGAAGACAGCAGAGTCACCCATCGCTGTCAGGAGAAACACTTCTGGAGGAAAGCACCCGAGGGTACCACCAAAGAGAGAAAAGCTAATTGCGGGGACAAAGTCTTCCCGGTGACAAGCTAGAGGATCCGGAATCTCAGTGCCTGATACAATTCTTCTTATTCGACCCTGAGGTCCAGATGTAAAAGGTCAAAATCACAGGCACCTAGGTCAACCTCGCAAATATAACCTGAAAAGAAGAGGTCAGACGCACAGACACACAAGAGCACGTATTACATGCATCAATTTATACAAAATTCAAGGATGGGCAGGACCAAGTTGCAGTGCAAGAAGGCACGGCAGTGGCCCCCGTGAGGAGGAGAGAAGGGGAGCAAGGGGAAGGTGGGGGGGCGGGGTCAGGAGACTTCTGAGGGGCAGGCTCTGTTCTGTGCCTTGTCCAAGGATGGGGTTATACGAGTTGCTTCCTTTGTGATCACCCCTGGGACTGGACACTTACAATAATGCAACTTTTTTGAGTGTGATACTTTAATTCTGAAAAGGTAAGGAAAAATATAAAAACAAAACAAGAACAAAACAATGAGGCCACCGTCCCCCAAAGGGGCTCGGGGACTGGAACTAAATGAGTTCAGGAAGGAATCGAGTCAGGCAGCCCAAAGATGAAGTCTGAGGACCACAGGGCAGTGTGACAGTGTGCGCACAGTGCTGGCTGCCACTACAGGGGGAGAAAGGCACAGTGCGTGTCACCTCTTCTGCCCCTGCACCTGCCGTTAGGCTCGGCCACCATTCCCAGGGCAGAGGCCCCGGTGCACTCTGGGAACACGATGTCTCAGCACCAGCTCCTATGCTCTGGAACTGCGGGATCCAACGTGACGCCCCCTCCTGCTCAGGCCTCACAGGGAGCAGAATGTCCCTCTGTCTCAGGGAGGAGTCTGTCTCCCTGTCTATCATGCGAGAGCTCTTCAGCCAGCACTTTAAGGACAACTAGCCAGTAGGATAAAGCTGACCTCTGCCCTGTGGAGCACAGGACCTGGTGACAGAAATTTGGCGGAGTTCAAGTACCCCCAGACAGTGAAGGAAAGTGGGGGGTCTGGAGTCGGCTGTGCCCTCCACTGAGGTGTCACTCAGGGACAGCGGCATTCAGCGTGTCCTGGGAGGCCCGAGGGAGAGGGATTTGATGGCAGGGAGGGAGAAGAAGGGAGCAAAAATCCTTGTTACTCTGGTGTGGGTGAGACAGAGAGGGGTGCCCCGAACCCTGGAGGGTCAGGACTGCCCTCCCTGTGGGGGCTGTCTCCGCTGTGGAGGGAAGGGGACTTTGTCAGGACAGGGCACATGGAAGCAGCACCTTGCGAGGCCCAGTGCTCGGCAGGAAGGGCCACTGTCCCTCAGCGCTGAGAGTGCGGGATGGGAGGGTGGTGGGCTCAGCAGGGGACACAGGAAGCCCCAGCCTGGGGAACAGCTGGACACCTGCGGCTTCCCATTGTTTCTTGCTACACCCTCCTCTGCTTGATGAATTCCCCTGCGATGGGTCCAGTTGCTTTCTTATTTTAAATAGAGTTCTATATAAAACTAAGGAGCAGTGGAATGGAAGAAAAATCTTAAACAGTCCCAGGAAAATAAAACCATCCCCTCATCTTCCGGCACCTGGGTTCCATCAGCAGATAAAGATCGCGACCGAAAATCCTTTCTGCACTGAAGGCAACCTGTCTGAAATACCTGTTAAATTAAATGGCTCCCGCCAAACTTTATGTGTCCCTCAAACTTGAAGAAGCACTAAAATGCTTAGAAAAAGAAATTCCCATAAATCTGAACCCTTACCAGCAATAATAACCAGAGGCATTCAAGCGGAAGTGCCTGCTCGTGACTGTTCATCCAGCCTTACCGAAAAGGCGGTGTTCTGCATAAGTAAATTTTGCAGAATGAGCTCACCCTTTCAACAGGGTCCCTTTTCAGACATCAACTATGGATGGCACTGTGCCTTCCTAATGGGACAGTACTCGAGAGAAGCTAATTTGATCTTTCCTAAATGACACAGAGAATGGAGTTTAATCATCGCTACAAACATCCTCCTCAGTGTCGCTGAGTTTGGGGGACTACGAGACCACTGCCCACAAGGAAGACGTACGTCCATCCAACACTTAGAATTGACCCTGACACAGGTCCTCTAAATGCAATCAGTCTTCACAGAGCCCACTGCGGTAGCCGTTGACGCCCTTCCCCAATGATACCCAGGATCAACCTAGAACCGATCAGTGCTACCTTACGCCGCAAATCAGAGCGGAAACAGCGACAGCAATACAAACGCAACGTCAAGCAGTTTCCAGGCTGGGAAGGCTGAGCTTAAAGCCACTGGAGGCGGGGATGGCCGAGGATGTTTTCTGTGATTAGTACATCAGTCTGGATGCTGGGAGGCCCAGATCAGCATGAGACTTAGAAACAAAAGACAGCGGAGAGTGAGAAGAAAGAACAGGGAAGGGCGCTGAGCCGGACCCAGAGTCAGGCGACAGGCGCGACAGGCGCAGTACGTGCGGGGCACTGGCAGCTGAGGCTCCTCCACCCCAGTGACGTTTTAGGTAACCACACTTCCCTCGAGTTGACTCTGAGCACCGGTCTACGTGGACTGCCCAGTAAGCTGCATGGTTCGTGTTAGGAAGGACTCAGTTATCTCCAAGGAGGCTTACCGTTCATAAAAACCTGGGAAGCACTTCAGGTGGATCCACATGGGGTGACGGAGAAAGTGGCGCCCCAGGGCCCTGAAATCGGCCCTCCCCCCTCCGGCCCACCGCCCCGACACCAGTGCACACAGATAAGCCACGGCACCTGCCAGGCTTATGCAGCGGCCCCAGCCCGGACCCCTGGCCCTCGCCCTTTCCTCCAAGGTGGGTTGCAGGGAGGACGAGGCGGCCGAGGACCCGGCAAGGACCCATCACGGAAGCCTCATGAGCGAGCACCGTAAGATCAACCAGCCAGCCGTTCAGGTCCCACTTTCCATGAACTTCCTGTGCTCAGAGTGTACGTTTCTAGAAGCGGAGACCACGGGCTCACGGGGCGACTTCATCCCAGAGGGATTCTGCTTTAGCGGAGGAGAGAGGCGGGGGACAGAACACCACACCTCCTCCCCGAGAAGGTGTCAGCACAGGGTCTCTTGCTACGAACTGAAGGAGCGAGGAAAAAGAGGTGCTTCTGCACGCACCCCTGATTTCCACGCTGAACTCCCCGCCTGTCTGATTACGACAGGCCCACCAGTGCTTAGCGCTTGGGTAAGTCCCCTTCGTAGATGTAACAGAATTCTTAACTCGAGAGCACGAGGGTGGGCTGGCTTGAAGGAGGGGGTGGGGGGGACCGACGTGATTAGCACTGAACTTCAAAGAGCTCTTTATTTCACAAGGAGAGAATTCTTGCTTGATTACACAGCATAGAGGGACTGCACCCCTTAACCTTCTCCGCCCGCTACAGGGGAGCAGAGTCGTGTGAGGACGCCCAGACCGCACAACACGGCCAGGCCCTCTCTGAACGTCCAGAAGGGGGGCTGTGCTGTAGCGCGGTCCTGGCATTAACTTCTCGCACGCTGTTGGCATCCAGACAAAGGGTTCGATCGGCCCCTTCACAGATCAGTGTCTCTCTTTGTCCGTATTGACTGGCAAACCTCAACCTCTTTAACCAAAACGTTCACCCACACTGATCTAACCCCTTATGAGGCACAGAAATGAGCTCTTTTGGGAACCGGGAACCAATCAACAGGGCAAGAGCACTTTAAAGTTGCCGATAAAACGTGAGAAATGAGATTCCTGAGCAGGCAAAGGGCAGGGTGGTTACTGCATCCCTTTTTACTTCGTTAAAAAGACGCTCAAGATCCACTTAATAGCAAGCGTCTCTACCAAATTTTAAAATAACTAGTTCACGAGCACAGGACTGACTATAAACGAGAAGGTAATGGCAGTCTCTGAGTGCCACCTGCCAGCCTCCTCGCATAGGGGCACTCGACCCTGCTTGTTTTCTCTCCTCCAGTCAACAAAACCTTCCACAAATCAGGCGCTGTCTCAGGCGCCGGGCGTACAACACCACCTGAGAGTGGAGCCTAGAGCCCTGGAGGAAGGCCAACCCCGAGTAAGGAAGTCATCCCACGCGTCAGAGAAGGGTCCAGGGAGAAACGGCAGGGGACGTGGGAAAGAGTGTGAAGTAGCTGGTGGAGAGTTCCGGGGGTGGGGACAAAAAATATGATACAGAAAGTAAGTAGGTGGCACGTAAGAGAAAGATAAGCCAAGAAGGGAAGCGTAAGGAGCACAGGGATCTTGGCTGGTTGAGTGGGTGGAGATCTCATGATGCACAGCCGCTGGGGAAGGCCGTCCCACACCTGGGTGGAGGCCGTGCCGGGCTGAGGCCGGTGCCTTGCAATGGGCCTGTATTTGGTGAGTCTGAGGAACAGGACGGAGACCAGTACATCTGGAGAGGTAGGTTGGGGGAGTGGAGCCGACGAGGGCAGAGACGGCGAGGGGGTAAGAGGACCAGCCAGGTCTTAGCAAGAACTTGGGCTCTTCCTCCAACATTTATTTCAACAGAGAAACTGGCCCGACCAGGCGGTGGTGCAGTGAACAGGGCGAAGACCTAGGTCGTTGAGGACCCAGGTTCAAGGCCCACAGTCACCAGCTTGAGCACAGGCTTGCCAGCTTGAGTGTGGGGTCACTGATTTGAGCGTGGGATCATAGACATGACCCCATGGTCACTGGCTTAAGCCCAAGGTCGCTGGCTTGAGCAGAGGGTCACTGGCTTGGCAGGAGCCACCAGGTCAAGGCACATATGAGAAATTAGTCAATGAGTAAGTGAAGTGCTATAAGTACAAGTTGATGCTTCTCATCTTTCTTCCTGTCTGTCCTTGTCTGTCCCTCTCTTCCAACCTCCCTCCCTCTTTCTCTCTCTCTCTCTCTTTCTCTCTCTGGCTGAAAAAAAAAAGGCGAAACAGAACAAGTAGCCACTGTTTGAGACTGGCCTGTGGGTGACCTGTGGGGACAAGGGCAGACAAGGGGAGTGGGTATGACAGCCGGTGGCGAGGCTACTATGTTACGCAGTGGAATCCTGGAGCACGCTGGCAGGAGAACATACAGGCCTGGCTCATGGCCCACCGGGGGGTGTAACCACACAGTCCAGAATGACCCAGGGTCGGACTGGAGCAAGCAGGAGGAGCACCCAGTGACTGGGCGGGACACAGCAGGGCTGGGCCGACAATGGCCCGCAGGTCCAGTCCAGCCTGCTGCCTGCTCTGTGCAGCTGGGAGTGAAGAGTACTTTCACAAAGTTTGTGAAACGGAACAAAATAAAAACAAACAAAAAGCACTATCTAGCAGAAACCCTATGTGGCACTGGAAACCTGACCTATTTACTCTCTCTATAGAGCTTGGCGACCCCTGGACCACAGGAGACGGGTTTGGGGGACAAGGAGCCCAGCGATGGGTATGCTGAGCCTGAGGTGTCTTCTAGACACGCAGGTGCAGAGGCTGTGGGGCCGGTGCGGAGGCAGGGCTGGGGCTGGGGAGAGGACCGAGCTGGGGAGAGGGCTGGGGAGAGGAACGGAAGTCTGGAAGCCTCCCACGTGTAAGTTAAAGCCGAGAATGCAGAGATCACCGAGGCTGTGGGTCTACAAAGAGGAGTCCCCGGATTGAAACTTCCAGAACCCATGGCTGAGACCTCCTGAGGAAGCCTCAACCCCTGAACCATCCCACACCCACCCACAGTGCACATATGCACACGCGCGCACACGCACACGCGAGTGCCCCTCAGGCCCTGGTGGCAGTTGGGCGCGTCTCCAGTGCTGACCGAGCACGGGCGGGAAGGAGGCGGGCGGGCACACAACTGCTGTCCCTCTGAACGGAAACGGAAGCTCTGCCGGCCACACGCCCTCAGCTGCCTGAGGACACGCACAGCTCCTGCGGGACCGGCTGGGTCAGCCGCACACCCCGCGCAGGGGCGGGACTCAGCGGAGGCTGCACTCACCATCCGCCGTGTGAAGGAGCTTGTGACTTTTCAGCGTCCCTTTCGACTTGAACTTCTTGCCACACATGTCGCAGAGGTGGGTCTTCTCCGTGCTGTGGCGGTTCATGTGCGCCTTGAGGTTGCTCTTGCTGCGTGTCGCGTACTCACACAGGGAGCACTTGAAGGGCTTCACGCCTGCCAGAGGAGAGCAAAGACACGTATGTGCACACATTTACCTCCCTGTGTGTGCATCCACATCCACTCTGAACACAGCAGCACACGTGCCTCCCCTCACCTGGCTCGTACCCAGGCTGTTCCTCTGACCCGTCGCCCTCGTGTGGGGCCACAGGGGCACCGGGCATTCAGCTGCCCACCCTCGTTCCAACAAACACCGACAGACACTGCTTCGTAGTAAACTGTGAGGCTTAATTTGAAACCAAGAAGCCCAGCCATGCCTGCACTGTCCAGACGGAAATGCAGACAAGCAAACCGGCCACGGGGGCCCCGTGCGACAAGGGAGGGGAGCTCTGCCCACAGCTGAGAGCAGGGACGTCACTGACAAACTAGGGAGCCCGGCAAGCTCCCCCCATCTGCACGGCCCATGGCCTCGCAGTGAAGGGGGCTGGGCTTAAACAAGGCTATGGGATGCACCCAGGAGCAGGACCGAAAGGTGTCCACAGGCGGTCAGTGAAGCATCTCCCAGCCTTGGCTATGACCTCAGCTCCTTCTGCCCCACGCTTCCTAGCGTGCACAGGGGTCATGGTGGTTTATGTAACCACAGAACAATGAAGAACTAACTGCTCACCTCTCGTCAATGCAACGGCAACTAAACGAGTCATGTTTAAACCACTGACCCTAGCGGACTGAGGGACAGGCTTCTCAGTGCGCCACAGAAATCCTAACAGCGGGAGGCACAAGGGCACGGCTTCCTCCTCGCCCACTCCCGCAGGAAGCAGGCCAGCACGGAACCCCAAGGGCGCTCCGTTCGAAAAGCCCAATACTCGCCTTCATGAGCCCAAATGTGCCGCTGCAGGTCGGAGCCGTTCTTCATGAGATAGAAGTCACAGTACGGGCACTTCATGGCTCGCTTTCCGATCAGCCCTTTCAGCTGAACCCTCCGCCCGAGCACCTCGGAGATGGTGCTCATGGAGACTTCTAGAACACACACAGGCAGGTCATCAGAAGCAGCCAGAGAGCCTCCACCCAAGTTAGGTGTGCGTGAACCTCGCGACAGCGCTTGACCCCACGGGTCTATCCCAGGATGTGCCTCACGGTGTCGTGAGGGAGGAGCTTTGCCTAAAAAGTTAACCCAGAACCCAACCAGGTCTGAAATCTCAATCTCCGTTCCCACCAAACAGGAGGGATACAGAAACGCTCTCCAGAGGCGACAGTCAGAGAAACGCAGACTGTGAGTCCATCCACAGGGAGGGCGACCCAGTTTCTCCAGCGAATCAGTGTCGTGGGGGCGGGGGGAGCAGGGGGCAGGCTGTCCTCTAAGAGTGCTAGAAACTTAATTGACGTTCACAACTAAACGCAAAATGCTTGGGTCTTGATTCAAACAAGACAACTGTTATTAAAATGCAAATAAAAAACAAGCTTGTGTCAAGTGGAGAAATTTTAAGTGGACTGATCCGAGGTGGTAAGAAGGGGTCCCTACAACTTGTGTTTGTTTGAATGGGGACACAGTGGTCCTGATGACAAAACCCCCATTCGAGACGCACCTGAAATTGTTTACGGGGAATTACATGGTGTCTAGAACATGCTTTAAATTACCCCAGGAAAAAAAACTTGGGGCTGACATGGGACACAGGTTTGGCAAGTGTACATGACTGAGGAAGCTCAGCTGCGGACCCATGGGAGCCCTGCCCCAAGGATGTCCTGGGGACACGGGGACAGCACCAGTGAGGAGAGTACAGTGGAGTGTGCACTGTGATGGGGCATGGGAGGACCCTCCCTCCCCAGACTGGGGCCGCCATAGCCTCCCCGAGGGCAGGCTCTGCAGGAGGAAGTAAAAAATAAATAGGACTTAACCAGGTGGTGACAACAGAAGTGACAGGTATGAATGCCCAGGCAGCTCAAGCCTCACCTTCATGCATGTGAGTGGTGTGAAACTGACCAAAGGTGATAGTCCCTCCAGCTCACGAAGGCTGCCCGGCCCATGAGGAAGCCCACACCCCTCCTAAACCACCAGGCCGGGCAACACGGGCTATGGAAGGGCCAGGCATAGGCTCCGGGAGATGGCATCTATGTCAGACCTGCCCTGGCAGCGACCCATGAAAGGCTGAAAGTTCACGTTCACGAGAGGAACAGGACCATGGGCTGCAGGGAGGCGTGTCTGCAGACCAGGTGAGAGGATGCGTGGGGTAAACGATCGTATCAGCTTCCAGCCCTGATTCAAGAGGGTTTCCCTCGAGCTCGTATCAACTCCCAGCCCTGATTCAAGAGGGTTTCCCTTGAGCTCATTCTTCTCTTCACCCTCTTTACCTCTTAGTGTGGCGGACACTCAGTGCTGTGTTTGTTTGTTTGTTTTATGCAATGCTGTTTTAAAACAAGCATAAGCATTTTAAAATTGACCTCCCACTCTAAACTGCATAACCTTACCAGGATGGTTCGTCTTGATGTGCGACTTTATCATTCGGTCTTCTGAAAAAGACTTTTCACACACAGGACAAGAATAACTCCTTTTGTCCTTAACAGAAAGAGAGCATAATCAATTGCCTGTCTTGTTTCAACCCGGGCTCTGAGGAAATCTCACCGCCACCGCCACCACCATCACCATCTCCATCGTCAAAGCTGGACGCACAGTGCACCTGTCCAGGAACGTGACCTGCAGCCTGCACCTGCCCCCCCCCCAGCCTGGCAAGCTCCACTCGGGGGACGATGTCACCTCCCTTCCAGAGGGAGGGATGGGGCTGAGTGAGAGATACAGTCCTAAAGAGGTGGTTGGGCCAGCAGAGGGCAGGGCGGGGCTCGAGTTGACGCTCAGACCAGTGCTGCTCCACGACCCCACGCACATCCTGTGCGCCAGCGCTCAGGGGCCACCAGAAGCCATGTTACTGAGCCTCTCTCTCCATGGTCGGGCATTACTACACTCACATTACAGACTGATAAACTAAGACCAAGGGCTATGAGGAAGAAGCAGCATCAGAACCCAAGTGTACGGATGTCCACCTGGCTCCTCCTGCCACCCAAGACCGTGTCCCCGAGGATGCCGGGAAGGGGCTCACTTGCCACGCTGCCCGCCTCACCAACCCGGGTAACAGGGGTGCCACATTCTCAGTGAGGGAGACGCTCCCGCGAATGACCAAGCTGTGGCCTTTGCTCGTGGCCTTCTCGCTCAGAGCTCCCTCGGGGACTGTTTCCCAAGATAGCTTTCCCACAGGGTGGGTACTGGGTTGCTGTGTCCCCCAAAATACACATGTGCAAGTCCTAGCCCCTAATGCCTCAGACCTCATTTAGAAATAGGGTGGTAATTACATAGGCGAGTTCATCAGGGCAGGCCCTAATCCAATGTGACCAGTGTCCTTCAAAATGGGGATGTGCACCCAGACATGCACCCAGGTAGGACACCAGGTGAAGGCGAAGGCAGAGACCTGTCAGGGTAACAAGTTGACAAGCCAGGGACACCAGGGACCAGCAGCTAGGCCCTGGAGCACACTGTCCCACGGCCTCAGGAGGACCGCCATGCCGTCAGCCTGGTCGTGGACTCCTGGCCTCCAGGACTGGCCGTGGGACCACAAACAGCTGTTGTTCCTGCCATGCAGCCTGTGCGGCTGTGCAGCGGTGGCCGAGCTGAGCAAGGAAATGAGCAGCAGCTGACGCCACCTTGTACCACAGGTGTGGGCACCTCAGAAGGTGGAGGAAGGCGGTCGTCAGTCCCCGGGCATCTGGGTGCATTTCTGCTCTCACCTTCAGCATCCCTGACAGGGAAGCCAGCTCAGCGAGGTGGCCTGGCACATGCTGGTCAGACAGGGGGACCCGGCAAACCCACGCCGAGCTCTGGACGCGAGGCCAGCACTGACAGGATTCGCAGGCCTATGGTTACAACACGCCCAAGCCCGGTGGAGAGGACTCCACACGAACCTATGAACACGCAGGAGCCGGGAGGCCAGGCATGGTGCTGGTCGTGCGCCCGCAGGATGGACACACAGGCCATGCTCGCTGGGGTTCACTGGGTGACCATTCCCACCATGTGCTGAGCAGCTACCGCGAGCTTAGCTCGACTCCAAGCACTTCCCATGTGTCAGTAAGTAAATACCATCCTCATGGCCGCCACAGTACAGTCTGTCACACCACTGAGTAACCACGACAACAGTGCTGCAGAGTGTTGGACACACCCTGACCTACACAGCACAGAAGGGACTGCCCAAGGTCACAGCACAAAGCACACAACACAGCTGGGTGTCCAGACCAGACCTCTGGACCCTAGGGTCTCAGACTCACAGTCCCTAAGTTCTAATCCTGCTTCCACCACTTAATGGCTGGGGCAACTTTAGGGAAGCGATCTATGTCAATACAAGCTGCCCCTTCATGAGGTTGCTAGGAGGACGGGGGAGACAAAAAGCAGGAGAAAGTGGACGGACTTTCAGTGTGAGGTCCAGCACGTGAGAAACGTGGACATCTCCACTCATCCTAACTGCAAATAAAAATTGGAACAAGCTGGAAAAGCAACCAACAACTCTTCCTAGATCCACAAGAGACACGAGGTCACAGGGCCAATCACTACCCCCCAAACTGGACGGATGGACGGGAAAACAGAACCACAACTTACTGGAGCGAAAGTTCACGTGCAGAAACCTCCCTGAGAACCAGCACAATGGTGAGAGCGAAGAATCCCGGAGGACCCCGTCACGGAAGGACCCCAGACTTTCATGAGGTTTCCCTACAAGAGCTCAACCCGTCCTCACGGTGACCGTCAGAGAAGGGGGGTCTCCACGGCTGGCAGGGGCGGGGAAAAGGGACCGCTCGGATCACACCAGGGCGTTCTGTCCTTCTCAGGCAGGCTAGGCCATGGCTGCCCCAAGCATGATGGGTGAAACCAGAACTCAGCACAAGGGCTGTACGGAGCAGCAAGCGCCGTGACTCAGCACAAGGGCTGTGTGGAGCAGTGAGCACCGTGACTCAGCACAAGGGCTGTGCGGAGCAGTGAGCACCGTGACTCAGCACAAGGGCTGTGTGGAGCAGTGAGCACCGTGACTCAGCACAAGGGCTGTGCGGAGCAGCGGGCACCGAGACTCAGCACAAGGGCTGTGTGGAGCAGTGAGCACCGTGACTCAGCACAAGGGCTGTGCGGAGCAGTGAGCACCGTGACTCGGCACAAGGGCTGTGCGGAGCAGTGAGCACCGTGCTCGGGGGCTGGGGGGGGGGTGCACAGCGTTGACGTGTATTAGAAAAGAAGAAAAACCTAAAGTCAATCATCAAATCTTCTACCCAGGAAAGTAAAAAAAAAGAGAGAGAGAGAGAGAGAAAATTAAATTCAAAGTAAGCAGAAAAAATAAAAACTAGAGCAGAAACCAATGAAACTGAAAATAGAAAATAATGACACTCATAAAAAGAAACAAAAAAAACGGAACCAAATGTTGGTTCTTTGCAAAGATCCATAAAATCGTTAAGCTTTTAGCTGGACTAAGAGAAAGGACACGAATTATTAATATGAAAAACAAAAGAGGGGATACTACAGATTGTAGGAATATAAGGATATTAGTAAAGGAATGCTAAGAAAAACCATGTCCACAAATTGCACAGCCTACACGAATAGACCAATTCTTTTAAGGATACAACCTGCCGAAACTCCCACAAAAAGAAATAGACAATGTGAACAGGCTTATATCTATCAAAGAAATTGAATGAATAATTAATAACCTTCCACAACAAAAAGCACCAGGCCCAGATGGTTTCACCAGTGAATTCTACCAAACAGCTAAGGAAGACATGATACCAGTTCTCGACGATCTCTTACACAAAACAGAAGCAGAGGAAACACTTCCTAACTCATCCTAAGAGGCCAGCATTACCCTCATACCAAGAACAAAGGCATTACAAGAAAGAAGAATTATAGGACCGTACGTTTCATGAACACAGAAGCAAAAAACCCTCAACAAAACATTAGCATAACAAGCCCGACAATGTATAGCAAGAACCAGGACCAGGACCAAGTGGGACTCACTCCAGGTAGGCCAGGCACGTGTGCAGAGAGGGGACTAGGAAAAATCTCTGCACTCCCAGCTCAGTTGTGCAGAGAGCCTAAAACTGCTCTAAAAACCAAAGTTTATGAAAAGAAACGCAGAAAGAGCTCAGAACAGAGTTTTCAATCAATCTGAAAGACTCTGCTGCGATTTAGCGTTGTTACTCTGCACCTCAGCCTCAGATGACAGCCCTGTGGCAGGCCAGTGACCCCTGGAACCTCCCAGAGGGGGCACTGGAGGGGGCATACCTCCAGATTCCTTTGTGGGTTAGCTGCCACTACAGAATGTCTCCTGAGGCGGTGTTCCCCAGAGAATACTTAAGCAAGCAGTCCTTTAGATTTAAAAACAAAAAGAACACAAAAGTCTCTCTAAACAACCAGAGTGTGGATACATTTCCCACCAAACATTGGGTTCCAAGCAATGTCTGCCACGCTCTGCTGTCCAGCGGGCCCAGGCAGCTGCCGCAAAGCCATTCTGAGCTCTCCGCCCAGACTACATCACGGGCTCAGGGATTCTCGGGGTGCTCCTGTCACTGTCCTCCTGTGCCTGTCACCCTTCCAGCTCCCCTCAGCACTGCCAGCATCCTCACATAGGAAATCATGCTCACAACGACGTTCTTTTTTTTTTCTTCTTTTTAACAGAGAGAGGGATAGATAGGAACAGACAGACAGGAAGGGAGAGAGATGAGAAGCATCAATCATCAGTTTTTTGTTGCAAGATCCTAGTTGTTCATTGATTGCTTTCTCACATGTGCCTTGACTGCGGGCCTTCAGCAGACTGAGCCACCCCTTGCTGGAGCCAGCGCCCTTGGGTCCAAGCTGGTGAGCTTTTGCTCAAGCCAGATGGGCCCGCGCTCAAGCTGGCGAGCTCGGGGTCTCGAACTTGGGTCCTTCCGCATCCTAATCCGATGCTCTATCCACTGCGCCACCGCCTGGGCAGGCCACAACGACATTCTGAAGGACGTCATGGCCGGGAACACATCCCAGGGGAGGCCTGTCACCACCTGGGCTGTCCCCAATGCCCTTGTCATCAGAGTTGATGGAGGCTTTCGGAAGGGCTTTGAAGGAGTTTACAGTGCGCTCCCCTGAGTCGTGGCTATTTGATTTTGTTTTTCTTTTAATCTCTGACAGTCATAAAGCCATTTATCGTCAAGCTTATCGGGGTCCCTCACTTCTTAATGCCTTTGAAGACTGTCAGAAGGACACGGGCTGCAGGAAAGGGCTCCGGGAGAAGGGTGCACTCTTAGGACTCATCTATTTTTTTCCAAAACCTCAGTTCCATACCAGAGATGAAAACCCAAACCGACAAAGCAAACTTAAAAAGAGTGGCGGTTAAAAGCCTTCCTGGCAGAGGCCAAGAATGAGAGACCCACGCCACACTGACGGCGAAAGAGCCCAGCCCTGGGGGTCTGTTGTTCCGAGGGAAATGACCTTCAAAGCAACGCAAGCCTCGGAAAGAAGGGAGACGGCAGCAGGAGGCCACGGCCATGGCCACGGCAGGCGGGGCAGGCGGGGCCAGGGCAGCGCCAGGGCTGGTGTGCAGAGCCCTGCCCTGGACTCTGGGCAAACCTCACGCCTTGGGCTCCACTTCCAAGCTGCCAGGCATGCTAACTGGTGCATAAATAAATACACCTATAAAATATTTGATATCAACTTAAAAATATAAGGTGGAAGATTCCATTCTGACCAATTTCTCAGGAATAAAAGGCCACAGTGATGGGAACTGCTATCCTCTGTGGACTCACCCTTCCTTTCCTCAGACCTTCCAGGGTCCCTGTCCTGAGCCGGGTTTTGCCCTGAGGACAAGGGGTAAGACACCGGCCCTGTCCTCAAGGGGCTCACGAGCCAGGACAGAAGGAGAACTGCCAACATACAGAGCCCACAACCACCGCGGGGCATGCACAAGGATGGAGAAGACAGGAGAGGCAGGCGTTGAGATCGGGACTCAGCTGAACAATTAGAAAACAGCCAGAAATGTGCTCCGTGTGGGAGTTCAGCTCAAGGACCTTCCTTTCCCTGGAAGCAGCTCTGGTTTGCCAGCTGAGCCCCTCAGTTCTAGACCTCGGCTGCTAACAGGAAGCTGTTTCGTGCATGGGACGCTGTGGTGGCTTGCGGCCCCAGACTCTGAGGATAACCGCCCAGCAGGGCGACACAGACAAACCGGTCTGTGATCGAGGAAGAAAATAACCACACTCTTGTAGCTCTGGGAAAGGAAAGGCCTCTGCCCCATCATCTAAGTTCAACATCTTCCTCTACTGGGAATAAACCCCACTACAGCCTGACCGACCCACTTGCTTACTGAGAGGCAGTAGAGGCAGCTACCGCTCCTGCTCTGTGCTCTGCTGGTGGTGTGCTTGTAGCTCAGTCCCAGCAAGTACAGGCGAGGCTTTGCAGACTGCGTGGACCTTCTCAGCCAGAGACAGATGGTGCACTTCTCAGCAGCAGGCCAACGCCAACTTGAAACATTTGTTGGAAGCGCGTCACCCCTGGCTGGAGGCACCACTGCCACCACGACTGTGTCCCTCCATCTCCTGCTCCTAAGAACAAGGACCCGTGCCGTGTCCCCGACAGAGCTCATCTCACTCACTCGCACAGTGGCCCCCGAGGCCGGGACAGTCATCCGCACCCGACTGGCGAGGGGCCGGAGAGGGTAGGGAGTGAAGCCACACTGTACGCCACACCAAACAGGTGCCCACGCCCCGCTCAGGCTCATCGCTGCTACGGCACCCTCTGTGGCCGTTACCTGCGAGGTCAGCTGAGCGGGAGCACCAGCCGAAGATAAAGGGGACAGACGGACAGACTGTGGACATCCGCCATACGCTTCACTTCCTGATATTTCAAAAGTCTGCGTCGGGAGAAACTTATTTAATCGAGGGAGCTCCTGGTCCCCGTCACATCAGGAGGGAAGTCTGAACCCAGGAAGTCATTCACAACAACGGCTATGTCATCTGGGCCAGTGGCTGACAAACTCACTATGGGACTCCCAGGAGGTCACCAGTTTCACATGGCCACCCCACACAGGCATGTACACATACTGACACACAAACATACCGAAACACGCAGCAAAGGTGCCCCCCGAAGTAACACTTACCTTTGGTGTGGGTGAACACGCTGATAATTTCTATTTTATTCTATCCTGTTTCTTTTGTAGGATATAGCGGCTGAGGTCCGCTAACCTGAGTGGACAACCCTGTAGTGGACCATGACCCAGAGACTGCTGACTGACCCGGGTATGCTCCTCACAGCCTGAGAACTGGACACAGCACCTTACCTCCATCTCACAGATGAGAAAAGTGAGGTTCAAGACACTGATCTCAGACATGGGCATGGGGTCTGAACCCCACCCAGCCTGTCAGAACCCAAAGCCTCTCTCCCCATACAAATACGTTCTCTCAGGGCTCCCCTGCGCAGTGTGCACAGTGCTTCGAAAGTGGGATTGCTCCGGAAATGTCACTGACCAATGCCCTTGACTAGGTCCCTGCATTTCCTTGATTCCAACACAGCCGAGACTGTGAGTCACAGCGTCCAGGCCCCGATGGGAGGCCGGAGGTGCTGGGAGAAACCACAGGAGGTGTGTGCACACGCTCCAGCCACTAGGTGGCCGGCCCTTAGGGGAGAAATGGTTTTTGAGAGTCACATGGGACTCGGGGCCATTACCCCAGAGTCCTGTCATGACGGGAAGGGACCTGGATGTCTGTAAGTCCGTCGGGGGCGGGGGCAAGGGTGGGGGTTTTATTTTGAATGTCCTTACTTTTACCGGGCATGGGCATGTGCTGAGAACAGGTTAAGCCCAGATCCCATGGGAGGGAGGGCGCAGCCAAGCCTTCCACACAGCTGGCGGCGAATGCCTAGGTCCCAGTTAAGGAAGCTGAGCCCCCGCTGATGCAGGGACTCGCCCCAGGTCAGGATGGGACTCGCAGCCAACCCAGCCAGCCTCCCTGAGCAGAGTCCTCAGCCCGACGAGGACACCCGGACGGCACCTTGACTTCGCATCACGGAGCTCAGTCGTGCCACCTCGTCGAGCCTCGCCACCACCTGAGGACGGAGGGCACAGCCCTGTCTCCGCTGCTGCACCTGAATGTCCAGCACAGGTGAAGCCACAGGGACAGAAGGCAGGTGGGTGGGGACCTACGGCTCAGGGCAGGAAAGGAAGCGGTGATAACCGAACACCGCCCTACCGTGTCGGCATGTCCCGGTACCCGTGGCTTCGCTACAGAAGTACTTTACAGGCTCAAAGGACAAATGGTGTCTAAACTCAAAATACTGGAACCCATTTTCATAAATGATGCACTCTCACTACGGTGGCAACAGAGAGCCCCCGCTTCAGGGGACGTGTTCAGTCACTCGATGAGCAGGTGCTGGTGTGGGAGACTTCCCTCGGTCTGTGCTGCCCACTCTGCTGGGAACTTCCTCCCCGCCTCCTCCCGCATCTCACTCACCAAACCCAGACACCTCCCCCAGGCAGCCCTCCCTTACCTTGACCTAACCCTCTCCAGGCCGGTTTGTGTCGCCGTGCTTGGCACCACCCCCCTTGCGGCCATATTGCCATGACTGTGCAAAGGGCACCTGGGAGGCGGCCCCAACGCCCGGCATGCAGGGGAGCCACCCCAGCCGCCTCAGCACACGCGCCTTTGAAAGCTCAAGCCTGTCGGTGGAGGAAGTGCACACGTCCACAGGGGAGAGACTGAAATGACACTTTAGCAGCGTCTAAGCGAACGGGAGTGCGGACGGGAATCAGAAAAACCCCCTACACTCCCTTCCTCCCCTGTTCCCACTGCTCTCCTGCGATACGCACACATTTCACTATCGTGGGGTCACACGCAGCACAGAGGCATCGACACAGTCCCTATTCTCAGGGGACAAAGTCTACCGCCACCACATTCCTTCCAATGAGGTACAAGTGACCAAGGACCCTCCAGGAATAAATGACATGATACCACAGTGTGGGTCGTCATAAGAGCGTGCATCACGGAGAAACACAAGTCCCATACCAACAGTGTGACCGTGGCAACGTACCATGTGACTGCAACAGAAGTCTCCTCATTTGCCCACCTCCTGGAGGGGGCATGAAAATTAGGTAAGGTCCTGTGAGGGCCCGGACCACAGGATGAGAGAGTGACAACTACTTCCTCTCCCCCAGCGCACACTCCCCACCCACCCCCAGCTCCCCCGATGAAGAGCGAGCCTCTTTGAAGGAAGAGTCGTAACCACGGGAAGTTGAAGAGAAGCTCATTTAAGTGCCACTTTATCAAAAGGGTGAAAGCGTATGGAATCGGGGCTGAAGACCTACGAGCGTGTCCCTGACGCCCCCACATTGACCACAAGCCCCAGGGACACGGCTGGGAGGCTAAGCACCACTCCCAGGGGCAAGAACTCGGCCGGCCGGAACTGGGGTCGCTCTGACACACCCAACACACAAGAAGAACGGGTTTGGGGACAGGCGGACCCAGACTGCACCCCCTTCCCACCCCCTCCTTCTGGTCAGCCCACCGTGTGCGTGTCACATGTCACTCTCTAAATCCAGGGCCGCCGGTTCCACAGCAGTAAGTGGGGGACATGTCACAGTAGTAGCAGGCCCTGGTTGACGTGCTCGCTCGATGCCAGGCAGGGTGCTGAGACACCTGCATGCGTCTCCTCACCCAAGGATGGGGACACTGAGCCAGTCACATGACACAGCTTGAGGCTGCAGGGGAGCAGTCTGGTTCCCGGTCTGAATGGCTGTGGCCCAAGGCTGCCTGCCTCCGAGAACCCTCCTCTCGTCTTGGCCTCACTCCTCTTGAGCTCACAGGAGTTTGTGCTGAAGTCGCAGGAATGAGTTCTGCCACCTCCCATTCCTCTGCCCTAAGAGAGTCCTGGAAGCAGGACCGCCCTGACGGCCATGCTGAGGAGACAGGGACACGTACCAAGAACAACCAGGTGACATACACCAGCTGGCCCACCGTCAACAACACCAGCACTGAGACAAGGCCTTTATCTACAGTGTCCCACTTCCACCTCCCAGTAACTCCAGCAGATCAGCAGCCACGCACACACATGTGTGCACGTGTGTGCACATGGTACTGCGCTTACAGTTGTGTAGAATGTATGTATACACATATCTGTGCATATATATAAACATGTGTGCGTGCACGTGTGAGTATATGTATATGTGTGTATGTGTTGCAGAGAATAAATACTTTTGAATATATATTTTATACAGAAGGCTACCGAGTCTCAGAAAGGACAGGTGACCTGTCCAGCGTCACACTGTGCACGTGCTCAAGACAGTATCTGAATCCACTGTCAAACCCCAAAGGGGCCTGACCAGGCGGTGGCACAGTGGATAGAGAGTCGGACTGGGATGCAGAAGACCCCGGTTCGAGACCCCGAGCTCGCCAGCTTGAACGCGGGCCCATCTGGTTCGAGCAAAAAGCTCGTCAGCTTGGACCCAAGGTCACTGGCTCCAGCAAGGGGTGGCTTGGTCTGCTGAAGGCCCGCAGTCAAGGCACATGTGAGAAAGCAATCAATGAACAACTAAGGTGTCGCAATGGCAACAAAAAACTAATGATTGATGCTTCTCATCTCTCTTCATTCCTGTTGGTCTGTCCCTATCTATCCCTCTCTCTGACTCTCTCTCTAACCCTGTAAAAAAAAAAAAAAAAAAAAACCCAAAGGGCATGTTCTTACCCACAAAACCTGAAACACCTGCCATCAGCCTTAGGGACAAAATGCCACCGTACTAGCAATGCTTACATCAGAGATCAGTGACATGAACACCAAGCTTTGGGAGGCCCACTTTGTGCTGCCTGTGGGGTAACGCTGGAGCGCAGTGAGGACAGAGCCGCCCCCGGGGCCAGCTGTGAGGACAGAGTCACCCCAGGGTCCTCAGTGAGGACAGTGCCGCCCCTGGGGCCACCTGTGAGGACAGAGCCGCCCCCGGGGCCAGCTGTGAGGACAGAGCCACCCAGGGGCCAGCTGTGTCCCTGGACAACTTCATCTCAGAGCTCTCAGGGGTCGGCCTCTCCGGTTAGTGAGGATTCACAAAAATAAACATTCATTTGCTGTATTACACAATTTCTTACCAAATGATTAAATTTTCCACCGTGAAGATTAACAGCACCATGAATAAACACATCACTTCTTTAGGAAAAATGAAATTGCTGCACAGATATTCCCTTGATTTCCTACAGGTAACACAACTATTGGACCCTCGCGGTCGTCAGCATTGCCTGTGCGCTTCTGTGGAGCCCTGTGCTTAACACTTGACAGGCGCCAGCTGATTTGATCTCTCCGCAACTCCTAGTGGCAGCCGCTGTGATTACTATTGATCAGTGATTCTTTAACAGCCACTGAAGGGACCCTCGTTCCATGTCGGTTCTGTACACCTTCCGCAGACTTTCCCCGGGGCTGACAACGTTGCACAGAAAGCCAGTTTATCCAGTCTAATCCTTTCTCCAGCCACTGCGGACGCCCCCTAAGAAAGGAACCCTGGGGCGAAGAGCCTGCCTCGTGAGGGGGCCTCCCGGTCTTGGGGTGGACGCGGACTCGCTGGGTCGCCATGAAGCGGGGACACCTCCACGGGCACAAGAGTGAGCAAGCCAGGAGCACCCAGGGGGGACGGGGCGGCCACTCGGGCTTCTACTTACCAGCTCTGTGTGCACTTTAAGGTGGGCCTGCAGCTTATATTTATCTGGAGTCGAGTAGTCACAGCCATCAGTGGGACACTTCAGCAAGATGTTGCTGTGTTTCTGAATTACATGGCGTTTAAGGCAGTTTTTGGTGATGGAAGAGTAATGACACTGGGAGCAATAATACAGGTGTTCCCGGGTGTGGGTGCGGACATGCATGTCAAAGTGCACCTGGTACCAAAAAAGTTTGCCTAAAAAAATATTTTTCACATGAGAACAAGGAAGTTTCTTGTAGACTGAACTTGATTTCTTTTTTTAATTATCACCGCTTTGCAACTACTATATTTCTCTACGTCTCCTGCTTGTCCGGGTCACCCTTCACACTTTCCACCACGCTTCTGTCTGCGGATTACTTCTCAAAGGCGGGCAGCAAACACTAAGGGTGCGACCCTTATCGCCTGAGGTCAGAGTGAGGAGAGGGAGACCCGGATGTCTACCGAGGACCCATTGTGGTGCCAAATAGTATTATGCACATGCATAAATCAAAGAGTCTGTCAACTCTGGTGACCGCTGGGGTCACCAGGCCCAGAGCCAGAGCCCCTGTCCCCTGTGCTGCCGGCTCTCCAGGGGCTCAGAGGCCGTGCTGCTCTGGGGCTGAAAGGGGGGGCCGCAGCCGCTTCCATAACCTGTCTCTGCTCCTTTAGGCCTCAGCCACCACTTCAAGCCCTACGTCCCAAGTGTCACGTGCCAGAAGACAGACTCTTCTCAGTTAAAGGTCTGGCAGAGGCCCTGGGCTAACCCTCTGCCTGCACATCTGATGGAGCCCACATGGGTGGCTGCCCGTCACCCTGGCCACCTTCATAAAGACCTCACCACGGGCAGCCACCCCTCGCTCTCTACCAATGAAGGACAGCTCGTTTAGAAGCTGCTCTCTGCAGAGGCGGGAGCTCAAATCGAATGGGAGGTGACCTGAGCTGGGTGGGGGCCCTGCTGCCTCTCCTTACCACAGTATTCGCACTCCAGGTCTCCGTACACCTTCCGGATCCTCTCGCACAGGCCCGTGTCCATCCGCCTCTTCTGCAAACTGTCCAGGATCCTCATGAACGCGTTCATGTTAGCCCGGTGCTCGGGGACAGGGCTGCAAGAGCCAGGCAGGCCCAGGACCGCGGCTCTCCCACCCGCTACCGCAGGGAGGTCCTGGGCCTCGGCTGGGTTTGACCTGAGACTCCTACTGGGATCTGGCCCTTCGGATGGGAGAGCAGCGGCCTCCCGCCCTCCCCGGGATGGGCTCTCAGCGCCCCGGGCCTCCTGGTCTGCATCCGGGCTCCCAGTCTTGGGCAGCAGGATGGTGACTTCTTCCCCTGCAGTCCGGGGAGGGGCCTTCTCAGGGGCAGCGGGAGCCTCCACAGGGGAGCTGTCATTTTTCAGCAAGTCGCCCGACATGACCGAGTTCGAGTGAAGGTCCGAGGGGACCACCGCAGAGTCCAGCCCACCGGGAGGCAGGGAGCCCACCGGGAGGCTGCTCTCACCCCGGGTCGCGGTGGCTAGGTGCACGGCCGGGGCCGACACCTCCGGGGGGGCCTCCGGCTCCTTCCGTGCCCCCTCGGGCCCAGCACCGCCCGGGCAGGCCATCTCCCTGGGCACAGCGTCCCCCGGGAACACGAGCTCCGCCTCTGCCAGCTGCAGCTGGCTGCCCAGGGCTTCCTGCTGGATGTCCCCGCCAGGCTCCAGGAGGCAGAAGCTCTGGTTGATGGAGCTGGTAAAGACCAAGGCCTCCTGAGAGGGCCCGTGCGCCTCCCGGATGTGGGCGCGCAGCCGGATGGAGCTGACGAACTTCTTGAGGCAGACGGCGCACACGTACACAAAGGGGTGCTTCCGGACGTGCAGCTCCAGCGCCTGGTACTTGGTGGCCCCGTGGCCGCAGAGCTCGCAGGCGAAGGGCCACTTGTCGCCGTGGACCAGCATGTGGCGGTCGCGGTCCAGCTCGTTCTTGAACTTGCGTTCGCAGATGTGGCAGTCGTAGAGCAGCTGCCGCTTGCCCTCCCTGGTCAGCAGGCCGAGCTCGTGCAGGGAGTCCCGGACCTGCGCGTCCTGCGGGTCGTGCGCGTCACGCACGTGCCGGATGAGGTTCTTGACGTCCGAGTACTTCTTCTTGCAGAAGCGGCAGTGCTGCTTGATCTTCTTGTGCACCCGCTCGACGTGCACCTTGAGGTGGCCCTTGCTCAGGCAGGTGAAGGAGCAGCAGTCGCAGGAGAACTTCTCGCCGGTGTGCTTCCGCAGGTGCACGTTGAGGTTGGCCTTGATGGCGCTGGCGTAGCTGCAGTGGCTGCACTGGAACGGCTTCTCGTTGGTGTGGATCCGCAGGTGGGCCTGCAGCGAGTGCTTGAACTTGAAGACCTTGTTGCAGTATTCGCAGGTGAAGATCTTGAGCTGGGTGGGCCCGAGCCTAGAAAGAGAAACAACAGCGAAGAGAAACCGTTACGGCGAAGAAGGACGTTCCTGCGGACCTCCACCTGACGAGCCGAACAAAGGAAGGCGCGAAACTGAGCTAAGCGGTACTGGGGGTGGGTGGGTGGGGGTGGATGGATGGGTGGGTGGATGGATGGATGGCCGGGTGGGTGGGTAGGTGGGTAGATGGATGGATGTGTGGGTGAATGGATGGGTGGGTGGGTGGGTGGATGGATGGGTGGATGGGTGGGTAGGTGGGTGGATGGATGGATGGGTGAATGGATGGGTGGGTGGATGGGTGGGGGGGTGGACGGATGGGTGGGTAGACAAATGGGTGGATGGGTGGGTGGGTGGATGGATGGGTGGGTAGACGGGTGGGTGAATGGGTGGGTGGGTAGACGGGTGGGTGGGTGTGTGGGTGGATGGGTGGGTGGGTGGGTGGATGGATGGGTGTGTGGGAGAATGGATGGGTGGGTGGGTGGATGGGTGGATGGGTGGGTGAATGGATGGGTGGGTGGGTGGGTGGGTGGATGGATGGGTGGTGGACGGATGGGTGGGTAGACGAATGGGTGGATGGGTGGGTGGGTGGATGGATGGGTGGGTGGGTGGGTGGATGGGTGGGTGGGTGGATGGGTGGGTGGGTCAGTGGGTGGATGGGTGGGTGGGTAGATAGATGGATGGGTGGGTGGATAGAAGGATCCATCCGCCCACAAACCAGCCAGACCGGAGGACCTAATGGACCAGGCGCATCCAAGGACGAAGAGTGGTCCCTGTTTCTCAGGAGCTCACAGCCTGGGTGGGTGGGTGGGGGGCGAGGATAGGTCAGCACACGGCTGCACTACCGTGTGCGTGTTGAGGGGCCCATGAGCCAGGGGAGAGGTGGAGGGCATGTCTAACCTGGATAAAGGAGGTTGGAGGCTGGAATGCATGCTGAAGCAGAGGGGTCTGAGTGGCGGCACGGAACAGGAAGAGGGAGGCAGAAGGAGGAAGATGAGTGTGTCGTGCACAACACACACACACACCAACCAGCTGTGTCCCAGAGCTGACTTGCCTGGATCCCTGGGGCTTAACGGACCAGTCCTAATGGACGAAGTCGGTCTGCTCAGTGAGACAGCACACAATCCCCTTGAGCTTGCTCCCCAGCATCAACGATCCAGATTCACTCATTTATTTGCCAGTCATCAGGGGTGATAGCCCTGCCCTGTGCCGCACGTGTCCACGGGAGGGTCACCCTCAGCTGAAAGAGCCCAGTCCTTTCTCGAACTACTCAATTCTCTCCAAGAAAGGTGATCGGATGCATCTGACCAGAGAGCCAGGACCAACACCACGCCTTCCCCAGCAGAAGTACCTCTCCCCACCTGAGAGCTGAGGGTGTGTCTGCCATGGACAGCACATGATGCGGGAGCTCTCAGTCAGGTGGGCGCCCATGAGGCTGGCCAGCAGCGGCCGGAGACTGCAGGTGGGGTGGTCAGGCTGCCTGGTGCTGCAGCGCAGTCCCAGGACGCGCGGGGCTGACTGGCACCACGCCCGTTTGCCCTGCAACAGAGAACCTCCATCCTCCACTTTCACAGCTGGTTCCGGACTCAGACCGGGTCAGTAGGACTGCCGAGCAGTTGTCAGTTATTAACCTCCTACATCTCTTACTAATCAACGAGCATTGTTTGTTCACTCGCCAGTGTGCTGTCAGGGCACTGCATCAGAGCTCACACACCTACACGGTGAAGAAGAGCCCACGGTCCGTCCGGGAGCCCTGCCCCATCACCGCGGCAATGGGCGCGCTGACGGAGATGGTGATGGTAAGAGCTAACAGTTACCGAGGCCTGAGCATAGGCCAAACGCTGTGCTGAGCATTTAACTCCAACCCCGTTACTATACCCACTGTACAGGTGTGAGAACTGAGCGGTTGCCAGTGGTCAGCCAGTGAGTGCATGGTGAGGCCAGGATTTGAACCCAGAGCCTGTGTGTTCCTGCTCATCCTCTAAACAATCCAAAAACACTGTGCACACCACCCTCCCACCCCCACACGCCACAGCGTGAGACCATGCACGTGGAGGAGGCCCCCTGTGAGGCTTCCATTGCTGCAGGAACAGTCACATCTTGTTTCTGACATAAAGTGATGATCACCAAAGTGCTTGCCACAACGTGCATGGGGAGAGGAACGGGCAGATGAGACCAGACGGCAGTGGGGTTTCCTTCCCCCCCTCCATGTCGCCACCCCTCCCCCCCGCCGTGGAGGGTGCATCAGGTTCCCCAGGGAGGTCCTCAGAAACACCACTCACCCTTCAGTGCTGTTAACCGGACATCACTAAGCCGCACCCACCAGGCCTGCAAAGTCCATACGTAGGGAACTATCCACACAACCACATCTGAGCAACACAGGCTGCCTCATCCTTAAATTAAAAACATTTAAATGGATGGCAGTCCATAAACACCGGGGCCTACAGTTCACTGGGTGTAATTAAAATATTCAGATATAAAAGTTACTGGGACACCTACAAGGCTAATTTAAGAAAACTCATTTGGATCCTTCTCCGATGATAAAGACATCCAGGAGGCGGTATGTTTTATCTGTGCAGAGAACACTGAAGGAAGAAATCCCGAATCTAACATTAATTAAATAAACACATCATAAATGGTCTTCAGAGAATCTTCTGGCTGCAACAGTTTGGCTATTAGACAAATCCCCGGCCAAGTCCTCACTCGATGGGGACTGGATCTGACGAAGGGGGGAAGCAGCCTGCCTCTGGCTCTCCAGTGCCAGCCACACACCGCGGCGGCAAGCTGACAGCCGTGCCCACGCGATTCCCACCAGCTCACTCTGCCCGTGTCCCCTGTTCAGCGAGAGAGCGGCCCTCCCACCACACCAGAAAGCAATCAGGCAGTCAGTTTGGAAGGCCAGACCTCTTGGATCGAAAGAAAGAATACAGAATTCAAATGAAGGTGGATCACTGAGCCGTTTCTCACAATAGTTCAGAGCGGTAGCTGTTTGGGGGACTCAACCTAGCAGGTGGCTTTGAACTTCTTTTTTTCATTCATTCATTCATTCATTCAGAGAAGTATTCTGGGCACTGGGGATAAAACAGGGACTCCTGAAGCTAATCTTCTAGAGGAGTCATGGGTCCGCCGAACAGCTGTAAGCATGAGTAGATAAAGACCATGGGCCCCCACCGTGAGGGAAAATGGAGGGATCCAGGAAGAGCATAGTGCAGGGCAGGTTATACTGAGGACCGGACAGTTGAGCAGACAGCTAAAGAATGACCAGGAGGGCGGTGAGGCATTCAAGAAGAGGAAGAGGCTCCTGCAAGGAGAGATCAAGGAAGCAGAAAGGGTTCGGATGGCTGGAGAGGAAGTCGGAACCCAGACAGTGGGAGGGAGCAGAGCAGGGCGCCCGGCTGGAGGGCAGGCAGTCCAGGAAGGCCCTGGGCCCAGTCCTCCTGACAGCAATGCGACACCTTGGAGGGTCCAACCAAATGGGCATGTCACAAAGCCCTCACTAGCTGCACTGTCCAGAGTTGAGTAGATATGTCACTGCAGATCAGAACTGATGAATAATTTAAGCAATCAGGGAAAGAAAGTACAATGTGGCTAATACGAAAAGCAAGATACAAAATTTCTCATAAATTATAAGCTCAATTTTATAAAATACAATGTATCCGTAAAGTCATGGTGCACTTTTGTCCTGTGACGGGTCAAAAGTGCACCATGACTTTACGGACACACCATATATGGAGCTGAAAAAAAAAAAATTGGAAGGAAACACATGAAAACTATTAACGGCGATTATCATAGGGTAGTGAGATGACAAATGATCGTTAAAATATTTATCTGGACTTCCAACATTTACTATATGCTAAATCTATACCAATTTGTATGAGAACCTAACAGTCTGTATTTTACAAAACAAAGTCGTCACACAAAGAAGCGTCTTCCATTACTACTTTACAAGCAGCACTATAAAATATTAGTGGGACGTGTGACAACAGAAATAGAAGCCAGGCCTGCTAATTAAATATCGAGCACACCTACCTATAACGGGACAGTGGTTAGTAGGACTGTAGAACTGCTCCCAACAGACCTGCAGTATTAGGAAGATAATTAGCTACGGTCTACAAATCAACCTGAGTGGAGACCAGAATGATCTTCAAATTTAATTCCATTACAGTTTTGCCAGAGGAATCAGTACTTTTACAACTTCATCAATAAATTCAGTTGTTCACACTTGCAAGAACAGTGGACGGAGGCTACAAATTAATTCAGCGGCCAGCTAGACATCACGCCGCGTGTGCCAGACCCTTCCCGCGTATTGTACCATCTGTTCTTGCCACTCCTCTGAGTCAGGCTCTGGGGGGCGGGCTCCGGCCGGAGCAGAGGGGCTCGGAGGCCCACCACCCGCGTCACGTCACAGCCAAGGGCAAGCTTCGCCCGGGCCGTGGCATGTCTGTCCCGGGAGCTGACCCGTAACAGGTGTTTCCCTGCTGAGCTGAACTCCATCCAGCACAGGAGCCCAGAGCCACCAGGTGGATCGGGCACTAAAGCTCATTCTCCCTGAGGAACACTCCTCTCTCCCTCAAGCCCAGGGATGCCAGCAGGTGCCTCATTTTCTCGGTTCTCCCTCAGAGGCAGAAAACCGTCTGCAGGCTCAGGTGATCCGTCTGCACATCGAGCTCAGCAGGTACGTGTCACAGCTGCGACAGGGACCCTGGGGAGCACATGGGAACACCCACGCTCCTGCACTGTGGGCTGTGGATGGGCCATCACGGAGCGGCTGGCTCTTCGCTTCAATCAAGAAACCCAATGTCCTTGACAAAGCAGAGCCCTGTGGCTCTAACGCGGTGTTGTTCCCCTACGTCTGGGACAGTCACTGGACTGGCTGGAGTCACGTGGAACAGACACTTTACCTGCTCGACTTCATGGGCTGCTCGTACGGCGTCTGCTGAATGGCGTACTCCTGGTACCCCCTCCGCGGCGCCAGGTCAGCTGAGGCGGCCTCGGGGTTCGTGCCTCCTGTTTCCGGGGGCCCAGCCTCGACAGGAACAATCTTGGTAGCACCTGAGATGGAGGCACAACGCACCACGTGTTAACGAGTCGCAGTGAGTGGCCCTGACCCCAGCCCAGCACGGGAGCGGAGCCTGGGAAGTATACGTGTGGCTGTGGGACACCCGTGACGCGTGTCCGTTCCCCTCAGGTCACACAGTTAACGCGTGTGCACGTGCTCAGGCAAAGGAGCACGTTTACTAACAACCTATCAAAGCTTCCTGGAGTCCACTTCCACCAGATGCACTTATCAAAGCAACACAGACACACAGATACGCTCCTGTGTGCTCCTGCGAGGCTTCACAGGAAGGAAACCACGCGTGTTAAACCTGATGTGAATGTAAACTGGCGTCAGGGCAGGGCGGAGTCGTGGGCGCAGCTAGTGAACGGTGAACGGGCGTGCGTGCAGGGCCCAGGCCCAAACGTGGCGTTACCTCCCCGCCTCCGAGCCTCTGCGTCCAGAGGAGATGAGGGGTTTGGAGGGAGAGCGCTCCGAGGTCACCTTCCCGTGTGCGACGCCAGGATGGGAAATGATCAGAGACCTTTTATGGCCACAGACACTTCACACGAATGTGCCTTTGTGCATGCATGCACACACGTGCACGTATCAAGGGCATTGAGAAAAAGGCTCCGACTCACCTCTTGTTTCTGTCACAGCAAAGGAAATCAACTATACTTTTCATTCCTACTTACAGAAATCTCAAAATACTGCCGTTAAGTTTTCTTTTAATTACTGTAGAAACTTCCTCTAGAGATGGCTGAGAACAGAAAGCTTTGTCCTGGGGTTTTCATTTCCCTGAATCATACTGCTCGGAAGTAGGGCTGGGAACAGCTAAAGTGACTTTCCAGAAAGTTCTTCTAGCCTTGAATTTTCTGTGGAATATTCTCTCCGTATCACCTGACTCGGAACTGAGGTAGTGATGGGGGTGTTTACTCAGCATTTTCATTTTAAATCATGAGTTACTATTAGCATGGACAACAGATGCTTAGAAAGCTGCAGCTATTTTTAACATCCTAAACTTCAGTGTTTCATTGTATTTGACCCCTATCACCTATCACCCCAGATGAATAAGAAAACAACAACATTATTTTACTTTGGAATCTACAGTCATAAACCACTTTTAGTCTAAAGTAACCCTGCCTGGAAGAGACCTTTGTGATGAACCCACTAAAATGACAACCAAAGCGTTTGCAGAGGGAACTTAATGACTAGCTACCCTGCTGAGCAGGGAGGGGGGAAGGCAGCGCCCAGGAGAGGGCTGGGTCGGGGGCGGGGGCAGGTGGGGGGGGGAGCCTGTTCTTGGCCGCTGCCGGTGGTGGCCACCGCAGGTGGTGGCTGCAGAGTCAGCAGCCGCAGTGGGAGGACCTCACCACCTTCCCTGTGAATGTCATCCACAACAGCCCTGGCAGTACCAGCTCTGCCGCCGTCCCACAGGAATGGGCAGTTGACTGCACAGCCTGTCAGTGGCGAGCTGCCCAGGATCCCAGGGCCAAAGGTGCCAGGCTGTCCTCGGTACAGCCTCACCCAAAGGTCCCCATCCCGTCACTTCCTGCTCGCCGCGGTCACCTGGAATAGCTTCATGTGCGGTCAAAACCACGCTTATGATGGGTTTCTTTGCCCCGGAGCCTGGCCCAGCCTCCTTTCCTGGCGAGATCTTCTGGACTTTCTCTGTTCTCTGTGTCCGCGGTCTTCTTGGGGCCTTTTCTCGATCTTCTTCCTTAAACTTCTTCTCCAGTTCAAGGTCAGACTCGTGACCTACAGAGCAAAGACCAAGATGGATGAAATAAATGCCCTTTCACAGCAGGGACCGGGTCAGAGCATGCTCAGCTCTTGTGCACGGCGGAGGAGAGGGCAGGCATGTGTGACGCGCACACGACCCGCTGTGCCAGCAGGCCAGGCATCACCTCTGGTTCTTCAGTCTTTCACATGAGTCAATAAACACTCACCGCGCCCCGCCACAGGCTCCATCCGGGCCCTGAGACCACCCTGCAAAGGGCACAGCCTCTTGCTTGTGGTCATGGACCCCACCGGACCTCAGCCATTCATAAACAGCGCCAGGGAAGAAAAGGCCGCCTGGACTTACAGCCTCAGAAGAGATCACACACTGACTCACCATGCAATGACGAATAGGTACCTCCTGTGTGCCGGCATGGTGGACACAGAGACTCGGGCCCCGCCACCAAAAGCCCTGTGGTCCGGGGGGAGTGACACCCTTGCCAACAGGTGCAGTCAAGGGCAGACCTCTGCGCACCTCTGAAATGAGACGGGATGGTAGGCTCCAGCTGAGAGGTCAGAAGAGACTTTCTAAGGAGGTAACCCTCCTGTTACACACACACACACACACAAAACGAGCATTTGTGGCAACAGGAAATGCACAGGTGAAGCAAAGGACAGGGGTGGAGAAAACAGCAGTGCTCCATTTGAGGAAAGACAGCAGAGACAAGGAGTAACCGACAGCCAAGCATCCCACATTGAGGGAGGAAAGACTTGAAGAACTGAGTTAGTTTGAAAAAATAACAAACCCCAGCTGTGAAGCCCTTTACCAGCTCCCCGAAATAACCTGCAACACAGGCAAGAACAACGGGCTATGTGAACAGCCAAGGACGAACGGTTCGAACCTCCTCTCCTACCCCCTCCCCTCCCGAAGACACAAAAGTCACGTTGGTCTGCAAACAGAGAAGTCAAAGAAATCGGGCACTTGTCACATGAAAGCTAAAGCGATAGAGGGATATAAGACTCAGAAAAGCTAACCTTGGGGAGCTCACGTTCTGTTGCCCTTTTGGGTCACACTGCTCTGCCAGCTAAAATAAACCCCCTTCCTCCAGCACTTGTCTGCACGTCTTTGTGCTCTGCTTCCTGCGACAGGGTGGCTAACGTCATGGAGAAGCGGGGCAGTAGAAATAACACGAGCGGAGAGAGCACAAGCTGGGGCCCAGAGGACTGGAATGCCACAAGAAGTCTGGAGCCTTCGGTGGGGGCAGGGGCCAAAGTGCCAACTGTCAGGGAGACCAGTCAGCAGCACAAGTGTAGGATGGGGCGCAGGCCCCGGGATCCAGCCAGGGCTGCGCTGCTGGGTCCTGAGACCTAGTCACCAAATCTTCTGACTATTCAAAGGGAGACAGGAAATCCAGATTTTTAAATGAAATCTGAATTTTCAGAGTTGACACTAATCACTAATCCAAAGATGTTTAAAACAACGGGAGAGCCTAGCAAAACATGCCCGAGGCCACAGGTGACCCGCCTCTCCGTGCCACTCTGGAAGGCAGACGTGGGCCACCCAGCACTGGAGGGAGGGGCTGGGCTAACCCAGGTTTCAGGTCTGCACCGCCGCTGGGAGAGTGAACTTAATGGGTTCAGAAGACCTTCCAAAACACCAGGCAGTGGATATGTCAGCCACCAACAGAGCAACAGCTAACCCCACGCGGCTACCGTTGGTGTCAGCCCGTGGGGGTAGAGACGCCTGGACATCAAGGTGAAGACCAAGGGGGCCGCAAGCCCCTGAACACACGCTGCTGCAGATCCCTAAGCCAGACGCACACAGAGGGAAGGAGGGAAAGACTCTGCTCTTTCTCAGAATCACAGCTGCAAACACAAGAATCGCTTCCTTGGATGTTGTTCTGACAAGCAGATAGGAACAATTCCCCATGGCCCTTGTCGGGGAGATAGGCGGAGTGGGTGGAGGGCTGCAGGGCCAGCAGGCAGACCGTGGGGGCTTGGAAAGCACCGGGTCGCCAGGAACTGTGCGGTGAATAAGGCAGAAGCCAGACACATGGGAGAAGCCACAGGGACACAGCCTGGGTAATTCGGTGCTCCCTAAGGCTCAAGCCTGCCTACAGCCAGACCAGCACATCAGCGTCCCAGCACAGGGCTGGAGGGCAGACATACAACGGATGGGCACACGTTCTTAGCAAGGCAAAGCTGTCTCGGGAGGAGGCCAGGGAAGGACCTGGCACATGCAGCTTGACCAAAAGCAGACACTGACTTTCTATGTCCGATAAGTGAAAGTCTTTGGGTACCTGACCACGTCACTGGGTGCTTGGAACGTTTTTCAATCTGGCGGAAACAGCCTTACGGGTTTTTATGAACTGACGGGAAAAGGTCCTTAGTCATGTAATTCACATCAGCACCAAACAAGTTCACACAGAACTGAAAAGAAATGTTAGCCAAGGAGACCATGAGTCACACAGAAACTGCACATCGCTCTCTACGGCCAGAGAGAGAGTCAAGACCGTTCCATGTGTGTTACCCTTGGAGAATGTGTTGACCCCTAAAGCTACAGAATGGGGCCAAACAAGTGACCTCTACAGTCGCTGCCAGTGAGTCCTTCCTGTGATGTCTGATGTGCACTGTGTCTGGTGGCAGCTTCTGTTTCATTTACGTTTCACGGCTGCCATAAAGACTCAGAGAAGCCCTTGCAGTGGCCTCCATCCTGGGCGGCACGTGTGCAGAAATAAGCACAGCTGAATGTCACCGGGGCTGTGAAGGGGTGGTAATAGCACATCACAGGGTTTTTTTTTCCTTTTTAAATGGTGCTCCATCGTATCGAAGAATTTGCCACGGGATACAATTCAGTACGTGGGTGACACGGCAGGAACAGATATGCTCACATGGAAAGACGACGTCAATGAGGGCTCGCCATCGCGGGCTGCGGCCCGTAGCAGGAACCACGCACGCGCAGTGTCGACAGGAAGGAGCCAGAGAGGGGAGGGCACGTTTCTGCCGCAGGCCGCCCTGGGAGGACCATACAGCAGGAACCACGCACGCGCAGTGTCGACAGGAAGGAGCCAGAGAGGGGAGGGCACGTTTCTGCCGCAGGCCGCCCTGGGAGGACCGTACAGCAGGAACCACGCACGCGCAGTGTCGACAGGAAGGAGCTGGACAGGGGAGGGCACGTTTCTGCCGCAGGCCGCCCTGGGAGGACCGTACAGCAGGAACCACGCACGCGCAGTGTCGACAGGAAGGAGCCGGAGAGGATATAGCACGTTTCTGCCGCAGGCCGCCCTGGGCGAAACATCTCTAAATCCAGCCTCAGCAATCACAGGTTAAGAATACCCTGCAGAACTGGGTGCGTATGGAGGGTGGGCCGCAGGGAACGAGGCTCAGAAGATTATAAAACAATAAAGAGATGTGAGTTGGGGGGCTGGCCAGGTGGCTCAATGGAATAAAGCATCGACTCGACTCGGTGTGCCAAAGGTCATGGGTTTGAATCCCCATCAGGGCAGGTATGAGAAGCAATCGTTGAGTACACAACTAAATGTTAAAACTACGTGAAACAATGAGTTATTGCTTCTCTCTCTCAAATCAATGGAAAAATTTTTAAAGGAGAGACGTGAACTGGCCTAGGGAGCAGAAGGAAGGATGAGAACCGCATCTCTCATCATCACAACATCCCCTGTTCCTGCCCTAGCATCCACCCCACCACTCCCAGTCACAGCGCTGCCCGGGTCAGCCCAGCAGCCAGGGCGGCAGGGCCCCAGCATGACCAATGGGGCCTGGGGAACCGGCAGACGGCTTCTGGGAATGGTCTTCTCCTCTCGATAGGAAGGAAATGCCCGTCCTCATCAGCCGGCAGTGGCTGTGTCCACTGCCTGGAATTCAAGCAGCCACCAGCACCTGTGAGAGGTTAAGTCCAGCACTGCTTTGAGGGTCGCAAAGGGAAAGACGGGTCCAAGACTGAAAGAGGGCACAGCTCCATCACGGGACCAACCCTGGAACCGCTGACCCCACACACACATCTCGTTCTGTGAGAGACTGGACATTCCCATTTCCAACTTGCCTTCCACTGGTGCCTCTACCACAAGTACCCGGCTAGCACACTCCAAACCATTCTCACGTTCACCCTCATTCTAGAGTGAAGCGTTTCCAAATCCAAGTCTGACCCCTGCTGAAACCCCTTCAGTGGCTTCCCTCCCCGCTGCACTAGGACAGAGGACTACACAGGGTCCTCCAGGATCTGCCTATGTCTCCCTCCCACGATCCCTGCACCTGCGAGGCCAGCACTCCCAAGCACATGCCCACATCACTTGTCTGCTCATCGCCATGGACTCCAACTATACTGAACTACAGGTTGACCTCACACCCAGTTCACAAGTCCCTTCTTGTCCCCATGACAAACCGAGAGGTGGCTCAGTTACACACACACACACACACACACACACGTACACATGCACAGATGGGCCTGGCTGGGGCCGGGAAGTGACTTCCACAACCATCACACTGCTCCGTCCACGAGGAAATGTCCTCCACTTCCAGGCGGTTCACACGCCATGGCACTAGAGCCTTGCCGCTGAGCAACTCTTTGCTCCTAGCCCGCCTCTGTGGCGGGGCCCTGGCCCACCTGTGCTGAAGGCCAAGTAGGGAAACAAAGGCTGCGTTAGCTCCATGTGCCCTCAGCTGAGTCCCCACAGCAGCAGGAGACCACTGGCTCCTACTCACTTTGTGGATGAGCATAAACAGCCCACTGTGGGGCCACCCGCCTGTCCCCGCTAGGCACACCGAGCAGTCGGCTGGGGCAGGGCATGCGCAGGTCACACCCGCATCTTCTGGATGCTGCCTTCGAGATAAACCACTTTTCGGCCCAGCATGTGGAGTTCCCGGGTTTGATTCCCAGTCAGGGAACACAGGAGAGGTGCCCATCTGCTTCTCCACCCTTCCCCCTCTCCTTTCTCTCTGTCTCTCTCTTCCCCTCCTGCAGCCAGGGCTTCATTGGAGCAAAGTTGGCCTGGGCACTGAGGACGGCTCCATGGCCTCCACCTCAGGTGCTAGATTGGCTCCAGCCGCAATGGAGCAACGGCCAGATGGGCAGAGCATCGCCCCCTGGTGGGCATGCCGGGTGGATCCTGGTTCGGCGCATGTGGGAGTCCGGCTGCCACCCTACTTCTAACTTCGGAAAAACACACACACACACACAAACAAAAGATAAACCACCTTCCAAATATCCTGCTTCCTGTACATGTGTCAATCAAATCATTAATTTTAAGGTATTTTGTCTCCAAATTGTATTAAATGTCTAAAACCTTCACTGAGCCCTAGAAAAGGCTCTTTACCCAACAGAAAACAGGATGTCATTTTAGTGAGATCAACAGCTGACATCTTTCTGAGATGCTTCAAAGGCAGAAGACCAGGCTGGGTGCCACCGAACCCCATGAAGTCCCCGCAGCTCCACCCCGGGTGGGCCAGCCGGGGCACAGGAAAGGAGGCCAGTCCTAACCCAGTCAGCAACCGGGGGTTTCAGGATGGAGCATCTGACAGTGGTCTCTGCCCGTCAGGTCCTCTTCTGTCGCCAACAATCGTGAGAGGGAGGCAAACAGTACTTACTACCGGGATGATACTACTTTATCTTCCAACGGGGACGTTCCAGTTTGCAAAGCCCACCCGTGGGTCATGGCTGTGCCCGTAGCTCTGCAATCACACGCTCAGGGTGCCTCTGTAACCAATCTTGTCATGTTTCTCTTTCACCCCACGGCTCTCACAAACACACTCTTCTGAAACACAAGGCACATGGCTGGAGCTTCCTTGTCCACCAGGGCCACACCACACTGCCTCACTGTCTGAATCTAAGAGACTGTCGCTGCATTAGGATGGGGGTTTCAAACGCATTTCTTTTAATAGCAGGACCTTTTTCAAGTGAACTCTGGGCAATTTTAATATGAAGGATCAATAAAAGGGTGTGACTCCCTGGTTAAAGTCGGGGGAGGTCCCGGCCAGCCCCCTCCTTCACCACCACGCCGCCCTCCCTAACCCTCCAACCTCGGCAAGAGCAGCTTGGAGAAACCCTGGAAACAACTTCAAAATGACCGGGTGAGGGTGTTCAAGGGACCATGCCAAATGCCACTTTAACTACAGTCACTGCTCCAAGTGGCCATGGCAGAGTCAGGGTAAGTGAGCACAAATCCAGGCTCTGCCTTCTAGCTGAACGCAGCTGGAACTCCCTAAACCTACGTGGTGGTGAGGTTCCAGTGGGGGCAGGTAGAGTCCCCTCACTGTGCAGGCCGGGGCTGGACATAAAGGCGAGCTGCTGTGGGGGCCGCCCTCAGCCCGCCCGCCAGCCTGGGGAGTCTGCCAAGTCACTGCCATTCTGGGAACTGTAACTTGCAATTTCTTGACACCTGTACATTATCGCTTTTCAACCCCAAGCACATTAACATAATTCTTTATATTCCATTTCCCTGTGGAAAGAAAGCAGCGTCTGAAAGAGCAGTAACCCTGTGCAAGGTGGGAGCAGATGCTCAAGGGGTGGGCACGCCCACTTAGCTGAGACCCCACTCCTACAGGGCCCCCCACACACAGGGAGGGCTTCTGACACAGCTGCAGTCTGCGCTGCTCAAGGAGCAGAGACCAAGTGTGCATCCTGTTTGAGGGGAAAGGAGCAAAAGTCCAATGTCTATTATTCTAGAAAGTTCCCACTTGCCCCTCCAGGTCTACTCTCCACCACTCTGCACCCACCTCCCAGAGGCTGACCTGGGAGGGTCACACAGGGCCCCACAGGCCTCTGGTCAATGGAAGCGCCAGCAGGTGAGGAGAGGGGCTCAGCAGGATGGTGCTCATGCTCAGGATGCTAACACCACCCGGCTGTTCTCACATCCCCCCCACCAGGACCAAACCCTGCCCACACATCACCAACAATCCCTTTAGTAAACTCTCAGGATGCCAGTGTGAGTGTATCACTCGCTTCCTGCCACGTCCCACAGGTTCCGTGGGGCCATCCTTCCCGTCACCTCTGGATGGTTCCTCTTCCCGTCCCCAATTCCACCTTCATTCTCTGCGTTCAAAGCAGCTGACGGGGCTCCTGCTCAGGGCGGCAGGGGCTCGGTCCCAGGACCATGGACACCTTATCCCAGCCGTCTCAGGTCTCAGCTAAGCTCCCTGCAGCACTGACCACCGCACAGACCCCACCCTCCCCTTCTCCTGGAGGTCCAGCTGCAGGGGCCCCAGGAGGCTGCCCTGCTCCTCTGCTCTGCTTCCCTCCTGTCCCCTGGTGACCATCGGCTGAGGGCCCCCAGCCAGGGCACACACCCAGGTGGAGGACGTCCCCATGGAGACCCAGCCCCCCAAACTCAGCGTGGGACATGACCTCATCCCCGTTCCCCCAAACCTGCTTCGCCTTGGAGCCTCAAGACTCACAGGGCCTAGCACCCAGGCCGACACCCAACAGTCCCTCTCAGCCCCCGCTGCTTCCCGTCCACGCCAACCTCTGCCCCAGTCCCGGAAGTCACATTTCCTCCACGGCTCCAGCATATGTCCCCTTCCTTGGACCCCCAGTTCCCTGCTGAATCCAGATACTGCAGACCCTCACTGGACTGCCGCACCAACCTCCCTCACCATCCCCACGCAAACCACGTGTGGACGCAACACATGCTGTTCCTCCTCCTGCTCCTCCCCCACTTGCACCTACTCTTCAAGCCCCTGCCCAAGCCCTCCTGGACCACCACCCTGTTCTCCCAGGAGGCTTTGAGCACCTCCTCTGAGCTCCCTGAAGACCCCGTGGAACCTCTAGGTGCTCGTCACGATTAACTCACAGTGTTCATGTTGCTCTCTGCCTGGCCCACCGAGCTCTGGGCGGCTTCACAGCACACACCTGTTCCCTGAAGCTCACAGCCAGCAGCCAGCCCCCGCCTGGCTCACAGCCAGCAAGGGATCAGTCCCTGCCTGTGACCAATGAGTGAATGACCGACAGCAAGGGTTCCAACTATCCCCAGCTTCTCAGCCTCTAGCCGCACAAACACGCACTCACACGCATGTGCACACCCACACACACCCTTCCCAACTCCTGAGCTTCTGAAACCCTGCAAAGAAAAACGACACAAAAATCTCAAGGAAGTTCCTTTTACCTCAAAATCTCCCTGCTCTTTGATCACCGTCCCCTCCAGTCCTCGAGGGGTCCCCTCCAGACAGGGTGCTGCTCCGTTTCCCACCCTGCACTCTCAGCGCTGTGACATGCGTCTGGGTATTCACCCTTCTCACAGCCTTTCCTCGTCCTGACAGTCTGACCGGGCAGGCGGGTGCGGCAATGGGCTGCCGGAGAGCTAACAGTCCGGCTGTCTGTCCGAGCAATCAGACACCTGCAGAAACACCCCGTGCATTCACTCCTAACCAGCGGCGCACTCACATTCCAGACCACCTGATCCAGCACCTGATCTAAACTGCCCGAGAACTAAGTCTCAGAAGACCCCGGCCAGAGTGCCATCGGCCACACTGCTGGAGGTCAGCACAGCTGCCCGCTCAGCACATGCTAGGGGTGGGGTCCTGAGACGCCCTGCCCGGTGGTCCATCCCTGCGGCTCCACCCAGCAATAATCCTCTCCAGCCTGCTGTACAGGCACCACGCCCCTCCCCTCGGGCGTTCTCCTGTCCCCTGCCCCCGCACCCCTGCCTCAGGTGGCCCTTGTCTTCCACACTGCAGAGAGGAGCCCTGCCCCGCATTCCTCAGAGGCACGGAAAGCCAGAAGCTGCAGGCTGTTGCACCAGCTGCCAAGAGGGAATAATAATACCCATCCCACCTCCTCCCCACTGCCACAAGGCCAAGTCAGGAAGCCCTCCAGGACGCACCCCACAGACAGGGGTCCTGCCGGGCCCTTTCACACTGGAGGGGAGGGCCCTCTGACATCCCACATCCGTGCACCTCTGCCCTCCTCTGCACACTCGCGGCTGTTCAAGGGAAAGGGATCCTCTCACTCAGCCAAGCCCAGGAGCAGGAGGAAGAAGGAGGCAAGAACCCACTGCCCAGGGACCCTGGCCCTCTGCTGTGCCAGACTCCCCCCTACCCCACCCCCGGCAGCCTGGGAACAGCTAGCTGCCAGACCGGCCACACCACCCCTCCCAACACGCCTCAGCAATGGGGCTGTCAGGGTAGGAGAGCACGCCCTTTCAGAGTGGGAGTTGTGCACACAGCAGCTACTCGTCTTGGGAAGGTCCACGCTTAAAGGCCCACTGTGTCACGGGCTCCACCACATACCATCAAGTCCCTCCATGTAGGACATGGCGGGCAGCACACTGAACCTCAGATAGCACAATGCAATGGGGTCCCTCCTTTCGCCCCAGGACCCCAGGGGTAGACTTCTGCCACCTTGTCAGTGAATGGCACCCCCAGGCTGGCCTCCAAAATGCTAAACAAGAAAGTCTTCCCTCCAAAGTCCTGGCAAAATTCCTGCTTTTTGGGAGAGGCTTCCAGCTGAGACATCTGGGCGGTGGGGCCGGTCACCAAGACAGAATGGGAGAAGACCCTCTGAATGAGGAGCTAGATAATGAGTTCAGTACACAGACTTGGAACACTGACAGACGGGGTTCGAGCTCAAGAGAGTGTGGACAAGAAGGGTATTTGTTAAGTCACCACAACACAGCTAGTGGGTGACTCCATGGAAATAAACAGAACCACGCAGTAGTCCCTGGTGACAGTCACCAAACATTTCCAGTTCTCCCCACCCGGGCACATAGCCAAGGTGGCACTTCCCAGCCCCATGAAGTCGGGTGGGGCCATGCAATCAGCTCTGGCCAATGAACTGCACGGGCAGAAATGACAGATGCCACCCTGGGCCAAGGCAGAACATACCTCTTACAGAGTGGAGCAGTGGGCAGAGAGGGGCACAGGAAGGGAATTATGGACTGTGCCAGGCCACACCTCACACTGCAAGCCCGCCGAAGACAGAGTGCAGCTAGAGAGCCCGTCCGAGGTCATCTCCAGGGCTGCGCGCACCTGATCAGCGCGGGGATGGAAGGCGGGTGGGTGACAAGGCGGCACAGAGAAACACTCGTGCCATGCGTGGTCCACAGAGGAGAGCGTTCCGTGCAGGGCCTGGCACGGCACTACCTTCCCAGCTGTAGGTTTACAAACACAGCCCGCTCCGAACAGATTCCAGTGGGAGCAGCTACATATTATCAGGTCAGCTGGTCTGCTTCCACAAAGACAGTGGCGACACTCGACACATTGTCAAGCCTCGGCATGAAGGCTGTCAGTGCACTGAGGTACAGCCCTAACATAGATACCTTGTCTTCTTTAAGAGGGACGTAACAAAAGGAAATGGACCTTTTGCAGCCCTCAGCATAAAGTGACCCCAGATACAACACATAAAGTGACCCCAGAAACAACAAGCTTGGCAAGGTTCAGAAGTCACCTTTATCAACCTGACATGTTGATTTCTGTGGGCTGCAAAATGTTTTTCAGAAACACCAGCTATTGCACATAACGGCTTAAAATATATATATAGTATGTTTTCCCTGGCTTCTTTTACTATTCAAATTCAGAATAAAATAAATGTTGATTACATATCAAAAGAGTTATTTTAACTCGCCATGGTTCGGTACAGGGAGGAAGTTTATTTTGTTTTCCTCTAATTGTTTTAACAAGTTGAGGAAGAGTCAAGGTCAACTGTTTGAAATGTCATGAAAGCTGCTCTTTACAGAGCACGTATTCAAACAATTATGCGAGAATTTTCCAAAGTGTGATACTGCACTTGGCAAATGAGGAAACGTGGAGCCGTCCCACGGACACCAGCCACGGGGAAAAACACCCCACGCTTCAACCTTTCCACCCGGTATTTGTGAAAAGTCCATCTAGTCACTCAAATCAATGGAACTGGAGACCGTTTTCTACCGGCGCATTACTACAGGAAGAAGGTGATCCGGTTAGAGAGCACCATGCCTGCCTGTCACTGCCTAACACAGCGGCTGATTAATCACACGGCCGATAATAAACATCAGAACCACAAGGAGAAGAACTTCCATTTCTTAAAAGGTTGGAGAAAAGGCCAAGACGGGTGTGCTAAAGTGAATATCGTCGACATCCGCGGAGTAGGAGTGCGCCCGGCTGTAAGACTCTACTGGGGTAGAGCAGGGCTGGCCATGGGGCACAGGTGCGGACAAGATCCACGCTGCCCCCACCCTGCCCCAAATGAATGTGACCCTGGAGGACCACCACTGCGGACCTCAACTTCCTCAAGCATAAAACTGTGAAACTGGATCTGAAAGGGGGGGTCTTCTAAGCCAATCACTGTTTCCGTTGATATTCTTGAAACGGCAAAACTATGGAATTGGAGAACGGGTGGGTGGCTGTCAAGGCACAGGAGTGGGGGTGCCTAGGAGGGGAGAGCATGGGGGGGGGCGAAGCACTTCTGTCCCCTGGCTGCAGCAGTGGCTGCACAGAGCTACCGCGTGAAGACAGCAGGGGTGCCCACGCCATCTCCCTGTCCCCTTACTGACCCTGACACAGTGCTACCATTTCGTAAGATGTGACCCACCGGGGGAACTGGGGTCAAGTGTACACGAGAACTCTCTCTGGGCTTTTTTGCAACTTCTTGTGAATCCATAGTCATTTTCCAAGTACAAAGCTTTACTTTCTAAAGGGTTTCTCAGACATTGAACCAGGCTCTATCATTTTCTGTGGACCCTCTGATTTGAAATATTTTATCTACCAAATGGCATGTGTGAAGATAAACCCTTGGCCCATAGGCGTTGGTCAGATCTATCTCTGTCTTACGTCAGGAAGGGGAGAGATCATTTTATCCTCTCTGGACGCTGGGCACCATCCAGCAGGTGACGTGTCCAACACAGAGATCAACAGGGTCGTGGCCCACGATCATTACAAGAATAAGCACGTTCTGCCTGACCAGGCAGTGGCGCAGTGGATAGAGCGTCGGACTTGACGCAGAGGACCCAGGGTTGAAATCCTGAGGTCAACAAATTGAGCGCAGGCTCATCTGGTTTGAGCAAGGTTCACCAGCTTGAGCCCAAGGTCGCTGGCTCAAGCAAGGGGTCACTCGCTCTGCTGTAGCCCAGCACCCCCCCCTCCCCCGTCAAGGCACATATGAGAAAGCAATCAGTGAACAACTAAGGAGCCGCAATGAAGAATTGATGCTTCTCATCTCTCTCCCTTCCTGTCTGTCTGTCCCTATCTCTCTCTCTCTCTCTCTCCCTCTCTCTCTCTTATCTCTCTCTCTGTCACAAAAAATAAAATAAAAGAAGCACGTTCCCAGGGCAGTGAGAGCTGTATGAACTCGTGCTATTTCCAAGTCGGACCCAAAGAAAGCTGAGCTGAGCTGAGCTGAGCTTGGGGAACAGGAGGGGGCGGGAGCGGAGGCGGGGCCAGGCGGGAGGGGGGCGGGGGCGGGTACCTGCGTCCCCCTCGTCCTCGCCCAGGTTCAGCACGATGATGCAGATGTGCTTCCTCAGCTGGCGCATGTTGGAGAACCTCCGGCAGCACTTGGTGCACTCCAGGCGGCTGGGAGCCAGGCTGCCACTCTCCTCCAGGGCCGGCGGGCATGCCTCGCTGGGACGGGCCACGGCTCCCGCCAGCTCCTCCTCGGCGCTGGGCTTCTTTGTGGACCCCTTCGGCCTGCCCCTCTTCCTCTTCGTGATGGACAGCTCTGCGGGGGAGAAGAGAGGCACAACGTGACCACACGGGGCGACTTATCCGTATTCTCCTCCCTGCCCATGGTACCTTCTGCACCCCATTCAGACCCCAAACCCAACTCAAATCCTAACATTCCCCCCCCCAGTTCAAAGCTCAGTGCCTCCTCCGTGGGGTCGCCCCAGTTATCAGGCGGCCTGGCCTGATCCCCGCTTGTCTGGCACTCTCAGCGCGGCACACACGTGGTGGGCAAGCTCACCGACAGGGTTTCCTAGGCGATGCCCCTTTCCTCCACCAGGTATTGCACACCCCGCACCCCCAGGTTCTCAAACAGCGGGATACGCAGCAGACACTTCATAATTCAGCTTATGAATAAAGAAGTAAAACATCAATAAATGCATTGATCAGTTGCTTAATGGTCATGCTGATATGAATTTCTACGCCCAAAATAGAGCTGCTCCGGACCTGAGTGCCATGCCAGCAAACCAGAACTTAGGTAACTTCGGAGTCCCTGTAAATGCTCCACTGACCAGACAGGCAGGGCGTGCCGCCCACTGTCCCCAAATGCCGAGCCGCTCTGGCCCCTGTGCTCCCCTGGGAAAGCCTCCTGCCTCCCGCCGATGTGGGAGTCCTCTCCAGTGCATGAAGTATTCAGGCTTGTTTGCATCACCCCTAATACCTTCTTTAGCAATAGGAAAAGCAGCATTTGGAAAATCAGTCATTTCCTACGGCCCAAGTTTCCAATAGGAAGAAAGGGGTGAGTGAACTGCATCTGAAGCCCACCCCCAATCCGCAGTGTGGGGACAACATGACCCTAGTCAGAAAATAAGGCTTGCAGACTCACAGCCAAAAGCCAGCAAGGGACAGAAAGAATCAGGCACGGGTTTTTTGGTTTTTTTCATTCAGTTGAAAGACAAGGTGAGCATTATGAAAAAAAATAGCACGGCCTTATCAAAAATCTAATAACGTAACCCTTTATATGTGCATCACTCAAGTTTGCCGGCCACTACCAGCTACTACCTCATTTAGCCTCATAAAAACCTTCAGAGACGGATAGAGCAAATGTCATTTTCACACTAGAAAAAGAAACGATGTCCCCCAGGATGAGTGACGTGGCCGTTTTCTGGAAGTAGCTGCTGCCTTTGCAGGGCTGGGATCTGGGCTTCCTTCCCCCCAGCCCAGACCTTTCTGCTGAGGTGTGCAGCCCTCATTCACGGGGGTTCCAGACAGGCAAACGGAGGCAGGGTGTGGGGTGCCGAGAGGTACTGGCTATGGGTGAGGCTGGCATGGATTCAAATCCCCCCCAGAGCCTCAGTTTCTAACGTGAAAAACAAACACAAACTGACTCTATTTTATAAATGCACTACAAATAAGAGAAATCCACCACAATGCAGAGCACAGCATTCGGGAGGTGAGCGATACATGACCACTGTGTATGATCACGGATACAGGCATTAGCATTCTGACTGACTCTGAAGTAACGGGTCCCTCCCCACCCATTCCACTTAGCCATGTGAGTTCTCGGTGGACACCCGTTCTTGTTCATTAGGGGACTTTTCTCTCGATTTCCTCATTTCAAAATACCACCCACATCAAGAGAGCCAGTACAGAACCAGGGGCTTCGTTACATCCAGCACCATGGACAGAGCCAGCCCGCGGGTCCCTTACTTTGTAGCTCAATCTCTAGTCTCGCCACCTGGAGAATTTAGAAAAATCCTGAACGCTGTCCTGTATCGCTGACATTGTCAGGCCCTGACCGTCACTCTCCCTGACATTACTTCCAACCAGCCCAGGAAACAATAGGCATTTGATGGATTTTTTAACAGAAACGAGGGACTGTGAGCCTTTCAGGCGTATGGGCAATGTGGAAACCCCAACGTGGGACAAGGTAAGGCAGGGCCCCCGGGAGAGGGAAGGCGGCCTCAGCCTGCTCCCTGTGGCTCCATCAGCAACAACGTGGCAACGCCACATCGCGAACAGCAATGAGAATCATGATTAAGCACACACATCACAGGCACCACACTGAGCACTTCACCTGCATTTCCTCGTCCAATCCCTGAGGGAGGCAGCAGTATACTTCCCGCCCTGCAGAGAACACTGAGCTTAAGAAGAGAGATCACTGGGCCCCAAGACACAGAACTAATGAGCGGCAGAGCTAGGACTGGAACCCAGGTCTGTCGACCTCAGAGTCAGGGAACTTCGCATCTGTGTCAGCTCAGTCAGTGTCAGAGCACAGAAGTGACACCTTCTGACCTCTCAGTTCTGCAGACAACTGATGGCAGTGCCATCCAGCCGCCTGCCCCAGTGTGCTCCGACTTCTGGACGGGACAACAGGTGGGCAGAAAGGGACGTGGGCACGACCAAGCATGTGGGGCGCTTGCCCGGTACTAAGGCGTTGTGGGCACTTGTCTCGGAGCCCCTTTTTAAGAAAGGGCCAGTATCTTATTTATCTCCCTTTGACCAGTAACAAAGGCCCTTGCCTGAGCCACCAGCAGGGCCTCCCCACCGAGGTGCAGGCTGAGCCCTGCACAGGGCACCACAGACGGCCGGTGGGGCCGACAGGCCAGGAGCCACGCTGAGCTCTCTGGTACTGGCTGCATCAGCCCTGAGCACATTTGATGCTCATTCAGTGGGAAAGAGAGTCCACTACCAACTCATCGGCCCACAAGGGGGCGCCTTTCTGCAGTCCGTGCACAAAGGCCCCTACATGCCAGCACAGCCCTACAGTCACCGGAAGGCTCCAGGACGGAACCTGAGTCCATCTGAGCCGGGACGGGTGTCCCTCCCCTCCCCCGCGCTACCCACCAGAGCAGATCACGGGGCTCGGGCTTCGTGGTTTCCAGAGAGCAGGCACCACATGCCTCCACACACACAGGATGACTTTACTTGCGTGCTAAGTGCCCAGAAAAGACAGCACAGAATCCAACCAAGATGCCAACCTCCCCTGGGATGCCTCTGTTAACCCCTAACTGGACCAAGCGCTCCCCTCTCAGAGGGCAGACCCAACTCCAGAGGAACAGCGGCCCACAGCACTGAAACCCCCCACGGGCCAGGAAGCAGACCCAGCAGGACCAGTGCCTGGGCGCGCCCTGTACCCGGCAGCTGGCACGGCACCCAGGCACCGGGGCAAGTGCACAGTGACTGAATGAAGAAATGGGAGAAGGAAAGGGGGAGGGACAGAAAGATAAAAAGGAGAAGAGAAGAGCTGCTTGGAAGTCTGAAAGTGGGAAGAGGATGGAAGAGCCAGTCAAGGCTTCCGGGAGACCCGGCCTCGAGCAAGCCCACGTGCCCAGCCTCCATCAGGATGAATGAAAGTGTCCACACCCCCACACAATCACACAATCGCACTTACGCGTTCTCGTATATGCACATACACCTCACAAGAGAGAGAATGAGCTCGGCCCATTAGACTATTTTTTCTTGGACCGCAGCCAGCGGTTGGATACGAGGGAAGAAAGATGGAAGGCTCTTTCCTACATGATCAAAAAAAAATTAAAAGGCTATAAAACAAACCGGAGGATTTAGGAACCTTTGTGTTCTGAAGCATGACCAAAATCATAAATCAATCACTACTCAGTTTCAGGTTTGATTAAACCATTTCAAGTGTCCCTCAACCTAAAATGAATTGTGCAGGTTAAAACTGAATAGGAATCATTAGAGAGAAACTAAGCCCCTACAAATCTCAAACGGAATGGACTCACACAGAGAAAAAAGAAGAGGAACTTGGAGTTCTTAACAAAATATTATTAAAGAAATGTTCTTATATTAAGAGTCTGAGTCATTAAAGACTTAAAAAATACTTTTTAAAGCCCTAAAGCTCAGCTGATTAGAGCATTATTCCAATATGCCAAGGTTCAATCCCTGATCAGAACATAAATTAGTGGAACAACAAATTGATGTTTCTCTCTCTCTCTCTCCCTCTCTCTTTCCTTTCTCTCTAAAATCAATCAATCAAATAAATACTTTTTTTACATTAAACAATGCAGGCAACTAATCTTGTATACACAAGTCAAAAGAAAATGTATTAAAGAAGAATTTAGGTCAAAAGTAAGTTAGTTAATAAAGGAAAATAATTTATAAAAGTAGCTCAATGGTAAGAATTTGCTTATGATCAGAGTTTCAAAAGAACATGCAAATACCATCAGGCCAGACGGACCCAAACCCTCCCACTTACTCACGAGGTAACATTGAGTGCAGCCACACCTCATTTCATTGTGTTAATATGCATATTAGCACAGTACATATATCAGGCCATAAATCAAATCTCAATACATTTAAGAGGCCAGTGATCATACAAAATATGTGGACTAAAACTAGAAATAATTAAGAAATTTGAAAAATCCAAAAACAAATGAAAATTAAATATCCTCTCATAAATAACAAATGGTCAAAGAAGATGTCATAAGGGAAATTACAAAATACATTGATTGAGAAGAACAAAACAAAAGCACAACATACCAAATCTTACAGGGTGCAGTGAAAGCAGTGCTTAGAGGACAATTTATAGCTGTAAATGCCTCTGTTACATAAAGAAGAAAAGTCTCAAGTCAATAGCTTACCCGTCTGACTTAGGAAACTAGAAATACAGAAGTAAGCTAAATACAAAGCAAACAGGAGGACAAACATAATAAAGATAAGAGTGGAAAGAAATGAAATAGAATACAGAAAAAAAAAACAAAAAATGAAATCAACAAAGTTGACAAATCTTTAGCCAAACTCAACAAGAAAAAGAGATTAACACTCACTGGCTAGCCTGGCCTGTGGTGGCACAGTGAGTGGATCAAGCGTCGATCTGGAACACTGAGGTTGCTGGTTCAAAACCCTGGGCTTGCCTGGTCAAGGTACATATGTGAGTTGATGCTTACTGTTCCTTCCCTCTTTCTCTATCCCCTCTCTAAAATGAATAAATAAAGTCTTAAAATTTAAAAAAAAAGAAAAGATTCACTTGCTAAAATCAAGAGTGAAGGGGGGGGGCATTACTAATGACCTTACAAAAATAAAAAAAAATCAAAGTTAATACACTACACAGTTGTATGTCAACAAATTAGATAAGTTTTATGAAATACAAGATTTCCTAGAAAGACACAAACTAGTGACATTAATTTAAGAAGAAATAGAAAAATATGAATACCCCTATGACAAGCAAAGAGATTAAATCAGAAATCAAAAATCTTCCCACCAACAATAAAAAGATCATGAATAAGTGGCCTCATTGGAAAATTTATCAAACATATAAGAAGAATTAACATCAACACTTCAAAAATCTTCCAAATATAGAGGAGGAAGAAATAATCACCAACTCATTCTATGAGACCACTATTACCAATTTCAAAACCAAAGACACTAGAGAAAAGGCCCTAGACCAATGTCTCTGAATATAAATATCTTCTCCAAAATACTAGCAAACCAAATTCAGCAGCATTTTTTTTTTTTTTTTTTGTATTTTTCTGAAGTGAGGAGCAGGGAGGCAGAGAGACAGACTCCTGCGTGCACCCAACCGGGATCCACCCGGCATGCCCACCAGGGGGTGATGCTCTGCCCATCTGGGCTGTTGCTCCATTGCAACTGGAGCCATTCTAGTGCCTGAGGCGGAGGCTATGGGGCCATTCTTGGCGCCCAGGCCAACTTTGCTCCAATGGAGCCTTTGCTGTAGGAGGAGAAGAGAGAGACAGAGAGGAAGGAGAGAGGTAAGGGCGGAGAAGCAAATGGGCACTTCTCCTGTGTGCCCTGGCCGGGAATTGAACCTGGGACTTCCACACACCAGGCTGACGCTTTACCACTGAGCCAGCTGGCCAGGGCCTCCAGCAGCATGTTAAAAGCATTTCTCCCAGGAATTGCAAGGGTGATTCAACATAGGAAATTTCGTCCATGTAATTAATAGACTATATTAAGAGAATGAAAGGGAAAAAAAAACCCAAATGACCATCTCAACAGACACACATAAGAAAAGATATTTGACCAAGTCTTATACCCTTTTTCGATAATAAAAACACTCCACAAACTAAGAAGGGATCTTCCTTAACCTGATAAAGTATTTACAAATAGACACCACAGATAACATCAACCCTAACAGGGAGAGGCTGCTTGCTTTCCTCCCAAGATCTGGAACAAAACAAAGATGGATGCTCTCACCACTTCAATTCAGAGCATCCTGGAGTTTCTAGCCATGGCACTTAGACAAGAAAATGAAATAAAAGGCATCCAGGTTGGAAAGGGAGAAGTAGACTTTCTCTAGTTACAGGTGACAGGATCTTACAAAGATAGATTCCAAAAGAATCTACTCAAGAACTATTAGATCTAATAAACAAGTTCAGCAAGGCTGCAGGATATATGATTAATACACAAATAACAGTTTGTATTTATTAACTAGCAATGGGCAATCTGAAAATAAAATTAAGAAAATTATTTCCATTGACAGTAGCATCAAAATGAATAAAATACTTAGAAATAAAAATAACCAAAGGCCTGATTCGTGGTGGTGCAGTGGACAAAGTGTCAATCTGGAATGCTAAGGTTGCCGGTTCGAAACCCTGGACTTGCCTAGTCACAACACAACCTCTTGCCTAGTCATAGAGGTTGATGCTTCCTGCTCCTCCTCCCTTCTCTCTCTCTCTCTCTCTCTCTCTAAAAATGAATTAAAATATCTAAAAAAAATAATAATAATAACCAAAGAGGTATAAGACTTACACACTGAAAAGTATAAAACATTTTTAAATAAAATTAAATACTCAAATGAATAAAAAGACATCCCATGGTCAAGGACTGGAATGCTTAATTGTGGTTCAGCTGGTTAGAGCATTGCCCCAAAACACCAAGGTTGTGGATCTGATCCCCAGTCAGGGCACGTACAAGAGTCAACCAATGAATGCAGAAATAAGTGGAACAACAAGTCGATGTCTCTCTCTCTCTCTCTCTCTCTCTGTCTCTGCCTTTCTCTCTCTCTCACTCTAACAATCTTGAAAGAAAACAAAGTTAGCCCTGGCTGGGTAGCTCAGTTGGTTAGAACACTCTCCCAATATGCCAAGGTTGAAGGTTCAATCCCTGGTCAGGGCATACACAAGAATCAAACATCAAACAATGAATGCATAAACCAGTGGAACAAATAAACCTCTCTCTCTCTCTCTCTCTCTCTCTCTCTCTCTCTCTCCTTCCTCTCTCTAAAAATATCAATAAATAAATAAAATTTATTTTTAAAAAAAGAAAAACGTTAGAGGACACACTTCCCCATTCCAAAACTTAGTACTGGTACGAGGACAGACATACAGACAGACTAATGGTTTAGAACTGGGAGGGGGAGGCCTGGAGTCTCGAGATCCCACTCAGCTGTAAGTAGAGCCGGCAGTGCCAGACGAGGAGGAAGAATAGGCCCCACTTGGGAATTCCCCCACCAGAGGCACTGCAGAGAAAATAAGAGGGCTCAGTCTCCTCAGAAGGGTTCCCAAGTCTCAAAAGTTTGGGGAGCTCTTGTTGAGATGATGAGGAGCCACTGAAGCTTCCCAAGTGACAGGAGACAGGGGACATGGAACACCGTCTGGAAGGCAGAGGGGCAGTGAAGCCACAGGAAAGAAAACAAACAACTCCAGGTGACCAGTTCAATCATCACGCGTGGATGGGATGTACTGTGCCCAGCTCCGTGCTGGGACTGTGGACCAAAGAGCTGAAACATGCCTTTGTCCACTGTTCCCTGACAAGCAAGAGGAAGGGACAGAGATCATGAAAGCTCACCAGGGAAGGAAAGAACTGAGGCGTGTTCATGGGGATGCACAAACCCAAAAAGGCCTCCAACCCCACCCAGGCCAAGGGACCGGTTCCTAGAGGAACCCTCAGGCTGAACGAGCCTTAGGAACAGCAGGTGAGGCAGGCCAAGACACCTGCAGGGGCTTCCCGGGCAGAGACAGGCCAGTGGCTGCAGAGGGATTAGGAGAGGGAGGCAATGAGCCTGGTGGGCTGGGTGTGGGCAGAGACAAAGGGGAGGGTGGGTCTCCAGGATGGGGGGGCGGAGTTCAGGATGAATCCTGGGGTGGGCATGCATCTCTCACTGACATCAGTAAGGGGGGGCAAAGGCGGAAGTGTGCCCCTTATCATGCGCCAGTGCACACAATTCCACGTGAAATTCTATCTGACTTGTTCTCGTCCGTGTATTATTTATTAACAAAACTAAAAATTCAAAGTATTTCATTTTAGGGGGTAGAAAGATCTGAGAAGCAACACCAAATAAAAAGAGAATGAAAAGCTTTCCAACAGGATTTCTCAAAGTTCTTTACACGGCATTCGACACTTCTTTCTCTCTGCCATGTGAATTTCCCACTTTTCTGAGTTTATAGATAATTCAACCCGAGGCAGGTGTGCAAACACTTAGAGTTCTTGCCTAAAGCTTTGACCCCATCCATCTGTGGAGTTAGACTCTCTGGAAATGCAAGGCACCTTAACTGCCCAGCGAACAGGTGCCTGTAGGGTCACCAGGCTCCTCCCCCAAGGTCGTGAAGGATGAACCTAACTCACCCTGAGACTGGATGGCGGAGAGTGGGGTGGCTGAGCGTTGAGGCCCCTGGCATGAGAAGATTCTTTTCCTTGTCTTTATTAAGAAGTCATTGACAAATAAAAATTGTATATTCGTAGGTTGTACAACACAATTTTAAAGATGTACAAGATGATCTCCTATACGTATACACTATGAAATGCTTCCCACAATCAAGTGCATTAATATGTCTATTACCTCAGATAGTGACGTGTGTGTGTGTGTGTGTGTGTGTGTGTGTGTGTTGAGAAAACCTAGGATCTACTCTTTAGCCAATGTCAAGTATACTTGACATTATGACTCACCATGCTGTACATTCGATCCCCAGATCTAATCTGACAGTTTGTACACTTTAATCAACATCTCCCCATTCCGCCACCCCTGGCAACCAATGTCCTGCTCGCTGGTCCTATGAATTTTGCTATTTTAGATTCCCTACATAAATGAGACCACACAGGACTTGTCTTCTGTGTCTGCCTTATTTCACTTAGCACGATGTCCTCCAGATTCATCCAGGCTGCAAAGGCCAGGGCTTCCTTTTTTTTAAAATTTTTTTACAGGGACAGAGAGAGAGTCAGAGAGAGGGATAGATAGGGACAGACAGACAGGAATGGAGAGAGATGAGAAGCATCAATCATTAGTTTTTCGTTGCTGTTGTGACACCTTAGTTGTTCATTGATTGCTTTCTCACATGTGTCTTGACCGCGGGCCTTCAGTAGACCGAGCAACCCCTTGCTGGAGCCAGCGACCTTGGGTCCAAGCTGGTGAGCTTTTGCTCAAGCCAGATGGGCCCGCACTCAAGCTGGCGAGCTCGGGATCTCGAACCTGGGTCTTCCGCATTCCAGTCCGACGCTCTATCCACTGTGCCACCGCCTGGTCAGACAGAGCTTCCTTATTTTTATGGCTGAATAACCTTCGTGTGTGTGTGTGTATGTGACATCTTCCAGATCCATTCACCTGTCCATCCACACATAGGCTGTTTCCATATCTTGTCCACCATGAATATCACCGCAACGAACATGAGAGTGGTGACATCTATTTGGGGGACTGATTTCACTTCCTTTGGCTACCTGCCCGGAAGAGGGACTGCTGGATCATACGTGACAGTTCTGTTCTGAATGTCTCCATATAGTTTTCTTCCAGTTTTACATTCCCTCAATGATGCACAAGGGTTCCCTTTTCTCTACATCCTCACAACGCACTACTTCTTATCTCTTTGGTGACAGCCGTTTTCCCAGGTGTGAGGGGACCACCTCCCGGTAGTACTGATTTTCATTTCCCCACTGATCTGTAATGTTGAGCATCTTTATATGGACCTGCCGGCCATCTGGACATCATCTTTGGAAAAAATGTCTATTCAGTTGTTTTAATCAGGTTATTTGGCAGATCCTCGGTGCCCGACACGGACCTTCATCTGCCCTCCCCGCCCCTCCCCAAAAGCAAAGAGACCCAAATGTGAACCATCAGGTAAGACGTGATTATGTGTAACTGCCCACCTCACCCCTGCTTTCTCAGTGGGGAGAGAACAGCTCTGCTCACAGGCCCGGGATGGACTGAGGGATCCTGGACATTTCAGACATTGGTGACCATTATATAAACACCACCCTCCTCCTCATTTGCCATGACGGGTCCCAGGTGCTGGAGTCTCATCGGTTTCACCTGCAGCAACTAGCGGTAACCAGGAGAGCGCCCCCAATGTCCCAGCAACTGAACGCTCTGTGTGGTGTACCTCTCTGAGTACACCAGTCCCTGGGACGGGCCAGAGGGAATCATTACCCAGGGCGTTTTCTGTCTGGAGCCTCTGCGTGTTCCCTGTGTCAGACAGAGGATCAATAAGCCAGCCTGTTGATTAGAAATGCACCTGAATATTCCCAGGAAAGAGCAATTGCATTGTTAAGGTAGCTAATGAACCCTACGAGGGGACCGTCATTGCGACAGATGGGACTTCTGCATAGGAGACCACACACACGCAATTCTGTGGGGGCTTTCTGGGAACCCCTGAAAGTTTGCAGCTGCTCCTCCTGTACCCTGCATGTCTATCTGTGGGGACCTAACGACAATGCCTGGACACTTTCTCTAACCCACCCACCTGCTGCGTGGCGTGCTATTCTGGGGGAGACATCCGGACACTGCACACAGATGTGCCCGCTTGGCACACTGGCTGTGTGGCGTGCCGTTTGGGACGAGACATCTGGACACTGCACACAGATGTGCCCGCATGGCACACTGGCTGTGTGGCGTGCCATTTGGGACGAGACATCCGGACACTGCACACAGCTGTGCCTGCTTGGCACACTGGCTGTGTGGCGTGCCGTTCTGGGGGAGACGTCCGGACACTGCACACAGATGTGCCTGCTTGGCACACTGGCTGTCTGGCGTGCTGTTCGGGGGGAGACGTCCGGACACTGCACACAGATGTGCCTGCTTGGCACACTGGCTGTGTGGCGTGCCGTTCTGGGGGAGACGTCCGGACACTGCACACAGATGTGCCTGCTTGGCACACTGGCTGTCTGGCGTGCTGTTCGGGGGGAAACGTCCGGACACTGCACACAGATGTGCCTGCTTGGCACACTGGCTGTGTGGCGTGCCGTTTGGGATGAGACATCCGGACACTGCACACAGATGTGCCCGCATGGCACACTGGCTGTGTGGCGTGCCATTTGGGACGAGACATCCGGACACTGCACACAGCTGTGCCTGCTTGGCACACTGGCTGTGTGGCGTGCCGTTCTGGGGGAGACGTCCGGACACTGCACACAGATGTGCCTGCTTGGCACACTGGCTGTCTGGCGTGCTGTTCGGGGGGAAACGTCCGGACACTGCACACAGATGTGCCCGCTTGGCACACTGGCTGTGTGGCGTGCTGTTCGGGGGGAAACGTCCGGACACTGCACACAGCTGTGCCTGCTTGGCACACTGGCTGTCTGGCGTGCTGTTCGGGGGGAAACGTCCGGACACTGCACACAGATGTGCCCGCTTGGCACACTGGCTGTGTGGCGTGCCATTTGGGATGAGACATCCGGACACTGCACATAGATGTGCCTGCTTGGCACACTGACTGCGAACAGGAGGGATCTTGTGCGAACCGAAGCTTTTCGCAACCTGAATCCCTGTTCCAAGTGTGCATGATAGCTCAGAAAGGCTGTTCTTAAGATTTATCACGTATGTAATTTATCATGTACGTTGTTTGCCGTGTGTGCTGTTTACCACGTCTATTATTTATCCTGTGTGTCACGAGAACAGCCTCCCTTTGGGGAGTTCTCAGTGCCGGGAATCATTCCAGGAGCTGCAGCTACAGCCTCTGACTCGACCCTCGCAGCCACCTTGCGGCAGGAGTACGGGTCTTCACTTTTCAGACTGGCAAAGCGAGGCTGCAGGGATGCGGGCAGCAGGCGCTCCAGCTGGCTTAAACCCACACTTGCTTGAGAACAAGCTCGTGCTTCCTCATCTGACGGAGGACACCCCCTCCATTCATCCACTCACTCATTCACTCCGTCATCCCTCCACAGGTACAGGGAGTTCACGCACCCTCTTACTTGGGCAGATCTACAACTAGACAGTTATTGTGACTTCTGGGTCAGCTATTTGGATTTTCCACCCACCAGACAAAAACCAGACACGAGACAGAAACCTAGAATCAGAGCACTGGAGAGCGAATCGGCATCCTCGCCACAGGCACGCTCAGCCGTGGGCGCAGTCCCCCGCCCCGGCACCCAGCACCCAGCCCCCTTACCATCTCCCGCCTTGCTGGGGTTGGTGGGCTCAGGGGTACTCAGGGGCCTCAGGGGAATGATGATCTCATCAACGTTAACCCCTTCTTCTGCGTGCTTCTCAGACACGTGGGAGAGCAGTTCCGACTGACTCGGTGAAAAAAGGTTACAACATTTACACATGAAAATGGCCGGGTTTTCTGTAAGGAAGAAAAAAATATATATGTTATTTCATCTTCACAGAAACAAGGATTACTCTCAACCTCCTAAGAAAAATACTGAAGGCTGCCCTTTTGAGCTATTGCCGGCCTCCTACCGACCGTCTCTCTCATGGTACCCGCACTTCTAACTTCCAGGAGCCAGCCCCCCACCACCCCCACTGCTAGAAAATTCTTTTCAGTTTTTCAAAACCTTGGGTCCTCTGGGATCACGTCTAACATGAACCTCTCTGTTACCTAAATCTATTCCACAGCCTAGATTCCGGTAACGACACGGCCAAGTAAAAGACAGACAGGGAACTCGAAAAATTATACCCAACCTTCAAATGAATGAGCTGCACGGATGGCAATTAGGGATTCTACCTACACGCTCTGAAATGAGGTACAAGAAAAACGGACCAAAATAGCATTTCTCATGAGCCAAGACACCTCTTCACTGGCTGACACAGACACTGAGCCCAAGAAGGGCGGGAATCGGTCACTGTTCTAAGCCACTCAATTCCTATTTAAAGAGTAATCCCCGTTCACGAATATTCGCTGATAGCCCATCATGTTCACCCAGTGCACTAGGCAGGAAGACATTACGGAAAAAAGAAGAGAACAAACTGGCTTTTGAGTCTAATAAAAGAAGCACATATAAGAATGTTAAATTTAGGAACCAATAACAATTAAAAGCTAGTGTTTTGTGTTTTTTTTAAACATTTACACTGAAAGGTGGGATCGGTGTGATGGAAAGGACAGTGGCCTTGCAGCTGGAAAGACCCCGGCTACACCTCCAGCCCCAGACCCTACATGCAGTAATGTTGGGTGACCTTGGAGAAGAAGTGACCTCTCAATTGCAGAACTTAAACCGCGAGCTGCTCAACCCAACTCCCCACCCACGGGGGTGTCCTCGCCCACACAGCTGAAAATCCACACCTGGTTCCCTTAGACACTCTCCCTCACTAGCCTCATGGGGACTCCTAAGGCCACCTCGCAGTCACCCAACGTCTCTAGGGCACTGACGCCCTGTTGCTGGTGACCAAATATATCATCCCTGCCCCTCTCCCCTCCCCACTGGCCTCACCTCCAGCTGCTGACCTTGTTCCTGCTTCACCGAAGCGCCCAGAAGAGGCCTCGGTGAACTTCCCCACCACACCTGACTACCCTGCATCTCCACCCCTTCACCCGGCCTCGCTCCTGCTCACATGAGGGCTGGCACAAGCAGTGGCCACGCGTGTGTGTGCATGTGTGCTCGCACGTGTGTGCGTGCGTGTGTAGAGTGAGAGATGAGGAGGGGAGGTCCACCCGGGTGCAGGCAACGATTTTATCGCTGACACTGTTTAGGCTGGTAGTTCGTGGAGATGAAAAGCAGACCCACACTGAATCATCACGGATACTTTTACACGCTCTGAAGACAAGGCACTCGCCGAGCCCGCACCTGGAAGGACAGCTCCCACTTCCCCTGCCCTGGAAGGCCACGGACAAAGAGCATCGTAATGGCCTGTGGGCACTGAGCCCTAGCCCGTCCCCTGTCACCAACGCTGCCCAGTAACTTCTGCTTCTTTCCCCAGGTCATCAATTCTTCCCTCTCGGTGCTCCCTACACGCCATCATTTCTCCCATCTTAAAACAGAACAATACAACTCGCTTGCTCTCAACACCCCCGCTCTCCCCCCGCATTTTCCTCCTCTTTACGGCAACCCCCCACACACAAGAAAGAGGAGATGAGAAAGGAAGGCAGTAGGCCCACATGACATGGCCACGGTGTGAGCAGGGCCCCCCAGGTGCAGGAGTCCCCAGGGGGAGCCCCTTGGGAGGCTCAGGACTTCTCCGTGAACAGGTAGGAGAAGTAATGACCTGAGATAGTTCTTTCCTAGCAAGCAACACAGGAAACAGAAATTTAACAAAGCAGAACACTGCTTTGTCAATGAAACTCCCCCGTGAATACTGTCAATCGATATTTCATTTTTCTCCGAGAAATGCTTTATTCCAAAGGAGCCCCAAATGCTTCCCGAGCAAGAAGAAACCGCAGTAACAGCTCTTTCTGGAGATGAGGCCGTGTTCTTTCCAACGTGCTTCCGCTGGTCCTCCAGAGACCCTCTGCTTTAGGCAGACCCGCTCCACTGGTGTGGAAACTGAGGCTGAGAGACAGTAAGCTGCCCGCCCGTGTCACAGCTGGCAGGAGGCAGAGAGCAGCCCCTCTGCTATCTGCCTCCTGACACGCGCTGTTGGGTCCAGACCACGAGCTGCGGGCACTCCTCTGAGTCAAAGCCAAAGTGCTCATCACTATCGCAACAACATCTCAAATATAAAGCATCAGAGAGAGGAGCATGGTCCCAAGATCACTGACCAGTTCCTTCCTTGTCCATTTCAGCGCCAACTGAGCAGGGGCCACAGGGCAGGCCACGGGGCGGGGCCCACGGCAGGCACCGGGACACAGAGCTGACGTGGGCCCGAGGCCCTGCCACAAGGGCCACCACTTCATCAGAGAGACAGCCGTGTCACAGAACACCCGCATCTTACGGTTTTTACTTACACTGTTTCCCAGCCCACCTGTAGGTAGTCTCAATTCCTGCTGTGCTTTCAGGAGAAAGGGACTTCCGTGACATCTACCAGAGCAGAGCTTCTGGAGATCACGGAGTCAGCACGAGGGGCCTCTCAGGGCCAGGAGCCGAGTGCTGTCTGAGCTTGAGTAAGGAACACTGCTCTGCGTCTACGTGGACAAAGGTCGGAGGCGGCTGTCGGTGCACCGCTACCCGGCATGCCCCACGAGCTACAGGCCTGAGTCGCCCGGGTGGCACCAGGCTGTGGCCATCTGCTATCAATCAGCACGGGTTTCCCAAGTATCCACTGCATGTCCAACTGTGTAAGCTGTGGGGATTGGATTGGGGTGTCCCCAGGTGCAAGCGGAGACAAACACACAAGCCCTAGGGCAACTGTCACGTGATGGAGGGCTCGGCGTGCAATGCGGACCGTGAGACTATCCAGCATCTGTACTGAGATCACAGAGGGACCAGGGGCCTCGTCTGCAGGGCAGCACTGGCTGCAAGAGGGCATAAAAGGTCACGGAGAAGACGGACTGGTGCATCCTGAGCCTCTGCCGCTCGGGGCCTGCCGGGCAGTCTTCTGTAGCCAATCCATCCCCAGACGGCTGCTTGAAGGTTCCAGAGAGCCGGGCTCGCAGCCCCAGCCCTGTGCCCAAGGCCACTCACTCCCGCAACGCCGGCGTGCAAGAAGGTGCCCTGGGTCTGGCTGCCATCGACAAAGGGGACAAGAGCCTGAACAATGCCCGCTCCCAGCTCCTGACCAGTGGTTCTACTCAAGATCTCGCCTTCATAATCACCCAAAGTGCAAACAGGGATTGTGCACAGAGCACACTCAACACAAAGGTATCATTACAGCAAGCTCTAGAAGCCAGCTCCGTGCTCTGCAGGGACAAATCGTGACACACCCCCACAGAGAAATTCAGCACAGCCACTGAAAAGAATTTTCAAAGAATCTTGAGAGATGTGGAAAATGCTCGTAACAAATGTTAAATGCAAAAGAGCAGGATACACAACTATTTCGTACGAACAGAATTGTGCTACTGACAGGGAGACATTCCTCATGAATGGATGGACTGAAGAACAGCCAGCCAGGCCGAAAGGAAATGCACCGAAATCCTGACTGTTAGCCTCTTTGTATTAATCAGTTATGTATTTTTCACAATAAGTCCATGCACGTTATAAAAGCTGTAAAGATGGCTAGCTAGACCGTCTACAAAGCAAGGTGCCGGATAAACGCGGCAGTGAGAACGCGGTACCGGACGGATGAAGAGCTCGGAGCTGTTCGGCTCAGGCCAACGTCGTGTTCAAGGCTGCCTTCCCCCCAGGGCTGGCACCCGCCTTGTTCAACAACTGTGTGAGCCCCAAAATACGCTGCAAACAACGAACACTGTGAGTGAGGGAAGCCAGGAATCCTTGGCTGGCATGCTTGGAAGGCTTTCAAGAGGAGGCGCTTGACCAATCAAGTGAAAGGCAGCCGAGCGCTGGAGTGAGGTCCTAGGGGCGGGGGGGGGGGGGGACACTTGAACCCAGACTGTGCCAGACGTGGGCTCTGGGCCACCCTCCATGCATTAGCTTATGCAGCCCCCCAAGCCCCAGCCAGCCAGGGCTTATTATCCACATGCCACAGGTGTTCTAAGAGGCTGACCTCTCCTCAGCCACACAGCCAGCAAAGTGCAGGGTCAAGGTGGAGCCCAGGTTTACCTGACCCAGCCCAGGGTCTCCGCAGTGCCACGGGGCACCCTCTGGCACACAGCCTGAGACTGGTGAAGGGGGCACAGCTCCAATGATGTTCATAGAGCAGCATGCAGACAGCCAGCAGTGCAAGGTCAGGCTGCACCCGCCTCCCCAACTCTAAGAATTGTTAACCCACCAAAATAACAACAAAGGAGCTATTTTCATTTCTTTCTAGCAGACTAATATGAAAAACTGTATCTGATAGCCTGAAATATCAGAATTACGCTGTCAGCTAATCGTGATGAGGAGGCTACAATCCGGGTGCATTTTTGGCCGGGTTACCATGCACTCGTCCTGAACGAAAGGGTTCAAAGGACAACGATGTGTTCAGCACAAGGAAAATCACAGGAGTTTGGGGTTCGAGTACTCAGTCCCTGTAAATTATCGGCCAGGTATTCTTTTTTTTTCAAATTATAAGAGAAAGTTTTCTTAGAAAGTCACAGAGGTAGGAGAAGTGAGCCAGCTGGGCTGCGTGGGCTCTGGGAACAAGTCAGGGAGGCAGAAGAAGGGCCCTCGGAGCTCAGGAGAGAGAGGTCAAGGCAAAGCATCTGGGGGAAGAAAACGGGAAGAGGGAGAGGAAAGGAGAGAGAGAGAGAGAGATGGCACTGACACGCGCACTTTGACAGTTTTCAATCGGCTACTCTGTACTGGTTAAAAGGAAAACCTTAAAATAACTGCATAAACAAGTCCCCATTTCCGGGCTCTGACTTACAGTCAGCCAGGTCCTGTCTGTGACCTCTTGAAGCCCCATCTGCTTACTGTCACCCTGCCTGGGGACCCAGGAACAAATGAGGCCCTCTGATCCCTCCTCCCTGGAGAAGGACATGAACTGGATTGCGCTCAGAGGTCCCAGGAGGCTGGCTGGGCCCCTTGGACTCTAGGCCTGGTAAGTGGGAGATGACAGGTCCCACCCCATCCTCTGGACATGGGAAGCACAGGTCAGCTGGAGCTGGCCTGCTCCTGAGCCATCCCTCCCCAGGTCTCAAGATGGAGGGGCTGCTCCTGAGCCATCCCCTCCCAGGTCTCAAGATGGAGGGGCTGCTCCTGAGCCATCCCCTCCCAGGTCTCAAGATGGAGGGGCTGCTCCTGAGCCATCCCTCCCCAGGTCTCAAGATGGAGGGGCTGCTCCTGAGCCATCCCTCCCCAGGTCTCAAGATGGAGGGGCGATGTACCACCCCCGGCCTGTGTGCACAACCTGCAGCAGGAGCCCCGTCCAGCCCAAAGCCGTCTGCCCCTTAACAATCCTGTCGCTAAGGACATGGCAGGCACTCAGTGAGTCTCAGGTCAATTGATGACTCCAGCTGTGCCAGACATTTATCAGTAAGCACAAGAAGATAAAACGCTACATTACCAGACTATTGAGTTACTTTATTTAAAAGCTAGAACTTTAAAAAAGGATAATCGGTCCCTTCTCCCCCTTGATTAGTATAAATCATCCTCTCTGCTGTGTGACTGTGTTTTACTGGAATTGATTAACTTCAAGGAGAGCTCAACAGCCAAAGCTCAGACCCTATTAAATTATCTAGCTTATGAGAGGAGTGAGGTGGCAGATTCTTTTGGAGTTGTATTCCTGCTTTGTTTTTCACTTGCCCCAAAGTTATTAAATTCATGAGAGCCGGCAGCTTCCCAACAGGGGTGGACGTATTTTAACAACACGGAGCCAGACTGCTGTCACGTCCAATGGAACGAGTCAAGTCTCACATCACACAGCTTGGTACAATTTAAAATACGTTTTTCCTTCTTTCTCTTCAGGGAAAAGAGGCTTGGGTTGGAACAAAACATTTTCCTCCCACTGAGTTTATTTTCGAGAACTTCTAACCAGCGGTAGACACGCCATACATAATGTCATCAAGGTCATCATCACACTTACGGAGAACTCGCTGTCACCACCAATTAACAGGGTCCGAAGACAAAGATGTCCAGCAAGAAGGAGGTGTACATCCATCAACGCCTCCATGAGCCCGCACACCGAGCGAGGTTCGTGCCAGGCGGGTCTCCTCTTCACCACGACCCCACGAAATACGGTTTATTATCGCATCTCCTCATCTGTCTTCAGAGGCACTGATCACATACCACTCAGTAAGGAAAACACTGCCAGGTGACCTCAGGGGGCACTGACTTCTTATCTCACTGATCCTCAGGGGCACTGACTTCTTATCTCACTGACCCTCGGGGGCACTGACTTCTTATCTCACTGATCCTCAGGGGCACTGACTTCTTATCTCACTGACCCTCGGGGGCACTGACTTCTTATCTCACTGATCCTCAGGGGCACTGACTTCTTATCTCACTGACCCTCGGGGGCACTGACTTCTTATCTCACTGACCCTCGGGGGCACTGACTTCTTATCTCACTGACCCTCGGGGGCACTGACTTCTTATCTCACTGATCCTCAGGGGCACTGACTTCTTATCTCATTGATCGAAAGGCAGAGGCTCCTCATTTTACAGATGTGACGTGAGTCTTTGGATCAATGAAATTCAGTAACGTTGCCAGATTCCCAGCGAGGTGCTACACTGTATCACAGTCAATCCTAACAGCAGGCCTGCGGCTAGCCCACAGCCCCCATGAGACATGGAAAAATGCCCCCTTCCCTAAGACATGAGCTCCCCTGTCAGGAAGCGGACATGATACGCTGCTTTTGCTGGAACAAGGTGCTTTACTGCCGTTGGCTGAAAACCGTCATAACAGATGCACACGTCTGCAATGTGAAAGCGGTCCCCTTAGGGGCGGTGCCGTGTGCAGCGTGCCAGCTGCGCAGCCAGCTGCACAAGTCAGCCGTGAAGGTGTCGTGATGCGGAGGCTATGACTTGCCTCCCAAGATCACACTCGGGCCTGTACAGTTCCAAAGCTACCTGGTGAGCTCACAGGCGGCGCAAACGCTCGGTGGGGACGCCGGCGGTGCCGTGCGTGTGGGGAGCACGTGCCTATACGGGAACCTCCCCACCACGTGCCTGCCGCAGGAGGGCACTGGAGGACGCAGAGGAAGGCTTCTTGGAGGAGGGGAAGTTGAAACGGCCGGGGAGCTGGCAGGACAGCTGGCGGCAGGGTGATAAAGAGAAGGGAGCTGCTACAGGCCAGCCTGGGGGGCAGAACAGAAGCAGGCCTTGGCCCCCCGAACAGCCTGTGTGTAGAGGTGGGACGATGCAAGGTAAGGCAGGAAAACCGGGGCGTCTCTAGAGCAGGCAGCAGCCACGGAGAGCCACAGCGGCTCCTGTCTTCAGAGACACAAGCTGGTGGCAAGGGGCACAGGGCTCTCCTGCAGGAGTGCCCTCCGCTAGAGCTCAGGGCGGGCACTCGGGAAGCCTGCGCGGGGGGGGGAACAGCGGCGACCTCCCAGATCCAGTCCGTGGGGCAGAAAGGCTGAATCTCCTGATTCTTAAACACTGGCAACTAAAGAGATTTTTCTCCTGCCTGATGAGTTTTTGGCATTTCTCTTTGAGGCTGATTAGACATTTGACTGGGTGGCAAGGGTAGTGTGGGGACACTATGACTTAGGCTCTACCTGTTGTTCTAGTAATGATATGTGAGGTTGACAAATAAAAGTGCATGACATTCAGATGAGAAACAAAAGGAAAGGGAAGGAGAAAGGAAAGGTGGGTAGAAGGAAAGAAAAGAAAGAGGGAGGGAGAAAGGGAGGGAGGGAGGAAGGGATGGAGGGAAGGAAGGGAGGGAGGGAGGGAGGGAGGGAAGGTAAGAGAGGGAAGGAAGGGGAGGGGAGGGAGGGATGGATAAACTGGTTAAACCAGGAGTGAGATAGATTTAGATCAGGGGTGCCCACACTTTTTCAGCTTGCGAAATACTTATAAGATGACCAAGTCAAAATGATCTACCCACAATAAAAATGCAAAACATAAATTTATTTCTTCTATATTATCATTATTTAAGTTACTATTATTACTATTTAATATTGTGTATTCTTCTTTCACCTTTCTCCTTCTCAGCTCTCTTTTCAGAGGAGAGTCAATGTCATAGTTTTTATGAACAGTCCGAAAAAGCCGCTCCACATGTCCCTTCTTTGGAATAGTAATGGCACACAGACAGATGAGGCAAACGCACTTAGAATATGACATAGTGAAAAGAACCCCCTCCCATTCTGTATGAAAGTGGTAGGTTTTAGGCTTCTTACTCGGACCAGCTACGGCACTCATTTTTATACCCTTTGTTGTATTTAGTTTAAATAAATTGAAGGCTAACTACGCAGCAATGTAACTGAACAAGTTAGCGCGGTTTAACGCGCATGCGTAGGGTGTCAAAAGTTCAGACGTCAGATTGGCTACCCTGTATGCCAATCAAAAGACAAATGTCTTTTTAATGTCATGCGATCTACCCACTTCCTTCGCGATCGACCAGTAGATCAGGTCGACGTATTGAGCACCCCTGATTTAGAATCAATGGGGAAAAGGCGTTCTTGATACAAGAGACACAAAACGCAAAACAAACAAAACAGATACACAATACAATGAGCTTCCGGTGGGTGTGAGCAGTCAGGTCCTGAAGAGCCAGGCGCAGAACTGCGAATGGAACATGTGGGTCAGCTGCACACAGTGCCAGCTCCCGGAAGGAATTGTGATCGGGGAAAGGCGGGCAGGGAAAGGCTAGGGGCTCCCCAAGCCAGATGTTCTAGAACCCCACGTGTTGGCCACAGGAAGAAAAATCTTCAAGTCTTCATGGCTGCAAGCGGCACCCAGACCTCCCGCCCACCCTGCAGGAGAACAGCATTACTGCCTCCTCTGTCCACACATCATCTCACCTGTGACTGCTCCTGACCCTCCCTGCAGTCCCATCCCGTGAAGCAGCCCAGGAGACGGCGGTACTGTCAGCGCAACTACCGTCAGCGGCAGCAGCAACCCGGTTTTAAGGAGCAGGCAGCTGGGGCGCAGAGAAGGGGGCCAGCTGCCGAGGAGCCCCAGCCAGATCAATTAGAATGTCAACACTTGACCATGGTTACAGGACACTGCAAACAATCAGTGACTACTAAGAAGAGAAGCTACACCAAACGGGGCGCTCTGCTCTCCACGTGTTATAACTTACTACAGCAGGGCAGCAGTGAGCTAGAAAATGGGGGTGCCAGAGCAGGGTGCTGCCAACTCAGCCTGGCCACACACTTCATGAGCATGCTCCCTGCACAGCTGGGCAACAGGCCCAGGACCAGGGAGCAAAGAACCACCACGCACAGAGCAGACAGCTTTTGCAGCAAAAAAACCCCAAAGATATTGGTTGTTACCAACACAGATAGCACGAGTCTTCAAGTCATTCCCGGGCGGCCACCATACACGTGCTAGCGGTCCCCTCTGGTGGCCAATCGGGGCATGACACCCTCCAGTCACTGGAGGAGCCATTACCAAGGCTGAGCCTGCACAGTGGAAAGATGGCTAACTGGCACTCATTCCTAACTCCGCCAGAAGCAGCCATGTACGGCCACCCATTCGACCTGCACGTTCACCCAGGGAGGGAGGGGCGGCTCTCCCGTGTTGAAGTGAGTAAACTGGGCCCAGGGAGAGGGCTGCACAGTCACACAGCAGGAAACTGCCGCACACAGGAAGAAGAGCATGCCCAGACCCTGCTCTGGTCCCAACCCACAGGTGTCACCCCGTGAAATGCTGCACCCTGAGCTGTCCTGGGTCTTTCTCGGCAACCAGGCCCTGGCCACGCCAGCAGGCAAGTCAGACACACCGCACCTCTGACCATGGAGGCTCTGTCCCCGTCACAACCAGACACCGCAAGCGGGTCCAATTCTCAATCCACATACGGGTGATAGTCAAACCTTATCAAGGTGCTTTTCCATGTACACCCACCTTTCCGTGCGCAGACATGATGCCGGGTGAAGAGACCTGACTCAGAGGCTGGGGCGCGGCCAGTCACAGTGGGTAATAAAACGCACTGGTTCTCTGCCCTGTTTAAATCAGGATGGGGGTACCCTCGGGTGGGGGGCTGGGGCCGGGCGGCTTCGGGATGGTGAGAGTTTTGGTTGGTTACACAGTGAATTCAGTTTCTGTACATGATGGAGCTGTCTGTCTACCCTATACACTTTCTACATCTAAGTCAGTGGTTCTTAACCTTTTTTGAGGTACCGAACCTACCAGCTTCATATGCGCATTCACCGAACCCTTCTTTAGTGATAAATAAAATAGGATTTTTTTTTCCAAATTCAAGACATAGGTATATGTTTTTTTACTGGTGCACAAAATGAGCCGTGCATGAACATCACCTTGCTCAAAGAACAAAACCAACAAAGTGCATGAACTCACAACAAATGACGGTATTACTTTATTCTGGCCTCCGCGGCAGAGGCTTCTCCAAACCCCTGAGACCGACTCATCGAACCCCTAGGGTTCCATAGAACCCACGTTAAGAACCACTGATCTAAGTTATATATCGACTTAAAAATTTAAACAGCGGATTTTAAAGTGGACGGTATGTAGAAGAGTGGATTCTGATTCACAAGTGGATCTCTTATTTAAAACTACATAGTGAGGTGAAGAGAGACGGGCAGCCTCGGCCCAGGCCAGAGCCCACCTTTGTCCCTGTAGCCCCTGTGACCCTGGCACGTGTCCTTGGCCTTCTGAGCGTCCGTGTCCCTGTCTGCACGGGGCTGTGGAAGGGTTGCAGGACACCGTCAGTGCAACATGCCCAGTTCCATGACCCACACAGCCAAGGCACCGTCATGCCAGAGACAGTGGACAGCACCCTCCTGAGTCAGGGTCAGGGCCCGGGCCCCCCAGCCCCTGGCCGGCTGACCTCCGGTGTAGCAGATACTGTGAGTCTCTGAACCTGTTTAGGCCTCAGTGTCCTCCTCTGAGAGATGAGGAGACCTCATCAGAAGAACCTGGTCTTCAAGCCTCATCCAGAGGCCAATGTGTAGACAAGATGGTCGGATAGAGCCACCTGCACCAACCCAAGGGTGTGGGGACAGCCCCACCCAGCACCTGCCTTCTCTACAGCCTGGAGGGGCCCGTATGCACCCGCTCTGCTGCTCCCCCCCTCCCACCCACAAATAACCTCCACGGTGCCCTCCCAGCTCTGAGGTTCAGGGGCAGCAGTTCCAATAAATGCTCGCCTAATGACCTCTTACTACCATCTCATGCAGCGCTGATGGGTGCACCAACATCGCCCGCTCTCACCAAGTGAACATTTTTATTAAACACGAGGGAGAGATCCCGCGGGCGTCCCTCTGCTGAAAAGGGATTAACAAAGGAGCGTGCTGAATGCCCGGGATCAGCTGTAACTAAGGCTGGGCCGACAGCGGCCTCCCAACTGCATGCATCTGCATTCCCTCCGGGTCCAAACCTGGCATGATTCTTCTAAGTCACTTTTAAGAGCTCTCAAAGGGACAGCTCTGGACAACAGAGCAGATTTGCATCTAACGCTGCCCTTGTTGCTGAAGGAAGGGCCTTCCCCGGGGAGCGCTCCAAACAGGTTTATGTGAGTAGGAGCAGCCCTCCCCCCATCCTCCACACGCCAGCAGGACCCCTGGCAGACCAGACGTGTGGGAAGCGCTGAGGATGTGGGAGCCCCCACCCTACCCTCGGACCTCAGGGCTGCCTATGCAGTTACCCAGCTGGCCTCTAAAGGGACCATGTCTCTGGGATCACGTCCGTGCAAAATACACTGTGCAGAGTCCCCTCCCGTCTCACAGTGGACGCCAGGGCCGCAACGCCCACGGCCACCCCTCTCCCGTCTCACAGTGGACGCCAGGGCCGCAACGCCCACGGCCGCCTGTGCAAAGTCCTCTCCCGTCTCACAGTGGACGCCAGGGCCGCAACGCCCACGGCCACCCCTCTCCCGTCTCACAGTGGACGCCAGGGCCGCAACGCCCACGGCCGCCTGTGCAAAGTCCCCTCCCGTCTCACAGTGGACGCCAGGGCCGCAACGCCCACGGCCGCCTGTGCAAAGTCCCCTCCCGTCTCACAGTGGACGCCAGGGCCACAACGCCCATGGCCGCCTGTGCAAAGTCCCCTCCCGTCTCACAGTGGACGCCAGGGCCACAACGCCCACGGCCGCCTGTGCAAAGTCCTCTCCCGTCTCACAGTGGACTCCAGGGCCACAACGTCCACGACAACCTGTGCAAAGTCCTCTCCCGTCTCACAGTGGACGCCAGGGCCGCAACGCCCACGGCCGCCTGTGCAAAGTCCTCTCCCGTCTCACAGTGGACGCCAGGGCCGCAACGCCCACGGCCGCCTGTGCAAAGTCCTCTCCCGTCTCACAGTGGACGCAAGGGCCACAACGCCCACGGCCACCTGTGCAAAGTCCTCTCCCGTCTCACAGTGGACGCCAGGGCCACAACGTCCACGACAACCTGTGCAAAGTCCTCTCCCGTCTCACAGTGGACGCAAGGGCCACAATGCCCACGGCCACCTGTGCAAAGTCCTCTCCCGTCTCACAGTGGACGCAAGGGCCACAACGCCCATGGCCACCCGTCTCCCGTCTCACAGTGGAAGCAAGGGCCACAACGCCCACGGCCACCCCTCTCCCGTCTCACAGTGGCCACGGCCGCCACCGCCACCAGGCCCTGCGTCTCCCGGGTTTGTTGTTTTGGTTTCTTTTGGTTCCTCTGCGTGGCTGACACATCTTTCTTCCTAATTTTGAAGGTGAAGAACCAGGAAACTCAGGACTCGCCGCCGGCCTGAGTCCCCGTCCACGCTGTCAGGGCAGAGGTGAAGAGAGACGTGTTTTCATTTATTACTGTCGCAGGCTTGCAAGCTGGCTGTTTGTTCCAGGCTCCCGAGGTCCGGGCTCTCGAGGTCATAACCGAATGAGACAAAATAAAACAGCAACCCGGGCGGGACTGAGGCAGCTGTCGGAAATGTGCAAATTCATCTTCCATGTTCAAATGTCCACATTATTTATTATGAAAGGCTGAGACTAGTCTCAGTTATAAAATGTTCTGAACTTGAAAATTAACCCCCGGAGAAAGAACTGCCCTTTAATATTCAAATATGTCTAAGGTCCTTTCAAATTCCAGGGGAGATCTTTAAATTTTAACAACAAGAGCCACTGGGAGAAGAATTCTCCAAACCCTACCAGCCACCCCCTCCACCGTATACCAGTATGATCTGGTCCATTCAAAAAAAAATAATAGTAATTTTAAACTTATGCTAATTAATCTCATAATTCAACATTTAATGAATGCCTAATATAAGTCACATGCTATGCTAGGCACGTTCGGCAATGAGTAAGGTGCAGGCCCTCCCTCCAGGAACATAAATAATTCCATTTTGTTTCATGAGAATAATTTAAAGCGACTGTAGTTTTATGTGTGGTTTCGTTTCATAGACTCTGGCCTTGGAAGGGGCGCAGATGTACTAGGCCCAGGCTCCCAGGCCGTGGGCCCAACCAGCATCCGGGGCCAGGGTGGGGTGGGCAGATAGCCCTAGCTGACCCTCATCTTCACTGCCTCTAGGCAGCTTCCACTTTATGTCGCCAGGGCTGGGATCGTTGAGGTTCAGGCTACCTCCCTGACCCCAGATCTGACCCCCACTAGTGCAGCTGCAGGGTGAGCCAGGAGAGGCCAGCTCCGCCCCAAGGCCGGCGCTGGAGGCATCGCCAGCTTTGCTCCAAGTCCTCCGTGCTGCAGCCCGGCCGCACAGGCCCCTGGCTCCAGGGGAGCCCATGGTCCCCAGCTCAGCTCACAGCCCCCACCTTCTGCAGAGAGGGGTGTCTACCAAGTGACCTGCAGCAGGTCCCTTCACATGCTTGTCCCCTTGAAGGAAATGAAGGGCAAAGGAGAACTGGCCTCAGGGACCTAGTTCTGAGCTGCATGCTTGAAATTCTGCGAAGTGGAGAGAACCGGCAGGTGCCTGCTCTCTGGTTCTCGAACTTGTTTCTTTAGTTCAGGAGCCTGATTATTCAAGCCTCAGCTCCAACCTCACTTCTCAGAGAGAAGATACAAGATAGCTCTCCCTACAAGATAGCTCCCTTACCTTCTCTTGCCCCACACCCCTATTCACCTTGGTAGAAAATTAGCACAATTCGCAATCATGTATTTAATGGTGTGTTTGTTTCATCTGTCTCCCCAAAAGACGGTAAGCCCCTAAGCCATCAATATCATTCAAAATACAGTTAAAAGCCGAGAGGTCCATGTTAAAGAGTAATAAAGATACTTTCCTATAAACAAAGAAATGCCGCATTTCCTATGTCACGAGATCACTTCCAGAGCTTCAGGGAAGAAGCTTTGAGAAATATGCTAATCGAGCCCCTCTTCACTCGGGCTTCCTGACAAAACAAGGTGGTGTGTGTGCAGGGGAAGGAAGGTCAGCTCGGGGTGGGATGGCCACCAGCCAAAGCCAGCAGAGGGGAAGCACTTCATCTCTCTAGTCCTGACTGCTGACCATAGAGCGGGAATGATGTGACACCTGGACAGGACCGGCGGTGATGAGGAGAACCCAGACCCAGACAGGCGGGCGGGAGGAAGCGCGGGGCTCGTGCGGGGTAACAGAGCCCTGGCGTGAGCAGGGCGCCAGGCAGAGGGGACGTCCTGCTTCCACTCCACCGCCTCCCGGGATGTCAGCCCCTCCCTGGGAACATACCCCCTCGGGCCATCTCCGCCTCTTCTTAGGTCTATGCCCCCCACAAAAGGAGAACCAAAATTCATCCCTTTCAATAAAATACAAGCAATATACTCACTCTGAAAATTCACACACTTAAGAGTAAAAAACAAATAAGTAAACAAGCATGGGGGTGGGGGGGCCTGAAATAAAAACAGAAACAAATAATGGAACCCGATCTGAAATTAGGACCCATAAGGGCACTGAAATGAGGTAAAGAGGGGGGCAAACCCAGCAACTTTGGAAGGTGGTGCCTGCATCGTACTCCTCAGGCTATGAGAAAAAGAGACCCACGTAGCCCCCCCCCCGTGTCTGTCCATGGGAGGACACGGTCCAAGACGCCCAGTGCACGCCTGAAACCATGGATAGCACCAAACCAATCCTACATAGATATGGTTTTTCCCTATACATACATACCTATGATCAAGTTTAATTTATAAGTTAGGCACTGTAAGAGAGTAACAACAGGCCCTTGCCAGTTGGCTCAGTGGACAGAGTGTTAGCCCGGCATATGGACATCCCAGATTCCATTCCCGGTCAGGACACACAAAAGAAGCAACCACCTGTTTCTCTCCGCCTCCCACAGCCAGAGCCTTGACTGGTTTGAGCATCAGCCCAGGCACTGAGGATAGCTCGGCTCATTCAAGCATCAGCCCAAGACAGGGGTTGCCGGGTAGATCCCTCCCTGTAGAGGCACATATGGGAATCTGTCTCGCTATCTCCCCTCCTCTTAAAAAAAAAAGAGTAACAACAATAACTAATAATAAAATAAAATAATATGACAATATACTGTAACAAATGTTATGCAAATGTGGTCTCTCTCTCAAAACATCTTTTTGTACTTGACTCACCGGTCAAACATCTTTTTGTACTGGACTCACTGGTCTTTCTGCGACGATGTGAAACAATAAAATGGCAAGCCCATTGCCGAGTCTGTGTCACCCTGCCCCTGACTTGCAGTAAATGACTCGGTGTCGCTCTCGTTTCAGGGGGTCCCCTCCTGAAGTCTCTGTGGAGGCTCAAAGCTTTGTGGCACCACACACAGCCATCCACCGGAGCCTGTCTTCAGTTCACGCCTCCCACCCTCAAATTCAACGCCATTTCCACTTAACTATGCACTCACCGAGCCTGGCTTTCTCAGCCCGAGGTACAATGGTACAACTAGCCCCACATCCCCTCCTCCTTCACAGCTTCACGGATAGAAGGTGCCTTCCGACCACATCTCTTAGCAACCTCAGCATACAACTATTTTTCCCTTATTGAGAACTTGCTTTAAATGAATTCTAATATTTTACTTGCAGATCTTTTCCATACACAATCATATTCTTTGCGAATAATAAAACTGTATCTGTTTATTTCCATTTTCACATCTTTGATATATTTCTCTTATAGGCAAGCATCTTCAATAAACTGTGAAATAGGAGTTGACGTCAGAAAGCATTCTCATTTTATTCTTAATTCCAAAAAGAAAGCTTTCATTGCACTACCAAAAAGTGTTTCCTATAGGACTTTTATTTTTATTTGTTTAGGTCTTGGATTACACTTGACATTCAATATTATTTTATATTAGCTTCAGGCATACAGCATATGGTTAGACATTTATATAATTTACAAAGCATTCCCCCTGGCAAGTCGAGCACCCACCTGGCACCATATAGAGTTATTACAATATTATCGATGATATTCCCTCTGCTGTACTTTAAATTGAGAACTTTTAACCTTTGGGGAAGCACTTTGCAGCTTCTCTCCGGCTTATCAGAGTTATCAGCATCTCTACCCATGCGCTTTGGGGCCGTTAGGAAGTAAAGTAAGGATGACCCCAGAGACCGTGACAGTCCATCTGGTAACCAGAATGCTACTGAAGACGGGTGGGAGTGTCTACAGCTTGGAGACGTGGACCAAGGGGTCACTGGGACCTAGCTGGACAGCAGGAAAATTCATCGCTCTATTCAGAATGGTGCACAGTTTAAAACTTATGTGTTGTTTATTTCTGGGATTTTCCCTTTAATACCTCTGGACCACGGTTGACCGTGGATAGGCAATTGAAACTGTGAAAAGCGAAACCGCAGGTAAGGAGGGCTACTGTAATTAAATATTAAACTCTAGCTAGCAGGCTTCCTCTCCACAGAGACATGGGCTGCATCCTGGAACTAGTTTCAGTATGTTCTAAGGCGGAGTGAACAAGTAACTACACAGCGGTTACTGCAAGCAGCCTTCTCACTGTTGGAATAAGGAGCTATAAATATGGAAAGGGGAGAGAGGGGGATAAACCCTGTGCTGTTGGATCAGATTGGAAAGATCCATATGAACTCAATGTTTCTAGAGTAGAAACAGACATAGATGTGCATGGGCAGGCGTGAACGCCTGTGCGTGTCCGTGTTTTATATCCACACGTGCGTCTACTTCCCGGCAGGGCTGAGGAACAGGAACACTCCAGCGACAATAAGCTCATCTGGTTCCCGGATCTTGGTTTCTAACTGCCAACCCCCACCAACAGAAAGAAGCCTTGCAGAGTTGCTGATTCCCGCACTCGCACTCGGAAAGGCACGTCCTGTGGTGCAGGAAGTAAGGAGGCGCTCAACGAAACAGAGGGTGTAGCAAAGGGGCTTCCAATGGCCAAATATGGGGCCACTTGAGTATCAACTTAAGTAACGGTAAAGGATTATACACCGTGGATGAAAATAAGAACTCAGGAGTCCGTGGTAATAGAAACAGACAGAGGAAAGAAAGAGGACGCTTGGGCTCACACAGAGAGATAATTAGCAAATGCAGAAGCCACGATGGAACTAGAAACTCATCATCGGGCAACCAGGATCATGGTAATGAATTCCAGCAAGAATCTCCAAAAAACTAGTGAGCAAAGGAAGTTTGAAGATAGCAGGATAAGTTCACCATGTATCGGACAGAGTATCTCATCAGGAGACATTTAATTACAAAGGAGAAACACTGTTACTTTATTGTGAAAAAAACCTAACCCCCCCTAAAATGGAGCATCGCCCCTCGCGGGACAAATGAAGACCGTGTGCTCCCCCGCGTGATGGCTGAGAAATCGCTGCACTTCTCTGTCTCCCTACCAAAACGGCAGAACCCGAGTGTAATCGTGAGGAAACATCACAGCAAGCCCACAGGAAGGACAGTCTTCAACATCATTATTGCCCTGGGACACAAAGACAGAGGATATATATGCTGCAGACTGAAAAAGCAAAGAGGTATGACAACTGAATGCGGTGTGACCCAGGACTTCCTTTCGCTTTATATGAAATTATTAGAACGCCACCGGACGAAGCTGTGCATTGCAGCTGATGGCCTCTGAAGAGGAAGCACCGCTGTTACTATCTCACATTGACAGCCGTGATGTGGGCGTGTAAGAGAAAAGTCCCTGTTTTAGGAAATAATGAGACGTGGGTCAAAGGGCACTATGTCTGTAACTTAATCTCAAATGTTGAAGAGAAGGAGAGGGCACATTAGACATTCTGAGACCTCCTCAGTTAAGAAATGGGCCAAGCCCTGGCCAGGTAGCTCTGGTGCTTAGGGTGTCACCCCGCTACACGAAGGTTGCAGGTTCGATCCCCGGACAGGGCACATGCAAGAACCAGCCAATGAGAGTACGAATGAGTGGAACAAGAAATCGATGCCTCTCTCTCATCCTTTCCTTTCCTCTCTCTCTAAAATCAATAAACAGAAAAATTTAAAAAAAAAAGAAATGCACCAACATGCCCAGTCTTGAGCAGCAGAATCCTTATGCACGCCATCCCTCTTACAGACTGCACACACAGCGCACCCTTTGGGGACCGTGGCGGGAAGTCAGTCACCAGAGCTGGTCAGAAACACAGAGAGAACTCCATGACTAAGAGCAGCAGCAGAAGAAAAGGCAGGAGAAAATGGAAGAGACGGAGAGAGAGCAACTTCAGGAGAGCAGGCTGGAGCGCCAGAGAGCAGGAACGCTCAAACACTGGGCAGGCTCACTGAGGAATTCTCACTTCAGATAAAGACAGTGATGATAAAGGACGTCCCAGTCACATCTACGGTCCTTACATCCTACCGCTCGGGCTGGAACCTACAGAGGCCAGTGGGACTGTAGGCAGAGAGGAGTTAACAAAAGAGAAGGGAGCCAGCTATACTGACTGAGCCTGAGTAAGTCGGGAAGTTACAGCTTTGGACCCCACGGGGGAAAGCCACGTCCTCCACCAAAGGGGAAAATCAGCTTTCCGGTCTCCCCAGGGGGACACCCGGCCATTAGCCAGAACCACCGAGGGAGGGACAGGGGAAAGTCCCTTGCTAGGCACATGTGCAGCAGAAGCTAAGACTCGCAGGAGTTAAGCATGTGCACAGCAGAAACCAGATCATAGGTAGACAGAGCTTTGGAACACGTGCTATAGAAGCCAAGATGGCGACCAGGAAGGGGAGGTGCCCAGCCTGGGGAAAGGACTGGAATGCACAGGCAAAGGACCCAGCACAAGCCCACGAAGAATTGGGAAGGAGACCAGCTAGTCTGAAAGCCTCTCGTTCCCAAGCCCAAGGTAAAATCATCAAAATTTAACAAAGGCCCCTCTCCACAGCACGGTTAGTTCAGTCAAGGGCAGTTCTCTATCTCCCTTGCAGCCCTGTGTGGGCTCATCTGGCTCGAGCAAGGGGTCACTCGGTCTGCTGTAGCCCCCCAGTCAAGGCACAGATGAGAAAGCAATCAATGAACAACTAAGGAGCTGCAACGATGAGTTGATGCTTCTCATCTCCCTTCCTGTCTGTCCCTATCTCTCTCTCTCTCTCTCTCTCTCTCTCTCTCTCTCTCTCTGTCACACACAAAAAAGTGCTTCACTGTTCTTTTCTTTTATAAAATTAACCAAATAGTGAGCTACACGATGGAGAGATTAGGTCCAGGTGGGGAAGGCATAGAAAACGATGTCAGGTAATGACACATCGCTGGACCCTGGCCCTCGTTCTGGGCTTGGTGAAGGCAAGTCCGGACTCCTTCCACAGGGGACAGAGCTGAGCCACCTGGCCATCAATGAGACGCTGGCAGCTGGGGACAGTCCTTTGTGCTTGCTCCACCTCCAATAAATCTTCACTATACCTCACTCTCCATGAGGAGGTCCCCAAAATGCTCTCTTTGCAACCATGTAAAAGAGCCTTCCTTCCACCAGCAACAGAACCATCAAGCTGAATGTCACACGTCCAGATCAGGACTCTTCTCTCAGGCAAAAGACCAGCTTCTGGGGGCCAGCAGGGGTCAAGGGCGCAGCGCCCCCCCCCCCCGGCTTCTCTTCTGCCTGTGACCCCAGCCCTGGACACAAGCTGGGAAGCAGTTACCACGTCCCAACCGTGTCCCTACCCACTGATGTCTCTCTATCCTTTTCGGTCAGTTTCTGTCACCCAACTCCATCCCTGGCCACGCCCCTCGTGTGGGCATTTCTCAAGTGGCCGCCACCTGGAGAACAAAAGCTGGGGGGGGGGGACCCGAAAGGAAAATGACAGCTGTTCTACCCCACCCTGCCTTGGCCCAGACCCAGTTTGGGCCACAAAGGTGCCAGACTCCAGAGTTCAACGCTGCAGCTCCACTTGTTAACATGATTTAAACGAACCAAGAAAAGTCCGCTGCCCAATTTAAAACCCGTTTTTATAGGAATACGCCAAGCATGACCTTTTCATCAGCAAACTCAATTATCTATATATTTTATGTTCCTTGGAAACAAAGGAGGGGGGGCGGGCGTGGGAGGCCACTTCAAACCTGTAATAAATGTTTAAAAGTGCTTTACTTTTGCCTGACCGGGCGGTGGCACAATGGATAGAGCATCAAATTGGGACACAGAGGACCCAGGTTCAAGACCCCGAGGTTGCCAGCTTGAGTGCGGGCTCATCTGGTTTGAGCAAGGCTCACCAGCTTGAGCCCAAGGTCGCTGGCTTGAGCAAGGGGTCACTCAGTCTGCAGTAGCCCCCCAGTCAGGTCACATATGAGAAAGCCATCAATGAACAACTAAGGAGCCACAACGATGAGTTGATGCTTCTCATCTCTCTCCCTTCCTGTCTGTCCCTATCTGTCTCTCTCTCTGACTCGCTCTCTGTCACACACACAAAAAAAGTGCTTCACTGTTCTTTTCTTTTATAAAATGAAACAAATAGTGAGCTACACGATGGACAGATTAGGTCCAGGTGGGGAAGGCATAGAAAACACGCGTGCCTCTGGCGAGGGACGGGCAGGACTGTGCGTCCTGCAGAGGGAGGGGCAGGGTGCCAAGAGCCCCACGACTTGTCTCCAGTGAGGACTCTGGTGAGGGGCACAGCTCTGGGCCCAGAGCACAGGTTCTTCCACCCTCCCAACTGTTCTAGCCCTTAAAGCTGACATGTGCCCTTAAGAAATTTCAAACACAGGGAAAACTGGACAGGAAAAACAACTGAGAACAGAGAGAAAGCTTAACTCCAGGCTAAATTCCTCCTGTGTAATTAAATCAGCCCATCTTGATGGGGAGGTTTTCAGAGGTGGCAGGCATGAAACTATCTATTAAAACAAAGATGCAATTAAGGAGATTCTTTTTAGTGTATCTAACTCTTGACTGCCTTGCCCTAAGCAGAAGCTCAGCTCTACTTAAGGGTGGCTATCTCTGAAAAGTTATGCGAACGGCAAAGTAAGGGCGGAAGAGAAACAAGGACCATTTTACAAGGTGAAGGAGAAGCCAGCGGAGAAGGGGATGAACGGACGGACGATGCCGGTAAAAAACCTCCCACGTGCCAGGATGGCCGGCTCGGCTAGCTTACTACCTAAGAGCTGGCCCTGGCCAGCCACAAGCCACTCCACCTCGCTAGTTCCCGTACTACCTCTCCTAAATTATAACCAAGCGAAACAAGAAGCTTCAGAAATTAGCTGGCCACGGGTTCACAGTAATTCATTTAAAATATGATTTTTTTTTTCTCATTCATTATAGCTAGAAAGTGAAGGAACCTACTACAGATGGCAGGTTTCTTTCTTAAAACTGTTAGGTCAACTCCAGAAGCGACAAGGTGAGCAGTTCATTCTGTTTTATCAGCAGGAGCTGAATGGCTTTGGGGGTGAGGGCACCAAACCAAGGAGGGGTCATTATTTAAAGTGTGGATGGAAAAGAAGTTCTAGGGAAAGGAACCTCACGGGATGTTCTGATCTTCCTCACTGGAGGCCCTGGCTGCGTAGATCAGTCGGTTGGAGCGTCGTCCTGATAAGCCAAGGTTGTGGGTTCGATCCCCGCTCAGGGTACATATAAGACTCAACCAACGAATCCGTAAGTAAGTGGAACAACAAATGATGTTTCTCTGTCTGTCTGTCTCTCCAATCAATAAGTAAAATTTGTTAAAAATTCCTGTAGGTCAAAGTGGGTAATTATGCCCTAGACCTATAACTGCTTTAGTAACAGACATCTTTGCCATAAGCAAGTCCTGTCCGTTGTTTCTAAAGCAGTGGTTCTTAACCTGGGTTCTATGGAACCCTAGGGGTTCGATGAGTCGGTCTCAGGGGTTCGGAGAAGCCTCTGCCGCGGAGACCAGAATAAAGTAATACCATAATTTGTTGTGAGTTCATGCACTTTGTTGGTTTTGTTCTTTGAGCAAGGGGATGTTCATGCACGGCTCATTTTGTGCACCAGTAAAAAAACATATACCTATGTCTTGAATTTGGGGAAAAAAAAACCATATTGTATTTATCACTAAAGAAGGGTTTGGTGAATGCGCATATGAAACTGGTGGGTTCGGTACCTCAAAAAAAGTTAAGAACCACTGTTCTAAACCAACACACCTCTGAAATGCCCCTTTCAGACCCATCCTTTTAAAGCTGGACCACCCCCAAAAGAACACATGATCTTGGTAAGGAAGGCCACCTTGCTTTTTCCCACATTGTCATGTGACTTCCTTACATTCCCTCCTGACTTCTAAATGCATCCAAGAAGCTGAAGACTGTCATTTCTTGAAAGCACTTTTCACAGTCCATTGAGACCTTGCTTCCAGGCACATCCTGTTTGGCTCAAATACATGGTTATAAAATTTCTCCACAGGTTTGGACATGCCTATGTTGACATAGAAAGTGTGCCTGGCTAGTTCAGCGCCCTGACCCACCACTCTCACTCAGGTAAGGGTCCAAACGCTGTCACTACACACCACTCACGCCCGAATCACACACAACGACGGGATGAAGGCAGGACCAAGGCTTGAATGGCTCCTTGCCCCTGCCTGGTGTGTAAGGCACCATTCAAAACTGTTGGCTTGAACTCAGGCCATGAAAGGTGCCCTTGCGGGTCGGGAGAGTGGCATCAGCCAGCAAACCTAAGGCCCGGGTGTCTGCCTGAGACACTCCCTGTGGCTGCATCAGTACGAATCACTGGGTTCGGAGAGGAACAGTTGTGGAAGGTAAGCCGCAGTGACATCAAGTTTGCAGGGCACTGGGCCCTGCAAGGAAACCAGACTGGAAGGGGCAGGACGTGAAGCATTATTAGTACATCCATGGCTTCATTCAACAAATACACCCTGCGCACTTACTATGGGCAGGAGTTTGGATTTCATCCCAAATTGGAGAAAGTGGATTCCGAGAGCCTCATTCCTGCCATTTTAAAACTGGATAAAGTTGCCCTCTCTGAACTTTTGTTCCTCATCAGTAAATGACACATGAGTTAAGAGTTCTTGGGAGAACTGAGCAGCAAGACGTGAGGTCAGTGCTAAGGTGTGGAAGCTGTTGTTAATAACAAACGAAGGACGCCAAGCTCAAGGTTAAGGGACTTGGACCCGGTGTGTAGTGAAAGGCCCATGACACCCCTGCCTTCAGCCAGCCAAGAGGTTGCTGCTGCTGCTGGTAAGTCCGAAACCTGAGAGGGCTGCCTGGAGGTGGCATTTGTGCTTAACTTTAAAGGGTATGGAACAAGAGCGCCCGCTGAGCAGCCTATAGAGGATAACTGTAATTCAGCACAGCATGCTGCAGTTACCAGGATCAACGCTATTGCACAGGCCACAAAGAAACTTGGCTTCAGCAGCACACATGAACCCTGTCCCTTCAAAGCATCCCGGCCAGGTACGTGGGCCTAATGGAACTACCCATTCCACAGAGGAGGAAACTGAGGCCAGGCAAGGAAGCACCACCACTCGGGCACAGCTGCCACCGCCTGGATTCGAACCGCCCGCTACTGTGGCCGCGGGAGATCCGATGCGGGCGCGCGTCCCAGCCGAACCCGTTGTCCTGGAAACGACCCGCGCACGCGCGTGCCCTGCCTCCTCCCTTCTGCTAGCAACCTTGTTACTTTTTTTTCCCCCTTATAAAAACCCCAGGCGGCGGGATACTGCCGCGACTGAGCGTGCTGTCAAAGGACGCCGCTACGTCCGCTCTCCGCCGCGGGCCGCGGATCCCTCCGCCGCCCAGCGGCCTTCGCGCTTCCTCCCGATTCCAAGCTCCGAGCGGCGTCGCGAGGCGCGCCTGCCCCACCCCCACCTCTTCTCCACCCCAACCCCCAGCCCGGCTCACCTGCCTCCCGCGTCTCCATGGCAACGCCCCCACCGCGGAGGAAAAAAAAGCCTCGGGCTCTTCCAGGCCCCCTTCCCGGTCCACCGAGAAGGCAGGGCGCCCCGCTGATGCTTCGCTTTCTATTTTTATTTTTTTAAGAAAAGAGCCGGCGAGGTTATGGCGAATCTGCGGCATCCAACATGGCGGATGGAGTCTTCGCCCTCCTCTTCACAGGGTGTTGACGCCGACGTTGCGGACGTCAGCCGCGTGTGACCCTCCCCTGCGCCGAGCGAGGCCAGGCCGAGTCGGGGGCACTGCGCATGCTTCCGCTGGAGGCCTGGCTTTGTATCCCGCTCCGCAGATTCCGCCGCTCCACGTTTTGAAACAAACCTGGGAAGGGGCTATCCGACGGCCTGGCATCAGAATTGCGGGAGGGGGAGTCTTCCTACTTCTGCCACCTGCCAGACCATGTCTGGACCCGCCTGGTGTGTTGTAACCGGGCTTGACTTGGAAGGAGAGTTAGGAGTTGGAATCCCAGTTCTGCCCTTTACTAACTATGTAATCTGGGACAGGAAGTTAACTTTCCTTGGTCTCAGTGCACCAGTGTGTCAGTTGGATGATCACAGCCTGCCTCCCTCTCAAGTTGCAGTGTCTCCCAAAGAGGGAAGCTTTCTGCTGGAGGTGCCAGACTTGATGGAGGCCGTGCAGACACATTTCACCGAGAATCTCCTTGGAAAGTGGCTTCCCCACCCTCCTGATTGTCTTGCAGAAAGTCTCAGTTGGGTGTGAGCACACCTCTGACACTTGCACCTTTTCCTGCTTCTGTCTCTCACCGCCTTATGCAAGCAACAGTATCTCGTTGAGATGTAATGACACTGTTTTCAGGGTGGTTTTTTTTATCTTAAAGTGGTTAGCACTGCCATTTCTTTCAGACCTCTGCTCAAATGACATCTCCTAAGTGAGTCCTCCCAGACCACCCCCTGTAAAGTAACCCTCCTAAGTCACTTTCAATTTTCTACATGCTGTGTGTTACTATCTGACATTAATTTTTCTCAATTACCTGCTTTTGTCCCTCTTGGTCACCCCTTTAGCTCCAGAAACTAAAACTGAGCCTGACAGCTATTTATTGAAGGAATTAATGAGTTTGTGTTGCTTGTATTTTAAGGTTTTCTTCTATTCATAACAAATGTAGTTATTTTTTTTCTTCATGGTAGTAATATAAAGTTTTCTTTTAAAGTACAACTATGTCCATTTATTTTAAATTAGTCAAAGAAAATGTACACATGGTTCAGAGACAAGACAAAAAAGTGAGAAGGCTGGGAAACACTATTTTTATGGCTCTCCTGCAGTGCTAATCTTTGCCTCTCGTGTCTTTTCCTGGAATAACCTCCCCTCCGTTGCAGCTCAGTTTAAGGAAATTCTCCTTCAGACAGTCTGAAGCCCCTGCCTGTGTCCCCACAGCCTGCTCACCCTTGCCTGCATTCCCCACGCCCATCACAGCTACCTGTTGGCACAAGCCTGTCCCCGTGAGCTTCCTGAGCACAGAAGAAGCATCACATGGGTCCTTGTCATCCTTGTTTTCCAGCATCCATTGCACAGTCCTGTTGCTGAGTGAACATACTCATTCCCTCTTATTACTCGTTTTCAGTAGGAAAATTCCGTGGCCAGTGATCTTCGGGTTGGTGGCATCTGATTTCTCGGGAGCCTTTCTACCTTGTCCCCTAGTCGTGTTCTTGGGATATAAGGGGTCCTGCTAAGACCCCAAATTTGCCCCTGAAATACACGTTCAGAGAGATCTCTCCTCTCCCACTCCTCATTTTACCCTCACAGCAAAGGATCAAACTGGACAGGTAGGATTATCATTCTTTTGTAGATGAGAAAGGAAGTGTTCAGAGAGGTTATGTGCTTTCTGAGATCACGCTGCAAGTCTCTGAAGACCCAGGTGTGGAACTGGTCTCTCTCTGCCCATTCACACATCACCATGTTGCCATCCAGGATGTATCCAAGTTGTCCCGCACACCCCCAAAGATCCAAACCCAAGGCAACGGCAGGGTTGTTGGGACACACTCACCACCACCTCATTCCTAGATATAGATGGCTAGGTGGAGCCCATCGCAGTCTTTCATTTGGGAACGAGTCACTCAAAAGCTGGGTGGATGAGCTTTTCCTTTTAGAACTATAAATATTTACAGTAATCACTGTTTTGCCGTGAATCGATTTCTGTCAGGAAACGAGAGTTGTTCTGGGCTGCTGATGGTATTGGCTTTGTGCTGATTGCTTTTCTTGCAGCGGCATCTAAATGTTATTTATTGATTAGTAGATGGATTGCCCGTGGATGTAACCAAAATGAATTTTGGAAATGAAGCAATTTAAAATTTGTCTCAAAACCATGTTACCTCAGAATGTATCCATCAAAGTCATGTGTAAAAAATAAAAAGATTTTAGAAAAAGCACTTGTGGACTCAGGGTGATGTCCTGGGTTACTGGGACAGCTATGGTTTTCTCCATCATCCCTCTGGTATTTTCTTCCTTCTCTATCCAAAGAAGAGTCACTGAGCACCTGTTGTTACTGAAAACTGTCCCGGCCCCAGGCATACAGAAATGTCTAAGTCCCTTTCTAAGGGACCAGATTTGCAAATGGAGAGAGGAGTCCACCCCTGGCTCATCCATCACTTAGCTGGGTGATCTGCACATACATGTTCAATCAGCAAACATCTTTATTCTTTTCATTTTCCAGGAGTATCTCAAAATGCCTTCAGTTAATGAAGAGCCATTAGTGGAATTAAATGTAAATTGCTCAAAATTATATAATTAATGGCATGCTGCTACCCTGATGGTCCCTAGAGGAGCCCGGCCTCCCAGACGGCCCGCCGGTGGCAGCCAGCCTCTCACAGCCCGCGCTTGGATGAATTTGTGTCAATAAATTTATCGGCATGAAATGGCATTTAGTTACAAATCAATCATTCATTTACATAATTGAATGTATTCGTGTCAATAATTTTATATCCAACAGCCATATGACGAATGTGCATTTACATGAAAACAGAACAATTGTACACATGGTTTTATGAGATGTTTCTTGATAAAATGATATATATGGACAACCTCAAAATAATGGTCCTTACGGCACACAACCATGATCGAATCAGAGGTGGGGATAATCACAGTCTGAGTGGAGTGTTAAAAACCTAAACAGGGACTTTGTGGAGTTCATTTAAAATTGTATGAAAGGAGGAGGGTAGTAGTGTTAAAACGATATGAGCAGTCTCTCTGTGAGCATCATCATGACCTTAGGAAGCACCGTCATCTCTCCTAGTTCTGTCTTTTCAGTGGCCAGAGAGTGCCATCCGATCGCCAGCCTGCCTGTTCCCTCAGCACCCACATATTGATCTCAGTAGTGGACCTCATTAGCAGTCTCCAGGGCTCCTTCCAAGAAGTGGAGTTCCTGTTCGGAAGTCCAGAAAATGGCCTGAAACATGTTGCTACTCTCAGAAAACCAGGATGCTGCAAGAAAGAAAGAGAAAGAGAGAGAGAAGGAAAGAAGGAAGGAAGGAAGGAAGGAAGGAAGGAAGGAAGGAAGGAAGGAAGGAAAGAAGGAAGGAAGGAAGGAAAATAAATGCAGGGCAACTGCTGAAAAGACAAAGGAGTCAGCTGAAAGGGAAAGGGTGTCCTTCGGGTCAGGCTGTGACAACATGCATGTCACAGAGAATGACTAGATGGACAGTTGCTGAGCTGTACGTACAACCCAAGCCTAGGAAAAGCCAGGTGTCCTTAATGGTGAAAAGGAAAAGTTGCTATTACGTGTGGTAAAGCACACACATAAATGTGCAGTTTGAGTAGGTAGGTAAGTGAGCCACACATGGGGTTCCGTTTCTTACTTGAAGCTTCTTATATCTGTTTACAAAATGCCACATCCGTATAAATATCTGTATAAGCAAATGCGCTTACTGTAAGTCATAAGATTTCCAGAAAGAGGAGGAACTGTACCCAAACCAGGAAGGGCAGGTCAAGACCAGTGATCTCATAAGTAACCAGGTAGAAAGACAGTTTAGTAGTTGATTTTTCAAGTCAATGGATTAGCCCAGTGTCCTAGGAGAACAGCTGGTAGATTAAACTGCCGTATAGTCTCACCAATTAAAATGAAATGCCAGTGATGCATGATGAAGTTCATTGTAAACTGAGGCAGAATATCAAGCGCCCAGGATTCAAGGCACATAAAGGTAAAGATTATAAGAACTTGCTTATAAGTCCTGTGGACATAACAGGTGAACCTGCCCTGAGAGAGGGAGCACCGGCCAGCAAATACCTGCTGCCACTTGAGTCCCTTTGCAGGTTTCTTTGTTCCCATCAAGAATCCATCAGTCACTGACCCAGAGGCTGTGATGTCGTTGCACACAGAAGGATATAATATCTCTCTTTTTGGTCTGAGATTGCAATCCTGGACAAGTACAAAAGAAAAATGATTAAAGTTTTATAGGAAGAACAAATCAATCAGAACAATAGTTATGACTTTTACAAACGGGCTCAGGTATGAGTACAGTGAAAAATTGTGCTTTTAAGGTGTTTGAAGCATTCAGGGGAAGTGATATTAGACTCACCCCCAAACAGGATAATTTGACTAAGTATGTAAACGGTGAAGGCAATTTTTTGGTAAGGTTTTCTGTTTCAATCAATTGTCAGTGTTTAAACAGTTTAGAGAAAATGTTAATGGATTTTTAAGTGTAATAGATTGACTTTAAACCAGTGACTGGTAGTCGTATTGGGGCATGAATAAAAATGGGGATCCCCACCACAAGAAGGGAAGAACAGGAGAGCCTCCCACCAGAGGCCAGCAGAGCACCAGGCCTGCGTGGGACCCCTGCGACCAGTTATTGACCAGTTATTGACAGGAGGTTGAGGAGAGAGAGGGAGGGCTGAACCCTGGGGGCGAACCCGTGGGTGGGGAGAAGAAACTGTATACAACTGACGTGTATTTTGTGGCTGCTGCGTTAACTGCCCTGTGTCAGATGTTCAGAACAGAGAAAGGAAACAGCATTCTGGAAACACATGGGCATCTGGATGTGGTGACCAGAGAGCTGGTTAAATGGATGGTTCACCCCCAACACGGAAATGCCACATGGCCGCTTCCAAGAGTGAGGCCGACAGAGATGTGGCGGGAAGGGTGCACGCCAAAGGATGGCTGCCGACAGCGAGCAGGTCTATAGGAGACACGTGAACATGCGGAAAACGCCGGAGGTGGCAGCAAGCCGACACTTTCCCCCAAAAACCGCAACGTGGATTCCTCCGCTCAGCCCTTCGTTCACTGTGCAACTGTCAGACCACGTCCACCATTCGGGGTCGAACATTTATCTATCTGATCGCCAGGATTAGCTGCTGTGGAAGTGAGTCATCTCGCTCCTGCCAATCTGGGTGGAGAGGAAACCCACTGAGAACACACAATAGTGACCAGCCTTCCGGCGTCCGCCAGGCGTTTTCGTGTCCCTCCTCCGACACAGCCTTCCCGGCCGGGGCGCGGAGAAGCAGCCCGGTTCCGGCCCGCAGGGTGGGGCGCGGAGAAGCAGCCCGGTTCCGAGGACTGGAGAGCAGCAGACAGACTAAGCAGCTAAGTGACGTCCCCAGTGTCACACAGACAGCAATCACCTCGGGATTGGAAACAAGTGCCCAATGACAATCAGCCCGGGCCTTTCTGCACGACCCCTCCATCGTCCACTCAGGTTCTACAGAACTGTCCAGAGGGTCAGTGGTGAGGGCTGCGTTTTTTATCTGCGGCCCCGGAGCTTGGGAGCGCGCGGAAGGCAGGCTGGAAGCGGGGCGTTGGGTCAGAAGTGCACTGCGAGAGAAAGCCTGATTAGTAAAAGGTTACGCCCCGGGCTGCCTGGGCCAGTGCTGGGCTGTCAGATGCCACATTCCACTCGCTCTGCTGGCCCCTGTGTGACCCCGGGGCGCTCCATGTGTCCCCATGGTTTCTGATGAGCCTGTTCAGTGAGCATGTTGCTGGCGTCCCCGCCCCGTTAGAAATGGTCGGCTGCTTTTCTTCCAACAGAGATCTCAAGTTCAGGGGCCAGCTGCAGTGCCTGCCTGCCTTCTGCCCCGTCTCCATCGCTGATGCTGGAGAGAGAGGAGCGAGGAGACTTCCCGTCTGAATAAAATAATTCTCCTACGTACCTTTTCAGCCCAAACCGAAGAGCTCACCGGCTATTGGCAGGGGAGGAAATGAACGTTCTAGTTCCCTCAGTTGTTCATAGCGCATGTAACTGCTTCATGTCAAAGCAGACAAGCTACACCCCACCTAACAGCGGGCCATTTCTTGAAGACCTCAGACCTTTTTACAGCTCTGAGTAAGCCTCTGCATATATCAGTCAGAGTGTATTTCCTCCATGTCATCACCTGTTTGGACTCCTTTATAGCCTTCAAAACCCCAACCAGATGTCCCCTGCTCTGTGAAGTCCTCTTTACTTCCCAGGCAGAGTTAGTGATTCCCAGAGACCTTCTTCGTGAACCGTAGGAACTGCGCTGTACCTGTTAACACACCTGCGTTTCCTGTTGTGCAGGGGGCTCCTACAAGCCAGCAGCGGGGACTAATGCATCTCTGTACACCCTGTCTCCCAGAAGACGATCTGAAGATGTCGTGGGGAACTGAGCGGGGAGTGTAAGGAAATGAAAGAAGCGCCCCTTCCCTGCGCTGGCTAGCTGAAAAACAGCTGGGAAGAATTCATCCTGAATTCATTCGTGTACTCCTACGGCATCGGCGGAGTGCCTACCGAGCGAGCAGAGTGCCTACCGAGCAAGCAGAGTGCCTACCCAGCACAGAAACTATTCTCCAAAGGTGCACAAATGCCGCCACAGGCTCTGCCCGCCAGCACGTCACAGCTCGCCGGAGGGGATGATGTGTGAGAGGGCGAGTGCAGTAAATGCACTGTGCACAGGAGAAAAAAGCTTGGGGGCGACAGCCAGGGGGCACCCAACCCTGCCTGAGTGTGGGGAGACCTCACTGGAAGGTGTAACTCAAGAGGTGTTGGGGGAGCTGGACAAGGAGAGTATTTCAGGGGGAAGGGACAGCCCGGCAAAGACACAGAGGGAAGTGTGGGCCAGGGGCCATTTGTCTGTGCGGGAAGGCGAGACTATCAGAAAGCAGAGGTCACCCTCTTACTTCAGCGGAGACCCGCCTTGGCCACTACCATTCGGGCGTCTGTGTTGGGTTGTCCCTCCACAACCCCAGCTAAAGACAAAAGATGACGTGTGCACACGCTCTCACCTGACCAGCCCCTTTGTGGCCAGCGGCTTGCATCCTGGAGACAGCTGCTTGGCTGGAGCACAGATGTCACCCTGCGTACCTCAAGAGGGCGGACACGAGTGCTGAGAGCGAGCTCTCACTTTACAGACGAGGAAGCTGTGGGGCTTGCCGAAGAGGGCACGCCAAGTAAGCACTGAGTGACAGAACAGGAACCCGGCACCGGGGGATACAGTGCTAAAAGGTCCCCATCCCTGACCTTGAGGGACTCACAACCCTTATCACAACCCCGGGGCTGAATTGGGTCCCTCCAGCTTTGCATGTTAAAGCCCTAACCCCTGGTACGTCAGAATATGACTGTATTTGAAAATAAGTTTTTTAAGAGATAATTAAGGGGAAATGAGGGCATAAGGGTGAGCCCTCCTGCAATACGGCTGGCGTCCTCATAAGAAGGGGAGATCAGGGCAGAGACACACAGAGGGGAGACTGTGAAGAGCCAGGGAGAAGATGACCATGTACAGGCGAAGGAGAGAGGCCTCAGAATAAAGCCATACATGCTGACACCTTGATCTTGGACTTCTTGCCCCCAGAATTGTGAGAGAATAAATGTCTGCGTTTAAGAACCCCAGTCTGTGTATTTGTTACGGCGGCCTTGGTGCAGTAACACAACCCTTGAGGAACCGAGGATTGTGATTGAGCTCACTGGCCAACCCCCTTAGGCAGCATTGCAGACACCTCCCCGGGGCCCCACCCCCTTGTCACCACACTGCTCAACAGCTCAGCTCACCTGCACAGTCAGGGCCCCCGCAGGAACTCGGGAGCACCCTCAAACTGGGCAATTTAGGGAGAGTTTAGTAAAGGGGCTCATTACAAAGATGTGGGCAGGGTTTAAGAAAATCAAAGAGAGATAACGCAGCATTCAGGCCCCTCCCCCCAAGCCTGCAGGCTCAGGGGAGGGGTACATGCCGGAACCTGGAGCCAAGAGAGGGCAAGGGTCTGGAAAAGTCCACCTTCCAAGAGCTGTGGCCACAGATGGAGACAGATCACCAACCCTCTGTAACTTAGGAGAGAAGAAGACTGGAGCCCTGGCTGGTTGGCTGAGTGGAAAGCATCGGCCCAGCATGTGGAAGTCCCAGGTTCAATTCCTGGTCAGGGCACACAGGAGAAGTGACCATCTGCTTCTCCACCCCTTGCCTCTCCCTCTTTCTTCTCTCTCTTGTCCCCACCTCTTCCTCTCCTGCAGCCATGGCTCCATTGGTTCGAATGCATCGGCCCTGGGCACTGAGGATGGCTCCATGGAGCCTCAGCCTCAGGCACTAAAATACCTAGGTTGCAAGCATGGCCCCAGATGGGTAGAATATCGGCTCCAGACGGGGGTCTCTGGGTGGATCCCGGTTGGGGCGCATGCAAGAGTCTGTCTCTCTATCTCCCTTTCTCTCACTTGGAAAAAGAAGAAAAATAAAGAGAAGAGTAGGAGACTGGAATAAATACCCAAACCTTACTCTCCTCCCACCTGCTCATCTCCTGCCACTGTCCCCTTGACTGCCTGCCCCTTCACTGTGCCTAGAGGAGCCTTTGGGAAGGTCACCTCCCTGAGCTCACGCAGGAGGAGCAGTTTGACAAACACACAGTTCGACATGTAACGGAGGAGAGACAGCCAAAACTCGCATCACGAGCACGTTTACGAAGCTCCAGTGAAGAATGCGGCCCCGGGGCAGACATGCTGTCCCAGGCACAGCAGTGAGGAACACACAGGGCGGGCCCAGTGGACACCCCCTCGGGGTGCAAATCTATTACAATTTTTGAGGTTTGTTTTTTTTTTTTAGATTTCTGTATTAATTTTCTTTCCATTATAAAACATCTCTCCTAAGGCCAATGCTAAGCCAGCTTCTTTGGGAATTACCCGGTTCTCTTTGGTATATACGGGCAGCTTCCCACGTTTCCTGTTAGGAAGGGGAGGGTCTGTAAGTCTAGCCAGCAATTGCTGCCAGGTGACAAGGACATTAAAAGCAAGCCTCGGGTGGAATTGTGCAAAACATGCACGAGTTCGAAGCAGTCACACAAGCAGGTGCGCAAACTCTTCCTAAAATATCTATGAGGTCCACTTCGACTCTCTGACGGATTGCGACAGAGGCACATGGAGCAAATGCAGCCAAAACCCAAGCAGCATGGTCTCCCCTGCATTCTCTGTGGCCTGGAAGTGAACCCCCCTCTACCCCCGCTCCCAGGGCAGCACCCTGGGGAGGGGGAGGGAGGACGCTGGGCTCACTGGGCTTCCACACCCCATCCTGCCAGGCAGGTGTGCCCACACAAGACACCTACCCAACCCAAGGTGCGGAACCACCCCTCTGACTGGTGCAAATGAGCCAGTGGCCGGATTCAGGGTTTCCACAGCTTACAGCAGACACCCGAGGCCTGAGCTCTGAGCAACGCTTGCAAATGGTAACATTTTAGAGTCTATATTGAAATCCGCCTGCACACACACATGTCTCAATGTCTGTGCTGAAATATCTTAAAGAAAATTATACATAATTCGCATACTTTTTATTGAATTGACGATTTTTGTTTTTCAATTAATGCCATCCCACCCAACCTCCCTGTTAAATGTTTCGGAATCCTTTTTAAAATGGGAGGTAAAAATAAAATAGATGACTTTTGTTTTCAATTTTGAAATTGTAGCAATCCATGAATTGCTATAAGCTATCATATTCAAGAATTTCAAATAATCCTTAAATATTCTTAGGGAAATTGCATTCTAAGGAAAGAAAACATCTATTCCATCTACTAGCACCTTTATAAAGAAGGATGACCTGTAATTTACAGACAGACGTCAGCACACATGCAGGAGATGGGCTGACCTCACACAATCTTTGCTGTCACAGCCAATTCAGGACATGGCTTCACCAGAATGTAGGGCGTATGAAAAAGGAGGAAAAGAGAAGAGAAAGTCTGCCACATTTCAAAGCTCGTTTGCACGGGAACGCAATGCACATTGCACCGTGTGGGGAGGGAAGGACTTGCGTGGATCAGCTCATAAACTGGTGGCTGGAGAACTTATTTTTACCCAGGGAAATGGCCAGGACGGTAACATTAATTTATTGAACTGGACAATGTGCCTGTAGTACTCTGAAACGGAGTTGCCGAAGGACCCCCGGTCCCCTTAGCCTTGGCTGCATACCAACAGCCCAGTAATTAGTAGCTTAAAGCAACAACCGTTTACTACAAGAGCCCCAAGCCTGGGTGTGGGCCGGCAAGCTGGTGCGTGCCCAGGCCGGATGGGGTCTCTGCTCTCTGCGGAGACCTCTCCTTGTGGGACCCCGAGGTAGCCTCGGCCTGTCTTCCTTGTGGTGATGGCAGAAGCCAAAAGGCCAAGGAGAAAAGTCAAATGCCTTTCCTTCTCACGTCTCTGCTCCCATCCCACTGAGCAAAGCAAGTTCCGCGGCCGAACTCAGAATCAACGGGCAGGGCGATACACTCTGCCCTTGTGGTGAGAGAGGGTCAAGTCACATGGCAAACGGTATGCCACTGGGTAAGGTGAACGAACTTCAGGATTATCCATGTGATCTACCGCACAAACCATCACACGCCCACAGAGAAACACCTGCGAAGTGTGTCCCAAGAATGTACTTTCAAAACAGATGATTGACTACAGGCTTGGCTGAATACAAAAGAAGGAAGACTGTCAACCGAGGCTTCCTATACAAAGGCGTCAGACTTTCTACACGGGCTTCCATGTAAGGACTTGAGTTCCTGCTCGGCTCTGCCGTGAGCTAGCGATTCCCACTCCCTCCGTGGTGATGCCGACTCTGCGGGTTGGTCTGCCTCCTGCTTCTTCACAGGCAGCTCGGCACCCCCAAGATTTCTTGCGTCACAATTACGGGCATGCTCACTGATATTAGTGAGCTCAGCGAGCCTGAGGCATAGACGCCTTCGCCCTTCAATAAAATTCGGGGATGGTTAGATTAGGCAGCTCCTCCTGGGATCTCTCCCAGCTCACCTTTCCAACACCAGAGGCACCCGAGCGGCCAGGCCGCCAGTTCTGACTCTCAGGTGAAGGTCCCTCTGCAAACATGAAAATCCCTGCTATTAGAGGCAGGGTAGCCTTGCGATTAGGGCAGCGCCTCTAAAGCCAGGCTGCCTGAGCTTGTAATCCTGGCTCCACCCGTACAAGCGGGTGCCTTGGGCAGGTTCTAAATCTCCCCGTGTCCCAGTGTCCTCGTTTATGAAACAAGGATGATAGTATCTTCTGCACGGGCTTGTTGTGGCGAAATGAGCTAACACACAATAGCCAGGTTTCCTTTTACAGCATTCAAACCCGTGTTCCTATTAGACTGTGGAAGTTGACATCTCACAAACCTAATGAGTACTTTCATTTTCACCACCCTGCCTTGCCTGGTGACAGCATCCGGGTCAATTAATTGAGGCTGATGTCTGAAAAATTCAGGTATCAGAGGTGACTGCACTCCAGACTGGCCGCCTGCCCTCGGGCCCGTACACGACTGCTGACACTTATGTCAGGGAGGAAGCAGAAAGAGAAGTCTGGGCTGGCTGGGAACTCTTTGCTGCAAACAAAATAAATGTTGAGAATGCTGAGGGTGAAACCGGTGCCCACCCCCATCTCCAGAGAGAGCGTTGCTTCCTCCCCCTCAGCCACACTGCCCTAGTGCCTGGCTCCTCCCTCCCCCAGCCCCCCTCCAGCCTCTGCTGATGTGCATCAGTGTCGACATTTCCCATGACTCCTGCCTTTTTAAAATGCGTTTGGCATGGTGACAGCCTCCCACGGATGCCACAGGGTCCCCAGGCACACATCCGCAGGAGGCCTGGGCCAGGCTGTAGTCCTGAGAACCTGGAACACCTTGGCACTCGGGAACGGTTTGTTGGAAGGCAGGGAAGTGGAAGGAATGAATGTCTCCATTCTGTAACGACAGCCGATAACCGTTCACAGGCACTTTTGGGGGAGGGAGGTGCCCTGTCCAGACGTGTATGTGGACATCTCTGCAAAAGTCCCCAAGATAATGTCCGACAGTGTCGGAGTTAAAATCACTTTAAAGTCCCTTCATGTAACAGGTGGGGAAACCGAGGCCCAAAGAAGCTTACCGTGTTCACCAGCCAACCAGGATGGTGGGGACATGCAAATCCCTGTGTTCCAAGCACAACTTTAGAGAAGCTGGAAATGTAAGGCAGCGTGAAGCAGAAACAGGAGCATTGCTTTTTGTAGAACCGAAGAGCTCCTGTTGGAAGAAGAGCTTCTTCAGAGACCAGAAGTGTCCAGAGATGAAACCGTTGCCCCTGGACACCATGACTGCTCTGTGGCTGGAGGCATCCAAGTGCAAACCGAGCGATAGCTTACTTACAGAGAGAACAGTAGCATCGGCATGGGGACACGGACAATCGCTAAGCGGACGCAGAGAATATCAAGTGTCGCTATTCTGCAGCAACTGGGACTCTCAGACCCTGCTTGTGGGGGCGGTGATGGTGCGGCCACTCCGGAAGACTGGGGGCCGCCGTTAATAAGACTGAGTCAACATCTGCCCGATGGTCCAACAAATTTACTCCAGGAATAGGCCCAACAGAACAGACTCAACATGCCTCTCTCGCCGAAGACAGACCTGAGCTGCTCGGAGCGGCAGATTATTCCGAACGGCCCGAACTTGGAAACTCTGCAGCAGCAGCTCACTGACTGCAGAGTAAATAAACTTGAGTGTATCCAAATGATGGAATCAGACGCAGTCAGAGTCGGAAGACGTTGTCTGACCCAGACCACATAGCCCCGTGAGGGTGGACCTATGATACGCGTAGCCATGTTCGATGACACGCGGCCGCATACCAGAGAAGTATGGGGCCGCAAGCCGAGAAGGACGTTTCATCCTCGGCTCAGGCACGGCCAGGTGCAGTAGCTGAGGATAAAACATTTGCTGTAGTGTAGACACTCTGTGCCGGAGGTCTGGAGGCCAAAACAACAGAACTCCGGCACAGAGCGTCTAGTTCTGGGACTTCCGGTTAGGCCATTTTTCTTGAAGTGACACACCACCCGAGTTATGCTCGGTTTTTTGGCGAATGTTGACACACCAAGCTCAAAAGATTGCCCATCACTGGCATAGCCAGTGCTTTCGTCTCTGCAGACCAGGTGGTCTCCATCTCAATTTGTACCACTGTGGTGAAAAAAGCAGCCATAGACACAGAAACAAATGGGCACAGCTGAAGTTTTAAAATAAAAATGCCAGAACATGATGGAAGGCTGAATTTGGCTTGTCGGCCCTGCAATGCCAACCCTGCAATGCAGTAACAAAGATGAACGACCGACGGTCATGTTCCACGTTCCACTTCATGGGTACCGTGGGTAAGTCCTACAAACATCACGTTGGGCCCTGAGAGCACGTCCTACACGGTTCCCTTTATAGAAGAGAAAAAATAACTGAGCCGCCGTCGGGGGTGCTGGAAGGCAGGGCGCCAGCCGCACCCTAGAGGTGAGCAGCCGCCACGGTGCCGTTTCCGGTGCAGGACCTGAGCACAGAGAGACTTCGTATTTTTGTTGTTGTTGTTTTGTTTTGTTTTTTTTACAGGGACAGAGAGTCAGAGAGAGGGATAGATAAGGACAGACAGACAGGAATGAGGAGAGGTGAGAAGCATCAATCATTAGGTTTTCGTTGCCATTGCGACACCATAGTTGTTCATTGATTGCTTTCTAACATGTGCCTTGACCGCGGGCCTTCAGCAGACCGAGCCACCCCTTGCTGGAGCCCGCGACCTTGGGTCCAAGCTGCTGGAGAGCTTTTGCTCAAGCCAGATGGGCCCGCGCTCCAGCTGGCGAGCTCGGGGTCTCAAACCGGGGTCTTCCGCATCCCAGTCCGACGCTCTATCCACTGTGCCACCGCCTGGTCAGGCGAGAGCCTTCCGTTTTTGACAACTGATCATAGTGCACAGTTATATGTGCGTACTTTCTGAGTATATATAAAAGGCTTTTCAATGAGAAAGGGTTTCAATAGAAAGTTTAGAAATAAATAGATGCAAGGAGGCTGTTGGCCTGTGACAGTCTCTGTCTCTGAATTTGGGACTAGTCTCCGTCACAAACTTAGGGAGTAACTAAACTGGGACTGAAACCTGGGTCCCAACAAGGAAAAGGAATCGACCCCTAGCGAACGTTTCCGGTGTGCAAGGCACACGTCACGTGCGAGCCTCATAAAGGGTTTTGGGAATTACCATGCTCCTTTTTGCAGATGAGAACACCGGGGCCCAGGGAGGGTACAGACCTAGTCAGCTGCGGCCAAGGCATCGTCAAAGCTCAGGCTGGTCTGAATCTGACTCCATGATCTTAAGCTGCTCCAAGGGTTTTAAGTGCAAACATGCTTCTTATGTGAGCACTGCATGGGTGTAAAAATAAACGAGGAGCCCCATGCTAAGGAATACTGTCCAGTTAGCACTGGCTTTGGCTGCTGAAATCTTACTGGGCAACAACTGTGCTATGCTTCCAGGCAAGCACTGGCTGTGAGCGGGGCTGGGACAGACCTGGCCTCCCAGCGCGCGTTCACTGTGGACTCCCTCTCTGAAGCCAGGGGCGGGGAGCGGACAGGGGAGAAAGGACAGCTGGAACAAGGCGAGACGCTGGAGGTTGCAGGTTGGCTGGAAGGCAGGGCAGGCAGTGCAGGTGCAGGAGCTTGTCACAGGCTGCGTGAGCTCAGGAACCAGGCCCACATCAGGAGACTCGAACCCCTCACATCGGACTCCACTGATAGGAGTCTCTCCCTTGCTGCTAATTCACCTCACACCCGACCGCCTGCACCGGCTGTGAAAAGCAAGAGAAAGATCCCTCTTCATGCAACTCAGAGAATGGAGGAGGGTGAAGGTACGCGCTGCAGGGCTTTGTAACAATTTTAGTTGATTCTCAGTAATTATAAATGAGGAGTTACATGAATGAAACTTAAATGCTAAGTGAAAGAACGCCAGTCTGAATAGGCTGCAGACTGCATGGTTCCAACTACCTGACACTCTGGAAAAGAACAGAGATCATTGCCAGAGGTTGGAGGTGGCCGGTGGAGAGGATGAGAAGGCAGAACACAGAGGATTCCTGGGGCTGGGAAACTGTTTTGTATGATGCTGTATTGGTAGATACACGTCATTACACTTTTGTCAAAACCCGAAGAATGAACAATACAAAGTGAACAATACACTATAGACTTTAGTCATAACGAATCAATGTTGATTCAATTGTCACAGATGTTCCACACTTACAATGCGGGGGGGGGGGGGGGGGGTACATGGGGCCTCTTTGTACCTTCTGCTCAATTTTTCTGAAACCTAATACTGCTCTAAAGAATAAAGTCTATTAATACCGAGTTTATGGAACTATCTGAATTTCTCGGTTTATTGGAAAAATCTGATCTGGGAGCACAAAGCCCGTCGTCGGAGGCTAGCCAGAGTCTAGCGACACCCGCTGAGGTAGAAGAAACAGGTTCCCCTCTGGGCTCCCTCTATTAGCGCACCCCAGTTCTGCTGCAGCCAAAAGAAGCCAGGGTCACCCTCTCTGTTGCCTGTCTGGTCTGTGAGGTCATTGGAGTTGGGTGTTCCTTAGGGCCCTGGTCGGCAAACTGCGACTCGCGAGATACACGCGGCTCTTTGGCCCCTTGAGTGTGGCTCTTCCACAAAATACCACGTGCGGGCGCTACCTCGATAAGGAACGTACCTACCTATATAGTTTAAGTTTAAAACATTTGGCTCTCAAAGGAAATTTCAATCTGGTACTGTTGATATTTGGCTCTGTTGACTGAAGAGTTTGCCAACCACTGCTAAAATCAGCAATTTAGTGCCATGGTTTTCCAAGGACGTTTCTTAAAGCTCTTCCTGTCCCCAGGGTTGGTGGGGCTGTCGGGGGGTGGGCGAGGTGGGGAGTGTGATGTGTGGGCTCTGGGCCTCTCACCGCTGCTTCTCCTATAACCACTGGACCTAATGGACTTATTGTATAGGACTCACTCTGACAAAGTGGCCTGTGGGTAAAATGCACATACAAACTGCTGTCTTCCTTTAACAGATACGTCAACTCAGGCTCAAAAGAGCAGTGGTGAGCTCACGGCGACTGCTCAGAGGCCGACAGAGGTGGCGTCTTCATTGTCCCTCTGAACTTCCTTCTGTTAGAAATTCAGTTGGAGTTAATGTCCATTTGTGTCTGATCATTGGTAGTTCAAAATGGTATCCCCATTTTTTTTTTTAAATTGTGAGCAAGAGAGACAGGCAGACAGATGGGAAGGGAGAGAGAAGCATCAACTTGTAGTTGTGGCACTTTAGTTGTTCATTGATTGCTTCTCATACATGCCTTGACAGAGGAGGGGAGGCTCCAGCAGAACCAGTGACCCCTTGCTCAAGCCAGCAACCTTGGGCTTCAAGCCAGCGACCATGGGGTAATTAATGTCTATGAGCCCACACTTAAGCCGGCAACCTCGGGGTTTTGAACCTGGAACCTCAGCATCCCAGGTCGATGCTCTACCTACTGCGCCACCACTGGTCAGATGCCACCCCCATTTTTGATGTGACTGAGTTTGACTGTTTCCTGCTCATGGAACATTGGCTCCCTGTCCATCCAGGACTGCCACGTTGGAAGGACAAGCTTCGTCCTTCTGACACACCACTCTTCCTAGGCCCTCTCCATTCAGAATGAAGGCCCAGAGGTTTAATTTAAAGAAAATAAAAGTAGGTAGTTCTAGCCTGACCTGTGGTGGCGCAGTGGATAAAGCGTCGACCTGGAATGCTGAGGTTGCCGGTTCAAAACCCTGGGCTTGCCCAGTCAAGGCACATATGGGAGTTGAAGCTTTCTGCTCCTTCCCCCCTTCTCTCTCTCTCTCTCTCACTTTCTCTCTCTCTCTCTCCATTTCCTCTAAAATGAATAAATAAATACAAATAATTAAAAAAAAAAAAGTAGGTAGTCCTAATAAAAACATTTGGTCTGTGGGGGAGCGTAATCTAAAAATGAGATCTCTGCATGAAAACCTTCAACTTTCACAGCTTTCGCTCTTGTTACGGTGTGGGGAGGGCAGAGGGAGCCTGTGGGGCAACCCCCTGCTTCAGGGACTACACAGGCACTCTGCCCCAACTGGTCTGGGGCGGCAGGCCCCACGCGGGGCACTCGGCTGCCAGGGCTCCCTTGGCGCCCTGCTCCAGGCTGCTCCTCGAGCCTTGGGACCAGTCTTTGTTTTTAGGAAGACAGTTCTCATGGACTGGGTGCCTCTGCAGAATGTCTGTCTCCTTTATGAGTCCTACGTCCTATCGGTCACTTCCAATAGTCACAGCATCCTGTAAATATTTACAAAGCAACAGCTGTGTGCCAGGCCCTGTGCAGGAGGTTGGGCTTCATCCTCAGGAGGCTGGGCCCCTGGGCAGAGAGGACTATGGTGTAAAGAAATAATTGCAGGACAGTGTGCTGAGCACATCAGAGGGGTGGGGTGGGCGTGGGGCCAGGAGGGCACAGGAGCCAGCTGCTGAACCCACCCCAGAGTGAGGGCGACAGCTCAGAGGAGCTGAAACAGGAGCCAAGTCCTGCAGAGCAAGCAATACTGGACCGCAGGCCGGTGCACCCGGCAGAGGGCACACGGTGTGTTCAGGAATGGCTGGGGACCGGGGTGCTGGCACGCAGGGACGGATGGCCCAGACAGAGTGGTTTCCCAGCTGAGAAAGGGCGAGCTCCCCCAGCTGCCGCGTCTGTCCCCGGGCATTAGGGACAAGGGAGGGAAGCCGAAACCTAATCCACTTATCAGCTCAGCACCGCCCGGGTCCTGCCTCCACTCTGGGCTGCTCTGTCCTTCTCGAGTTTGTCAGCAGGTCACCCTCCGGGGCGTGTGAACCACACCTGCCGTTTGTTCCGGGCTGGTAGAAGCCAGGTCACATGGGCACGACCGGCTGCTCATCACCTGTTCCTCCTCCATGATTTATTAGGGTAGGCGGTCCACCCACACGCCCTCCCCCGCAGGTCCACTGGGCGGTCACCTGCTGGTGTTGGTGGCGGGAGGATGTGAGAACAGGAGTTTCTACCCGGGTCCATCCCGAAATTATAGGCAAGGCTTTGTCAGGGAAAGGTTCCCAGAGCCTTACTGGTTCTCAGCCCTGGTGTTGGCGTGACCGGGAGCAAAGCTGCCCACGAGGCACGAAGAACTTTCTCCCGAGAATATGAGCTTGTGCGCGCAGCACTGAGACAGCTGCCCCTGCGTTCCAGCAAACGGCTCTTCCCTCAAAAACAGGCTGTACTTACACTCAGAATCAGACAAAAATTGTGATCTTGGGCAGTGTTTAACTGTTTAGTTCATCCACTATATTCGCAGTTTTAAATGGCTAAAAGTATGAGTGTGTGTTTTCATATTGTATTCCATGTTTTACTTACGGGGGTGGGGGTGGGGTCCTTCTGATAAGCTGACTTGTAAATGAAATACTGAGGAGGTCATGTGACCTGAAGGAGTGGGTTTCTGTTTGTTTCTTTGTTATAAAATAAATCGCTCACTCAAGGGGCCTCTCATGGAGAGTAAATGCATAAAATGAGGTTACACTTCCCTATGACATTATTAAGTCATTACCATGAAAACTCGACTCCTTGATTCCAGGAGGTTAAAAAACAAACATGTTTTTCATGCTTCTAGGACTATGTAAAATAAAACATGAGTCAGGATTAAAAAATAAATAAAAATAACAACAAAAATAATGTTGGACATTACTGAGTGCCAGCTATGGGTCTCATCGCTGACACGCGCCCTTTATGACCATTCCAGGAGGCTGGCAGGACACGGCTCCAAGGAGGTGAGCAGGCCAGGAGAGCAGCCACCTGTCCCAGCAGGGAGGCCAGTCTCAGGAGGTCCTAAAAGCCGGCCGAAGAACAGGGGCCAAAGTCCTATGGATCCCAGACGTCGGAACTGAAGTGCATGACCTGGGAGACGGGTCAGCAGGCCAAGGACCCCAGTTACTAACATGGGCACAGCGTCAGGCAGAAGCGGAGAAGGGCTGGAGGTTGAGAAGGAATTGAAACGACCACACCCCAGCCACCTACTGCAGGTGACCTTGCCTGTTGGTTCTTTTCACTGCTGACAGGTCCTTCCTCGCTGGGCTATACGTTGACCCTCATGACCAATCTCCACACGGAAGTGGAACATGTTCACATATCCTGAGTTTGGGGGACAGTTAGCAAACAGTTCAGGGGGTAACACGGCGGTCCTGCTGTCATCCGACAGCTACGTCTTAACAGTCAGTGACATCTTTGCTACATAAGCACTGCAGGAGTCAAGCGACCGCAGGAGGGAGGGGCGTGCCCACTGCTGGGCTTCACGGCCACCTGGACACCCTCCCCTCCCGCGTGGAAACCCTGCGACAGGGCCAGTCCCGCCTTCCTCGGCCTCTACGGGGGCTCCCTGCGAGATTTCACTTGAAGAAAAGGTTCTGCTCTTGGAACAGCTTTTTGTTTTTTCATTAAAAATATAGTTCTATTGTGTAAGGTATTTTTCCCTGCCGAGGAAGAAGGAAGGGCGTAGCCACGAAGTGTGGAATAGCAAAAGCTTTATTTAGTACAGCGCTTCCCGGACGATATTCTCTGGTCCCGGGGACCAGAGAGACCAGAGAAGTCCCATGGATGAAACCACGTGGGGGATATTTAAAGGGTCATCTAGGGTGGTTGAGCTAATATGACGTGGCAAAATTTCATTGGCTGACAGATGGTCGCTCTTTCCCCAAGGACTCCTGGGAAGTTTCTTTCCGCGCGCATGGGTGTGGGTGGTTCTAGCCAAAGTTCCCGGGCCGGGTTCCTCATGTGACTTTCCCCCACTGCCCACCCACCTTACTTTGTACTTTCCAGAATTATATTATTTTATGAAAATAAGTGGAGTAAGGCAAAGACAGCGGCAGTACTAACAATAAGCTGAAAAACAAGTTTATTAAACAAGCTTATTTGACAAGTTTGTTAAACTTGTTAAAGCAAATAGGGGTGCTCTTCAGACTGGAAGTCAGGGCTCTGTGTGGTCAATCCTGGAGGAAAACAGTTAAACAGATACAAAAAGCCAGGGAGTGGGGTGGAGAGGATGGAGGGGATGGGTCAGTGTATGAACGAATTAGGGAGCATAGCCCCCTTTCGAACATTCGATTTTTAGAACCTATCCTTAGGATTCTATTACACATGAGAGCTGGGACTGCCCAGCTCGATCAGGGGTTGAGGTGGGGGGACCTGGGTGGGTAGTGAGAAACTGAGGTTCATTAGTTCATTAACATTTCATGTCAGATTGGGTCCAGGATGGGCAGGTGATGTGTCCAGAGTGATGGGTGGTGGATTTAAGAAGGGAGGTCAGACACTGTCACCCCTTGAACCCCGACCCTGTCTCTTCACTCCTATCCTAGTAACAGTCAACAAGGTCAGGATGGATGGGGGGGGGTGTTCCAATCAATTATTCAAGCCAAGGACTTACTTTCCTCAAGAACGAGACAAAAGGCTCATTTGTGTGCATTTGCTACTATTCTCTTAGTAGTTATTGTAAACATGGGGGAGGGGCGGGGTCCCAGGTCATTCACTCAGAGGGCACACCGAGGGTGAGCATGGGCTTGCCCTGGTCTCCTGGCCTCCAGTCTGATGTGGCTTCTGTCTCAGTTTCTTTTTTTTTTTTTTTTAATTTTTTTTCTTTTTATTTATTTATTTTAGAGAGGAGACACAGAGAGAGAGAGAGAGAGAGAGAGAGAGAGAGAGAGAGAGAGAGAAAGGGGGGAGGAGCTGGAAGCATCAACTCCCATATGTGCCTTGACCAGACCAGTGCAGGGTTTTGAACTGGCGACCTCAGTGTTCCCAGGTCGACGCTTTATCCACTGCGCCACCACAGGTCAGGCAACTTCTGTCTCAGTTTCTCATCGACATAGAGAACTAAGTCATTTTGCGAGGATGAAGAAAACAGACATGGAAAATTTCAATTTCCCTCGAATGACCCGACCCCACCCAAGCCTCCTTCCCCAACGTCAGTGAGCTCAGGTGTTGAAGACAGGCTGCTCTCCCCACGGGCTGTCTCCTAATCCACACAGGAGATTGATAGCGGTGAGTGGTTATCTTGGGAGGAGCTTGTGAGCACTAGCTTTTTATTTGACTGACAATCAATTCACACATTCCAAATATCTGATCACTGACTCTGTCCCAGAGATGAGGAACTGAGCAAAGCCAGGCATGGCTCCTCCTTCTCGGAATTTAGAATCGAGGACGGGAGGCTACCCTGACCAAAATGCATCCAGGAAAGTGTGCACTTTCAACACGGGTTGACTGCTGCTAGGAAAAGTAGCAGAGCTGGGGCGGGGGTGGGGGGTCAGAGAGCACTCCAGGTGTCCCGGGTAGGGAGGTCGAGCTGAAACTGAGGAGGGGACTGATGAGGGAGCAGCGAGGGCTGCATTCCAGGCAGAGGGAACAGCATGTGCGAAGGCCCCAGGATGGGGAGAGCAAGGCAAGGCTGAGGAGTCCCCAGAATCCCAGTGTGGAATGCACACAGCCTGCATTCGGAAGGGAGCTCCAGAAGTCCTTCCCCAGAACCTGCCCCGGGGACAAACATGCTCTCCTTCCCCTCCCTTGAACCACCTCAGAATGGACTGCTCCACAGAGCCGGCTAGGTCTGCCACCTGCAGATCTCCATGAGAGGAGTGGTCTCACCTTCCCATCATCGCACCATGCCACCAACTTAAAAAAGAAGGGTCAAGGATCTACAGCTCGGGAGTCAATGGGGATGGTGTGCGTGTGTGCTCACACTCTTGAAGCAGAGTAGCATGGGGTGGGAGTGAGGAATGGAGAAGAAAGCCGTAGGCCCCTGTAATCAGATGGGGAGAACTAGGACCTCGAACAGGGAGGTCCCAGTGTGCTTCCTGTTAGCTACCTAACCAGCTTTCTAAGGATCCGCGCTCCTGTGCTGAGCCTCACAAGTGCTGGGCCACATCCCACAGCCTGTTAATCACCGTGGGCACACCCAACCAACAAGCTCCAGAAAGCCAATTAGAACAATGTCTAGAAGACTGAGTACCGAAAACATCAGATGAAAGGGGTCACGGCATTTATCTACCAGATCCAACTTGTTAGCACGGCTCTGGGGCTCTGAATAGATTTCTGTGCGGCTGGGAAGTCATTAAACTTGAAATGCAACCCTGCTCCCTCCCCCACTTTCACCAACATAGCCAGGGGTCTTCCCTACACATGGTAGGTGCTCAAAACCTAAGGTGACCAATCGTCCTCCTTAGGGAGGACAGTCCTTCTTTTTTAAGTTCCATCCTCCCTCGAAAAGTGTCCTCCTACATGTCCTCCTTTTTGATAGTGGAAGACTCATCTGTATGTAATCTGTAACTGTGTATTCGATCGACACAGAGTCAGTCCCTTGCGTGTCATGTGACATATTTGTATCTGCATGAGTACTTTTTGCTTATTATTAAAAATTAATAGGCATGTAAGCATAATTACAATATAAAATATTACAAATGTCTTTATTATGCATTTATCACATTATAGTGTATTGTTGTTGCAATTAATAAAATGTTTCTTTTATTTACGATGTCGTTTTCCTCAAATTATTTTTGTCCTCCTTTTCATTGTATAAAAGTTGGCCACCTTACAAAACCAGTTTTACATGCAGGAGTAAAAATATGTTATGATCTATATTTTGAATACAGAGTCTCTCCATCTATATTGACTCTTTCCCTTCAGAATTCAAGTCCAAGTTTTCACCCCAAAAATCACAGCCCTGGACTGTCCTCCTTCTCCCCTCTCTCCCTCGCCCCTCGTACACAACGCTCTTGAAAGAATGATCTTCTACCTTACTCTGTATCACATTTAGCTCTCAAGTCACTTCACTCTGGCTTCTGCCCCAATTCTTGTCTGAAACTGCCCTGGCCAAGGTCTCCAACTACTTTGTCTTGACCTTAAATTCAATAAGCCCTTCTTGGAGTCTGTTTACTTGCCTTCTCTGCCATGGTTGATACTTACTGACATTCTCTTCTTCTCTCCCCCTTCCTTGGCTCTCATCACATCCACCCCCAACTTAATGACTTAAAGCAACACAAATTTATCATCTCACTTTCCATGGGTCAGAGGTCGGGGTTCTCTGGGTAGGGTTGCATTGGGCTAAAAATCAAGGTGGGGCTTTGTTCCCATCTGGGGCACAAGAGATTGCGCTAAACTCCCTGCTGTTAGAATTCACTTCCTTGTGATTGTATGGCTGAGGTCCCCATTTCTGCCAGCCGTTGGCCAGGGGCCACTTTGTCATTCTGCGCCCTCCATAGCCTGCTCTCATGGCAGCTTCCTTAGAGCCAGCAGGAGAATCTCGTGCTTCAAAGCTCTCCCTTCAGGAAGAGCCCAGTCCCTTTAAAAGGCTCACCTGATTTGGTCAGGGCCACCCAGGATGATCTCCATTTTGGTTGAATCAAAGTCAACTGATTTGGGACCTTAGTTACATCCGGGCAATTCTATTATTGGAATAGAATCCACCACTTTCATAGCCCTGCTCACTCACGGAATGGGGACTATACCACGGTGCACATAGGGGCCGAGAACCTTGGCCCTGCCTACCCCATTTCCTTATTTTAATTCCTTATGACATGAAATACTAAAGCTTATCCGGGTGTCACCTGCATTGTCCTCGCCTTCTGCTGGGCGGGATTGTACAGTAGTTATGACAGTCCTGTACCCTAGGGCTGTCCCAGCTTGCTTGGCTATACGGATGGGTGCAGAAAGGTTTTCCCAGAGTCTACAGCTGGGCAAATGCTCTAGTAAGAAGGAGGGAGAGGTAACTATGAGAGAGGGTTTTGAACCTCACTACTTTCTCCATGACATAGCTGATGATGACTTGAGATAACAGCTTTCTTTTGCCTGATTTGGTTAATAGAAGTGCCATGGGCACCCCAATTTTTGTAAAAGCATTCAACATAGGCAAATGTAATTTCTAGGCAAAGGAAATTTTATCGGGGATGAAAAGCCAAGGTGTCTTTCCCTTGCTGCCTCGCAGGTTTGAAATCTAACATCCCACTGAAGGAATTTCCTTAAGGATTACCCATAATAGCATTGCTTTTTTAAAACTCAAAAAAGTCCAGGCTCTGGCAGGTGGCTCATGGATAGAGTGTTACCTGGTCAGGGCACATACAAGAAGTAACCAATGAATGCACAAGTGAGTGGATCAATGAAGTGATACTTTTCTCTCCCTCTTCCCTTTCCTCTCTCTCCCTTCCTCCCTATGTCTCTCTCTCCCTTCCTCTCTATGTCTCTCTCTCTCCCTTCCTCCCTATGTCTCTCTCTCCCTTCCTCCCTATGTCTCTTTTAAAAAAAAAAAAAAAAAATTTAGGCTCTGGCTGCAGAGCTCGGTTGGTTAGGGCATCGTCCCGGAGCACGAAGGTTGTCGGTTCAATACCCTGGTTGGAGCACAGAAAGGAGCAGTTCAATGTTCCTGCCCCTCCATCCCTGCTTCTTTCTCTCTCTCTAAAAAAAAAAAAGATAGCTCTCATGTATTCCATCTGACTAAATCCTCCAGATCTTCTCATGTGGCTTGACTTCCAGATCATTCATAACACCACTGGCCCTCTGATCAATCCTTGGTTTATCATTTCCCTCTCAAAATGAGGTACCCTGAGTAGAAGAGCATTCCTGCTGAGTCTGACAATTCCAGAGCATGTGAGACCGCTGCCCACTTGATATGGGCACAACAGGTGTACTCATGCATCCCCAAGTCACCTTAGCTTTCCAAATGGCCACTGCACATCATTGGCTCGTTATTTAGATGACACTTGGCCGAAGCTTTGGGTCCTTTTCAACTCTACTGACATCAAACCAGATCCTCTCAATCCTGAAGTCATGTTGCTGAACTTTGATTAACCTACTCTTTTTCGTCTTGTTTCCTTCCTCTTTGGAGCACGCTCACACCCTTTTATGTGAGAGTCAGCAATGCCATGGATAGGCTCATCTTCCAGGTCTGGGTCATCTGTCCAGCTGATACATAAGTTTTCCATCTCTTCATTCAGACAGTAAATAAAGCGTTTCAATGGACAGGCTAAAGAATCAAATTGCTGATGGTTGACAAGACAATTCTGTAACCTGACAGTTTTAAACAAATAACTTCTTGAATGAACGAGTACCCATGCCTTGTGAAAACTGAGATACGGTTCGTATGAGGTACTCTCTTTAGCCATGAACCTAGTAATTCTCTTAAAAATGGAAATGAGGTTAATGAGAAATAATCTTTCCTTAGAAAAACCATGCTGATTTTAGTCATTAGTAATGATCACAAACCATCTGCTTAAAAAATTATAGCCTAGTGTTGTTTTGGGGATTGATGCTATTATAACTGGTTCCTGGAATAAACCTTCTTCCCCGTTCTAAAGACCTGTCAGTGTTTGGAAAGCTGTTTAAGCATCCTTTCTGAAACCTCCTTTGCATAAATGATTGACACAGGCATTTCTTTCCTAACAGCTTTTCTAAAAATTTTAACACTTCTTCAAAACACCAAACCAGCAGGGTCCTAACAATGTTTCTAACTACCATGATGTGTAACTCACGTACCTCTGAGAGACAACGAAATACACAAAGCTTGTGAAATGCATTTATGGAACTTGGACCCGCCAGAACACAGGTCACTCCCAGCCTTCAGAGCAGCAGGAATCTAGGCCACTGGTTTCTCCTTGTTCTTATTTTGAGATCATCTTTGGCTCCCTTCCTCTGAGGCCCTAGAACTTATTGTTTCTGATTCTTTTTTTAATCATAACGAAGGCATTGTCCTATTATATACTGCTCACAAAAATTAGGGGATATTTTATTGCTTCATATTCATTTTGAAATATCCCCTAATTTTTGTGAGCAGTATATTAAGGTCGGAGTGGACCAAAGGAGACATCAATTAATTGAAAGCTTCTCTGGCCTCTGATGCTGGCAGAAAGCAACCTGGGTTTTGTTCCTGATGACATCCAGAATCAGTGAAATGTGGACGAGAATCAAAGCTTATTTCTTTTCCTTTCTTTTTTTTTTTTTTTTACAGAGACAGAGAGAGAGTCAGAGAGAGGGATAGATAGGGACAGACAGACAGGAACAGAGAGAGGAGAAGCATCAATCATCAGTTTTTCATTGCCGTTGTGACACCTTAGTTGTTCATTGATTGCTTTCTCACATGTGCCTTGACCGCGGGCCTTCAGCAGACCGAGCCACCCCTTGCTGGAGCCAGCGACCTTGGGTCCAAGCTGGCGAGCTTTTGCTCAAGCCAGATGGGCCCGCGCTCAAGCTGGCGACCTCGGGGTCTCAAACCTGGGTCTTCCGCATCCCAGTCCAACGCTCTATCCACTGTGCCACCGCCTGGTCAGGCACTTATTTCTAATAATAAATGTGCACAGTATGTTTGACCAGTTAGATTTGTTCATTTCATGATAATATCAAATATTCATTGTGTCTTAGGAATATCTGGGGTTTGGGTTGTTTTTTTTAAAGCACTTTTAAGTTTAAAATATATTATGTAGACAAATGCGTGAAGTGTATATGTGCAGTTTGACAAGTGGCTGCAACGTAAACACCCACGCGACTGTCCCCTGGGCCAGGAAACACTACTGGCAGGCACAGAAGCTGCACTCTAGTCTTTACCAACAGCAACCCTGCTCTCCAGAGGTAACCACTTTTCTTTTGTGGGAATCATTTCCTTGCTTCTCTTTGTTGTTTTATTCCTCTTGGATGCATCCCTAAACCATATGTATTAGTTTTAGCTGTTTCTAAACTGTTTAAAAATGAAGCTATATTGTATTCTTTTCCTGTGTCTTGCTTTTTTCTTTTTCTTTCTTTTTGCTCAGCATTGCAAGATGCATCACATCGCTGCGTACATCTAAAACAGTACAGCAGGGCACTGTGTGAGTAAACCGCACACATCACCTCATCCTACCCTTCCTTTCCTGGTTCTTCAACTAAGGACTTTAAACAATACACTGAATCCCTGCTCGAACCCTCGTCAGCTACTGTGGTTGTGAGGCTGACCATGACGTCTTCGGCGAGCCTCCACCTTCCTTCGAGGGAGGATGGTCCTGCCTCTCTCTTTCCCTTTACAGACAATTGTTTTGCAAGGGTGGCTCCAGCCACACTCACCCCTCCTTCACCTCCTGACCCACGTGGAAAGGTGTCTTCCCTGCTCACTGACGGGGCCCTGACCCGCTGTACACAAAACCAGACTAAACTTGGAGTTGGCCCTCTCATCAAAACCTCTCCACTTTGGTCCCCTCACCCCCCATCCCAAGGCATGCACTCAGCTTGTTGCTATTTCCAGCCCCCCCACCCCCATACTCCCACACAGTGCTCTGATAGTGGTCCGCAGGGTTGGGGGGCAATTGGGATTCTCAGTGAAAATTTCAAAAGTTCTTTCTCTCTCCCTCCCACACTGAGCCCCCCACCCCACCCCACCCCACTCCACCCCGACAAACAAACCCCTATGCAGGCCCTGCTTCCTGCCTTCTCTTCTGGGCCTGAATCTATGGCGGAAAATTGACTTAGGAAGTCGTGCCTGGTGGGGGAGGGGGGAGAGCAAAAGGACACTTTTATCCGGAGTACCCAGTGTTAACAGAGGTTTCCTTGGGTTGCAGAGTAAAGTGTCAGGTGATAATAGAAAGCTGAGACGAGGATTCTGCGGGCTTGGCAAACTGGGCTCCCCAAGAGGCGTCATTAGACAACAGGAAGAGTAATGGTCCTGCCGCGGTCCTCGTGCGCCCCGTCCCGGGCAAGTTCCTCACATCCGCGCGCCTCCATTCCCACAGCTGTAAAACAGAAAGGATGCTCCTTACCTCCGGAGGCTCCTGGGGGGGGGGGCGGTGTATACGAGACAATGGAGGCTGGAAGTGGAGAAGACATGACGGCATGAGCAATCCCAGCCCCGCTCACGCTAAGGGAAGTCCACGCGCACGGGCTCTGAGGTCCCGCCTTCCTGCGGGGCAGGTGGGACCGCAGAACAGCGGACGTCCAGGGGACCAGCCTGGCTTACAGTGGCGGGTGGGGACTTGTGGGAACAGCAGTAACAGGTGAAGGGAGCCGGGAAGAAAGAGCAGAGCCCATTGGATGTGTTTGAGAGGATAGTTTGGGGAGTTTGGAGAGAGAAGACAGAGAGAGGTCTTGGGGACACCTGCGTACTTTGTGAAAAAATGAGAAATGGGGCAAGAAGGTTGGAAGCGGGGTCTTTCTTACAAACCCGTGCCAATTTGATTTAAACTGCTTTAGATTCTCCTTTGACGCTGTCCTTGTATCACGGCTGAGGTGACATGCTGTGTATCACACAGCACTCGGTAAACCACCGCGCTCGCTAAGCCCGATTCTCCCGGTCCCCTTTGTGAAACCCATGCGGCTGCGCTATTCTCTTTCAGAACCAAAGCACCTACCCACAAGGTTTTTGTAAAAGCTAGATGAAACGACAGAAATGCGAGGTGCCTTGCAGAGTCTCAATAAATGCTTATTTCCCTCTGTTTTGTTTCCTCCATGTAAATCCTGGCTCCAGACGGCGAAAGAGGGGATGTGTCGGGCAGTGGAAACCCTCAGTAGAGAACAGAGGAAAATCTGGCTGTTGGAAAGGAGAGCTAGGTGGGGACTTGCACCCCACGTTCTGGTCCCACAGGACCAGTATACTCGGATACAAATTATCATTAATTAAATCATTTATGGTGCTGTGATAGTTTGTAAGCCGAATGAATATTTACTGGCATTTTATACGGCTACCTAAATTAGGGTGTTATGATTTTTAATGGTATCGTGCAGCGTTGTCAGATTACGCTCACAAGAGGTGCTGGTTCGTTAGGAGTTTCTGCCCTGACACACAAACGAGCAAACCAAGGCACACCTGTGAAGGGCGGCAACCCAAGGGGATGCAGGAAGCACGAGTCTTTGGGTCAGGACCCCCCGACCTGGGCCTTGATCTACCAGCCACTAGCACCGTGACCTCCACGCATCTCCTCTGTGGCACTTACAGGAACACGAGGACTTACTTGGTGAACACGCATTTCCCCAAGCGGATGAACTGAGACGGTCCTTACTGCACACCAGCGAAGCTATCCCCAGGGCCTAGCTCATGGTGGGATCAGTAGTGCGTGCTGAACACGTTACTGGACTAACTAGAGTGTGCCGTGCAAGTGTTTCTCTCTGGTCCCCAATTCCTTCATCGACAAAGTGAGGGGACCCGGCTAATTAAGCTATCTCTCAGGTGTCCCTGACTTCATCTCCCGTCGTTCCTGGTACTCTGCATTCTGCAGTCCTTTACCCCTCCTCACTTCTTGCAAGTCGCCCCGCTGGGACTCCTGCTGCCAGCCTAGTCCTCCTACCACACTGCACTCGGAACTCACTCTACCATGTTGACCTGACCACAGGACATCCCCACTGAAACCATCCAAACACCGGCCTCTGCTGGCCAAATGCCAGACTTCTGACCCTGTCAGGCAAGTCCCTTCAGACTCTGGCCCCCTTCTGTCCCCAGAGTCCTGTCATTGGGTTACTTCCCTCACATACCACCCCGTACCCCTAAGCCATCTTGAACCACTTACCGTTCCCCAAATGTCCCTGTTGACCTTTATTTTCTATAAAATAGGCATATTCACAGGGTTGCTATGAGAAGTCAATAAAATAAGATGTGAAAATAAATCAGTTCTAAATGATCTATTTAGATACCTACTTATCTATTAACATGACGCATGTTAAGACTGATGGAACCTGCTTGGGCTGCTATAACAAAAATGGCATAAACTGGGGGCTTAAACGACAGACACATATTCCTCAGTTTTGGAGGAAGGGAAGTCCAAGATCAAGGCACTGGCTACTCAGGTTCCTGTGAGGGCCTTCTTCCTGGCTTGCAGATGGCCACCTGCTTGCTATGTCCTCACATGGCAGAGAGAGCCATGCAAAGCTCTCTGCTCTCTTCTTATAAGAATACTAATCCCATCACAAGGACTCTACTGTCATGACCTCATCTAAATGTAACCACTTCACAAAAGCGCCATCTCCAAAGACCGTCATCACATTGGGGGGGGGAGGGGATAGGGTTTCAATATATGAATATTGGAGGACACAGTTCAATCCAGAGCAATGAGCAAAGAACAGAAGGGTTTATAATGGCTGTTGACCATTTGTCCAGCATTCTGCTTCAGGACAGCACCTATGGTAACAGGAACTTCATGTTCAAAACATCAAAAGCTATCTACATTTTGTTTGGGTGAAAGTGAGGAAAATGGAAAGTTTGGGACTGTTGTAAAACGAGCGGAGAGACAAGCAAAATCCATTTCACGGAGGGGTCCTGTATTTACAAAGAAGTACAGTTTTTATCTCCTGAGTGAATAGGTTCACGAGAAAGCAGATTCAATGAGACATTCACACGTGGTTGGCAGTCTGTTAGCTTTAAGAGCTATAACATTGCTCATCCTAATGATCCCACTTCGGGGAATTTACCCTAAGAAAATAATCCAAAAGATCAGGAGAGGTATTACGCACAGAGATATTTATTACAGTAATGAAAACTGGGAGAAAGCCACAGAGGAATACTTAAGTAGTTATCAAATAAATGTCTGTTGAGTGAACCAACAAATGCTTACGGAATATAAAATGGCAATTAAAACAGTCCCGTGCAGGTGAACGGCATGAAAAGCCCTGTGAAGGCAAGTAAAACAAACAAAATATAAAATTAAAATGAGACGATACCCCAGCCGTATAAACACAGTGACAGAAGATGGACACGACGGGAGGTAAATACAGACACCAGTGACCACAGACCATTTGTTAGGTTGGTGCAATTACTGCCACCGACAGACGTTTACAAAAGACACCGCCGTGCTATAGCTGAAACACAACCAGTGCGGGAGAAGATAAGCCAGCCAGTTGCCTGCAGTCAGCCACAGAGTCGGCCTTGTCCGTAGTCAGCCCGAAGGAACACTTGGCTTTCAGTGCACAGGCCAACGCATGAAATATTTCAGGTCAATACAGCGGAAACACGTCTGTGTTTTATAATGAAGCACGGGACAATGGTCGCTGAGGGGAGCAGGGGTCAGGGGGAGGAGGACTTGAATCGTGAAATGAACTACACCCTCAGGCCAAAGCATCCATTATCTCCCGTGTGCAGGATGAGAACCGGGGCCCTTGTGTATAAACAAGCCACAGGGAACCTGCAGTCAGATGGTGGCTGAGCAGAACAGTGCTTACTCTCGCCAGACACAGATACTGGAAAGAATGAGACTCGGCAATATGTGTGACCGTTCTGGCTTTTTCCATATGGATGGGTCATCTAGTGACGTCTCCTCGAGGCAGAGCTGCAACTGCCGGAGCGAGGTGAGGGACCATGGCTAGGTAATTCGGCCAAGGTCACAGTGGGCATTACAGTATTAGAACAGGAACACGAGCTCCGGTCACACAGACCAAGTTTCAACCTCTGGAACGACTACGTTCTGGCTTTGTCTCAACCCTGCTTTCCCTCAAACACCTATTAAGTGTGTGCATCCTTGGGCAGGACAGTGTCGCCCAGTACCAGTTTTCTCACCTCTACGGTAGAGTGAGGGACAGACCGCCTCTGCGGTGTCCCCTGTGGCTGCGTTGACTCTCGTCCTGCTTCCATGTTTTATTGTGAGGACTGTGCTTAAAGGATCAGTCCGGGTTCCAGGGCAGACGCCCAGCTGCTGCTTCAAACACTCCCTGCACAGTAACGCAGCGCCAGCCACGTGGACTTCTCCTGGGGCGATGCCCCTTGTGGTGGGGGACGGACGGACATGCAGATCCTCGGGCACTGCCAATGGGAAGGCAAGCTGGAAGAAGGGCTGTTTTAGAGAATGTCCAGTGGACCAGCAGCCGAGCAGAAAGGCTCGAGCAGCTGTCATGTTGGTCAACACAAAGGGACCAGGAACAAGGCCAGTGAAGCGCGGGCAGAGCCGGGAGGTGGGGACAGAAAGCAGACCTGCAGACACCGCCAAGTCCCAGAAGCCAGCCCTTCCTTCAGCTTGTTGAACCCACACATACTCCTTTTGTTGATGCCTGTGTTCATTTTGCTTAATCGAGCCGGTCTGAGGTTCTGTTTCACTCGGGATAATTTGGCTTGGGCTTTCTCCCACTTGCAAACCAAAGTCTCCTGACAGAACGCCTCTCTTACAGAGAAAGAACAGAGAGGAGACGGGCCCAGGCCCTCGTGGGACCAATGCTGCCTCTCTCCCTCTTTCCCTCGCTGGCACTCCATCTCTGCTTCCTCTTCTCCCCTCTTCATAGTGTCCCCCTCCCTCTGGGCCCTGTCCCTACTTCCGTGTTTGCCAGAGGCACAGGGATGATGCGCTCTCCCCTCCGGTAAAACTCAGCCACCTGGACGTCTGGCATCCACCCAAGCGCCCTCCACCAGCGTGCGCATCTTCGAAGTCAGACCACGCGCACAATGACCCTCCCACTCGTGCTGCGTTTCCGCTGGGCTCTCCCAGCCAGGTTCCCGTCACAAGTTTGGACGAGGAAGACCTTGCACACAGCCACATGGCCAGAGCAGGGACCAGGCCCACACACGGATCCTGGGTGCACACGCGCGGCCCTTCCCACTCCCCGGCATGGTGTGGTGCTGGCTCCTTCCTTCAGAGCAAACCGTTCATACGTGTGGGTCCTGTGGCGCCCTGCCCGGAGCCCTGCAGGGCCCACCCCCTGTCCCTCCAGATGTGGGCTCACTGGCTGGGGATTTGCACAGCCATGTCCCTCGCTGGGAACTGCTATCAGCAGTGGGGCTACCACTCAGGGTTACACTCGTTCCCAGGGGGACAGCCCATGGCGACTGGCCGCCTTGCTTCCACATGGAACAAGAGAAAGGCCACCAGCTCCAGCGTCCCCTGCAGGGTCCTGAGAAGCTGCCAGGCTTGAGGGCCAGGGTGAAATCTCTGCTCCAACCTTACTGGACCTCCCTAACGAAAATGCATCCTTCTCCATCACGCTCAATAGCCTTACTCCGCTCACTGGTGAGCTTCCTGACATATTTATAGGGGGGTGGGGTGGGGGGCAAAAGTAGGCTAAAGTTGTGAGCATGCAGAACACAGCTTACTCTTGTATTAATACTGTGTCACTTATTTGTATTACAGCTGTAAACCTACCTTCCAAACCCGGCATTTAGCTACTCGGATGTCTCCTAGAATGTGGGCTCCCCAAGGGGAGGGGTTGTGAATACTCATTAGTATCTACCCCTGTGCCTACAGCAGTACCTGGCATACAGAAGTTGCCAACACATATTGCTATTGGCTGAGTAAATGAATATGTGAATTAATGATCTTTGCAACAGCCACATGAGCGGCCTAAGCCACCTGAGGCACCCTCCCCGTTTATGACGGAGGAAACAGTAGCCTGAGAAAGCCCGGACGCTTGTCCGAGCTTTACAGCTTTTGAAACGGAATGGCCCTGGAGATTTCTACGGTTTCTCATCTCTCGGATTCTATTGAAGCACACCTGGCCTAAGAGTTGGAAAATCCGGCTTCCTGTCCTGGCTGGGTGGGACGTTTTCATGTGACCTTGGGCAAATCAGAAAACTTGAGTTCTCTAAGCCATGTTATTCTATTCATGTACACAAAGGCAAGAGCTGTTCTAAAATCTGCAAGGTTCCCACCAGCTTTAAACTCACACTTGTAAGTTAATCATTGTTACGGTATTTGCTTCCTGCCACAGACCAAAAGGTGCAGGGGAGCGTGGTCAAGACGCAGATGTGTAGCTCCGTGGTCTCATGCCCCAGAGTCCGCGTGGACCTTCCCTGCCCTGGCGGAGTACCAGAAACTCCTGCATCGCTGGGCAGCTGCTGCTCTTGCCGTCGCTAATTCTCTCATCTACGGCCAAATACGTGGCTTCTCTGAGCTTCAGATCTCTCCCGTGAAGATTAAGTGGGACAGTAGACTGGAGATGGAGCTGACACACTGCCTGCGCTCTGCAACTGTTGTAGTGGACAGTGCCAACACAGACAAACTGGCCGTGACGGTGTGAGGGCGACGTTTAAGATTGGTATAGGTAGCTCCTGTGTTGAAAATACTGCTTTAATTATGAGGCTATAGTAAACGCAGGATCCATGCACTGTTTTCTAGAAAATAAATATTGAAACATGCAATCTTGCACAGATCATTAGAGGCAATAAGAATACAACTTTGAATGTGGCTCATAAAATCAGCAAGCTAAGTGCAAGTAGCATGTTAGAAACTTAGATATACCGTCCTATTTGATGCTCAGTAAATATTGCTGACATAGCAAACCCCTACCCTCCAAGGGCAGCCATGCAAATATATCTGATGTGCATTTTCTTATTTTTGTTCTTGAAAAAAAGAAAAGTCTATTGTTTTGTATGCCTTTAAATGAATGTATTGTATTCTCTCACCCCGCTTCTACTTTTCATCGAAAGGGCTATGCTTACAAGATCGGTCCGGGTTCCAGGACAGACGCCCCACTGCTGTGTCGAGCCCTCCCTGCACAGCCATGCAGTGCCCGCCACGTCGACTTCTCCTGGGGCGATGCCCTTTGTGGTGGGGGGGGATATGCGGACCCTCGGGCACTACTGGTGGGAAAGCAAGCTGGAACAGTGTTCTGGAGAACAGTCTGGACGTACATTTGGTCACATTCCAGTCATACCTCTTACGATGGGGTATGTATCATGGAGAAATCCATGACAGTGTTGTTTAAAGAATTCAAGAGCTGGGGACAGGCAGCTGTGTGCTGGAAGATGGTCTGTTCAGCTCACGAGGGACAACTGTTAAGAATTTCAGAAATCTGGTGAGCTCCTTTCTCCATTCAGCCATCACTATAAATCAAATTCTATACGTTACTATATCATCTATATTCCATATAACTCTATACATTAAAGACAAGAGTAAAACATACTTCAGACTCACCATTTCCTACTTATTTTTCTACGCTTGCCTATTATCTGAAGCCTGGAGGTCCCGCACTCTACTACACGGAGAAATGGCTATATGACGGCGCCCTAGCTCTGCCACGTCGTCCCCACTCTCTGTTCCGGGACATCATGTTGGCAGCTGAAAACAGGCCAAGGTGGGAATAATTACACCACCATGGAAATCAGCAAACACTACGAAACCAGGGTTTTTTTCTTCTCTTTTTATTTATTTATTTTCCCCCAAGAGTTAACTGTGAAACATTCACCAGTTTGCTGGAGAATGATATGAATTCTCCTTTTATAAATGAGGAAAATGGGGCTCAGACACGTTATGAAACTTGCCCTAAATAATACAGCTTTCAAATGGGAACACCTGGACTCCGGTCTGTCTCAGACCTGTACTTTGATGAGAACTAGAAGGGAGGCATGCCATTTGGACTATAAAATCCTCCTAAGCCTACCGTCACCAGTGTGCCCTGATGGTTTTTGTTTTTGAAAAAGATTTCATCGGCTCCCAGCACCTGGGTACAGTGTGGAACCAAGAAAAGCATTTTTAGAAATATCCACGTACCGGTCGAGCTTCGCTAAGCCTCATTCATGTGCGAGCTCTGTCCTGAAACACAGGTGCTGCTGCTTACAGCACATATGAAAAATACATGAGCTCCTCTCTCAGATGAGTGCCGAGAGGCGACATTAAGTAATCATTAACACAACGGCGCAGGTATTTTAGTTACTGCTTAATCTGACGGCATTTGTTAATAAATAATGCAGTCTGGAGGTCTTGCCTGTGTCACTGACCTTGGTGTTTGTTACATAGAAGGCCTTCCTAAATTCTCCTTGGAGAGGGACTGAAAATTTAGCCACATTTTCTTCTTTTCCAATACCTGTCTTCCCACTCGTTCAGTCATTCACTTAGACATCAAAGAATACTTACAAAGCCCCCGCGATGCACAAGACACAGAGAACACGAGAATGAATATAATACGTCCCTGACCTTCAGAAGCTAATAGTCTGGCATGAGAAACATACGTTTTAAACGTGTGACTTTGAATGAAGCCCACAATAAAGGCATGTGCAGAGGCAAAGGGAGTGTCTTCATCCATTCAGGCTGCTATAACGGAGTATCCCAGGACTGCTCAACAACAGAAACAATTCTCGGAGCTCTGGAGGCAGGAAGTCCAAGATCAAGGTGCCAGGATGGTTGGTTGGGTTCTGGCGGAAGTTCTCTTCAGGGTTGCTGGGTTCTTGTCGTGCCCTCTCATAGCAGAAGGGGCAAGCAAGCTCTCTGGGCCCCTGTATTCGGGCATTAATCCCTTCAGGAGGGCCCTTGCCCACATGACCTAATCATCTCACCAAGGCCCTACCATCAAATACTACCACTCTGGGGGGTGGGGGACAGGCTGGATTTCAACATATCACTTTCATGGGGCGGGACACCAACATTAACACCAAAGAAGGAGATACCTAAGTTTCATAGTTTAAACTGAACTTCAGGATAGTGATAACTCTCTTCAGCCAAAGAAATGGTAACTTGGGCCCTATAACAAACAAGTGCAGAAAGACCTAGCTTGAATGAGATTTCTGTGGCAGAGGCTTACACTACTTACCAGTCAGGCAAGGGAAGGAATACAACGTACTAGATGTCAGAAGATATGGCTTCATAAGCGTTCTGCGTTGTTTCCTTTAGCGAGAATTCTCCTCCCTGGGACTCAAACACTTCATCTTGTGTACTGGTTAGAGTAAGGGCTGGGCCCATGGTTGGCAAACTCATCAGTCAACAGAGCTACATAGCAACAGTACAATGATTGAAATTTCTTTTGAGAGCCAAATGTTTTACACTTAAACTATATAGGTAGGTACATTCCTTATTGAGGTAGCTCCCGCACTGGTATTTTGTGGAAGAGCCACACTCACGGGGCCAAAGAGCCGCATATGGCTCATGAGCTGCAGTTTGCAGACCAGGGGGCTAGGCTGTTGTGACCAAGAACACAAAAAGGTTTTCTACCAAAAGGTACATTCATGAAAATGGACATTTCTTTCTTTCTCATAATAGTTTGACTTATCTAGTTAGTGGAGTAATTCTGCTCCATGAGGTCATTCAGGGACATAGTCCCTTCTGGCTTGCTGTTCTGACATCCTGTAGGGTATTGTCTCATTTGCATGTTGGCCAGCTGCATGCCCAGGTTCAGACCACAGGAAGATGACACATGTCCTTTCTGCTTACATTTGTTTACCTGACCATACCTGGCTGCAAGGGAGACTGGGAAATACAGCCTTTGAGGACCAAGAAAAAAGGAAGGACTTTGAGAAGAAAACCAACAGGAAGCCACAGCTTGAGACCTGAGAGTTGGGCAAAATTACTTCTACTATGACTTGGTTCAAATATTTAATGAATCAAATGCTCAAAACGTGAATAGGAGGTGAACACTACTTCATATCAGTCCGTCAGTTCTCGGCCTCCCCGGCCGTAAATGGGAACCGAAGTGAGGCCGTATAGAGAAGGAACTAATGGTTTTCCCTACGCCAACATTTTTTTAAAAAAAGCTTTTTCATTAGGAAAATTTCAAATGTACACAGAAGTAGGGGAAAGAGTATAAGAAATCTCCATGTACCTACTAAGCTTCACTGTATCTACTGCTAAGCTTCCCCACGTCCGACTCACGGCCGGTCGTGTTTCATGCTCCCCCCGATATGAGGGCTCTTCATGTACGCAGTTTACACCTAGACCCTGCGTCCTGCATGCGACTCCAGAGCAAGCGGACATCTCAGGGCTGTGTAAACGCTTTGTACCACCTGCCACCGTTCATCCTGCCCTGTATGTTAAACCAGGTAACCTCCCCACAGTCCTATGAGGTAGATACTCCCATTCTCTGCAGAGGAAGGGACCCAAAGCACAGGGACTAAGTAACTCGTCTAGCATCACCCAGAAAACACCAGAACTGGATCCAAACCCAGGCACTCTGGGTGCAGAGGCTGTGCCTTGAGCCACCACATCACAGTGCATTTACCTGGGAAGCCACATGGCTCTAGAGCAGAGGTCTCCAAACTACTGCCCCCCCGCAGGCCGCATGCGACCCCCTGAGGCCATTTATCCAGCCCCCACCGCACTTCAGGAAGGGGCACCTCTTTCATTGGTGGTCAGTGTACGGAGTACTATATGTGGTGGCCCTCCAACGGTCTGAGGGACAGTGAATTGGCCCCGTGTAAAAAGTTTGGGGACCCCTGCTCTAGAGGACCCTGAACTGCTTAGCCAGAGCCTCCACATAGTAATCGTTGATGTTCTTCCCCAGATCAGTGTATAGATACGTTCCTTAAAAGATGACTCAGGTGGTCCGCCCTCCCCCCCACAAAAATAATAAGGTACTGAAAGCCTATTCTAACGTTTGTAGTTTCCTGAAATGTCAGGTCCCTTTCCCTCTTCCTCCCTTTTAACTATTACTCATCATTTTTTCACCAATCTTAGAACTGTGTTTTCCTAGGGCACACTACTGAAATGATTTAGAAGTGTTCTAAACAAAACTGTAACTTTTAAAACATTATTTCCACTTAATCCAATTTTATCCTAATTAGCTCATGTAGTGTCTAACACAGTGCCTTGCAGTGAGTTCGCTAGAAATATTAATTTCATTTACTCTAACAACCACATCAAGTTGGTTGGACAGGCACTACTAACCAAATTTGACAGATGGACAAACAAGCTGAAACACACAGGTCCTGTTTCCTCAGCTGCTTCTGAAGATCCACTCCAGCGAGAGTCCTTTGGCTCATGTTAGAGCATATTGGCCAAATCTTGCAATTCTTTGGATGTTCCCAGTATTTCTTCCTGAAGGGGGACTTCGACTGGCCAGCCTGGGCTGTGCTTGACCTGACTCTGTTGGTCCAGAGAACACAAGGGAAGCAGAGGCAGTTGTCAGGACAAACACCCCCTGGTAGGGCTTCTGCCTCTGGTGGCTTCTTTGGAGTCTCCTCTGGGGAGGGGGAAGGGCACTGCTTCTCAGGGTGTTCAAGGTTAGGTTTGTCCACGTCTCAAGGCGTTTCCTTACCCGAGCCCTGACACTGACATTAGAGGCTGTTAAGACTGTATTTGCTCTCCCTGGTGACCATGCCACTCACAGTTAACCCTGGGACTGAGTTCCTGCAGTCTTCTCTAACGGTGGCAGCATTCTGACTCTCCCGGCATCCCTGCGTTTGACAGCTGGCTAGCTGAGCCTACCATCTTCTTTTCCTTTTACGAGACTTCTAAAGACTGGTCAGCTAGTTCTACATCCCTTATAATTAACATTGACATTTTTTGTTACCACTATCACACAGGCCAATGTGTCCCCTGCCACCTTCATTATTCCTATTCACCACTGGTGGAAATCTCAGCAATTGTGATGCTGCTGCGTCCAGGGGTTCCCATCGCCCCTTGCTAATATTAATGGGAGCCCCATCACTCTGCTCCAATACCAGAACCCCTTTGGAAAGTCTGTCTGTAGGGCTGGTTGAGATATCATGCATTTCAGCCTAGGTTTTCCAAGTAGCAGGGTTGATATTTGATTAAAAGTGTATTTTGGGACCCATCTAAAAGAAAAGGAATGGGGACTAGAAAGAATAGAACAGGGAAGGGGCACGGCCCAATTCAAGGGTGCGTTACTGGGGCATTATTTGCTGGAGACTCTCTGAGGACTCACGTAGAATCGGCCACTTGAGGGTGAATAAATACTATTTCCCACTGGCCTTCACCTCCTTGTGGGTGAGGGTTGTCCATGGGATTTTAACGTTAAATCCGGTCGTTAAGATCGTGGATGTATGTAGTTCTCCTTGCAGATATATTGATTTTTGTTTCATGTGTTTTGAAGTCATATTATGAATAAAAATTTAGAATTGGTACATTCTTCTGGTTGTTTGGACTTTTTATTATAAAGTGATCTTTATTTTTAATAATACTTTGTGCCTTAAATTCTACTTTGTCATAATACTATGGTATAACTTAGTTCCACTATTTTACTCAAATTATTGGTATTCATAGGCTTTAGATGACTTGAAAATAGCAAACAGTTGAACTAAAATAAATTCTTGTCTTTTAACTGAAGTATTTATTCTCTTTACATTTAATATTAATGATGTATTTAGGTCTAAATCTAATTTTATTAAATGTTTCTTACTTGTCTTGCCTATGTCCTTTTTAACTACTTTATTCTGGATTCACTATTAATTGGAAATAACACATTTTTATCCTTTTAGTGGTCAATTAAAGCTTGCACCATTGACTTACCAGAGTCCAATGGGAACTGGTGCCTTTATTTTCTTCTCAGCGTAAGGACCTTAGAGTTTTAACTTCATCTGCCTGCTTCCTGGTTTATATCCTAGTGCTATGCATTCTAATTCTAAATATTTTTAACTCCACAAGATATTATCATTTCTTTGTACCTCATTTATTGTCATCACTAACTTTCTGCTTGAAGATTATAATTTCCCTTGTGCAGGGTTATTGGTGATAAACTCTGATTTGATTATCTGAAAATACTGTTCTCCTTCATTCTTTATATATAAAAGAGAGACAGGAACATCCATGCATTCTTGTATGAGCCCTGGCCAGGGATTGAACCAGTAACCTCTGTGTTCCCGGACAATGCTCTAACCAACCAAATCATCTGGCCAGGGCTCTTTAAGAAATTTTTAAGTGTTGAATCAGTTTGACTATTAATTTGTTAGCTCATTTAATCACTGTTTTTTTATGTCTCTTAATGCTATTGAGACATCTATTTCCTACTTTTCTTTAAAAAGGTAAATAAGCTTTTCCTTTTTTGTATGGCTTTAAGATTTTCTAATTATTTTTACTTTTCTACAACTTCACTATGCTGTGGATTCCTTTTTATCTTCCTTGACATTTGTCCAGTGTCCTGAATCTGTGGACCAATAGCTGCCACCATTTTTGGAAAATTCTCAGGTATTACCCTACAAAATGGACTCTAATTCTCTACTCTCCTGGCACTCCAATTAAACATACAGACCTTCATATTTAAAATTTTAAAACTTTTACTCTTGTTTATTCCTCTCCCATATTCTTTTTTCTGGTCTACTTTATATAATTTCTTCTAAGCTTCTTGTTCACTAACTCTCTTTAACTGTGTCTAATCTGCTGCTACACACTTCCAGTGGATTCTAGAAATCTATTTAGATCATAACTCACGTGGTCTTTTAGTGTTTGATAATACTAATATATGAAGAGTCCCTGCAGGTCTGTTCAGTTTTTTCTTACTCATGATGTCATCTTAAGGCTTGATTATCTTTAATTGCATGTAGTACAGTGTGAAGCTAAAATAGGTTTACAGTTGTTCATATAGAAAATAATGTTACTAACACAAGAATAAACTGTTTCATGTACTATGAAACATCATAGAGTTTTTGTTTTCTTTTCATGGACACCTGGGGGCACTTACAAATCACAAGATTCTGTTCTCAACCACTCATCTGACATGAATTCTGGTTAAGTAGATTGATGACTGGTTTATTTCTAGTTCCTTATTGTTCCTAAAACATTAACCTTTTGGGTCTCAGACCAAAGTAAGGTATTTACCACATGGTACTCACCTTGGTAAGTCCTGAGCATTGACTGTACCTGTAGCCCCAGAATGCCATGAATGGGCAGTTCTGTTTTTAGCTTCCTCTTTGGTTTGTCAAATAAATACTCCTGAGACAGATGTGGCTATGAATGCTTGCCTTATCATTCTGGGTTTGTATCTTTACCCAGATCTCAGCTGGCAATTCCTACTTATTTTTTGATTAAAAAAATTATTTTGGTCAAGAGTTTCTGGTTGTCTTCTGTGGGAAGATTGGTCCAGTTATTGAGCCCTCCATTACCAGAAGGAGAAGGTGCTTCCATTATTTCCTTTCTGAGCACATAATGGTTAAAATTTTTTGATAAAGTACTATTCTCTATAGTAATATAGGTATAATTATTACCCACCAAAGTATTCAATATGGAGGGTAACAAAGGGAAGTGAAAGAATCAATGGCCTGGAAGAAAGCAAATGGTGGATTTTCACCTTGTTTTGCTATCTTTATTATCACAATAAAATAGCAAAAGCTGTAACTTGAATAAAGCATTATGGTTAAAAATATTTTCCAATCAAAATGGCATGTTGAGAATTTCTTTTTTTTTGTGACATATATAGAGAGACAGATAGGGATGGACAGACAGACAGAAAGGGAGAGAAATGAGAAGCGTCAATTCTTAGTTGCGGTTCCTTAGTTGTTCATTGATTGCTTTCTCATATGTGCATCGACTGGGGGGCTATAGCAGAGCGAGTGACCCTTTGCTCAAGCCAGTGACCTCGGGCTCAAGCTGACGAGCCTTGCTCAAACTAGATGGGCCCGTGTTCAAGACAGTAACCTCGGGGTTTTTAACCTGGGTTCTCTGCATCCCAGTCCGATGCTCTATCCGCTGCACCACTGCCTGGTTAGGCCATGTTGAGGGTCTTTAAACCAATCCCTTACAGTTTTCACTAACACCCCTATCCTTGCTATGAATAGATCATACTTCTTGATCTTATATATATAACGTAAATGTTGTTTCCGAAATCTTTTTCAAATTACTACTTGTCTTCTTAGATAGACACAAGTTCCTCTGTCTACATACTGTCATGTGCTCAACAGTGTTGTATAGTATTATCATACTCACTATAGACATGGTAAGTGGGGCTTAAAGGAGCTTGCTCTAGTACCAACTTGCAATTCAATGCAACTCCCATTCTGCCACTTGACTTGTTCACTTGGGCAAACCCCTTCAAAGCCATCTCTGCTCTCCCAGCTCAACTCTCTTAAAGCAAAATGAGAAGATGAGACAATACAGCCAATACAGCTCTCCTACTAGTCTGACATCTTCTGGAAGAGTTGGCTCTTTGTAGCTGATGGACTTCTATAGCAGTTACATAAGAAGCCACAGAAAGAGAATTGGGCCCGAAGCTCTCTTATAGTGGGTGAAATCCTTCTTCTTCTTTTTTCTAATTTTTCTGAAGTTAGAAGCAGGGAAGCAGTCAGACTCCTGCATGCGTCCAACCAGGATCTACCCGGCATGCCCACCAGGGGGTGATGCTCTGCCCATCTGGGGTGTTGCTCCGTTTCCACCGGAGCTGTTCTAGCATTTGAGGCTGAGGCCATAGAGACATCCTCAGCACCCAGGCCAACTTTGCTCCAATGGAGCCTTGGCTGCAGGAGGGGAAGAGATAGAAAGGAGAAGGGTGGAGAAGCAGATGGGCACTGCTCCTATATACCCTGGCCGGGAATCGAACCTGGGACTTCCACACACCGGGTGAACGCTCTACTGCTGTGCCAACAGGCCAGGGCCAGTGGGTGGCATTCTAACCCACCTCTCTCCAGTGTGCTGAGGACCACCCTCCTATCACCTGTAATAAATGGTTCTACCATGGGCATGAGTTCCCCTATACCCGCCTGTGGAGTATTGTTTTTCATTGAAGAGTGGCATCTGCCCATCCAATTAGCACAGGACATGGAGGCTTGTGAGTGCTGCATAACTCTCATATCTTGAAAGGGCAGGTGTTTTTAAGGTAACACATTAAATAAGCCCTGAAGAGTAAAATCCTCTTCATCCTGTTTTCACTTGGGGATATAGCAGGGTACCTAGACGCAGGAATTCTGGACTTAGTTAAAACTCCTCTGTTATTAATTAGCTATGTGACTTTGGGAAGTTACAGATCTGGTTTTTCTCCTTTGTAAATGAGAATGAAATGCGACATTGGACACTCTTTGTAAATTCTTTAATTCCTATTCAAATGAAAATGATCATCTTTTCATGAGACCAATGTGGGCACTGAGCAGAAAAGTGAAAGGGAGAGCCAGGACCCAGGTTTGCCCCTCTTCTCCAGGGGAAGAGGAAGGAGCTGGGGGATAGAAAACCAGCATTTGAGGGGTATTTGTTTGTCTCTTATATTTACTTCCAGTTGCCGGGTTCCTTACCGCATAGTCACGAACACAGCAAACGTGGAAAATATAGACTGAAGTCAGATGGCCTTGGTCCCACCCCTGCCCGAGACAGAGGTTGTGTGGGTGGGAAACTACCTAGCCTCTCCAAGCCTGTGTCTTATCTATAAAACGAACTGCTTTCAGGGTAATTGTGAAGAGTCCTGAGATACCCCATGAAAAAAACCCTAATAGTGTTCCGGCACGGCAGCTGCCCAACAGCCCAAGTTCCGGTCTCTGTGTACCAGGAAGCGCTGTTTATGAATTTCACTTTGGGTTGTGGGTTACACCCACAACCCAAAAGGCAGGACAAATGTGGTGGCTGAGGCTCAATGTAGTCACACGGATGCACTTTGTTAACTAAGAGCTCATTGACACCCATTAATGAAATTACACATGGAAGAGAAAATTTCAGGTAAAAGGCTCCATAGAACTTTTGGCCGTATGATAATTATCTGGGAGAAGCAATACACCAATTAGGGTATACGGAAACAGAAGGTAAAATACAACCTAAGATCGATTTTGAAAACTATTATACAACAAAATGTGGATTAAATCACATTTTATCCCAGTCTGTTTTATTCCTCTCACCATCTTGTAGCTCTAAAATGCAAATAAACAAACAAAAAAGCAAAATAAAAAACATCCTTTCAAGGATATGGTTTACCATTTAAAGCAGTGGTTCTTAACCTGGGTTCTATGGAACCCTAGGGGTTCGATGAGTCGGTCTCAGGGGTTCGGAGAAGCCTCTGCCACGGAGGCCAGAATAAAGTAATACCGTAATTTGTTGTGAGTTCATGCACTTTGTTGGTTTTTTTCTTTGAGCAAGGTGATGTTCATACACGGCTCATTTTGTGCACCAGTAAAAAGACATATGCCAATGTCTTGAATTTGGGAAAGAAAATCCTATTTTATTTATCACTAAAGAAGGGTTCGGCGAATGCGCCTATGAAGCTGGTGGGCTCAGTACCTCAGGAAAGGTTAAGAAGCACTGAGTTAAAGGGAAATACGCACGCAAAGAGTAGTATCACTGGCCTTCTTCCTTTCAGTTTTTAACCCCCATTTAACTCAAGAACAATCTGAAGAACATCCTTTAGCTGAAATTTCAGCTTGTTTCTGTAGTTTCTCAGCTGAACTGTCATTTGTAAGCCTTCTAAAAATTAATTATTGAAACCATTTCCATTAGTCTTTTGTTTGGCCTTCACGCAACCATTTTTCTTCTGCTGTTTAACAAGTGAACACTCGCCAGCATTAGCTATAAATACCCGGCACCAGATCCGGGAGAAGGCACGTGACTCACACTGGACGGTTCCCTGGGGCTAATGGGCGATGCTGCTGCGGGACCTACAGGCACCGCCCACCCCGGGCAGCAACAGAGGAGCTCCTCTTCTCGTTCCTTCTGCTCTCTGCCTGGGCTCAAAGTATTAGGACATTGCATTCACCTGGGCCACTGGTAACTCCTTCTTTCTGTCCACCGTTCCGCTGTCCGTTCATCTAGCCATCAAACCTTTTAATTACCGGCTATGTGCCTCATAGCTGGAGCAAGAAGATTAGGGAGGAATGTGTTCCCGCCCTTGAAAAGAACACAATGCAGTGTGGGAGTGCTGGACAGACAGGGAACTACCACAATGTAGTGACTTCTGTAACAGAGAAACAGCGATCTGGGAGCCCAAACAGGTGTTCGGGAAGATCTCCAGGAGACCGTATCGAGGACAATTCAATGCCATTGGAATCAAGGGTCAGAAGGATGGGGGAACACTCCCAACAGAAGGACAGCACAGGCATAGGCTCGCAAACCAGAGCTTCCCCGAGAACAGAGCCTAGTCAGGGATGGCTCGAGTGGAGAGTCCTCGAGGCTGCTGGCCAGAGGGAGATGGAAGGCAGGCTCACAGCAGTGGCCTTCAAACTGTGCCCCTCACACGCCACCTGAGGAAACAGGGAAGTGGCTTAGCAGGTAGTTCACGTGTGCCTTACGTACTGGGCTACATAGTAAAAGCTTTCTTTTTACAGGACCCGTTCCACTATAAATAATATTTAAAACCCACTGACCCAGGTCTGTGCTGAGCGGTGGAGTTTGAGCCTTCTCCTCAGAGTGAGAGACAGACTGTCTGGTTTCTGCTCAATCCCCCAGGACAGTCTCAGCAGGACATCAAATCACAAGAGCCTGCGTACTGTTGTCACACCAACTATAAGAAACGAAACCTGAGAGAACTGGCTGGTGCACTGTGGTGCACACGTTGCACAACAATGCTGGGCAGGCCAGTGCCCGCAGCGTGGGACACACACATGGCCACTCCTATGCCTTCCTGACTATGGTAAACAGCGGAGAATGCGCAGGTGGGGAAGCGGACCATCTAGACTTTTATCCTGCTATTAAAAACATGAAAACCGAACAGTTACAAGACTCACTGTGCCTTATGTCCAACACAAGGCTTCCCTTGGCTCCAGTTACCACTTTTATTAAGAAAGTCTGGCTACAAGGACATGATTTAGTTCTCTTTAAAAATCACTGCCAATAGAAATAAAAAGCATAAATACCGACTTTATAAGCCTTTAAAGCTGGGGGAAAGCCTTTGAGACCGTATCAGAGCACCTTGTGATAGAGTCTGCTGCAGTCTCGGCCGCGGTCAATGTCGCGCGCCTTTAAAATGGCCCGTCGTGGACACCAATTTCTATTTTTTCCAGAGAATTTTCATATCGGTTACACCCACAACCCAAAAGGCAGGACAAATGTGGTGGCTGAGGCTCAATGTAGTCACACGGATGCACAGAATCAGTGGGTTGTGCAAAGGGGACAGGAAAGAATCCAGGCCTATTGAACCCGACCCCACGGTTCCCAAACACCCCCTAACTCCACCCTAATAACTACTTTAAAAAGGGCTTCAAGAAATCAGTTACCATCCACAAAACACTTAAAATAGGTCTCTGACATGGTGTTACAAAATTATGGATTTTCTATCATAGGCTTTATCCCGACCCTGGGCTTGGTGCTGTTGGGGTTCTGACCTGAGAAGACTCCCATCCCTGCCAGGCTTCTCCTTCCTGCCTCCATGCTGTCCCGGGAGCCCCCCCTCGACCCCCTGACCTGCACCCAGTGACTGCCAGAGGCAGCACAGCTAGTGTGTTCTCTCTGAGACACAGTGTTCTGCTCCACGAGGCCGGGGCCCGTGGAAGGTATCAGCTGTCACTTCCTCTTGCTAATCCAGCCATTCGCCGTCACCTACCGAATTCTAGCTCTCCTTCAGGCCTTCAAGTCATTTCAAGAAGCCTCTCCTAACTGGCCCAGCCCACACTGGTGTGTTCTTTCACTCGTCTCTTGTATTATTTCTCTTTTTAACACTCAGATTCCAGCTTTCTTGTAGTCAGTTGCTTTGTGAGGCATATGGTTTGAAGCCAGAAATAACAGCTTCAAATGTTAGCTCTAGAGCAGTGGTTCTTAACCTGGGTTCTATCGAACCCTAGGGGTTCGATGAGTCGGTCTCAGGGGTTCGGAGAAGCCTCTGCCGTGGAGGCCAGAATAAAGTAATACCGTCATTTGTTGTGAGTTCATGCACTTTGTTGGTTTGTTCTTTGAGCAAGGTGATGTTCATGCACGGCTCATTTTGTGCACCAGTAAGAAAACATATGTCTATGTCTTGAATTTGGAAAAAAAAATCCTATTTTATTTATCACTAAAGAAGGGTTCGGTGAATGCACATATGAAACTGGTGGGTTCGGTACCTCAAAAAAAGTTAAGAACCACTGGTCTAGAGCTATTAAATTTTAAGTTATTTAATTGATCTGAGTCTCAGTTTCCATAGAGAAACAAGGATAACACCTTGTCAGGCAGATGTGAGCACAATTAACATAGTAGGACTTGGCTTCCTTCCACCTAACACACAGTAGGTGCTCAATAAATGGTGAATTGAAAAAAGGGGACAGGAACTATGTCTTGTTTTTCCCTCATATAACCTGATATGAGCTACAAAGAAAAAACTAGATGAATGGTAGTTCCTTTTCTTTATTCATAGAGGACACAACTCACCTTTGGTCTCAGGGAACCAGAATATGTGATTTTATTCCCCTTCACAATTATAGTTAGCCTACGTGAGTGTCATCACAGGCAGAGCGATGGTAATACTTTTAATAAAACTCAATTACATAGCACTGTAAGAGCTGTTTCTCCTTCCTTTTTTTTTTATCATCTCATTTAACTGCCCCAGTGACCCCCGGCATGCAGGCAGGAACAGTGCCATTTGAGTCTATAAACTAGAAATCTAAATTCAGTGTGGTCAGAATCAGCAGTACCACCTTCACCCTAACCAACAGTTTACAAATCATTTTAGAAACCGCTTTATTTGATTACTTAAGATGCTAACAGTACTGAAGTTTTAATACCTGTAAAGTCTCCCAGATATCAACTGACACTAAACTTGGTATGATCTCTACGACTGCTACAAAGAGTGAACAATTTGTTTCAAGAAAATAGAAATTAAGTATGTTGCTGCAACTGTGAAGACAGTGGCCCTCAGCATTTAGGAAATTAACCTCGGAGAAGGCCACGCCTCAATTCACTATGTGAAAGAGATAGCCGTTTGAATACTCGGAAAGTTTCTCTTTTTTCCTAACTTAATCTCTCAATGGCCTTCAATTTATAGTCACAGTTTATAGTCACAGAATTGAAAGATGACTTGGTATGCCACAAGCAGAGCCATCATGTCTTTAGAGCAGGGGTCCCCAAACTTTTTACATAGGGGGCCAGTTCACTGTCCCTCAGACCGTTGGAGGGCTGGACTATAAAAAAAAACTATGAACAAATCCCTATGCACACTGCACATATCTTATTTTAAAGTAAAAAAACAAAACAGGAACAAATACAATATTTAAAATAAAGAACAAGTAGATTTAAATCAACAAACTGACCAGTATTTCAATGGGAACTATGGGTGCGGATGCATCCTGTGCTCCTCTCACTGACCACCAGTGAAAGAGGTGCCCCTTCCGGAAGTGCGGTGGGGGCCGGATAAATGGCCTCAGGGGGTTGTAGTTTGGGGATCCCTGCTTTAGAGAATCAGCTTTCAAGTTTCCACAGTTTGAAAAAACTAAACCTGCCAGCACTAACGTACTTCCTATAAAATGACCTCTTTAAATAAACAAGAATTCAGCATAACCTTGGGCAATTCACCTACCAAGGCCGGTTTCTTAGAACATGAGAAGTTTGAAGCAGCTGAGGTATTTCACACAATCATTTTACAGTTCTGACTGAAGATGATTTAGGGAAATTAGTAGAAAAACATTAGTAAAATAAAACCAAATTTTCTTTTATTTTACAAGGTCTGATAGTTTCTCCCAAATCTCTTTACAAGAATGACAATGTGGCCTAGCTGGATATCTCTGTTGGTTAGAGCACCTTCTGGATAGGCAAAGGTTGGGGGTTCGATCCCTGGTCAGGGCACATACAGGAACAGATCAATGTTCCCCCACATTCTTCTTTCTCTAGAATCAATCAATAACTTTTTTTAATAATAAAAAGAAAGAGCCTGATCAGGCAGTGGCGCAGTGGATAGAGTGTCGGACTGGGACGGAGAGGACCCAGGTTTGAGACCCCGACGTCGCCAGCGTGAGCGCAGGCTCATCTGGTTTGAGCAAGGATCACCAGCTTGACCCATGGTCGTTGGCTTGAGCAAGGGGTCACTCGGTCTGCTATAGCCCCCCGGGTCAAGGCACATGTGAGAAAGCAATCAATGAACAACTAAGGTGTCGCAACAAAGAATTGATGCTTCTCATCTCTCTCCCTTCCTATCTGTCTGTCCCTATCTGTCCCGTCCATCTGTCTCTGTCACAAAATAAATAAATAAAAAAGAATGCCAATGTGAGTAAGCCTTCCCTTCCATTCCATGTCCCTGCAGAGCTCACCACTATTCTGGTCTATGGGTATGTCCTGACAGGATTACTTCTGTGTATGTGTCACATATGCATTTACACACAATACCTTACAGTACATAAGAAGTATAATGTATTACCCTTCTTTTACTCTTTCCACTTAAAACAGTTTGAGATTTATTTATACTGATATTCATCCTTTTAACTTCTGATTTCAACCATTTAAATTATACATGTGATTTATTCGCTGCAGTTCTGCATTAGTTGGCACATGTGTTCTATAAAGAGCCAGATAGCAAATAATTTAGGCTTCGCAGGACACATATGGGTCTGTATTGCACATTAAAAAAAATACTTCAAACAAGTTATGTTGAGGTCCCCAAGACCAGCCTCTATCTCAGTGAGTCACAGAACTCAGAAAAATGGTTATGATGACAGTTACAATTTATCCAATTTAAAATCTGCAAACATGAAAGGCAAATAGGGAAGAGTCCAGGAGACAAAACACAAGCTTCCAGTGTCCTCCCTCTGAGAAGCTGCATGGACAGCATGGAATTCTTCCCGACACGATGTGGGCAACACATACGGAATGCTGTCAGCTGGGGGTCAGTGTCATAGGCATGGGTCACCTGCACGGCTAACCTTATTCAGTTGGTAGCCACTCAAGAGGTCAGCTGACACTGCGAGATGCACGGCCCCCCCATAAACTGCCAGCATAAATCATCTGCTGTTGCTCAAGGCCCCTTCCCAAGTCAACAGAGGCACTCATAAGTTTAGAGGCTATCAGGCGCTGGTCACGGGCCAGGCTTATCTTTGGAATGTGCAGGGTTTGAATAAGCCAGATATGCTAAGTCAATCCTTTATGCACCTATATCAAAACTATTCCTAGGTCAAGGGCTGTGGATACATTTTGCGCAAGACCCTAGTGCTAGGGTAGTGTAAGTTACCTTTCCGTTATTTAAAACATTGCTAAAAGCAGCGTCCCTGTACATGGCCCCCTGTATGCACACACTCTACAGTGTGGGAACACTGACATCGGTACTGTCCTTCAGAAATAAAACTGTGAAATCTGAAATACGTAAAATATACCTCTTTTTAAAAGAAAGTCAATCTATTCTATAATGCCAATCACTAAGACATATAAACATTATTTAGACGCAAGAGTACAAAATGTCAGCTTTTCTTAATAAGGAAACTGAATTTACAATCTAGTGAATTAAATACAAAAATCTGTGTTAGATACTAACAGATTAAAGCAAAAGTCTCAGGAATATTAAATTTAAGTATTATATATACAAGGTGGGGCAAAGTGAGTTTACAGTTGTTTGTAGGGGAAATAATACAATTATGAACTGTGCTTCATGTTCCCACAACTTAAACCTGTTACCACACCCTGTATTTTATCATTAACAACAAACTGCTCTACTGTTTTCCTGCTATTACATATAAAGAGAAGGGAACATTTTGTCAGATTGTCTATTACACGTATTTTCTCCTACTCTGAGCTGTATCCTTTGTGTGAACAAATGTCCAGGTTAGGAAATGCGCCTTAGATAACTGTGCAAAGTCAAAGCACGACCAATGTAGGAGACGGAGTGCTTCCCAAACGGCACTCATTGCCAGCATCTCCAGATGTAGCTGAATTTAAAACAAAATATTAAAATCTTTTCTGTGTAGAGGTCAGACCTTGTTTCTGGCTTATTCCTAATGACATTTCACAAATTCTCTTCAAGCATGTCTGATACACAGTAGTCAATCTTTCCTCCAGTGAGTCCCTGGAGGGCAGACTGCTGACCTCAGCTCACAGCCATAGCGCCAGCACCTTCCTGTGCCCGGCAGTCAGGAGGTGTTCCCAGGAACAAAGGAAGCACGCTACCACCAGAGAGACTGGCGTGGACCCTCAGTCTTTCTCAGGGACGCTCCGCTCCTGCTGGGCAGCTCCTGCGCCACCTCCACTCCCCACCCCGAGCTCCGCTCCTGTCCGAGGCCGCACCACCTCTAGGGTCTGGGCTTCACGTCGAGTTCCAGCCTGGCTACCCTGCACTGTCAGGCCCTGGTTCCTAATCCGAGTCCCAGGGTCTACTGCTGAGGCTAAGCTCAGAGCCACTGCACACCATTAAAACCTGACATCAGAACTGAGCTTTGATGAATGGGGTATTTCCAAAGAACTGAGTATGTGCCAGGCAGTGTGCTAAGTGCTATCTGAACGTCTAATTAGGACCTTATTACAGCTGAGGAGCTAGGAAACCCATTTCACATGAGTCCAGGTAGTTTAACGCGAACTCACTGCTCAACTGTGTGCTCTACCGCCACACACAAATACAAGCCCACAGTAAGCGAGGGCACAGAGGTGGGGCTTTTAAGACTACACTGTCCTCCTTTACCTACATGGAGTACAAGGTCGGCATGCTTCACATAAAAAGACAGAGCGATCCTTTCTTCTCTCAAGGCCTGTCTGTCATACGATCACCCCTTCCTGAACATGTTCTTCTCTTTCTGCTCCTCCCTCCAACTCCTTTCCCCACTCCACCGGCACTGAGTGTTATCGCAAACCCACATCAGCTTAGAGGGTGCCGCCATGAATTGACGGCAGCACGAGGACACAAGATGTCATGGGGTCAGCCTCTATTTAAAACATGATTACTATAAATACCAGCAGTGGTCTGTAAGCTTGAGAAACAAGTACAACAGGGTCGCCGACTTTTATAAACACTGCTGTCCACACACTCAACTGATTACATATAGAAGTGAATACAAGGCATGCATGCACCCCAATCCCAGGGTATCTGACAACATTAGGAAATGTTGGGCTCTGGCCTACCCTGAGCGGTATCTCTAATGCTCAGTTACACCACTCTGTACTGCATGGCCAGACTGCCTGGACTAAGCACTCTGATTAGTTTTCTCTGATGCCAGTCCCTGGTAGTCTGCGTCTGCTTCGTCTGAGCTGCCTGAGATATGGCCATTTTTTATGCATCAGCAAACAGTGCAAACTGTTTATCTTGTTTGTTCAGTTTGAAACTAAAAGTGTGAAAATAAGTTTGAATGACTTCCTTAAAGTCATAAAGAAACATGCTCATTCTTACTGTACAAGCCATTTTAAAAACAGACTTTGAAGTTTCAAGGTGGGCAGCTACTACTACTGACTAGGACTCTAACGTAGGCAACTCTGCTCAAGGCTAGCGTGCAGCCATATAACCCCTCGTTCTGGGCCAGCTTTAACGTAAAAATGGAGAAGAAGGCACACTCTTCTTGGTATCACTGTGTTTATTTCCCACCTTGAAGTGTAGACCCAATAACACATTCTATTGATTCTGAAACTCTCAACAATTGAAAATTGACAGAAGCCAAAATATATCAGCAAACTCATCAATATGACAGGGAAAATATTAAGCACTTACTTGGAAGCAAAGCATATACTGGTCATGAAAAGGTATAAAAATCAGAATCACACTTTAATCATCCACTTTTAAAAAGTTATAGACATTTCATCCCAGACTGACTGTAACAAGGGTAGATGTCGTCCATGTGTTATTTTATTAATCTGCACAAACGACTGACCCACACCCTGGGCACAACCAACTAGAGGTGCCTCAGGCGCCCCTTCTGAAGTCAGGGTCTCCATCCTTTTCACTGCTCTATGATTACAAACAACCTACCTCCTCTGAGCCCAGCTTCCCCAACTGTCAAACGTACTCTCAAAACAGTCACCCCAGAGCGCTGCTACATGGCTGGAGAACATACACGCAAGTGCCTAGCTAACAGCTGTACTGCAACAGGTGCTTCCCACACTGCGGTGGTTATGAGCACCCCAGAGTTTAATAACGAAAGATGTGGGTAACTAGGTGACAAATTCAGAGGAATACCCAAAGACCAGGGATCGTTAATGCAAAGATGCAGAACTGATAAAATACTTTCCCTTTAATACAAATTTTATTATTTTAAAAAATTGGTCTCAATAAATGTCTAAAACAGCTCTTTAACTATAAAATACTCTGAAATGGTAAGAAAGCACTTTGTTTCTCAAGATAACTTTTTCTTCTGGAGTATATAAAATAGTACTGGTGTTGTATAATCAGGGCATCTCTTAGCTTTGATGAATACAGTTTTAAAACATCAAAAGATAATGTATATAGCATAATGTATTTATAATACTGAGGGTAGAAAAGGCCTTTCTATAAAAACAACAAATCCCAAAGTCACAAATGATTACACAACAGTTTTAAATAAAGTTAAAAAACACGTAACAGATTAGGAGGAAGTATGTGTAACATATAAAATGGAAAGACAAAGTATATAATCAGTAGAAAGCTCTAAGAACAAATGAACACACCTAAAGAAATATGGGCAAAGGCTATGAATATGCAATCAAAAACTAACAGGGAAAGAAGTCAATAAATACATGAAAACATGTTAACTTCATCTTTAGACAAGGGAATGCACATAAAAAGATACACTACTTTGCAACCTTCAGAAGAGCAAAACTGAGTAAGATTGAAAATGTCTTGTCAAGGACACGAGGAAACATCCTCTATCATTCTGTTAGTCACAGTATAAACTGGCAGGCTTTGAAGATAATTCTGCAGTGTTTCTCTATATTTAGATAGACATGGCCCTTGGTCCAGCAATTATGCCTTTATAAACTGTCCTGTAGAAACAGTCATACCTTATGCATCAAAATATCTGTATTTTGCAGGACTGACTATAATAATTAAAGAGTAGAGAAACCTCTGGGTCTACAAATAGGGAGAGAAATGTTATGGTACATTTATATAAGAAATTTTAAAATCTGATGCACAAATGTGGAAAGTTCTCCAAAGTGTGCGAAAAGTAAAGGACATATATAGATATTTAAAATGTCATACATGTCAGCGAGGTACATGTATGTAAACACACAAGAAGCTGGAAAGAGTGTCTGTCAACAATTCAGTGTCACAGCAAGGAGGGCTGTGGTACGTGAACGTGAGGAGAAAAGGGCCCCCGCACATTTGACCCCAAACAGCACAGAATGTATGACCCAACTTTTAGAAAATTACCTGAAAATGAAGCATTTGCCAATACCCAGTCCCATACTCAATTTCTCACTCATACTCACATCTCGACTCAAAAGTAACGCAGTATTCTGGTTCACATGGCATCTTTTGTGCTACTGACTAGACACAGACGGTCATTTTAAGCAAGTGATTATTAAATATAAACAGGATAGCCAAAACAAGGTTTTCACAGATAACCCATAGAATAAGGAGAAATTATAATGTCAAAATTAAGGCAACTGTGTACCTTTAGGGACCTTGACACTTTTTCAAAGAAACCTTACAAAAACCCTTTCTTCTGGGGAATCTGAGCTCTTATAAACTTGCATGGAGAATAAGTAGCTAAGGAACTCTCTTAAACTAGTTTTAAAAAACAAAACAAACAGCCCCAACCATGTTTTTAAACGTTTTTCTACAGTAGGACAGATACTGAACACAGCTAAAGAGTCTTTAAAGAAGCATTCTGAATTAAGAGAGGAAACGTCCAAACTTTTAAAGCAGTGATGATCGCATCTGGTTAGTCCCAAGGCAGCTCAGTGGTAGACCAGGCTCCACTGCTAAGATTTTGATTCATGGAACCGTTTTACTCAACCTCACAGGAATAATGTAGATTAAATTATAATAATGCCTTTGGGACTGGTTCTTTTCCATAAAAGTAAAGGAAGTTAAGGCTAATAAAAAAAAGTAATCCTAATTTATATACATATAAAAATGCTAAATGTGAAACTGCTGTTGGTTTTATAATGTACTTACTGGTAGCTTTCTGAGGACTGAAAAGTTAAAAAAAACAACAAATCAACCTTTCACTTTGTTTCTTTTTTGAAACTATCATTTTATTTTCATCCAAAATTTGATATTAGCGTATTTCTTGTTTAAAAATAATCTTAACATTAAGCCATTAACAATAAAAAGAGATCAGATAGCCGCTTATTGTAGTTTTGCATACTATTTTGCCCTGAATCACTTTTTTAAAAACTAAAATACAATGAAGAGGTAAACCTGTGTACCACAGATTCATTTTATTTTATTTTATTTTATTTTTTTACAGGGACAGAGAGAGAGTCAGAGAGAGGGATAGACAGGGACAGACAGACAGGAATGGAGAAAGGTGAGAAGCATCAATCATTAGTTTTTCGTTGCCATTGCGACACCATAGTTGTTCATTGATTGCTTTCTCACATGTGCCTTGACCGCGGGCCTTCAGCAGATTGAGCCATCCCTTGCTGGAGCCAGCGACCTTGGGTCCAAGCTGGCGAGCTTTTGCTCAAGCCAGATAGGCCCGTGCTCAAGCTGGTGACCTCGGGGTCTCGAACCTGGGTCTTCTGTATCCCAGTCCGACGCTCTATCCACTGCACCACCATCTGGTCAGGCACAGATTCCTCATTTTAACCAACATCTTTAATTACTGAAATCTGTAAGAGACATTTGTTTGGAATCACAAAATTCTATTATTGGAAAATAATGAGATGAGGATAATATGAAGAAACAGGGTGAAGTTAAATAATTTATTTTTAATTGCTTATAAAATTATAATGAGGAGAGAGATGAAATCTTCAAATGATAGAAAATCGTTTAATTTCAAAACATACCCAAATATTATTAAAGGAATTCGACATTATACTGTTCGCTATCAATTATATACTGCTCACAAAAATTAGGGGATATTTTCAAAATGACTATAAAGCTATAAAATATCCCCTAATTTTGTGAGCAGTATATAACAAATGCAACTGGAAGAAATGGGGACATTTTAGCATTTACCTAAATTCTGTAATATTTAAAATTGGTAAGCTCATGTTTATAGCAAAATAAATTTTTACATTTCTAATAAAAGTATAGTATTTAAAAAAAAATCAAGATAAATATTTTCCTCTAAGGATAGGAAACAGTGTAAATTAGGATGTTTCACTACATTAATTAAAACAAGTACTCCAATTTTTACTTAACTACAACTCAACTTTAGTATAAGAGCTTTTTCTAAGGGATAAAGTGAGATAAAACTGGTAACTCACATTATCAAAGACCTCATTAAATTATCAGGAAAGTGTTTAATATAAAAATATAAATGCATGACTACTATGGAAAAGAAAAAAGAGCAATGAATTAAAAAGTACTAAAATTACGAATTTCACCTACAGGCCATTTGATAGCCGGAACCACACAATATGCAATTTTTAAAAATATTTGACAATATAAAAGAAAATTTCTGAATTTTATTCACTGAGGTTCAAAAGTAAATAGAGAGGGACTCCCAAATACATATATGCTTAATTTAAAAAGTACTTTTCATAAAACTACCTTCAGATTCCTAATGCACTGTGATATTTTTCTTGAAGTATTATAAGTATTATAAATTATAAAATATGCCCTAGCCAGCTAGCTCGGCTGGGTAGAGCAGTCCTGAAGCGCAGGGTTTCCGGTTCAATCCCTGGTCAGGAAACACAGAGAAACAGATCGATGTCCTGCTCTCTCTCTCTCTCACCCTTCTTCTTTTACTAAAATTAATGCCAACATTCAGAAAATAAATTATAAAATAATTTAAGCACTTGATAAGTTTCAAATGAACACGTGACACTCGCTGCAACAGGTTCTGCACGCAAGAACATCATCAACAGGGCCAACTGATGACAAAGAAGAGAACGAGAAACCAGTGTCCCGGACAAATACCACGGGAAGCACTCACCAGCACTCACCTTTCCAGAGCACGTCTCCACGCCCTCACTGCAGTTACTAGTGTCAGTTTCTCACAGCAGCAGCCCCTCCCACAGAAGCAGCAGCGAGTGTCCCTCTCACTCTGGGTTTAGGCCCAGGCAAGCATGTGATCGCCCCTTCCAAGCCGCCAGGACGACGTTAAGGAATTTGCTTTGTGGTGGTTGTCTTCACCTCTCCAGAATCTGTGCATGTCACTAGAGAACGACAAGTAAGCTGACTCCACGGAACCTCCTGAGAAACGAAGCTGGAAAAATGTTAAGTATTTTCAATAAAATCACAAAATATGGAAGTGTCACTTAAACCAAACAATACATATCTGGAACTAATTATCAAGTATTATCTTTAAAAATTTAGAAATGTAAGGCACAATTATATACTGAGAGAAAGAATAGCTGATGACAAACATGTTTTTAAAATAGTAACAGCTATCAGTTATCAAACTTTAGTATGTGCCAGGAAGTTTTCTAACACACTACTGGTATTAACTCATTTAATTTCTTAACAATCCTATCAGGTAAGGACTGCTATCATTCCAACTTAGCAGGTTATGAAAATTGAGGCACAGGAAGGTTAATAACTTCCCCAAAGCAACACAGCTAGGAAGTGACAGAGCCTGAACATGAGGTTCTGGAAGCTGAGCTTCAAGACTCTTCATACTAAAATCACAGAGGTATCCGAAGTTCATATCATTTCCATTAAAGCGGAAAGCTTACATCATCTTTATTGCTAAAATAAAAACAAGTTATGTCTACTTGAAATGCAGCAGCAATGACGCACTGAACACTTGAATTTTACTATGCACTGTCGTAGGTACAGCAGTTAGTCACAGCTAGCTTTACTGAGCACTTGAGGGGACAGTACTGACTAATGAGCCACTTTACCTCCATCGTACAGGTCAATCCTCACAACAACCTAGAGAAGCAGGCACTGTACCTATTTTGCAAATGAGAAAAGCATCGAGGTGTGAAAACAACAGCTCTTTTTCCTCCTCCAAATCACTTAGCAAATTCACTGATGGGGCCCAGATGGCTACAGAGCTGACATCAGAGATCATGCTTGCTAAGACACAGGGATGCCTACAAATCTCACCCAACCACCAAAGGACATTCTTGTGTCCCAATATGCAAAGTCTTGTGTCATGTTGGAGACAGAAAAACACCAATGAACAGGTAGTTTAAATTTACAGTAATTAACACTGAAAGTCAAGCCTCTGTCTACTCCTCTTGCCAAATCCTGCGTCCCTGATAATGGCTGATATTCCAAGACAGCTGAAGTAAACATCCACCTCCCAGCCAATCCCCGCATTACAGCTGAGTGTAGGATGTTTACATGAACTGAACTCGGTATAAAGCAGGACTTACAAAACCCTCCACTATGTTTATACTGGTCTTTTACTCAAGACTCAAAATTCTATTGAGGTACATATAATAAATTATTATATTTAAAAAAGATAACTTTATAGAATCTGTTGAAAAAAGAACAGTTACTGTGATTCCCATAAATGAGGCACAAGTCAAGTCAAAAGCTATTTTGAGACAAAGTTGGGAATCCAAGGAAAAGGCAGACGTGATCTTCTTTTCACTGCAGTAATTTACGGCATCATACGCAGACATTCTGTAAATGTTCCAGATCTAAATGTGGCTGACTTGACAGCCTATTCTATTCCTACATCCCGCTCTTTAAAACAACTGACCCTGCACTTACTGAAACCCATCTGACGGCCAGTCGAGGGCATCAGTCACCTTTTTTCCTCATTAAGAAGATTCTTCTCAGGGGTAAAAGACTAAGTTAATGAACTATCTCTGAGGAGCTCCAAGCTTAGCTACGGCCTTCTCCTCAGTTCTCTTCCCCTCCAGCTACCTCTCCTCTCCTCCCCACACTCATAATTCTGATAATTCCACCTCCCGAGCATCCTCCCCACACTCACGGATTTCTTCCCACCTTCTGTGGCCCCAAGTGTCCCAAGCTGCCTTGCAGAAACCCCTCCTCCTCTCTGCATGCTTCTGATTACATAGATTACGTACTTCTAAGCGTTAGACGTGATCCTATAAAGATACTTGCATCAAGAAGGAAATCCTCAAATTGGGAAGTAAAATTAAGTATTAGAACCGCTGCCAGAAAACTCTAAAAATCTTTGGAATTTCACAGGCATCCTGGACCTGGGGAGCCTCCTAGTCTCCATCTAGCCCCCCCCCCCCCCAATCCTTTTACGGCTACTTTTCCTGAAGCATCTACTCTCAAGACTTAAATACGCACACACCTTACTCCCCTCCTCCATGAGTATATAGTTTTTTCTGATCCAGCTACTGCTGTTGCAATAATATTTTTTCCTTCTGCTTTTCTTGGTAAATATATAGGTTTTTGTGCGCCAAAGTGGTCCTTCCTCTGGGAGGAAAATGGGTCTCAGGCTTACAATGAACTTTATTTTTTTAAATCAAACTTCTGGATGACGGCCTATTTAAAGTTATGGGTTTTATGTATTTTTCTTCAGCTCCTAATTGGACATAATACCAAACAGGGAAAGGAATTGTGAGACGAGTCCTGTGGCTTTGAAAACACGGCTCCAGAACAGCCATGTCCGTGGTGCGTGGGACCTCGGGGAAGAGGTCGCGCCTTCTCAAGCCCCAGGCCACCGAGCAATCAGAGATCACGCAAGGCCCAGCAATCTGTGTTTTAATGACTAAGATCTACAAGTAACTCTGCAACACGCTAACATTTGAAAACCAGTGGGCTGTTTCACCAAGTCTGTTGAAAGCCAAAGTGAAGAAAGCAATGAACATTCAGCAACTGGGAGGATTTTTAGAAGGCAATGTCAAACATGCATCATATGTCCACTTATAATTAAGCAGTCTGGGACATTGTGGCAGAGTCCATCAGAAACAGCCTAAGTTAAAAAAGTAATTCAGCTCAGACTGATATTCAAACTTAAATTATTTCCCCCGAATACGCACAGTAAATACAGACACATTCACTGGTGAATGAAGCTTTAACCACAGGAGAGAAAGGGAGTCGGAGACAGAACGTGCCACCCATGACAAGGAAGGCACGCTGGGGTTTAAGGCTCACTGTCCGCTTCTGGTCACTCCGAGCCTCTGACTATGGAGAAGGGATTGAGGCACTGAGACCAATGAGGACCCATCCAACAACGTAATTTTATCTGTATACGAGCATATCTAAATGGAAATGAACTTGAAGACACAATTTTGTAGTTGTTTCATTAAAAAAGTAATCCCTAAATAATCTCAAAATAAATACTAAGGGAAAAACCTGTCACTTTCAGAATGATGTTTAGTAACTAAAATTACTTTTAATATTAGATTTTAAAAATTTCCTTAAATAGCAAAGAGTCTCTGAGCTTTCTATGACCTGCCGATAAAGGTCACACACTTCTCCCTGAATACTGAGAAGGAACGAGGGTACACAGTGGTCCCAGGTTCCTGGCAAATGCTGATGACCTAACGTTCTGAGACGTGCACTCTGGGTAATCACGTGCTACATCTGCAGCTAATGCAGCCTGGGACCCTCCAAAACTAAAACCTGCAGAAGGCATTGGCAAACGACTGCAAGGGCGCCCAGAATCCCAGCTGCCACGGTCCCAGACCCTCCTCCTCGGGGCAGAATAGGGGAGAACAATGTTCCACAACACAGATTGTTCCAGGCACCCTGCGGCATCCGGGGTGCATAAGAGTCTGAGAGCTTTTATGCAGAACCCCTGACCCATTTGTAGCTTAGATCTGGGCTGCTTTTCATAAGCTGTGCAAATGATTAAAGTAGGCTGTTTCTATCCATCCTAAAGTAGGTAACCAACCTTTTCTCCTGGTTCCAAATAACCCTGTAATCAGACAATTCTTCCTACTTTTGTCAACACCACTTCCTGGGCTTTAAGAAACGACTCCATCCATCCATTATCTGGAACGTAAGGCTTCTGATGCGCTAACAGAGTCCCAGAATATGCAATAAATGTGCTTTATTAAGAGTTCAGTAGGAAGGGACACTTGATGCACACCAATCATTAGGCATGAAGATTATACTTAAAAGTTGCAAAGTTACTCATGTCTGAAGCAACTAACTACTCTCCTTCCGTCCACTCTTGGCCAAGTAAGTCCTGTACACTATCACCCTAACAAAGGAATGTTTAAAAATCAAAGCTGTAGCAAAGATAAATTCAGAGTGGCTACATTATGACCCAAACTGCAATTTGCTCATCTGTATAAAAAAGGAAATAGTAGACACTGCTATAATAAAATTAAATTGTCACTAGCGCTCTCCACACACAAGGTGCTTCACTTATATCCGTGCCCTCAAAACAGCTTGCTGTATCAAAGGGCTTTACCTTTTGCTTTAATTGTGCATCAAACCTAACATGGAATGTTTAGCCATTTAATAATAAACAATAAAAAATACCATTGTTTCATTAAAGAAAAAAAATATTAGAATAGAACTGTTTCCGGGTATTTAAAAGGCAACTAAAAACATTCTTTAAATGTTTATTTTAATGATTTTAGAGGGGAAGGGAAAGAATGAGAGAGAGATAGGAATACTGATCTGTTCCTTACGTGCCCTATCCAGGGACTGAACCAGCAACATCTGTGATCCAGGACGATGCTCTAACCAACTGAGCTACCTGGCCAGGCAGAAATAAAACATTTTTAACACTCAGGAAAAAAAAACTGTTATTAAATGATACATTATCCATTTGTCTACACAAAATGTCATATATGAGAAAAGCCCTGTGTTATCCAGTGTTTTTGAGAAACAAAAAATAGATGCAGTACACCTGCTCACAGGACATCCACACTCCACTGAGGAACCAGAAAACACTTAGAAAAATATACTTAATAAACTAAGTCAAATATAACCAATGGTAAATGCTGTAAATAAGTTCAGTGGTTTATTTGATATTTAATTTTTATTTATTCATTTTAGAGAGAGGAGGGGGGTAAGGAAACAATAATTCGTTGTTCCACTTATTTATGCATTCACTAGCTGATTTTTGTATGTGCCCCAAGTGGGGATCGAACCCGCAACCCTGGCGTATAGGGACAAAGCTCTAGCTCTAAGCAACTGAGCCTCCATGCCAGGGCTCAGCCTCAGTGTCTGAAGTCATGTAATATTTGGAGAAGAGTTGTGACTAGGAGCTATGGCATCAGAGGAGAACAGGGGGCTAAGGGTGTGGGTGCAGAGAGGAGGGAGATTAAGTCTATACACATCTCTCCTCTACAGAGAAAATGGAAAGTTCTGGAATGGATGCTGCTGGGTGGTGGTCAGTTCATTCTCCAGAACTCCCACGGAATTTCTGAAGGTGGAAACAGTCTCTGGAACCGTCAGAAAGTTAAACTGCAGCCTACTTGGGAAAGCTAGAGAACTACAAGCCCACTGATGGGGCAAACACAGGAATAAACCCACAGCGGGGGGGGGGGGGATGACTAAATTCTCTGAGGCCCAGCAGCGTCTGACAGGGCACCCTGCTGCCAGAACTCCCACTCTAAGCCCCGTCAGAATACAGCCCTCTCCCGGAGCAGTACATGCAGGAGTCGGAAGGTCCCCAGCGGTCCCCACACACATCAGAGCCTCCCCAGTCCTGCTGCTCAGACATAATCGCACCGGAATGATGCCCGTGACAAGCCGGTAGCAGCAAACATCTGACTGAAAGCTTAGTTCTGTCTTACAGCTTCCAGTCGGGGATGTTTACAACCACAGACTTTCTGAACAACACACTTACAGAAGAAAAAGACACAGATGCTGCCAGTCACCACCATTATCTGGTGGTCTACACGTTCTTTAAGTGCTGAATGATTTCTATGACATCTTGGAACAAAAATGTGAGTCAACGCCACTGATTGTCAACACAGTAGTAAGTGGTTCATCAACCCTAACTTTTTCTAAATAATTAAAAGGGGAAAATATGCATTATAAATTTATTGTGGCAGCTCTGCAGCATTAAAGTATTACCCTCGTTATCCTACATTGGAGATACATTTTTCTATTTAATACGTGCAAAAATGAGTTATTTTTTCCCTAAACCTAAAGATTCAAAATAATAAACATACTAGCATGACAAACCTAATGATTAGTGAGCAAATGTCCATCTGCCCCAAAGTCCTGATCTGTGCCTGTTGCCCTCCCTTACAAGGGACCCCTTTCATTAGGAAGCACCCCAGCGCAAGCTGCTAAAGGGGGCTTGTTGGGGCAGAGGATCTACACCAAGTAGCACTCCAACCTTTTCTTCTCTCCCCTCAGCTGATTTTGCTTAGGGATGCAGCCTGCCTGCAAGTGAACAAAGCAAAGTAGATAATGAGAGAAACAAACTCAGGACCTTGTTTACAAAGTGATACACAGAAGCCATTTTGTTTCCCAACCACTTTCCAGAAAGAAAGAAAGAAAGAAAAGGAAGGAAGGGAAGGAAGGGAAGGAAGGGAAGGAAGGGAAGGAAGGGAGGAAAGAAAAGAAAGGGAGACAGAGAGAGAAAGAAAGAAAAGAAAAGAGAGAGGAAGGAAGGGAGGGAGGGAGGGAGAAAGAGAGGGAGAGAGGGAGGGAGGGGGGGAGGGAGAAAGAGAGGGAGAGAGGGAAGAACGGGGGGGGGGGGGAGGGAGAGAGGGAAGGAAGGGAAGGAACGGAAGGAAGGGAAGGAAGGGAGGAAAGAAAAGAAAGGGAGACAGAGAGAGAAAGAAAGAAAAGAAAAGAGAGAGGAAGGAAGGGAGGGAGGGAGGGAGAAAGAGAGGGAGAGAGGGAGGGAGGGGGGGAGGGAGAAAGAGAGGGAGAGAGGGAGGGAGGGGGGGAGGGAGAAAGAGAGGGAGAGAGGGAAGAACGGGGGGGGGGGAGAGGGAAGGAAGGGAAGGAAGGGAAGGAAGGGAGGGAGGGAGGGAAGGACGGACTGGGTGAAACATAGTAACTGCATTCCACTGAAACTAAGATTTACTCTAATCTAAAACATGTAAAATTAATGTTCCTTCAAAAAAGCTATCACAGTAAGACAGAGTGATTTCTGAGAAATGAGCATGCATCCATCTATTCAGAAGCATCATATCATAGGTACTCACACACCCTACTACAGGAGAACTACCAAAAACAGCAAGATACACAATTTGAAAGGCTACTCATTTTCTAATATCAAATATTTTCTGAAAAACTACAAATGGTTTTAGTCACTGCTATTCACCTTGTGATAATAGTTAAGGGTTACTTTCTGAAATGCTGTTTTTGTTTAAATGTAGTAAATAAATCTACCTGTTATAGAAATGCTGCTGGAAACATGAAGAAAGGGCATGTGGTCTGTATGGACACAAGACGACCTTCACTGTTTCAGAAGATGAATCCAGTACCTGAGAAGTCCAGTGGTATTTACAGCAGACTATTAAGTCTGTTCTGCAACTGAAAATTTTCAATTAGGAAAAAAGTAGTTATTTCATGCCTAGCTAGGTACATGATACTTAACTAATTAGGATGCTGCATATTAAGTTGCAATGAGCCAGTGATTATAACTTTCTCCTTCAATCTCCCGGTTTTCAGTTTTTTTAAAGTTGATCAAAAGACAAATTTATCAGTTACTATATTTACTCACGCACATAATGCATAGACTCTTTTCTTCAAGGTAATTAGGGTGTTTTGTCAAATGCTTTACATTTGTATATAATGTACTTTTGAAGACAGCTGAAAAATATACAGAAGCTGAATAATTATGTTACAAGAAAATCAATTATAGAATACCTTCTATAATTACCAATATCTTCTAGACATGATCTTCAATTGCAACATATATTCTATTTTTCATAAATGTTCTTTAATTTTGTTCTTTTATTCATAATCAAATACACAATAAGCACATCAAATCTAATTAGGTGTAGTTGAGGCTGGAGATTTTGTCACTCTTAATGATTTCTTTGTCACAACGTATCACGCACTCGGGTGACCCTTCCTACCAGTGCTTGCACTTCTCCACTTGCAGATTCTATACAAACCGGCAAACTATACTTTAAACACAAAGCCTGCCGTCCAGTTAGCAATAGATTGTCACCCAAATGTTGGCTGGAACAGGGCTTCTGTGCAGAAACTGGTAAGGTCTGTGACTCAGTCTATCAGGCAGTTTGTGAGTATCCATACATAGTGCACACCAGGCCACCACATCTTGCCACAGACCTGCCAGACCACACATCTCTTAAGGACAATGTTGTGAACAAGAAATACCTAAGTACACCTCTTTCAATGTAACAACCCAGAGTGAAGACATTATCTCCTAATAGTATTATTATAAGAAAGTTTTACTGAGTTTAGGAAATATTACCAGAACACAGAAGAAAACAGTTAACAAGAAATACTTTGTAACTTAGCAAAATAAACATGTTAGAAAAAAAATCCAAGTCAAGTAAAATTCTCAGTTGGCCTTTATTTGCATCCTCTAAAAGAAATCAATTAATCTGTTGAAGTTCGGTGGTGAGTAGGCAATCTCTCAGAAATGGAATGCCACAATTCTGACCCCAAACTTTGAAACAGGCAGGGTAGCTGGAAGGGTTGGCTCAAGAAGTAGCAGCAGCGTGATCACGTCCAGTCTTAAGGGACACATGGTGACTCAGTGAAAAAAAACTGGCTACAGGTAGGAACTCACAAGCCAGTGGAAAACAGGTAATGGAGCAGAAAACACCCACATTAAAAACAAAGCAAAATAAAACAAAGATACCCTAAAAGACATTACATTCTTATTTTCAACCCATTCAGTAAGACTTACTATTCTCTATTGACTCTATGTAAAAGAAATAACAGCCAAAAAAGGAAAAAATATCTGAATCAATAAACTCAATTCATTTGAAAAAGTTATAAGGTAGCAAAATGCTGAGGCATGATGAGGCTTATTTCCTCCTATTCCTGTCTCCGTAAGGAAGGCTTCCGAGTGTTCCCCAAGGCTGCTCATCGTGGCCTGAGGGATGCTTCTAAGACCAGTCGTAGAAGAGGTGTTGCTTCTCCTTCGTAAGTGAGGAAGACAGGACACACTGGAGAAGTGACTGACCACGCTCAGCCATGCAGGACATGAGCCACTATCTAGCAGCCACCTCCTGGTGACTACCTCTGAGGACAAAGAAGCCTCCCACTGAAGTCTACAGAAGTCACAGGGAATAACTGTGACACAGTGAATAACAGAGCCCCGCCTATCTTCCTGGAGTCTGGAAGTGCCTAGATCCGATCAGCGAGGTGCAGCCGTGCAGCCGGGGTCGGGGCAAGTCCTGGGAAGCACTGTCCAAAGCGAGGCAGTCCCAGTTGTCATCACGACAGCTTCCACCAGCATACCCGAGCCCTCCTAATGGGTCTCCAAGTGCCCGCTCAAAGAAGCGGGCGAGGTGGGGAGTGCCAGGCCTACCCCACCCAGCTTAAACCTTTCAGGTATAATCATCAATACTTGTTCCTTGCAAGTAACGACCCATTTCAGATTTTCTGACTATCTGACATTCAAATTGATTATCAAATAAAAGTTTGTCCAAGAAACTTAAAACGATGAAACTGTAAACATAAATGACTTTTCAATTACTTTTTTATTTTTTCCCGTTTGCCCACCTCTGTCACCTCTGACGGACCTGCTGGTGTTTTGTACTACACCGATCACAGGTCAGAGGCACACACACACCCTGCCGGGTAGTTGGGGTACAGACTTGTAAAGCAGAAAAAGTTTCCTCCCTCCCAAATCTGAGCAAAACAGCCCATGCGCTCACAGGACACACAGCCTGGCCTAAGCCGGAGGGTCTCTGAGTGGGGTCCCTAAGCAGCGGCAGCAGCACCCCAGACATGGACACGCAGGACAGCGCCTCTCGAGCTTGCACGACCTGCTGCTGGATCAGGGATGGAGACAAGACCCAGCACTGTGTCTAACACGTCTCCGGGTGATCCCAACGCACACGAAATTCTATCTAGACTTTTATCCTAGTTCTAACAACATGCCCTCACATCTTCAAAACAGAAAAGAAAAAGTGTGACCGAGTAGCTAGAAGATGGAAGGAACAGTAACAAATTAAGAAAACCCTAATTACACTGCAAGCACACCTTGCCAACGTGAAAGCGTACACCGAGCCCTGGGAGGCACCTGTGCAGACAGCTGAGGCAGGCACGGGCCAGAGGCTCGGACAGCGGTCAGCTGCCGCACCACACGTGTGCAGGGCACTGCGGGGCACGCCGCCCGCAAATGTGCGTGATTTCCACTGAAAAATAATAGACTTCGACAACCAAAATACTGTCCTCAGTGCAGGAAAAACAAGTCTGTCCATACGACTAGAGAGCCAGGGGCTACAATAACAGTCAACAGGCACTGGCGTGCACGCTTCTCTTCAGCCTTTGAAATGACCGGCATAGTGTCCAGAGCCTCTCGCTGGGACAAAGTGACCACACGCATCCTGAATGCCGTAATTCTATTCGTGCTCACAACTCCAACCACAAATAAATCACCCTTTGAAAGATATTTTGGAATCATTTTCTGATAGTCAACTTTTTTGAAGGCTATATTGACAATAACCTTCACTTTTACAGTCAGACAGAAGTAGGCCAATACTTAATTTCATGACTTTGAAGTGACTTATTTTTCTGTGGCTCCTTCTGCAGCCTGAGACTTTAAAATACTCATCTCGTAGGGCTACTGTGAGGATTGAGTAAGATAATATAATGCTCACCCAATGCTGAGCTCAGTGTCTGGCCACACAGATAGCATATAACAAATAACAGAAGAAAAGGAGGAAGAAGATTCTTTTTTATTTTTTTAACATTCTTTTCTTCCTTTTATTTATTCATTTTAGAGAGGAGAGAGAGAGAATGGGGGGGTGGCAGGGAGCAGGAAGCATCAACTCCCATATGTGCCTTGACCAGACAAGTGCAGGATTTCAAACTGGCAACCTCAGCATTCCAGGTCGACGCTTTATCCACTGCGCCACCACCGGTCAGGTGGGAAGAAGATTCTTTACAACTTTGTTCACATAGCTTTTCCTATTTTCTTTTTTCGTCTTCTTTTCCAAGTGAGAAGAGGGGAGATGGACAGACTCCTGCATGCACCCGGACCACCCGGGATCTACCATACCTTCCCTGTCTGGGGCCAATGCTCTGCCCATCTGGGGCCATGATGCCAACTGAGCTATTTTTAGCACCTGGTCCAATGCACTCAAACCAATCAAGCCATGGCTGCAGAAGGGGAAGAGAGAGAGAGGGGGGAAGAGAGAGAGAAAAGGAGAAAGGGCAGGGGTGGAAAAGCAGATAGTCGCCTCTCCTGTGTGCCCTGACCAGGAATTGAACCTGGGACATTTACATGCTGGACCAATGCTCTACCACTGAGCCACCAGGCAAGGGACAGCTTTTCCTATTTTCAATTTCATTTTTATGAATCCTGCTTATCCTTCAAGGCCCAGTTCAAATGCCAAATTCTCTATGAAAATTTCACCATTAAAATCAGCCACATAAAAGGTATTTTAGCTATACATCAGTAACAGAAACAATGCCCACCACCTAGTGCTTACTAGGTTTGGGGCAGTGTCTAAGTGCCTCACATCTACTACCTCATCTAATCCCTCCAACAACCGTTAGGTGGGTACTACTAGTCTTACCTTCTTTCCTGTTATGAAGACGCAGTCGGCCTGAGCCACACAGGAGCTGCGGGACTGGGTTCTGAACCCCACGGCCGGGTTCTCCCAAGCTGCTCTCACCTGCGCTCCTTGCCTCCATGTCAACCGAGAAGCATGAGTAATTACTGCAGAGACCTTCTGAGAGATGACGGTGTTATATTTAGTACAGCTGAAGATGTTTTCTATGCATGTTAGAATCATTCACTACGGAGAGCTTATTCACCCTTCATAGAGATTCTAGTCCCTTCCTCCTCAGGTCTGGGTGATGGCATTTTATCCTCGTGTGACCCAAGAGATGGAGATTGCCTAATCACCCACTACATTAGACTATCAAAACATGCTGTCATCTAATATTCTGTGCAAATATAAAACAGTCATCAGGAATTGATAACTTAATAGTCTAGACAGTGTATGCTGTATTTGCGGGGTTTGATTTTATATACATACACAATGTCAAAGATACTGTGTAGAAAAAGATACGTACTATTTTTCAAACTAAGGCAGGCTTAAGTGTATAGAATTGAGTCTTACCCCCCCCCCCAAAAAAAAACCCAGAGAACATTCTTTGTGTAGGGGACCCAAAATTTAATAGTGTTTGCTTTTTAATGGAGCTTTATAACAGAGACTCAAGAGCAAGAATAAAGCATACCTGCCCAAGGGATGCTGTCTGGGTTATACAGAATATTATAAGCTCTTGAAAGAGGATGGCTTAAAAAGAAACTAACATTTCTCCATAATTATAATAGTGCTGCTTTATCTACCTGAACTCTGAATATATTTTTGTTACCTTATTTTAAGATTCAGAACATGTCAGCACATCAACAATAAACTTCATGTGTTAGTTTTCTTAGGAATGGTCGCCCTAAAATATACAGGGTGAAGCAAAAGTAGGTTTACAGTTGTTTGCATGGAAAATAATATAGTAATTAATAAGTAGTAATACAAGAATAGATAATAATAAAATATACTTTTGTATACTCATAACTGTAAATCTACTTTTGCCCCACCTTGTATATATGGCAAATGAGTCAAAATAAAGAAAAAACATCACTTCTCAGTTTTAAAATAATTTTTTAAAAATTAAAATCTGTATCAACTCTTCTTAAATGATTCCGAAGGCCATTCTACTTAAGATAATGTTGACATCAAGGTGGCTTACCATGGCCAGGGGAACATACAGAAAGGGCTCTCAAGATGAGTTTTACTGGTCAGACAGGGATGAGGCAGGTAGAACCTAACATAGGGACTTCAAATTCACTTAGGTTTAGCCCAGGGCGATGGCTGGGAGGCAAACACCACGGGAAAGGCCCAGTAGCTGAGGCAATACAATGCAGATTTCACTGAAATAAGGGGCCACGCAAGCATACCCACCTCCATAATGAACAGCCTGAACCCAGAGCCCTGACCAGACACACCCATCACAGGTCCCACAGCACACTGAGCTCACCTTTGTCACGGTTAAGCTACATGGCAACTGTTTACTTGTCTGATTCATCCCACTACCCTTAGTTCAGAGAAAAGTGTGAAATATCATAGGTGTGATATGAATGAGCAAGAGAGAAGGCAGCAAATATAAAGAAAATTGATCTCATTGTACTTCCCTGGTTCCATATTTTCCCTAAGAATGTTTCATCCTACAACTAAGAGGACAATAAAAACCTTATTTTATTTTACTTTTGATTTTTATATAATGTGAGCCATTTAACCTCTTTGGATCTAAGTTGCTTCTTTTATAAAAGGAAGAAATTAAGACTAACTAGTCCTTCAAGTCCATCCACCTCAGTGACTCCACGATTCTATGATGGCACTGTCTTCTAGTAATAAAGGTTGTTACTACTTACTGAATGCCTGGATGTGGCCAGTAATTGTGCTCATATCTGAACTCAAATTTGTGTTCTTTACCACTACACCAGTCAACTGCCGCATAAGGGAAAATCCACAAAACACTATTTTTGAAAATATATACACGTGTATAATATACAAGTGCATAACTATAAATAAGAAAAAAACATTATTTTAAAAAATACATATGTGTATAAATAAGTCTTAGTAAAATTTAAAAGATGTAAAATAGTATTTGCTTTAGGTAATGCAGAGTAGGCTCTGGTAGTCTGGCTTGGGTTTATATACCTTAAAAAGGAAGTTATATTTCACGCTAATATATCTCGGACAACTAAAATCCAAGTCATGTAAGTAGGCTGCCGATGTGTCAGCACTAGGTTGGTATTTCCAGAGGTCCATGGTAACATCTCCACCTACTGATCATGCCATTTCCTTCCTTGAAGACTCTGCAATGGCTTCTCTCGGCACTCAGAACGCTATTTAACCTCCATCCTGTCACCTGTAGGTGGCTGCACAAGCTGGCCCTCCCCGGCTTTTCCACTTTTCTCCACCAGCACCCCCAGGTTCCCTTCTGCCAGACAGCTTATCACATAGACCCTCACATGCCTGGTTCCTTCAGATCCTTCCAGGGTCTACTCAAACGTCACCTCCTCCAAGACGTCTATCCAGTCCAGCGGGTAATTTATTTAGACTGTCCTAAGTTGTGTAGTAGGTGACCGAGATTAGCAGTAACAGCCGAGCTGGAGAGTACTGCACTTTGCCCAGCTGCATGGACAGCGAGCGACCAAGCGTGCGGGGGAACTGTGGCCCACTCCAAGGCCGGGGCTCTCACAGCCTGCAGGGGTCACCCTCGCAGCTTCCGGTGCTGGGGAACTGCGTGTCAGGATTCCTTCTGACAGCCTTATGGAATGGCACATGGAATCGTCACCAACCCAGAACTCGGGACTCTCAGAACCCCTCAGTGGGGTCCAGCTCGCTCCTGGACAACAGACTGAAGGCTTGCAGCAAGCCTTTAGGTCACGCCCTTAGGAATAGGGCACGTTCAGCCAGCGCGGTGCGCAGGAGTCCTAGCTGACACGATGCTGCTTGGCCTTGCTTGGCCTCGTATCCCACCCTGTGCGCTTACAGGCCGTGCGGGGCGGGGCCCGGAAGGGCGGGGCCCTGCGGAGGGCAGAGAGCTGGCCGCAATGTCTTATTGCCATCTCCCTCTCTGATGATCCCCAGGGCTCTCATCACGACCTGAAAGTATGTAGTTCCTTTGTTCCTTTACTTGCTCGGTTTGCCTCTCCTGCCACGCCCGCCAGGACAGAAGCTCTATCAGAGCAGGACCCCGCTCATCTCTCTCACTTAACTTCGCGATGGCTCTGTGAACACAGGAAGAGCAGAGGCGCACAGAAGTTACGACTATGCAAAGCAAGACAAAGAGGTAAACTGACGCCTAAGACATGAATGTGTATCTTTATTCACACCCTTGGTTCCCTTTTCAGGCGTGAGCGCCTCCACTCTGCTCATCACCTAGGTTCTAGACTCTAAGTCCACCTCCATTCTTAACCTCTAAAATATTCATCAATTGTTATAAGCCTACGATGAAAAGATTCAAATGAGGTAACGACTGGATCCTTAAAATGCAACTGCCTGCCAGATGGTTCCAATAAACAAGAGGTGAAGTAATGACTAGAAAGTATCTCAAGTAATTCATACAGCATTTTTGAAGGCTGTGCCTAAAAAGATAGAAGGTGATGCTAACCTGGACTGAAAAGACGGCCATCCGTCTGCGTAAGAAGAGGGAAAGAAGGTGGCAGTTAAACACTGAAACTAGAGAAGCATAACAAGAAACTGGATTTTAAAACTGCTGAGGCGCTGTGAGGGTTACGTTTAAGCATCAACCTGGCTAGGATTTGTGTCTAGACATTTGGTCACACAGTAATTTTGATGTTTGTGTAAGCACTTTGTAGATGGAATGAACATTTACAATCAATTGACTTTAAGTAATGGAGATTGCCATAATGTAGGTGGGCCACATCCAATCAGTTGAATGCTTTCAGAATGAAAAACTGAGGTTTCCTGGGAAAAAAGAAATTCTGTTCAAGACAGGAACAGAAATGCTACCTGAGTTTCCAGCCTGCTGGTCGACCCTCGGACTCGGGGCTGCCACATCAACTCTCTTGTCTGAGGCCCCAGCCTACTGGCCTGTTCTCTGTGAACTGTGGGCTTGCCAGCTCCTGCAAGTGTGTGAGCCAACTTCTTAAAATAAATCTCTCAATCTCCCTCTCACACACAAACACACCCTCCCATAGGAAACTGCTGATACACACTACAAAATGGAGAGAGCTGAAGACCGACACGCGGGTGAAAGAAGCATCCTTCGCCTGCGACGGGCCAGCTAACATGAGAAAACAAAACAGCGGCGCCCGGGAGCGAAGGGGCCGGGACTCCGAGAGAGGAGAAGGTTTGAGGCTTATGCTCAGGGTCTTGTCTGTGGAGACGGTCTTATGGGCGTCACACAGGTCAGAGCTTACCGAGCTGTACATCTTCAATATGTGCAGTTTACTGTGTAACAACTGTATCGAAATCCAGTTGTTTTTTTAAAAAGTAGACAATTGTCAGAAGGGATAAGGAAAAAATTAAGAAGGCTTTAAATCATCTTCTCAGTAGGAAGAATTAATAAAGGCCCGCTCCTTACTGGGACCAACTGCCAACAGATGATCTAAAGAACTGCCTCACCCCCATCTCGAGTCAGCTTTAAACAAGAAAAGTGATCTTTAATCTTGGAAGAATAAAAATTAAAGGAATAAAAAGAAACTGAGGTTCAAGATAGGAAGGAGAAAAAGGAATTACTTTATTTTTTCAAAGAAGGTATTAATAAAATCTGTATTTATAGATCAAGTAAAATCATATTCTAAGACACTAAATGTATCTGCAAATTTGGCAACTTCCAAGGAATGAGAAAGAAGGGTCATGCGAACGGATGCAGAATCCATGCAGAATTCTAGAACAGTGCTTAAAGCCCAATTAATATGGAACGGGCTTCAGTAACATTACATACGCTCCTGTCCTCAACCCTTTCTACTGCTCCTTCCTGGTGTCTTTCTGGGTCCCTGCTCCCCGCGCCCCTAAACACATGTGCTCTCCAGATCCCTGTTCTTCCTGTCTCAGTCTACAGCAGGGTCACAACCTTCCAGAGGACTCCTGATTCCCTTTCATAATCTGATGAGGGCAGTGGCCCCAAATAACATGTATTTACATAAAAATTTACATGTAACTATTTCAAAGGTTTCAAGAGCTCCCACGAACATTGACCATGCATATATTCCTTATCTTGTCAAGGTAAAGGAATTCCTTGCAGAGTACCACCCTGGGGTCTGTCTCTACAAACCCCATATGGTGTGAGTGAGGTGTATACACAGCTGTGGCAATGGGAAATTTGAATGCTGACAAATAACATTCACATAGAGCCTAGGTTCACATAATATTTTTCTAGGGATTTTGGAAAAATAATTCAACTAGGCAGATTTGTAGGCTACCTAGAATAGATTTATGAAGAAAGTTTCTGATGACTATTCTGTAGAAGCCCATTCCCTTCCACATTGGTTTTACAAAGGACATAGAAAACATGCTTACCAAATTCTCAGGATAAGTTGTAACAGTAAATAGCTAGACCACAGACCTGGAATTTAAAATACATTAACAATTCAGCCTAAGGGTAAGTAAGGTAAAGGGCACGAAAGATCCTCAAATTCAAAGACCTTTTCATACAGACTGTCCTCTTCCCCAACTACCAATAACCAGTAGCTGGTGGAAATGTACTGGACCCAGCAGGACTGCAAGCTCTTTGAGGACAAGTCTTACTTATCTTCACAGAGCACCCTCAGGGTTGTCAGAGCACCTGTTTGGGCTACAGTGTGCTACGGTGACATGGGCTCCAAAATCGCAGTGCCTGTAACACAGCACTTATTTCTCACCCCTGTGGGATGTGTGCCACGGACCGGCTTGCGCTAGGCCCTGGCGTCCTGGGGCCCGGGCTGCGTGCTCTGTCAACCGGGGACCAGCCCTAGCCAAAGCATTCCGGTCTAGGAGAGAAAGAAAAGAGCTAGCAGCAGAACCATGCAATGGAATTCAAAATGACTGTTCACACATGGGACATGTCACTTCCTTTAACATCTTTACTGGTCAGGGAAAGCCAACTGTCCAGACCTGATGTCCACAGAGCGGGAAACACAACCGCCTGCGAAGATCACCCCGCTAGAGAGACAGCAAATACTTTGACCAGTTATTTACCACAGGGCCTTCCCCAACAGAAAGCGCTCAGTAACTGGGGCAACTGTCCCTATGCCAGGCTGTAAATACCAAAGGGCAGGGACTGTAACATATCTTGCTCCCTGAATGCCTCAGCCACAGGGTGCTGGCCACGCAGTAAAGGACAAGCTAAACGCTTGCAAAGTGAACGTGGGATCTGGAATCAAAAACCTGCGACTATCACGTCTGCCGATCCCTGACTTAGTAAGAAGTGCTTTTTCTCTTCTGACTCTTGGGTGGTTCTGGTAAAGACTAAGTAAAAATATTTGTGAAATACCCATGAAACTGTGCCATATTATAAATGTTAGCTCATACCTACAGATGGTCCAATGGGGTGAAACTTTATAAATTCATTTAAATTTATATAGTAATGAAATACATAATATCCAGCATCTACTTTCAAAGCATCAGCTGGCAAGTAAAGAGTAAGAAAAATCAGACTTAAAGCAATTAACACGAAAGAGGAAGAAGGTTTTAGCGGACCATAAACTCAGTATGATCACAGGGTAATGGCTGCCAGAATAAAGAAATGCAGATTTCAGGTTGCATCCATAGTCGCCCAGTATCCACATAACAGCTTCATTGTATTCAGCAGTCATCTGACCACATCTGAAGTAGTCCCTTCAGTCGGGCCACCATATTTTAAGATGTACACTGACAAACAGACTTTGTCATGAGTTCAGCGACGTGGATGGAGAAAGGTCTGTAAACCATGTCACGTGAATACGGTTTGAGAGTGAGGGCTTTCCCCTTAGTGTAGCAAAAGGACTTGAGGATTTAACCGCCATTTCAAACACTATGAATTACTGTGTTAAGAGTGAGGTGCACGTATACAGCCCTAGACTGCTAAGGAGCAGTTTAGGGAACGGACCTAGCACAAAGAGAAGTTACTTTTACGACTGTAAACCTACAAGGGCAGATGACAGCGCAGTAGAGACGCTGCTGAGGAGACCGAATCAGGTGGTGCACTGAACAAATCTAAATCACTTCACTCCTCTAGTAACTGAAATCTGTGGAGCATTTGAAAATGTACAAATAGTATTTTTTCCCGACTGAGTGGTATTAAACATAATTACAACAAGGAACAAAGAACTGAAGTAAGAAGTAAAACAAGAAGTTGCCTGGCTTAACAAACACAGAAAGGCCTGCTGCCGAAGGGAAATGAAATCTAAGCTAGATAACACTGAGCACAGACACAGGGTCCTGGCTTGTAGAGGAAACAGGCTTTGTCAAAACCGTAGTTATTCTAGTTCTTTTTCCGCGTATGACCTAGCTCCTATAATTTCCAACGAGGTGCAAAAAAGTATCTTACAGATTCCTACCATGGCAATCAAGCAATAATTAATACTGCTAATATTAAACTACAGTAGTAATTACAAGACAATACTAGTGTTATCGATCAACTTGACTGAGTATTCCAATTTCCCATGGCAGACTCCTAGCCATATGCTACTGGCATTTGCTAATAACGTCTTATACTGCCTCCTTGCTCTATTGAAAATGCAGCACTTCCCACTCCCAGCCCAGCTGTCAATCCGCGCATTCTCTGCACACAGGCCTCCCCAGCAGGGGCTAAGTAGGGTATAAAGAGAAACGCCTGACTTATCTTCACAGCCCTGCCCCTCATCTTCAGATCACTCACTTAGTTTTTAAATTCCTTCCTTTAATGAAATATTTCTTAAAGTTATCCACTAACTTCCCATTACATTTTAATTGCTACACAAGAGAAAGTCAAAGCAGGCTTTAAGACACACTGGGTATTATGTGTTATTTCTTATTGTAACCACTCTTTGCAAAATATCTTGGGATACAAGTTTCTTCTTCTCTTAAATTTTCTCCTGCAACCTAAATGGGCATATTTATAACAGGATTTCTTTGTACTGACATAAACTACTGACACCCTAACTTACTGCCCTCACTGCAGGTACAGAGAAAAAAATATGAGCTTAAAAACAGCTCAAGACTTGGCCCTGGATGCTTGGCTCAGTGGTAGAGTGTCAGCCTAGCATGTGGGAGTCCTGGGTTCAATTCTCATCCAGGGCACACAGGAGAAGCGCCTATCTGCTTCTCCACCCTTCCCCCTCTCCTTTCTCTCCATCTCTCTCTTCCCCTCCAGCAGCCAAAGCTCCACTGGAGCAGAGCAAAGTTGGTCCAGGCACTGAGGATGGCTCCATGGTCTCTACCTCAGGCGCTAGAATGGCTCCAGTTGCAACCAAGCAACGGCCCAGATGGGCAGAGCATCACCCCCTACCGGTGGATCCCGGTCCGGTACATGCGGGAGTGTGTCTCTCTGCCTCCCTGCTTCTCACTTCAGAAACAGAAACACACACACACACCCAAAACAAACAAACAGCTCATTGACTCATTAAAATAAATTTGTATATGCCTTTCTGGAATGAACATACATTCACACATTTTTAAAAATCTATTCTTCCAAACCAAAAAAGTAAAGGAAAATGTAAAAAGTGAAAAAGCGGACACCTATGCTCTAGCAAAGGAGCGTGAACGCCAGGACTTCTTTGGTGCCAGTTAGGCTTGTCTGACTTGTCACTGGATTCCTACACTTGTTATCTCGTGCTCTCCTCCCTTGTGGCACTGCCAAGAACTGCCCAGGTCACGGGAACACACCGCTCTGCACACAACCAGGAAAACACAGTTTCAAATCACCCGCGTCAATCCCGCTAACGGAAATGTCTATATTCCCCTGGGAGGTGGGAGAATGAGTCAGTAAGGAGATAAAACAGTTGCCAGTTTTAAAACATAATAACCAAATTAAATGTTAATTTTCTTTTAAATTACATATATACTCATGTATTAAAGCAATTATTTTCCAACAATGGAAATAATATACAATGAGCATTTGTTTAAATAAGAAACCACTAAAATAATTAATAACTAACATGTACTGTTTTCTGTGTGCTGGGCATTCTTAGGTGTTCAACACACATTAACTCATGTACACCCTTCATCACAGCCATTTAAAGTTGTTTTATTAATATCCTCATTTCACAGTTTAAAAAAAGGAGGCACAGCCTGACCAGGCGGTGGCGCAGTGGATAGAATGTCGGACTGGGATGCGGAAGACCCAAGTTCGAGACCCCGAGGTCACCAGCTTGAGCGCGGGCCCAACTGGCTTGAGCAAAAGCTCATCAGCTTGGACCCAAGGTCCCTGGCTCCAGGAAGGGGTGGCTCGGTCTGCTGAAGGCCCGCGGTCAAGGCACATGTGAGAAAGCAATCAATGAACAACTAAGGTGTTGCAACAGCAATGAAAAACTAATGATTGATGCTTCTCACCTCTCTCCGTTCCTGTCTGTCTGTCCCTGTCTATCCCTCTCTCTGACTCTCTCTCTGTCCCTGTAAAAATATAAATAAATAAAATAAATTAAAAAAAAAAAAGGAGGCACAGAATGGTTAAGTAACTTGCACAGGATCACACAGCTATAGACAGGCAGGAAAGGGACATGAATCGAGGCAGGACATTTCTAGCACCCATTCTTTAACCTTTTAGGGTGGGCATCACTACAATATATACTTTGACATTTGAAGGTCTTTTTGAGTCTGTTAGCTTTAATCATATATGAAGATATTTTTTCATGGGCTGTCAAGACTATATATACCATATATAATTAAAATGCTTTCTCAACCAACTTTTAAGATCAGATGACTGAATCCAATACATCACTTCTTTTAAGTCAATAGTATCTAATCTAATCTAACCTAATTGAATCTAATTTTCCATGTAAAATATATGTTGGCCTTGTTACACTTAAGGAGCATTTTATATACTTAGCATAATAAGTATTACAGCCTCACAGTATGTCAGTGATACTTTGCACCAGCTAGATCTGGGATGTTTTATTCACATGAATATGCATTAAAGTAATTCTACTACTTCTCAAATTCTAAATGGAATTATTCAACAGACATCTGCATACTTAATGGATAACAAGTACTATGCATACAAAGATAAATTAGAGGGTCTCTGCTCTCAAAAGAGGCCAAAGTTACAAGACAACGAAATAAGTACTTTTATGTAGTTACAACCAAGGTTCCAAGGAACCGAGTTCACTAATGTGGCAAGTGATGGTAGTTCCATGTGCAAAGGCATGTAACATTTTCCTCTTAGGGCATATCAAGCAACTTCAATAGAAGTAGAATGCAGAGTGTACACGAAAAGCAAGGGAAACAGTGCTGAGAAATGAAGAACAAAGCTGGAGCCAGATAAAGAAAAGTCTTAGAAGTCACAATAAAAGGACCCATCCGCTGCGAGGAATTAAGCAGGGCACTGATGAGATCAAATATGGTAACAACAGTGGCTATCACTCTATTTTCAGCAACAGAACTCTGTACTCAAATGAAATCCTATGAGAACTTCCACGCTTAAAACTGACCACAGTAAAACTGCACTGGTGAAAACTGGGATAAACCTGTCCAGCTTCCTTCAGAAGCCTTTATAAAGTAGTTTCAAAACCACTGCTTTAGAAAGAAGAATTACTGTATCTATACAATCGAGTTTTATACACTTTCTGCCTCTCCCAACATGATTCTAACTTCTCAGGTGTCAGGATTCATTCACGTTTCTCTTCAATTATAGAACGAGGCATAAATAGGACTAAGCAAATAGCACTGGGCCTTCAAAATTAACCACAAAACATTGTAATACAGAGAAAGGAAGATAAAGATTAATTATCAGTTTTTACACTTTTGAGTTAAACTATAATTTAAGTGACCATATTTTCTACCCTAAAAGTTAGAATTTATGGTTAGACATAATAGCCACAGAATATTCAAAACTGGTAGTGTTAGAAAATATAAAATTACTACTGAATCGGTATGATGTAATTTTTCCAAGACTGATGATGTACTTGAATTTTCTTAACAATGATTTTACAGTGGGAAAACCCTTCCCCTCCGATCACCTGTTCTCCCACCTTATAAAATCAGTAGTTCTAAATGTGATCACTGAAAATGATCACCAGTGTGAAACTGCTTATCTTTCGCCGAGCCATCTAACCTGCTCCTAGCAATACCACATAAAACTGATCAAAGATATGCACACACCTTTCCCAACAATTACTGCTCTTGATTCTTCACAGGGAGACGTGCCAGTAAAAAGGCAAGGTTCCAGTCCTAGAGGAAAGGGCTTTAATGACTTAATGTTTTATAATAAACAATTATATTTACTTTATACAATCTAATCTACTCCCTACAATCCTCCTCTCTGCCAGCAATCTCCCCTGCTCCTCACACTCACATTTTCAGGGAACGTGCCACTTAAATAGTCTCAAGAATTTTCAAAGTGTCATCTTTATAAATAGTAGATTAATTAAAAAGAAATTCTAGCCTGGCCTGTGGTGGCGCAGTGGGTAAAATGTCAACCTCAAACGATGAGGTCCCCGGTTCAAAATTCCATCTTGCCTGGTCAGACACATATGGGAGTTGATGCTTCCTGTTCCTCCTCCCTTCTCTCTCTCTCCCCCCGCTCTAAAATGAATTTTAAAAAAATTCTAAAAACAATGCTTAACACATATCAAGAGTTATAGAACAATCTTATTTTTTTCTCCATTAGATAAGACACTTAGAAAAACCAACTACCAACCACCCTGGGCCACTCTACCATGCATTAAAAGTTCTCTTACAGAATGTGGCTGAAGGCCAACTATTGACAATTATTAAAAGGAGGAAGAGAGGAGAGAAGCAGAGGATATAAATTTAACCCTTCAATATATCATTTAACCAATATGTACAATATATTCACTAACAGGCATGTTTAAGAAATGGTACTTAAACAGAAACAATATAAATGTCATTGTAAGGGAAATACTATCCTATCTGAGACTGTAAACTCAATCCATCACTTAGCATTCAGTGGATCACTTCTGGTCATAGTCTATACTCCTGAGCTTGCAAAAAAATAGCCAACTAGTCTACTATAACTTTGGGGGAGATAAAGACAACTCTAATTACAGAAAAATAAATTATATCACATGTTCCAACTAAAGTTGCACATTTTGGGAAAATAGCTTAATAAATTACTCGTTTCTACTTCTTTCCAATATAAAAGTCTGAGGACTATCAAATAATCATTAAAAAGCAATGACTTTTTTGTAAAGGAAAGCTTCTTTTTCTAAATATATGCTTGAAAGTAATCCTATAAAAACATAAAAAAAACCTCATGTAAAATAACAACCAAAACAATACATAGTATCAAATAGTTAACTATATACATTTAACTATATATTCAATTACAGATTTTAGAGCAAAATTTCTATCTCTTGCCCATTTAAGGGCAAGTTAGACAAAATTCCTCAGACCAATAGATATTTTTAAACAAGACTGAACAATTGCTACGTTAATCTTAATATATCAAATAAAGTTAACTTAAAACATGTGCTAAAAGAAATTTTAAATCATATGCATGTGTTTAATTGTTCACATAGTAATACAAAAAATATTCATAAATTGTCTTAAGATAAATTTGTATTTTATTCTAGTTTGTGAAATTTGTAATAACCTTTCTATTGAGAATTACTTCTGATTAAACCACATCCAATAACTGAAATCCAAACAATCTCCCAGATGGAACAGCTGGGAAAAAACAGAGAACGGTTTTCATAATTCTGAATTTTCTACTGATACTAGAGACAAACTGACCCAACACTAAATGCTAGCACGACTGGAGTATAGGAAATATAAATATATAATAAACAAAGGAAACCCTTTCACAAGAATGAGGAAAATTCTGTGATAAAAATTCTGAACTCGCCTGACCAGGTGGTGGCGCAGTGGATAGAGCGTCGGACTGGGATGCAGAAGACTCAGGTTCGAGACCCCAACCTCGCCAGCTTGAGCGCGGGCCCATCTGGCTTGAGCAAAAGTTCGCCAGCTTGGACCCAAGGTCGCTGGCTCCAGCAAGGGGTTGCTAGGTCTGCTGAAGGCCCGTGATCAGGGCACATGTGAGAAAGCAGTCAATGAACAACTAAGGTATCACAATGGCAATGAGAAACTAATGATTGATGCTTCTCATTTCTCTGTGTTCCTGTCTGTCCCTATCTATCCCTCTCTCTGACTCTCTGTCCCTGTAAAAAAAATAAATAAAAACATTAAAAAAAAATTCTGAACTCAGCCTTTCCTGTTTTTAAAACTTTTCTCCAAATTTCTGCAGATTATAAGGTCTAAACATTTTTGAATTCGACTTGGTGGACTTACACATGCTAGTATTAAGTAATAGTTTATGCTTAAGAAGCCTTGCAAATATATTTTCAAAACCCAAATTACACAAAGTATGTGCACTACTGATTGCATTAATAGAAAAGAAAACTGAGAATGGAAATATTAAGTGACATTTAAAATGTGACAGTGGGTTAAGTAATGAAATTGAGACCATAAATCAGTCTTAAATTCCAATTAAAATTTCCAATCATTACCTCTTTTTTCAGATCTTAGCACACATATTTTCTAAATGAAGTCTACTTGCCTTTTGTTTTGCATGTGCTTGAAAAAATTTTAAACTACATACCCTCATTAATGATAAACCAAGTAATGAACTTATTTACCTCACTGTGCTCATTAGCAATCCTTTGAGGTAGCTTCTTGGGGTTTAAAAAAAAATTAAATACTTCTCCTAATATCACATCTTTAGTCTTCATTTTTACTCAATTGTTCAACAGAGGAACTTAAGAGCCTGCACTAAAACATCAGCAGCATCCTTCAAGCTGTTCCCTACATTTTTATAATATTCAATTAGGCTAAGAGGAATAAGACTGTGCCCATTATCCTTAAGTTGGGCCCTCATCCCATAGTCAGCACGCAAATAATTTCATTCTTTATGTCTAACATATAAAACAACTATTAACACTCTCAAAAGATATCTGAACACTAATATACCTGCATGCTTAGTTCCTAGCCTTTAAATCCCTTTCCTAAGAATAAGACGTCTCTAAAAGTGGGAACCAGAAGTGTCACTCTAAGGAAGCCAGGTATGAACAGTATGAAACAAAGTAAACTTAATTTTCCTTAACAAAGTTTGTGCTGGTTCCTCCTCTTCTGACTTATCCCAACAAAGCCTGAGCTATGAGCTAACACTTAAGCAAGCTCTACTCATATTAACTCATACTCAGTTTTCCCTTCTACGTCACCAAAGCAAAATGATTTCAGAATGACAGTTTCAGTATTTCACTGTTATCTCCTGTGATTCCAAATAAACCCAAGCGCACTAACAAAAAGAAAAGGAAAAAAAGCTCCCTTGAAAGTTTAAAGTATGTAAGTTGTTCTTTTATCAAAATAGAGCTTTCCACAAGTGACCCAGGGAACTGCACCTAAGGAACACCAAGCCTTTAATTCAGGAGAACAGTCTGCACAGAGAGAAAAAGTCAAGGTCACGGTTTTCCCTACATTTGGACTTTAGACCAAATCTATTTCTTCTGAGTTTGCTGTCATCTGGGTATAACCACTTGTTGGCCTCCGTGGCGGCAGGACCACTGTCCTAGTGAGAGTAGGTTGCAACAAGGTGCTTTTGATACCTGAGGAACTAAACCACCCTGGATAGGGCTCCAGCCGAGCCTGACCATAAAATTCTGGCGTCTTAATTAGGTTTCAATATACTCCTTAAATGGTAAAGCATCAATCACATGACAGTTTTCCCACTCACTTAAAACATTAATAGGGAGCACAGAAGTAGCACAACTTTGCACTTAAGAAGGCCATAAGTATTAATTTTGCCCCCAAACATTTTTTGGGAAAGAGACAATTCAAGGAACACACTGATAAATCTTACATTACGCCAAAAATCTGTTTCTAAATTATTACATGCCAACTGATTTTTCATCAAACAACATTTTACTTTTTAAATTTTTTCATTTATTGATTTTAGAGAGAGGACGGGGGTAGGGGGAGAGAGAACACTGGACAGGAACATCCATCTGTTCCTGCATGTGCCCTGACCGGGGATCGAACCGGCAACCTCTGCACTTCCAGATGACGCTCTAACCAACTGAGCTATCTGGGAAGGGCAAACCAAATCACTTTTTATAAGTAATATTTAAAAAGCATTAATTATTTGAAGACACTTTTTAGTAAGCCTTTTTGTAATACATAATTCTCATAGAGTACCATAACCAATAACTATTTAATTTGTTAGGTAATCTTATACTTGTAAATATCAAATTTCTTAAAGTGAGCACAGCTGCTTTCATAGGCCAAATTCATCCCAGCATTCCTGCCCTTCTCCCTATTTCCCAAGTTCTGAAAATCTCGCCCAAAAAACCCAGCTGTTCATATATGGTAGAATACACAACACTACCAAAGTTTAAAAAAGAAATTAAGTGATTATTTTTAATGTAAAGTAGAAATGTAAATAGATTCCCCAGAAAAGATCAATGAATTATTTTAAAAAATATCAAGATATGCGTATCTCAGATCACTTTCCCACGTGTCTCTATCACCTGAAGGAAACCAAGAACTGTTTATCTCCGGGAACACTGACCTGCATGACTGTCTGCAAGGTCAACGAGACCCACAGGAGGGGTACGCTGAGGAAGTGCTGACCTGCCCAAGTCTGCGGTTCCCTTTAAAGAGAGGGAAGGAAGGAAGAAACAAGAATTTATTTACATATCACAGGAAATGATGTTTTAGGCTGTAAAATTCCAGTGCCCCATCCCAGGACTGTACTTTGGCATACCTCAGCAACAGCCAATAGGAACAAGAGGTTCACAGGCATCCCAGCACAGAACCAGGCACAAACACTGCTCCACAGATAGAGTCAACAAGACTTCCAACTGAATCACCTCCCTCACATCGTGTACCGAGAACCTTTGGCATCCTGGCTACATGCCACAATGACTCAATTTCAAAATGAGAGTTCTCTGTTGTCAGAACTTTTTGAAAAGGAGAACGAACCAAAGATCCTTAATCAAAAGAAGCACTCAGGCATCAGAAAGGCTTAGGTAAGGAACAAGTATGTATATGCCTACCCGACCAATTAACATTAAATTCACCAGAAAGGGAGTCTTGGCTGTCCTCTTATCCCGCACCAAGGACTCCAGACATTTCCTCAGCTGTCACAATCCCGCACCTTTCATAAACCAGGTATTTTCTTGGGCGAGATTCAAATTTTCAACACATTACCCACTTGGTATTACCTGTTTAGGCCGGACTCAAAACAAGCTTATTAAATGTAAACGACTATATTTGAAATTTCCAAATTAACTTTCAAATACGAAAAAAAAAAGGCATGTCAAAGCTAGTGCACGGTCATTTAAAAGTGACTCACCGGAGAGCAGTTCAACTATAAACATCTCATTCTAACGTTTGGTAAGTAGGAAGCGTGCATTCTGATAGTGGAAAACCAAAGAAGAAAACATCAGCAGAAGCACTGGCTTCTCACAAGCAGCAGAGTACTGGGCTGGGAGCAGCCTTCCAAGTTACTTCCAGGGAAGCTTCCCGTGGGTGGGTGGCACTGGGTCAGTGCGATTACTTCAGCCCCGTCGTGGTAACTACACTCCGCTCTGACGGGCTCCAAAGCTTATTACGAAGAGGTGACTGCTACAGCGTAACCAAGTCCTTCCGTGTCCTCCTCTTTTTCTCCCACGGAACACGGAGCCTGACACCTGAAACTCATCAGACAAACATTACCTTGTTTCAGGGCTTTCGAGTTTGTACTTCGTATTTTTAAAGTCCACTGGGCACAGATTCAGTTGTGCGTGTGTGTGTGTGTGTGTGAAAATTAACCCGTTTCCTGCATAAGCAGGTAAGGGACTTAGGACCATCTGAGCAGTTCCCTCTCTCCCAAGTAACTTTTTTATCCTTTAGTCCTAAAATAACCGCAAGCCACAAACATCAAACATTGGCATGGCAACGTCCACACATCATGCCCCGGTGCTACGCACGGTCGGAGTCGTTCAGCTCCGGTTCCCACCCAGGCCGATCCTCTCCGTCCATCTCCCTCCCACCCTGGGCTCCCCACCTCCCCCGAGTTTTGCTGAAATCCGCCCCCGTCTCTGGCTGGGGTAGAAGCGGGGCGCCTCGTCCCAAGGGCAGAGTTTCCCCCCAAGTGCCCCGCAAACACTTCCCGCGGGCCCCACGCGCACCTGGCCCGGCGCCTCGCCCCGGCCCCGCCACGGCTGCCCGCGGGCGGCACGCCCCACGCCCCACCACCCGGGGCCCGACCCCCAGAGGCCCCGCGCCGGGCTGAGTCCGCGACGCCCCCCAGAGGCCGGGCCCGAGCGCCTGTCAGCGCCCCCGGAAGGGCTCAGCCGGGGACCGGGCTCGCCGGGCGCCGCGTCCTCGCCTGACACCCGCCCCCCGGCCGCCGCACTCACCTGGCGGGCTCGGCCGCGGAGATCGGGGGTCGCGCGGGGAGGCCGCCCGCCAGCCCGCCGGGCCCCCGCCCTCCCTCCGGCGCCCGCGCCCGCACCACCCGCGCGAGCCCCAGGCCCGACGCGCGCCCGCAGCGCCGGGGGAGGGGGCGCGTGGACGCACGAGCGCCGGGGGAGGGGGCGCGGCGAGGACGGACACGGGGTGGCGGGGCGCGACGGGAGCGGCGGCTCGGGGCGGGGGGGCGGCGGCGGAGAGAACGCAGACTCGGCCGCGTCCGTCATGGCGCGCCGCGGCGGCGATGGCTCCTGCGGCCTCCCCACTCCCTCGCCTTTAGTTTGACCTTTCCCTCCAGTGTGTCGGAGGGAAAGCGCCAGCGCGCGCGCGTGTGCTGCTCTCTGTGAGTGTGTGTGAGCGCGCGCGGGCGCGAGCGCGCGCGCGTGGGGAAGGGGCCGGGTTCGCTCCCCGACGCCTGACGTCACTGTCATGGCAACGGCAGCCCCCGCCCCTCTCCTCCCATTTTCTGCCCCCGCCCCTTGTGCACGTTCCGGGCCTCACGTGCTCACTCACACGCACGCAAGCACGCACGCACGGCTGGAGCGCGTGCGCCCAGCGCTAGGAGGGCGTCCGGGTGTGGTAGGTCGTCTGGGCTTCCTCGTCGTCTCCGGGAATTCGACCAATCCAGTGAGGAGGAGCTGTGGGCGGGTCGGGGCGCGTAGAACGGCGTGAAAATTTTCCCGAGCCGGACCGAAAACCCTTCCCGCGCGGCTGTGCGCTCTGGGTGGCGGAAGGGGTGCAGTTCCCCGGCAGTGCAGGGAGGAGGCGGGAGGGGCAGGCAGGTGCTTGAGGGATGGAACTTGGAAGCCCAGTGGGGGCAAGTTAAGCCCTATCGTGCTGGGACAGCGACAGTCAGCCTCACACTCCATGGCGGCACGGCCCCGCCACTGACGCTGTGTGACCTTGGACTGAATGAGTCAAATGGGGTTAGTTAAATCTACCGCGGTGCTTGTGAGGATAAAAAGAAAAGGTGGGAAATCTTCACCTGGCACATGGTAGACCCTAAATACTGGGTGTGGAGGCCACAACCTTCTTATACTACAAATGGGGACACAGCGTGGGGGAGGGGATTTAAAAGGTTAAATTACTTGTTCGCTATCAGGTAGTGGCTAAGACCGAGGCTTCAAGTTCAATACTGTTTGTCCTACCTGGCGTTCTCTCAGGGAGGGGGAGAACAAATTCCAGGAAAACGTAAAGCTCCCGTGGCTATCTGAGGATCTTTTTTTCTACCCCACCCCACCCCCTCCGGTTCCTGCAGAAGTTTAGTTAGCACTGTGGACGTGGAGCGCCATAACCACTTTTGGCGTGGAGCTATTTGGCTTTTTCATTTGCATCTGAACAAGGAACAGAAAGGGTGCTTTCCGAAGTTCCTTTGGGTCCTCTAACTGTCCTCTAAAGTTTTGGTTAAAGTTTAAACACTGGAACAAGGAGCTCTGGGTCCTCTACAACTTCTGGCTAGCTGGGGAAAGATTAACTTAGTGAGCCAACATTTATCCAGCGCCCACTGAGTGGCCAAGAATGCTTTCCAACTCCCAAGGAGCCTATGACCTTAAAGCTGTGTAGGCACCTGAGGATTCAGATGTACTGGTGACCTCACCATTCCTCAAACTTGTGTAGAGAGCTCTTTCCTCTAACTTAGCTCTTAATCACGTAAGGAACCCATTAGTTCTTGAAGGTTGTAGTACTAATTAACTCCAGATTTGGTGTTACTTTTTAAAGACGTACTAGATATCTGCCTCCCACCCCGCCCCCCCCCTCTGGTAGCCCCAAAGCTAAACCTCATCCTGGTTTAGGACTTCGCCCCGTGCCTCAAACATGCCCTTACAGTTCCCACTTTCTTTCCAGGAGTTCATTCGCTTGACCCTAACAGGCTTCAACTAAAATGTATAGTCTCTTCCAAAAAGTCTTGCTGGATCTACTGAGTTGAAATGATAAGAGTCCCTTTGCTTGGTAACTAACTACCTTACTTAGTAGACTTTGTGTTCTGTGCTTTATGCACGTCACCTACAGAAAGCTGCTGGGAACATCCATGGACAAGTTGGCTGTTCCTATTCCTTGCTCCTGTAACATCTTATGGTCTAATATAGCCCATTCCTTTAAGGCTTGATTCATTTGCCTTTTCCATCAGACTGTAAAACTCTTTCACGGCAGGAATTACGCTAGTTGCACTTCGTATTTCCAGCACCTTCCTCAGTACCGCAACACTACTGAACAACTATTCAGTAGCTATTGAATTGGCCGCCTGGGCTCCCTGCCGAATTCATAAAGTTGTTAGGGGCAGGCTTTACCTTGTTTATATCTCTGAACCAAAGATTTTCTGGGAAGTTGAAGAGTTCCCATAAATCTTGGATTACTCTAAAATATACGAGAAACATGGTCACACTCACGCCAGGAAAGAAGACAGGCACTGGCAGGAACAGAAGATACTGAGCAGAGCAAGAAGTAGGAGGTCTGGGGAAGAAGAGGTAGTGCTTTCTTAACTGCTGTTGGGGACCTGTAATGAGAGGTTTTTAGGTGTTGTTAAGGACGAGGTAATAGGCAGGTTACTCCAACGTGTGTAGGAGATACAGCGCCTAGCAAAGGAAAATGATGTAAAGAGGAGGCTTGAAAAAAGATCAAGCAGCGTTTGCCTGCTCTGAAGTGGCAGCATGTGTCCCTTCTCTGATTCGGCACAATAATGCAAAGCACGGTGCTATTTCTTTTCTATGTCACATTGCTCTTCTTTTGATAGGCTGTTGAATTCATCGTGCGTGTGTGTAAATCCTTCTCAGACCTAGTCCTCTTATTCCTGATCATGTTACTGGCAGTCCAAGCACCCAGTAGCGTGAGTCAATCTCAGGTTATCCCCATCTCCCTTCTGTCAGTCTGGGAGTCCCATAGTCTTCATAAATGATGGTGCTGGCCACGCCCTCAGCCACTGCCTCAGTGTGCGCCCTCATAGCTGTCATCTGAACAAAAACCTAATTGGTCTTTTGTACCTCTTCTTGGGCCAGTCCAGCCCAACTTCCACCACACCCCAGATCCCCAAGGGACTTTTTCTGAATGACAGAAAATTGAGCCTATTCCCACCCAGCTTAAAGGTCTTCCGTGACCCCTTGCCTTTTCAGGAAAAAAGGTGTACCTTCTTCAATGGTGTCTGATGCATCATCCCCGCTAATTTCTTCAGCTATGTCTCCCACGACTTTTGCAATAACTGGTCTGCTCCACAGATGTTGACAACTTGCGGAAGCCTCATGTGTGTCATGCTCTCCGTGCACACCTACCTAGAGTTCTGTGCTCAGGTCCTCTCTCCAGGATTAATCCGATTTGTGCTTTCCAGGTCGGTGAGAGCATTCATGCTACACACCTCTGGGGTAGCTCCTCTTGTTGTGTTGTGTGTATACTGTATGTGTTTACATGTCTTACCTTCCCCACTGGAATATGAGCTGCTTGAAGGCTGGGGCCTTGGCTTATTTTATTCATGTTTGTAACTCTAACACCTACCCAGTGTCTGGCACAAAATGCTCACTCAATAATTGCTTATTGAACGAACGAATGTATTACAAGCTTCATGAAGGACAGAAACTGTTACTTTTCTTTGATTCTCACAAAGCCAGACCCACTATCATTGCCAGTAATAACTAGGTTAGGTACTTGAAATAACAGCAGACGAACAAACAGGTAGTAATGAGGTATGAAAAACCTGCCATATATCAGAAAGTTAAATTTTCCATTCATCTGGTCAGTTGATCAATCCTCCGTCAACCCTATACTGTTGACATGGGAGCAGATAAAGAAACCAAAGCTTAGGGAGGGCGCCTGACTGGGCCAAGGTCACACTTTTAGTTGTTGGCCAACTCAGGTTTGATTACAAGTTCACCTCATTTGGAAATAGACCATGAGGGGAGATGTTCTGCTGCTGCTCGTGACTTTACACTTTCTGCCCTCCCCTACTTTGTCGTGGCCATAGGCTTCCACTTTGTGTCGGAAAATATCGGGGCCCCCTCTGCTTCAATGAGAAGAAATATGATTGCATTACATTCAGTGAAACATGCTCAAGTCAGGCAAAATGAGGGGGTGTGGTTTTCTTTTATTTTCAGAATGATGTTTCCATAACTGAAATAATGATTCCTTAGTGTTAGAATACAAAGTGTGGACGCGTAAGGCTAGGATGTTTCACCTTGGCCTCTGGAACAGGGACCCAGCCGACGCCTTTTTGGGGGCTGGAAAATGGAAACGTTTTTGAACCAGGGACCTTGTCAGTGGAGCGAAGGTGAGTCATAGTATGTGAAAGGCAAACCCTGAAAAGGGATGTTAAAAAGAGCCCCGTGGGAGTGTTTGCGTAAGCACCATTAGGGAAGGGGGAAGGACACTGTTCTTGTCTTGAGGAACTCGTTGGTCCAGGAGGACTGAGAGGGCTCTGGAGTTTGAGTGGGGGCTCCAGCAGTTACAAGCACACCCTTGACCGGAGGGCACTTTCCTCTCTCTGGGAAGGTCAACATAAACCTGTAGGGGCAGGTGGTGAATGAGGAGGACGTGGGGAAGAGAGCCCACACTTACCCAGTTACTCAGACCAGCTCAGTCGTCCTGGGGACCAACAAGGTGAGTGGCATGTTCTAACTCCATAGCCTGGTGAGACTGATGTATGGCACCAAACAATCCTAGGGGAGCTATCCACATGGGCATCTGTATGAATGACATCCTTCTACGTAAATATGTAGCGGTGCCACACAAGCAAGGCACATCTCTGTCAACTCTGGCAATTTAAATCATCCTGATTATTATTCCTCTGATAATACAGCCCATTACCATCTAAAAAACTTAAATGAATTTTATTGTACAAAGTTTTATCTCAACATTCATGCATATTTCAAAGTGCTTATTAGACCGATATCACTACCATTGTGCATTTATTCTAATACACAACAATTGAGCATCTAAGTTCCAGGCAAGATTCAAAAGGTTGGCTTCAACAAATGTATTAAACATTACTTAAAAATCTTAATAAAACTATTAGCTGATTTCTTAAACAATAGAAGCTTATGCTTTTTATTTTTAGTTTATGTTGTTTTGTTTTTGTGCGATTCTCCAAATCCTCTTTATTTGATAGACACTTGTCACCTGGAGACAAGTGTCACCTGGAGGTGACAGCTGGTTGATCCATTTCAAAGAATCCGACATACCAGGACATCCAAGTGAATATAAAGCTTTTTATGTACTCCCCCCCCCCTTCTAGTTCTATCAGGAACCATGCCAGAAAGTTAGGATGGCTACATGAAAGGTCTCCTGGAAACGCTGGGAAGCCATCTTTACTAAGTAGAGTGAGTCCATGGCCCCGTCGTCCAGGGAAGAGTGTAAGCAGGCTTGGATCCCTGGAACCCTCTCTGGAAGAAAACTGTCCTCCATTGAGAAACATTTGATTTGGACTGTTGTCTGAGCAAGAAATAAATGAAAATTTGGGAGGGTATTTGCTATGGAAGCAAACTTTCTTCAGTGGATTAACTGGAAAAGTAAATAATATGACCATCTTTGTACCCCCAAATTTGTAGAGCTGTTCATCTAAGTAAGATTAAATTCTTAATTTTGGAACCCCCAGTAACATGGTTTTAGTCCAAGTCTTTGATGGCTTTACTATACACATAGTAAGTCACTGTCACTCAGTGGTGGGATTCAAATAATTTAACAACCGGTTCTCCGCCCTAATGACTGATATACTGAAAGGTAGTTTATTATTTCAAGCATTTAATACTTAAGTAAGAACAATAAAAGAGGTATACAAAACTTGATTATGTTATAATAAAGATTTTTAAATATTAATGAAAAAATATTAAGTAATACCTGACAAAAACCAATAAAACTTATTTAAGATATTTCCATATTGCTCTTTGATTGGCGACCTCACTATTATTTTCACCCATCGACAGAGTGAACGTTACTACGGTGCTCAGAATATGCTGTTGCACAGATGAACTTTGAAGAGTAAGGAATATAAATGTGTGATTTACATATTGGGTGGCTGCCCAGGTGCCCACCTTCGAGAGAACCTGATCACAGGTGTCATTTTAACAACCGGTTCGCCAAACACAACAAAAAATTAGGTATCAGTTCTACAGAACCTGAGCTAACTAGCTGAATCCCTCCACTACTGTCACTGCTAGAAAATTATGCGTAGTCCAGAAGCCGATGGTTGGTGTTTGTTTGTTTTAAAAGCGACCGGAAAGAACCAGCACACACTTTCATGCACAGAGTCCCTCTCTCACGTGTGCGCGCGCACACACGCACACACACACACACAAACAAACATACATGCTCCGTACAGAACAGTAGGGTACAGTCTCAAGCAGCTTTCACCATTTTTGCTATTATCAATATCAGGGTCTTCTTCACCATTATGTTTTCTAAAAATATTTTATTGATTGATTTTACAGAGAGAGGAAGGGAGAGAGAGAGAAAGTCCATTTCTTGTTCCACTGATTTATGCATGCATTGGTAGATTCCTGTCTGTGCCCTGCCTGGGGAACAAATCCACAAGCATCGTGTATCTAAACGACACTATAACCACCTGAGCTACCCAGCCAGGACCCTCACCATTATGTTTGAAGTTAAAAAGCTTAAATAAGCCTGGAATAATAATCTTGATTATTTCAGGACCTCAGGAAGAAGTGGTCCCCAAGAGGGTGGTGGGTCATTTTTTAAAAAATTTATTTTATGAATCACAATCTCTCCTTCTGTGATGTTTGTCCTGTGACCTTATGTGGCATGCAACGTTAGGCCAGGCATCCGTGTTTCAATGACTCTTCAGCTCCTCCAGAATTACTGTAGAGATGGAATTTCCTGTTGATATTTTATCTGAGAATCAGTCTGAAGGACTGCAGTTGAGTGAACTCTCCGTTCTCCCTGAGGATGGGGTTCAGGGTCCACCTCCCGGAGGCCAAGAGTTTGCCCTGGAGCAAACCATCCAGTATTTCTGTTGGACTGACAGTTTGAAACAAGCTAGAGGCCAAGAGACCTCATGCAGTAGCAACGAGAAAGAAGAGTTTTGTTAAATTATGATAAAATCCATGCTTCTAGGGGAGTTGCAAAAGTCATTCCTGTCGGATATGCTTAAAATCAACAGCCAGATTGCTCCTGCCAAATTCTCTGAGGCTACTGACTAAAGCCCTGCGCTATTTCAGATAGTAACAAACCCTCTAGCTTCATGCCTTAATAATAATTATGGCAGTTCTTTGTCAGTTTCTCAGTAATGCATGGTAATCATTATTTATTGAGTAACCATGTGCAAGGTACTCTTCTAGGAGCTTAAATATGCCAGATAGTTAAGCCTTATAACAGCTTTGCAAGGTTATAAGGAGTAGCAAGGAATGAGTTGTTATCTCATCTTAAAGATGAGGAAACAAATTCAGGGCATGTAAACAACTTGTTCCGTGTCACAACAGTGGTGATGTCAGTGTGCTTAAAGAGTACTCTTTGAAGAAAATAAGACTCACATAGGTAAGAGCTAATTCCAAGTCATGGATAATTTAAGAACATTTTTACAGAAAATAAAGTTAATATGGTAAACATAAAAAAATAGTTATAACTCCCCAATGACTCTCATCATGAATAATTTGGAATTAAAGGGTTTTGAATGATCTCTACCTTATTTTTCTTGGAGGACAGCCAAATCCTTAATAAGAATTTCTGCAAAGGAGGAACCTGGGACCGAATCATATTTATGGAGGCAAAGATGATTTTTATTTCCATCTCACATTCCTACTCTCCACTTGAATTTGCCAGTTAATACTGGAATAGCAAATAATGAGAAGACTTAATTTTGGCTTGTCTGAGTCCTCCGCATCCCTACTGCAAATCCTAGCTTCGGCGTAAGGCGAGTTGATGCTGAGTCAAACCTACTCACGATCTCCTCCCTCCCTTGCCTCTCTCGCTCACGTCCACAGCAAGATTCCCTATTCAGACTGTGACACAGGTATCGCTCAGTTTATGTTGAGTAACTTGATTGAGGGGAAACGGGTGGGATCAGTGCTGTGCTCTAGCCTGCCCACACGGGCTCCCCGGACCTGACCACACACCTCTCTCCCTAACCCTGCTTTCCCTGACGTCTCCTCGGTAGCTTGAAATTGGCCATTGTGGGCGTGTTTACACCGTGGAAATCAGGAAATGCTACCAATCAGGGCTTTCGTCCCCATAGAGGCAGTTGTTAAATTTTTCCCAGCATACTCCTGCAGAGATTGCATTATTTGCGCAAAAGTATCTGCTGTCTTTGCTGCGTGTCTCTGTGCGGCCCTTTCCTGCAGGGGGAGCATTGTGAAGTTGGGCTGACCGTATGACTTGCTCAGTCAGTGGAAGGTGACCAGGAGCCCATGGGCCATTTCTAAGCGGAAGCACATGCGCCTAATTTCTCTCTATCTCTTGCCATGAGCTGGCACATCTCAGAGAGCAGCTGCATCTTCAGTCTGAGTCCCTGAATAGAGAGGACAGGAAGCAAACTCGCAGCCCGCCTGCAAAGGCCATGGACATAAAAGCAAGGAATAGATTCGTTTGTAACCACATGGGGTTTGTTTGTTGTTAGTCCAGTATTAATTAGGCTAGGCTGATGAGACACCAATTGGGACCTATAATTGAGGTGCTACCCTAACAGAAAACCTAAATTATGCGGTATTAACTCATGGGCTTGGGAGTGGGAAGCAAAGAATATGTTACTGAAGGATGGAAGAGTGGCAACCCATGTTATCCAGTGGTGACAAGTTCCGTGAACTGTCACCTGTGAGCGCTGAGAAGGTAGATAGATGGGCACAAAGGAGCGTGGGGTTTTAGGCAAAGAGGCTGTGGACAGTCTGCTGCTCACACGCCCGAGGGGCTATGATCTGTCTGTACGGAACGAAGTCCTAGGAGCCAAAGTGTAGTTGAGCAAAGAATTGTTTATCCTGGAGTGATGGGAGGGAGTAAGAATGTCCAGAAAATCAAGGACTCAGAGGACTAGAAGATGTAATTGATTCCGATTTCCAAACAATAACAGGTAAAACTGCCATCATTCAGTGACAACGGCTGGTTAAAATTCCAGCCTTGTGGCAAGGACCAACAGAAGGCTGGGTTCTTTGTTTAAAACCTCTGAACTGATTAGGGCGGCACCAATTAAATGTCTTACATTGGACAAAGGGCTCCACGAAAAGAGATACTAAGTGTGGTTTTCCCAATTGAAGCCAGATAAAATCAAGAAAGCTTGAAATGAAGTCTGGCCAGAGTCCTAACTGGAAAGGAACCATGGATGTGGCCATTGACACATGGTTAGTTTGGGATTCTGTCACTAGCAACCAAAGCATGCTGCGTAATAAACTATCGCAGGGTTACTGGCAGGCTAAACTGAGACTGTACACGAAAAGTTCTCGGCACAGAGTAAGTGTTCAATAAACAGAAAATTTTAACAAGTCTCTTATAAGCCGAGAGCCATTCTGTCAACTCACATGGGCCTGAGATCTCAGTTAAAAGGTTCAGTGATAATAATTTCAGCAAACAGAAATGGTCCTGGGTTGGGTCAGTGAGGAGCGATAGAAAGAACTTGGGTAGAATTAGACAGAGGAGTCTGAAAGCCACCCCTGCCTCTCGACAAGCTGAGTGACCACTGACCAGACTGTATAACATTGCTGGGCCGTGGCTCTCTCATCTCTAACATGGGGATGGTGTTACACTCGAAGGTTAGGAAGGCTGCTGAAGAGTTGGGAGGAGGCATTTATTGTTTTATACCAGTGGTTCTTAACCTGGGTTCTATCGAACCCTAGGGGTTCGATGAGTCGGTCTCAGGGGTTCGGAGAAGCCTCTGCCACGGAGGCCAGAATAAAGTAATACCGTCATTTGTTGTGAGTTCATGCACTTTGTTGGTTTTGTTCTTTGAGCAAGGTGATGTTCATGCACGGCTCATTTTGTGCACCAGGAAAATAACATATACCTATGCCTTGAATTTTGGGGAAAAAAATCATATTTTATTTATCACTAAAGAAGGGTTCAGTGAATGCGCATATGAAACTGGTGGGTTCGGTACCTCAAAAAAGGTTAAGAACCACTGTTTTATACCCAAGGTACTTCGAATGAATATTTTATGATTTTCTTAGTATTTCTTATTTTGCTAGGATCCAAACAAATGAGGAAGCTTGATTTGCTTTAGAAGAAAGAAGAATCGCAACAACTAATAGCGGAACCCATTTGTCCTGGGTACTACAGAACCCTGATCTGGTGACCCATTCTTGATCCCAGGGTCAGGTCCTGAGTCATCTATCACAGTTAACTCAGTGCATTCCCACTGGTGACCCCTACTGTCTAACAATTGTCATGTGCCTAAATTGGTACAATGAAACTGAGCTCAAGAATATATATTCCGGTGTATTCCACGTTCGGGGTGAAGACTTCTCTCCCTGTCTGGTTGTGAGGAAGAAGACACAGAGTGTCAGGACTGTTGGCCGCCATTCGGGGACCCTGAGCAGAGCCAGCCTGAGGATGAAGCTGGAGGCTGAGGACAGGGGCACCCAGGAATGGAAAGAACTGTGTCTGTGATGATGTCTTCGAGCTGATCATCCTAGACCTGGAACCCACCGTACCTCTGGACTTACAGTTATATGAGGTTGTGGATTTCCTTATTTTTATTTCAGACTTTCAATCAGCAGAAAAGGATCCGTTTCACAAGGGTAGGGTAGCACTGGAAGGTGGAGAACATCAGGGTGGCTGACAGAGCCCTGAACTCCAGCCACCCAAGTTCATCACCTACTTTGACCTGTGCTGGCTGTGTGGCCTTGGGACACTTGCTCCCCTCTCTGTGCTTCAGTGTTTGATTCTGAGAAATAGTGATCATAACAGATTTTACTCCCAAAGAGCTCCCAAGAGGATAAATTTTCATAACATACAACACAGTGCCTGTCTGGCTCATTGTAGGTTCCAATATAGTCAGATTCATTATCATGATTACCTCCAGAAGCAGAGATCATCTTAGGATCTACAGATCAATCCCAAGCCGGGGCCTCACTTCTCCTTTTCTCTCCTTGACTCTCCATCGCTTTATGACCTTGTTTTTTGCTTTTATTCCCTCTGCTGACCTCATCCTTCCATTCCTTTCACTAGCCATAATTGGTATTGATTCATAGTTTTGCTGCTGTATTGTAAAATATGCAATTTTACATTTCTTTTTTTAATTTAAGAAGGAAAAGAGCAGAACATTTTATATTTCCTTCAATAAAAAAGGAACATTTTGACTTGCTTTTTATGTATCCCCACTACATTCATCTGCTTGGCTTTGGTCCAGTGTTCCATGCTGTCAAAATCATTTTAAATCTTGACACTGTCAGTGACTGGCTTTGTCATCCTTCCTGGCTTTATATCTATCTGCCAAGTCCTGGACAGAACCTGCCATTTCAGACCACTCTATCGGTTATCAGGTTAGGAGGGTGTGCTGGGGATCTCTAGATCAATTCCACTCCAGCTTTAGTGAGCTCACAGTCACCTGGAGCGCTTGTTGAAATACAGAACCCTTGGACCCAGAAATTCTGCTACAGAAGGTCTGTCACAGGGACTTAGGATTTGCACTTCTAACAAGCTCCCAAATGGTGCTGAGTAGGGCAGCCCTAAATAATAGTGGCTTAACCGAGTTAGTAGTTTATATTTCTCTTATGTTGGAGAAGTCCAGAGGCAGGTGGCCCAGGATGGGTACCATGCTGTAGGAACCCAGGATCCTTCTGTCTCCTTTCTGCTCTGCCTGGCATGCCATCTTCTATTCCAGAATGGTTGCTCCAGCTCCAGCCATCACATCCACATTCAGGCCGGGAAGAAGGAGGGAGTATCCTCACGCATTTTAAGGACATCTCCCTGAAGTTGTATGTGGCACTTCCATTTATATCTTCTTGGGCATAACTTGGTCACGTAGTCAAGTTGAACTAGCTGCAAATAAATCTGGGAGGGACAGTTTTTATTTTGGGTGTCTTGTTCCCAGCCTATCATCAGGGTTCATGACCACATTTGAGGAGAATGCATTTCTAACATTGCTGATTTTTCAATATAGTAATGACCTACTTTCCCCCAACTCTCCGGCTAGCAATTTGCAACTTCAATCTCCTCTGTGATAGGCAATTAATGTCAAATTCTGAATTTCTCTGTATTAGTCTGCTCAGGCTGCTGTAGTCAAATACCACCGACTGCATGGCTTAAACAGATACTTATTTCTCGCAGTTCTGGTTGCTGTGAAGTCCAAGATCAGCAGTTGTACACAGTGGCCTTCCCACTCTGTCCTCACAGGGAGGCTTGGGGGCCGGACGGGAGAGGGGAGAGAGACACTAACCCTCTCTGATCAGGACCCCACCCTATGATCTTATTTAGCCTTAATCACCTCCTTATAGGCTCCATTTCTAAACACAGGCACACTGGGGGTGTGGGGCTTCAACGAACGACTTTTGGGTGGCCATAATTCAGTCCGTAGGACACTCCCGTAGGCAAGTATTACTAATTTTATTTCAGAGTTCAGGAAATCATATGTCAGAGAGTTCTAATGATTTTCCTGAGGACCCAAAGCAACGAAGCGCTCACACCGAGCTTCGGATGCTGTCTGTGATAGCCCAGCCTCCTTCCAGGGCACCCTTCCGTATCACCAGAATTGTACATTTGTTTGCAGGATGAGCCTTGAGTCAGCCAACGAACTGTTGCTGATACAGAGCTAGGCATCTGTTTTTCTCCTGGATCTATGCATCCACCGGCTACCAGCTGATCTAGGCTGGGCAGGACTGGGTGTCTCTAAGCTGCTGGTTGGGTCAAGACGTGCTGCACGGGTCTTGCATCTTCCCAGGATCCATGAACTTGACGGGATATAGTATTCTCATGCTGAAGGCAGAGCGCGCCGGACCGTGCAAGCACATTTCAGTGCCTGGCTGCAGGGGAACTGCTTTAGCCGTGGCCGAGGGAAGCCGCGTGACCAAGGCCAGGGGAAGCAGTGTGCTTGTCCAAGGAGGCAGTAAACCCTCTGAATGTGCTCTAATCTACTCAGCGCTGCGAGGCAGATGCATTGGAGTGGAGAGAACACTAGACTGAGGACCGGGAGTCCTGAGTTCTGGTCCCAGGTCTGCTGTTAGTGACTCTCATGACCTTAGACACTTCACTAACCCTTCCTGGACCTCTGAGGCCTCTTCAGGCTTTGACTTTAGATCAGTGGCTCTTAACCTGGGTTCTATGGAACCCTAGGGGTTCGATGAGTCGGTCTCAGGGGTTCAGAGAAGCCTCTGCCGCGGAGGCCAGAATAAAGTAATACCATAATTTGTTGTGAGCTCATGCACTTTGTTGGTTTTGTTCTTTGAGCAAGGTGATGTTCATGCACGGCTCATTTTGTGCACCAGTAAAAAAACATATACCTATGTCTTGAATTTGGGGGAAAAAATCATATTTTATTTATCACTAAAGAAGGGTTCGGTGAATGTGCATATGAAACTGGTGGGTTCAGTATCTCAAAAAAGGTTAAGAACCACTGCTTTAGATGTTGCAGCTTGAAAAGTGAATCAGTGCCTCTCGAGCTTCTAGTCACCTCTGAGTGTAGCTTCGTCTTTACTTATTCCCAGCAAAACCGCACACAGCCCTAGAGCCTACCAGAACCGTTGGGCTAATGTTCACGACTCCGTCAATGATCCAACAGGAGCATTGGGCAGCTGGACCCGCTGGTCCCACGAAGGCTCAGAAAGCGATGAAGCCATCGGTGCCGTGACCTTCTGCTCCCCGGGCCCGAGTGCAGGCTGTCCCTCTCTCTGCTCAGCGAGGTGAGCTCTAATTTTGCTGATTTATGATAATGCCTCTGAGCCCACGGGGAAACACGCTACGGTGTATTTTGCAGAATTAATGAAGTCTGATTAATGTCCCAGTCCCCAGCACACTCTGTTCTGAGAAATGGAGCGAGACTTCCAGGCTTTTGTGTAAATTACGCAGGGAGGATTCATGGCAGGGGAAAACACTGGAATCCTCACGCCCTGAACTCCTTAATCCCACTCATCTTTGGGTGGATTCTTTAGACCGTTAGACCTGATGACTAGGGAGAGGACCTTCTCACAGCACGGTGCACAATAGCAGCAGCCAAAGTTAATTGATCCGTCACCAAGTGTCAGGTGCGCTGCTTGGTCCTTCCCATGCACTATGCCGATTACTGGAAAGAGCACACACATCTGGCTGGGACAGACACCAGTTCATATTCTGCTCTCACAACTTTCGAGGATGTTACACTCGCACATGGACGCAGAGTGGATTCTGCTGGTGTCTCTCATAAATTCCACCCCTAAGTTCTCTGAACATCCAAGCTTGCACCATGGACAGTTCCAGCATGTTGACCTCTCATGTTTTGTCATGAGAGGTAAGCATGTCAGTAGTAATATATCCTGAACATAGAACCGATGGTGGCCTTACGCTGCAGACTGAAAAAACTCAATGTATCCTTATCACTGGGGTGAAATCCCTCTTAAAAAGTATTGGAGGTTATAGGGGCTCGCTTGAGAACGTGGGGTTGTTGTTATTGAAGTCTGCAGAAGGGGAAGAGGTTACAGTGTGATGGAAAGGGGAGTGTGGTAGCAATCAGGAGACCCGAATCTGAGCCCTGACTCTGGTGACTATAAAATGTGTGATTTGGGGCTAAGTCACTCAACTTTTTTTAAAAATTATTTATTGATTGATTTTCTTCTTCTTTTTTTTTTTTTAGAGAGAGAGGAAGAGAAAGAGAAAGAGAGAGACATTGATTTGTTATTCCACTGATTTATGCATTATATTGGTTGATTCTTTTATGGTCCCCTGACCGGGGATCAAACCGACAACCTTGGAATACGAGGACAACACTCTAACCCACTGAGCTACCCCGCCAGGGCTCAGACACTGAACTTTTTGAGTCTCAGTTTTCTCCGTGGGGAATACTAATGCCTGTCGAACCTGTTGCACAGACATCTTGCCGAGGTCCTGGGAGATAAAAGCTGGCAATGACTAGTAGCTCCGTTTGACTGATGGAGAGACTGAGGGCATAAGTGTGAGAGGTAGAACAGAAGGAAGACGGATCTCCAGCATTTATCCAACCTCATCTTGTTCCCCCGTTTCCTTCACTGACTCTACTATAATCACTCTGGCATTGGGTCCTTCCCCAAATAAGCCCAGCACGTTTATTCCTGCCTCAGGACCTTTGCGCCTGCTATTTCCTCTCCCGAAAGGGCTCTTCCCCTACCCCTTCCTGTTCTCTAAGAAGGAGCTGGCTCCTTCTTGCCATTGAGGTCTCAGGCCCAACATCGCTTCCTCAGAGCGGACTTCCACGGACACCCGTCCACGGTGGTCCGTCTCCCAGCTGCCTTTAGCACATCGTCTCATAGCACCGTGTACGTCTTGAGACGATCTTATTTGTTTGTCGGCTTTGTAACTGTCTCCTGCCGCTCCTTCTCCTTGGGAAGAGAGAGCCTCTGTGTCTCATTTCCCGCGATCCTTCCAAGTGCTGAGAGCAGGCCTTGGCACACGACAGACACACAATAAACCGTGTTTGTAAATGAGTGAATTAGCACGGAGAGATTTAACTTATTAACTTTAATAGCTTTAACACATGCCATATGGCTGCACCATAATTCACTTAATCTGGCCTTTAGAGATGGATACTCAATTTGTTTTCTCTGTTTCTTCTCTGTTTCTCTTTATTGTTTGTTTATTTATTTACTTATTTTGCTGTAACAAACAAATGAGTACAATCTGTGTGTACTGGTTAGATTCTGTCCACAGAGGACGTCCCTGGCAGCAGCTGGCTGGATCAAAGGCCGTGCGCGTTTACAACATGTGAATGGATTGACTGACCTCTCTCTAGGATGTGTCCATCAGCTCACGTCCTCACCGATGGTCCGGGCTTCCCTCTGAGCCCCTGCCAATGACACATTCTTGCTGAGACTCATTTGCTGCCTTTCGGCATGCTCTCCAACGTGCTCCGTCCGCTCTATTCACTGCCCGAGGGGAGGCTGAGAGCCCCTCAGCTCTGCTCTGCTTCTCTGCCATCCATGAGCTTCAGAGGGGTCTCCTCCGTCTTTATTCGAGCTGCCTTCTCCAGCCTGCCAGGGCAAAAGAAGGGACATTTTAAATACGTGGTGTGCCCGTCGAGATGATTATTTATGGTTCGGCTAATATTTACTCCCTTTCTCCACCCCCATGAAAGGAAAGTGCCACCCCCACTTCCTGGCTTTGTCTTTGGCCAGTAGGAAGTCAGCAGCTGTGCTGTGAGCAGAAGCTTGAAATATGCTTCATGCAGAGGCGGGTTTCACGGCGGGCGCACCGGGCATGCGCCCTGGGCCCCGACTGCTGGAGGGCCCCGCAAAACCCCGACTTGACACTGTTTTCTAATGACACGAAGTTTGGTTCCATAGGTGCAATCTTAACATTAATAGTACATAATATTTTTTATTTATTTAAAAATATTGTTAACATTATATTTTTATTTTCCCTATCTCGCTCTTTTTTTTTTAAGGGGTCCAATATTTTCTTCTGTGCTTGGGGCCTGAACCGACCTTAATCTGCCTCTGGCTGCATGATTGGGCTTACTCTCTCTGACCCTGACTTTTGCCATGAGAATAACGTGCCTTAAGAAGCTCCTACCCCATGAAGGGTGTATAGATTAGCGTGTGTAGATTTAACATTATTTTTAATAGCTTTATAATATGCAGCATACCTGGACCCAACTTACCTTTGGAGCTAAACTTGAAGAAGCTTAGCCTATATCAACGAAAATCCAGCTGTCTTGTGGATGCACAAGCTACAAGCTTGTTGTTACATGACAATGACATTTTTGTTTTTATTTGTTACACAGCAAAAACTGACTGATACAAAGTCCAGCTTGAAACTGGAGCTCGCATTTTGTAGCACCATGGCTCTTCCTGTGTCAAATACTAAACATCTATGAGGGCAGTGATGGCAGAGAAATATTTAAATTAGTCGCCTTCACTTTGCATGGGTTTCATTGACCCTTTTGAAAGCCTGGGGCTAAATGAGTTCGAGGAGGGATGAGAGACCAATAGCTTTGCTGAAACAGCATGGGCAAGGGTATGAAAAGGCACATGTAAGACCTGTTCTAGGACCAGGGAACAAGCTAGAGAATTGAGCCCTTGAAGAGTATTGAGAGAAAGCAAAACTCAAGAAGTAGTTTAGTTAGAAAATAGGAATTGAGGAAGATAGGGTCTGCTTTACTCTTTACTTACGGGGTCCAGCAAAGGCGTATAAGCTAGAGGGCACCCTGGATGTTAACGTGTATCAGTCACAGATGGTAAGTCATTTCCATTCAGAGGTCAGCTACATAATGACAGTGGGTAATGGCCTGGGGTTAGTTAGGTCGGCTGTGCCAAGTAGAAAGGCTGGGAGGCAACTTTATTCATAATTCCATTATTTCCATCTAGAACACCCTTGTTAATTAAGCTGTGTTTAACAGAGTGCCTGCCCATATGTTAATACGGTTCTAACGTGGCATTGTCTTCATAAGAAGACATCAGTTTTAATACTCAGAAGTCATCCTGAATGTGGCCTTCTGGGTATCTGCTTTCCAGTAGAATTCAGTGTGAAACAATTATTCTGTGAGTTGTTTTTGGTACTTAAGCGGGTCAATTACACTAGCATTCACTCATTCATTTTAAGTCTTCAGTAGCATCATGGAAAGTCATATTGCTAGGAGTTTGGATGCCCCATCCAGCACTTTTGAGCAAACTGTTTTACCTTGAGGAGACTCAGTTCCTTCCCCTGAAAAGCAGGGTGGATGGAACCCATCTCACTAGGTTGCTGTCTTACTTACGCGAGGCAATGCATGGGGCCCACAGCATGGTCTCTGGCTCAGGCAGGTCTCCATCCATGCCACCTGCTATTGTCCAGTTAAATACAATTTCCTGAGGAGCGGGAGGAAGTGAAGGCTGGTTCTGCATTGGGCAAGGTGGAGAAGATGGGATCCTTGTCCTTGAAAATCTCAAAGACCAGGAAGAAGCAGACTAAGGCAGGCTAAGCAAAGTGAGGACTGAAACGAGGGCTGTCCCCTCAGTGTCCTGGACCCTGCCTCCTGTTTGCCTGTAGGAGGAGGACATCCACAAGTAGCATCCTGCCCCAGCCCCACAGCCTCCCCTTTGGCTGCCGTATTCCTACAGCCTCTCCTAGAATGATTCAAGGCTGGGCCATGACCCTAAGTGGGTCAGTCGGTCCTGCTCTTGGATTTCATATTTATTCTGGACAGCAGGTGGACTTACTCCAGGCTGTGGATCACTTCGTTCTTTCTTTTTGATTTTTTTTGGTTAATAGGAGTCTGATACGCACACCTAGAAAGCAGAGCAGATCTTCCTGTGCTGTGTGTCTTTCACGGAGTGGGCAGGGGGCGGGGGGCGGCGGTGATGTACCTGAAGCAGAGGTTAGGCCGGGCTCAGCGTTACTGGATGGGCTCACCATGGGTTGAAGGGCGTAGACTGGTTTTCATGTCTCTCTCTCCTACTTCCTTCTCCCCCAAACCCCCACCATGGGCTGGTTGAGTAAACTGAGCCCTGCCTGGCTCTCTGAAACAAACCACTCTTCTCTCTCTCTCGTCCTCTTGCTTCCTTCCTGGTCAGCCTTGTGCAGTGGAACTTTCTGCAATGATGGGAATGTTCTGCTCCTGCAATGTCCAGTATGGTAGACACTAATGGGAGGAGCATGGAGTGGAGGTAGGGTGGGACTATTTGTAGAAGATCATCTAAGAAATCTAGTGAAAGTAGGTGTCTTAAAAAAAATATAGGGAGTAAACTTAACTATAGACTTCATTCTTTAAAACTAATTTAAAAATCAAAACAGCCTAACCAGGTGGTGGCACGGTAGATAGAACGTGGGATTGGGATTTGGAGGACCCAGGTTCAAAACTCCGAGGTCGCTGGTTTGAGAGCAAGTTCACCAGCTTGAGCGCAGGCTCACCAGCTTGAGCACGGGGTCGCTGGCTTGAGGGTGGTATCATACAGTAGACATGACCCAATGGTCGCTGGCTTGAGCCCAAAGGTTGCTGGCTTGAAGCCACCAAGGTCACTGGCTTGAGCCTAAGATCGCTGGCTTGAGCAAGGGGTCACTCAGTCTACTGTAACCCCCCCGCACCCTCTCCCCGTCAAGGCAAATATGAGAAAGCAGTCAATGAACAACTAAGGTGCTGCAATGAAGAATTGATGCTTCTCATCTCTCTCCGTTCCTGTCTGTCTGTCCCTATCTGTCTCTCTCTCTCTCTGTCTCTGTCAAAAAAAATAAAATAAAACAATTTCAGCTTTATTGAGATATAATTTACATATAAATATTGTATATGGTTAAAGCACACAATGTGGTGATTTGATACACATCATATTTTCTTGATGAATTGACTCCTTTGTGATTATATTGACCTCCTTTGTCTCTCGTTACTGTTCTCAGCTTCAAGTCTATTCTGTACGATATAAATATAGCTATCCTTGCTCTCATTTGATTTCCACCTGCGTGCAGTATCTTTTTCCATCCCGTCCCTTTGAGCCTGGATGTGAGTGTCTTGTAGGCAGCATAGAGTTGGGTCTTACTCTTTTATCCATCCGGCCTCTCTATGTCCTCTGATTAGAGAATTCAGGGTATTTACGGTTAGAGTAACTGTTGCTAGGTAAGGGGTCACTAATGCCATCTTACTGTTGTCTAGCTCTTTGTACTGCCCTGTTCCCCCCTCTGGCCACCTTGCCTTGTGAGTCGATGATTTTCTGTAGCGGTACGCTCTCATCCCCTTCTCTTTATGGTCATCTTTTGTGTGTCGACAGTAGGATTTTGCTTTGTTGTTACTGTGAGGCTTAACATAAAGCATCTTATTGAGACAGCGGTCTGTGTTATGCTGACAGCAATTTAACTTGTATCGCACAAAAACTCTTCCCTTGAAGAGAGTTTTTGTAAATAGACTCAAATGCCATACATTCCCTAAATGGGACTGTTTCAAACGGACGCAGACACTCAGCTGTATTTTCTAAGGGAACTCTTTACTTAATTTGAGAGACCAAGAGGGAGTGAGGTGGCTGAGAATTTGATGGCAAGGTTGCCAAGAATTCTATTCTGGGGGTCAGAAGTAGCCCCTCCTTTGGAGGATGGTTCTTATTTCTTTTACAGAAGAGATGAAATGTTTCTCAAACAGGTTCTGTATCTTTTTTCAGTCTTGCGCTTCAATCCCTAACACAGTGGCTGGGTGGAGTAAGATACTCAATTTTGCGTTAGGAAGGTGTTTATTTATTGTTTATTAGTAAATGTTGGACAAGTTGTACTGTGTGTGTTTCTTCATCCTTGTTTTCATCTGCTAAGGCAGGAGTACTCATCCTCACTGCACTTTGGAATCTTCCAGGGATCTTGATAAAATATCAGGGCTGGAACCTTCATCCTTGTCATTCTGATTTACCTGGTCTAGGGCCGAGCCTGCACATGGCAATAGTTAGCAACCTGGCGATCCTGAGTGGCCAAAGGTGGGCTCCCAGTGAGGATGGAGATATGGGGTCAGGAAGACTTAGCAGGAAGGGACTCTAGTCTGTGTTCTGTCACCACTGTTGGTTTGCAAACTGGCCCCATACACACAACCTAAGGAGAGACTGTAGAAAGTCAGGCCATTCTGGATTGGTGGGTGGTAGGTTTAATAAACCAAGGAATTTGGTTTATTACCTACAAGGCTTGTCTTGGGTGGCCATAAGATGAGTAGATCCCCACACCTGCCCAGCAGAATGTTAATAGTTCACGTAGAGACCTAAATGGGCTTTAGTCACACACACCGTATAGATGGTCTCAACAACTGCTTACTGTCTCAAGGCTGTGTGCTTGGGTAGCTTCTAGCACAGAGAAGCCACATCCCTAGGACAGGGGAGGGAATGAGAAGCCTCCGATGGCCCTGGTCCTGCTCACTGGCCAACCAGAGAGCACATCCTCTTCATGACCTCCTCCAGCACCAACTTGCTGTGTAACCTGAGGGAAGATAGATACTCTCTTGACTTGGGTCTTGATTTTCTCATCTGTGAAATAGGAGCATTGAATTAGAATGGTCACTTGTAATCATTTAGTTCAGTAACCCGTAAGAATGCTGATCCTCTCTGTAGAAAAATATACCTACCTATGCATATTGATATAAAATTTGCTTGCTTTTTAAAGGAACTCATGAAATCTCTTGTATTGGTCTGGATTCTTTTGTGGCTACATGTAATAGGGACTCAGCTCAAATTGTCACACACCGAAAGGCAATGCAGTGGTTCATGGTCCTCAAAAGTCTTGAAGAAGTGACAGTGTTAGGCACGGCTGGTCCAGGATGCCATCTGGGGCCTGTCTCTTTCTGTATCTTGGCCATGCCCTCTGAGTCACTGGCTTTCTTTTCAGGATGGGTCTCCCCAGGTAATTTCAGACCTGTCCGTCAGCCATGCAGGCTGGCATTCCACTGGGTGAGCAAACCCAACATAAAGAGAAAAACTCTCTCAGGGTCCTGTTGGAAGTCCAGCCCAGGCCTGAAACTATTGCTGTGGGTAGTGGGATGGACGCTGAGTCAACCACATGCCTGTCATTATAACAGGGGGTGGGTGGCCCTACCTGAACCGTGTGGAGAGGGAAATAGGGGTGTTTTCCCCAAATAAAATGAGGATATTGTTACCATGAGATGGGGCAGTGCATTCTGGGAAGACAAAGATTACAGTTCTCCATCTCTCAGTTGATGGTTGTGTGTCTATAGAACCCTAGAGCGGCGATTCTCAGCCCTTCCCACCTCATGGCACACATTAACTGGTCACTGAAGTTCTGTGGCACACCAGAAATATATAGTTTTTTCCAGTCTGACAAAATGTTGGTATAACTGTGATTTATTCACACCAGATGGCTATTGTGTTGGCTGTTGTCATTTTTTTTATTTGACAATCTCAGGGAAAAGAGGCCAGTGCCCCTGACTAAATAGTCAGGTATTGCGTGTTTTAAAAATTCTTGCGGCACACCGGTTGGAACTCGCTGCCCAAGAAGTGCATGCCTCCAGGTTGAAAACTAGACTCACAAGCTCTGAGGTCCCTCTCAGCACTAATAGTCTACAGTGATAGATCACAGTGTTCTTAGGAGTCCTATTTTTGAAAGAGCTATCTATCTATCTAACAAAGGCTATTGATTTTTTCTTTTTTATGTTTAATTTTATATTCTCCTTGCATTTTCCAAAGTGCCAGTTATGTGTTCTAGCTCTTAGCTATATTTTATTTTTCTGAGTGCCAATAATAAAGCTTACAGCGGCTTGGGAACCAACGCGGGAAATGTAGTCATAGCTTGGGATTTGAATCCTGGCCTCCCAGTTCCAAGCAGCACGCCGTTTCCATGAACATACTGCCTGATGTCTTGTCTTATGTATTTCTTCTGTGCTGAGAGATTTGCCCTGTGAGGTACCATTTAACTCAAATGGACAGTTCCTCCTCCATCATTTAGGTGGAACTGTTTCCCACTGTCAAGGCCCTGTGCCTCATTATCTCAGGACACAGGGGAGTTTTTAGTTATAGCTGACCCTTTTATTTAAGAAAATAATACACCCAGTGATTTGTACCTATCACTTCGGTCTGTACTTATCTAACTCTTATTACCCTGTCATCCAGGAAGTGAGCCTCAGGCCAGCGAATACTTTGATGATCAGTGAGTGTGACAATTAGGGCGTTGTCCAGAAAACCCTGTGCGCTGAGCAGGAGAGGAGATTGTCAGGTTTGGTGCACAGAACAGAGCATCTCAGGATTCTTGCAATGCTAAAGGCCAAGACCAATGATCTAACTTTTTTTTTTTTTTTAAGAGAGTGATTTCAAAGGCAGCTGGTCCAGCCCAGAGGAAAAGGATTTTTGTCTGAACTGTCAAGTAATTTAGCTATTTAATAATGTAGGGTCTCTAATGGTGAACTAACGGGTTAAATAAAAAGATTCACTGCTTAAGGTGCCAACGATTTATGGCTTAGCTTCCACAGATGTTTGGAGAATGAGTCTGAGAGGGTGGACAAACATGCCTTCTTAACGGCGCAGGAATGTTGCTGAAGGAAGGAAATAAAATGAATAGTCTGGAAAAAATGAACGGACTGACTTTATTCCATTATCATCCTGGTAAAGTTCACGGCAGGCGAGTGATGACCTTTCCACGGAGGTTCTCTCGGCCCAGAGCCACCATTCCAACCCTCTTTTGTCTTTGAACTCTTCCAAGTACTTGACGTTTATCATCGCAAGCTCTTCCCTTAGCATCGCCCACAATCTCTCCCTCCGGGTGGTCTGGATTGGAGTCCCTGCCCCGAGCCTGGTAGGCTGAGTCAGTTAACCACTGTTAACATCTTGTGGTTCTAGTCTTTGTCACGCGCATTTTTAATTGTTACGGTATTATTACAGAATCTTGCCTCCTGCCTTTCTGGCCTAAGCTCATCCCCCCATGTTATTGAAAGCCCCTCTCCTACCATCATTTTAAACGACTGCGTGTTATGTCTGGGCGCACCGTGACTTCCCGGCCTGCTCCGCTGACCGGAGAGCAGTCTCCCCGGGGGAGTGACGTGATTGGATGACACCATAAGCTGTCTGGAGGGAGGTGGGGTGGAGCCACGGGAGGGTGGAAGTTGGGCAGGTCCGGTGACTGAGAACCGTCTTCACTAACTGGTCATGGCAGGTAGAGTCAGAGCAGCCTCGCTGGGGAAGAGGACCCAAAGGTCTTTTAGTTCCACACCCTCATGTTAGGTTCGAAGGTTGAGAGACTCAGACCAGTGACAGGACTTCCCCAGGGTCGCCCAGCCCCACCTAGGCCCTGCCTCTCCGTCCAGCAGGAGCGAGGTGGGGCGTAAGGGGGTCTATCATGCCCCGGGCGCCTCTTGCAGAGGGGCACCAAATGGTCTCCAAGACAAACAGGGAAAGCGTGCTATGCCCTCAGGGGGGCGCCCGTTATGTTCGCTACCCCACTGCCGTCCAGTGCCCTTTTCTAGTCTGGTCCCATCTCTAACTGGAGTCACGAGGTGCCTGAACCACCACTGAACCCAAAGCCCCTCCCAAGGGAATGTTTCCTCAGGAAATCCAGACCTACTCTCGAAATACACGTGGCAATTCATTTGTCACAAATTGTCAGTGTGATTAGTGATTGCTGGCTGATCGCTGAAAAGAATTTCCTGCCTCCCCAAACAACGCAAAGTAAGGGGAACAAACAATGTAACCCTGTTCAAAAAAAAAAAAAAAAAAAAAAGAAAAGAAAAAAAAGAAAGAAAGAAAAGACACTGAAATGTTTCCCAAAGAGAGTGAGCTATTATTATCCCAGACTTACAAATGGGGAACTGAGAATGGAGGGGCTGGGTGACTCGTCCAAAGTAATCAGCCCGAATTAGAAGCCAGCATTCCCGATGACAACCCAAGGGCAAGGGCTCCGCTAGCATTTGGCTTTCCGGCAGCAGGGATCCGGGGAGGGCCAAGTCAAACAGGACATAATTAGGGACAAAATTCCCATGCTTTCTGCTCCCTGACCCCTGACCGCGCAGCTCTTGCCAAGAAACTCTTGGCTGCTGCACCAACCTTCTGACCCGCACACAGGCAGTCAGATGACGCAGGGACAACTGGGCGTGGTTGGCTTCTGCCACTTCCCAGCCATGCCCCACTGGGCAGGTGGCTTCACCTCCCTGACCCCAGCTGTCCCTTCTGGAGAGGGGACAGCGAGCTAACCACCTGCCCAGCCCAGTGACCCAAGATGTAAAGTGACAGCACACTTCCAGAAGGCCCTGGTTGGCTGGGGCTCTTCTGGTGGCCAGTGAGAGAAAGCCAGTCTGAAAGCTGTCAGACAAAGGAGCCATTGACGGCAGGAACCTGAGTGGCCACCTTTCCCTGGAAAAGTTAGGGTAATAAAAATGATAATACTGCCTGACCAGGTGGTGGCGCAGTGGATAGAGCGTCGGACTGGGATGCGGAAGACCCAGGTTCAAGACCCCAAGCTCGCCAGCTTGAGTGAGGGCCCATCTGGCTTGAGCAGAAGCTCACCAGCTTGGACCCAAGGTCGCTGGCTCCAGCAAGGGGTGGCTCGGTCTGCTGAAGGCCCGCGGTCAAGGCACATGTGAGAAAGCAATCAATGAACAACTAAGGTGTTGCAATGGCAATGAAAAACTAATGATCGATGCTTCTCACCTCTCTCCGTTCCTGTCTGTCTGTCCCTATCTATCCCTCTCTCTGACTCTCTCTCTGTCCCTGTAAAAAACAAAACAAAAACAATAATACTGCTGCTTGCTTGTAGTCCCTACCAGCCAGGGAGCCCAGCCTCATCGAACATCTCTCATTTGCAGATGTGAGGTGCCCCAGTTTTAGCAGCCTCGTTTGATCCCAGGCCCGCCAGGGTCTGATGACTAGGACGGCGTCTGGCAGGACTGGAGGGCTGGTCTGTGTGACTCCGGACTCCAGGTCTTCATACTCCTCTGCCTTCCAGAGGCAAGAGAGGGAGAGCTAGGCATTCTGTAAAGCACTTGTGTCCTGGCACCGTGGCAGTTTTTGGACAGAGGTATAATTTCCCCGGTTGGGAGCCGAGAAAGCAAGGCTGCCTCTACAGGGGAAAAGTATATATTTGTCCCATCCTGGGCGCTTGAATGTGCAGGAGTGGGCAGGTTACATCTCTTTCCCCGTGGTTTGGGGCAGACCCACTCGGCAAGTGCGTGTGTCCCAGGCTGAAAGGAAGGCACTGGGCGTGGGCTGGCTTTGTTGGGCCTGCAGGCAGAGGGTGGCGCTCCTCAGGACCTGAGTGCACCCGTGTGGTTACGTGGGTACGTGGACGTTTTCAGAGCTCCCGCTGTGGGTCAGGCCCTGTGCCGACTACTCACCGTTCTCTCTGGGGTGGTGTCGTTTCTGTTTTACAGATGAAGAGATCAAGGCTCCGAGAAGTGAAGTCATTGAGCTGGTCACTGGCAGAGACAGAGTCTGAACCACAGATGTCAGGTTCTGGATTTAGGACACTGCCTGTCATTCATTGGTGGTGTCATTTAGAATGAGCACTGAAAACTTTCTGGGGTTCTGGTTGATGAGAGCAAACCAACCACAGAACCGGTTAATGTTCCACTGCGTTCCAGAATATCAGGGCTGGAAGGGCTGTCCATGACCAGGAGTTGAGAGACCCTTGAGTTTTAGGTGGGTGGGGTTCCAAAATTCTTCAACACTTTTCTCAAAAATAACTCCACAGCAACCTCTAGACTGGTATTTGAGCGAATACCTGGGCACCACGGCGAGGCCAAGTTGACACATAAAATTAACCATCCCAGCTTCCCAAGCAGAGCCTGGGTCCGATCTGACTTCTGTCCCCAGAGCTGAGAGCCATGCCCGGTGCAGTGGGTGCTCAGGACAAGGAGGTGAGTGAGGAGTCCAATCCTGCAGCTCCCAGAATGACACTGGAGGAAGCACGTGGAAAGAACTCTGCTCTGCCCGGAAGCTAGTGTGTGAGTCCAAGAAGTGACTGGGTGGCACTGAGGTCTGTGGGTTAGGTAGGTGAACACAGCAGTGACCGCAGGGACACTGGCAAAGGCGTGGCCTCTCTGTGACTTTGCAGATGTGTCTCATCAGAGCATCCCCTGGTGGGGATCCCCACCAGCTGAGATGTAGCCGACGGAGGGAGGTCCACTCCCTGTGCTGTCTCTGCCACTTGCTGGCTGCATGCCCTTGGCAGGTGGCCTCCCTCCTCTGGACTCGGGTCCTGCTTCTGTGGGATGCTGAGAAGCTGGCATCTGTGGGCAGGACCCAGCCTGCACCTAGGATTGTTCGTTGGTCCAGGCAAATTTTTAAAAACAATTAATACAAGATGCCAGTGTATGAGACTGGGTAGATCTCACAGGAAAGGAAGGATTTTTGGCTTCTTTGAAAAATGGAGGACTGATAACTTTGGGCCTGACTTTACCTGGTCATTTGGGGGTCCTGGACCCAGTTCCAATGTGTGTGTGGGTTTCCCCACACTACCAGCGAGCAATACTCGAGACACCAACCGGGTGTTCTACAGCTCAATGCCATTCTGATGCCTTTCTACCCAGAGAGAGTGTCAGATTCCACTGGTTAGGGGCCCAGTCCTATCAGACTGTCTCCCAGGCCCCTGCTTGCAAACGCAGGTTGTCACCTGTGCAGAATTCTAACCGTCTATCTGCAGGTTCCAACCCCCTTCAGCCTGGACTGCAGATGCTAATTGCAAGCCCATGTTGTTAGCTGTGCTTCTGTCCAACTGGCTCTAAATCAGAAGTTCCTATGATCTCCTCCGAGGGTTTAATTTGCTAGAGCTGCTCGCAGAACTCTAGGAGAACATTGTACTCACTGGCTCCCTGCTTTAGTATAGAAGGCTGTAACTCAGGAGCCGTCAGGTGGAAGAGATGCCCAGGGCAAGGTGTGGGGGAGGACTTGGAGCTCCCGGGTCTCTGAATTCTGTCCTTTTCGGTTTTAATGAACACTTCATGACATAGCCGTGATTGATTAATCATCGGGCATCAGTGACTGATTCAATCTCCAGCCTGTCTCCCTTCCCTGGAAGTTGGGAGAGTGAAATGAGGTGTGGGGGTGGCAGAGTGGGGGTGGGGGGCAGAAAGTTTCAGCCCTCTCATCACATGGTTGGCTCTCTTGGAAGCCAGCCCCCATCCTGAGGAGCTTTCCAAAAGCTCTCAAAAGTTATCTCACCCCTGTAACAAAAACCCTTTATCCTCTCCTCACTTAGGACATGCCAAGTTTTCGGAGCTCTGTGGCAGAAACAGACGAAGACCAAGTATATGGATTTGTTATTCTACATCATAACAAAACACCTGGCAACAACTTGTCAGACAGGGCCGCGGCTGCCTCCCTCCCAAGTGGGACAGGGCTCTTGGGCTCTCCACCCCCAGATTCCCCCATCCTCCCCTTGGTGTCTCCGGAACAGGAGGCTGGAGTCAGCGACCAGTCAGCACTGAGCCTGCACAGGCCCTTGTTCTGGCTCCCGCATGTCCACCGGGCCTCTGTGGGCCTCTGTGGGCCTCGGAGGCCACCGTCTGTTTCTGGGCACTGCAAAGTCTTTCACATCCCACAGTGTCCCTGTGACTGCCCCCGGGTGCCAGGCACAGGGCTGGGCAGTGTATGTGCACCTCAGAGGCAGCGTTCCAAGGTGCTTAATTAGACCAGCGAACGGGAACAAGGCCGTCTGGGGCAGGCCCGGGGTGGGGCAGGCCCGGGGTGGGGCAGGCGCAGGGTGGGGCTGGCGCAGGGTGGGGTGGGTGGGTGGGGCACGGGGCTGGAGGGACAGCCTCTCCTGGCTAATTGGATGGCTCACAGTTGGAGCAGCACTAAAATAACTTTCTCTCATTGTCTGGCTGCGTGGGAGTTCTTATGTAACGTGTGTATATGTGTGTGCGCGTGTATGTGCGCGCGCACGTGTGTACGTGTGCGCGTGCATGTGTGTGTGTGCGTGTGTGAAGTATACACCCCAATACCATATCTAAAAGAGTTTGGGAAAATTTTATTTATTTCCTCAAGTCACTCAAATGCCTGGGCTGGCACTTTACAGACCGCAGGCACACGCAGCGTCACGTAGGAGGAGCCCAGGGCTTATCCCGCCATCTGCTGCCGCTGACCTTTCGAGGCCACGCTCCCTCGAAGGCCTCTGACTGTACGGCGGGAAATACATTTCCAGACTGAGTCCTCTAGGGCTCTCCTCATGGCCAGTGACGGACGCCCAACTGGAAACACATCAGGCACCAGGGAAAATTCATTGGAAGGAGTTTTGCTCGTATCCTATGGTAAAGACTTTAGAGGACACAGGATTGTAGGGTGTCGTCCACGATTTCAAGGAACACGGGCTGTTTCCCAAGGTCGAGGGCAGCCCATAAGGAAGAACTATATTTGATTTTTGCATGGAAAGCATGTGGGATGTGGGGGCAGGAAGCCCCGGGTCTGTCATGAACTGGCTTCACACATAGTGTCGTCTCCATTTCCTCATCTTTATTCCTTCCTTGCAGGATTGTTTTGAGAATTAGCAAAATGGATATATAAACTGCCAACCACGTTTCTGGCACACAGTGAAAACTTAATAAATGGCCGCTGTGTTAATTACTCTGATAGCCAGCAGGTGGTGCTGGGTTTGCTTAGCTCCCGTGGCCCAGGGGAGGTTTCAGAAAGAAGATGGACTTTGGAGGGCCCCCGAGGTTGGGGAGGGTGGGGGTGGGCTGTCAGTAGGGTGGTGTGCCTGCGCCCTCAGGGGAGGGCGGCATGGTGTACACGGGGCGGAGGCAGAAGTAAGCACTGCGTGGTCAGGGCACAGGGCAGGCTGGCCTGGCTGGACAGGAGGGTTCACAGAGGGGGCAGCTGGTTAGAACAACAGTCAGCCCTCGTGACAGCTGGTTAGAATTGCCCTGGAATCCTCGCTGAAAGGCCTGCCACCCTGCCAAGTGGAAATGGCACCCTTTGCTCTGGCCGAGACTCTCTCCCTGGCCTGACTACAGGTAGGTTCCCGCAGTGGAGCCAATGAATCGTCCTCATTGCCCGCCAAGTGTCCAATCAGGAGACTGCATACCTGGCGTTTCTGTGGAGCCTGCCCGAGGAGGGCGCCCCAGAAGTGGGTCAGCCAGGCTCCAGCCGGGCAATGATCAGTGACCACGGATGGGCAAGGCTGGGGACACTCTGACTTGGGGTGGCTGCTTCCCGGGCCTCTGTCTTCTCTGTGAAGACATGAGGACTGGCATATCAAAGAAGAATGTATTCCCCCCTGGTACCCAGAACTGTTTGCTTTGAAGAGCCCAGCAAAGCCATGCAATGCCCACCGATCTCACCTCGGACTTTCCCCAGAACCTGCCATGCTTTCCCGAAGGGCAGTCCTGGCAGCCCTCTGGGAGGCAGTGCCCTGTCTTCTCTGGCAAGCTTTAGCCAATTGCAGGCTTTCCCTTACCTTGAATTATACCAAAACTTCTTGTTCTCTTGCTCTTTTGTTTTGTTTTCATTTATGACCCAGTTATGAGGATGGAGGAGCAGGATCTAAATAGCTCTTACTAGAGTCTAAGCCAGGGGTCCCCAAGCTTCTTACACAGGGGCCCAGTTCAATGTCCCTGAGACCGTGGGAGGGCCGCACTATTAAAATAACTATGAACAAATCCCTATGCACACTGCACATATCTTATTTTACAGTAAAAAAACAAAACGAGAACAAATACAGTATTTAAAATAAAGAACAAGTAAATTTAAATCAACAAGCTGACCACTATTTCAATGGGAACTATGGGTGCGGATGCATCCTGTGCTCCTCTCACTGACCACCAATGAAAGAGGTGCCCCTTCCGGAAGTGCGGCGGGGCCGGATAAATGGCCTCAGGGGGCCGCATGCAGCCTGTGGGCTGTAGTTTGGGGACCCCTGATTTAAACTATAGGAGGGTGTGTGTAAATGCATAGGGTGGTGGATGGAGGCCTGAGAGGTGTGTAAATGCACAGTGTGGTGGATGGAGGCCTGAGAGGTGTGTAAATGCACAGTGTGGTGGAGCCATGAGAGGGGTGTGTGAGTACACAGTGTGGTGGAGGCATGAGAGGGTGTGTGAGTACACAGTGTGGTGGAGCCATGAGAGGGGTGTAAATGCACAGTGCGGTGGAGGCCTGAGAGGGGTGTGTGTAAATGCACAGTGTGGTGGAGGCCTGAGAGGTGTGTAAATGCACAGTGTGGTGGAGGCCTGAGAGGTGTGTAAATGCACAGTGCGGTGGAGGCCTGAGAGGGGTGTGTGTAAATGCACAGTATGGTGGAGGCCTGAGAGGTGTGTAAATGCACAGTGTGGTGGAGGCCTGAGAGGAAGGGCGTGGGGGCGGTGCCAGCTGAGAAGGGAACCAGACCCATCGGAACCACCCGTCTGAAAGCTCTGACCTGTGCACTGTCTCCTGGGGCCCCTCAGAAGCCAGGCATGGGGTGGGGGGATTCAGGTGTTAGGACGGAGAGCAGGCCTACCAAAGACAGCTTTTTCTAGGGTTCCCACAGGATGACCACCCTCTTGATCCCTTGATGTTTACTCTCTGGAGCTAAAGATCAAGAGCACCCCCTTCTGGCCAGGACAGCTCTGCTTTCCTTCCGTGGGGTCCCTGTCCCCAGGGAGGTCCCAGTCCAGCGGGAAGAAAGACCTTGCGAAAGAGCGTGGGGGGGGGGGAGCTGCTCTCTGGGGTGGGTGTGTGCGGGGTGCTAAGGAAAGGAAGCCAGGCCGGACCCACGCCCAGGGGCCGTCTTTCCCACCCACTCCCTGTTGCTGTCTCCTATAGGTGCAGAGGGTCAGGGGGCATTTTTGTCTTTTCCGTTTCTAGCTACCCTGTCAGTCAGACGTCACTGAATACTCCGCGTGCTGGGTGCTGTGCTAAGTGCTCTCCTTAGATTGTTTCAGTGAGCGACCCACGGGGATAGAACTGCTCTGACCCTCCCCTCCTGACTGAGGGCTGAGCAAGGAGCCAGGAGCCCACCTGCGCGAGGTGCAGGGCTGGGAAGTGGCAGAGGTGGACTCTGTCCCAGCCTCCGCTGTCCCCCTCTCTTGTGACCTCTGCACTCGTGTGCCACTCACGCCAGGGCTCCCCAACCAGTCAGCGCGGGGTGTGTGTGTGGCGGAGGAATCCCGAAGGAGACGGGACTAGAAAATAGACAGACTGGAGTGAGTTGAAAAAAGCCCTGCATCTCATGGCTCGCATTTGAAATCAGTGCTTCATGCAGCAGGGAAGCACGGTCCTGTTTTGAGGAGCGTGGTGACATTGGATTTGTCCTTAAGGGCTACGTGTCCGGAGGTGGTGTGCGGGGATGGATTGCAGGGAGGGGTGAGAAGGCAGAGAGGCCGCCAGCAGGCACTCGGGTTCCCCAGGTGAGGGACAGGGTTAGACACAACCGCCTCCAGGCGCGGTGCGAGCACACTCCTCCTAACCGCCTCGGGTGGGCCTCCCCTGCGGGCGGCAGGGTGGACCGCAGTGTGCACCGCAGTGTGCGCAATTTTGCCATCCACAAAATGACCCTGTGATCTTTAAATGGTAGTCTCCGCAGTGCGGTCCCCCACCAGCGGCATCAGCCTTCCTGGACACTTGTTTAGAAGTGCAAGCTCTTGTCTCAGCCATTTCTGTCCCACCAGATGCTGGAGGTGGCTGACTGAGCTCCTGTGTCAGAACCACTGGTAAGTTAGCACTCCGGTGTCTTTCCGGACCTGGGTTCAGGTCCTCTGGGTCCAGCTCTGCCTGCCATGCAAATGGTCACATAATAGTTTTAAAAGTTCCTTTCAGTCCTCATCCCCATCCTGTGAAGCAGGGCAGGCTGATGCAATCGGGGAAACTGAGGCCCAGACCGCTCAGGCCGTGACCCCAGGGCCCTCACCTCACGGAGCCAGAACTTGACTTCAGGCTTCCTGAACTGCTTGTGCTTTCGAGGTCAGGGTGCCCAACTTGACCTGTAAAGTCAAGGTTATGCCCTCTGCTGTAAGCATTATAAAACCTATGCTCTAAGGCAGGGGTCCCCAAACTTTTTACACAGGAGGCCAGTTCACTGTCCCTCAGACCATGGGAGGGCCGGACTATAAAAAAATCTATGAACAAATCCCTATGCACACTGCACATATCTTATTTTAAAGTAAAGAAACAAAACGGGAACAAATACAATATTTAAAATAAAGAGCAAGTAAATTTAAATCAACACACTGACCAGTATTTCAATGGGAACTATGGGTGCGGATGCATCCTGTGCTCCTCTCACTGACCACCAGTGAAAGAGGTGCCCCTTCCGGAAGTGCGGCGGGGGCCGGATAAATGGCCTCAGGGGCCGCATGCGGCCCACGGGCTATAGTTTGGGGACCCCCGCTCTAAGGAATACGGAGGAAATCAAAAGGCAAGGACAAGCGTTTATTAGTAAGTCCAGTGATAAGTTCCAAAAGGAAGAAGGAATCTCAGTAACACATGATTATTATACGAGGCTGACTACTAAAGTGCATTTACTGTGAACGTGAGGTTGTTTCTTGTTTAAAACTTCTTGTTTTTCTCTAGATGACATTTTCTTGTTTGTATGTTTTACAGCAAGTATTTTGGTTGCGGATTGTCCTATATGTCATATTTATAAGCGTGTGGAAGCACAGAAGACGCGTGTTTATCCATAGTATCAGGGAATGGGGTTTCTGTTGGAGACTATAATCATTATATTGATTAACCACTTGGAAACAGTTATGTGGCAAATGCCTATAGAGCTCTTACAAGGCCCCAGGCACAGTTTTAAGTGCTGTATGTTTATTAACGCACAGAATTGCCACAACAGTGCTCTGATAGTATTGCTGTCTCTTCTTCATTGAGGTCATTAAGGCTCAGGGAAGGTAAGTAACCTGTGCAGGGCCACACAGCTGATGAGTATCACATCACAGCTGAGACCTGAATCCAGAGCGCTGACCTCAGTTCTGAGCTCACTGCTGTTTTGGATCTGCAGTTGGGGAGCGTGTAACCGTGCTGGTGCCGTGTTCCGCTGACAAAGCGCCGTGGGCGTTGGCCGGCCCTCCTTGGTGCTTGGAAGGGTGATGGATAGATGCATCAGTGGCCCCAGCTGTCCCTGCGTCCCCGTATGCCGTCCTTTGGAAATGCTCTCCCACGCTGACTCTGAGATCGGCTACGTGACCTGTGTTAGATGTCTATGTCTCATAACAAAGTGCTGCAGCCGTAGCAGCCTGAAATAACATACGTTTATCGTCTCATAGGTTCTGTGGTTCAAGAGTCTGGGCTTGGCTTACGTGGGTTCTTTACCAGGGTCTTACAAGGCTGTACCCACGGTATGGGCTGGGCTATCTTATCTGCCTTTTGATAGCTCAGATTCCTCTTCTGTGCCCATTGGGTTGTTGGCAGAATTCATTTTCTTGCAGTTGTAGGGCTGAAGTCTCTATTCTCTTGTTGGCTGTCAGCTGGGGCCACTCTCAGCTTCTAGAAGTCACTCCTGGTTTCTTGCCATGTGGTTTCCCTACAACGTGACAGCACACTTCTTTGAGGCCAGAAAGAGAAACTCTCATCCCTGTCTGCTAAGATGTAGGCTTATAAAACAGTGAAATCATGAGAGTGACTGTTCCACCTGCACCACATTCTACTGATCAGGGGCGAGTCACAGGCTCATCTGTGTCCAGGAACAGACAATTATACGAGGATACGACTCACAGGGGCTCGTCTTCGAATTCCACCTGTTCTAGTTGTTTTGGCCGATGGGACAAAGCTGAAGCTTGGAAACGTGTCTGCTGGCCCCTGGCAGTCCGTCCCCTGAAGCCACCCTTGCTCGGGCTGATCTCCTGGAGGGAAGGGAGGAAACGTGAACAGGAGCTGAGCCGTCCCAGCTGAAGCTCTGACCCCATTAGTTCCAGTCGTGCGCGAGCCCAGCCCAAAGCAGGGGTGTTGCCTGCCCAACCTGCAGCTGACTGTCGATGCGCGAGTGAGCCTCGTCAAGACCAGAACCATCTGCCGGCCCACAGGTTCACGAGCAGTAATCAGTGGGTGCTGTTTGAAGCTGTGGAGCTTCAGTGATTAGTTTAATAGCAGTGTTGTGTTGACTAATAACTGACACAGGGTTGCCGTCTGTTGCACCCACTCTTGGACAGGTGTGTGTTAGTTTTCCCATGTCTAACTTCTCCTTGTATCCTCAGAATAGCCCTGCACGGGAGCTAGGGTCTAGTCATTATTTTCATTATTGATGTGGGTAAGGATATCAAGATTATGACTAGTAATGACCAATAGGCACGTGAAGAGATGCTCAACACCACTAGTCGCTCGGGAAATACAAATCAAAACCGCGATGAGATACCACCTCACACCCATTGGGATGGCTAAGGTTAAAAAAACAAACAGAAAATGTATTGGCAAGGACGTGAAGAAATTGGAACCCTTGTGCACTGTTGGTAGGAATATAAAATGGTGCAGTTGTTACATAAAACTCTGCGGCAATTTCTCAAAAATTACTATATGGCCCGACAATTCCACTTCTGGGTATATACCAGAAAGAACTGAAAGCGGGCTCTCGGGGAGGTATTTGTACACCCATATTCACAGCAGCCTTATTTACAATAGCCAGAAGGTGGAAACAACCCAAGTGTTCCATGATGGATGAAGAGGTAAACAAAATGAGGTCTATCCATACACTAGCTCTCCAGCCTTAGAAAGGAAAGGCATTCTGATGCCTACCAAGTTCTGGTTATACCGACTCAAGTATTCTGACGATCGCTGCCATGTAAGCGAGTCACGAAGCCATCACGCTAAGTGAAATGAGTCACAGAAGGACACATAGGGCATGGTTGCACTTGTATGGGGTACCTAGCACCGTCACGTTCATAGGGACAGAATGGAGACGGATGGTGGTCAGGGAGGGGCTGGGGACAGGGAGGAGTGGGGAGCCAGTGTTGACCGGTGCGGACTTTCTGTTTATGGAAGCTGTAGAGTTCTGGAGAGGGATGCTGGTGAGGGTTGTGCACTGTGAGTGTGCTCGATACCCCTGAACTGCACACTGAACAGTGGTTAAGGCGGTAAATTTGATCTGCTGTGTATTTTATACCCTCCTCCCCCGCAATTTTAAATAGGTTCCGATTCCTGTCTCGTCGGCCTGCCGTACAGATCCTCGTTGTCAAGGGTAGGTGACGTGTGGGGGAAGCTGCCGTCCTCCAGCCTGTAGGCTGTGGTGGTAGACTGGCGGGGTTCCATCTGGGCGATGTTGGCAATGCTACTAACACTCCCCGAGTGGCAGTCGCCTCATTTGCAAAAATCAAGGTAATAACGTAGTTCCTACCTGCCCGTGTTGGGAGGCTTGAGGGACTGGACACACATGACGTGCTGGGTACTGTGCCCGGCAAGAAGAAAGCACCCAGTAAATGTCGGCTGTCATTGGTACCTGATAAAAGATAACACCTACCTAGCGATTCTAAAAAGACACAATAGATACTCATCATTATGCAGAACATAAAGAATTCAATTAAGAATCTTGGCAGCTGAAAAACATAGCATATGGTTTCATTACGTACTTTGTGATCATAAGAACAAATGACTTGTTCTTTTCCTTTGGGTTACTATTCAAAATGAAGGGAACATTGCCCATAATCAAGTCCGGCATGATAAAGGTGGGTCATAGTCAAATGATTCACGTAGTGTTGAGAGAGCCGTGTCATGGCGCCGAGTCCTCCGCTCCACCCAGCTGGTATGTAGCCTCTCCCCGCAACCGAAGCCCTGAGCTCCTCTCTGAGATCTTGGTATATTGCATAGGCCTCATCTAATCTCCAAACGGGGTGAGCTCTTAGAGGGTTGGAGCTCCGTCAATTTCTACTTCTGCAGGTCACTGGGCTTGCTACCCACAGGATTGAGTCCCTGGTCTTCAGGGACAATAGTTAGATGTTCCTCAAGTACTTAGAAATAAGTTCACATTTTGATAATTCCCACCCATGGTGGACTGAAAAAATAAAAAAGATGCTTAATGCGGTCATTTAAGCACGAAGACACACAGGCCACCAAAGACCTTAGTGCTATCCCCTAAAGCTTATCCATGGAGAGGTGGCCCGGGCTGGTGTATCCCTCCGACGGGGAGGAGCGAAAGAGGGCATCGCACAGGCAGATGTGTCCAGGGCTAGCCCAGTCCTCACCATGGAAGGAGGCCTACTGGCCGCTGGGTCAAGTGGGCAGGTCCTGTCTGTGCTGGGGGTGGACACGCTGGGCTGTGTGATCCTGATGCCACTGTGGTTCTGGTTCTATGCTCCCCAATGCCTGTCTACAGGGAAGTAGCATATTGGATATACGGACTCAAACACTCTTGCTCCCATGTGTCACAGGCAGAAAAATGCCCTCTGCCCAAATGCCCATGTCCTAATCTCCAGAGCCCATGGCTACGTCATATTACTTGGTAAAGGCAAATTAAGGTTGCAAATGATATTAAGGTTGCTAATCAGTTGACCTTAAAATATGGGAGATTATCCTGGATTACCTGCATGGGCCCAATGTCAGCCAATGTCACCTGAAAGGTGGAAGGGGGCAGAAGAAGCGTAAGGCCAGAGCGCTGGGGTGTGGGACGGATCGAACTCTGTTGCTGGCTTTGCAGATGGAGGAGAGGGCAACGAGCCAAGGAGTGCAGCCGCCTCCGGGAGCTGTAAGGAGCTCGGGAACAGAGCCCGGGAAAGCAGCGCGCTGCCCACAGCCTGTGTCTTGTCCGGGGAGGCTCTTGCCAGACTCGGGCCCGCTGAACCGTGAGCTCATACATCTGGGTGGTTTTTCAGCCACCGAGTGCGTGGAGATTTGTTATAGCAGCAATGGGAAGCTAATACGCCGTGGCAGTGACTGCTTCATGTACATGATCCAATTGGCGTTTTGATTTATGTTTCAGTTTCAGGGTGTGTGGGTTAAGCTCTCCATGAGATCAGATTTCCCACTTTGCAGAGTGAAGCCGGCTCTGCCTTCGGGATGCCTCTCCACTAACAGACTGTAAGAATAATCACCATATATTAGAGCGTCGGCGTGGTGCGTGCTTTTGTTCTGTTACCTCCGGTCTCCTCTACAGCCCCGTGAGCTGGGTGTGGTCACGTTCCTCTCACAGATGAGATCGACTGTGTGGTTCAGCTTGGACCCCACAGACTCACATGACGTGATCGGGATTTAAACCCCGGTCTGGGTGTCTGTCGCTCGTGCTCTGTCTGATAGCCCGGGTGCTCCTCATGGGGCCGCCCCAGGGAAGGGTCCGTCTACGAGGGAACAGCGCACCTGGTCATGTTGTACACAGAGAGCTTGTCTGTCTCCGTGCTCAGCTGGGGCTCTGACCTTTCTGCAGGGAGAACAGGCTGGCGTGAATTGTACACAGTCTCAATCATCACCAAATCTTGCCTATATGCTTCTGAAAACGCGCTCTCTGTTAACTCTTTCACAAACCTGCATGGTTCATTACACGGTCTGTTCTGTTAGTCTCAATGATTTTTTTTTTTTGGTCTTAAGTATTTCCGAGTGAAAGAATTCCCGTAAGTAACCTGAGCCAGGTATGTCTAACCTGAACCAGGTGTATTTCAGCTGAACGGAAAGAAAGCATCCTACAGACCTTCAGATAAAGCAGACTGGAAGCCAGCCTCCCCACCCCCACCCCCAGCGGAAGGGCTCCTTTTTCCTACATAAATCCCTTGGTGGAGTGCTCCCGTCTATAAAGTCAGCACCAGCAAAACCACGTGGATCGCCTCCTGCCTCCAGGCACATGACTGTCGGTAGAACAGAGCTGAGAACAGGTGTTTGACCACAGTCTTGGCCAGTGGGTCCATGTACACGGAGCGTGTGACCGCCAGTCCCGGAATCCTCCCAACTCACGGTCGCAGGGTCGCAGAGGGCACTGGCCCTGTAGGCTGCAGGAAGGTGCCCAAGGTCATGCAACTACAAGGTGGTGAGGCTGGAGTTCACACCCACAATCCAGGAACACGCCCTTCCATCCGCACCCCAGCCTGTCTCCCCACAGCACTGAGCCCAGGCCTTGTGGGTACGAGGAGCCCAGGGTGCTACCTGAGGGCAGCCAAGCTTTGCCCTCCAGAACCGTGTTGCTGCTGCTGCTGCTTGTCTGCCAGCCGGCTCGCTGGACAGTAGCAGGAAGCATCAGGCTTTCATCATCCACCCACTGGGGACACTCACCTCCGGAAGTCACCAGATCTCGCTGGCTGGAGAGGCGGCCTGCCAGGCCCTCGCCGCTTTGTTCCAAATTTTCCATCCAAACCACCACGAAGGTGGAGAGGCCCCCGATTCCAGCCAAACCCCAAATGACTACTCTCTCCCCCAAAGGAGAGACAGATGACGTGTCCTGCCCTGCGGCCGGGCTGCCTGAGCACGTCCGGCCTGGGAAGGCAGGCACTGATTACTCCCGGCTGCGGGAGCGCCCTTGGCTCGTCTTTTCATTTTTCTGCAAGGCTTAAGGAGCTCGAGGTTTATTGTTCACGATGAACCTCAGGAGAGGGGGTTCTGGCCTCACCTTCTTCCCCATTCATGGCCGGCCTAGGGGTTCAGTTCAGTCCCAGAAACATGAATTATGGGTCCCTCATGTGCGAGCCCCGAGTCAGAGAGCAGGAGTACAGGGGGGAGGGAGGGAGTGTCTTCTCCGGCCCGTGGCCGGGCTGACCAAGGGCCAGCTGAGGGGTCTGACCTGCGCAGGAAAGAGAGGCTCCTGACCTCGTGCCCACGACTGGGTGCTCGGCAAACCCACGACAGGGCAGCATTCTTCCCATGGCACAGAGGAGGCGTAGGGAGCCAGGCTCAGGGAGGAGCCAGAGCCTGGGAGGAGGGTGGCTCCGAGGACCTGGGTTCAAACCTTAGCACCACCACCTTCGATCCCCGTGCCTTTGGGTGCTTTTCTTAGCCTCTTCAACCATCCATTTGGTCATAGGTCACTGTGAAGGGAAAAGGCTGGGAGGCTCAGTGAGAAGTGCAGGCTCTAAGGCTGGGTGTCATCAATGCCCACAACGGCCGGAAAATCCTGCTGGCTCCCACCTCCAGGAGGAGCCATGGATTCTCCCCTCACCCCGGAGGAGACGCGGAGGGTGAATCGGGTGGAAGGGGTTGGTGGCCATGTTCTTCCTTATTATCTTCCTGGGGGGAGGCTGCCTTGCAAGCCTGTGGCAGGCTCAGAACTGATGGACGAGACGGGCGGGCAGACTGACCCGGATGATCTTTCTGCGTGGGCTGCCCCTGTCAGGCGCTGGGGACAGCCACCCACAGCTGTGGTCATGCATCCGTCCAAGCTCTGCCCGGCTCGCCAAGCCCCTTTCGCGTTCCGGGGAGGTGTTTGGGAAGCCCGTTTGCCAGGACTCCAGGGCACTGCCTGGCCCTGCGTGCAGCGAAGCTGGTGAAGGGTGGCGTGGGGGGAGATCTGTTGATTAAGGTGGTTCTTTTCCTTCCTTGCACCTCAGTTTCCTTCTGTTTCAGCGTTGGACTTTCTTTCCACTGGCTCTGAGAAGACCCCTGGGGGACGCTGGCTTGGGGTCTTCCTCACTGATGCACGTCTGGCTTGGGGCCGCTTTGATGGATAGAGGCAATTTTCTTAGGAAATTGGCTGTGATATTGGCAGTTCTGTGAACATACATTTCATTCTCTCGGAGAGATCTTTTCCATGGGATCTCGAGACGGAGCGATGTTGTTGATGGGGGTGGGGCAGCAGAAGTCACCCGAAAAGAAAGGCCTCCATTTTGACGTTTTTGCATAGTTGGGTCTCCCGCCATGGGGGTCCAGCCCACTCTTGTGGACACGTGGCTTGTGAGGGCAAGTCATAGAACAGGGGAGGACACAGAAGCAGGTCCACGTAGAACTGAGCACTTCTGGCTGGAATGGGGCTCAGCGGCCCTCAGTCCAAGCTCTCTTGGACTTATCACCAGAGGCTGTGACATGCACTGTGGGAGGTGCTGGGCACTGGGGAGAGGGGGCACCCATTACTATCCCTGCCCTCTCTGAGTGTACATATACAAACAGTCCTCTTGATCTAGTAGAATAAGCATTCATTCGTTTTAACACATGTGGGGTGCTTACTCTATTCCAGGACTTTAAAAGCACTCATTTCTGCTCACTAGGACCTCATGAGGTGGATATTATAATGGCCATCTCCGTTTCACAGATGAGGAAACTGGGGCGTGGGATGATGAAGTAACTTGTCATCTAGGAAGTGGGACCGGAATCCAGGCCTCTACATCCCGCACCCATGCTCTTTACCGCCGTCTGTTTCTGTCTCCTGCTCACGGTGGGAAATTGGAGAACTCTGAGAAGTTTAAGTGGTGCATTTGCTGCTCTGAACCGCCAGATCCCTGTTTGGTCTGTACGGCGCACTTTTGCTGAGCTTCACTTCTTGAACCTCGTCCTTTCTCCTCGGTAGCCTTGTCACAGGGAAAGGCAGGGTCTGGAGTTGGTAGGGTGCAGTTGGGAAAGGTGAAGTCCGCCCCAGGGAAGCTGAAGCCCCGCCCCAGGAGAGGTGAGGCACCACCCCAGGGGAGCTGAAGCCCCACCCCAGCAGAGGTGAGGCACCACCCCAGGGAGGCCGAGGCCCCGCCCCAGCAGAGGTGAGGCACCACCCAGGGAGGCCGAGGCCCTGCCCCAGCAGAGGTGAGGCACCACCCCAGGGGAGCTGAAGCCCCGCCCCAGCAGGGGTGAGGCACCACCCCAGGGGAGCTGAAGTCCCGCCCCAGGAGAGGTGAGGCACCACCCCAGGGAAGCTGAAGCCCCGCCCCAGCAGAGTTGAGGCACCACCCCAGGGAAGCTGAAGCCCCGCCCCAGCAGAGGTGAGGCACCACCCCAGGGAGGCCGAGGCCCCGCCCCAGTAGAGGTGAGGCACCACCCCAGGGAAGCTGAAGCCCCGCCCCAGGAAAGGTGAGGCCCCGCCCCCGGAGGACAATGTCTTCATCCCAGCATCAGCCATTCAGCACGTGGGGCTGTGCTCCGGGCCGGGTTCCGGGTGGGCTCAGTATTGGGCTCTGGGGGTAGGCCTGGTCTCCTGGATCTTACTGTCTAGCTGGGGTATCAGAGAGTAAACAAAGCAATGCAGCAACATCAGGCGCATGGTATACAGAGAGCATTAAAACTGGCTCATGTGATCAAAAGTGATGGGAGCCCATTTTGAGTCAGATGACCGCATAAGGCCTCTCAGAGAAGTGGCATTGAGACAGATCTGAATACGAAAGGGAGACTGCTCTGGATGGTCAGGAGGACGGTGTTCTGGGCGAGGCACCTGCATGTGCCAAGGCCCCAGGGCAGGGCAGCATGGCTGTGAGTGGGCAGGGGCTGTGTGGCGGGGGTTTGGCGGCAGGAGAGGTACAGCAGACGGTGTATAGGACAGCTGCGGTATGATGTACAGGTCCCAGAGGGCGAGGCAAGGAGACTGTCAGCAGGGGAGGGACAGGACTGGCTGTGATGCTGCCATTTCCCTGACACTGACCCCTTCACCACGGCCACAGTCATCCTGCCATGTGCCCGCCCCAAAGGCCAGGTAGTGTGCCTAATGGTTAGAGCCCTGGTCACAGAATCGAAATAGCTGTTTTGTTTATTATAGCAAGCTGTTTGGGGTCACTAACCAGGTGCCAGGCACTTACTTTGCTAGGCACCGAGGACACGGAGTGGTTGGTACGTCCCACCCCCAGCCATCCCCGTGCTCTGGGGAGGCGAGGAAACTACTGGCCCGGACTGGCCAGCCAAGTTGGGGCTGGGTTCCCCAGGGTAAAGGACACGGGAGAATCCAAGAGCTCTGGTCTTGTACGAGACCCTCCTGAGACAAATGAGAAAAGAAGAGTAATTTTCTGACTGTTAAGGAATCTTAATTAGAATAACACAAACAATTACAATACACTGTAGTAAAATATTAATGGAACCACTAAGTTCGTCTGGTCAGGGGGACTCACGGAGGAGGTAGCCCTGGCAAATGAGTAGGAGCTTGTCCAGATGAGAAAAGGGCGAGGGAGGGAATCTCGGAGTGGGGAGGTGGTGGAAACAGGTTACTTAACCTGGGTGTGCAGACCCTGTGACGGGGAGCACGGGGGTGGGGAGGCCAATGAGGACAAAGATGGAAAAATATCTTGGCATCCCTCCCTGCTAATGTTACAGCCTCACACCAAGCCAGGAGCCTTTCATGTGCAAGGGCATTAGGAAGGCTGAGAGCTAGCCAAGTCCTCAGAAGCTAGGACCTTAAACGACCTTGCCGAGGACTGGGTTTGGTCAAGACAAAAAACCAAAACCAAAACCAACTTTCTCCTCCTAAGTACCAGCGTGGGTTATCCTGCCCTCTGGTGGCTGACTGTGAAACGACAGGCCCACGGGTCCCAAACAAACCGTTCATCGTTCTCTACTGTGTGTTTACTTATTAATAATGACACTTATTGGGCATCATTTCATGTACCTACAGTTCAGGGAGCCGGAAAGCAGCATCTCATTCATGATGTTCTATATGTCCTTCCACCAGGAACTGCTGCCTCCTCAGTTGTTATGACCCATCCACCCCATCATTCACTGAACTTACCGAGAAGGTACTATATCCCGGGTTTTCAGTGCCTGCTCTGCCTTCGAGGTATCGTGAGTGTGTCCCTGCCTTCCCAGACACACCATGAGTTTCTAGAGGACAAAAAAAATCAGATTGATTCTTTTCTCTGTTGAGTAGAGAGGGAAGAACAGTCATTAGGGCAAAGACCAAAGGTTGCTGCTTGTACCTTCAGGAGAAGTGTGTGTAGCACAGTTCTCACAGTAGGGGACTCAGTGTTCGTTCTGTGCTTTTCCTTTTTTTTTTTTTTTTTTGACAAAGAGAGAGTCAGAGAGAGGAACAGACAGGAAGGGAGAGAGATGAGAAGTATCAATTCTTCTTTGCGGCACCTTAGTTGTTCATTGATTGCATTCTCATATGTGCCTTGACCTGGGGTGGGGGTTGGGGCTACAGCAGAGCAAGTGACCCCTTGCTCCAGCCAGCGGCCTTGGGGTCATGTCTATGATCCCACGCTCAAGCCAGCGACCCCGCATTAAGCTGGCAACCTGGGGGTTTCGAACCTGCGTCCTCCGCGTCGCAGTCTGATGCTGTATCCACTGCGCTACTTCCTGGTCGGGCTGAGCTTTTCCTTTAGCTAAACTCAGCGGGAGAAGAAGAGATTGTGATGAAGTGGGGTTGGCGGGTACCGCCGCTCACACAGAGCACGTGAACGTTCATGGAGCGCGCAGCAGACCCCAGGGCTTCCCGGCGCTGCGCCTCCTCGCGTTCACCTGTCACGTGGGCAGGACCGTACCTACTGCACGGACCCCTCTGCGAGAGGGAGCTGAGTAATTCGTCTCGCGATGTGTGTGGTAACCAACAGCCCAGGCCCAGGACGTGGCCCGCCCTCTACGCCGAGACCTTGGCTTATGGGAATACAATAGGGTAATGACAATTTCATCAGCTGATGGTGAAGATTAAGTCTGATAATGCTGTAAAGTCCTTGAATGGGGCCTGACGTCATGAGGTGCATCAGCCCCGCAGAGTCGGGGGTGGAGGGGTGGGAGACAGAACTGCTGCAGACTGAGATACATACCAGTCCATTACAAAGCGTGGCCCTTACATCTTGATTTGAATACACTGGCTGTCAAAACACAGTGGGAGGCATTTGGAGCTCGTTTGAGCATTAGACTGGGTCTCTGGTGATATTGGGGAAGAGAAAAACAGCCCCTGGCACCCAGCTGCTGGCCTGGTGCTGTCCGCTTGACCTGGCTGTTGGGATAATCTATTCTTTGTCTGTCATTTGTCCCCTACTGAAGTCTCTATCTGATGAGCTTAGTTGTCAGCTAATAATTGGAAAGTTATGTCCTGAAATGCTCGGGACCAATAAATCTCCAAGACGGTGCCAAAGAGCTGTCTGTGTGTTGGGGGACATCTTCAGCACCCATTCACACAGTGCACAGCTCTGCCCTAGCCCTCATTTCCTGCTTGCACAGAACCTCAAGGTCGGCCTGAGGTGAGTGCACAGAGCCCTGTTGGGTCTTCCCTGGGCATGAGCACAGCACTGTCATATGTATGCCCTTCTAGGCTCCTAGGGCTATGTCAGAACTTTTCAAAGCCATCTACGAACATCTTGTCCCCTGCTTTTCCTTGTAAGTTATGCGGCCAACTTGCTGCCCCTCCCCGCCCCCCCGGCTGTTACCAGCAGCTGTCATGTTGAGCAGTTGCCCCTGAAGGTTTTGCACAAATGCTCCAGGTAAATACCTGTCTTCCACTGACAAGCTGAGTCGGAGGATTCTCCCAGGTGGAATGGATACCAGCTCAGGGACATCTCCTCTGCCGGAGAAGCTTAGGATGGTGCTCAGAGCACACGATGAAAAGAAGGAGCTCGGACCACAATCCAGTGGATGTTTACTGGTCACCTGATGATGCAGGTGTCATGTTTGGTCCTCTCCTGTCCTTATCAGCTCATGTCCACCATTCTTGGCAGAGGACTTGAGACATTATAGAGTTAACTCAACAACTCATAGTGAAATGACTCATTCATGACTACCGTGTGTCAGCAAGATAGGGACTGGGATTCCAGAATGAGCAGACATGGACTTGCAGCCTAGTGAGGAGACGCGTAAACATGGCCTTAGGGACACAGTGTCGGTCCTAAGGGCTGTAACAGTCACAGAGGGCTTCCTGGAGAAAATGCCGTCTAAGCTGCGTCCTAAAGAAAGAGTTAACCTAAGAGAAGAGGTGCAGGGAGAGGATGAGCATTCTAGGCAGACGGAACAGAAGATGCAAAGGGCTGGCAGTAAGAGAGAGAAAAGATAAACAATACCCATTTCCCTGCTTAAAATCCTTCACTGACTCCCAGTGTCTTCACAGTTCGGTTCAAGTTCTTGAGCCTGTTCCCTGGGGCATCTCACCCCCGAGAAAGAGAGGAGGGCCTGCCCTGCTGATCAATGCCAGGTAGAAGGGGCACTGGACGGTCTGCTTCCTCCCTGGTGGTGCCTTGGCATTGGGCTGGGTTGCCCCCCCCCCCAATGCTAGTGTGTCCCACACAGTCTGGCCCATTCTTCCCCACGTCTGCAGGAACCGCTCTGTGGATCGAGATCCCCATGGGGGCGTCGTGGTCTCACAATGTAGGCGACCCTGCCTGTCCTGCTGAGCTCCCTGAGCTCGCCTTTTTTGCATGTTCTCTCACTGTTCTTAAAGACCCCTCCCAGCCAGAGGGTGGGCCTCTTGCCTCTTCAGACACATCCCAGTGTCAGCTCGCTCAGTCGGGGACACCCTCGGACCCTGGGGCTGAAGCACGCTGAATGAGCAAGCGTTCATTCCTGCTGGGCTGTCGGTGACCTCTCCTGCCAGGAGTCCCTCTGCAGCCTCCTCAGCTTAGGGGAGTTCTGATGACATTGATTCTCTAAAAGTTGGTGTGAGACTTTCTGGTCTCTTTTCTCCCAAGAGACCTGGTTGTCTCTACCTAGACTAGTGTATACCTTTCCTCCCCAGCCGGCCTACAGAGGAGGGGTACTCGGAGGGACACCGTCTCATTGCAGAGAGCCCTCCCCACAATGGCTATGTGCAGAACAGACGACTTGCTTCAGCTGGTTTTGAGTCTACCCAAGGCGCCTTTTTAGAAAGTGGCCTCTCATTCTCCCAGGTCTGCAGCAGAACTTCTCGAACTTTGTCCGGGAGCTGCCTGGGGCCTTATTATGGGGCAGATTCCGAGTCAGCCAGTCTGAGCCAGGGCCGGAGAGCCTGCGTTTCTGACCGGCTCTGGAAGGTGCCTCCGCTCTCTGTCCTCGGGCCAGACTTGGGAAACCAGGGTCTGGCTATACAGCCAGGTGTCTGGCCAAATCTGTGTTCCCAGCACTTAGTATCTGTTCCCTGGTCACCAGTGGGTGATGGGTAAATTTTCCCTGCATGGATTAAAGAATTAATTCATCCTAGTTGTAACGTTGATGACATAAAGCCAGTGACTGCTCTCTTAGTAGCTGCCGGGCGCTGTGATTTACATTCACCCTACCTAGCACCACGAGAGAGACATGAGCTTTTCTTCCACTCTGTGCGTGAGAAAACCAAGGCTCAGGGAGGTCGAGTGGTCCTGAGGATGAAGCCAGCCCGGGAGCCCCCAGCTTGGGCCCTGAAGCCCTGTGGATCCAGGCTCTCTGCTGAGGGGGTGGCGGTTCAGGTTATACGTCTGAGTCTTTGTCGAGATGAGGTGATCTTGAGTCACCGTGCATTGTGGGTGCACAGCAATCTTTCTTATGTCACTGACGAGTCGCACTTATCTGTAAGTCAGGGACGTGGCTCCCTGACATGAGAAGAGACACCATTTTGCTCTTATTGATGTAAGAAATGTCCAAACCTGCAGAGAATTTTTATGAGTTCATTTGAGCTAAACTGATGACAACTGCCAGAAAGCAGAATCCCAACAGATTGAGAAAATGCTCTGGAGAACGGCAGTTTTGCAGCTGCTTTTATACATTAGAATCAAAGGAGGAGACGTAAGCATGGTTACATGAAACCCATGGGTGCTAGACTGGGGGCGGAGCAAAGTGGGGAAAGCTCTGGGATTGGACAAAAAGGCAAAATGGAGAGACATACTTCTTTTACGTTGCTGGTTCAGGATAGCTAATAATGGACATCGCAGCACAGCGAGATGGTGTGCAGGGCACAAGATAGGAACGAGGGGTCTGTGGTCTCTGCTTTGGGGGGCGGTAGTGCCCTGGGAGTCTGGGAAAGAAGGTTGTTCTGACATTCCAAGGGTATGCTGTCTTAGATACAAAAAACCAACAATCAGGCTCACTTAAGGTAAAGCTTGACCTTTGTCAAGGAAGCTACAGGCCTAGGACGTGACTACCTGCCACGACCATCCATCCAGTTAGGAACTTTTAATTTCAGACCAGCCTGTGTGGTTACCTTTGGTCTCTGAGTTTGTAAGGGCACCTTGCAGGCCTCCCCTGAGCTTGTCAGGTTTTGTATGTGGACCCTTTTGTGTCTGTACTCTGAAGCCTAGATTTCCGAGCAATCAGGAGGGAAAGATGAACCCCGCAGAATCTGGGAAACTCCTGACTGAAATCAGGTGCACATGTCTCTGCCTAGAATGGGTGTGTTTTCTGGCGATTCTGCAGAGTTCACCCGATTCTCTGCAGGCCCGGGACCTCAGAGGAGCTAAGAGAAACTGCTTTAGACCATTAACATGGTCTCTATCAAGGATTGCCCTGATGGGCATGATTTACTCTTTAGAATTGCCAGAGATGTTTGACGTGACTGCAGATGGCTGCCTTGGGTGTTGTGACACGTCTCTTCTAGGCTGTCAGGTCCTGCTCGAGTTCTCTGTGTCACATCTCTCCTCCCCAGGGGACGGGGAACCATGTCCCATTTATCCTCAATCCCGTGAAGTGTGGCTCGGTGCTAGGAAAATGTTAGTGGAATTGTTAGACCTCGTTAGCAAGGGACCTTAGTCTAGAATTGGACTTCTCACCTAAGAGGACGGAGTCTGAGGATGAGATGAAGTTGTTGTCTTCTAGTTCGCCGCTAGGGTGCGCTATTGGCCTGCAGTTGGGTCCCTCCGTGGTCTCCATCTGCTCTGTGACAATGCATTATTCAAAAGGATGATTGCTCCCTACCGTTCCACGTACAATGTGTAATGTCACGTAAAAATGATAAATAATAAATGGGATGGGGCAGATGATGAGCTCATCCCAAGTCCCTGGTACCTGCTTTTGGATGGATGGAACCTGCAGGACGGACACCATCTTGCTCACGCTCTGAAGGATTCACAGATCCCTTGCGAAAACCCACAGGTTGCCGCCGACTATTTCAAAGGGATCTGAGCCTGCCTTGCTCCATATGCTCACGTCGCGCGGCGGATGGGAAACGCTCCCTCCAGCGCAAGATGCATCTATTTCCAGTCTCAATTTTACTTTGGCAACGGTTAGGTTGTGTAACTTACAAGAGCCCCCCTGGAGGGATGTGCAGGAAGGTTTAAGTGTGTGGGCAGCAGCGGGAGGCAGCACAGAGGCTGCCCGCCCCCAGCGAGGCTGGGAAGTCCATGAAAGTGGCCTCAGGGGCGGCTCCCAGCATCCCTCCTTCCCAGACTCTGGTCCTGCCATGCTGCCTCGACAAAGCCCGCCTTCACAGACTGTGATATGCTCTTCAGTGGGAGGCAGTCGGAGGACTAGGGAAACGCAGGTTCCAGGTCTTAATTTGCTGTGTGGTCTTGGGAAAATCTCTTCACCTCTCTGGGTCTGAAATGGCTGATCTGTGAAAGACAGAGTCGGGGCTGATGATGCTTAAAAGCTCTTTTCTATTCTGTACATCACCCTTCAAAATATATACGCCTACCCTGTGTTCTATACCTTCACAGCCTTGACCTGGAAAACGAGATAAAGAGTTTTGGAAGCAAACACATGAATGGGCAATTAGGAAGACCTGGGTTATTTCTCCTGCATATATCATCTTTTACCGGGGGGCAAAAATGTCCACGGTTGGCCCGTCTCTCTGTCGCAGCTCAGGGACCACGTCCCGCAGCCTCAGGCCTCTCTGCCAGCCCCATGCCAGGTCTAGTCTGTTCGATTCCGTGCTTGCCCATGGTACTTCCAAACACCGACGTTACAGAGTTCGCCTGTTTGTCTTGGAATGGAGTGTTGTTTTTCTTCCCCCGTTCTTACTGCTCGTCTAGAGTGTTATAGGTAACGCTTTCTGCTGTGGTGACGCGTGCACGCCAGCCTCACTGTCGGTCCGCGACGCAGACATCCGGAACGGGCCTGCCGGTACTTCCTTTGCGCTCTGAGTAGATGGCCGAGAGAGAACGGGTAAATGAGTGAATGAACGAGGCATCTCTAATAAAAGGGGTCTGAGGATATGGAAAGATTCTGGGGAATAATATGACACTCTCCTACCCACGTGGATGAAAATAATCCTTTTGATGATGCCCAAAGAGTTGATGTCAAGGTCATGCAATTGCAATCTCAAGCTCTGTCTTCTTCGTGTTTCTTTCTTCTTCTTCTTTTTTTTTTGTATTGTCTGGTTCAAGTACAGACTTCATGTTCTCTTTTATTTTCCTTGAAGGTCAAACTTTTGCTTTTTTCATCTATAAAGATGTTTTAAAATCCCATCTCGAAGCTTTAAAAATTTTTTTCTCCCAGCAGCTAGCCCTAGATATATGAAATCTACCCACCTTACAAATGAAAATGATTGATACATGCCAAAAAAGTTATCTGCATTGGATAATAAAACCCAGCTCGAGTCTCTCTTTAAAAACTTGCTTCGCGAATCTTACCGAAAAGGCACAGACTCCCCGGTAGGGAACTGAGGAGTGGGGGCAGCTCTGGGTGGGAAGGGGCGCCCCATTTACATGGAAGGCATCCTAAGCACTTGATACAGGGGACATCATTTAATCTTCCCAGTCACAGGCAACTAGCATCGGCTGGAGTTTTACAGGGGAAGGAATTCGAGGCTCTGTTGTGTTAAGAAACGTGTCCAAAGTCCTGCTTGCCAGCTGGTGGTAATGGACTCCCATCAGGTTTCTGACCACGCAGGACCCACGCCCCCTTCCCGCCCCCGGAATGATTTCACCATCTGATTCCACCGGGACAAGAGACATCGGGACAAGAGACATCGTCAGGAGGATACTTTTATGCAAAAATTGAATGCATCTTGTGGTCTTGGAGCTCGTTGGCTCCCTCCTTGCCCGAGTCTGAGTCCTGGGGTTCCTTTGTCATCCATGGAGTTGAGAGTGAGGGCTGGGCAGTCAGGTGGACAGGGGTTCAGACCCCATGTCCTCCACTACTTAGTTGCAGGGGACTGATTGCTCAGCTAATTCTTGTTTTTCTCATCAGTATAATGGGGATGATAGTGAGTGGTCCCTACTTCACAAGATTGTTTTGAAGATGAAGTGACACGACCAATCTGAAGGACTTAGAAACATGCCCAGACATAGTACGTGCTCAGTAAATGTTAACAGGATGAGGTATTGGGAAATCAGTCGTTCTAACCCTTCCCCTTTGCTTCTTTGTGACTCCTCTCGGCTCCCCCTCTAGCCCAGAAGAAGTTTCCTCCCTTCCTCAAGGCCCTTTATTTCCATCTCTTATAAAAACAGTATGAGTAAGTATTTAAATCACTTGTTCCGTGAATGCACCTCTGACCTAGGTTAACCCACGGGGCAACCTTCCCAGCTGTTCCTGTGATGCTGGATCTCTTTAGGAAACAAACAAACAAAAAAAGAAGTGCGTGTCCTTTTCTACCAGGAAGGGGAAGACTATATATAGTCTCTGAGGGGTGGACTCCCTTGCCCCAGGGTAGAAGGGACCAGTGGATGGAGGCTCAGTTTTTTCCTGGTGGGAGTGGAAGTCAAGGCCAATTCTCAAACAGAGAAAAGGCCAGGGACCCGATCCTAGAGAAAGACCGTGGAAATTCCTGGGCCCCCAAGAAGAAGGGATGTGGGGTTACCAAGGCAGCAGACCCTGAGCTGGGAAACAGCAGAAGGGTGCCGGGGGAATGAACCTTCAGCCAGGGTGGTCTTTGTGGCAAAGGTCTCTGGTGTGCAGAAGGAGTGGCGGTCACCAACAAAGCCTTCCCTTTGCATGGACCTCACGGGGCTTGGCAGCGAGGACCAGGAGCTGCCGCCGTGGCCAGTGGACCAGAGATTCCTCTCTGTGTTTCTGACCATAAAAGCCTCCCAGGAGCGGCAGTCTCACATAGCAGTGAGGACGTGGGGCTTACAGGCAGTGGTGTCGAAGGCCAGCACTGCCATGTTGTGTGATCCCAGCAATGTGGGGATGCTGGCAGCACCTGACCCAGAATGCCACGTGAAGACGGGAGGGGTCACTGCAGGTGAAGTGCTTGGAACAGCGGCTGCTGTATAGTAAGTGCTCAGTGAAATGTGGACGACTGTGTCATTGTAGTCTTGGGGTAGATGGGAGGCCTCCCCTCCATCTTCCTTCCAGATAACTTGAGAATGGGTTTCTTGCCCATCTTGCCTGATGAGGCTGAGGTGGATGTAATTTGACTTCATAGCGACAGAAATATGACACTTCTTGGACCCAGAGTGTTAATAAAACAGTTCATCTGTGTCGCAGCTCTTGTCGCCAGAGTGCGTGTGGGTGGCATTTCTGCAGGCCCAGGACCCCAGTCTTGCTCCTCATGTAATCATGGTCATGGGTGCCCTACAGCTCAGGGTCCTGTCATCTCCCATCCTGACTGTTTGAGGACACAGTCCCTTTAGCTCCTGCCCCTCTCTTCCCTCCTGCCCTGCGCTGGGGGCCGAGAGGCTCCCTTCATGTTACAGGTTTGCTGCTCATCTTTGTGGGAAAAAGTCAGGGAGGCGAGAAAACGGGTGAGGACACCAACAAGTTCCCAGAGGCTCATAATTCCTGGGTCTGTGGTTCCTGATTCCCTTACTGAGCTGTTGAGAAACCCTGTCGATTTTTTTCTCTTCTTTTTCGTACGCCTGAACACAGGGCTCAGCAAACCTCCCTCCTGTCCTCAGACACCTCCTCCCCCTGCACCAACCCCTCCCCAGTTTAGATGTCTCCCGCAGAGGCCTCTCAGCCCCGCAACACGGAGCCCGAGGCAAAGCTTGGGGGAGGTGTATCTCCATAGCACCCAGCGGTGCCAGGGCAAAGGGGCCGCGTGTGGTCACATGGGTTTGCAGGATGACTTCAGTGCGCCACACCCAGAACCGTCCATCATGGGAGAAGGGGCGGGATGTCTCTGCCCACTGCAGCTCCTCCCCTAGCCCTCACTGGTCTGTTTGTTCCAGCAGGTGGGCTCTTCTGCACTTTGGGGATGTGGTTGGCAGCCCCTGGCCTGTGGAGAAGCTGGGGCCATGTGGCACAGCCCCACCCGAGTCTAGAAGCAGCCGCCAGGGCCGGGGTCTGTTCTGGTTGGAGCTGAAAACAGGTGCTGCTTTGGTGCCTGCTTCTGAGGGTGTGAGGGAGGCTGTCCCCTGCGGCCAGCCGCTCATTCTACTCAACCCCTTCTTCTTGCTGAGGCTCTACCGCCAGGGGCTTCCCAGAAAAACGACTTTCTGACTCTGCAAAGGGCTTTATTTGGCTCCTTCGGCTAGAAATAGTCTGATGGTGCTCTGTACCCAGTTCCTTTGTGTGGGGCCTTTTTCTCTCTCTCCTCTCTGGAGGTTGGTAAGCTCTGCCAACACCACGTCTTAGTGTGGGTCCTATTCTCTTTCTCGTGCTGGGCATTTCAGGGCCGGTTCCACAGGAGACTCAAACGTTATGAGATGACGAATGATGAAGAGTCAGTCTCCTTCCTAACCCTCTCTGCCGGCCACGAGCTTTCCCCTCCCGGGTCACTGTCATCCTACGTCACGCGTGTTCCTCCTGGAGACAGGCCGTGATGCGCCCTGACGTTACACGCATTGTCAGCATCTCCTGAGTCTACTGCAAGTGTCTGAAGGCATCCTCCTAATAGCATTAGGATACTATTATTCCGTCCTTTTAATTAACACTACTGGTCTAATAATCGATGTAATTAATTCGCTCTTGTGAAGTTTTAGGCTGTGTTTACTTTTCATACTATCCATACGGACATACGACGTGTGTCTATACATCTCTCTGTATGCCTGAAATTATTTTTCGAAGTGTGTCCACATGCAGGACCCCCATTTTGGGTTAGCATGCACGGGGTCTCCTGTGATGTCTCTCTCCCCCTGGATGGTCGAGGACGAGACCCCGTTTGACGGGTAATGAAGTGCAAATGCCAGGGAGCAAGTGGCCGTCCTTTGCCGCATGCAGAGGACAGACATTCCCTTTCTGCAGGTGTCTTCTCGCTAAGGGAGGCCTTCTCGCTCGTGCCCAGGCGACATCATGTCCAAGCCCAGCTGTCCGCAGACACACAGCGCTGTGAGCTCAGGCAGTCACGATCTCCCAGGCCTGCCTTGTGCTTCTAAAGGAACAACAACCAAAAAGTTCCACACCTTTCTCTTCTCCCCACGAGTTCTGACTACTTACAGAGAGTTCCGATGCTTTCAGAACCCTGCCTCCAGTGCGATCTGCTGCTTCCAGGCTGAGCACCGCCTTGGATTCCTTGTAGCCGTTGGACGGTCTCTCTCTTTAAAGCAGCGCTGGGCCTGGAACCACGTCTGATGCCTGCGGGGTTTCAGAGCCAGGGCTGCACTTCTTCCTGATGTTAAATGGTCTCACGGTGGGTCGAGGTCACACAGTGATTTCATAGCACATCTGGGTCTTGATCCCTGGCCTTCCAAGTCAACCTAGAGCTGGTTTCACTGGGCAACAGAATGGGGGTGTTTCTTTGTTTTGTTTTGCTTTTAGAAAACAGAACGGAGCATCTGAGAATCAGAGAGATCAAGGTCCTGGTGAGAAGATTTAGGAGCTCTGGAGTCAGGAGGACCTTGGTGTGACTCCTGAGAACTCCTGCGTCCTCTCTGAGTCTAGAGTTTCTCTTCTGCAGAACGGGAGTAATGCTGCCCCCTCACTACATTGTGGGGGGCATTCACCCACGCGCAAGGAAGCATGGATCACAGTGCTCGTGGCTCAGTGACTTTCTGAGTATGTGACAGGACTTGTTTGGTGGGTGATTTGAAATGTGAGTGAAAAGACTATAATCAGATTCTTTTGAATCACAGACTTCCCCAGTTAGCATAAACCCTGGATATGACAGTCCAGACCCAGTGAAAAGAAAGGGATGGACCCCGTAGGAACAGACCCAGGATTTGATCCAAGAGTCTACCATCCTGTTCTTGTCATGGCTCCACTAGATGGCTCAACAAGTCCTCCAGGACCTGACTGTAGCCACACCCAACAGACACAGCCACCCTCTCGTCCTTGCCTCCTGGCGCACGTGACCCTTGTGCCTGTGTCTGTCTTCTGGCGATGCTTTCTCCCTTCGGTGTCTGTGGCTGCATGCTTTTGTTGTTGACCCTGCCGCTCTGGGTTTCCAGTTCAGTGTTTATTGGATTCCTCATCCTCTGTCATCCTGGGGCTACCAGAGTCCCCTGTGAGCCGCTGCGCTTCAACCCATGTGTTCTCCCCTGGTGACCCCTCCACATCCATGGCTCCCCTTGGCTGGGTCCTCTGTTCAAGTCTCCACTGAATGGTTATCTCCCCTACAGGCCTTCCCCGAACCTCTTATTGAGAGGAGGACCCATCTCATCACCGTCTTTCCTTCCTCGGTAGAGCTTCGCCCCACCAGGTCCTGATGGTTTATTCGGCACTCTCCGTTGTTGCCTCCCCAACTGCAGCGGCAGGTTGAGTGCGCAGAGACTGGATCTGACCTGCTTACCGGGACCTAGCCGGTCCGTGATCACAGTCCAGATTCCACACTGTGTGAGTGGCCCCAACCTGAGTCTGCTTATCCTCCTGGTCCCAGTCGGCCCAGCTGCCTAAATTGGAAACTTGGGAGCAGTTTTGGGCTCTTAACCATTATCCTTCACTAAGCCTTGACCACCTCAGCGGAGCTCCCAACTGGGGGACGCAGTGCCGCCCCCGGGGCAGTGTTGGGAAGAGCAGAAGGTCTTTTATTGGTTGTCACCAAAACTGGGGAGTGAAACCAGTGAATGGTGGAATGTTGCTTGGCCATGAGGAAGAATGAAATCTTACCATCTGCAGTTACATGGGTGGGCCTGGAGGCTATTACGCCAAGTGGAATAAGTTGGACAGAGAAAGACAAATTAAAAAAGGAATAGGGCTTGCCTGACCAGGCAGTGGCACAGTGGATAGAGCATTGGACTGGGACGTGGAGGACCCAGGTTTGAGACCCCAAGGTCGTCAGCTTGGGCGCTGGCTCATCTGGTTTGAGCAAGGCTCACCAGCTTGTACCCAAGGTCGCTGGCTCGAGCAAGGGGTCACTCGGTCTGCTGTAGCCCCCCCCCCCCCAGTCAAGGCACACCTTGAGAAATCAATCAATGAACAACTAAGGAGCTGCAATGAACAATTGATGTTTCTCATCTCTCTCTCTTTCTATCTATCTGTCACTATCTGTCCCTCTCTCTGACTCTCTCTGTCTCTGCCACAAAAAAGAAAAAGAAAAAAAAAATAGGGCTTCACTTATATGTGGAATCTAAAAAACATAGGAACAAAGAGCACAGAAACGGGCTCACAGGTTCAGAGAACACGCTGAAGGCTGCCAGACAGGAGGGCTCTAGGGACTGGGTGTTAAAGGTGAAGGGACTGAGCAGTGTGAATGATCAGTTCCAAACTCGTTGGGGATGCAAAGCTCAGCATGGAGAATACTGTTGGTGATACGCTAGTAACTCTGTACCGCGTGAGGTGGGATTGGTTTTATTGGAGGGAGCGCTTCGTAAGGTATGTAGGTCCCTAACCACTCTGTTATACACCTCGAACTAATGTAAGCCTGAACGCCAACTGCAAATGAACAATTAATAAAAGAAGTAAAAAGCTAAGGAAAGGTTACTGTTACGATGAGATCGACTACCATTGCTGCTGCACTTAACCAACCAGTGGTGAAAGCAGAGGAGTGAGAGCCAGTGCCGGCGGCCCCAGGGAGCAGGGACACCCTCCTCGCCCTGGGCCTGGCTGCAGGGGGATGTGGAACGAGCCTACCAATGGCCGGGCTCCAGTCTTCATGACGCTGCGTGATGTTGCCAGTGACCTCACTCCTCTGTGTTCAAGTTTGCTCATTGGCGTAGAGGTGGCTCTTCATCACATTTATACCCCGTGAGAGTGGGAGCTCCATCTTCATCTCTGCTGTGTCAGACAGCAACACATGAAAACAGACACTCAAAGAACAGTGGTCGCCTGTGGGAACGAATGGGACTGTGAAGAGCTCTTGTAGATGCTAGCAGGCTAGCCCCTTCGGCGTAGGTAGGGACCGCTGCTGTTTTATCTGTCTGCCTTCCGCGCCAGCACCATCCGTGGCACACGAAGTGACTGAGCTAAGTACAGCCTACACAGAGCTACCGAACAGGGCTGTCCAGGGGTAGACTCCTGCCCGGAGAGACGCCCTCGGAGAGAGCGTTCTCTTCTGGAGTTTGTTTTTTCAGTTTGAACAGCGCGTGATGCCTGGTCTAGAAAAGGGAACTTCTAAATACAGGCTTATTTGTTGCTGCTTTTATTTCCCTGCTATCACTCCTGCCTTAGATGCTCCTGGGTCTAGAATCAATTTGAGCTCTTCCAGTGATGCAGAATCCGTGTGTGCGTGTGTGCGCATGCGCACATGCAGGGCAGATGGGAGCCCACCTGCCACGTCTGGTCCTCTTTTCCTTACCAGGTGGTGGTGACCGCTGACCCTAGGAAGGGCCAGCCCGTCCCCGACAGCACCCCCTGCAGGGGGAAAGAGGACGTGCCCTGCCTCTGCGTTTGCACTCTGCTGTCCTCACAGGTGTGGGGGGCGGGGGCTGTTATTGCAGAAGTGAGAAAGCAAAGGAGAATCGTCTACATTTTACAGAGGGCAGCTCTAGTTCCCTTGAGCTTCAGAAGGACCCCTCATGGGTGACTAGACATGCGTGTAAGTCAACCTTGGCTGCTTAAGGAATCACGGTGCAAGCGCAGTTGGGCACCAACTACTTATCATTTCTGTGATTCTCTGGGTTTCAGCTGGTATTCTGTTCTGAGCTGGTGTGGCTGGGCTTGACTGGTGTGGAATGGCTTCATTTGACTGGGGCTTCCCCTGTGATGGCCGGGACGCTCACCGTGGGGCATCTCGCCTACCCAGTACGCCAGTATGGGCGCGTCTGCAGGGCAGCAGCTTCCCCAGGAATGAGCGAGCAGGTCCCAATGCACAGATGCCTTTTATAAAGTCTCAGCGTGCATCCCGTTTGCAAGCATCTCATAGGCTAGAGTCAGTCACGTGGCTGCACCCAGATTCAGGGGAGGAGAAAGAAACCCCGGTGTTTGCTGGAAAATAATGGCTGAATCCCGCTGCGGAGGAGCCTGTGGCCAGGGCGGAGGGAGCCTGCGGCCACCTTGCCGTCTTCCGCAGCATGGCGAGGCAGGCCAGGGGTGGGTGGGAGGAGGTGTAGAGCCATGCCAGGTGACAACCGTCCACCTGGTCAGCTGTTCAGCCATCAAGCGGAGATCCAGGCCACCTTCATTCTCCGGGCGGTGTTAGACACTGCTGACGCAGACGGTCCTTGTCCTGAAGGAACCCGCAGCCCAGTTCACGCCAGCGCGGGTTGCCTTGGGCAGCTCTCAGGGCCCCTGAGAGGCAGGTTGAGGGGCTGCTGGAGGCGTCAGGAGTGGACAGCAGGACTAGGGAGGCCGGTGACACACTGATGGCTCTCTGACGGGGCCTGAGAAGCCGGTCCCAGAGCTCTGTGCTGGCAGGGAGGTGGGTTTCATTCTGTTCTGCCCTCCTGTCCTGTGGTGTCACAGCTCTGATGATGTCTTCTGTGTTTAGAACATGTCAGTCAGGATAGGTTAACGGCTGTAACAAGGCAACCCCTGAACCTCAATGGTTCAACAGCTTAAGTGTTTATTTCTTACTCACACCAAGTTTCTTACAGGTGCTCCTGGCCAGCAGGTGGCCTTCAATAGGCTCACTGAGGGGCCCAGGTCCCTTCCGTGTTGTGGCTCTGCCTGTCCTAGAGGGCCTCTGTTGGACCCTCTGCATTCAGCTGGCAATGGAGGAAGGGGCTTTGGGAGCACTATGTGGCCAGGCCTGGCAGTGGGTCCGTGACACACATGCCATGGCCAGAACTCAGTCACACACTCTTATTGCAAAGAAGTCAGAAAACGTAGATCAGCTTTGTGGCCATGAATACAATGAAATGGAGTTGGGAACCCATGGCAGCCCTGTATGTGGGTACCTCTTTCCCTAGAAAGCGAGTCCTTCAGGACGCTGGGACTGTGTCCTGCTTGTCACACACCCTGGGACTTGACCCAGTGTCTGGTGTGGAGGGCCCAGCCACATACGGATTGAAGGCATCTAACTCCTACTCTGTCCTGACCTGGGGCTCTGTCCTCACTCGTCGGGCTCAGTGACTAACTCAGCTTTTCTTCTCCCTGCACAGCTTTCTCCGGGCTGTGTCACCCTGACTTCTCCTGTTTCTGGCCTCTCTCTGACCCTGGTCTCTTGGCCACAAACCTGGGCTCTGCACCCATGCATCTCCGTGCAAGGGGCAGGAGGAGCCGGCCAGCCAGAAGGAGCGCCTCCAGCATCCCTCTGTTGCCTATGCCATCACAGCGGCGCCAGCCTTCTGGCCCTGCACAGGCCTGCGCCTGCACTGACGTGTCTGGGAAAACTCCCTGCACAGAGACAGACAAGCCTGGCCCGTGTCAGGGCTGTCTGCGTCTGATCAGAGACAACCAGCTGGGGACAGATAATCAGTATTGACGCACAGTGCCAACAGGGACCCAGGCCCCTACAAATGCACCCAGGCCCGGGCAGACAATGCCTGTCCCCGGGCTGGGCAGGGGTGGGGTGGGAGGGGGCTGCCACTTCCTGCGCCAGCCCTTGCTAGCCTCAGGCCCCGAAAGGGGGGCTCCAGGGACGAGGAAGGAAACAAACAGCTCACAGCGGCAGGCAGCCCGGCCCGGCCCGGCCCGCCCTGTGGTGCCTCCCAGGATGGAGACAGAGCAGCTCAGCTCAGAGGGCTGCCCCAGTTTCCAGCAACAAGGCTCCCAGAGGGAGGCAGCAGCCTGTTGTGTGCACGGAGCTCAGGGGAGCCATCAAAGGAGATTTCTGGAGATAGGGAGGAGGCGGCTTTTGATAAAGAATGTTGGCTGCTTCTCTGAAGAAAGACATTGGGAATAGAAAAGCAGATCAAAATGGGCTGGGGGTAAATAGGTGCTACCTTGTGTCTTTGTCTGCTAAGGGTCAAATTCTTTACTTACTTGTTTTGTTAATTTTGTTACTATCTCAATTTTATTTTGTATTGGCTTTAGGGGTACAAGCATAGTTATTAGACAATTATATACCTGGCAAAGTGTTACCCCAATGTTTCTGTATGGCCAGTAGTCACGGCTGTCACAGCCCGGCATGTGCAGGTTCACATTAGATTCGGACAGACGGTAAAGAAACAGTGGAGTCAAAAACAGGTGGGCTATCCCTCTATTCTAACCTCGCATTCAGCGAGTGAGAAACACACACAGTGGGAAAACACTTCCCTTTCCATTCAGGGCTCCCAAAGCCACTGACTCCCCCGAGTTTCCTAGAATCAAAGGTTTCTAGCTCACCAGCCTTATTCCCCTCTGTTCCCATCTCCTTCTCTCTGTACAAACTCTGCACAAACTGGCTTCTTCTTCAGCACCCTGCCATCTTGGCTCCTTCTTTGCAAAAATGGCCTCCTTCTCCCCCTCCTTCTCTTAAAACATGGTGTGACCCCCCCCCCCCCCAGCAACATCAGCATAACAAAGCCCCTTCCCAAGCAGGAAGGTAATTAGCAGTTTCACAGATCACATGTCTAGGCAGCGGCCATTTTTAACAATAAAAGTGAGCAAAATCAAATAACACAAATTTTACAAACTTATTTGCCCAGCAATTTCCAACTCGCACTTGGCATTATACGTACTTACCGCAATATTGTGGACTATATTCCCTAGACGGTGCGTCAGCACTTTACAGTTTATAACATGGAAATTGCCCTCCGAAGACCCTCTGAGGTGAGTGTTATCTATATTGAATAGATTAGGAAACTGAAGCTCAGAGAGTTCCAGTAACTAGACCAAGGTCACACAGCTCTATGTGGTTGAGCCAAGGCTGGAACCCAGGACTTCTCTGATTCCAAAGCTGATGTCTTCTCCGCTTTTTCATACTCTCCAGATTCCAGATTTTTCTTCCTTGATAGCAAAGGGCCACCGTTGTCCTGACTTAGACTCTCTCAGTGGGGAATTTGTGCCCCCAACCCACTTCACCCTGTGTCTCAGTTAAGGCTCGCGACAATTCTCGGACAATGTTCTGGAGGAGGAAACAAGTTCAGAGACCATGCGTAACTTGTCCACGGTCTTGGGCCAAGGAGTGGTAGACACAGGTTTGGGAGGCAGCTGCCTGATTCTCAATCCAGGGCTTATTCCCTGGCAGCTAGGGTTGGTCAACCCCGAGTCTGCCTGCCTGCCTCTTTCTGTATGGCCTGTAAGCCCATTGATATTTGTGTATTTATGAAGGGCAGGCTCGTTGCCCAGGAAAGCTGTAGAGGGGGGCCCAGGTGAGCTTGCACTGGGGACGCCCGCAGAGCCCAGCGCGTGGGGAACTCAGGGCACCAGGTCATGCTGATGCAGCCACCAGACCGTAAGGGGCTGCCATGCTTTTGAGAAGGAGAGTGACACCAGCCACCAGGATTGAGTGGAGAGGAGAAGCAGCTCCCTGTTCTCTGGAAGTTGAAGGGGCCCCAACCAGGATAAAGAGGACTTTTCTACCAGCCCCCATGGGGTAGGGGCCCAAAGTGGAAATGAGGTTGGTTTCCAAGAATCGAAGAGAGTGATGGTTCCCAAACATCTGACTCTTTGGACCGAAAGCTGTGTCTGCTGCACAGGGACAGTGCTCGGTGTAGCTGTGCCGTGTAGCCGTGTGACAGTGCCGGACACTCAGTGTTAACTCCCTCTCTTCCATGTTCTCCACCTCCTGCCCCTCCCCTCCTTCCCCTCCTCTTGCCCCTCCCCCCCATTTGTGTCATCACTACTGAGACAAAGCTGAGTGAGTTTTGAGTCCTAGCTTCCCTATGGTGAGACTCAGTCAATAGCTATTGAGAACTCTCTGGGGGCTCAGTTCTTTGGCAGGCCCCGATAGGGACATCTAAGCAAAGGCATGGTGTCTGGGTAGACCAGAAACTCTGGAGACTGGCGCCGTGGAGCCTGAGGCGGAGACCGTGGATTTGTGTGGCATTCACGGAAGGGACAGGGGACAGTCACGGCTCGGGCGGCCACTACGGGCAGTCTCAGGAATCAGGGGCTGTTGGTGCAGGAAGAAAGAGACAGCTCCCTCATTTTATTTTATCTTTCTTTATATTTAAATCATTAATTTTTTTTTTAAATTGCAGCTGATCTCCCTCATTTTATAGATAAGGAAAGTGAGGCCCAGAGTGGCCCAGAGACTGGCATAATGTCACACGGTAAGTTGGTGGGAGAGGTAGAACTCAAGTCCAGATACCCGGATGTTCTTATTTCCAAACATCCTGTAGCTCTGTCTTCGGCTAAATTGATAATGAGGATGGTCACAGCTAACACTGGCTGGAAACTCACTGCCGTCACTCATCGCACTAAGAACTTTGAGTCATCCCCAGTGACGCCCCTGTGACTCCCACTGTCTGAAGAACAAAGCCTGCTTTCTTTAGCAAGAGCCCTGCTGTCTGACCCTGCCCCCCCCCAGCCCCCAGCCAAGCTTTTTGGGCTTATCTGTCATTTCTTTTTGCATTTTTTTCTTTCATCACTTTTAACTTTTTCAGCAGTTTCCTGAACCATTGTGGCAGGTTTCCTTATGGCCGTTACTTCTGCCCCCTTCTCCCTTCCCCCGACGTCCCCCTGTCCTTCCCAGCAAGGCCAGCTGGGGTGCTGATTCTCCTGTGATGCCTCCCCTCCAGATGTCTGCAGACGCTGGCCCCAGAGCAGGTGACCGAGAGCGGGTGACCGAGAGCAGGTGACCGAGAGCGGGTGACCGAGAGCGGGTGACCGAGAGCGGGTGACCGAGAGCGGGTGACCGGCGCTCCTACACCGAGGGAGGAAGCCTGGGGAGGTGGGGAGACGAACAGGCATAACTGGATGTGACACAGGGTAGAGAGTGCTGAGACTACCCGGGAGGCGCATGACACAGGGTAGAGAGTGCTGAGACCACCCGGGAGGCGCATTCGTCCTGAGAGGTGACAGGCGGGATGGCTTCTTTCCATCAGGACTCTCCCCGCCGAGGTCCAATCTGGTTCTGGAAGAAGGTCTAGGTTCTAGAGGTTCAGACGTGATGGGAAAGAGAAGTCCCATGATGGGAACCATGGAACTGAATTAGCTCTGAGGACACGGAAGGTGTCCCTGACAATGAGCACGGACCCTGGGCCCGACGCTCTTCTAAGAGCTTTTATGAAGGAGCTCACGTTTCCCACACAACACGATCCCCACTTTACAGAGGAGGAAGTGGGCACAGAGAAGCAGAGGCACAGCCTGAGTCCCACACCCAGGGAGCCGTGGCTCAGGGGTCCAGCCCGCCTGTCCGTGCCCAGGCAGCTCAGCAGTCCAGCCCGCCTGTCCGTGCCCAGGCAGCTCAGCAGTCCAGCCCGCCTGTCCGTGCCCAGGCAGCTCAGCAGTCCAGCCCGCTAGTCTGTGCCCGGGCAGCTCAGCAGTCCAGCCCGCCGGTCCGTGCCCAGGCAGCTTAGGGGTCCAGCCCGCCTGTCCGTGCCCAGGCAGCTCAGCAGTCCAGCCCGCCAGTCTGTGCCCGGGCAGCTCAGCAGTCCAGCCCGCTAGTCTGTGCCCGGGCAGCTCAGCAGTCTAGCCCGCTGGTCTTTGGGGCTGTGCCCAGACAGCTCAGGAGTTCAGCCCGCTGGTCTGTGGGTCTGTGCCCGGACAGCTCAGGAGTCCAGCCTGCTGGTATGTGGGTTTGTGCCCGGACAGCTTAGGGGTTCAGCCCGCTGATCTGTGGGTCTGTGCCTGGACAGCTCAGGAGTCCAGCCCATCAGTCTGTGGGTCCGTGCCCGGCAGCTCAGGAGTCCAGCCTGCTGGTCTGTGGGTCTGTGCCCGGGCAGCTCAGGAGTCCAGCCTGCTGGTCTGTGGGTCTGTGCCCGGACAGCTCAGGAGTCCAGCCTGCTGGTATGTGGGTCTGTGCCCGGACAGCTTAGGGGTTCAGCCCGCTGATCTGTGGGTCTGTGCCTGGACAGCTCAGGAGTCTAGCCTATCAGTCTGTGGGTCCGTGCCCGGCAGCTCAGGGGTCTAGTCTGCCAGTTCGCACCCTGGCAGCCCTGCTCCACTGCCTCTTGGAAGGGACTGGGCCGGAAGGAGAGGAGTGGACAAGGAAGCAGATCAAACCCCCTTAGAGAAACTTTGCCCAGTCCTCATGGGCCGGGGAGATCCTCCCGACCTAGAATAGCAGGTCATCGGAACCACAAGCTCATTGGCGTCCCCACAGATCAGGTGGGGATCCCAGGGCTGGTGAGGAATGCCTGGAAGACCCTGCAGGGTCTCAATTGTCTGAAGGTCTGAAGGGGTGTGTCTGACAGAGCAACAGTGTCCCTGTGGGTTGTCCCCCCCCTCCCCCCCGCCGGCCCCACCTCTCTCCTTTGCTTTATGATTACTGCAGGCATTTGACTGGAAACGGTTTTCTCAGTCTTCCGAAGGCTCGGCTTCCTGCTACCAGTCTCACCTGAAGCCATCAGTCTCCATTTGTGGCTCAGTAACCACCTCCCGGGTGGCTAATTGTGGGCCATATGCTCATGGGGCTGGCGGGCAGGGAAGGCAGGCTTGTATGTGCCTGCCATCTGTCTCCATTTCTCTTCTAGACTTGCTGGATCCAAACCTACCCTCCGTGGGGTCTCGGCAGGCCCCCTGTGACTGCTTCCCCCCCTGGCTGGTGTTCCATTGAGCTGTGGCCCCAGCTGGGCTCCACTGGGCCTCCACCTACCTGCCGGCCAGTGTCTCAGTGTTGACCACTTGGCAAAATCAACCAAAGGGCGGGATGATGTCTGCTGTTTCAGTCCCCTGCAGGTGGGGCGATGAGGTGGAAAGAGTTTTGGCCTGGGACGTGGGGGGAGAATTACTGTGACGACTGGAGAAATCTCTTGAACTCTCTGGTGCTTAGTCTTCTCTTAGGTGAAAAGGAGTGATTTGGTTAGATCAGTGGTTTCCCACATGATTTCCTTGGTGTCTGAAAAGAGAGTGATGAGGATGGTGGAGTAGGGGTGCTTTAAAATGTCTTTGAACTCCTAACGGCAGACCCCTAGAGAGGTGATTGTTGCCTATTCATCTTTGAGTCTGCACTGTCCCAGTCAGGGCTTGGCACACAGAGTGCAACCAATGGGCGTTTGCTGGAACATGTGGGCCTTTCAGAACCCAACAGAAATTGTCCTTTGGGCCCACGAAACTAGACAGGCGAACAAAAACCTTGACTTTTTGAATGGTTACAGTAAAGATGTCTCACTCCTGGTTTCCTGTCTCTGCATAACTGACTTCCGGTCATTATTTAGGACAGGGAAGGGGACTTTGGCCCTTCACCAAGGTGATCAGACAGTCTGAAGATTTTTGCCAAACAGGAAGGACATGTCGAGTCTATACAGTCAAAAAAATGACAGAGGAACATGGCACCTGTGACTCTGGTCGCATGGTGCTGACCTGGAGCCCTGCTCGGTAGTGATGGGTGACTTTGGTCACCCACGTTTACATTAGGGATGCTCGTGGACGAAGACGAGCCGTGCTGATCCACATGGCTGAGGTTCTGCACTGAGACAAGTTGGTGGCGAGGGACATCCTGTGATGTGGACGCAGACTCAGGTATGGGGAGACTCACCTTTTCTGTTTCCTTAGCTCTTTTGCGGGAACTCCAGTGACAGTTGTCTGTTGTCACCATCTTGCTGAGCCTCACCATCCCAACTTCATGGGGATGTTGTGAGATCAAATGGGATAATGGATTGGAAGAGTATCTACAACCCCAAAGCGCATTTGTTTCCAATAACCATCGACAACAATGTCAACAATGCCAAGGTCCGTCTTGGTCTTTTTCAGGACAGTGCATGTGGGTAGCCATCAGTAGGGAAACACCTTCCCTTTTCTGCCTTCTTCTTCTTGCTAATTTATATACTCTGTGCTCGTTTTGTCCCTGCAGTTGACAGGCGTCGTTTGCAGGTGTCCCATATCTTTTGAATAGCTTACTGCATCTTAGTTACTTTTCACATTATGACTCCCGCCTTCAAGATAGAATCCAGAAAATCTGCATCCTGAGGCTTGCATTCAGCCGGAATGGTGGCGGGGGCCCCAAGTCCCTGTGGTTAGCAGAGTGCGTTTGAGACTTGGAATCAGAAGTGAGCAGGATGAGGCTTTCGTCTGGCAAGAGCAGGTCCTTGTACAGAACGTGTGGAACTGTTTGGTTCTGGGGCATCTGTGGGCTTCTTTCCTCCGGTCCTGTCACAGCTGCTGTGTAGTGACAGCTATGGGCTCAGAGTGTCCCCAGTGCATTTGGACTCGGTGGACTCAGAGTTTGTTCTTTGCTCTCCTCAGAGATGAGCGGTCCTAGCCTTTCCTATGTTCACATTAGGCAGAATGAATGCTGTTGTTTACTTCCGGGAACCCTCCCCGGCACAGGAACCGTGTCTGGGAGTTACAGGGCTGTATATCCAGTACGGAGACGCAGCTCAGTACACACAGGCAGTCAGTCAGGAGGCAAGCATTCACCCATCATCTGGAAGGAGGGTTGGCTTCACTTTTGTGTTGGCAAATCCACGTCTCCTGCTAGCCAAACCTCTGTCTGCCCCTCCCTGGGACACGACCTCTGCCCGTGGGGGCCACAGGGGTAACAGGAACCATAGGAGAAATTCTTTTCAAGTTCTCTTCCTTGTCTCAGCGGTGGTTCAGGGCCCGCTTCGTGTCAGGACTTACTGCTGCTCCCATCCGCTCTGGGCCTGCCCTTTCACCCCAAGTGACTCCCTGGGGGAGGTCCCTTCAGGATGCCACTTGTGACATTAATAAAGATTTCACACTTTATACCTTTTACAAGTGGATATTATGGCCCTTGAAAATATGTAGACAGATAAAAATTAATGGGAGAGCCTGGCCAGGCGGTGGCGCAGTGGATGGAGTGTCGGACTGGGATGTGGAAGACCCAGGTTCGAGACCCTGAGCTCGCCAGCTTGAGTGCAGGCCCATCTGGCTTGAGCAAAAACTCGTCAGCTTGGACCCAAGGTCGCTGGCTCCAGCAAGGGGTGGCTCGGTCTGCTGAAGGCCCGTGGTCAAGGCACATGTGAGAAAACAATCAATGAACAACTAAGGTGTCACAACAGCAACGTAAAACTAATGATTGATGCTTCTCACCTCTCTCCATTCCTGTCTGTCTGTCCCTATCTATCCCTCTCTCTGACTCTCTCTCTGTCCCTGTAAAAAAAAAATAATAATAATGGGAGAGATACGAGTGACAGGGGACAGGCTAAAGAAGGAGGAGGAGGGAGGGAAATGGAAGGAAGAGAGAGAGGGAGAGGGAGAGAGAGGACAGGTAAGAGGAGAGACAAAGAGGCAGGAGGTGACCGAGACAGAGAAAGGGCCCTGGCCACCTCAGAAATGCTCTCCGGCGAACTAGCTGCTGTGGCAGCCGCCCCCCCCCCCCCCGGTGGGCGTGTTCTGTGTGGTCCTTCTCCGTATGGAATCGGGGCTGGCTTGTGGGGCCAGCTGACCGTGGCAGAGATGCCCGAGACAACAGTGTGTGACCCGAGTCGCGTTCATCAAGCACATGGTGGCTTTGGACCGTTCCCTCTGAGGAAAGCCAGCCGCCAGGTTGGAAGATCCCCCAAGCAGCCCCGTGGAGAGCCCCTATGAAGAGAGACTGGCTAGTGAGCCCCTGCCTGCTGGCCTGGGGGTGCCTCCTAGGGAGGGGGTGCTCTAGCATCAGTCCCTCATCCCCGGGTCTGCAACACCACCTGACACCTGACAGCGATCACCTGGGACAGCCTGAGCCACTCCAGGATTTTTTTTTTAATTGCAAGAGAAGCATCAACTTGTTGTTCCATTTAGCTGTGCATCCACTGATTGCTTCTCTTATGTGCCCAGGCTGGGGCTTGAACCAGAGATCTTGGGGTCGAGCTGACATCCTCAGGATGAAGCCGGTGACTCCAGGATTAAACCGGCAACCTCGGTGGCTCCAGGATGACACCCTGTCCACTGTACCACCGGCCAGGGCCTCTCCTGGACTCCTGAACTGCACAGCGGGAGGGAGAATGAACGGTGGTCGTTGTTTAGGCCCTGGAATGTCCGGTTGTTTGTCACAGACTGATGCTCAGTGCCGCCCTCCTGGTGGCCTTCCTTGGGGACGGGGGAGGCATTGGGACGTCTCCTGCTGCTGTCACCACTCTGCTTCCGAGCCCTGGTGGTTCCTCACTTGGTAGAAACTCCTCGTGGGCCCTGCGAGTCAATGGAACGTTCTTTCTGGTTCCCAGTACGACGGCACCTTCAATTCTCCCGGGTCTGTTTTCATAAATATTTCAGTGGGGAGGTGGATGAGGAGGAATCAAGCGTTGTTATCTCCCCGTTCTCTTAACTAGGAAATCAAAACCCTACGGCCGCCTCCAGGCCTGTAATTACGCATTCTGTCAGGACAGGTTTCTGAGCGCACACCTTCAAACTGCATTTCCTCGCTCATCCCCCCCCCCACTGTTTATTTATTATTTACACGTGCCATTGTGTTGTTTTCATCATAGGAGTTATAAAGCATACATCGAATGTGCACTTAGAAAATACACGATAACAATTTATAAATTCAATGCAATACCAATTAAAATACCAATGACATACTTCAAAGATATAGAAAACATATTCCAAAAATTTATATGGAACCTAGAAAGAACACGAATAGCCTCAGCAATCTTAAAAAGAAAAAATAAAGCAGGAGGTATCACTCTTCCAGATATCAAGGTTTACTATAAGGCCATTATATCCAAGACAGCCTGGTACTGGCATAAGAATAGGCACATTGATCAATGGAACAGAACAGAGAACCCAGAAATAAACTCACACCTTTATGGACAACTGATATTTGACAAAGGAGGAAAGAGCATACAATGGAGTAAAGACAGCCTCTTTAACAAATGGTGTTGGGAAAATTGGACATCTACCTGCAAAAAAATGAAACTAGACCATCAACTTACACCATTCACAAAAACAAATTCAAAATGGATAAAAGACTATAAAACATAAGCCATGAAACTATAAGCATCTTAGAAGAAAACATAGGCAGCAAGCTTTCTGACATCTGTAGCAGCAGTATATTTGCCAATTTATCTCCACGGGCAAATGAAATAAAAGGCAAGATAAACAAATGGGACTATATCAAACTAAAAAGTTTTTGCACAGCTAAAGACAATAAGAACAGAATAAAAAGACAAACCACACAATGGGAGAACATATTCGACAGCACATCTGATAAGGGGTTAATAACTAAAATTTATAAAGAACTTTTAAAACTCAACACCAGGAAAACAAACAATCCAATCAAATAATGGGCAAAAGAAATGAATAGAAATTTCTCCAAAGAGGACATACAGATGGCCAATAGGCATATGAAAAAATGCTCAACATTACTAATCATTAGAGAAATGCAAATTAAAACCACAATGAGATATCACCTCACACCAGTCAGAATGGCACTCATCAGCAAAACAACACAGAATAAGTGCTGGCGAGGATGCGGAGAAAAGGGAACCCTTCTGCATTGCTGGTGGGAATGCAGACTGGTGCAGCCCCTGTGGAAAACAGCATGGAGATTCCTCAAAAAATTAAAAGTCGAACTGCCTTTTGACCCGGCTATCCCACTTTTAGGAATATACCCTAAGAACACCATAACACTGTTCGAAAAGAAGAAATGCGCCCCCATGTTCGTGGCAGCATTGTTCACAATAGCGAAGATCTGGAAACAGCCCAAGGGTCCGTCAGAAGACGAGTGGATTAAAAAGCTCTGGTATTGGCCTGACCTGTGGTAGCGCAGTGGATAAAGGGTCGACCTGGGAACACTGAGGTCGCCAGTTCAAAACCTTGTACTGGTCTGGTCAAGGCACATATGGGAGTTGATGCTTCCAGCTCCTCCCCCCTTTCTCTTTTTATTTTTCTCTCTCTCTCTCTCTCTCACTCTGTGTCTCCTCTCTAAAATGAATAAAATTAAAAAAAAGAAAAGCTATGGTACATATATACTATGGAATACTACTCAGCCATAAGAAATGATGACATCGGATCATTTACAACAAAATGGATGGACCTTGATAACATTATACGGAGTGAAATAAGTAAATCAGGAAATAAAAACTGAGAACAGCATGATTTCATACATAGGTGGGACATAAAAGTGAGACTATGAGACATGGACAAGAGTGTGGTGGTTACGGGGTGGGGGGAGGGAGGGAGGGAGGGTGGGATAGGGAGAAGGGGAGGGGCACAGGGAAAACCAGATAAAAGGTGACAGAGGACAATTTGACTTTGGGTGATGGGTATGCAACACAATTGAATGATAAGATAATCTGGAGATGTTTTCATTGTACATATGTACCCTGATTTATTGGGGTCACCCCATTAAAGTTAATTAAAAATAAAAAAGAAAATACGCGATAAAAGAATAAATAGAACTTTATGTATTTTCTTTTTCCATCCGAATGGTCGACGTGGTCACTGCGGATAAATGGGCCCCTTCGTCCACTTTGGAGCCCGCTGGCCTCTCAGACAGTTAGCTTTTACTATTCTTGTGCTTTGGGAACGTTCTCCAGAGGCAGAGCTCAGGCTTACTGTATTGTCTCTTCCCACGTGACAGGGTTGCTGCCCCGCCCACACTTCTTAAAGAGAAAGGGTGCATGAATGGATGCGTGCGTGAGCGGAGGGAGGGGCGTCACTTACGTTTCAGGACGGTGATAAATGCGAGGGAGAGACGTTGATAAAGACATGCGACGTAGACGAGGCTCCAGTTTGGCCCCTTGAGCTCCCTGCTTCCTCTCAGCGGTTAGGATTCAAACCTGGGTGGGCTGATTCCCTGTCTACGTTCCCCATTTACCCTCCTCCAAATTACAGAGCCCCTCTCTGCCACGGTCCCCGGGAATTGCTGCTCTGCTAGACACCCCCTTGGAGGGGAGGTCCTGGATTTATTTGTAGAGCAAACTGTGGTTCTGATTTCCCTACCCGGTCTCGACCCACACGCCCACACTCGCGGACCCCAATCGCACCCCCGCGCACAGCGGTTGCCTCCTTTTCCTTCAAGCTGTCTGCCAGGCCTGCCTCTCCCGCCAGCAGCTATCACCCGTGAAGACCTTTCTAGGGACACGTGTGGGAGGGTTTTCCTGGCCCTTAACTAGCTTGTCTCTCCAGGACTCGGGCTCATGGGGCTTTCTGTCTTCTTTCATTTCCTGGAGCCGAGGAGTCATGGCAGAGACGATTCTAACCAACTTGTCAAGACTGTTCCGCTGAACATCTCTCTTCTGCTTCGGCTGACTTCACTCGGGAATGACCTAGGGAGTTAGGATCCACGCGGCCGTTTGCCTCTAACTCTCTTCTCCACGGGCTCTCCAGGCCTGGGGCGGGGTCACTAACGGGGCACCTAGAAGGAGGCGTTTGGGGGCAGGTACTCTGTGATGACAGATGACTTTGTTCTCTGTGTGTGTGCACGTGTGTGCGCATGCCTTTAGGAAGTTATGGGGAGGTACACTGAGGTGGATTTAGAAAGTCTGAGTTTGATCCCTGATGTCTGGACTCCTTGATCATTGCTGGACCTTGGCCATGACAGTTCCGTCGGGATCACTGAACAAGCACTCTGGGAGACATCCTTGGAACCATATCATTACATTGATATGCTGTATTGGAGTGGACATGCTTTTGGCTGCCCTGAACCTTCGAATACTGGGGTGGGCTAGGCTAGACCCCCAAATCTTAGGGGCTTAAAACAATAAAATGTACTTCTCAATAATGCTGCGTGTCAATCACGGGACATGACGGGGTCTACCTTACTCTAGGACTCAGGCTGGGAGACAGGCCACCAGTGGCTAGTGACCATGATAGAGAAGAAGAGAAAGCAGGTGCATCACACACTACTGACAGTTTTCCAGAAGTTTCACAGTCACATCTGTGCCCATTTCAGTGGCCACAGTAGGTTATCTGCTCCTGACTGATTGTGAGGAGGACAAGGACGTGTAATATGACCTTGTGACCAGTAGGAGCAGAAACTCTCATGTATGTGAACAGTGCTGGTGACGGCCGCTATACCCTTTCCTGATTTTGGAGAATTTTTCTAGTTTCTGGCTTCTGTTTTTCTAAGACAGAAGTCAGAAACCTACCGTGGTGGGCAACGCAATGGTTACCCAAAGATGTCCACGTCCTGATCACAAGGGCCTGCGGGTATGTTTTTTCAGGCCAGAAGACATTTATGACATGTGACTAAATTAATGATCTTGAGAAGGAGAGATGACCTGGATTACCCAGGTGGGCCTGGTGTCATCACGGGAAAGAGTGGGCAGGAGCAGTGGAGTCGGAGCCATGAGGATGGATGCGGAGGTCAGCGTGATTGGCACAAAGAGGGCCCAGGAGTGCCGGCGGGTTCTGGAAGCTGGCAGAGTGGAGTCCTTGCCCTGAGGAGGGTCTGTGGCGATTGGTCACTTTTCTCTACAGAGAAATGAGGCGCTCAGATCTCTGTGAAAGACTGAATGGGCGTGTAAGAGAGAATAGCTAACTCACTTGGCTTTCGTGTTTACGTTTAATCGTTTTCCTGTTTTTGCCTCATTTGAGACACGTTTGGGTTGCTCACCCAATGACAGCATCGGTGGCCTACCTTTGGCATGTGTATTAGTGTACGAGAGACTTCCACTAATAGTGTTTCTGCTCCTACCGGACATGTATTTCAGTCTCTTCTGCTGCGTGACAAATAGCCGCAGAAGCCCGGTGGCATCAGGCAATAAGAACTTACTGCCATGTCTGTGGGTCTTCCCATTGTCTGTATGTATGATATCTAGGCTGATCTGGGCTGGGGCTTAGCTGGTGGCCCTGGTTTGGACTGGGGGTCTGGCTGAGCCTGGCCCTAACCTGCAGGTGGGCTCAGGTCTGGGTCCTGGGCTGAAGGAGTAGAAGCCCCCCGGCAATGCGGTGGTCTGGGTAGATCACCGGAGCACAGAAGCAAGCCCGGTGCCACCCAACTGCATTTCAGGACTCTGATCCTATCATGGCAGCTGGCGTCCTTGGCTAGAGCAGCATGCGTGGTTAAGCCAAAGCAAAGGCCTGGCCAGGGGGTGCAGAGGCTCTTCCTGGGACTTGAAGCACTGAACTGAATTCAGTCTGCCACAACAGAGGATGCTGTGTCCTGGGTCTCAAAGGACGTGAGTCCTTCGAGTCAAGGTTACTTCTCTATTCCTGAGCTACACTGTCACCGAGGCAGATCTCAGGCAAACCTCCAGCAGGTGCCCTTCTAGACTTGATCTTAGCCAGAAGGCTGAGGAGTGACTGGCAGGTGACCTCCTGTGCTCTATTGCCTCATTTCCCCCTTGCCCTGTCTTTCTGCTTCTGGGGCTTTATCTGTTCTCCAACCACAGAGCTCGCCGCTTGTCCCTCTGGGAGAACTCTCTTTCTGTGTCATCAATTCCTTCTCTCTGGGATGGCCCGTCTCTCTCCGGGCCTTTCTCCACTTACCCGTGGAGACACCCGGTTCTCTGTCACATGATGCGGGGTGGCAGCTCCCTAAACGCGGATGGACCGTGGTCAGCAGCTTGCAGGCTGCTCCAGCCCTTCTCCCGCGTGGGGCCTTCCTGGCCCCCAGGCAGTGAGGGGGGGGACGCGGCACTGCCAGGGGTGTGTGCCTTGTCTCAGGCACATTTAGAGCAACGGGACTATCAATGAGGGAGGAGGTGGTCCTGCTCCGAGAGCCCTGGGCTGCAGAGACCCCACATGGAGTGTCGTGTGGGAGGGCTGGGCCTATGGGTGGAGGCTTGTTCAAGCTGGGTGGAAATCAAGCAAAGGACAGTAGGCGTCTTGGGCTATTCTTACGAGCTTCTGTGTCTTTTCTGGGAGGGTAAGCAGCCTTTTCTCTTCTTGCTGCCAATAATGCGTGACTGCGTTGCCCGGGGATGCTTTCCCCCACTCTTGGCCTTTCCATCCGGGGAAGGGGAGTCCTGCTTCCCGAGAGGGAACGGGTTGGGCGGGGCACTGCGGGCGTTCTTCTCCCACCTCCGGCCTCCTGCCCCTCCCCGGGGAAGGAGGAGGAATTGGCGTCCCGCGGGTGAATCCGGGGGAGGAACTGAGTGGGAAGCAGAGTCTGTGAGGAGTGGCAGGGCCTCTGAGGCCAGCGGGAACTTGTTTGGGATCTGAGGGGTCAAGACGGTGAAGTGGGCCCTGGCCGATCGGCCTGGCATGTGGAAGTCCTGGATTCGATTCTCAGCCCGGGCACACAGGAGAAGCACCTATCTGCTTCTCCACCCTTCCCCTTCTCCTTTCTCTCTGTCTCCCTCTTCCCCTCCCACAGCCAAGGCTCCATTGGAGCAAAGTTGGCCCGGGCACTGAGGACGGCTCCATGGTTTCTGCCTCAGGTGCTAGAATGGCTCCAGTTGCAATGGAGCAATGCCCCAGATGGGCAGAGCATCGCCCCCTGGTGGGCATGCCGGTGGCTCCCAGTCGGGTGCATGCAGGAGTCTGTCTCTCTGCCTCCCGCTTCTCACTTCAGGGAAAAAAAAAAAGTGAAGATACTAGGCTTCTTGTGTGGCAGAGACAGAGGGGCTCCCACCTCCCCTGACTCCCTGGGAAGGCTGGCGGGGTGGCGGGGGGCCAGTTAGCCACTGTGATGGCGGCAGAGGTGGGTGGGACCAGGCAGAGTGAGGAACTGCAGGCCAAATAGAGGTGGGAGTTCTGGCCATGTAGTGCTGGCTGGTCAGACTCCGCCCAGGGGAAGGGGTGTGGCCACGCTGGCATGGGGGGGTCCCAGAGGGAGCAGGCCAGTCAGTACTGGGGTTGGAGGGGGGAGGGCCCTGGGCGCAGGGTGTCTTTCAGCAGCTGTGCACACTTCCCACCAGGAGTCCTAGGACAGAATCTACAAAGTGGGGGGTCTTCAGGAGGAACCAGCCTGTAGATGTGTTTTGTTTACCCCACAAAAATTTGAAAGCTGTGAATTAGCTGAAGGAAAAAAAAAAAAAGGTGGAGGACTATAAGTAAAAATATGGATTTTAATTATTGTTTTTCTTAAAGAGAAAAGAACCATGAATTTTTGGCCCACATTCCTGATTGGCAATAAGCTCTTGGAGCTAAGCCTAGGTCACCCCCTTAGCCGAGGCAGGACCTCCCAGCCTGCCCTGTCCCTGGGGTACCTCTGTTTCGAAGACTCCTTCTGCCCCTCTGCCAGGGCCTCCCTGGACACGTGGACCTTTGAGTCTGCAGCCGCTGTTCTGCTTGGGGTGTTGGGTTTGCCTTCTCCTGGGTTAGCGGCGCTGTTGGGATTTCAATGTAAGTTGAAGACTTCTCCAGAACCACGTGTCCTTGCACCTCAAGCTTTTGCATATAATTATAAGGTGTTCCCAGACCCCCTAAACTTATCTGGAACCTGGATCCCAGGTTAAAAATTCCTTGTTTGAAAAACAAGGATCTTGGCTCTGGCCAGTTGCTCAGTGGTAGAGCATCAACCCAGCATGTGGATGTCCAGGGTTCGATTCCCAGTCAGGGAACACAGGAGAAGTGACCATCTGCTTCTCTATCCCTCCCCCTTTGCTCTATTTCACTCTCCCTCTTCCCCTTCTCCTCCCACAGCCATGGCTCCATTGGTTCGAGTGAGATGGGCCCAGGCACTGAGGATGACCTCTGCCTCAGGTGCTAAAAATGCCTCCAGTTGTAATGGAGCAATGGCCCCAGATGGGCAGAGCATTGCCCCCTAGTTGGCTTGCTGGGTGGATCCTAGTCAGGGTACATGTGAGAGTCTTATCTCTCTGCCTTCCCTCCTCTCACTTAATAATAATAATAATAATAATAATAATAAAAAGTAAAGGATCTCTCAGTTTCTTCCCAAAGTTACTTGCAGGGGCATGTTACAGTTTATAAGGCATACCCTTTTCCCCTGGAAAGCAGCTTCTTCTCCCCCAACCCCCATGCCCTCTGCACGTGGGGTGGGAGGGGGGAAGGTGTCATCCACCCTCCTGTACAGACAGAGAATGGGCCCAGGGACGGGGTGACATGCAGGGCTGCACAGCTGGAGGCTGGGACACAGCTCACCCCACGACTCTCGGCTTCAGCCTTGGTTCGTGTCCCACCGTCTGTCTCCTGGTTGCCCTGCAGTTATAAATAGCTCAAAGAAGACTTTATTTCCAGCTTCGAGGTGACATGGGCTGTCAGCAACACCACAAAACACTTCACTGATGTTTTTAAGGGGGTGGAGAAGAGGAAATAAAATTGCTTATTTGCCCAAAGCAATGTTCACTGTACTGAGATCCACTGACTCCGTGGGACTCTCTGTGTTTCACCAGTGAACGAGCTGTCACAGTGGAACCCGAGTGGCCTGCAGACTGCCTGGCCCGCCACCCTCTGCCTCTCTGGTTATTTCAGTCAGTGCCACAGCCCAGCAGGGCAAGGAGTCAGAGCCATCCCCTCCCCTGGCCTGGGACCACCTTGTGAACAGGAGCGGGCAGGGGTGGGGGGGCAGTTCCTAACAGCACTGGGGGCCTTGTCAGCAAAGGGTAAGCCAGTGCTTTTCTGTTTTGCTGAATGTGAGGGCAAAGGTGGGGAGAAGGCACTCCTTGCGCTGAGCCTTCATGGCAGGACAAGAAATCACAGCCAGACCTTCACATCGCGGACAGAAGAGGCTGTGTAGGACGCCGGGTGCTGCTCCATGATATTATGGCCGTGGGAACCAGGGCAGGTAGGGTAACCGTGGAAGGAGACCATGCACATGGAAAAGGGACGAGGAAGCACCCTGTGCTGTTAGCTGAGCCTCAGACACAAAGCCCAGTGCAGGATGGTGCCTGGTGAAGGGTGTCTGAGCCCTGTTCATGGCCAGAGAAGTGTCCATCCCCTGCACTCCTGCATCCTCTGCACTGCCACACACAGCTAGCAGTTCTGTGGTGCCCTGGGAGCTGGGACCTGAGCCAGGCTGGGGGGGGGGGGTTCTGGAAGGGCGAGAAGAGGGTGTGACGGTCAGGGAGACATCCTCGGCACAGAGAGAGACAGGAGAGAGCGTGATGTTCAGGACATATGCCCTGTGCTGGGCCTCTGGTCCCACATGGAAGGGGCTCGGGCTTTTCTTGCTGATGGTGGCCTGGACCTGCCAGTACTGCTCCTCGAATGCTGTCTGTCTGCCCTGGGGATGATGGCCATGGTCCTGTCCCCGCTCCTCTCTCCTTTCCAGCCTTACCCGCCCTCTGGCTCGGAGCCGGACACATGGCCTCCAAGCCTGGCCCTGCTCCGGCTGTTTGCACGACCTTGGGGAAGGGACTTCAGCTTATGAGCTCATCTGCAGGATGAAGATAGTGACAGCACTCACCTCACTGTGTCGTGCGGCTGGGAGGAGCTGACAGGGCAGGGCCTGGGTCTCCGCATGGTTGTGTGCTGAGTGCTGTGTGCTGTGTGCTTAGTGCTGAGTGCTGAGTGCTGTGTGCTTAGTGCTGAGGGCTGTGTGCTTAGTGCTGTGTGCTGAGTGCTATGTGCTGTGTGCTGTGTGCTGAGTGCTGAGTGCTGTGTGCTGAGTGCTGTGTGCTGTGTGCTGAGTGCTATATGCTGAGTGCTGAGTGCTGTGTGCTGAGTGCTGAGTGCTGAATGCTGTGTGCTATGTACTGAGTGCTGTGTGCTTAGTGCTGTGTGCTGAGTGCTATGTGCTGTGTGCTGTGTGCTGAGTGCTGTGTGCTGAGTGCTGAGTGCTGTGTGCTGTGTGCTGAGTGCTATATGCTGCGTGCTGTGTGCTGTGTGAGGGTTCTCTGGGACCGCTGCTGTGATGGCCTCCCATTTCCCCTTTCTGGGGCGGTGGCAGAGAAATCATGGGATTTGTCAGGGGCTGAGTGTGCTCTGTGTGGTTCTTGGTGCATCACAGATACTTGAGATGGAGTTTGTTTTTAGTATTTTTCTTTTTTCTTTTTTATTAAGTGAGAAGTGGGGAGGCAGAGAGACAGACTGACTCCTGCATGTGCCCCAACCGGGATCCACCAATCAAGTCCCCTACAGTGTGGGTAATGCTCTGCCCATCTGGGGCCATTACTCTGTTGCTCAGCAACTGAGCTATATCAGCTCCTGAGGCAGAGGCCATGGAGGCATCCTCAGTGCCTAGGGCCAACTTGCTCAAATCGAGCCATGGCTGTGGGAGGGAAAAAGAGAGAGAGAGTGAGAAAGAGAGAGAAGCAAGAGTGGGAGGGGTGGAAAAGCAGATGGGCGCTTCTCCTGTGTGTCCTGACTGGGAATCAAACCCGGATGATCCTTCCCCTCCCCTGAGACTGGGGTTTTCCTTGAGGGCAGGGGCCATCTGAACATGAGACATAGCTCCATACTCCTGGAGCCTGGCACAGGGTGTGCTACGTAGCAGGTGCTCAGTGTGCATGTATGGAAGGACTCAAGAGCACCCTGGGAGTGGGGATCCAGAAACGAAAGACAGATGCGGGGTGCCAGCATTTTGATATGCTAATCCCTGATGTGATTTGCCTTTGGGGTGTCAAAGGAGGCAACCCATTCGGAGGCTCCACAGCTGAGGATCCCTTCGAGCACCTGCCGAGAGATGGCTGGCTTGGCCATGTCATTGGGGGAGAAGCACGCTTCCACCTGACGGGGGCTCGAGTTAATAACCCCCCAGACTCCTATCAGCCCTGACATGCCCAGGGAACAAGATGGCAAAGCTAGAGAGATGGGAACTCCCCTTGGAGTTAAAAGGCCCTTGTGGCCCTTATTGATGGAGTCGGGGTTCCCCATCAACCCTGGGTGAGAACGGGACGGCTTGCTGATCCTAACTACCAGTGAATTTTGTGCTGTGTTCTGTGTCCTGGAAAGAAGTAGTTAGTAAATGTCCCCGTCTTTCTACGGGGGAATCTCTCCGCCTGCTAATTTCTGTCGGTGTTTATCAGGATCACCCCGAAAGCAGCATCCCAGCCGAGGAGCCTTGGACTGAGCCCCATCACCGGGAGACAGTCACCTCAGGAAGCAGAGGGACCCATCGGGGTTCTGGGGGTGGCTGAGCTGTGGCGTGCTGGGTTCCATCAGCCCCCCCGAATCAGCTCAGCCCTAAAGGTTCTGTCAGGGGGGTTCTGATGATTCAAAAAGAAAGGTTTGATCTGGTTCACAGATCTGGTTCAGTCCTTACCTGTAACAAGGGAACAGACACAGCCTGAGGATGCCGGGGGTGGGTGGGGGTGGGGTGGGGTGGGGGGTGGGGGGGTGCTGGTAGGGGGAGGTCCTGCAAGGTCAAAGAGAAAACCCGGCTCAGACCTGGGAGACGCACCCAGCCTTCCTGGTTGTGCGGGTGGCATTTCTGTTTTGTTGTTGTTTAAAGAAAAATTATTCTCATCCCATGCCCACCTGTTGGATACTTCAACTAATGCTCAAGCACCCACCTCCTGTGTGGACCTTAGAGATTGTAGGTGAGGGACGGTGGTGGGGGTTGAATCATCTCCGAAAGGGAGGGTAGCTCACATGTGCCGGGCATCAGTTAGCAAGCTCACAGCCTGCCTCTCGTTCCTTGAGTGGGCAGCATTGCAGATTATGTGCTGAGGGTGGGAGCCAAGACAAGACTCAGGTCCTGAGGTTCCTGGTCTCAGAGAGCTTACAGTCTGGCCGGGAGGGGTAGAGAAACAAATTAGTAAACCTAGAACTAGAGTAATTACAGACTTTGTTTCATGCAGTGGAAGAAAGAAACAATGTATTGCGATGGAGCGTAAGAGAGGTGGGTGAGGTCCTTTCTAGGAGGGTCACCAGAGGGCTCCCTCTGAGGAGGAGACCTTTGAGTTGGGGCCCCGAGAGTAACAAGTCAGGCTGTTCAACGCAGGGGAAAGTATTCTGGACGCAGGCTGCCCGGCGGACCTTGTGGCCTCTGTTCCTCCACCTCTTCCCCTCAGTGACTGCCCTCAGCCCAGCCACCTCCAGCCACTGCCCGAGAGCCACGCTTGGACACTTGCGCCCCCTCTGAAAGCCCCGCTTGGAATAGCATGCGCTCTGGCCGCCACCCACCCTCCTAGATTGCGTGCTTGGTGTCCCAGTTCCAAAACGTCATTGACTGGACACCCTCAGATCGGGAACCCTTCCTGTATTTGCTTCCACACTCCCTCCGTTTCCTTCCCTCTCAGTGAGGCTGGTCTGAGCTTCTGTGGGAGGGCCAGTGGCCAGCTTCCTCTCGTGGTTCGGGCTGTGGGACTTGCTCCTGGGCTTGGACGAGTCTTTCATATCTACCACGTGATGTAACGTCTCCCACCCTCACCGTGCCCCCCCGCTGGCGCCTGTTGCTTTTCTCTGCTTTCCTTCGTGAGTTCACTTCTTCGACGTCCCTTCATGTCTGTACCGCCCATTTCCCCTTCCGCCGGTGCCATTTGGGCCGACCCATCACTGTACGGCCACTGCCAGGTCACCGTCAGCCTCCGAGCTGACGAGGCCGGGGTCTCCCCGCTGACATCACCTTCATTTCCTGAGAGCATCCCACCCGGCTGTGCCCACCCAGGTCGCCCTGCTGGGTCCCCCACTCCTGCTCTGGCTCTGACTGGTGGACCCCGCCAGGGCTCAGGGCCGGGCCCCTTTTCTTCCTTCCCTTCCCGCTCTCCTCAGGTGACCTCTTCCCTTCCCACGGCTTTAAATACCATCGTCGTGATAACGACTTCCAAATTTACATCTCCCGCACTCACTTCCTGAAGCGACAGGCTTGACATCTCCAGTTAGATGACTAATGGGCACCCCAACTTCATACATCAAAAAAGTCTTAATTTTTTCCACTTTTCCTCCAAAGTTTTCCCTCCCTTACTTTTCACCACGTTGGTAAAATGCCATCCTATCCTCCCCAGCTGCTCAAGCCCAAGTCCCAGGGTTATCTCTAGTGCATCTTAGTGCTTCACCCCCACTTCCTGCCCACACTGAGACCTGTGGGTGCTGTCCGTAAGAGAGGTTCTGAATCTATCCGGTTCCCCCCGTCGCCCCTGCTGCCCCAGCAGCCAACACCCAAGTCCACCTCACTCCCTTCATTCTGTACACGAGGCTCCCCACAGGTCTCAGTGCTGCCTGTGTTGCCTTCTAGAATCTATTCTCTCCATACCACAGGCTGAGTCACATCTCATCACTCACCAGTGGAAGACCTTCAGTAACTCCCACCTGCATTTAAATGTAAGCAATTTGCTGTGCCAACAAGTCTTCACACAAGCTGGCCCCTGCCTACCTCTGGCTTCATCTCATATTGTCCTTGCCTTCTCTCATTATGTTTCCTTCACTCTGGCCTTTGCCCTGCCTCCTTCCCTTCCCTTCCCTTCCTTTCCCTTCCCTTCCCTTCCCTTCCCTTCCCTTCCCTTCCCTTTTATTAAGTGGGAGGTAGGGAGGCAGAGAGACAGATTCCCACATGTGCCCTGACTGGGATCCACTCAGCAAGTCCACTATGGGACAATGATCTGCCCATCTGGGGCCCTTGCTCCATTGCTCAGCAACCATGCTATTTCAGCACCTGAGGCAAGGCTATGGAGCCATCCTCAGTACCCAGGGTCAATTTGCTCTAATCAAAGTGGCTGCAGGAGGGGAAGAGAGAGAGAGAGAGAGAGACAGAAGAGGAATGGGTGGAGAAGCAGATAGTCACTTCTCCTGTGTACTCTGACTGGGAATTGAACCCGGGACTTCCAGGCACCGGGTTGATGCTCTACCACTTAGCCAACTGGCCAGGGCTCCTTCCTTCTTTTCTTTATTCTTCCCTTCCTTTCTTCTTTCCCTCCCTCTCTGTCTTTCTCCTTCCTGCCTCCCTCCCTTCCTTCCTCTGAACATCAAATCCATTTCCACTTGAGAGCCTGTGTTAATTTTCTTTTGCTGTGTAACAAATTGCCACAGACTTAGCAGCATGCAGTGACTTTATAAAGTCAGCTGCCTCTTTGCTCTGCTCCCAATTTGTTGCAGAGAATCCGCCATCTCCGGGGCGTGGGGTGGGGAACAGAGGACAGCTTAACAAAGGGCCTGGAGGGAGCAGATTAGAGCAGTCTGGCGCTTTTCTCTTGCCCCGGCCTCTTGAGCAGAAATAACAGCCTGTGACCAATGAGGAGTCGGAAGTCACAAGGCTGTGAGGACAAAAGGAGGTAGAAACGTTACATAAAGATAATCACGCCGATCGGAAAGCTCTGTGGTGAGGTGTCGCTCTTACCCTGTAATTGTCACCAGGCTGTGTTGGCGCCAGAGACAGGAGGGATGTCCTACCTGCGGGCATGCTCGCACAGGGGTTGGTCCAGCAGTGGCAGCAGGCACAACTCCGTGCTGTGCTGGCTGCTGGCGGGGAAGGTGGCAGAGTGGGGAAGGGAGGGGACGGCTGGCCTGTCTTCACCTGGTGCCTCCTGCGGTCAGGCAGGGTGCTGGGCACACCCAACAACGTGCAGTTCCCTGCCATGGTCAGCTCTTGCTGACCGTCTGCCTGGAAACCATTCCTTCTCCACTGCTCCTTGGCTAAGCCCTGCAGCATCTTTCAACCCTGACTCAGACCATACACCCTCCAGAGAGCTTTTCTCTGATGTATCTCCTTTGCCATGCTGGGAACGTGCCTCTGGATCCTCCCTTGTCCTCCAGAACCCCCTTCTCTCTATAATCTGCTGCTTCTGCTTTTAGAGCTCTTGGAGGTCAGGGACCAGTCTTCCTTTTCCCATCTCTGTCGCACCAACACCGGGCACACTGTTTGACAGCGCGCTCAGTGTGTGCTAATGTAAGGAGTCTCTAACGCAGCTCTCAGGGCTCTGCTGACCTACGGCCTGTAAAGTCAGTACCGTAACCTCACGTTTCAAATAGAGTACCAACAGACGCACCAACGTAGCACACCACCGGTGAATCAGAGGGCATGGGAATTAACCATTATTATTCTAAGAACAGTTTCAATGTACTGAGCACCTGCTAAATGTTAGGCACTGAGTCTGTTCTGTTTGTTCATTTGTTTGTTTTTTGTATTTTTCCAAAGTTAGAAGCAGGAGGCAGTCAGACAGACTATTGCATGTGCCTGACCAGGATCCACCCGGCATGCCCACCAGGGGGCGATGCTCTGCCCATCTGGGGTGTTGCTCTGATGCAACTGGAGCCATTCTAGCACCTGAGGTGGAGGCCATGGAGCCGTCCTCAGTGCCCGGGGCCAACTTTGTTCCAGTGGAGCCTTGGCTGAGGGAGGGGAAGAGAAAGATAGAGATAGAAAGGAAGGAGAGGGGGAAGGGTGGAGAAGCAGATGGATATTTCTCCTGTGTGCCCTGACGGGAAATCGAACCTGGGACTTCCACACGCTGGGCCAACGCTCTACCACTGAGCCACCCGGCCCGGACCCGCGTTTGTTTCTTCACATGAGTCATCTCTTATTCATCTTCACTTGAATCACAGAAGCTCCATAACATCCCCATGGGCAATGAAAGCCTCATGGCTCCGGGGGGACAAACTGAGGACCATGGAGACTTACAACCTTCCCAAGGTTATACTGATAGTAGTGGTGAGATAGATGGGTTGGGGCCCAGATGTGTCTGATACCAAAACCCGTTTTCCTTGTACTGTAGCTTGCTTGTTCCCTTCCTGGTGGGAGGCAAGGTGGATAAACCGTAGATGGGGTTGATGAATCCAGGGCCTGATGGTTGAGGGCCCTCAAAGCCAATGTGCAGCCTGAGGAGACGGAGCATCCTGTCGTCTTTGCCGACAGCGATGTGGGTAGCTTCATCAGGGAGAGAAGGTCATTTAAAGAAAAGATGTGTTCCCAAAGGGGGATGGATGGTCACCTGAAGAAAAATTAGGATTCAGAGAAGCACAACGAGTCCAGTCCCTGCGTCGGGCAGGAGACATCGTGGGTGTGGGCACGGAGGCCATTGTGTTGCTCCTCACTAGCTTTCTCGGCCAAGGGCAATGACTTCACTGTCGTCTCCCCAGCATCCAGCACGAGGGTGGCACACCGTAGACACCCGACAAATAAGTCTAGGGACACAAATGTACACATCAGCACAACCCATCAGTCACTTAGGAGGTGTCCCTTGGTCCGTCCCCAAAGTATTTCATTGGGTTTTCTCAGGAGGTGGCGGTGTCTGCATGTGCTGTCGTTTTCTTGCGCTCCACGCTGCCCGGGTAGCTGGAAATAAAGCTCATAGAGGCTTCACTGATGCACAGGGAACTGCACGTACGATTTGGTAAGCTTGGACATGTGCATGCACTGTGAAGTGCATCTCAATCAAGGGAGTGAATACAGTTGGTCACCCCCCCTCCCAAACGTTTTTGTCTCCTGCCCCTTCCTGCCCTTCTCTCTCTGACCACCGCTGATTTATTTCCCGTAGCGTATATGATTGTACCTTTCCTCGGCTTTTCCAGGAACACACGGGGCACTATGTACCCTCTCTTGCCTGCTTTCTGTTATGCGGTGCAGTTGCTTTGAGGTCCGTCCATGTAGTGGAGTATCAGCCGCTCATTCTCACGCTGTGGAGTGAGAGTCCATTGTGTCCAGTGGACACGCCGCAATCTGTTCACCTGCTCACCCGCGGACAAGCGTTCAGGTGGTTTCCTGTTTGGGGCTCTTGCTGGTAAAGCCGCCACCAACACGCGTGTGCGAGGTTTTGTGTGGACACACGCTTTCGTGTGTCTTCCCTCTGGGAATGGAGTGAAGTGGTTGGATTAGTTAGTGGGTATATATTTAACTTTCTTTTTAAGAAACTGCCAACGGTTTTCCAAAGTGGTTGTACCGTTTACATTCCCATTAGCCGTGTCTAAAAGTCCCAGTTCCCACATCTTCACCAAGAGTAGCTATGATCAGTTTTTCAAATTTTCTACATTTGCCTGGGTGTATAGGGGTATCTCACTATGCTCTTTGGTTGCATTTCCTAAATGCCTAATGAAGTTGAGTCATCTTGTGACCATGAGGGTAGTTAGTGTGAAGGACATGCCATCAGACCGAAGATGGCATGCTGGCACTATGGGGAGACGTTGGGTCCTGGATAAGGTCACTGAGCTGTGACTTAACCCGTCCTGGAAAACCTAGTTGAGACTTTGGTTATGTGAGCGTGTCACTCTTCCTCACTGCTCAAGCCGCGCTGAGTCTGTCCCTTGTGGTGGAGAGTCTTGTCACCGGTTCTCTAGGTTAGCCAGCCTCACTCACTCCCCGCGAGCTGGAGGGGGTGGTGGCAGCAATGGCCCTCTGTAGCCTTCACATGCCTATGCAATTACCTGTCTTCCCCCTCAGCCCCCATGACTCTGTCCTTATCTTTGGTTTATAGATGAGGAAACTGATGGCATCATTCCAGTGAAAGTGTACCAGCTGCGAGCTACTTCGACTGTGGCTCCAAAGAGGTTGATTTGTTGGAGCAACAACCAAAACTCTGATAGTGGAGCTTCAGGCATGACCCCCCCCTCCCGGGGGAGGGGGACTTTGAGAGGAGTTAGGACTCTGTGCGTGTCCCTGAGAAAAATCAACAAGGAGACAGTGTCCTACGCTGTAGTGCACAGGTAGGCTGGGGCCAGGAGCCGTGCAGGGGTCCCCGGTTCCTTAGGGGCCCTGTTGGAGAATGATTTTGTAATGTTTTTAGAATAGTGTGTAATGTCACAGGAAGCCTGAGGCTCTGGAACAGAAAAGAGGTTGCCTCTGGTTTGGGGTTTGGGGAGAGGCCATCCGGTGTGACCATCCCTTTACTGTGAGGATGTCACTAGCACCCATGACAGGGCTTTGTGGTAAGGGGGCCACCTGGGTCAGGTTCCCCAGTTGCAGACCTTGAGAGGAGGACTGGTGTGCGGGAGGTTTGTTAAGAAAGTACTCCCGGGGCCCTGGCCGACTGGCTCAACAGTAGGTAACGCGTCAGCCTGGTGTGTGGAAGTCTCATGTTCAATTCCCAGTTAGGGCACAGAGGAGAAGCGACCATCTGCTTCTCCACCCCTCCTCTTCTCCCTTCTTTGTCTCTCTCCCTTCCCCTCCCACAGCCATGGCTTTAATGCTTTGAGCCAGTTGACCCTGGGCACTGAGGATGGCACCATGGCCTCACCTCAGGTGCTAAAATAGCTTGGTTGCTGAGCAACAGAGCAGCAGCCTCAGATGGGTAGAGCATTGTCCAGTAGGGGGTTTGCTGGGAGGATCCTTGTCTGGGGGCATGTGGGAGTCTGTCTCTCTGCCTCCCCACCTCTCAATTAATAAAAATAGAAAAAAAGAAAGGAAAGTGCTTTCGGGAGTGGAGAGGCAAGCAGGGAGGGGGCAGGGAGGGGCCCAAGTGTAAGGTACAATTTCAGCAATGTCCTATGGACCTGGAGGGCCACGCTGGAGTTATCCCCCGGCCTGAGCCACCCCTGCACATTCCAGGCAAAGGGGTCGATGCATTTCCTTTCTCTCTACCTAGTTTGAGTTGAGTTAGAGTTATGTGCAAGTGAAACTGTTTAAATCATTGAGAAATGATGGGAGAGACCTGGGAGGGCATGAGACGGCTCCGTGGGGGGCGGGGGGAACCCAGAGGTGAGACACCGGGCAGTCACGGTGCTCACGGATAGAGGGCATGCGGTGGGAGCTCATACCGTTTTGGGATCAGGGAGCTGATCTCCAATCTTCCGGAGCCCTACCTGGGGCTCCCTGGGAAAGCCGCTGCGAGCTGAGAGCTGCAGTTCCTTCCTTGTAAGATGCAGGAAATTCTGAAATGCAGACAGTGCTGGAGGGTCAGACGCGATATGAACTGGGGAAGCGCTCCCACCGCGCGGGCGCACGGTGCCCATGTACAAGCAGTGGCACCGCGGGCTTCCGGCTCTGCAGTTTGCCTCTCTGTAATACCTGTTGTTTTTCATTTCGTTTTCTCCAGGAGTCATAACAGTGATTACACCTTGCGCGCTGGGGTTTTACTCACCTCAGGGTGCTGTCACATGCCGCCTCTCGTTTTCTCCAAATACATTTTCCTTTGGGTTCAGGCAGCCGCCATGCCGAGAGGAAGTGGCTGGAGGCATGTGGAACGGACACGGCAAATCACGTGTTCCGGTCCAGGCTTCACGTGCACTTGACCTTGTGTAATTGTCCCCACACCCCCGCAAGGCTCGGATGGATGGCCGCCTCCTTTTTCAGATGGCAAGCTGGGTTCTGTGCACTTGGTTGCCGTGGGACACGCAGCTGGCCAGTGGTGGAGCCTGGGTTGGGATCCACCCTGGAATGCTGCAGAGCCCTGCCTCCCGGCTGGGCTGGGGTGACTGCTGATGGCTCAGCCAGGCGGCTTCACCAAGGAGCTGCCCTGTCCTGGGAGGGGGAGCGGGGCGGAGGTGTGACCACCTTCCCCTTCCCTCCTCATCCAGAGTCAAGGATGCAGGGTTGGCATGGACCTTCCTCCTTGCTCCTGCCTCCGCCTGTGTCTTCCTGGGAGGTCGTGGGAGTGGCCCGGCCTCTAATTAAAACTTCCTTATCTTCGTTTTAACACCAGCCAAGCCACCTCCTCCTCCCCCTGCACCTCAGAAAGGCTGCTCAGAAGCGGGAGCTGACAGCTCGCTAGAGAAGGCAGCCACCCCCCTCTCCGGCGGCTCCTGGGGGACCCAGAGTAGGAGTGCTTGTCTGAACCTGTACGAACGCCCATCGCTCCCCAGTTGCTCTTGTCAGAGAAAGGGGTTTCGGCAAGCCCCCACATGTCCTCTTGTTCCACGGAGAAAGTTATAAATGGGTACACTCCCCCGGGGTGTGGTGAGGGTGTCTTTGTGCGCGGCTCACGTCTGTGCTGGGTTTCCGGAGGGCAAAGCTGCTCTGTGTTTCCTCCTACTTTCAGGAATCCCGCGGGATTTTTTGTTTCTGCCACCTTCTCTTCTGCACATTTCGGAGAGAAGGATGATCAGCGTTTGCAAAGGCCTTGGCGGGTGTGAGGAGTTAGAAGAAGCCCGTGCGACAGGGGCCTAGCTGGGGGAGGGCTGGTCTCGGCCGCTGCTGAAGGTGCAGGCAGCATCCGGGTCATCGCGAAGGGTCCCGTAGGTCACTGAGGAAGAGGATGGCTCTCCCCTGAGGTGGCCGGGAGTCTTTGAAGAGTAAGGAGCGTGCCTGGAGGTAGGCACGGTTGTCCTCTCCATGCTTCCAATGCGGGCCCTGAGCCACCTAGAGGACAGACAGGCCGTTAGCCGTTAGCCCAGGCTAGTAAGGCCAGGGCTGGGCGTGAGCCACGAGGGCAGGCACTGTGCCCGTCTTGCCCGTCGCGGATTGCCTGGAGCTAGAAGAACGTATGGCATATGAAAGGATGGCATCACCCATCAAGGAATTAATTCAAGACGAAGGCAAAATCTAAGGAGATTTAGGACTGATGGATGCAGGGGATGAGGGAGGGGGCGGGGGTCAGGGGCAACTCTTCACCTTCTGGCGTGGTGACGAGGGTGTTCCGGGTGCCAATCATTGAGAGAGGAGATTAGGGGGCAGAGCGAACCCCAGGGGGTGGATAAGGAACTCACTCTCAGACATTTTGATTTAAAGATGCCCGTGGACCTCCTGGGTGGAGATGTCCAGCAGATTATTGAGGAAAGAAAAATGAGGTACATTTTCTTCCTTCCGGACGCTCACAGAAGTATCAGAGACATAATTACAGTGCAGTGGTGTGATAATACGGGGTGTGGTGGTGGTGTGATATGGGGGGGTGATAATACGGGGGTGTGTGTGATAATACGGAAGGGGAGCAGAAGGAAAGGGTGGGGACGATCTGATGGAGCCTCACATTCAGTGTAATCCTCTGCTGTCCTCCCCCGAGCTCTCCCACAGTGCTGGGGAGGACGTGGGGTCATCAATCAGTCAGACCTGGGGGACCCGTTCCCGTCTGGACACTTACACAGCAGGGTGTCTGGAATCGAGTCTGTTCTGGTTAATAGTGCTTCCCAATTGTTCTCCCAGTTTTCTTGTTTATTTTACTAGGGTCATTACCTTCACATGCTGTTCTACCTTCTCCTGGCGCATGCGTCTGTGGTTGTGGTAGTTAGGCGTCCCGTGAAGGTGGACATGAGGGAGGACCCGAGATGTTTACTGAGACACCGACCCAAATGGTCCTTTAGGGGAGCATAGGCAGGTGGCAGTTGTCACCAGAGACTCAGAGCCCCAAAGAGAAGGAGGACCTTTGAGGAGGAACACTTGTGACATGGGGGTGAGGATGGCGGTGGGCGTTTGTCCTGCCATCGTTTCTGACTGGGTTCTCCTTCGTCCCTATAAAGGGAAGCAGGTTTTTTTTTTTTTTTTTTTTTTTTTTTAATGAGGGCAGGTTCTAAAATTGGGGAGGACTCGGAAAGGTTAAAAGGGGCACCTTGGTTAACACGGACTGTTCCTGTGCCTCAGGCTCGACGAGCCTATTTCTGCCCCCGTGTAAGGAAGGTCACAAGTTCTTCCGTCTGACCACAGGTCTGATGAGTGCTTATTTTTCTGCACCGCCCGGCGGTCATACGTGGGGACAATACTTCCACTAATACACACGGTTTCCACGCTAGCCACACAGCGGCCCCATGGGGTAAACTGTCTGGTGAATAAGAAACCGGATGCTCAGAGTTGATGAGACTTCTCCAAGGGCATAGAGCTAGCTGTGTTAGAGTCAGAACTGGTCCCTAGATTTCTTGATTCTCAGTCCAAAGCTTGTTTCCGCCATTCTATTGCTCTTATTGGGGCTGCTCACTGACCTCGGTGTGGGGCTTAACAACCACAGGAATACCTCCCCTCTGCCCACACAAAAATCTGCCTGACCCCGATATGTGGGTAGGTCCCAGTAACACTGCCTGATGACAAGAGGTAGAATACCTGCTTGCCCGATGCCCCGTTCACCAGCGGTGGAGAAGGAAGATGCTGGAAGGGAAGTCACAAGACCTGGATCCCGGGCCTGTTTCTTCCTCATTGCAACTGTGTTTGTGAGAAAATCTCCCTGGGGCTCAGTGTCCTCGTCTGTCAACCAGGAGGGCACCCTGCCTGTGGTACAAGGTGTGTGAGAGAGCTGGGTGGCCTGCCAGGCTCCACACAACTCTAAAGCACCGGTGTAATGATCCCGGAGGCATTTGAACCCGCGGCCCGATCCGTAATTGCTTCTTTCCACCTGGGACATAGGACGAGGCTTCTGCTCATTTCTCTCCGCCACCAGGGAATAGCAGTTATCTAGGGGGCATTTGGTTTGGTCTTAAATCATGCGCAGGTATTGTGACAGTCTGGCAGAAGAGAGCCTCGTCAGGTGCCCCTGCACGATCTCTGCGTGTAGAGACAGAGATAAGATTATTTACACCCCTTCCATTATTCACAGCCTCTTGGAATGTAGTGTTAAATAATTCAGAGACCGTACAAGCTCGGGGATTGATGGTGAAGCGGAGAGTTTCTGCAAGTGCAGCAGGCAGCAGCCAGCTGCAGAGGGCCAGATTCCCGTACAAATGCACGTGGGGACCAGGCTGGGGACCCAGACACTCCTCGGGACCTGGGACAGCGGCCTCCCGCGGGTCTGAGGATGCTCTGGATCACAGAGGTGCCAGAACCTTGTCTCTGGAGTGAAATTGTTCGCCCTCCAGGGACCTTCTCATCAGAAGCTCCTTGAAGGCCACTCATGTTAGAATTATACACCACACCTGTTATAGGTCCAGTCCCATTTTAGACGGTTGAAGAGACCTAAGTGGGGAAAAATGATCTTCATTTCTTAGCTGCTTGTTGTCTGTGCTACAGCTGGCACAGCACAAGCGGGACCCCGGGGAGCTGTCTGCTTATATACGAGCGGTGGCCTGCGTGGGCGTGGGGAAGTGTAGAGGGTGGAGAAGGGAGACCGGAAAACTGAATCCAGAGAAGCAGAGAGCCAGGAGGAGGCCTAGGGAGAGAGGCTCAGACAGGAAATGTAGTTTGGCATTTGAGGAGGACAAGTCCTGGGAAGTGACTGACCACTGAGTCATTTCCAGCCTCTTAAGTAAAGGCTGCTTTCTCAGGCACCACACTGAGGCAGGTGCACGGGCCACAAGCCCATTCGGGCCCTCCCAGCCACTGAGCTGCCCGGCCTCTCACCGCCCTGCCTCCCCACATGGCTCCTGGGCTCTGAGCCCCTGCCCCCATCCTGGCTCTGAGATCTTGTCCTGGCTGTCCTCGGTGTTCATGCGGTCCAGACTCCTCTGGCTCACAGAGTGCCAGCCCCCGCCCCCGACCCCGACCCCGCCCGGCTCCAGCTTCACTCTGGAGATCTGAGCTGCCTGCAGCGTCTCTGGCGGTCTCCCGGCCCCGTGGAATCCGCCAAGGCCAGGAGGGCTCCTCGTTTCTGCGTTCAGACGGACGTCACCGGTTCCTCCACAAGGGAATGCTGGGTGAATCTTAAGTAACCGGGAGTGTGATCATCAGCCTGTTTAGGTTGCAAGTGAATGAGACCAGAGGGTGGAACAGAGTCCCGCATGGGAGCTCTGTCCGTTTCCTTCCGGGGGCTCGGGCTCACAGTGCTGCTGGGTGCGTCCTGGGAAGTGCTCAGGGGCAACCTGCGTCTTCCTGGAGCCAAAGGAAATTGAACACCATGGCAGGGGTGATAGGGACACAGGGAGCAGCCTGGAGGTACAAGCCCAAAGGAACTAGGCTGAGAAGCAAGAAGTTTTATCATTAGCCACAAAGACTCCTCTGGGGCCAGGCAGGCAGAGCTGGGACTTTTAGACGGTGCCCACTGCATCCCTGGAATGTGAGGAGGACCAGACAGAACGCAGAACTGATTTGGACAGGGAGGGCCTGGGGCCTGGCTTGGTCTTAGAGCAGAGAAGGGAGACTCCTTTCTTACATGGGACAGGAGGACTTAAGGTGCAGGATGTGGGAAGGAGCTCAAGGGGCCTGCTGGTGACGAGGTGGATGGACACAGTCTCAGAGAGCAGCTTCCCAGAGACGAGCAGGCTCTGGGTCAGGACTGCTGGGCTGTGTGAGATCCCTAAGAAGCTGGGGTCCAGCCTCCAGGTGGGCAGGCAGGGAAGCTAACACCCCCCACCCGATCCACGCATTCACACAGCTCCGGCGACATGTTAGACACTTGGCCTGGGCTGTCCCTGCCGTGGCTCAGGACACCAGGCTATGGAGATGTCTTGCCCTTCTCCATTTTTCAGGTGAGGAAATGGAGGCTCAGAGAGGTCCATGGACATCACCAAGGTCCCGCTGCTGAGAGTGCCGGAGGTGGGATTTGATCCTCGTCTTCCCGAGTGAGGGGACTTCAGTCTTTGCACCATGCCCTCAGGAAGGGAGGCGGGGATGACGTCTTTCATCCACACATCTGTACCATGACTGATCATAAACCCATTTAAGAATGTGGCCCAGCTTCTTTATTTCCCATTTTATTTATTAAAAAAAATTTGTTTTTAATTACAGCTGGCATCCAATATATATATATATATATATATATATATATATATATATATATATATATATATACACAGTGTTGTTGTCAGATCAGACATTTCTATAACTTAGGAAGGGGTCCTCCATAAGTCTTGCACCCTCCTGGTGTGTGTCGTCCCCATGTGACTATGTTCCCTAAGCTGTACTTTGTCTGTTCATGAGGATTTTGTAACTGTGGCCCAGCCTCTGAACAATAATAGTGACAATTATAAGAGCATTAATCACATCCACCTGGATGGCCTTCCACTGCTTGTAATTTCCTGGTTCCATCAGATTCTGATCTTCGTGACATTATTTACCACGGGACAATCAGAGCAGATTGTTGGAAGATGAAAATTGACCAGAGAGGCTCAGGGCCACACGGGACATTGATCCCCTGGTTATGGCTCAAAATGGACCCCTCTGTATTTTTATACAGGCCTCTCGGGCCTCACCCTGCTTCCTGCGCGTTATAGAGTTGACCACACTACAAGGAGCTGGTTAAAGGAGGAAGGAATGACTCAGTGACCTGTGTGGGTCCCCACAACACTCCATGCTCAGGCCTGCGGTGTGCTGCTGGCCCTGTCACCACTCGTGGACACAGGGAGGACGATGGCTCGAATGCCTACTACTATGTGCCAGATTTGGAGCAGACCTCAGCTCATTTAACCAGAAAGTAGGCCTTGCTAATATGCCCATTTTACAGACAAGGGAAGGCATGTCTGGAGAATGGCGGTGTCTGGTCTCATCGTCTGGATCTGACGCCTCACTTCTTCTCTCTGGGTCCCCTTGCTCCTGAGCACTGCTCTTAGCTGCCTGGGTTCGGACGGGCAGTGTCTCCCTCCCGGCTCTGAGAATTACGCCACCTCTGACCGGATCCTTGTGAAATTGATGGCAATGGTAGGGATCATTGCATTTCTTTCCCGCTCGATTGCAGAGTCAATGGGGCAGAGACGAGGTTCGTTTTGCTGACCGTGAATTCTTGGTGTCTGGCACAGTGTTGGTGTTCAGGGCCCGAGGGGCCCCCATTCCTGAGATCTTAATGCAATGCAAAGTCAGGATTCAAATTCATTTCACTGCCCACACTCTAAGAGCTTTAGGGCTGGGCTGGTGTTGGTATTTGTACGGGGGGGAGGAAGAGGCAGGGATGAGGAATAAGTAACTGAATTAAAATTGCCAGGGGAGACCTTTGGGGCGGCACATGTCGGAAGGTTGCTCTAACTAGTGGACAAGGAGAGTGTCCGCCCCCAGGCTGCTTAGCTGGCTGATACTCTGTCCCCCGGCCTGCGTGTGGGAAGGAGGGGGAGCTGCTGATTTGGAGTGTCACAGGGCCAGGTGCTACCTGACGCCCACCAGCCTAAATCGTCGCTCCCCGTGGAGACTTTAGGCTGCACGAGACTCGGGGGTCGCTGCTCAGCCGTGGCCACACGGCAGAGGACAGAGAGCCAGGACGCTGGAGGTGAGGAGCCAGCCCTCAGTTCCACCCTGTCTTGCATTTGTGGTTAGTTATTAAGTCCTTGAACCTGTTTTCTCGGCTCCGACCTCAACTGTCCCTGGCTTTGATCCACCGCAGCCCTTCCCAGGCAGGCCCCGTGAATACGTCTACTCAGAGGATGCAGTGGGGACAGCCTGCCTCATAGCATTGGGCCTCGGCTGCCCCGCTGGTCTTCGGGCTTTGGATCCGCACCGTACGGAGAGCTGCCTACCGTGCTTGCTGTGCACTGCTCCCGTGGGTGGCACCTGCACGGGGACCCGGTGGCCCCCGGAGCCCGAGCAGTCTCTGCTCCACCCCTCTCCAGCTTTGTGACCTGGGCAGGTGACTGATGACCTGGCGACTCAGACACCTGGACTGCAAAGCGGGGATATAAAGAGTAATTTCCACGAAGGTCTAATATGAAGATGAAGTGAGATCGTAAATGCAGGGTTCTTCCCCACGTGCCTGGCCCATGGCAAGCACTTGGTAAAAATATTGGCTCCATGGGCTTTGGGCTGTTTTAAGAATCAAATGAAACGAGATGAAAGCTCTTTGCACGAACCCACAGGTGCCGCATCCACCCCGTTTACCACGGGCCCGTATCAGTTACACAGGGTCTTCTACGGGACCAGGATTGTCCGCCTGTGACTGTGCTTTACTTGTTTTCCCTGCTCATAAGGACAATCTACTGCCTTGTCTGTCTTGCAAACTCCTACTCATCCTTCAATGTCTATTAGTGTCACCTCCTCCATGCAGCCTTTCTAGACTTACCTGGCACCGTCAGTTCCGTCTTCCTCTTCCACGGCACTTGGTATAGACGTCCAGATCTGCACAGGCTGCGTCATCCTGTGGCGAGTGGTTCTGGTGTGGGCTTCTCCACCTCTCGGCTCTACGCTCAGCAGACTGAGCACCTTGAGGTCTCACCGGTTAATCCTACTCGACACTGGACCCAGCGTAGGGGCTGGCACGTGGACAGTCTGAACACCACGGTGCCTCAGATGGAAGGCCTTGGGACTCATGGGAGACAAGAAGTCATTGTGGAACTTGAAAAGGATCAGATGCTCTTTTGAAGACCTCCATACGTAAATGTAACCGGGCTTTCAATAGAGATCGAAATTACTTGCTTTCTCTATTTTAAAAAAAACAAACAATGCAGGAAAACCCACCAATGGGTTGTGTGAATATATGTAATTTTTTTCCTTCGAGGATTTGTTTTCTGCCTTATGGATAGACCCTCTTCCCCACGTTGCAAGATGAACCCTAGTCTCCCCTTTGCTGGGAAGGACCGTTGAGAAATGACCTGTGCTTTATTTCTTTTATGGGCTCGGAACAGATAATTGCTTAAAGCTGAGTTTTGGACCGCTGACCACCCCGTGAGGGTCCTGAGCATAATTGTTTCTTCATAAGCAGACGCCTTTTATTTTCCATGTTTTGACTTCAGTGGCTCGTTCTCTTGGCAACCGCGTATCTTTCCGTGGGGGAAAGGAAAACAGCCGTTTTGGGGTAATCTCTGCTCAGCAGATAAGAAAAAGGTAACGCCCGAGGAACTAGAAAATTGTGGGCGTTACTGGAATGATGATGGAGACTTGTATGAATATGTAGATGCGTCAGCGCCTGAAACAGAATGACATGTCTCTGAACCCGTGACTACAGCTCGGTGTCTCTTTCCTCCCTCGGTCCCAAGACCAGGAAGCGAGTCCTCGCTCAGTGCCTTGTGCTCCGGCCAGATGACTCTGCCGCTGTGGGGGGTTGGGGACCCCAGTGGAGCTGCTGGCCATGTTGGGTTTATAATCGTCCTTTGCCAGTTCACTCCAGAGGACCAAAGGGTACGTGGCCAGGTGTGATGGCAGAGTCCAGAAATGGGCGACCAGACACTTGGATTCTGTCTCTGGTGGTGACAGGACACCATTCTCCTCACAGAACCCATGGCCTTGTCTAGGATGGGAGGGAGATGGGTGAGGATCAAAGATTGTGAACCATCAGTCAGATGGCCCAATCCAGCTCTCAGGAATAGCTGTTTGGCCAAAAAGTACCCAAAATAATTTGAGTAATTATCAACATTTACAACTCAGAGTAGATTTCATAAAAAATAACAGTTTTGTCTCTTGTGGATAAAGGGAGAGCTCTAGAAGTCCTGGGCCCACATTTCTGTACAAAGTTGGAACTTTTTTTTGTGTGTGTGACACACAGAGAGAAAAAGACAGGGACATATAGAGACAGACAGACAGGAAGGGAGAGAGATGAGAAGCATCAGTTTGTTGCAGCACCTTAGTTGTTCATTGATTGCTTTCTCATATGTGCCTTGACCGGGGGTGAGAGCTACTGAAGAGCAAGTGACCCCTTGCTCAAGCCAGCGACCTTTGAGCTCAAGCCAGCAACCTTTGGGCTCAAGCCAGCAGCCATGGGGTCATATCTAGGATCCCACGCTCAAGCCAGCGACCCAGCACTCAAGCTGGTGAGCCTGCGCTCAAGCCGGCGACCTTGGGGTTTTGAACCTGGATCCTCTGCATCCCAGTCCAACGCTCTACCTACTGTGCCACCGCCTGGTCAGGTGGAACTCATCAGTTCTTTCGATGAGAGTCCTCAGTTTACCACAGTCCGCATCATTCCCTGTTATTCACATAGAGTTTGTCTCACATATTGATATCGTCTGCCGAGACCCTACAGGGCATTTGAGTTCATGACCCCTGGACTAGGAGATCTTGAATTTCCCACCTAAATTTGTTAGTATCTGGCCAGGACACACGGAGGCAAAACTATTTTGTCCTCATTTGACTATCGTTTCCATTTTATGGATGCAGAAACTGAGATTCAGCAAGGGCAGCAACCATGTGGATGTTATGAGGCTGTGTGGGGGGGAGCAGTGACAGGACGGTGGGACTCCTGGCGCCCTGTCCCTTGGTTGTCTCTGAGAGTTACAGTTTCCACGTCACACAAAGGCCCGAGGCAGTCACGTGGTCTGGATGCTCAGGACTAGAACCGAGTGACCCACAGAAACTACTTGACAGGAGCCCGCGTTACCATGCGGTAAAGCGTTCTAGGGACGAAACTGCTGATTCAGATCGATTTTGAATCTGAGAAAAGCCCCACCCACTTTGCCTATTTGGAAAAAGAAAGTCATTTCTTAAATTTTGAGCACGTGACCATTTTGTAGTGCTTCACTGCTTGTTTGGCAAGTATAAAGAAGTGAGACGCAGTGAGGTGGTCAGGCTATGGGAGGATTTAACAACTGATTCAATTCCTGATGTTGGGAGCCGGGTCTGATTTTTGTCTTTGCCACTTCTTAGCTTTGTAGCTTCACCTTCTTGGTCTGTTATAAAGAGATTTTCAAAGCAACTCCAACCTCCTGTTGTGTGCTGTGACATATGCCCTGTGTGTGTCCTGTGCTTTGTGTATGTTGGGTGGCCCGTGCGGAGACCCGAGGACGCACACAGCGTTTGCTCGGTATTTCCCAGACATTCACTCAGTGGGTCGTATTATCCCCACTGATGTTGTGGAGTTGAGACTCAGTGGCAGTAAGACAGTTATTGATGTTTACATGGCACAGATGTACTAGAATTCTGCGTAATTTCAAACCACATAATATTTTTACTGCGTCCCTGTTGTTTCCCGTCGTGCCGGTCTCTGCGCCCCTCCCTTCACCAGGTTCTGAGTCAACCCACAGCGGACTTTAGTTTCCCTTCTGCAAAACGCAAAGATTGCACCAGGTGACCATGTGGGCTCCTCCCAACCCTGAGGTGCCGTGATTCAACTAATGAATGAAGAGGCAAAGGATGGCATTAAAAACACAGAAATGGAAGACTTACCTTCATTTTATTGCACTGCTTAAACAGGATCAGAGAGTTAAAAATAATTAGCTGTGGTATAAAGAAAATGGTTTTGTTCCCTGTTATACTGAACTTTCATTTTCTCTCTGTCCCCCTTTGAAAGTTCATCTGGACAGTCCAGACATTGGGGCCTGATCTGAAAAACCTATTGTTCCATGGCCCCACTTTTAATTCAAAGGTAGTTCCGACAAACCCATTATTGATAAAGATAAGCCCAGGATTACAGGAACAAAAGCCCCACTCCCCATGTGAGCACTCAGCCAGCAGGAGACAAAGAGGAGAGACAGGAAAAGGGAATTTGAACACATCCTCCTTTTTAAAAATGAATCACAAGATCCATTCTTTTTGTTCTTTCCTGGGGAGATTATTACAAGGGCAGCCAAGAAGAGTCCTCAGTCACTCCCTTTTTCTTCTTTTTCTTTGGTGGTGACAGAGCCAGGCTAGAAGAGCCCAACTTGGTTGGTAACCTTGGATGCGTCACAGTCAGGGGTCAGTCACACATACTTGTCTTCCATTCATCAGAGTCGATCAAGGAGTTGGTTGTGGGCAGTCCAGGTCATCGAGCCTCCTCACTGCTTATTTGATCTGGTGCTTACTGGCTGGGATGTCCCCAGTGAACATGAGCGTGTGGTTGCCTTGGGTCGTCATGCCCGACCCCATGGTTGGCGAAGAGAGATGGTGGGATGGTGGTGGTGGGATGTGTCCCTCCTGGCGGGCTCTTTCGAGGTGGGGTCTTCCCTGCTGGAATGTGGGTGCTGTGTGCCTGTGGTGGCTGCTGAGTGGACACCTGCTGGCCCTTCAGAGTTGGCTTTGGCTTTAGAGTTGGGAGGGGCAGTGGTCTCTGTCTCCACTTTCCACCACCTTGCTGAAAACGCCTTTTTCTTTTCAAAAATTACTTTCTCCCTGAAGAAAAGGAAGTAAAAAAATTTAGATAACTGTTTTCTTGGTAGAAGCTTTAGAAGATACTGAAAGTTATTTAAAACTGGTAAGCCTATCACCAGATATAAACACTCATGTGTGTACATGTATGTGTGTGTGTAAAGCCCATAGCCACTGCCACCATCACAGACGCCTGGCCATGCAGGAAGGTTCGCATTTGATTCAGACAGTCAGTAATGAAACAACGAAGCCAAGAACTGATGGGCCATTAGCTTTAATCTTAGCTTGCACCTGGTGGGCAAGAAATACATACACTGGGAAAACATTTCCCTTTCCATTCAGGGCTTACAAAGCCACTGACTTATCTGAGTTTCCTAGAATCAAAGGTTTCTACCTCACCAGCCTTATTTACCTCTGTGCCCCATCTCCTTCTCTCTGCACAAACTGGCTTCTTCCTCAGCACTCCGCCATCTTGGCTGCTTCTCCTCTCCTCCATGTGGCCTTAATCTGCTCTCCTCTCTAATGCTAATCTCAGGAATTGAGAGCGAGCAAGCTCCCGGTCTGCCCCATTTCACGGTGTAGAAATCCAAACTTTTAATCCAATATACAAAAAAGGAAGTCTCTGATACAAAGGCACTTATCTGAAGCATAATGGGGGGATTCCTCATGAGAGTGCACCACCCCACACCATGCAATAGTCAAGGGTGTGGGAAAAAGCTTAGTCTTAAAACTAAGCTTTAGGCTATAAGGATCCTGCCTGCTTACAGCCTGTCCCCAAAACCCAATGCAAACTATAAGCGAGCAAACACATTGTAAAGCCAGTGGCCAAGGCCACCATCACAACCATCTGGCCCATGCAGGTTTGCATTAGATTCGAACAGACGGTAATGAAACAACGGAGCCCCAAACTGGTGAGCCATCAGCTTTAATCCTAGCTTGCACCCGGTGGGCAAGCAAAAACACACACTGGGCTCCAAAACCCACTCTTTTAGTGCTCACAAAGCTACTGACTTATCCGAGTTTCCTAGAATCAAAGGTTTCTAGCTCACCAGACTTATTCACTTCTGTTGGGCAAATGAAATATATTATGCTCACTTTGTTAAAGATGGCGCTGCCCACGTGCAAGTTTTAAAAGTAAGCTTTTCCCCACACCCTTGACTGATTGGATGATGTGGGGTGGTGCACTCTCATGAGGAATCCTTCCATTATGCCTCAGATAAGTGACTTTGTATCAGAGACTTCCTTGTTTGTAGATTGGATTAAAGGTTTTGAATCTACGCTATAAAGTGGGGCAGGCAGGGAGCTTGCTCTCTCTCGCAGTTCCTGAGGTTAGTGTTAGAGAGGAGAGCAGAGTAAGGCCACATGGAGGCCAGGAGAAGCAGCCAAGATGGTGGAATGCTGAGGAAGAAGTCAGTTTGTGCAGAGAGAGGGAGATGGGGAACAGAGGTGAATAAGTCTGGTGAGCTAGAAACCTTTGATTCTAGGAAACTCAGATAAGTCAGTAGCTTTGTGAGCACTGAATGTGTGGGTTTTGGAGCCCAGTGTGTGTTTTTGCTTGCCCGCCGGATGCAAGCTAGGATTAAAGCTGATGGCTCACCAGTTCTTGGCTCCGTTGTTTCATTACCGACTGTCCGAATCTAATGCGAACCTGCATGAGCCAGGCAGCTGTGATGGTGGCCTTGGCTCCTGGCCTTACACCTGTCCTTCTGGGTGGTTGCTCATCTTAGCCCTCAGCACAACAATTTGTAATTTCCTATTTGCTTATCATCACTAAGCATGTACGGAACTCCTTTCTATGTCAGACTCCATGTGAAAATGTAGTGCTAGAAAAAAAGATTCCTGTGCTTGAGGGGCTCAGAGCTGGGGGTGTTTCTGCTTTGTCCATGGGAACCCAGAGCAAGGCTAACCGTTTGCTCGGGGCCTAGCTGTGTCAGGGAAGGCTTCCGTGTGGAGGTGACTCTGAGCTGACTTTTAAAAAAATAGGTTAGAAAATATCTGTTTGACACAAAAAAGCAGCAAAGCGGAAATTGTTGAACAACAATCCTGTGAGATGCGGGGAAAACAGCCCAATGGCAAACATAAATGCAAGCACATCAATTATTACACCACGCTCTTCAGTGAGAAGGCAGGGACTGTAAGAAGGGAAACAGAAAACAAGTTTCAACTACATGCTGTCTAGACAATAAACACTGTAGACTCAATGACACAAAAAGGTTAAAAGTAAAAAGATTACAAAATTACCACCCAGACTTTAACCACAAAAGAGCTAGAGTGGTTCTATTAGCATCAGACAAAATATAGACTTTAAAATAAAAAAAAAATGTTATGTTTCCCCTTATATTCAATTGTCTGAGAGAAATAATGAATGCATATACCCCTAATGACGAGTTCTAAAAATGAAAAGATTAAAAGGAGAAATAGACAATTCAGCAATAATCATTGAAGAGTTCAGTATCCCTTTTAATTACTGATAGACCTCAGTGACTTTATAAAATATTCTGCACACCAATAGCATAATACACATTCTTTTCTTTCTTTTTTATTTTAAAGATTTTTATTGATTTTATAGAGCAGGGCAGTGGGGGAACGAGAACTATCAACTCATAGCTGCCTCACCTTAGTTGTTCATCGCTTGCTTTTTGTATGTGCATAGAGCAGGCAAGCCCAGGGTTCCGAACCAGCGACCTCAACATTCTAGCTGGACATTCTATCCGCTGCACCACCCACCACAGGTCATCTTGACCGAAGTAGCAGAGTCACCAGCATCCTTTTGGTGAGTCTCACCAGGAAGTGAAGAGCTTGGGCTTGTTCCATGTCGCATGGTGTGGTCAGTGCTTCCCCGTTATTCTGTTAAATTCATGTATATGTCTGTTTTTATGCCAGAACCATGGCTGTTATGATTACTTTGGCTGTGTAGTATAGCTTGGTATCAGGTAGCATGATTCTTCCAACTTTGTTCTTCTTAAGTCACTGTACACACGGAACATTATCATTTTTCATATGCTAGGCATAAAACAAATATCAATAAGTTTACATAAACTGATTCGTACCAAGTATGATTTCTGACCGCATGGAATTAAATTAGGAGTCAACAACTTAGGGAAATTTGGAAAAGCAGTCTTTGCAAGGGTTTGTAAAGCCCCAATTCACCCTATCTCAGCAGTCCAACAAAATCTGAAGTCAAGAAATTATAAAATGTTTCTGAGTTATTGAAACTTCTAAGAGAGTGCTATAGGGAAATGCAAATTATTCTGCAGGAACTCACCTTTAATCCAGGACTCAAATCATCCCCACTGATAAATTTGCAAGAAGTATGAGCTAATGTTCAAAATTGCAAATCCCACAAAGAAATGAGTCACCTTCAGTGAGAACCAGCAAGAAGAAACAACAGGCTGAATTAGATAGCAGTGTTATCAGACTCAGGATACAAAATGAAGATATTTTACATATTTAAATACAGTTGAGAATTGAAAATGAGCAAAGAGCAAGAAAAAAGTGTGACCAAGCAGATTTAAGAAAAAAATGTTTCTAGGGATGACAGATATTATAATTTAAATTAAAAACTCATTGGATGGGTTTAACAGCAGACTATACACAACTGAAGAGAAAGTTAATTAATAGAGGGGATTGGAAGACATTACCCAGATTATAACAAAAAGAGAGAAAGAGGTGGGGAAAAAAGGAGGAAAGGTGAATTATATGGAGTTTAACTGAGAAGTTACAACCCATATCAATTTGCAATTTCAGAAGGAGGAGAGAGAGAAGAAGATAAAGGCAATGTTTGAAACAATAGTGGCGGAGAATTTTCCTACACTAATGAAAGACACACATCTATAAATGTGAGTGGTCCCATGACTCTCAAGCAAGAAGACAAAACAAAACAAAGCAAAACTAACATCTGTGTAAACCTTGGTAAAACTGCAGAATATCAAAGATAAAGGGAAGAGCATAAAAGCGCATAACCAAACATAATCTGCAAGGAAACACTAAATAAGTCCACAGCATATTTCTCAGTAGCAACATTGAAATGCAGAAAACAGTAATATCTTCAAAGTGCTAAGAGAAAAAAACCGGACACTTTACAGGGTTCTCTATTCAGGAATGAGGCCAAAAGGAAAAAGAGATTTTTCAGAGAGACAAAATTGAGGGCGTTGACCACCAGCTAACCCTCCATGAAGTAATAATATAATGGCTGTACTTCAGGCAGAAAAAATAATCATGCTGGAAGGAATGGTTGCAATGCAGGAAGAAACGGTGATCAGAGATCATGGTAAATCTGTGGGTAAATAAAAATAAGCCCTAATTATATAGAACGGCAAAAACAATATCTCATGGTGTTGTTTTTTTTTTTTTAATAAAAGGGCAGAAATTAATTTTTTTATTTAGACAATTAAGTTTACAAAAATTAACTTTAATGTGTTTCTCTCATGGAACTTTTACAAAGCAGAATTAAAATACACACACGTGGTAGACTCTGAGTTGAGAAGGGAGTGGAGGGAGAAAACATGTTCCAAGAACTTAGACTCGGCAATGTGAAGCGTGCTAAGTAAGAATACTAGCATTTCTAGGACGGGCCCTAAAAGCACAGGCACAGAGGACATATAGCTCCCACGCCAGCATATGAAAACATACGGAATAAGAAAAAGACATCATTTCAAAAACTGCAACAATACAACAAAAGAGATAGAAAGAAACATAAACATAGCGCAAAGAGCACAGAGTGCTGTGACAGATAAACCCGAGCGTATAGGCAAGTTCAGCGAATGTGACTAGAGACATTGTTCCACATAAGAGACAGGGTCACACTGGTTTGAACAACATGTCCACATATGGTATTTATTCATCAGACCTCAAACATAAGGACATGGATAGGCTGTGAGAAAAATGTCGGAAATTATATTCTTGGGAAACACTAAATGCCAAAAAAGCTGGTGCCCTTGTTTTAACATTAGTTTAAAAGTGATTTGAGACATTGTGTGCTATGCTTTATAACTTTCAAAATATTTATGAATAGTCTTTTTTTAAATATATCAAAAGCAGCTAAATCCAGATGTCTAAAAATATAGCACTAAGTGGTCACATCGTAGTGATCTGGAATGTACTCTTGTTAAAAAAAGGCATAAAAAACATTCTTGGTATACAATTCCAGTGACATCGCTTATGTCTTCAGGAAGTCCCCAGTCTCCAACAGCTTAGCTGGAGGGGAAGGCAATACCCTTGAGAAGACTGTAATGGATGACTCAAAAAGTCTCTGTCTCCTGAGGTGGAGACGCGGAGATTTATGGAATGCCTGGGAAGAGCCTGTATAAAATTATTTCACTTAATGTGAAAGGTGATTAAGACGGATGTTTATTTTATGTATGATTTTAAATATACATGCGTAATCCAATGTATAAATCTTATAGAATGGGTAGACATTTGACTGTGTATTGCACCAGAAGTCTATACATTCGTGTTCTCACGTCACTATTCTTTGGCTGTTGTCAGTGGGAAATAAGTTACAACCAATCACGTCGTCCTCCTTTTGGGCAGGTGGGGCATTTTGTCTTAAGTCCCACAACGGGTCAGGGGTAGAACCTGATGCCAAAGCCAAAGTCCTTGACCCTGTCCACTCTGCGTTCTAGCATGTGCTGGGAGTTTGGAGGGCAGAGACAAGAAACCGTGGATGTGTGTGATACTGACCCATTAGGGTGAGATGGCTGTGGGCTTGGGCTCGGACCTGCAGCCTTTATGAGAACTTTGATTTTCAGCCAGCCCTGTGGCTGGAAGGGCTGAGCAGAAGACTTAGCCCCTGCCACTCAGGGGCTACTTTGTCCCAGTCATTTAATTTCTTGGACCTCAATTTCATCACATGGAATACAAAGAAGTATTTTAACCACCTGCGTCTGTTATCTGTGTAAAATGGGGATTTGATGCCCCAGGTTGCCTCCAGTGTGCCCAGGCAAATGTTTCAAAACTGACTTTCTAGAAGCAAACAAAGAAGTTTCTATATTTTTTTAAAAAAGGAAACAAATTAGAACAAAACCAAACAAAAAAGCCAAGTTTCTACAGTTTTTAGCATGTGCCTATTTCCATGGTGTAAATACTTCCACCATGGCCAGTTTCACACTATCTGATGCAGGGTTGGGGTGAGGTGTGCGCTGTCACTCTCCCGAGCTGGTAGGAGCCAGCACACTGCGGCCAGCCTCTTCATGTAGCTTCAGGGACCCTATGGCCCTAGCAGCTCTCACCTTAAATGACACAGGAAGAAGGAAGGCGAAGTCTGAATCCCTCCATCTGACAAAGCTGAGACTGAATTTCAGCTTTGCCTTTGACTAACGGTGTAAGCCCGGATAGGTCATTTTGCTCTACAGGCTATAATCGTACCAAGAAAATCGAAATAATAAGAACACAACACAAAGTTCATCCATCCATCCATCCATCCATCCACCCATCCACCCATCCATCCAGCAAATGTGGATTGAGCAAGATGCTGTGGCAGGCAGACAGGCATTGGGAGAGGGTCACGTTCAAGAGCTTAGCTCAGTGCCAGGTGCCTGGACGTCCCTCTACTAAAGCAGTTTTCCTCTGTGTTTGGTGGCTGGCTGTGTTTTCTTCCTACGCTACAACTGTTCCTCGTGTGATGTCAGCTACTCCCCTGCACGGTCGGAACCTGCCCATGCTCAGGTGACTCCCTGATCACAGCCTCCCACAATGCTTCTCCTCTGTGTTCCACACATTGCGTCCATCCCCTCCTGGCCAGCTCCCATGAGCCGGGCTGTAGGCTCCCCAGCCCCACGTGTGCCCCCGGGAAGAGCAGCTCCTCCAAGGCTCCAAGGCTTTGCTCAGGAGGACGTGCCAGACAGGGTCCAGCTCCCAGTTCAGGCTTCTCTCCTGCGGGTCTTGTCTCAGTCGATATTTGTGGAATTAAATGAATAAACCAATGGTGAGAATTTCATGCACCATAATGGGATTTGAGGGAAGCTGTTTCAGGGCGGGGGGAGTTATTGATCTCTCCGAAATCACATCACTCAGACAAGCATACATTTTATTATTCCTAGAAGGACAGCCGGGGCTTAATAGACAGTGAGACTGGCTCAGGACTTATTGATGGACTGATCGATGGATTGATTCTTTTATCCAGCACATACCTTTTGAGTGCCCAGTAAGGTGACAGATACCTTTCTGGATGCTGGAGACACTGAGATTAATGGAACCCAGTATGTCCAGGGATCCATTGTCTCATTGGAGAGAAGACTTGAGAATTGTGTAATTAAGTATGTGCTCCGATGAAGGGCTGTACAAAATGCGCTGTGTGCTCAGGGGACAGGGTGGCAGCCCGGCCCGTGTGGGTCAGGCTGAGCTTTGTGGAGGCGGTAGTAGCCATCTTGGGCCTTTTGTCTTGAGGAAGTGTTCACTAGGGGGAGGACTGCGTGGGGGTGGAGGAGGAGAGGAGACCCTTGGTGTGGGGAGCAGCACGTGTAGAATACGGGGACGGGAAAGGTGTGGCATGTGAGCACTGGTGAGAGTTGTCTGCAGCTGACAGGTCAGACGTCTGTGAGGTGGGCATCGGGAATGAGTTCAGATGGTCCTCTGGGACCCAGGGCTGCACATCAGTTCAAGGCTTCTCAGTGCCCGCCTGCACCAGACCCACCTGGACATAGTGCCCGGAGGTGAGGTCCCGCGCCCCACCCACACCGGAGGAATCCTGATCACTGGGCTGCCCCCCCCAACCTCCCCCAGGGGATAGTGATGCAGAAATTCTCCAGAGCAGTTCAAGTGCAGAGTCAGGCCTGGAGCCAGTCTTTAAGGTCAGCCACCTATCTGGGATCACACAGAAAGCGGCAGAGGCAGGTGACCAGTCAGCTCCCCGGGGTGATTGTTAGGAACACTGAGGTCCAGGGCTGTCGGACCCAGCTGCCCGCTGGACTCTACAAACTGTCACACACCCTGATGTCCTTGGGAAGGGACTTCCCTTGTGTGCCTGGAGGTAAGGGCTGCAGCTCTGTTGCCAGAACGGGCACCCTCCCAGCTGGTCAGCTCCTCGGATAATGACAAACCCCTTCTTCTGCTTGCTCCCCATTATTTCACTGCAAACAAGAAAGTAATAAAGCGAGGCTGCAACTGGACTAATTAAATCAGCCATTACTAATCCCATCGATCGGGGGGGGGGCAAGGGAGGGAGGCTTTTCATTCAGAATAAGCCAAATTCATTTGTGTCCCCTTGTGGGGATTGGGGAGTGCGACAGGAACAGCCGGGGATCTGGGATCTGAACTGCTGGGGGAGGGGGACAGCACGCCACCCCACCCCTCCTGGGAGGCTGCCTAGAGCTGGACGCAGACAGCCCTGCTTCCTTCTCAGGACAAAGGTCAGCGGCTGGGATGAGAGCCTCAATCCTTCCCAGGGGAGTGGAAGGTGGGGGCTGAGCAGCCAGCTCCAAGGGTAGCCAAAATCAATGCATAAATCAATCAAAATGTAAAAGGACACCAGCAGCAGTCCAGCTGGTGTGGTGTTTGCAGACCGACTGACAGACCCTGGTCAGCGGTGAGTTTAGGAGTAGATTTTTTCCAGCCTCTTTCTGTGGAAAGTCACGGTTGTCAGTCACCTACAAGAGCCCAGTTCCTCTCCAGCTGTGACCTTCCATCTCACCTCTCTAGTGCCCATTCTGAACAGCTTGCAGTTCCTTGAGGGCACCAGAGGGATCCCTACCCCCTGGTCCTTGTTTCCACTACACCCCGCCCCTCCCTCCGGAGCTTCCCCATGCGCGATCTGTGCGCCATTGTCTGGGAACACCACGGGGACTCTGCTCATCCTGCAGAGGCCAGGTCCCCAGCACAGTCCCTGCTGACTTGCTCTTGGGGGGACAGAGCTCAGGAATCAGGATGTCAGCCGTTCTTAGCGACACTGGGGTTTCGGAACCATGGACCGCCCTGTTCTCTCTCCGTGTGTAGACACCTACTCATCTCTCTCTTCACAGTTCTACTGAGTTGAAATATGGACAGGACTCCCCGTGGCTCGAGGTTTAGAAAAAGGCAAAAAGCATTTTTATTTGATTCGAGAATGTTGTAAATTTCTGCAGAAAGAAGACAATGAATTGTAACGTCCACTCCAAAAGCCTCAAAACATGTCAGCCCCTAATAGATTTTATAGTACGCAGAGAACAAACATCTAGAGGGGAAGAAGGAAGAATTTGTTTTAAACTGGGTGAGCGTGAGTTCAGCCATACCTGAACTGAGCAACGATAAAAAGAATTTATGAACTATCACTGCTTCCTACCTCAGCCATATTGTATGCTTTCCAAAGTAAGCTAAAATATGTTTTACCGACTGACAACCATACAAACATAAAGATTTACAAGTTGGGAGGGTAAAGACAGACTCTGTAATCAAATAATTTGACCGCGGGAGCCCTCTCCTCTCTGGCAGACAGCAGTTGTGTTTTCCGATTGCCTGGCACCCTCTTTCTCTTTGGGGTCTTGCCCCATGAGTTTCAACACCACCAGTGGAGCCACCAGAGATCTCAAATCCACAGCCCCCTCTTGCAGCTGGGGCTCAGACCGTCGGTGCTTTCAAGTCGTGCTGATGACTACCACCTGCACAGAGAGATGGGTTTGGAAAGTGGGCAATGGGAACAATCTCGCTCCCGCAGTGACCTATTCTGCTACAGAAGGTGGTGGCAGAAGCACCCAGGTCTGGGAGGATCTCAGGAGCGGGTACCGTTCCTGGTGCAGAAGTTGCTTGCCCGGGAGGTCATTGGCCCCTGGCAGTGTCCAGACGTGATCTACTTGAAGCCCTCCAGTGGTGGCCTCCTTCCCGGGGCCACTCAGGATGCTGCTCCTGGGGGCTTAAGCTCAACGGGGGGCTCACTAGCTCTCTCTGCAAGCCTCTGGGCTCCCCTTCTCATCCTCTCCCCCTTTGCTAAATCTCAGCTTGGTACAATGAGCGATATCAGGAAGTTGGCATCGGGACAGCTTTATCCCCCAAGTCTGCGGTCCTTAATCAGGTTTCAGCAGTTGAACCGCTGATGTTCTTTGGAGCAAAAGAGGAAAAATAAAACCAAAACATCACTCTCTGGCCCAGGATCCAATTTACGAATACACATTGCAGCAGGTTGTCACATATCTTTAGTCTCCTTCAGTCTGGCTCCTCAGCCCTTCTATCATGACCTGGGCTTTTGTTCAGAGAACCGACAGATACCTTAGGCTGTAGAAGGCGCCCAACCTGTTTCCTCGTGATTCCGGCTGTGTCCTGCGTTTTCAGCGGGAATGCCGCGCGGGCTGTGGGGCTCCCCTCGGTGCCTTGTATGGGGGGGGGGCATGTGATGATATGTCCCGTTACTCATGATGTTTCTTTGATGACTTGGTTAAGGGGGCTACTGCTAGGCTTCTGTGCGGTAAATGGACTACTTTCCCTTTGAAATTGCTGTGCGCCCTGAACCCTTTAAACAACTCCTTTCCCGCCTTGTCCGTCAGGACCCGCCTTCCCATCTCCCAGCTGAGGGGGTGGACAGTGACGTCTCTTGTCCAGGAGAGGAGAGGGAAAGCCACGGAGGACACGCCCTACTTCGCACCAGTAGCAGAACACGGTTACATCTTACTGGAGACTTTCCTTTTAGTTCAAGCAATCCGTGCGTAGAGCCCAGGCTTTGTCTGGTTGTGTCTCTTTATCAGCATATCCTAACGCTTTGCCCAGGACAACGTCTGCATAACAGACCACTTTTCACTGGAGTGATTTGCCTCCTAGGTTCCCTTGAATTAGAGCTGATCCTCTCCTCAGAAGAAGACTCATCTTCCTGATGAGTCCGTGGCTTTGTCAGGAGGGGCTGACGTCATCTGCAGCCACAGAGCACCGGCTCCTCCAGGATGCTCCTGACTGTCTGCGTGTGAGCTGCACTGACCACCCGTCTTCTGTGCTCCTTCCCTGTTACAGGTGTGGCGTCTCAGGGCACCTTGACATCTACCTGTGGACCTCTCTGTTGGTGACGGAGAACTTCAGCCTTCACTTCTGCGTGTTCAGCCGCTGGCCCAGTACCGTCCACAGAAGGACTGCCACGTGGAGGGAGCGGAGAATCTGTGGAATGAGCTAGGCGGCAGCACGTGGCGGTGGCCCGTCAAGGTGGGTACTTGAAGAGCGCGTAGAAGACTAGCTCTTGGCATTCGCGTGCACAGCGACTTCCCCAGAAGCCATGATGAGATTGACAGCGGGAGTGGCGTGTGTATGTGTGTGGAGGGCATCCTTCGGGCGTGCGTATGCGTGTGGACGGCATCCCTCGGGCGTGCGTATGCGTGTGGACGGCATCCCTCGGGCGTGCGTATGCGTGTGGACGGCATCCCTCGGGCGTGAGTATGCGTGTGGACGGCATCCCTCGGGCGTGAGTATGCGTGTGGACGGCATCCTTCGGGCGTGCGTATGCGTGTGGACGGCATCCTTCGGGCGTGAGTATGCGTGTGGACGGCATCCCTCGGGCGTGCGTATGCGTGTGGACGGCATCCCTCGGGCGTGCGTATGCGTGTGGACGGCATCCCTCGGGCGTGCGTATGCGTGTGGACGGCATCCCTCGGGCGTGCGTATGCGTGTGGACGGCATCCCTCGGGCGTGCGTATGCGTGTGGACGGCATCCCTCGGGCGTGCGTATGCGTGTGGACGGCATCCCTCGGGCGTGCGTATGCGTGTGGACGGCATCCCTCGGGCGTGAGTATGCGTGTGGACGGCATCCCTCGGGCGTGAGTATGCGTGTGGACGGCATCCTTCGGGCGTGCGTATGCGTGTGGACGGCATCCTTCGGGCGTGAGTATGCGTGTGGACGGCATCCTTCGGGCGTGCGTATGCGTGTGGACGGCATCCTTCGGGCGTGCGTATGCGTGTGGACGGCATCCTTCGGGCGTGAGTATGCGTGTGGACGGCATCCCTCGGGCGTGCGTATGCGTGTGGACGGCATCCCTCGGGCGTGCGTATGCGTGTGGACGGCATCCCTCGGGCGTGAGTATGCGTGTGGACGGCATCCCTCGGGCGTGAGTATGCGTGTGGACGGCATCCTTCGGGCGTGCGTATGCGTGTGGACGGCATCCTTCGGGCGTGAGTATGCGTGTGGACGGCATCCTTCGGGCGTGCGTATGCGTGTGGACGGCATCCTTCGGGCGTGCGTATGCGTGTGGACGGCATCCTTCGGGCGTGAGTATGCGTGTGGACGGCATCCTTCGGGCGTGCGCATGCGTGTGGACGGCATCCTTCGGGCGTGCGCATGCGTGTGGACGGCATCCTTCGGGCGTGAGTATGCGTGTGGACGGCATCCTTCGGGCATGCGTTGGAGGAAGGATGTGAAGGGGCAAGATGCGGGCAGGGAGAATGAAGGGCTGTTTTGGAAGGTGATACGAATGCTGCAACTCATCGGCGGCCCCTGTGCCAGGCTCTTGTAGACGCTGTTGCCGTTCCTCATAGTGGTGCTGAACGCTGAACGCTGTGGTTAGCTAGCTCCGTCTCTCCTCACCAGGAAACGGAGGCTGCTGGGCTTGTATGGACACAGAGCCGGAGGGCGGAACCAGTGCCCGTGCCAGGGGCTCCTGGTCCTAAAGCCCATGCGCAGTCCCATGAGCCTCACGCCTGGCCTGGATGCCAATCTGATGGCTCCCCTTGTGCCTCTGAAGACCCCAATGTGGCTGTGGCCGAAGAGACACGCCTCGCCAGGCATGTGGGTGCTGGGCCAGCTTACAGAAGGGCAGGAGTCGGGCTGCAATTTTAATTCAGCGGCTACTGAGGGAGAGGGACTCAAGGAACGAGGTCTGCAGTGTCACGTGCACAGGACAGCAGCTGGGCTTGAGGGGCTCTGCTCCCCCTCTGTCCCGGTGGAGGGCAAGTTTTGTAGATGTGACCCATCTGAACTGAGTGATCACTGCAGATCTGGTTTCACCCTGAGAGCTGGGACGGAACCAGGGTTCTGGTATCCTGCGGGCAGTGCAGGTTACACAAAAGGGAAGACAGAGAGATTCAAGAGAGCTCGTGTGTTTTATCACCCACACCGTGCGGCACTGCGGTGGGCATGTGGCCAGTCCTCTGTTCTGTCCCACCTGTGAGTCTTTGCCTCTTGGGGTGTAGGGCTCTGAGGGCACATGGTCCAGGGAGGTGCCTGCTCTCCAGGGTGTGGACCTGGCAGACCTTGCTTAGTCCAGGCCCTGCTGGATGGTCCTGCTGATCTGGGCAGCTGGTCGAGGAATGGACAGTCCATGTGGAAATTCTGTGACTCTGCAGCCCTTCCCCAAGTCTTTCTCATCATTTCCCGCCATGTGGCCGCTCCTTCCAATGTTAATGAACATTTCAGGAAACCTTGATGTTTGAAGCTTAAACTCGTGATTTTCACTCTTTGAGTCCCTGAAGATCCATGTTGTATGATCATTTCTAACTTTGTGGAGGCAAAGTTGAAGTTCAGGGCCTGTGAGCCTGGCTTGTCAGAGCCAGCATGCAGCAGAGTGAGCCCTGGGTGGCCCCATGGCGGCGGCTGGCTCTGTCGGGTGGCCTTCACGTGTTATCATCACGCTGTAATTGTGAACAGCTCCGGTGAGTGCGCGAGAGCGGGCGCTGGGCCAGACACAGTGTATCACGCTCCATGAGCATGGTCCTGCTTATTCCTCACAACATCCTGGTGAAGATGGTACCCCATTTCACAGACACATGAAAGCTCAGAGGTGCTAGGTGACTCTCTCGTAGGGTCACTGGCAGCCGGTGGCAGAGTCAGGGTTTGAAACTCGCTCTGTTTCCCTGTGAATCCCGTGCTTCATGGTGCCAGGGAGATCACAGCGCCACTGCGTTCCTGGCCCAGGAAGGTTCATGGTGACGTCACTGCCTAGCGTACCACAGGACTCTTTTATTCCATAGGTAGTGACTGAGCACTGTCCCTGCACTGGGCACTGTCCCTTCAGTGGTTACAGTGGTCACTGTTATGGTGGTCCCTCACAGGGCCCACCACCCTGGCCTTACAGAGCTCTAGCTGACATCGCAGGACAGGTCACAGCTAGCAACAGCAGGACACGCCCTGGGTTGGGCCATGACAAGTGCTGTGGAGAGGAGGGACGCCCAGGAAAGGCAGGGAGCCCAGGGCAGGGCTGGTTGGGGCTGTGGCTCAGGTTTAAGTAAGGGGACAGGAAAGGCGACACATACCCAGAGGCTCAGAGGAGAGGGGGTGTGCCTTGCACTGTGCAGAATGTGCCAGAAAGAGGAACCGCAATGCATAGGCCCTGGAGCAGGCAGCGCCTGGAGTGTCGAAGGACGGTGGGGACACCGGTGTGACTGGCCGGGGGTGAGGTGGAGGAGGGGGTATCGGGAGGGAGGCCGGGCGGGCCACGGGGACAGCCGTGAGAGGCCAGCAGGCCTTCCTATGGACTCCAGCTTCCGCTGAGGGAGCCCACAGGGAGCTGTGCGGCAGACCGAGGGCTTGCTCGGACCAACCATCTTGCATCCAGGTAGAGAACTGACCAAAGGGGCCCAGACAGGAGGACACGATGGCAGGCCTCCCCTGGAGGGGATGTGGCAGCCCGGACCCCTGGCTCGGTAGGGCTGCTGAGAAGTGGTCAGACTGGATGTGTTTTAAAGCAGAACCATCAGACTCTGCTGACCCACTGCATGCTACCTTCAGCGCTGAGTTGATCTCAGCAATAAAAATCACTGAAATAGCTTTCTAATGTCCTCCTGAAGGTCTGTCTGGGGCTCCTTAGATATTTTGACGGTGCCTGACTGAATCGACACGAGGAAGCACTGCCCCTACACTTGTGGAGATGAGCCAAGACTTCAGCTTTAACCCTCATGAACGCTTGAAGCGCTCGTGAGCGGTACCTGGCCTTGGTCTTGGAACTTGGATCAGGGACGTGGGCCAGGAAGATGCTGTAAAGATCTGAGAAATCTGAAGCCATAGCTCCTCTCCGAGGAGGTGAGAAGCCAGGAACCACACTGGGAACAAGCAGAGCTGGTGACAGCAGCCTTCTGTGCTGGGAAAACGAGGGACCCGTTGTTCCAAGAAGAGGGTGTCCGTGGAGGGGGCGGGGGCCCATCTTGGCAGCACGGACCCACAGATGTCTTCAAGTTTCAAAGCAACAGATTGAAGAAGAGTGGTGTTTGCATGCCTGAGAAGAGCGAGGGCAGGCTGGGAGCTCAGACTGTCTGCAGTGCCGGCCGAGCTGGCCAGAAGGGAACTTCTCTGGGAGCCAGCCAGAAGGAACTTTCTCTGGGTGGGCATAGTGGTCGTCCAGTGGGCACACGGAGTCCAGTGTGTGCAGGGAGGGGGGTTCTCCTTGGATACCCACTCTCTGCTCTAGCATTTCCAAGCCTGATGGGCATTGCCCTTCAGCTCTGGTCATAGCGGGGAGTCCTCTCAATTTAGAGTTAGACACACTCATTTCAAATCCCTACTCTGTCCCCTCACAGCCAAGGGGCCTTGAACAAACCGTACTCTCATTGAACCTCTGCGTTTTCATCCGGGCAGTGGGGTCATAGAACATACCACTGATCACCCTTATGTGATGGCCCCTTCCTGCAGGAGGATTATGCTTGTGCCCATGTGATTTGTTCTGGCCAGAGCAATGTGTGCAGAAGTGACGTTTGGCACTCTGAGTAAAAGCTTTAGAGCCAACATGTGGCTTTCCGTATTCCTTGTCCCTGATTGAGGAAGCATGGGTCTGACGGGAGTCCCCCTCAGCCTGTCTTCTTGAGCAAGCACAATGTGCAGAAGAACTCCGTCTACCTGTGATGAATAGAGTTGAATGAGTGAGAAAGAAACTTTCAAACCTTTGAAGATTTCTGGGTCACTTGTTAGTGTGGCATGAGCTAGCCTATACTGACTGACGCAAGTGGAAACGACTCTCTCTTTTTACCTATCAGCACAGGTTGTCTTGAGCATTGGGTGTAATTCTTCTCTCTCTCCGGGGCTTTCTGTTACCTTCACCACTCCCGCCCCCTCTCGTTGGCGCTCTCAGTGTCAGCAGAAACGTGGCTGCTCCACGAGGTCCGTCCTGACCGCCGCGCTCAGTCGGCTCCTCCGCTTGCGCAGCGCCAGGCGCAGTCCGCGCTCAGAGGCGAGTGGGGACCAGAGTGCCCCGCGCAGGGCTCACCGCCTTCACTTTCTGTTTCTGTCACCACGGTTCCGGTGCCTTTCTACTATTTCCCTTCTTCCCTCAGGGGCTCTGAATTTGGAAAGATTCCCGTCTAGCAGACAAAGTGCACTTATTACGAAGCAGTTCATTTGACCATTTCTTAGGAAGGAAAGACACGTGGAGCTCCGGGTAAGAGCTTCTGATCAGCAGGAGATAATCTCCATGACATCATCCTCGGATACAATGCTAGCCCCGATTAGAGCAAACCGATGTTAGCAGCCTTGCGCAGTCCTCAGCTAAGGTGCACTGTTTATTTAACTAGAGGTCCCGAGGGAGGCGTTTGTAGGCGTGGTCAGGAAGCTCAGCCTCGTGGTCAAGGACTCCGACCCCACTTCTGTCTTGCGCCTCTGCCGCTCTTGGCCGTCATCTTTCCGAGAGGCCTGCGGCTGCTGCGGAGGTCAGGAGTGCACCCGAGGCAGGGGACCGGGCAGAGCCAGTGAGCCCTCTTCTCCTGGCGGTGGCTTTCACCAGGGAAGCCAAAGCTCCCTCAGAAACTCCTCTTCGGACTTGACTTTTTTTGTTTCATTCATCACTACTGGATCCCATGGCCACCTCTAGCTGCAAGGGATTCTGGGAGAGGTGCTGGCTAAGGATCCTGGCCTTCATCCCGGGTCATCATCTGGGCCTCTCTGCAGCCATCCTGGGTGAAGTGTGGGTCTAGTAGCAAGAGTCGGAGTGGGGACAGCGGCCTCTGGGTCAGCGATAAGCAGTGTGCCCTGTGTCTGCTGTAGACAACAAGTGCTCATGGCCAAACCGCAACTTTTTCATTCATTTAGGCAACTTACTCGTTTAACAGGCAAAGAGCAAGAATATCCCAAGAAAGCGGAAATGTCCAAGGTCACATCATGATTTAGGGGCAGGTGAGGGGTTAAAATTTGTCCCCAGCATCCCATCACTCTTTTCAAGAAAGACTCTAGTCCCATAATCCCCGGCAAGTTGCTCAGGACCAGCGGAGGGGCTGACCCCGAGTGTCCGGAGGGGAATAGTTGGGAATGGGTGACTGGATTTCCAACCTGGTTCTGTCTCTGTCTAGCTCTACCTCTGGGTGAGATATGGAATCCATTTCAGGCTTGGTTTTGTGTTAGCCATCTTTATGGAATTTGGTTTTCCCAGTGAGGAAATGGAGACCCAGAGAACTGAAGTGGCTTGTCCAAGGCCGGACAGCTTGTGAATGGCAGGTCAAGGAACGGAGGAACTCAGAACTCTCCTTTCCTCTTTGGTGCCCCCTCCCTGAGAGACATGTTTGGAAGAGTTTCAAGTACTTTCTGAGTAAAGGGTGAGGGGCTGAGCATGTCTTTGTTGGTTAACATGGCGATCTATTGTGTCAGGGGAAACTGTGGACCAGTTTTAGCTGTTCAGACATGTTCTTAGAAAAGTCAGTTTTAAGCTGTGTTTGTGAAGTGGCCCTTGGTAAGTGAATAAATCTGGACACCATGCATTGCTGCAAAACTTGCCCATGTGCATGTAAGCATCCGTGGGTCCCTCGCTGCCACAGTCACGGGCCAGCAGAACAGGGCATGTTGAGCTTTAATTTATTATTATTTTTATTTTATTCATTTTAGAGAGGAGACACAGAGTGAGAGAGAGAAAGAGAGAAAGTGGGGAGGAGCTGGAAGCATCAACTCCCATATGTGCCTTGACCGGACCAGTGCAGGGTTTTGAACTGGCGACCTCAGTGTTCCCAGGTCGACGCTTTATCCACTGCGCCACCACAGGTCAGGCACATGTTGAGCTTTAATGAGAACAAAGAATGCTACCCCTGGGAGGGAGGGATTCCCGCCCCTATCTAGTCATCACCCTCCACCCAGGGGATTATTTTTAAAATGCATGTTATAGGGCCTCATCCCTTGGAACACCCAGACAACACACCCTTACAGAGTTTTCTCAGGGAACTCTGACAATCAGCCCAGTATTTCAGGCATTGAGTGGAGAGGGTGGGGTTTCTTGAAGCATCCCTTGGACATCTTTGCATGGCGGTTAGTTTGCTTTGCTGTCAGACAAATGCTTGCTAGCACCAGGTGGGTGGATATAACTCGGAGATGACCAGATGGTCCAATTTGCCGAACTCCTCAGAAGCATTATTACCCATGGGACCAGCTTGCTTTTGCCTTAAAATATAGAATTTGAAAAAAAATACGTATTGTTCCATGTTAGGAGAACTGAAAGTAAATAGTGAGTATTGTTACTATTCTAGTCAAATAGAGGATGCTATCAAAACTGCATTTAAAAAATACCGAGGCTGAACTCATGGAATGCTATCGGTGGTCACTTTAGATCAGTGATTCTCAACAGAGGTGGGGGGCACTGATGATACCTGGGGATACTTTCTGTTGTCGCAGTTGAGGGGCGTGCTTGCTGGCATCTAGTGGGTAGACATTAGGGTGCTGCTATATATCCTGCAATTCCTACAACACCCCCTCAACGAAGACTTATCTGGTCCTGAAGTAGATAGTGCTGAGACCGAGAAATCTTTCTCTAGGAGCTCTAATTCAGGCTTGAATACAATTCCCTCATTGCCAATCTTTTAGCTTGGGGGGCGGGGGCTGTGACGGGAGTCACCATATCCATCACTCTAGGCCATTATTGCCTGAATTCCTATGTGAAATCTTCTTTACGCCCAGCTGGGGAAGACTTGTGGTCAGTCCTCCATTCCTATGTAGTGGCCATCACAGGCACCAGGTCACCAGTCATCTCCTCTGGGTTCTGGAGCTGCGGAGACCCGCTGGGACTGCCATAATCCCGCAGGTGTGGTGCTTGGGCGGCCTTTCCCGAGGTGAATCACTAGCTCTCTCTGACTCCTCTCTCTCTCTCTCTCTCTCTCTCTCTCTCTCTCTGCTGAGAGACCTAACTCCCATCCCCTTCTCTCTGGCTTGTGTCAGCATCAGCTTGCAGTCTCTTTGTCAATGAGTATCTACTGGAAAATACTTTCTTTTGTTTTTAAAGAGCTGAGAAGAAACCCTACAAATTTGAAAGATCCAGCCAAACCCAGGAGCTGTTTCAGCCATATGCACAAGGAATTGCACATTCCAGAAGCCACGTGGCAGTCAGAAGCGTTCTGCATGGGAGCCGGGAATCCCAGGGTAGAGCTTGCTGTTACCAGCAACTCGCGGTGTGCCCTTGGGCAAGTTGCTTCCCTTCTCTGGTCCCCAGTTTACCCTCTGTGCAGTTGATGGCTAGTCCCTTCCTGGCCTGAGGTTGACAGAAACTTGCCCCCCCCAGCGAGGACCTGCGGGCCGACTGGCCAGCGCTCGCCCTGTGAGCCACACACAGCCTGCACTCCTCTAGGCCTCTGAGGCACTGGGTGACGGCGCATGCTTCTCCTTCCAGCAGAATCCTACGCCCACACCAACGCATGTCAATTCTGGCATTTATCGGAGCGCCAGTAAATCTTAAAAAACAATAAATATGTCATTACTCTCCTGATGAGGTGTCTTTAGGTGCTATGTCAAAATGCCTGTCACTCCTGTGCTGGATTTATGGCAGGGACTCTTTTCAATCTGGAAGTCTTTCATCTTTGGTAAGCACCTTGTTGGGCCCTAATTGGATAGATGCCTGTAGCCCCCTGAGAGCAGCCGGTGAGGGGGCTGCGGGTGTGCCCTGCGACGGTGGGGGCCCGCGTCCTCCTGGGGCTTGGAGGCGGGTTTCCTGACCTGCGGTTGTCAGCGGAAATGATACCAACTTTGCTGTCAGACAGACCTGGAGTCGCATCCTGTTTCCCGTGCCCTCACGGGCGGGCTAGTCATCTTGGTCACACTGAGTCCACCTTTCTGAGCCCCCTGTCTCCTTGCCTGTGAAGCGGGGGTCCTGGTGTCTGTCTCCCTAGAACTAAGGTGAAGAGGAAATGAGCTGACAGACACACAGCACCGTCCCGATGCCTGGAATAGCGGAGATGCTCAGAAAATAGTGACCTATTAAAACGATGGTCCCTCTGCAGAGAGACGTGAGAGAGAGCTCCTTCTCAGAAAGCCCTGGAGGCCCATGTCAGGGGCTGTAAATCACGTCCTGTTCTGTTTTAGTACTGAATTAACAACCAGGCAGGGGGAAAAATGGAACAATTAAATATTTAAACCAAACATTTAATTTTTAAACATGAACATTCCTTTTATAACTTGAACTGCTCTTCAAGGCCCCTGGAAAATTCCCCACGCCTCTGCCGTCTGCCCGCCTTCGAGGCCTACGCTCAGGAATGCTGCTCACCCTGGATGCCTCTGAACCTGGCGGGGGCGGTGTGGGTAACACATTCGTTTTATCCAGAAGAGGGCATGTACGTATCCTAATAAAGACATAACTGGCAAGTTTCTACAGAGAAAGAGTAAATCTCCGTATAATGAAAATGAAGCTCAATCTGAAAGGCAGGAAATTATTTCACGCGACTCTCCTGATTCACCTCCTCCTTCAGACACGGCTGCAGGCGTTTTACATGTTACCCTCTTTCAAGTTGCCCAGAACACTGCACGGTCCTCGCTGTGCAATGATCTTTTGTCCCCAGACAACGGAGGTGCAGTGGGGCTAGTTAAGTAACCCAGGGTCATACGTTTGGATAGTGGACGTCCTACCCTCTTCTTCCACAAGGATGTCTAGTTTCTGCTTGGAGACTAGGAGACCCACTTTCGCCACCCCCCCACCCCCCACCCCCATGTAGCTGCTGTTTGTGGGGTTCGGCCCACCTGTGGTTCCACTGTGCTCTGTCTCATGACCGTGTCTCTCGCAGTGACCACAGTGATCGGTTCAGGAAGAGACTTGTGAACCAACAGATGCCAAACAGGCGCATCGAGATATCACTGGGGCCCCGAATGCCGAGGCTGCTCTCAGCCGTCTTGCCCCCGGGAAGGGAGAGCCTGCGGAGCAGAAGCTGCTGGAAGCTGAGAAAAAGGAGATTATAGCTAGTCTAGTTGACTTCTGGATTTACTCCTTCCCATTCAAGAGGAGAGGTTCCTCTCTTCTCAATGACTTCTTATTTATTTGTGTGTAACTTTCATCTAACTAATTAATGCAATACACGTCTGTGGAGGATGTTTGGGTGCCCTGCTAGCGACACGTGACTAATCTGCCCCAGGTCTCACCAGTCTCTGGGGGCATTAGGCTTTGAGCTGACCGCTATGCAGCGAAAGCTAATGCCCTCACGTACTTCATCTCAGCTGGTCACTAAACGAGATAAGGTGTGAGTGCTTCTCGTTTTCTCCATGTCTCCCTTCTCACTCTCAAGCATCCCTGCTCACATCAGTGGACCCAGTTTCCCCTTTCCCTACCAGTGGAGGGCATTTCCGGACAGAGCGGGACGTGGCCGCAGCAGCAGGGAGATGCCATCCCTTCTCCCTCTGCTGTCCGGAACCAACTTCTCTATCGAACGAAATCTCTGACCCTCTGTCAACTGCAGACTCTAGAAGTGGCTCAAGCCTGCTTTGTTGGACTTACCTCTCCCCAAGCTTTTGTCTGTTCTTAGATCCTGATCACTAATAGAATGAAAAAAATCCTAAAGGATTGTTCAACTTTGCAAGTTAGGCTGTTTTACTCGCCAGCTGTGGGACCTCAGACTCGTTCTGAGACTCAGTTTCCTTACAATCCAAAAGGGCAGCATCCTTCCTACCCATTCCTCTGGGGGTGTGTGTGCCTCGGGAGTCACATGATAACCGTGAATGCGGAAGTGCTTTCTCACCTATCATGGCAGCTCGGGCAATTTCAGTGCAAGGGGCGGAACGGTGATCCCGCACTATATTGGGGTTGCCCACCCCGCTGTGACCCGCGTCCTTGGTGTGTTTTTCCTAGCCTTCACCTTTGTCTGAGAACGGGCTTCTCAGAAAACAGAGCCTGAGGCAGCGCCTGTGCTGAGGCTCTCCTGGTGGGCGAGAGCCCAGAGAAGCCGGACGGGGAGGTAGCAGGGAAACTGAGGCAGGGAAGTAGAATCAAATATCAGGTGTGATACTGAGCAGCCCACAGCTTCACTGCAAACACAGCCATCGGCTGGGTCATGCAGGACATCCTGGAAGTGGCCACATGGACGCTCTGTCTCGGAAGGGTTCATTCAGGAGCGAAAGGGAACGGAGGCGAATGCTTGCTGCCTCCCGCCCCCCACCTCTCAGTGTTGAAAGGTCCTCCAGTGGGCGTGCACCCTCCCACACTCCCGGGTGTGGTACCTGACCCTCTCGGCAGCCCCTGGAAGCCAGGCCCGTCCCAGCAGTGGCCGCCCTCAGTGGAGGGTAACCTCCAGGGCTCCTCACTGGCCTGAGGTCTGCGTCCTGCTGGGCTCAGCTGGGCGACCCCAGGAAAACCTGCCGTCAAGTGTCTTGCACCTTTAGTGTGGACGGGGAGACCCTGCACGTGAGGCACGAGACTGGCGGCATCAGCCATGAGGTGGGATGCTGGTGGGTCATGCCACGTGACGTGAGGGGCCATGGCTGCCGGGGGCTGGGCAGGTGGAGGGTATTGCTGGCATGGCGGCTGTTGTGAAGCCAGCCAGGAGCAGTCCCTCCAGAATGACGGTGGGAGCGTCTCTCTCGTTCTCCAAGCATTTGATGGGTGCCAGGCGATCTTTCGAGAGGAAACCACTGCCAGGCAAACCTGGGCAGGGGCATGAAGGGGACCCGGTGTGCCTTAGGACCCATCTGAGCTGAATTTCGCAAAGCTTGGTGCAGCGGAAGGGAGAATGGCCCCAAGCCCGAGGTCCCGGGTCCACCTCTCTCAACCCCCTGTGAGCTTGCTTTGTGACTTCAAGCACATTCCTTCAGCTTTCTGTGCTGTGTGTGCCCTGGGTCCCCCAAGTGTGTAATGGGTGTGGTGCCCAGGGAGAGCCTTCTGCAGCTCTGCCATCCTGGAGCCCGAGGGCTCTATGCAGATGCATGGTCGTCCTTCCTTATCTGCCCGTGTCCCTTCTCCATGTGAGCACCAGGAAGGACGAGGAGAGGCAGGCACCCCAGGAGAGTCACAGAGGGTAATGACTGGCCAAGGTCACCGGCAGCTCCATCCTGCTAGTGTTGTTCCCGTCCAGTTAAATATAGCCATGGAAGCCTTCCATCCAGCGCGGCCCAACTGCAAATCTATAACACATCCCTGCAGTGGACAGCATGGCCACCAATCACCGGCTGTCGTCGGCGGTGACTCTGAAGGAAGCCGAGGGTGAAATGTCACGGGTGTCAACATTCGCCGTTGGCATCCGTCAGGACCGAGAACCGCCGAAGCCCCCCCGCCGACTGTGTGTGTGGAGGTGACCCTTTATTTGTTTCTGAGGCAGTGGGACCCTTTCCCTTTTGAACCTTCTGATGGGCTGAGCTTGCCAAAATGTGCCTGCCAAGCATTCTTAGTAAGTGATCATTTTCCCGGAAGAACGGGCGACAGTGGTGGTGCCGGCCCTGCTCCCAGTGAGCCTTTGAACGAGTCCTTCCCCTTCCCCCGCCCCTGTGTGCTGGGTCCTGCCTTGTCCACTTTCTAGACCAGGGACCTGATGTACATGGAGATTAGGTGGTTTGCCCAGGGTCACCCAGCTACGAAGTGACTAAACCATGTTAACTCAGAATCTGGAGTCCAAGCTTTGGACGGATTCTGTGTCTCTTCGTCAAAAACCCGACTGTGCGGCTGCCTATCGGTAGGCTAGTCGTGTAGCTCACCCTTCAAAACAGCACTCTCTCAGGACTAAAGGGACCATTAATTGTCATTCCAGTGTAACAGGAGCCGATCAGGACTATCCCTGGCAAACAGACATCGGGTCACCTTACAACCCGGGGGTGTGATGTGAAAGCCGGAGTCAGTCTTAGCCGGCCTTATCCTTCCTCCTTATTCCCCGGCCACGATGAGTCTTAAGCCACCAAGGTCTGTCACTTATTGAAACAGTAGTAACCGGCATAGATGTTGAGTTCCATTGTAAACCATGACACGCTATACAAATTCAATTAACACCTGCAAGTCCTGTTTGTTAAAGCTGGCGATAGGCTGGCCAAGGCGCTGGTGCTGGCCTGGGTTATGGCATGTAATCTCTGCAATCTGCATGGCAGCCCGGTGCCATGTCTTAGCACCGGCATTTGACAGCTAAGGAGCTGAGCTGGGACAGCTTTAAGTGGACGGGAAGGGGACAGCAGCACCCTCTGAGACCCACGGCTTTCTGTGTAAAAACATCCAGGGGGTGTTGTCCTGCATCACGCCTGCCTTAGTGTTAGAGGAGACTGTTGTGCCCACCCCAGACCCCAGTTTCCCAGACCCCAGTCCTCTGAGGTGACAATGGTGTTGGCATTGAGTGACAAGACTATTCCCACCAATGTGTTAGTGAACACTTACGGCCTTTCCTGGGAGACTCCATGCTGTTGCCCCTAAAGGAGGCTGCCTGGGCGGAGAAGCCCGGAGGTTGGCTGGGCGGTTCCCAGGAAAGGGGGAGGAGCCACTGCAGGTCCTCCCCACGCTGCACGAGTGTGAGGCAGCGCTGGGTTTTAGAGCAGTGGTTCTTAACCTTTTTTGAGGTACCGAACCCACCAGTTTCATATGCGCATTCACCGAACCCTTCTTTAGTGATAAATAAAATATGATTTTTTCCCCAAATTCAAGACATAGGTATATGTTTTCTTACTGGTGCACAAAATGAGCCGTGCATGAACATCACCTTGCTCAAAGAACAAAACCAACAAAGTGCATGAACTCACAACAAATGACGGTATTACTTTATTCTGGCCTCCGTGGCAGAGGCTTCTCCGAACCCCTGAGACCGACTCATCGAACCCCTAGGGTTCAATAGAACCCAGGTTAAGAACCACTGCTTTAGAGACAGCGTGAGGCTCTGAGTGGAGCGACTGGCTGCAGATCTGGCCCCAGCCGGGGTCTCACAGATCCCCTGCCCTCCTTTGGCTCCAGGAACACAATAGCCTGGGGTCAGAAGTGGCTCTGAATTCCACTGCCACTGACGATACCTGTGAGACCTTGGGCAGGTTCCTCGACCTCACTGAGGCTACTTACTCCGTGTATAAAATGGAGATGGGGACGCTTTCATTCTGGGGTGGTTGAAAGGAGAAATTTGATTAATTAATTAATACTTACCTTTATTTCACAAATCAGTTGAGGTGTTCTATCAGAATTTAGATAGTGAAGGAGAATTAAGATAGTGAAAAAAAAAAGAGAAAGAAGGTTGAAAGTATATACATATGGAAACCTCAGGATCCCAAGTAACCTAAAGTTGGGACATGGATCTGGTCACTTGCCTCCTGTTGGCCAATGCAAACGAAGAAGCACCAGTAGGGACGTGGTTCCCGTTACCCCTAATTCCGGAGGGGACATGACGTGCCTGACGTAGTATTGATGTTCATTCCTGACGGTTTTCTTCCTCTTTTCCAGCTGGGTATTTCCCCTACCAATACGCACGGCCACTGGCCCCCTAACTACAGGACCTCAGTAAACAAGGGTTGGGTGGGTCAGGCTGAGGCAGGCACACCGTGAGGCAGGGAGACGGGGAGGGCTCCCAGTTCCCAAGATGCCCCACAGCGAAGCTGGCGTCCCCTCCCACCACGAGTGAGGCTGGGACGCAGGGCTCGTCTTGGTTTCTGCGTGTGGAGCTCCCACCGACGAAGCCACCTCTCGGGGTCAGGCTTCGAGCTGAACAGGGGCCCTATGGAGCCACCCCTTGGGGTCAGGACCCAAGCCGAACAAGGGGCCCTGCTCTCCTTTGTTACACTCGCAGCACCCCTCTGAGAGGAACACGCGAACCGTTCCCATCCTGTGAACAGGACATGGAGCCAGAAGGAGAGTAGCTGACACATTGAAAGCCCCGCGCACGGGTGATGGCACTGCAGCTACCACCCAGGACCGTCGGGTCTGCGGCCCCCGTGCTGGGCCGTGAGCCACACTGCCTGCCTGCCTCCTTTCTGTGCTAACTGAATGAAGATGGGGGAGGGAGGCTTGCTGGCAGCCTATCTCTTGAGTTTCTAACCTCCCCCCAGAAAGAAAAGCGCCGTGCTTGCACAATCCATCCCTCCAGCAACCTAGGAGGAACCCGCCCATCAGCTCCGGGAATGCTTGTTGTCCCCTGTACTCAGTCCTGGGGTACAGCAATGGGTAGAACTGACCCAGACCCCACTCCCTGCGGAACTCCATTCCACTGAATCAAGCTCATCTCAGGAATGGCTTGTAGGCAAATCCTTCTTGTCCACTGTTCCTTAGAAAGCATCCATGGCTCCGGCTTGCCCTCCTGCCTCCGTTCCCACCCAGGCTGTACAAGGGACACCACAGATGTCTCCTGCCCAGCCCCTGCTCTGTGCCAGGATGCCTGCGGCTAACTTTATATATGTCACCTCACGTCAGTACCGCGGTGACGCTGCAGGAGCGGGAGTCACACCTTCGTGAACGGTGAGCAGACCAAGGCCTGGCGAGGCGGGCACCCGTCCACGGTTACACAGCCCAGCGGGCAGAGCTGTGCCTGGGGCTAGATGGGGCTGAGCGTGAGCACGCGGGCTCCTCTGCTTTGCCGTGGTGCCTCCATGCGGGTTCCGGCCTGAGCTCTGCGGCTCGCTGGCTCTCCCGGCATGGCTAAGTGGCCTCTCTTCTTGGGATTTCAGGTGTCCCTTCTGCAGAAAGGCAGAATCGGACACGATGACTCAGCAGCCTCTTTTAAGTCCCGTGGTCTCTGATGGGGAGTTCCTGCGAAGGGTAAAAACGGGGGTGTCAGAAAGTTCCCGAAGCTTCTGCAGAGGCCTCTGCGGCTAGGGAAGAAATGGAGACAGCTGCTGCTTTGAATGCCGCTGGGCCACCCACTCCCAGAAAATGAAGGCAATTGGAGCCTCCCAGAGGCTCGTTCACTACGGGGGGTTGCCACCTTCCTGCCAGATCAGCCTACGTTTGGGATTCAGAGTCAACTACCTGACAACTCAGGTGAAGGCAGAACAGCCACCACCCAGGTAACCGTGAGGTCAGCTTGGTTGCCACCGAGGCCTGGATCCTTCTTAAATTATTCAGCTTTTGGGTTTGTTGTGACCTTACATGAACCTGGCATCTAATTAGAACTAATTAGGGAGCTGACTCCCCGTCTAAAAAATTAATCCTGGAAAGTAGCAAAATAAAGCTGTGCCCACCTCGTGGGCAGCACTGAGCGTTGTTGATGCCTCGGATAATGAGGGGAAGAGCAGAAAAGGCTCATCCTTTTGCAGACTTCAGGAAGTTTGCATGGAGACGTTTTCATCAAAGCTGTTTTTTTTTCTTTTTTTCCTGTTGAAAGTAAGTAACATGGTGTCTTCAAAGGGCTCTGAGTTTGATGTTAGGCAGGTCTGGAGTTGAATCCCAGCTCCGTCATCACCACCTGTTGGTGACAGGTGACAGTAGATGCTACGCTGTAGGCTGATTGAGAAACGGCCTCGCTTCTCCACCCCTGACAATGTGGTCCTGCTGCTCCCCCCAGCAAGAGATGGACTGGATTTCCTCATCCCATGAGTGCGGTGGGTCTCGTGGCCGGCTTTGGTCAGTGGGAGGTGGCAGAAGTGCTGCTGGTCAGGTTCCAGCCGAGGCACTGGGAGGCCATGTGTGTTCCCCTGACGGCTCTTGGTCCCCTGTCACTGCCATGAGAACCAGCCTCGCTACCCTGTTGGAGTAAGTGTGACTATATGGAATGAAGTGGAATTATCCCAGCTCGATCCTTCCAGACCATCCAGTTCACAGCCGACCTGGCCGTGGGCCTTGGATCAATGAGTGGGCTCCGCTGAGATCAAATAAACCTGGTCAAGGTGAGGGGCTTCCCTCGTGGCCCATTAGTTTGTGAGATGTTATAAATGCTTGTTTCCGGCCACTGTCTCAGTCAGCTTGGGTGGCTATCCAACATACCACAGCCTAGGAAGGTTATGAACAACAGAGATTTACTTCTCATGGTTCTGGAGTCTGGGAAGTCCAAGGTCCAGGCACCCTCGTGGTTGGGTTCTGGGGAAAAAACTTCATCCTGCAGATGGTCGGCCTGCTGCTGTGCCCTCACATGGCAGAGAGGAGAGAGAGAGAGAGAGAGAGAGAGAGAGAGAAGACAGAGAGAGAGGGGGAGAGGAGAGAGAAGAGAGAAGACAGAGAGAGAGAGAGAGAGAAGACAGACAGAGAGAGAGAGAGGAGAGAGAGGGGGGAGAGGAGAGAGAGGAGAGAGAGAGAGCTCTGTGGTGTCACGTCTTAGAAGGGCACTAATACCATGACGAGGGCTCTACCTTCATGACCTAATACCATCTTATTGGCAGGTTAAGGTTTCAATAGATGAATTTTGGGGGCACACAATTCAGCCCATGACCGTCAGTGTAGGAGCGGCTTGCCTCACGCAGTAGCGGACTGTTCCATGCAGTAGGAGTGAACTCCCGAGTCTTGGTGGTCTGACACAGTTGGAGCGATTAGTGGAACTTCCTGCACCGTGCAGTCCACTGTCCATGCTGAGAGTTCCAAGGGCGCCCTGAGCAGTTAGGGGAGGAGAGGGGAAGGCAGAAGGAAGAGCGAGAGCAAAGGGGGATTTCAGCACGTGCATTTGCCCAGATCAGTTCTTTGAGACATTCATATTGCCTAATTATTACAATCAATTTTACATATTACAGTCATATTGTCTTATCTTTGCAACACCTGTATGAAGGAGGCATTGCCTGCATTTTATAGACCCGAAACTGAGGTAGAGATGGCTTAACGTAACTAGCTCAGCGTCAACAGCCACCATGTGGACCACCAATGTCCCTGACCTCAGAGCCTTCCCCTCTGTCCCTCTAATCATCACAGGGCTGGGCTTCGGTCCCTGTCCTGCGCACCTCAGGGAAAGAAGGGAGTCAAGGGCTGGTTTCTCCCCGCCTCCCCTATCAACGGGAGGAGAGTTGTGTGGCACAGGACCAGAGAATTTGAATCTGCACAAGTAATATTTGGGGAGATGTTGTTATTAACCGCCGCTCACTTCCGGTGAAGGTACAGAGGTGAACTCAGGGAGCACTGTGCTCTGATCAGATGGACCGCTAGGATGCGTCATGAGACCTCGCAGAGCTACAGCCTCCAACCCTTGAAGGGGCCCCTGGGGCTCCTCCCCTGGGGCAGAAAATGTCATCCTGGTGCATGGAGTTCCCCACCGGCCTGCGACAGGGGCAGGCGTCCACTCTGGGTCTGCCTGACCGGCCTTTGCTCCATCCCTTCACATGCCTGTGCCCTGGGAAGGGGAGTTTGTCTCCAATGGCCACCCTGGGACTCCAGGGTCATCTTGGTGTGCTGGCTCCGCTCTCCTTGACTCTGTGTCCACTTGAGCAAGGGACGGGTGCTGGGGGAGACGCTTTGGAGCAGTTGTCACTGGTTTTCAGAATGATGCCGGGGGTGGGGTGTGCAATGGGCGGAGGCCTGAAGAAATCTGGGTCAGCATAGCGGCCGAGCGGGGTCTGGTGCTTTGCTGTCAGAACGCTCACTCCCGAGCGTGTAAGGACTTCGGGGGTGTGGTCACAGGAGAGCGGGGCAAATGGCCTGTCCTGGTTTCTCTCCTCCCCTCTTCTTAGTTCCCGTCTCTCGGGACCTTCTGCTCAAAGTGCAGTCACTTCTTCCACCTTCAGGTGGGGCTGAAGGCGAGCGAGGGAGGACTCAACTAGAGAGTTTCTCTCTCCCCCCACGCCCCCGCGGTCCTCCGTGGCTCTTGCGCTCTGTGGGAGCTCTGCAACAGTGTTCCCGGGCCGAGGAAGTTTGCAGAGGGTGACTGCCCCGCTCTGCAGATTGTAGTCCCTAGGGTCAGGGCCGCTTTATAACATTCCACCCAAGCAGGGTCTCTTGGAAACGAAAGAGGGCACTGTTACTAAGTATACTAGGTGGACACTAGGACTGTCCTGGTGAAGCTGGACCTATGGTCACCCTATTCATTGTGGGTTTCCATGGGGCCGGAGCCAGGGACCCCATCCAGAAGCAGGACCATACAGTCTCAGATTCAAAATTAGCTTTACTGGGCCGGACTAAAAAGGTTCAGGACTTGGAGACAGACAGTCCCAATGCCTAGTTAGGCTACTTGGGCAAGTCATGTTTTCCCTTCTGAACATCAGTTTCTTCATCCGTGAAATGGGGGCTAGGTAATCCCCACATTCGGGGCTATTGTCAGGACGCAGAGAGAAGAGATTTGTAAAGGTAGCTACTCTCCAAATACTGCGTCTCACCCCCAGGTCCTCTCTGATGGATCTCAGGTCCCTCTTTAGCTGCCTAACTCCCTTCGGCATCTCCATCTGGACTCGCGTGGAGGACCTGAATGCATACCACCTCGTGCTTTTCCTGCTCAACCCTCACCCCCTCGGCTCCAGTGATAGCCCCACACGCGTGGCAACCCTGTTGAAGTCTGTAGCATCTTCAACCTGATTCTTCTGGGTTACATGCTCTGTGCTACTCAATAAGAAGCACAACTTTCCAGAAGTCTCTTAGTCTCCGTGCCTCCGTTTCTCCACAGTGGAGGTGGCAGTCATGCGTGCCAACCACACAGGCTGGCAGTGAGGATGACGTGAACTCCCACGTGTAGAGCACTGAGCACAGTCCCACCGTGGGAGTCACACCCTAGCCTGGTCGCTTTGGTGGCTGCTGGGAATGTGGATGTTCTCGTCCAGAAAGGTGCTTATCTTGTGGCTCCCAGGACCCCCCCAGAAAGCCACTCTGTATTGCCTGGCGCTCCCAAGTTGAGAAGGACAATTCACCCAGGGAAGGAGGTCACCTCTCCCCAAAAAATCTGCCACTAGAACCAGAGGAGCATCTGTGAAGTCTCTGGCCTCTCCCAAGCCTGCATCTTTGTGAGACACTGAGTTTTCAAGTCGGGAGAGCCGAGCTGATGAAGGACGTGACATTGGAAGACCAGGTGGGACCTCACAGGAGTGATTTTTGTCACCAGCAGTTGCGGTGTGTGGGGGTGATTATTTGGATGCCAATGCTCAGCAGAGGGAACCCATTTGGCTGGTTAATTACCCTTGAAAGAATGAGAAGGTCAGAGGAGGACATGGCTGACAAAGTCCATTGAGCCTGCTGGACAGAGGCCAAATCCAATTCCCACTGACCTTGTTCTCCGCGGGAGATGGCGACAGCGGCAGTGCAGGGGGTGAGCACCCCGTGCGCACCCCGACACCTCAGAGGAGGCTGGTCAAGCAGGCGGGCTGTGAGCGTAGAATCAGGGGACCCCGGCCCTAATCCTTCCTTTTCTACTATTCCACTTGGGGTGGTGGGAAAGCCCATTCCTACTTCTTGACCTTATTCTTCTCCCTTAAAAAATGAGGGGTCACCTCAAATGATGCTGGGGTACCCTCACCGATCCAACAGAAGCAGCTCGTCACCAGCACAGGGTTGGGATCTATCTTTTAGAAATCTGGTGAAAAGCAAGATGGACCATCTGTTGAAAATTGTTGAAGCCGGATGATGGGTACGTGGTGGTTCATCGTGCCTTTTGCTTTATTTTTTTTTACATATGTTTTAAATTTTCAATGATAAAGAAAGTTCTAAGAATCTGCTAACACCTTTGAAAGTTAATGGCAAGAATGATCAGATGGTTTTCATCAGGGAGTGGCCCCAGAATTTCTCGTGCATCAGCTCAGGCAGCATGTGGTATACTCTTAGGAAAGCCCCCTCGCTAGAACTACGGCATCCACTTTCCTACTGCCTGGGGGGCTCCCAGCATCTACCCGGTCAAGAGGGAATGTCGTACAGTGGGAAAAGCAGTGATTTTGATCTGTAGATAGGCCCTGACTTGATTCTTGAGCTTTACTTATTTAGTTTTATCTGTGAAACGGTAATCACTGTGCTAATTTAGCTGGATCCTGAAAGAGCCGAAAGCTGTGTGACACGGTGTCAGAAGATCATTGATTTTAGTGTCAAACAGATTGGGGTTCAAATCCTAGATCTGAGACTTACTTCCTTGTTTCTGCAATAGGGAAGAAGTTCACTTTGGAGAGCATTATATGGAAGATGTTACCTCGTCTGATTCCTGACAGGTGCTTGGTGTTTGCTTCCTTACTCCCTCCCTGTAAGTGGGGGGGCTCCCTGGGTTCAGATCCTCTTTTGTGCCATTTCACTAGTAGCATTTCAGTCTGAACCTATTGGAACATCTATAATTCTTTTTATTCGTGACATCTCTTGTAACTACTTGAGGAAAGTGCTCACTCACGTCTTGTTAACCTTCTGTTCCTTCCAGCACCCTCTCTTCCCAGCCCTAGTTTTCACTCTTCACGGTGAACACTCCGTGAAATTGAGCCAACTCCTATTTGTCTAAGTGATTGTAAAACAGACCCAAAAATGTTCCTTTCATGTATCTTCATATCGACATGAGTTTTTTAGTTACTCCCAATCAGAAGTGGGACCTTTTCCCACCCTTGAAGGCAGAGTGACTGACTATATGACTTGTTCGGCCAATGGGGTGATCATAGCACCTTGAGATTTGAAAAGCATCTGCTCTTTGGCACTTGTTCTTCTGGGATCCCGGTCACCAGCATCTGAATTATCCTGGGCTGTGGTCCATGACAAGCCACACAGAGCTGAGCTGCAGCCCAGACCCCTGCAGCTTAGTGTCTAGCTAAGACCACAAAATCTACGCAGGTACCCTGACCCGACTTGCTGACCCACAGATAATAGCCTAAATAAACGCTTGTTGATTTAAGCCACTCAGTTTGGGGGGTGGTTTGTTTTGTACGAAATGTGATACATCAGGCTTTCAGAACATTTCGTTCTTCTCTGCCTCCTGAGAGGTGCCCATTCTGCACCCAATTGTGTTTCTGGCATTTTAGAACTCATTTTCTTGAAACTTCCTAAATTACTGGGTGCTTGGCACAAACAGCTCATTCTGTCTGTTCTTGACTATGTCATACTAAATTCCAACCATATGGTATGCAAGTATGGATCAATGTCCAAAACGTCTCTGGAAGCTTAAAAAAATCCCACCCAAAACTTTTCATAAGAAAGTCGTGCTTGGCCAAGGAGAAGGGAACTTGAACAGCTTGAGTTCCGCTGAGTTCTTCCTGCAAACGATAGACAATTCTATAGTTAGGAGGGCTTCTTCTTTGGGTTTGAATTAATAAGGTGGCCTCCGCGTGGCAATCAATGGGTCTTCATAGAATTTTAAAGCTGGAAGAAGCCTCCGATTTTCCTTGTTCCAACTCTATCTCTTTACATAGGGAGAAACTGAGATTATGGTGGAAGACTGTTGGAAGTGACACCGGAGGGGAAAGCCCCTGAGTTCCCTGAATCAAGGACTCGTGCTTGGCCTGACCTGGGGTGGTACAGCGGATCAAGTGTTGACCTGGAACACTGAGGTCGCCAGTTTGAAACCCTGGGCTTGCTCGGTCAAGGCACATATGGGAGTTGATGCTTCCTGTTCCTCCTCTCCCTTCTCTCTCTCTTTTCTAAAAATGAATAAATAAAGTCTTTAAAAAATAAATATATAGAGAAAAAAGACTAGTGCTTCTAGCTTCCTGCTTTCTGGACTATTAGATGCAAGTGTATACTAAAGGGTCTGATTAGGAAGGCACAGGGGAAGGATGTGAGGTTGTCAGTGTCCTGTTGGCCATTCAGGAAGCCACTAGGCCCAGCCGTGAGCTATTTGAGAGCATAGATGTGCTTTATTTTCTATTGCATCTTCAGACCCAACATGGCGCTTGGCAAAGTGTAGACACTCGGAGGGTTGAAGATAGTCTTTGGGTCTAATCTCCTGGTCAGGATCTTAGACAGGGCTTAGCGATCCTTGGGTCACTGGTTCCTGTCCGTTCTTTGTGCCATTGGCCCTTTCTAAGTCAAGTGCATCCTCATGCCCACATGCAATTACGCCACGGATGAAGAAGTGATAAAAACCGACTTTTGCCACGGAGGACCTCGGGCACAACCAAATAATTAAAAGAAACTGTTGGTACATGTATGACATTTGAAGCCTTGAGAGTAGGAGTCTCTCTCTCAGTCGCACTAGCAGTCAGTGGAGGGTTGTTCAGCCTTCTCTTTACTGTGTGCAGTGGCTTCTACAGCGTCACCGGGACGTCAGTGAGGCCTGAGATTTTGGACCTGGAAGAAGCCACCACAGGCTGGAAAGGTGTGGAAAGGAGCATGAAAAAGGCAACAATAGTGCCTCGGTCGTCCTTAAATCCCTATTCGTATGGGTTTCACGTCATTCCTAAGTTTATTTAAGAAGTGCTGGTTTTTGAGACCCAAGTCTGCCTGGAAACCCAGACCTTGACACCAGCCCTCCACCTGCATTTTCTGAGCCCTGCTTCCTTTCTTTCGGAAGTGGATGTCAATGGCTGCCTCATATACTGCTTCAAAGATGAGGCGAATAAACCACTCCCTGTGTGCTTTAGAATCCCAATTCCCTTTAAAAAAAATTCCTTAAAACACATTAAAGCCTAAAACCGTTTATGGTAATGGCTTTTCTGGCTACAGGGTGGAGGATCAAGATAGGTTAAGCAATAATGTCTATTTACAAAATAGAAGATGTGTGTAAGGGGGGGAACCGATGGAAGAATGACCGATTCTGTCAGGATAGAGTCTGAGGAGATGGGGGCACATCCCCAGGTTATGAACACGAGAGGGACGTGGTATTTATGCTCCAGAAGGAGGACAAGTTTGGCAGAGCGCGTTGATGCCCGTCAAGGGGGCCTGAGCCTCTCTGCGTCCATAGACTTCTGTGCAATCCGGTTGGGGACATATAATGCCCCCATGTCCTGTTCAGACGGACGTGGGCAGAGCTTTGTAAGCCTGGGGAGTGGCCATCCTGGCGCACATCAGGGGACGACGTAGTGAGAACAAGTCTGACATTCCAGCATCTGTTTGTTGCTGAGGCAGAACCTCTCTGACCCTGACTAGCTCAGGGGACCAGATCCGAGAGGCCCGTTAGGGAGCTACCATACCAACAAAGGCCAGTGATGGCGAGGGCCTGCCTGTCAGGCAGTATACACGGTGAACAAGAAGCAAATCCCAACAACGTCGTGGAAATAGCAAACCGACCCGCGACTCACCTGGCTAAATACAACAGCCCCTCGCTGGTACCCCGTTTCCACCTGCCCTCTCTTCCAGCCTATTTTCAAACTCAACAATAAAAAAAATATATATCTGGTTAAAATGCAAGTCAAATTATGCCATTGTCTTGCACAAAGCTCATCAGTTGCTTCCCAACTGTCTCAGAGTACAAGGCGAGCAGGCGGCTGCTGTCTGCTTCCCACTACCCGCGCTGATCCACCCTGAATGCTGTTCCTCGTGTCCACACGCATGCGCGGACCCCGGGACCTATGCACATCCTGGTCCTCTGTCCTGCAGCCCTGATCTCTCACAGTGCTGCCTGGCTCGCTCTGTCGCTTTCTTTACGGCGTTGCTCCCATGTCATATATTCGGTGAGGCTTCTCCTGAGTGTTCCACTGAACAAAACATCCGACTCCCTCCAGCACGCCTCACCTCTCCTCGTGGCTTTATTTTCCTCCCTAACACCTAATGCTTTCCTTGACTAGTATGTAGTCTACTTAACGTTTTGACTGGTGTCTGCCTCCACCCTTAGAATGGGAGCTGCAGCTGGGCGGGGTTGCTTGTGTTTTGTTTTCTGTTCCCCCTGATGTTCCTGCCGCCTGCAACAGTGCCTGGTGCGTAGCAGGCACTCCGTCAACACTTACCGAATGCATGTTGACTGAATGCGTAAACTAAGCCTGAAGACCGTCACGGGCATGCAGGCATGGGTAGAAGAAATACATATGCCTTATACACGCCTGCCGTGTCGCGGGTAGTGGGGTTCTAGGGAGGACTGGGAGCACCTGCTTTGCCTTTAAGGAGGTCATGGCCGACAGTGTGCCCCTCAACACCACTTCTTCTCATGGTTATTCTGGGCCACACGGCCAAGAGCCCCAATCTGTTCCTCCCTTCAATGCCTTTCACCTCTTCCTCTATCAGCACCCTGGGAAGAGCATTGCTACCTGGTGACAGTGCTGTTGGCCATCTGTCGAGACTGCTCTGAGAATGTGTGCGGACGCCCATGCTGACAACGGCGAGTGACAAAGAGCAGGGGACCGAATGCCCTCCATTTCCTTCCTTCACATTCTTCTTTATCATTTCTTCCCCTCGCTCTGACTTACCTTCTTCCTTTCTCTGCTTGTTTCAGGACCTCAGTGGCGAAGGGACTGAAGCCTGCCCTATTCCCAGATTAAAGATGGAAGCCAAGAAGCAAGGGAGCCAAGGAGGTGGGAGGAAGGGGAGAAGAAAAGGTGGGAGGGACTCTGAGAGCGTCGCTTATGAGAAAGTTATTTGAGTGTCATCTCACTGGGTGTAGCTAAGTGCCTTGTTGTGGCTCAAAAGATTTAATTGCCAACTCTAGGAAGACTCCTGTGACCCTCAGCTGCATGGACTGCTGAGAGACCTACCTCAGCCCTCTCTGAGTCATCCCCGTCAGGAAGCACCCTGCTGTCTCCATCCAGATTCAGCGTGGACGCTGCAGATGCAGAGGAGAGGGTGAATGTGCGGATGCATCTAATTTCACTAACCACACTTCCAATAAACGTCGACGAGGGTGTGTGAGGAAAGCCCATCTAGCGGTGGTGTGTTTCCAGGTTCAGGCTGCCGGCACGGTCTAGGGGAGCCACAAAGGAGGTGGTCGGTCTGGCTCTAGAGGTGTTGGTGCCAGTCCTGACTCCAGCATTAACTGGCCAGATGACTCTGTGGGACAGAGCCTTAAGTTTTTCATCTATAAAATGGGACATAGTGTCAGCTCTTCAGAAGATCCCATGGGAGAAAGTGTGCAAAGCGCTTGGCACAGTGCCTCTGGTACAGAGTGTGCTAAAGGTGTGTGCTTCCCCTTTACTCTGTCACCTGTTCTGAAGACTTTAAGGCCATCCAGTTATCTGGCACAAATCACCCATGAAAAAATCACCCATGACATCGACCTCTCATGACTCAGGCGTGGGGCGCATCTGTCTTTGCGGGGCTACTTCCTGCTGGTGCTGCTCCAATCGATGTCTGAATGTGCCTCACTGGGAACACCTCTAGCATTAGGGCCAAACGGTTCTTTCCCCCCATGAATGGGGACAAATTGGACTGAGCCAACTCTACCTCTTTGTCAGGTTGGGCTATAGCTTTTGTATCAGTCGGCATGAGCTATGTGATGCTGCAGTAATAACCAGCCCCTGAGTCTTGGTGGCATATAAGCACACTCGTGGATTTCTCACTCATGCTCTGTGCCCCCTCGGCTTGGTTCTGACTTCACTCCATGTCATCTTCAGTCCAGATAGGGGGGCGGGCAGGCTGTCTTTGCCATATTGCTTGTCCCATGGAAGACGGAAAGGAGATACAGCAAATCACATAACGCTTCACGTTTCTCCCAGAAAATGACACATGCTCCTTCTGTCCACATTTCATTGGCCAGAGAGTCACCTGACAATGCCCGAGTTCACCAGGGTAGGGCTGTGTCATGCTGAGGATGACAACTAAAAAATTGGGTTCAAGGGTCATACAATATCATGTTCTTATTTTTCTAAAATTCAATCTATTTTATTTATGTACCTGTTGTCCTATTATTTGCTTGTCATTTTTCTTTAAAAACTAGCATTACTTGAAGAGTTTACCATAAAGAGGAAAGCCAGGGATAACGAAATTGTGGAACCAAATTCTCCCTGTGTGTTTTGTTTTTGAAGGCTCTGGACTGGAGGCAAGTTCTCTGTCTCTCTGTGCAGTTTATCTCCCCCCCGCCCCCGCCCTCTCTTTCCGTGAGAAAGGGAACTTGGCAAGTTTTAAGAAAATGTTAACAACATATGGCACCGAACTCAGACTTTCATCTCAAAGTAACCAGGGGAGTTGGGAACAAAATGGAAAAAGGAAGAGCTTCATCCAGTGCAATCCAGCCTCCTGCCTGCCTTACCTGTGCGCAGACCAGAGTCCCCGCGGTGGGTTACAACAGATGAAAGCCTGCGTGTCCACTCACAGTGAGGCGCACCCGTTTAGAAACATTGTCACGACAAGGGCGTGGCCTAGGTTCCGGGCATATCCCTGTTTCTTTCTCACACAGTGCCTGGCAACTATGTGTCCCTTAAGTGTGGACTGACTGAAGTCTCCCCCAGGGTAGACTAGAGTGTGGGGGGATGTCGGCCTGCAGCTGTTAGTATGGAAGGAGACGTACAGGTTCCGGATGATTACCATAGCTTTTCTTACTTCTGCTGTGTGCACTCACAACTGGAAACCTACTATTGCTCACCCCTGAATATAAATACAAGAGATGCTTCCAGAAGGGAAATGTTTGTTAAACAAACGAATGAAAAGGCCCGGGATCCCCTCTTTCTGTCCCTGTCCAGGGTCCAGACGCTCCTGAACCCCCCCCCCCCCCAGTTTCTCCTCGCCTCCGCCGGCAGCTCAGAGCAGCTCGACCTCTTTGGCCCCCGGTGTGTGTGTGGGGGGACTGCCCCCGCTTCTGCTAGCTTTTCCGTTCTGCGCTCTCCACTGTTGGTTTCCTTCTTCCCATGTGTTTCCTAGAGCTCACGTGTGCAGCCTGCCTGGGGTCCCGCCTTCCCGCCGGGGCCCTACTGACACCACACTGTCCTTATGTACACGAGGACATCTCGGGGCGGCTTCAACATGTTCTTCCCCACTCAGTCTGTCACCCGTTCAGCACAGGCTTATAAACACCATGGTCCTAGCCACATGGTGGTTTAAATCACATAGTGACAAGAACACCGAGTGAGGGGATTTGCTCCTCACCTGGTGGTGACTGCCGGAACCCTGGGCCCTGAGTCACGGTGGGCTTCCGATGGTCAGGAGGGCGCCATGGCGTGGGCGTTGGTGACCGCGTGGATGTTGGGAGCGCGCAGTCCGGCAGTCTCAGGGTTGAGACACGGTTGACGCTCGAGCTGAAAGGAAGATAGAGACAGCTCCAGGCAAGGACGAAGCCATCAGTCTCCAGCCTCCAGAAGCCTCCTGTTCTCACTGCAAAGCGCGCATTTAGAGGAGAAAGACTTCCGGGCAGGGGGCGGGACAGGGTGACACCAGGGAAGCTGTCACTCTTTCTCCCCCGCCTCCCCCCTGAACCCCTTGGTTCCCAGGCCCTAGCCCTGGGTGAAGTGGCACTTCTCCCTTTGACACACGGTCCCTTGTCACCAGAGCTCATTATCGGCTCAGTGTGAGTCACCCCTTTCTGTGAGTGAGCCTTCCTGGTGGGAGGACAATAACAGGGAGGGCCCCAGGCCTAGACCCCTGGCCGAGGAGGACATCGGCTTTCTGATATCTCCTCTGTACAGAGGCTTGTGCATCAGGGAAGGCGGAGGAGGGAACAGGGGCGCGGGAGGGCGAGCGGAGAGCTCCGTTTAAGCACCTGGGCTCTGAGCGATGCCTGTCAGGGAGGCGAGGGGCCTCGGAGGGCAGAGGGCACGGCTCCTCTGCAGGTGCTATTCAGGGTGTGCCCCTCTCGCAGCCAGGGCTCCTCCCTCTGCCCCCCGCCCCCGCCCCCATTCAGTCCTGCTCCGCTCGCCTCCAGTGTCCACCCTTCCCCTCCAGTCGGTCCCCCGCACTGCCGTCCATTCTGCCTCAGGATCTTTCTCCAGCTGGACCCCGCCTGTCCATCTGAGCCACCTGGCCTGGCTGGGCACCTGTCCTGCCTTACCCAAACCATAGCCGCCTCCCTACCGCCCTCCCAGCATGCACCGGGTCCGGTGGCTGTGGCGTGCTCGCGTCTGTGTCCTGACTGGCAGCCCCTGGGGGAGGCTTGTCCCGGTCACCTCTGGAGCCCTGGACCTGGCAGACAGTGAAACCAGAGTTTCTTAATTGGTGCAGCTGTGCCCCACAGGGACACCGGACAATGTGTGGAGACATTCCTGGTGTCAGAACTTTGGACAGGAGTGGTACTGGCACCAGTGGGTAGAGGCCAGGGATGTGTCTGAGCGCCCTGCGGTGCACAGGGCAGGACCCTGCCCTCCGGCAACGAGGAACGATGGGGCCCAACTGTCACGAGTGCCCACATTGAGAAACCCTGCTTAAACCCGTAGGCACTCAAGTCATGTTTGCTGAACGAATACATTATGTAAAACGCTATAAGCCATTGGGTGCTTACCATCTGCCACAGGCCCTGCTGAGTGCTTGCTCTCCCTGCCTGTCGGGAGCCTTCCCTTCCCCCACAGGGTGCGGGCAGATCTCCCTGACACCTTGGCACCCCTGCACCTGGCACCATGCCTGGCATGCTGGCGTGGGGGAATGAATAAATGTTTGAAGAGCACGAAGCCCAGACAGGTCATCCATCAGCTGGGACTGTGGCACTGTCCACATTCTTTCAGTAACACCTGTTAGTCCCATCAGCTTTTATACTCACAGGTTCACGGGCCCTTGGAGATGCAGAGGGTTGGTGGTGGGGGCAGGAGCTCAATCTTTTCAGTGGAGATAGTGGGCAGGTGGGTGAGGGAGTGGGCCTGGGCTCTATTTCTCTTGGTGCTGAGATGACTAGCAGTTCCCCTGTCTGCCAAGCCCCTTGATGAGGACCGTGCCGGGATCTGTGGCTAATGTGGAGGGGGAGAGAGGCCCCTGGAATTTGAATCAGAAGGTCTATGGACAGAGGATCTGGCTCTGTCACTGTCTGGGTGGCTTTGGCCAAATTTCTCAACCTTCCCTCATTTCATTTTCCTCACCGGTGACATAGAGACCGTGTTGAATTTGTTTCCCGTGAACAGCAATGTCGCTGAGCTTCTCAGGAGAAAGGCTTTGCCTGCTTGCAGGACAAGTCTATAATTTTAATTTTTGATTTTATAAAAACAACCTGACTCAAGTTTGAAGCGGTGGCCTTGTGGGTAGTCACGCCTTGGTTTCTTTCCCAGAAACTCAGTACAACACCCCTTTCCTTTGCTGACTGTACAGCAGGATTCTTTCTTTATGTGGTTTCGAAGGCCCATCAGTGCCTTCAGAATGTTAATTAGTTCCGTTCTCAGCCGTGGAGCATGAACCTGGAGCTGGGACTATTTTTGGATCTTTGCCACTCTGTGACTTCTTTTTTTACTGGCCCTCCTCATCTTTGGTTATAGCAACAGTGGCAAGGTTCTAACAGCAGGGAGGAGAGGGGACTCACAGGGAGCAAGGGCCTAGTCCGTGCATTCTTAAACTCACAAACACCTGTGATCATCACTGAGTCAAGTCAGGCAGCCAGGACTTAGGGAAGTAGAGTAACCTGGCTGAGATCACGTGGGCAGTGACAGGCTGACCGGAGAGGCAGGGTGTGCTGGCCTGCTTGGCCTCCCAGGCCTCCCGGCTGGGACAGACAGAAGAGGGTGGCAGTGTCGAGGACCCATGAAGTGAGCAGGGCCAGATGAATGGCCGGCCGCAGACACAGAGTGGAAAAGCACCCGAGACAGTCTGGGTTCAGCCGCTTAAAATAGGCAGAGAAACTCTTTGGCTCGCATGTAACCACCGCAGGGATGAATGAGCTCCGCTCCCTGGGGTTAATGTACACTCCCTGAGCCCCTGTTGGGTGAGATTTCTAAAACACTTAAGAGCACAGGGACTTTCTTAAAAGCCTGGTGCAGGGGGGAGACAGGGGGCCTGGAGCCACAAGGCCGGCTCAGAACAACTCAGGCAGGGCTGCCCTTGGGGGCTGGCGAGGGAGTGGCCAGGGTGGAGAGTAAGGGAGTTAGTTGAGTTCGCAACTTCCAGAGCAGTGGAGGGGGTCGGAACTCTGGCGATCATCTGGTCCAATCCCCCTCTACCACCCAGGACTGAATAGATGGGGAAACTGAGGCCCAGGAGGTAAAAGCTCACTGTCGAGTATGTCTCTTCTTCCCTACTTGTGGATGCAGCCAAGCCCTCTTCAGTTCCATCCAGTCTTCCCTGACGATGTCCCCTACCCCTGGCTTCCGGCCTCTGTCAGTGCAGGCCCTCACTTTCCGCTCTGGACAGGAAGGCCTCCCTCAGACATTTGTCCCTCCTGCCACTCATCCTTGCATGCAAAAGGGTCTTTGCAGATGCAATCAAATGTAGGATTTTGTGATGGGGAGACTGCCCTGGGTTACTGGAGTGGGCCTGGTGTTCTCGCAAGCATCCTTCCCAGAGGGAGACAGGAGGGGAGAGCTGAGTGAGAGGAGATGGGGTGATGAAGGATGAGGTGAAGAAGGGAATGGATAGAGAGAGAGAGAGAGGGAGAAAGAGAGAGAGAGAGGGAGAGAGGCATCTGGAGGTGCTACACTCCCGGGTTTGAAGGTGGAGGAAGGGGCCACGAGCCAAGGAATGAAGGCAGCTCCTAGAAGCTGAAAAGGACAATGAGTAGATTGTCCCCTTGAGTCTCCAGAAAGAACGCTTCCCTGCCAACCCTCTGACTTGAGTTCAGTGTGACATGTTTTGGACCTCTGATGTCAAAGCTGGAAAGTGATAATTATGCATTGTTTTAAGCCTGCGAGTTCATTGTAATTGACTAGAGCCACCATGGGGGTGGACATACCAGGTGTCGTGGCAGTTCCTGGGGTGTGGTTAGTTCTGAGTGGTGCAGGGGGTGAGCTTTCGAAACAGAACAGCGAACCAGTGCAGTGCCAGCATCAGCTGCCATCCTTACCGATGACAAGGGCCGTGCGCTCTAACGGTGGGGCTTCGGACGTCGGTCACAGCTGATGCACATGTTCTGAACTGAGAAGTGGAGATGACGCTGTGAGAGACTTGCCACGTTGCCCAGACATTTCATGCACTCCTGCCAACCCCCACCGCCTAGACCTCAGCTCAGTGCCCAAGGGGCATCTGTCTCAGGAGCCATGAAAGGCTGCTCTGTCCACAAGGCTAGAGGTGCCCGGGCACTGCCTCCATGGGAGCAGCGTCATTCTCGTCTGCCAGGGCTGCTGTATGAATACCTCAGCTCCCTGGTCCATGCTCCTCAGGTGGGACATTTCTGAGCATGTGACTTTGTACCATTTTCAAGAGTTTTCTGGAGTTCTTGAGCCACTGCCCCATGCCCACCTCAAGAGCTACCAGAGGACCCAGGGCGGTAGCCCTGTGGCTTGGGGTGCCCTCCCCTGAATCACTGCCTCCCTCCTGAGCCTGTAGTGTCTATGCTTCCCAAGGAACTAGCTGGCCTCAAATTATTGCTGGAGGGTCTGCCTCTGGAAGAATCCAAATGAAGACCCCCTAAAATCCTTCCCCGGGGGCTGTTACTAATGCAGCCTATATGTGGTCCTGCACCAGGGGTGTCTTGATTTGGTTTCAATACCTGGTCTGAGTGAGAGGCAGCACGGTGCTGGAGAAAGACCCCAGGTCATGCATGGCCTTGCCTCTGTTCCAACCCCATTTCCCGGGGCCACCTGGGACTTCTGGCTTCGCTTCCTCAGACCATAGTCTTCATACTCAGGCCCTCTCCTCTGGAGGGCCCTCCAGGATAGTCACATTCTGAGCAATGGAGAGGAGTGTCCAGTGAGCCTTCGATGGGGGTGAGACCAATCCTTCTGCTCTTAGGCGGGGGCTCTGGGACACCCCTCACAGGGATCAGGCCAGAGGCATGGGCACGGGACAATGTGTGCTGTGAAGACATTCCAGAGGGGGAGTCAGAGTGGGGGGGCTCAGAGTCTGGGAAGTAGTCCAGCCACCTCCTCTGCCTCTCCTCCTCCCTCTGTCCTAACTGGGGCAGGTGCAGCAGAAAGGCATGCTGGGATCTCAGCCTAGCCAGCTGTTTGAGAGGGAGAAGAAGCAGGCCAGACAGCGGGGCCACAGAGGGGAAGCAGGGCAGAAAATGCTTCCCTGGGGGCTGCGAGGGAGAGCAGTGGGATAAATGTCCACACGCACATGCAGGAGGAGGGAGGAGCACCAGTGAAGCAGGAGGGTGAACAGAGCAATCTGTAATTACAAATTACGACACAGTCCATGAACAAGAACGGGGCTTCACAGAGGAAGTGAAGTCTGAGCTGCAGTGCGAAGGGTGAGAAGGAGCCATCCACATCCACGCAGAGACGAGGGAAGAGCGTGGAACAGAGGGAACAGTGGATGGCCCCATGCAGCAGGGGGGCGTGGCCATCTCTCCTGCCCTGTTGGGAAAGCTGCTTACTGAGGCAGAGAAATCAGTGTGTGCCTCCCTGTGCTCTCTCTCTCTCTCTCTCCTTTCTCCTTTCCTCTCTTCCTAAGTCCAGAGTTCTCGGCAACATACAACAGGAGAAAAGGAGGGAAGGATGGAAGGAAGGAATAAGGAAACAAACTAACCTTTCCTGGGCAATGACTTGGTATCTATCTGCTGCTTGGAGATACATTGTTTTTTCACATGTGCTCACAATATAACCTTTTGGACCTGGGTGGGAATTTGCCAGTTTGTTGGACAAGCAAACAAAGCCTCCTGGATGTTGGGGTGACAGAACTGATGGGTGTTGGAGCCACAATTTGCCTTTGGTCCCCTGTTCTCACCCTCCCTGGCACTTCCTCTAGAAAGTGTAAAGAGGACAGAAGGCAGACACAAAGGCTTGACACCTCCTGTCTAATAATACCATGCGGCTCATCAGCGCCTGTCATCGGGGGCTCTGTCACACATCCTACTGCCCCTTCACAAGGGTCCCAGGGCTCTTACCCACCACCTGCTCTCCTGTTACCACCTTCTCTCAGCTCCGAGAGCCGTTTCCTCTGCGGTCCTGAGGAGCCTGGAAGGGTGGAGGCAGACGTGTGTGGGGTGTCACAGAGATGGTCAAAATCGTTCCTTCTTGAGAGCCCATTACGAGCCCCTTGTATTTCCTCTCACTTAATCCTCAAAGAACTTGGATGGGAATTTACTGAGCCCCATGTGTTAGCTTTATTTCCTCTGTCTGCAAGTAATTGAAATTTAGTCAAACTAATTTAAACTCCAGAACATGTGGGAGGTTTATGATTAAGATGAAAGAATGGTTCAGGCAACTCAGGACTCTGATGGGGCGGGTCTCTGGGAGGTCTGACAGTCCCCTACTGCAGTTGCACCCCAACTGTATCTGTCACCCACCACCTCCTGCCTCTACCTGTTCTTGGTCTGGCACTGAGGTAGCGTTCCTGCGAAGAAGACCAATGCCATTCACGTCCCCATGCATTTTTGTGTCATCCTCCTCCCCCCATAGAAGCATTCACGACCTTCTTTTGCTCTGAAATTTCACAGTGATGTATCTTACTTACTTTGGGACTTTGGACTTTTGAATTTCATTTTTCCTTATTATTCAGAGAGAACGTGTATACCTCTGTTCTAGGAAATGTTCTTGCATTTGTGTGTGTGTGTGTGTGTGTGTGTGTGTGTGTGTGTGTGTGAATTTCCTCCCTCTGATCTTTCTGAAAACAGTGGGGTGTTCAGCCTCCAGGATTCACCTTCTAATTTTCTTGCCTTTTCCAGTGCCCACTGCTCATCTTTATATTCTGCTTCCTGGGAAATTTTCTTGAACTTATTGTCAAGCACTTATTTTGAATTTCTTTTCTTTTCTTTTTCTTTTAAATGGAGTCATGATATTTTTAATTCCCGAGAACTCTTTACTTATTCTCAGAATGTACTTTTCATGATTGCGTCTTTCTTGTTTTACAGACTACTCCATTTCCCGTTATTTCTCCGAGGACGTTAATTATATTTTCTTTGAAGTTTGTATGCTCTCTGCATTAATTCTTTTGCCTTTGTATCCTTTGCTCTTTGTTCTGATCTCTTTTATCAAGGAGGACGATTTCCCCCATTTTAGCAATTCTCAATTGTCTGTTAATATTAATGAGTAAGCTGCCTGACATCAGAGGTGAGCCCTGACCGCTCTGGTGGGCTGCCCTCTGGGCTGGGTGACATTTTCATTAGAGATCTGCAGGGTCCTTCCCAGAGCAGGTTTGATTTGTAAAGAAAGGTCCTCAAATCAAGGGGCTGTGGACCTCCCAGACTCACTTACATAAGAAGGCTTTTATTTTAAACCAGTTTTCAGCAAGGGATAGACTCAGTATTCCACCGGGTGCTCCAGGGAAATAAGTCTGGGGTGTCCTGCAGGGTGGGACAGGGGTTGGGATGGGGACACCGCTCTTCTGTGTTCAGCTGCCTGGTCGGCCCTCCCCCCTCTTCCCCTCTTGATATCAGGTCCTCTCAGTTTCTAAGCCCTTCTCTTGTTCCTGGAGGGGCAAAGTGGGTTGACTCCTACCTCTGCTGGCACATAGGGTTTAAATGTGCTCTCTGCTAAGTCATTTCCTTTCTTCCTTCTGTGGTCCATCATCCTTTACAGTGCGATAAAATGTCTCTTAGTTTTGTTGAAGATAAGATACATCGCTTTTTGTAGTTCTTCTCGTTATTGGGAGGTGGTTTTGGAAGGGGAGGGTAGCAGAAGTGCGTTTACTGTGCCATCCTGAAACAAGAAGTCTTCTCTAGAAGCTTTTAGAGACTCTGCTTTCTTGTGGAGTTTTAAAATAAGATAAACTGTTAGTAAAACACTCGGCAGTATCACTGTATCTCTCTTATATATTTTTGGCTATTATCGCTTGAAAAACGCCAAATTCCCAATTAAGGATCCTTTGAGGGGTGTCGCTTAATGTCTTCCTTTAAAAAGAACCCCTCAGATGTCCTGCCTGAAGTTGAGTTGTGAGGTGAAGAAGGCAGGTAAGGCAGGTCACACACCTGGCTGACGGATCTCTGCTCACAGAGGCTGTGTCGAGGGAGGAAGGGAAACAGTCTGGAGCCCAGTCTTCCAGCTCATTCCCTGGTTCCTGACCCTCGTCGCCCCGTATCAGTCTCCTCTAGCATCTCTAAGTCCCAGGCTTGTCCGCAGCTTGCTGTTACGAGAGGTAACTCTTTCTTACACTCCTACTCTGACAACGTGCGACAGCCTCCATCTACTCTGTGACATCAGTTACGGGTCTCCATGCTGTTTCCCAGAAATTTGCTGAAACCCCTCAGCTGCTAATGGGATTTCTGCAGATGCTGTCTTCATGGAGATTTAAATACCTTTTACCCCTTTACAATCTTAGGGGTCAAGAGCACAGGGTCTGAAGACACAGTGCATGGAAAATGCCACTACTTTCTAGCTATATATATTTGGGGCAAGCTCCTTAGCTTATCTCCTGGCCTTGTTTTTTCTTAAATCTATAAGATGGGAATAATAATAAGACTTTCCCTGTAGGACTATGTGACCATTAAGTGAGGTAATCCAGGTGAAGAAACAAAACTTGACATATAGTCAACTGACTCATAGTAATCTTTCAGAAATAGCATTCATCACTCTTTTAGCGGGATATGAGGGTAGAGAGAAAAATAAAGGCTTGTTTTCAGTTCCCTGTTTTTAACAGAAGTCGAATGAACTTTTCTGAGATTATGTATTTTATGCAGTTGCTTGAGGGAAAAATGAGCCAACATGGAAAACACATAGCACAGGGCAGCCATGTGAATGTTATTCGTAATGCACACTTAGTAGGTGTTTGTTGACTGACTATTGACAAAAGACTGTTATACAGGGAAGACCTCCCAAGCCTGAGTCTTAGATGACCTGCATTTCGTCCTGATCAACCTGCTCGGGTTTTTCTGTGACTCAATAAGTTAGTGAACCTTTCTGAGCCTCTGTTTCTTTATCTGAGAATAGGGAAAAAATGGCAGGTATTTATAATAGGTATTGAAACACCAGTGATTTCTCTGGGAAGTAGTATGCAAACTGCAAAGTGCTCTCTGTGTGGGAAGGCCTATACGGCTGTGCCCGTGAGGCAGGCGGTTGGAAGAGGACACGAGATGGGGAGCTCTGAGGGATGCTGTCTCTGGTGACGGGAAACCCACCAGTTCTTAGAAAGGTGGCATTTCCAGGTGTGGCGACCCAGACCTTTGTGCCCAGCAGTAGCTGCTCAGTGCCACAGTCTCCAGACTTAGAGCTGGGTGCTTTCCTGTTGGCTGTGACTCTTCATGAGTCCCTGCGATGGGGAAAGAGCTGCCCTCACCCACCAGCATGGAGGACGGGCGCCTTCCTGCCGTGTTGTTTCTACCTCGGAAACACCGGGGATACGTTTAGATGAAAAGGAAGGCACAACAGGCTGTATCTGTTGTTGAGTCTTTGCATGGAAACCCAGGATTACAAAGCAGGGCCTCTGAACCCAGAGAATCCAGATTTTGAGGGTGCTCTCAGAAGACAGGTTTAATTTTTGTAATTTTTCTCAGTCGGCACTAAGCAGAATTCGGAAATGGCCAGCAGGGAAATAAGAGGAGCAGCTACCACCAGATCCCTGGAAATGTCTGCTCGTGTTAACTTCTGAGAGAGCCCGCCTCGCTGTCGGCACCAGCCTGCCTGCCGCAGACGGCCCGCGCTCGGCGATCTCCGTGGAGCCTGTTTACAGGGGAGCTAATTATTTTTCCTAGTGCAAAAGCCCACTCTCGACTTTTCAGCTGTGCTCGGCCTCCTGGGGGAATATGGATCGGAATCTCAGCCCTCCCGACTGTGTGTCAGAGGGCCAAAAATACTCATAAATTGGTCCTCGCTTTCCTAACCAGGCTGGGCTCTAATCGAAAGGCAAACTCTTCAGAGAATTCGGAGGGACTATTACTTCCCTCGGATGGCATCATCTATAAATAGTGGTGCCTTCAGAGTGAGCTGCTGGCTGGCAAAGCCCTGCACCTGCGTGGTTGCAGGGAAGCGTGGACGCTGATGGAGGATGCTGGGAGCCAGGGGTGGGGCTGGGGCCCTGGGCTTGGAGTCGGTCACTGGCGGCCCCTCTCCAGCCCTTCTGTGCACCTGCCCCACCACGGCTGGGTCCTGGGAGACAAATATGCACAAGACAAGCTTGGGCGTCTCAGGATCTGATAGGAGAGAGCAGGGTTGCCCATCCAGGGGGCAATGCAAACCACTTGTATAATTTCAGATTTTCTAGCAGCTATATTAAAAAAAAAAAGTGAAAAGCAACAGAAAAAAAATCATTTTAATAATGCATGGCATTTAATCATCATACCCCAAATCTTTGTTTTAACACACAGTCAATATAAAAAGATGGGGTATCTCACATTCCCGTGGTACCCTCAGTCTTTGGAAGGTATATTTTATGTGTTTTGCACACCTCCAGTGGGATTCTAACTTTTCACTGGAATGATTCCATTTGTACTTGTATTTCATAAAACTCACATAGAAAAAGTGGCTTCAACAACAACCCAGGCTGTTCCAAACACTCTTACGGCGCCCCTGCTCCTGTAACTTAAATGCTCATGAGCCTTTGTCTCAGGAGCAGCTCGGGGTACCCAGGCCGTGAGGCTGTGTGTTCTCAAATGGACCACGGAACACACAATGAACTTAATTTGGTGGGGTCTTAAAGACAAATTGATGGAAATGACCTGAACACAGTTTTCAGTCAGTTATTAATGCAGTGGTTCTTAACTTTTTTTGAGGTACCAAACCCACCAGTTTCATATGCGCATTCACCGAACCCTTCTTTAGTGATAAATAAAATATGATTTCTTTTTCCAAATTCAAGACATAGGTATATGTTTTTTCACTGGTGCACAAAACGAGCCGTGCATGAACATCACCTTGCTCAAAGAACAAAACCAACAAAGTGCATGAACTCACAACAAATTACGGTATTCCTTTATTCTGGCCTCCGCGGCAGAGGCTTCTCCGAACCCCTGAGACCGACTCATCGAACCCCTAGGGTTCGATAGAACCCAGGTTAAGAACCACTGTATTAATGTCTTCAACATATCTTTTTCGAGCAGTTACTGTGTAACATTTGCCATTCTAAATTCTGGGGATACTGCAGTGAATGTGAAAGGGGCCTGATTTCATAGAAATCACAGCTCAGCATTTTGCAGGATACCCTCTTAGCCTAAGAGCTGTCCATAAATGGCATGAACTTCCTCGGGAGGAAGGGTTCCCATCCTGGCCATCATATAGGTCACTCAGGCATCGGCAGGTCTTTGATATGTGTTCCTTATCCCTCTGTTTTTGTTTCTTTGTTTTAAATCACTCTATGAGTGGGTTAAATATCTGTCTTTGAAGCAATCACCAATAAGAGTCCTTTATTTTAAAGTATACCCATTTTGCTAAGTTACCAGAAATATCACCATGATGATATTTTTCTTTTAGGTCTGGAAGGCTTGGGGCATTAAGGGACGCTTCCCAAGTGCAAATGTTTCCAGTAAATGGTGGTGGTGGTGGGGAGAGGTATGGGGCAGCCACATCTCCCCGTTTCGGTCCCTAGCATGTCAAGCACAGGGCCATGCCTGGGGGAGTCTCACTAATGATTTCTGAGCCGGCCTTGGGGACAATGACAGGTACCCCCCTCTTCCCCTCAGAGCAATGTCAGTGTAGTGGTGGCATTGTGTCTGGAGCTTGCTGTCCTAACACTTCCAATGGGTCACTAAGCATAATCCACTTTATGTTCAAAATGCCTAGGCTGGGTCTGTCTGTTTTCCTGAGCTCTGGTGGAGAGATGTGCTGTGTGTCCTGAATTAAGGGACGGGGAAGGGAGGGCCTCATGAAAGAGATGACATGTGCGCAGATCTCGGATGCTCGGAGAGCATGCAGTGTAGGTATGGCCTGCAATTTCACCAGTATGAGAATGTCGAGGGCAAGACAGAAACAGTAGGGGTGAGCCTCGCCGGGCAGGAAGGGGGAGGATCGTGAGGTTCCCATACGTTGAGTTTTGGGGATAGAATTTCTGTCTGCTGGGTGATTCCTCTGGAGGCTAAGTGTCTGCGTAAGAGTCTGTTGGCCTTCGTCCTGGTACAGAGCCATGCTCACGTGGGCACAGGGACCTCAGGGCAGCTAGACCTCACCTAGATTCCATGTGTTCCCCATCACCCCTCCTCCAGTGTCACGGCCAGGCAGGCGTAGGGCCTGGGTCTCCCAGTTCTCAGGCTGGTCATCGTGGTGTCTCTGCAGTCACTGAGCTTCTCTGAGTCCTCGTGGCCTCTGGGCTAATTCTGGAGGAAGGATCAGGCACAACTGTTTATCCAGAGCTCTGGAGGGAAGGGTGTGCTCATCCCTTTCTCCTGTGTGTCCCTCCCTCGACCACCGGTGCTTGATCAAGGGACTGTGGTATCTCACCTGTCTCCTGGTCAGCCTCCTGAAAGGGGGCAGGCAGCATCGGATAGAGTGTATCTCAGTTTCTCTCTGTGTAGTTGTCAGCCAGCAACACAGTCAGTCTAGTGACAAACTGCTCTACTTAGTTCTTCCGTGAAGGTAAAAATAACAGAAAAAGGGGAGTCCTTTAAGGGACACATGGAGGACATCTGAGAACTGAGAAAGCATCGCCCTCATGTCTCACCTTGAACTTGGATCACTTATAAGGACCTATGGAGACTTACGACAAGAAGAGAAAAATGACTTCTAGATGAATCACACATTGCATGAAAATCTGCTGTAGGTGAGGGCTTGGGGAGTTCTTGGAACTGAAGACAACAAAAAGGAGGAAGGCCTGGAGATGTTCACTGTGGGGAGCAGGGTGACCTTGCTCAGTGCAGGAGGCGGGACTGATGAGCGAGAAGGAGAAATCCGATGTGACTGGCTGGCTGCAAGTCACGGAGACCTCTCCCCTCCCCTCCGCTGAGTCAGTCGTTTAAGATGCAGCCATCTCGGCCCCATCCCAGCCCTGAGGAAGCGCCCTGATTCTGTAAGAAAGATGGAATGTTCTTTTCAGAGCTTAGGCTCAGATATCTCTAATCCTTCCCCACTTTCCTTTCTCTTCCCTTCTTTCTTTCCCTACCTTATATCCATCCCTACCTTATATCCGTCCATCCATCCTTTCCTGCATTTATTTATTTATTTATTTATTTATTTATATTTATTTATTTTTACAGGGACAGAGAGAGAGAGCCAGAGAGAGAGGGATAGATAGGGACAGACAGACAGGAACGGAGAGAGGTGAGAAGCATCAACCATTAGTTTCTCGTTGCCGTTGCGACACCTTAGTTGTTCATTGATTGCTTTCTCACATGTGCCTTGATCATGGGCCTTCAGCAGACTGAGCCACCCCTTGCTGGAGCCAGTGACCTTGGGTCCTAGCTGCTGAGCTTTTGCTCAAGCTAGATGCGCCCACGCTCAAACTGGCAACCTCGGGGTCTTGAACTTGGGTCCTCTACATCCCAGTCCGACACTCTATCCACTGCGCCACCGCCTGGTCAGGCCTTTCCTGCCTTTATTTATTTATTTATTTTTTACAGGGACAGAGAGAGAGAGTCAGATAGGGACAGACAGACAGGAACGGAGAGAGGTGAGAAGCATCAATCATTAGTTTTTGTTGCTGTCACAACACCTTAGTTGTTCATTGATTGCTTTCTCACATGTGCCTTGACCGCGGGCCTTCAGCAGACCGAGTAACCCCTTGCTGGAGCCAGCGACCTTGGGTCCAAGCTGGTGAGCTTTTGTTCAAGCCAGATGGGTCTGCGCTCAACCTGGCGAGCTCGGGGTCTCGAACCTGGGTCTTCTGCGTCCCAGTCCGACGCTCTATCCACTACGCCACTGCCTGGTCAGGCTGCCTTTAAACACTCTCTGCACCTGTACTGCATGCCAGGAATTTATGTGCTTATCCATTATGAGAGGCAGCATGGCCAAGAACTAGAGCCGTGATGGCGAACCTATGACATGTGTAGCCATTTTTGATGACACGCGGCCGCATTCCAGAGGAGTATGGGGCTGCATGCCGAGAAGGACGTTGCATCCTCGGCTCCTGCATGGCCAGGTGCAGTAGCCGAGGATAAAACACTTGCTGTAGTGTAGACACTCTGTGCTGGAGGTCTGGAGGCCAAAACAACAGAACTCCAGCACAGAGCGTCTAGTTCTGGGACTTCCGGTTAGGCCGTTTTTCTCAAAGTGACACACCACCCGAGTTATGCTCGTTTTTTTTGTGAATTTTGACACACCAAGCTCAAAAGATTGCCCATCACTGAACTAGAGGTCTGAGGGTGAAGTCTACCTGCCTTGGTTTCCCCATTTACAGCTTTGTAACATTGGGCAAGTTACTTAGCCGTGGGCAAGACCCTGACCAAGCCCGTGGGCTCAGCAGCCTTCCCTCTTGGCCTTCGTCCTTTTGGGGAAAAGTCTAAAGAGCTTTAGGGGACATCACCTTCTCGCCTAACTGGGGATGCCTGCTGGGTGGGGGCAGGAAGGCCCGCTGGGGAAGCAGATGGGGGAGAAGGGGAAAGGGGGCTGGCTAGATAGTCTGGGCGTGCTGATCTGCAGAGGTGGGTGCAGTTTGGCCAGTAAGCTCACTGAGGACGTCCTAAAATGGCAAGTCCTTCTGATGCCGCCTTCAAGACCTGGCACAGATCAGGAAGGCCCACAGATGGCATCCCACTCGTTCAAAGGAGAGAAAGGGCAAGAGACCAGGAAGACAGCTGGGCTGTATCAGAACCGCCCCATCACACCCCACTCTCACATGTCCCTTCCAGAACCAGTGCGGAGCCCGCCCTCAGCGGGGAGGGCGGCACCACAGCCCATGGGGCTTCCCTTTCCTTTGGCTGACCGCACAGCTCCTCACTTGACATTGCAGAAGCTCTGATTTGTTAAGAGTGTCAGGCACTTGACACGATTGCATTTTTTTTTCATCTTTGCACTAACCCCGAGGCAGGAATGATTATTTGCATTTTACCGACAAGGAAATTGAGGCTCACAGAACTTCAGTAACTCTTCCAAAGTCTTCCAGGTTGGGATCCAGGTCTGACTGACTCCAAACCCTGTGCTCTGCCTTCTAATGCGTTTGCTCATTCATCTATGGACCCACCCCTCACTGAGCGGAGGAGGACAGGCCAGGACCCTGTTCACAAGGAGCTTTCTTCATGATGGGGGACACAGATCTCAACAGGAAATAGATGCAGATATATCATTTTATAGCGTGACATATCGTGGGAAAATAAAAAGTGGCCGGGGGGAGTGTGAAGTATATTTTAGACCAGGGAACTCAGGAGAGCCACTCAGGACGTGGTGCTGGGGTGAACACATTAATGAGAAATGCTCGTCAGCCCAATGGGAAGAGCTGAGGGCGGAGCCTCCTTTCCATTGGAGGACCTGAACGGCATACCCCTGTGACAGTCTCCAAGGCTCACCCTTCGGTCCGCTCACTTAGCTCTGGTACCATCATGGCCACTGAGAAGTCAGGTCTGGGAGGAGCCTCAGGGGGCATTTCATCTGGTAAGATATCAGATCTCTGAGCGAGGCTTCGCAGTCACTGATTGTCAGGCGATATTTAGAAAGGCCTTGGGAGACGAAAAGCATGTGTTTTTCTGCCCCATTTTTTCAGCTAACAAAATAAGAGCAGAGAGATTCTTCTCAGCTAACCACTGCTCCTTTTAGGGAGGTTCTATGGCTCTTACAATTCCTTACCCACTGGGCAGACTCTAGGCTTATTACTCATCGGCCGGAACACAGGAGGCACTCAACGGCTGTTTGCTGGGTAGGAGCACGGGGACCTTGAACCGCTTCCTGGTTGTCCAGGACTCTGGAATATGTCCCTCCTTTCCACTGCGGGGACAAGTCTACCTTCTGTGTGTGTGAGGGGGTACTGTGCTTAAGATCTACCCTGTTCTGTTTCCTTTGCTAGAATTCCCTGATCCATGCTCAGTTTCTCCAGAATTTGAAGAAATTAAAACTAAAACATTCATATACAGTATTTATATATACTCCAAGTTCCCCCCTAAAAGCATTTGAGATGGTTTAAAATGAAAGTTTCTTATACAGCAATGATGTTGAAAGGAAACATGGTGTCGGGACTCAAGGAGAGGGAAGGAGGGTAAGACGGCGAGCTAACCCTACAGGAATGACCTCTCTGCTTTTCTCCTGGTGCTGTGGGTGAGCTGTTTATGGATGCTGTTGTTCACTAGGTATCACACCCTTACGTATGCAAGGACGTCATTTCACAAATTCTCCCTCTTCTTTCCTAAGTCATTAATTTCCCCCTCTCAACTGGATCATCAGAATGCAATCAGGCTATAATTTTTCCACTATAAAAATATTCTCTCTTATTAAGACAATAAGAACAGAATAAAAAGACAAACCACACATTGGGAGAACATATTCGACAACACATCTGATAAGGGGTTAATAACCAAAATTTATAAAGAACTTATAAAACTCAACACCAGGAAGACAAACAATCCAATCAAAAAATGGGCAAACGAAATGAATAGAAATTTCTCCAGAAAGGACATACAGATGGCCAATAGGCATATGAAAAAATGCTCAACATCACTAATCATTAGAGAAATGCAAATTAAAACCACAATGAGATATCACCTCCCACCAGTCAGCATGGCGTTCATCAGCAAAACAACACAGAACAAGTGCTGGTGAGGATGTGGAGAAAAGGGAACCCTCCTGCACTGCTGGCGGGAATGCAGACTGGTGCAGCCCCTGTGGAAAACAGTTTGGAGATTCCTCAAAAAATTAAAAGTCGAACTGCCTTTTGACCCAGCTATCCCACTTATAGGAATATACCCTAAGAACACCATAGCACTGTTTGAAAAGAAGAAATGCGCCCCCATGTTCGTGGCAGCATTGTTCACAATAGCGAAGATCTGGAAACAGCCCAAGTGTCCGTCAGAGGACGAGTGGATTAAAAAGCTTTGGTACATATATACTATGGAATACTACTCAGCCATAAGAAATGATGACATCGGATCATTTATAACAACATGGATGGACCTTGATAACATTATACGGAGTGAAATAAGTAAAACAGAAAAAAACTGAGAACAGCATGATTTCATACATAGGTGGGACATAAAAGTGAGATTATGAGACATGGACAAGAGAGTGGTGGTTATGGGGTGGGGGGAGGGAGGAGAGGGTGGAATAGGGGGGAGGGGAGGGGCACAAAGAAAACCAGATAGAAGGTGACAGAGGACAATTTAACTTTGGGTGATGGGTATGCAACACAATTGAATGATAAGATAACCTGGAGATGTTTTCTTTGAACATATGTACCCTGATTTATCAATGTCACCCCATTAAAATTAATAAAAGGGAAAAAAAAGCTAAAAAAAACATTCTCTCTTAAACCTGTGCTCTCTTCCAGCTATGGCCTGTCTTTTGGTTAAAAACAGAGCAAAACCAACAAACAAAACAACCTCTTGCTAAGTGCATACATACACTGCTCACAAAAATTAGGGGATATTTTATTGCTTCATAATCATTTTGAAATATCCCCTAATTTTTGTGAGCAGTATATTTAGGATTCATCTTTTAACATTATAAAACAGTATATATGATTTTATTCTTTTAATTTTGATATATTCATTTTAAAAGAGAGTTTCCTGGAGATAGTATACAGTTGGGTTTTGCTTTTAAAATCTATCTGACAATATCTGTCTTTTAAGTTGTGTTTAGACTATCTATGTTCAAAGTAAATATTATATGGTTGGATTTAGATCTAATAATTGTTTTCTTTTAGTGCTATCTAGTCTTTGTTCTTTTTTTCTTTCTTCTCTTGGGTGAATTAAGTATTTTTTGTGTTTTTATTTTATCTCTGCATTTGGCTTATTATCTAAGCCTTGTTAAAATGTTTTAATGATTGCTCTCATATTTAAAACATGCATCTGTAATATTAATATTGCATGGCTTTACATGTAGTGTCAAAAATCTTAAAAATATATTTATATTTTCTGTCTCTCATTTTGTGCTGTTTTGTCATATATTTTACTTTTACATCTTCTATAAACACACTATACATTTCTACTAATTTTTCTGTGGCCAAACTGTCATCTTTTAGAGCTATTAAAATTGGAAAAAAGAAGTCTTTTATTTGCCTTTATTTCTTTGTAAATACCCAAATATATATTTGGTGCCATGTTCCTTCTGTCTGATGAATTTCCTTTAACATTTCTTGTATCACAAATCTTTTGGTAATAAAATATCTTTTAGCTTTTATATTTATGAAGAAGTCTTTATTTCATTCCCACTCTTGAAAATGTTTTTGCTAGTTATAGAATTCTGTATCGACAGGGTTTTTTTTCTTTTCCATTTAGTACTTTTAAAGGTGTTACTCCATTCTGTTCTGGCTTTCATAATTTCTGGTAAGAAGTCTGCCATAATTTATATCTGCTTCTCTAGGTAATTTCTCTTTCTCTTTGGTTTTCATGAGTTTGAATATGATAAGTATTTTTCTTTAATATATATTTTGGGGGCCTTTTATGTACTTGTTAGATCTGTGGTTTGATGTTTTTCACTATTTTAAGAAAAATATTGGTTGATTATTTCTTCAAATATTTTATTTTTTCTTCCACCTCAGTTCAGGTGAACCCAGCCAGGAGTTGTTGCTATGGTTACATTCAGGGCACCAGTGTTAACTTGTGTGTAGGATGGCAGCTGGGAAGCTGAAGGGTCTTCCTCCATGTTGCTGCTGCATCCTCAGACCTTGGCCTCTCTACCTGCTTACCCCAGGAGGAAATGCCTTTCCACGCCTTTGCCCTTTCCACAGTGCTCGCCTGTTGTTTGTTACTCAGTGTACGTGAGGCTGAGGTGAGGAGTTCACTGTTGTCTAGTTCACTTCCGGTCTTCAACAAGCCCTGTGTGCCCGACTTTCCCATGGAGACTGTCCTTCTCCCCATGACAGCCAGACTGTCTGTGTGGTTCTCTGTGTGAAAGTTTTCTGCTTCTTTCTCGTGATTAATGACCTCCAATTGTATTGATATAGGACCCTGGGCACAGAACTGTTTTTTATGCTCCTTTCCCAGGGTCGAAGGTTAATTCTAATTAATCTTTCCAAAGCAGCAAAGGGTCTTCACCTGTGCCCTGGGGTCAGAGGTTTGCTAACTCCTCCCCTCTCCCCAGCATCTTAAGGCTTTTGTTCACAGGGGATCAGAGTCTGGGTGGGGTTCTGTGCCTTCCCCTCAGGCCTCTGTCCCCTTCCTCCTGCATGCCACCCGGGAGGGAGGCTTTCGTCTGTTGTTTGCCCTTCCTCCAGTTTTCCCTGTGAACCCCCTGTAGAGGTCTATGAACAAAGCCCTGAGAGGGGGTACAAACTCCCCCTGTTTTATAGTTCTATATTTTATATTCTTTTTTTAAAAATTTTTTTAAATTCAGTGGCAGGAGGGGAGGCAGAGACAGAGTCCTGCATGCGTCCCAAGTGGGATCCACCCAGCAAGCCCACTAGGGGGCGATGCTCTCCATTACTCAGCAACCAAGCTCTTCCTAGTGCCTGAGGTATAGGGCATGGAGCCATTCTCACCGCCCAAGGTGAACTCACTCCAATTCAGCCATGGCTACACCTGGGGGAGGGGAGAAAGAGAGAGAGATAGAGAGAGAGAGAGAGAGAGAGAGAGGGAGACAGAAGCAAGAGGGGGAGGAGTGGAAAAGCAGATGGGCACTTCTCCTGTGTACCCTGACTGGGAAGCGAACCCAGGACATCCACATGCTGGGCTGACGCTCTATCATTCAGTTGAATAGCCAGGGCTCATGTTTCATATTCTTATACTAACCCACATTCAGCCTTTTTAGCTGCTGTGTGGTGGCCTCATCTCTTTCTTCCATGGTCTGCCACAGGTGAGCCAGGTTTTGCAGGGTACTTGTTAGCCCTGTGACCTCAGCTTTCACATTCTACCTTCTGTGTGTGTGAGGGGGTACTGTGCTTTAGATCTACCCTGCCCCAAATTAAAAGTCGAACTGCCTTTTGACCCAGCTGGGTTCAAGGAAAATAATGGTTTCCCGGTTTATTTCACTTTTTCTTGTCCTTGGGCTGGAGGCGGCACTCTTTCCAGCTATTCCTATCCTTGCCTGGGTTCTCGGATCGTTTTTATGGCAAAACACTTAGAAAGAGATGTTTGAATTTGCCGTCTCTGAGGGGTCTGTTTCCGTTTTTCCATAAATCTTCTCTGAGAAGGCTCATTCCTTCCGCACAGATGGTTCTTCCCAAGGTTACCAGGGGCCTCCGTGTTGTTAAATACAGCAGTTAGTTCTGAGTTCTCGTCTTACTTCACCTGTCAGCATCATCTTGCATAAAGGATGTCTCACTCCTCCCTCACTAAAAGGCTTTAACTTGGCTTCTAGAACACCACACTCTCTTGGATTTTCTCCTTCTACGTCAATGGTTGCTCCTTCTCAATCACCTTCTCTGGGCTCCTTCTCTTCCCCTGACCTCTAACCATTGAGTATCCAGGGTTCTGCCTCTGGATCTCTTTTCTTATTTAAATATACTTATCATCTTCTTGTGATCTCATCTAGCCTCAAAGTTTTAAATATCAGCTATCCACTGAAAACCTCCCCCGAACTCCAAATTTATATACTACTAGACATCTCATTTGAATGCCTAAGAGACATCTTAATTTAACGTATCTAAAACCAGATCTTCCCCCAACAAACCTGTTCATCCAACAGACTTCCCAAACTTAGTAAATGTATTCTCAGCAAAAGTCCTTCTGTTTGCTTAGACCAAAAACCTTGGAGTCATTGTGGCACCTACTTTCAGGTTCCAGACTCAGTCCTTTGGCAAATCTTCTTGACTGTAACTTAAAAATATATCCAGAACTAATTGCTTCCCAAAATCTACACTATTACCACCCCAATTGAAGCCACAACCATATTTCACCTACCTAGTGTTTTCCAACTTTTTCTCATGGCACACATAAACTAATTACTAAAATATGTATTTTTGCTGGTCTGACAAAAAATAGTATGATTTTGATTCATTCACACCAATGGCTATTGTTCTGTTGGCTGTTGTAATTTTTTTGTTTGACAGTCTATGTGAAAAGCGGTCAGTGCTTCTGATTAAACAGTCAGGCATTGCATGTTTTACAAATTCTTGCAGCACACCAGTGTGCCATGGAGCACTGATTGAACATCAATGGTCTAGATTATTGTAATAGAACTGTAACTACTTTCTTCTTACCTGCTTTCACTCCTTACACAGCCTATTCTCAGTACTTACAGTCAATAACAAAAAAGTAGTAGCAATCCTAATTGGTAATGTGGTATTGGGTAGGTCACAACCTCTCTATATCTCTCTCTTTTTTTAATTTGCAAAATAAAAATGTCAGCAGAATTCTAGAGGTGCCCCACCCCCCAAAAAAACTACTTTCTATCCTCTGTGATTGACTCAAACATCAGTCTAAGTACTGTTGTGAAGGGATTTTGCAGATGTAATTAATGTTCCAGAAAAGTTGACTGTAACATTTAGATATCAGAGGGGCTAGTCTTATTAAGTCAGTTAGACCCTTTAGATCATAATGTTTTCTCCAGATTGTAGAAGAGGAGCCATTTAGAGATTTGAAGTATGAGGAACTTCGGTGTGCCATTGCTGGCTTTATAGATGGAGGGGCCACACACTAAGGGAAGCCTGCAGCCTTTAGCAGCTGGGAGTGACAGCTAATGAAGAAATGAGGACCCCAGTCCTACAATAACCAGGGACTAGATTTATATAGCCAAATAATTGAACTTAGAAACAAATAGGATCCTGGTCTGGCCCATGCTTTGATTTCAGCCCTATGAGACCCTAAGCAGACAGCCCGGATGAGCCTATCCGCAGTTCTGACCCGCAGAACTGTGAGACATTAAAGCAGGGTTGTTCTAAGCTGCTAAGTTTGTGGTAATTGTTACACAAGAATAGAAAATGGATGCAAGGAGTCATGAGGAACTTGTTCTTTTCCTGGTAATTGCTCATTTTGAAAGATAAGTCAGGGTATGCCCACCTCCTTCTTTTGAGGCAGTTGCTAACCATACTGTATTAAGGAAAAGCAGGGGTGTTAAAGGGTTCTGAAATACTTGATCTTGCCCTCTGTCTGCTTCGACCTGCTTTGCTATTCTTCCTCTTCTTCACTCGTCTTCAGCTCACTTGGAGGTCCTGCCTTGGGAGGTTTGCACTTGCTCTTTCCTCCTATATCTAGAGCAGTGGTTCTTAACCTGGGTTCTATCAAACCCTAGGGGTTCTATGAGTCGGTCTCAGGGGTTCGGAGAAGCCTCTGCCGCGGAGGCCAGAATAAGGTAATACCGTAATTTGTTGTGAGTTCATGCACTTTGTTGGTTTTGTTCTTTGAGCAAGGTGATGTTCATGCACGGCTCATTTTGTGCACCAGTAAAAAAACATATACCTATGTCTTGAATTTGGAAAAATAAAATCATATTTTATTTATCACTAAAGAAGGGTTCGGTGAATGCGCATATGAAACTGATGAGTTCGGTACTTCAAAAAAGGTTAAGAACCACTGATCTAGAGTATTCTTTGCCTAGATATCTGCCCTGTATCCTTTCCTAACTATCCTTGGTCTTTGCTTAAGAATCTGTGGCTTGACGAGAGATACAAGAAAGCAAAGAAATATGAACAGGAGGTGCAGTGGGTGATACGAGTTTGTGCAGTGGAAGTTAATAAATGCAATGAAGAAACAAGGCCCATTTCAGACATGAAACACGTAGAATGCTCCTGGTCCTGGGACAGTTGTGACCAATGAGGAGGCAACTTGAGAACAACATTAGATAAAATATCTCATCCAGACTTCAGCAAAAGTGATCTGGAGAATCAATTATCCAATTGTTTTTAGGAGTTAATAAACGGTTATAGTGTTCTATAAATGAAAATAAAAAAGACTTTGTGGCTTGATATGTTTTATTAGCTCTCTAGTTGTGGCAAATCTTTAGTGATCATCTCTTTAATATTGCCTTTAGCTGATTTTCTCTTTCCTCTCTTTCTGGGACTTTAATTATTATTAAATATTTTGGTCATGTGTCAAATATATCCAATTCTTTTTTTTCCTCTGTGCTTTCCACCCTTTTGTGTCACCATGATTTCTGGTGAATTTTCTACTGACCCATTCCTTTATTCCATTGTGCCTAACCAGCTATTAAACCAACTTTTATTTTAACACTGTATTTTCAGTATTGGAAATTTCATTATATTTTTTATAGCTTCAAGTTTTCTGGTGAAATAAGTTGATCAGTCATTTATTTTCTTGCATATATTAATCACAGTTATTTTAAAATTCACATCTCGATCTTTTCAAAGGTTTTGTTTCTATTGCTTCCTTTTCCTCATTTTTTGTTTATTTGTTTTTTGTTTCCATTTTCTAACATGCCTAATAAATTTTACTGACAAATATCTAGAACGAACATGAAACTCTGGGATGAGTTATCTTCTTCTGGCAGGACTTAGGATAATCATGAACTAGTCTGGAATTGAGCTGAGTTGAAACTGTGTCTTCAGTCTTTATGGAAATTGCCCTGAATTGAAGTTTTGTCCCCTCAGCCTTTTGAGCTGGCTAAAATCTTGGTGTAGTCTCTTCTTGGCTTCTTAGCTTCTTGGTCATCATTTACCAACCACCAGATGCCTCAGGCGGAGATGGAGTGTAGGCTCATTCTTCTGTGCTGCTGTTCTCTCTGGGATACTGGGTCTTCAAGTTGCATAGCTCTTCCAGTTCCCTCAAATGGAATATTTAAGAAAACTTTTATCCGGTTTTTCTGGTTGTCCTCAGGAAGAAGGTTGGTTTGATACAAGCCAGCTAGACTATTGCTGACAATTGGAAGAAATGTCATCTCCTTAACAACACCTTTTCTGACACCCTGTAAAGGTGGTACCCTATCTCCTCCCCTTTTCTCTTCTGATACCTTTTGGGATTTTTTTTCCTCTGCATTTTTTCTGTATAGCACTTAACAATGTTTAACATACCATATATGCTCATTATTTATATGTATGCTCCACAAAATGCAATATCTAAGAGAACAGCAATTTATTTATATGTATTTCCCTCATTGCTGTATCCTTAGCCCCAGAACAGCACTTGTTGACTCATACGGTAATTAATACCGTTAAAATTTAATTGATGAGTGAAAGAAATGAATGAATGAATAACATTTTGAATCATGTAAGAGTAAATTTGGTTTAGACACTTTTTGGTGGCAGGAAAGAAAGAAAATATGGTGGACTCAAATGCGCTTCTTACCTGTCAAAAGAAAGGACACCAGTCATTAAAGAAGTACAGACTTATTTCCTGCCATGACTTTCTTAGAGGAATTTATTTCCTGATACTGTATATAAGAGCCTTTTAATGACATAATAAATAATACATTAAACAGTGCTTTCATAGTAGATGCAGAAGCAATTTTATGATTCTTTTGGTTCAATTATTAATAAAAATAATTTAAACCAGAGAGGTAAGGACTGGAAAAAAAAAAGCCCATGGTAACTAGAATGATATTTGTATTTTATAAGTAATTCTCAGAAATGTAGCAGTCAAACCCAGTAACATCAGCAATGGGAACAATCCCCAAAATTCAGCAGGATGACAAAAGATGGGTTAATTATCTCTCAGAGCCTCCGTTTTCTTTTTTTCTTTTTCTTTTTTTTTGGAGAAAGAGGATATGGAAACCTTACTCTTTCTAGAAGTGCAGTGAATATCAAAGAAAGAATTCAAAATGCTGGCTAGCAGACAGATGCAACAGTTCTTCACCGTTGACACAATGTTTTCCTGTGCATTTATTTCCACATTCACCTGACCTGGGTCTGTGCTGAGAACATTATCATCACTCACTGGGCCCTGGCGAGGAATCCGGATCCATGGGCCCCTGCCATTCACGGGGATGTAATTCACCCTCTGTCTCTGACTCACGTCCTCTGTCTCTGGAGCCACCCCGCCCTTCCAGGGCATTGAGATCTCCAAGTGGCGGGAACTCAGACATCAGGGTGGGTGCTTAAGTGGCCTTTCAGATACTTCTGTGGCCACCCTCATTGGCCCAGCACATCTATTGTGGTAGATGTAGAAGCAATAAAACCCCCTGAACTTGTCCCAGTTCAGCACCAGGCCCCAAGGTCTTGAAAGAATTACCCCCGTTATGAGAAAACTATAGGTTTTACCTTTTACCTTTTCTTAGGTAAAAGATCGAACATTCCATTTTTTTTCCCTCTTCTACATCAATATGGGGTCTTCATCTGGAGCTTAATGGAAAACCCCTTCTAATGTCTGAGTCAATAAATTGACTCCGTCCTTTGGACTTTGCCATAGCCTCAGGCCACCAGACTCTGAGAAATGCCTCCGCAAATATCAAAGACACAACAAGTGTGTCTTTCTAAATGTTAAACCTGAAACAGCGGGTCCTCCGGGGGAACAGACCTCCTGGCTCCTTGGCCTCCCGTTGGAAGCTATGGGTGCTTCTTTGGGCTTCGGAGTCCTCCTGCAATCCTGGAGGCTGGGGAGGGGCCACTTCAAATAAAGGCTTTGCTGAATGTGAGGAGCGAGCCTGCTGAATTCACTTATTCTGTCCTTCCTGAGTTCTGTCAGCACAGTTTTGAGACCCGGTCACCCAGTAGGCAGTTGGCTGGCATGCTGGGACGATATAAAAAACAGTGAATAGGACGCAGGACTTCCCCCCAAAGGACTGAAGTCGAGCGGGGTAAACATACATAAGGGAGCAGTGGAATGTGCTGTAGTGAGGACATCTGTAAGGTTCAGAGTGCTGTGGGAGAAGCTGTGGACCTGGGAGGGGAAGCTTGTTGGATAAACCCTAGAGGAGGTGGTAGACCAGGAGCTCGTGCAAGGCGAGGAGGAAGGTGCGAGGAGGAGTCAGGCTGAAGGGCAGGACAGCGCAGACCAAGAACACGGTGTGACAGGCACGGAGTGTGAAAGACCATGGCAGGTGCCAAGGTCACAAACATGCCAGTCCTGGCCGGCAGAGATGGGATCCCGTGTCTGTGGTAGGGAGAAGTCAGGAGCCGCTGGGAAGGACAGCCCCTAGCTCCTCTGGCGTCCCATCTCTCTCCCTCTCAACCTTGCAGCCAGGGCTCCACTCTTTCCCCTCTGTCCGTGTGAGTTCCTGGCTGTCATTGAGCCCATGGAGCCTTGATGGACACTATTGCCGATGGCCAGCTTCGGTCTATTATTCCCTCCTACACTTCGAGGCAGTTATAAATCCTGTAAAGACCTTTCCCTATTGGGTAAAGGTAAAGCCAATTTCTCTTGCTTTTCCTTAGGGCTTTGGTTTTATTAGAAAAATTAATAAAAATTATATATATATATATATATATAATATATATATATAAAAACACACACACACTATATATATATATATATATATATATATATATATATATATATATATATATATATATATATATATATATATATATATAGTGTGTGTGTGTGTGTTTTTAAATGCAAATGTCCTCCTCCCTGGACCTTCTGACTCTTTTAACTGTAAGGTTTTATTCTCATCTTTGCCATGCAAGGTCTGCCTGAGGGGGTGTTAGATTTCATGGTCTGAATCGGGAAGGGGGACTTGAGGCAGGGGAGCCCGCTGCCCGCTCCGAGGCAAGGCGTTAGGAGTGTGTGATCATCTAGGATCCAGCAGGGCTGAACCACAGGTATGACTTTCCTTGGCCTGCAGGTAAGCCAGTACAGGCTCGGGAAGGCTGATGGAGTGTTCCCCAGGTCACGTGGCTGGGAAGAAGCGGGGCTGGGGCCTGACTCCCAGCATGTTACCTGGAGAGTGCAGGTCCTACAGAGAGTCTGGCCGACTCTCCTCCATTTGTCCGTCAGAAGCTGACACTCTTCCAGGTAACATGCTGCTGCCCAGTGTGGGTCACCGACTGTGGGTCAAATAGTTGTCCGATAGCAACAGTCACAAGGACAAATAAGTAGCCATGGCCACTCAACATGTATTGCCTTACTTTTGACAGAAGACCACCTCAGCCACCTTCACCTGGGATCCTCTCCACCCTCCACGGGGAGAGCAGGGCTGTGGTTAGTGTCTTCATCTGACGGAGAAGAACACTACTGAACCATCAGGAAAGTCAAGTTTGTCTTTGGAGGGTTTCAAAGAAACATTCTGATGATTTCTGGGGTCTGCAGAAGGTAGTCTATTTACAGCACCGTGGGCTCTCATGGACAAGAGATGTTTAGGAGCTCTGTGACCTCGGTAAGTCTCTCACCTCTCTGATCCTCAAATTTTACATATTGTAAGGTGAGAATAAAGCCAGGCCCACATGTAATAAAGTGAGTACTTCCAGGAAGATGGAGGAATGTACTTCCGTTTCCTCCTCCCACTATGAACAACGCACCCCCCCCCCCCGGGCATTCTGCCACACTTACTCCGACTTGTGAAGTTGGCTGAGACAGTGCAGCAGACCTTGGGCCAGGGCAGGAATAAATACCTGAGGCTTTCTTTCAATGGGTGGGACCTAGGCACGTGCCTCTTCCCTTCCCTAAAGCTGCTCTAAGATCAAAGTAAAGAAAGAAGCACAGAAACGCACAGAAAGGCAGATCCAGAGAGGTGATAACATGAGCGATGGCATCGGAGGTCTGGGCATTTGAAATTTGATGAAAGAATTAGCAAAAGCAGTCGTGCACTGGGAGCCTGACGGTGCAAAACCAGCTGTGTTGCTCCCCTCCCTGCCCCCCCCCCCCCGCCACCAGGATGAGATGCATGAAGTGCAGAGAAAGGTGAAGCCAGGAACGAGGGAGCTGTCGTCTGTATGAGGAGCAGCAAGCCCCTTCCCAGGTGCCACCCTCCACGCACACGGTCAGGTCACTACTTTCGCGTCCCTGGGAACGTCAGGTCAGTTCTGCAGAAGAGACTGCAGACTCAAACCACCGGGAGAAGCAGGGGAGGAATAAAGAGGCGGACCCCTTAACCTCTTCCATGGCTGGGCTCTCAGAAGGCAGATGAGACTGAATGTCTCCGAAGAAAAGACCTAGAGACACCCACACCTTTCGTTCCCTCAGAAAACGAGTGGAGCCTGACCTCAGCATCCCAGAGGGGTAGAACAGGTAGAACACCGCTTAACAAGCGCCACCCCCACCAGGAGAACTCTCGCAGCATTTTAGGGGCCTCCACTTTAGCTATAA